>JAZKLR010000090.1:0-1373109 GCA_037103525.1 Ganaspis brasiliensis | reverse complement strand
GGCGCGCCGCCGTACGCCGGTTATTTTTTAGTTGAACGCCGCCGCCGTTAAAATTTTCCTCGGCGCCGGGTTCTAATTAATCTGCAACGCTGTTTTATGCCTTACAGTTTTTTGAGTTACTGTCCAGGCCCGTGGCCAGAATTGTTTGTGTTTTTATACATGAATTTTTGAAGTTTTTAAATCTACTTTAAATTTATTTAAAACTTTATAGTTTTCTATATACACCCTATAAATTTCATTAAAATCAGTAAAAAACTCTTTAAATTACAAGAATTTGAAAAAAAGGGTAAAAAATTCAAAGTGACGTATTTCCTAAAATTTTGAAAATTTGTCAAAAATACTTGACTAAGTTATTACTACCTCTAAATACTACAAATTGTCCAACTTTAATCAAAATCAAAAACTTGACCTTGCAACTTTGATCTTTTTGGTATTGAAACTCTCTATAGATATTATAGAATATATATGTTTATTGTTTAATATTTAGAACTTATTGAGTTATATTATATTTTGAGACGTGTTTATTATAATAATACAATACAATTATTATTATTATTTATTATAAAATTAATTTTAATGTTGAAAATATTTAATAATACCATATAATAATATTATTTATTAGTATGATTTTAATTGTAAATAATAAAATTATTTATTTTTAGTCATTATTTAAGAATATGAAGAAAAATTTGTTTATGGTTATATTTAAGATTTTTTAAAATTATTTTTGATTACATTAATGTAAGGTGTCATTGAGTTGTAGTTAACATTTATTTTTATGTAGGTGAGAGGGACCCAACATGGACAGGGCCCCAAGATGGACAAGTTAACATTATTTTTATTTTGTATACAGGGCCCCAAGATGGACAGGGCCCCAAGATGGACATTTCGTATATAATTTTAAGGTGACAGCGCCTAATGCTTTCTGTCATTTTTGTTGTTTGTATAGACGAAGAAAAAAAAGTTTTCTTATATGTTTCTCTTAATTTGGTAAATTCATTTAAATTTATGATTTAGAATGAGTACTTAACGTTTTAATATTCTTTATTTATCGTATAACAATATTCTAAAATGATTTTACTAATTTTGTGTTTGTATAGAAAATTTTACTGGGGATAGAAAAATTGTGTCATGTACCCTAAGATGGACATGCCCAAAATCTCAATGTATTTATTTTCAATTTTCGATTTTACACTTTTTTTAATAATTTTTTAAACCAATTAAACTTTTTTATTTTCCAACACAAAATTTGTTGTTATCGTTAACGAATTAGATATATTGATAGTTTTCGATATCTTATTACTTTTTACTGTGATTCTATTAAACTGAAGTATTTAGGAATGTTATTTCTTAATAAAAAAAAAAATTAAATTAAATTTTAATATATAATATTTTATTCGGTTTGGATTCTAGAGCAATAAATCGAAAGGGTGTTCATCTTGGGTCCCTTTATTTTATATATATGAAAACGTTTGTATTCTGAAATTACTGAAATCACATTAAAGCATGTTTATGAAAAACATATTTACTTTTTCTAGCAGGGTTTTTTGAATATCATTAAGATGAAATCCATTTTTATGTAAATAACTCTTTTTTCAGGTCCCATTGGAGAAGAGAAATTTATACTATACTTGTTACACATGCTTCAAAATTCTGAAATCTTATGAATTGCATAAAATGTTTCAAAAGTTTCATAATTTATAATATAATATGTTTTAGTAAAACAGAATACAATGGATTCTACAAATAACAAAATGTACTTTATAATAAATGAAAAAGATCAAAACATTCTTATTCGGGGAGAAATGCTTTATGATAATCATGTATACAAATTTCAAAAACTATTAGAAGTCGAATCTGGTGGTCATTTTCAAATACAAAATGTGGGTTATTTACAAATGTGGGATAAAGTTAAACCCATTGGAAAGGATAAGAAACATATTCAAATCTTATTCAGTGGTTCAAAAAAAAAGGTCACTGGGTTTGTACTTACTATGATTCAAATACTCTCTTTGTTTATGACAGCATGAATAATAAAATTTTAAATAATGATCAATGTCAATATCTACTTAGATTATATCCGTTTAGACCTAATGTAGTTTTTTCCACTGTTAAAAAACAACCGAATTATGTGGATTGTAGTGTTTATGCAATTGCTTTTGCAACTTTCGTATATTGTAATGTTAAACCTGAATGTGTAGTATATAATCATGCAGTAATGAGAGAACATTTACAGACAATTTTTTTAAGTAATTGCTTATGTCATTTCCCTCTTATTTCAGATAATAGTAAAATTGCAAGTAGTGATAAACAAAATGTTAATAAACAAGTCAATCATTTTCGGAAAGTAGAGCTAAAAGAAGATACCCTTACCTGTGGCTTTTTCCAGGTTAATTTTATATACGGTTTTTATGGGTAAAAACGAGATTTATATTGAAAACCCTCAAAAATTTAAAAAAAAATAAAGAAAAAATCGGGCAAGTACGAGTTACACTCGTACCAAGTCGAAGGGTTCCGTACCTCTATAATTTTTTTAACTATATGAAATAGAGATTTAAAATTTTTGACTATGAAACGATTTTTTTTTATTTATTATACAATAAATAAAATTATATTAGTACACATTTTTAGCACTATAATATTGGGTTAGGATCATTTTTTAAATATGTTCTCAAAAAATCACGAGTTAACGATTTATTATTCAAATTTAAAAAAAAAAAAACGAATTTTTGCTACATTTTTTTACATTTAATAATATATATAATATATATTTATATATTATATAATATTATAATATATAATATTCTATAATATATTTATATATTTTATACATTTTGAATAAGTTTTCTGCTACATATTATTATTTTCTTTATTTTAAAATAAATAAGTAAATAAATAAAGTTAGTTATTGATATTATTTTTTTTTATTATAATATTTTTCAATGAAAATACATTTCAACAATTATGACAAAATTGATTTTGCATTTGGCCACAATTATTATAGCCACAATTATTGTGACCATAATTATTGTGACCAGAATTATTGTACCCGTAATTGTGTCTACAATTATTGTCTCTACAATTATTATGTCTATAATAATTATTTTGTCCATAACTATTGTGGCCACAATTATTTTGCTCCCAATGCTTGCAATCATATCCCACTAAAAAATTTCGGTTTAAATTCTGTAATTTACAGTTGCAGCAATTTAAATTTGATCTCTGGTGTAATCTACATTTTTGAGAGTAGTTTTTATTTCGACTATAGTTTATTCGAACAAAATCTTCGTTTCTTCTTCTTGATAATTCAATCTTTCGTTGCTGTCTTCTTCTCCTATTCCTTTAATAAAAATATATACATATATTAATAACATATTTTAATATTCATTGGTCTCTATTACTTTTTTTTCAATAATAATAAAAATAAAATTTAAAAAATCAAATGTTAAAAATTTAATAAAAATTAATATACCTTAATGTTCGCCAATTAGTAGATGTTGTCTCTTTATTTATTTTACCCGTTTCTTCAGAATCGTTTTTATAATCATAGTTTCTATTTTCGTCATCCTTTCTTTTACCATCTTTGCTTTCTTCTTCTTTTATTTGATCATCTTGTTTTTCATCAACTTTACATTTACAATTTTTGCTTTCATCATTTTTTTTATCGTCTATTCTTCCATTATGTTCTTTTCTTGTATCTTCTTTATTTTCATCCTCTCTACCTTTATTATCATTCGTGTCATTCTTGCCATCTTTCTTATCCGTTTTTTTAAATAAATTCAGTAAAAATTCTAAAACTTTAATTTATAAAATAAAATTATTATTTATTTATTAAAATATATTATTGTTATAATTATTTATTATCATCATTATTATTATAATATAAATGTTTAAAATATTAAATTAACTTAAAAGACTCACCCATTTTGATTAGTTTAGATGACAACCTCTCTATGACTGACAAAGACAAAATATAATATTTATTTTAAAATAAGGTTAATAAAAAAGTGCTATCTATAATAACAAAACAAATCTATTTAAATTATTCTACTTAATTAATAATTATTATCAAACTCTTTTATTAAAAAAAAATTATTTCTTATTACTTTTTTTATTTCACTTTAAAAATTTTATATGAGTCAGTATGGATTTATTATACCATATATTTATAAGGTTAATTATGATACATATTTCTAAAAACTCAATAATATTATTATCAATAATAATTGCAATATAATTCCAAAAAACGTTGACAAAACCTAAATATATATTATAAATTAATTAAAACTTATTACTTGCATCTTTTCCTTTCATTACTAATTAAAATATATATATATATATATATATAGGGACTTTTAAGCTTAAATTTCCACAGATTTTTATATGCTTCTACCGCTATGTCATAAACTATATAAATCAATATTCATGAAAGATTAATTGTTTAAACAATTACAATTTTTTTAAATAATTTTTAAAACTTAATTTTTTTTGCAGGCCGTGAAAATGTGTATTTAATACGAAAAAATATAAAAAAAATTGTCACTTTTAAATATAGATTTTTGTAAGTAAAAATACTAATCGGCTATAAAACTATATTTAATATGAAAAATAAATTACTTAAAATATGTACAATAGACCACTACTGACTGGTTATTTAAATTTTATTAAAAATTACACACATAATTAAAGGATTTCAAAATTTTCAAATAATTTTTTAATTATTATATTTAATTTTTTATATTTAATTTTTTTTCCTTAAATTTTAAAAATGTCCTTCGTTTTCTTCTTCCCAATTCAATAGGGCACTCAGAACCTCCTCATCCGATTCTGTCAACTCTGTAAAGTAAAATAAATAATTTATTTACATAACATAATATATATTCATGTAATTATTCTTTATATAATAATAATAATTGATCTATAGATAAAAAAATTTATTTTTTTGATTCATTTTTTTTTAAAATATTAAGATTCCTTAAAAAATTAAATTTTTAAATTCTAAATTTGTTTTTAATTTTTTTTTAAAAAACTTATTCTAAAAATAAGCAATAATAAATTAATATTAATTAATAATTAATTAATAAATTATGTTATATTTTTAGACAAACCATTATTAAAATTTTGCTCCAAATTTTCTTCTTCATTTCTTCTCTCATCTTCTCTAGACTCTGAAATGATAAATTAATTTTAATTAAATGTTTAAAAAAAATTAATTAATGACAATTAATGATTATATTTATTTTAATTCGTCAAAAAATTTAATTTTTTTATTTAAATTCATGTTAAAAATATTTTTCCTTTTAAAGTAAGCAATAATAAATTAATATTAAATAATAAATTATAATTATCATGTTTTTAAACAAACCATTGTTAACATTTTGGTCTAAATTTTCGTCTGCATGTTTACTCTCATCTTCTCTAGACTCTGAAATGATAAATAATTTATTTAAGAAGTATGAATAATTTTACAAAACAATAAAAAAAACATTTTTTTTCAAAATTATTTTTTATTCTTTTTTTTTTAATATCAAGATTTGTCAAAAAGTTTAATTTTTTTAATTTAAATTCATGTTAAAAAAATTTTTCCTCTAAAAGTAAGCAATAATAAATTAATAAATTATATTATGTTTTTAACAAACCATCGTTAAAATTTTGCTCCAAATTGTCATTTTCATTTTTATTATCATCTTCACTAGGCTCTGAAAAGATAAATTAGTTTCAATTAAATAAAAAAAAAAAATAAATTAATGACAATTAATTATTATATTTATTCTATTTCTATACTTATATTTTTAAAACTTATAAATGAGTTATTTAAGAAGTATAAATGATTTTACAAAACAATAAAAATAATTATAAATGCAGAAAAATGTCTCAATTTCAAAATTAAATTATTAAATTAAATTAAATTAAATTAAAAGCTTTAAAAGGCTTACCCTTTTTAATTTTTCTATTTTTCGCCTCTAATGAATCTTCTCCTTTTCTTTCTGTAAAAAAATATTGCATAGGTTATATTATTATTATTGTCCTTAAATGTTATATAAAGTATTTCAATAAATATTATTTTTATTATTACTATTTACATTATTGTTATTATTATTATTATTTACTTACTTTGATTATTATCTTCCATTTTTTAATCAAATTTTTAATAAAATTATAAATTTCTTTGATCAGATTTTCTTCTATCATGAAATGTTGTATTTGTCAATTTTTTATTCAACTTCAGGTTGTACTGTTTATAACATTGAAACTAGCACTATTTCAATGTCACGTTTACATAACCCGCATTTTTAATTTTTAAAAATAAACTATTTTATATCATTTATTATAAAAGTTGATTTTAAAAAATTGTTCAAAAGAAAAGATAATAAAAAATAACACAAGGTATTTTTTTAAAAAGTTTTTAATTTAATTATATATAATGTAATTTTTATTTTTAAAATTGAAACAAAAATTTCAAAACAATTTTTTTGAATTTAAACATACAAATTGTATAACAAATTAAAAATAAAAAACGAAAAAAAAATTTTATTTTTTATTCGAAAACAAGAAATATTTAATATATTTTAAAAAAGAGATATTATTGCATATTATCAGCTGTTTGATTATATTCATTTCCTGAATACTAAAACGTTCAAACTGCGCAATATTATTAATTTTCGCTCCTAATTTCTTTATTTTACAATTCTGGAATTTTATACTTTACCAAATTTACAATTTCTCAAATTACCAATTTATATAATTTTTTAATTTCCCAATCTTTCAATTCAACAATTTTCAGTTTCTCTAATTTCACAATAACCACTTTTCAAATTTTCTGAGTTGCCAATTTTCCAATAACCAAATCTTTAACTTCTCATTTTACTAGTTTAAACAATTTTCAAATTTACCAATGTTTCAATTTACTAATTTTCAGTGTTTTAAATTTTACAATAATCACTTTTCCAATTTCCTATTTTGCCAATTTTCCAATAACCAAATCTCCTATTTCTCAATTTAGCAATTTTTTCAATTTTTTAGTTTTAGAATTTACCAATTTCTTCACTTTGACAATTTTCCTATAAAAATTTACTTTTTTAATATTTTCCAATAATCCTTTTCCCTTTTCATAAAAAAAAATTCAAACTAAATTTAAATCATAAGCTACCTTCTATCACACTATACCTATCTTTGTTATTTTTTTCTTTCTCATGGCACTAACTTTATTGAAAAAAAATATATAAATGATTTTACCATTTTCTAAACTTTGACGAATGTTTAAAAACATTTACTTTTTTTTTCACTTTTATTTAATTAATACACTATCACTTTTTGTGGACACTAAGAGCACTTCATAACGCTAACTACATTTAAAATAGCTTACCGTCAGGGGCGTAGCCAGGGGGGGTTTTAGAGGTCTGTATGTGACGATTTCTGATGAATGGGACCTTACGCGACAATAACATTAGGCTCAGTGTTCGGTTACGCAGTGCACGAAAAGTGAGCCTATTGTTCTTGTTGCGTAAGGTCCCTTTCACCATATATCATCACATATTAATAATGTAAAAGTTAATTAGAGAATTTATTAAAAAAAAAATAATTTTAAATGCAAAAAAATGAATAAGCACGAATTATTTTACGAATTTTTGATCAATTATAAAAGTTATATATAGGTCAATCGATTTGTTTTGAGAAACAGAATACGGTTTTTGTATTCATTAAGTCGTATTTTTAACATAAACATAATTTTTGATAAAAAAATATTTTTTTAGATGAAAGAATTTCCATTTTACAGAAAACACACATCCATAACATTTGCTTATGAATCAAAATTTACGCTTTTTAGATGAAAATGAGTCGATTTTTACTATTTTTGGAAAGTCGAAAATCTTAACTATACAAATCTTTTTCTATGAGAAAGCAAAAATTTGTAAATTTGAATGACTTTAAAGCTTCCTCCACAAGGAAGCAGTACTAGTCCAGTAAGATAATTCTTTTTTCTAAATTTTTTGAGTCAGTCCTGATTTTTTTATACAACTTTTAACTTTTAAGATTTTTTCCATGTAATTTCCATTTGCTTTTTTTTTATACTTATTTCAGGGCATTTATAGAAAAATTGTTATCTTTTATTGAGTTGCTGAACCGACCTGAGACAATAATGGAAAGTAATGCAAAAGATAAGTTTCCATGTATTTTAGAAGGCGATTATTTAGATGATGTTTGCATAAATGAATTTCATAAAATACTTGAAGAAAATACAAATTTCCAACCTGTCAATGTATATCAATTTATAATACCAGATCTTCAAAAAAATGTAAGACATATTTTGCCACTAGAAGAACATTTACAACTTTTATTTCGGGAAATTACTGATCCTACATTTCTTAAAGATAAAGTTGGTCATTGGTGTTGTATTCATTATGTTAATGGGCAAATTCTAGTATATGACAGCCTATTTGATGATCTTAGCCCATTTCAAATAAAATGTTTATCTATTCTTTTTCCCCACAATCCTCCTGTATTATTTAAATTGGTACAGAAACAGACTAACTCAAAAGATTGTGGTGTTTTTGCAATAGCTTTTGCTACAACTATATGTCTTTTGAAAAAACCAAGTAAAATTACTTATTCTGTCAACTTAATGCGTCTACATTTATATAATATGCTTCACAATGGCATTCTCTCCCATTTTCCTTATATTGAAAATAATAACCTTGTTGATTCTCTTCCAATTACTACTCTTATTTTTGATAATATTAATAAAACAATGGTAACTCGAAAACGATCTTTACAAGAAGATACAAACACAATTCCAATGAATACAAAATTTTTGAGATTAATAAATAATAATAGTTATCCTGCAAAAAATAAATTATCAGTTCAATTATCTCCAAATCATGAATCAAAAATTGAAAATTGTGTTGATTCAGCAAATGCTCTTTCACGTTCCCGTCAAAAAAATATTAAACCTAATCCAAACAGTATTCTAAAACGTATCAGCGAAAGAATTCAAAAAAGGATTCAAAAGAAAAAAAATGATTTACAAATAGCAAATACTGAACTTCAAAATAAATCAACAACAACAATGGAAATGTCAATTAATAATGAACAACAATTTCACTCAAAAATTGTCAATTCTATTCATTATGAAAATAATACTAGTTGTGGTCGTCCGAGAAAAATTTATGCTGATACAAAAATTAATCGAAAACGTAACAAAGAAAGATTAAAAAAACGGCTTCAAAGAGAAAGAAACATTTCACGAATACCAAATATTGAGCTTCAACATGAATCATCAAATGAATTATCAATTAATAGCGAACAACAACTTCATTCAACAAAAAGTAACAATTTTGTTCATTTTAAATCTAATGATTTCTGTGGCCGTCCAAAAAATATTTATCCTGATACAAAAAATAATCGAAAACGTAACAAAGAAAGATTAAAAAAAAATCTTCAAAGGGAAAGAAATCGTTCACGGAAATCAAATATTGATCTTCAAAAAGAATCATCAAGTGAAATAACAATTAATAAAGAATTACAGAATTCCTCAATTATTAATGGAAATTCTAATAGTTTTGTAACAAATAGTAAATCTCGCATTTCAATAAAAAAATCTATTCCCTCCTCACAATTAATATTAAAAAATCAAGAAATGAATAATAATAATAATAATAAAATATACTTGAAACGTAATTCAAAAATTCGTGCTGTTTTACGTAAAAATAAAACCTTTAAAAATAGAGATAGAAAAAGTAACAGAGAATCCCTTCGTCGTTCAAGGCATAATTTGTCATTTGATTGGGATACAATTTGCAAATTGTTTTTTGAAGCAATTACAAATGGTCAAACTCACACATGTCACTGTTGTGGCAGATTATGGCATAAAAATTGTTGAAAATTGTTAAATAAACAATTTTTAATAGAAGACAAACAAATTTCCAATGAATTTTTAAAAAATGTTTTTTTCTTGTCAAATTCAGATGATGGATTTTTTTGTTTTACATGCTATAACAATATTTATTTACATAAAACCCCTAGACTTGCTTTATCAAACGGTTTAATGTTTGCTAATATCCCAGATGTATTAAATGTTTTAACTCCTCTTGAAGAGAGATTAGTATCTCCTCGTCATGTTTTTTTAAAAATAATTAGAAAAGGCCAAGGTATAGGTTTTCAACACGGCTTGATAGGTAATGTAGTAAATGTTCCTGTAGAGGTCAATGCAATGGTATCAGCCCTACCTCGAAACATTAAAGACAATAATGTTATTACAGTTGAACTTAAAAGAAAAATGTGTTATAAACATGGACGAAAAGAAATTATTTGTCCTGAACGAGTTCGTGCAGCAGCTAGATATTTAGTAGGTACAGAATTGTTTCGCGAGCTTGGAATTTCTTACGATGATTCATGGAAATCTGAAGATATTAACAATGAACAAGCTCCATCTGATGATGATTGTACTTGCATTTTAGATATTAATCATGACGAATTACCTATTAATCCCGAAAATTCTGAAACATTTCTTGACCACGAACAAGATGTCGTAGTTTCTATGGCTCCTGGAGAAGGGAAAAAACCCATTTATCTTCTTAATGATGAATTTTTAGAAGAACTAGCTTTTATTAAAATTCACGGAGGTAATAAGCGTAATTATAAAATAAAATTAAGTCACTCAGATATAATAAAATCAGAAATATCTAGATATGACCGTAGAGCAATGCGTGTAGATTATCTTTTCACTGCCTTAAAAAAACAACAAATATTACAAATAGTAAATAACATTAACACATGTATTAGAAAAAAAAGTATTGTAGAAGGTGTGCCGGTTTTTGCTGGAAATTTGTTAAACGATAATTTTATTCAAAATTTAATTCAACATGATGATGGATATAAAGTTTTAAAGAATATCAGAAATTCTCCAGCACATTGGGAAGCAGAAAAAAAGAAAGTTTTAGCTATGGTAAGACAGTTTGGTGTACCAAGTTTATTTTTAACACTATCGGCTGCAGAAGCTCAGTGGCCACAATTGATTAAACAATTGAAAAAAACTGTTGATCATGAGGATATAACTCTAAAACAAGCAAATGATCTTCCATATGAAACAAAAGTTCGTCTTATACAATCTGATCCTTATATCTGCGTAACATTTTTTGAATGTCGTTTCAAAGAATTAAGAAAAACATGGAATAGTTCTGGTGGTCCTTTCTGTGAACATAAAATAGAGCATTTCTATTACAGAATAGAATTTTAACATAGAGGCTCCCCGCATGCACACATGATGCTTTGGTTACAAAAAGCTCCTATTTTTAAACCAGGTGATGCAACTTCTATACACCCAGTAACTTTGTTTATTGATAAAATTATATCATGTAGTAGTGAAGGGATTTCAGATTCACTCGCTCAACTACAACAACATAAGCACACCCATACGTGTCATAGGAAATCAAATAAAATGTGTAGATTTGGTATTCCTTTTTTTCCGATGGATAAAACGCGTATACTATTAGAATTAGATAAGGAAAACAGTTCTACAAAAGAATGGAAATCAATTGGACAAAAACTTTTAAAACAACTAGAAGATTTACCACTACACATACGTAAATTTGAGGAATATTTACAATACAGTGAACTTGAATTGAAAGATTATCTTCAAGCTGTGAGAGCAACATTAAAACGTCCTAAAATTTTCCTTAAGCGTTCTCCACTTGACATATATCTAAATACATATTCAAAGAAAATTTTAGAATTACATCAATCAAATATGGACATACAGTTTATTTTAGACCCTTTCGCTTGTTCTGTGTATATTGTAGATTATATTAATAAAGCAGATCGTGGAATGTCTAATTTATTAAGAACTGCCGTTGAGGAAGCAAAACATGGTAACAAAAAAGTAAAAGATTCTTTACGAGCGGTTTCTAAAGTTTTTCTAAATTCTTCAGAAATATCTGCACAAGAGGCTGTGTATTGTCTTGCGGGTATACCACTGTCACGAAGTACTGAAAGTGAAATATTTATTAATACGTCTCACCCTTTACAGCGAGTACATCTTCTTAAAGGCCGTAAAGATTTAGAAAAATTAGATTCTCTTTCAACTGATATCTTTAAGAAAAATATAATTGACCATTATGTTAATCGTCCTAATGACAACATATTTGATTCAATGAGTTTAGCATATTTTTCTGCATATTACACTTACTCAATAACTAATAAAACAAAACATTTAAAAAAAAAAAGTTGAAGATGTAGAAAATTCTGAATATATTGAAGATGAATCTTTATCAAGTGCTTGGATTGAACTTCAAAATAAAAATGGCTACATAAAACGTCGTAAGAATCCGAAAATTATTCGCTTTTGTAGATATAACAAGCAAATAGATCCTGAAAACTTCTACAGGGAGCAATTAATGTTATATATTCCATGGCGTAATGAAGAAGTTGAACTACTTAATCCAGAAGTCGCTATTAAAGATAGATTTTTAACTTTCATTGATAAAATAAAGTCTGAAAGCTTAGAATTTAACAAATTAGGAGACGCCGAAGAATTTGAAATGCTTTTAAATGCCGTAATAGATTACACTGCAAATCAATCTGATAGAGAAGACACGGAAGAAGGTTTTAATAACAACAATCAACCACTCGCAGGTTTTGAATATGAAACAATTGAAGATGACGAAAATGCAAACAATATATTAGATTCGTTTAATACTTTCATAGATAATAATGATAATAATTTAAAAATTGATATTGCTAAGCCTTCGACAATGAATAAAGAAGAGATACTTTCTCTAACTCGTATTCTCAACTTTGATCAACGAAACTTTATTTTACATGTTGGCAATTATTTTTCCAATCAAAACAGTAACACACCACCATTGTACTTATTTGTTAACGGTGGTGCTGGAGTTGGTAAAAGTTTATTAATAAAAACACTTTATCAATATCTTCTAATAAATCATTTTAACAAAATGCCTGGTTCAAATCCCGATGACGTTAAAATACTTTTATGTGCATATACCGGTAAAGCTGCCTTCGGAATAGGAGGTCAAACAGTTCATAGCGCCTTTAGCCTTCCTATTTCACAATATGGAAATACTATGCCCGAATTATCAGCTTCTACAGCGAACACACTTGCATGTAAATTATCATCTGTCAAGCTAATTATTATAGATGAAATTTCGATGTTAGGTAGCCATACATTTAATCAAATTAATAGAAGACTTCAACAAATTTTCCATACAAGTATACCGTTTGCTGGAGTATCAATAATTGCAGTAGGAGATTTTCGTCAATTACCACCTGTTGGTGATAATTGGATTTTTCAACCAAATACAAAATCAAATCCGATGGCATTGTTAGCTGGTTCTCCACTTTGGGAACCATTCAGATTATTTACAATGAAACAGATAATGCGACAAAAAGATGACTTAATATTATAAATAAAAAAAAATAATAATAATTTATAAATAAATTATAAATTAAATTTATATATTTATTTAATAAATCAAAAATATTTTGCTGAAACATATATGTGTTTGAATATAAATGTTACTATGTGCGTACTAAACAAAATTTTTATAAAAAATTAGAAAAATTTAATTAAAAACAATTTTTTATTAGTAAGCTATAACAATTTTTGAGGTACAGAATTGGTTACCTCCACGTGGTGTACCTTGGAAACGATGTCATTGAAATGCAATGGCAATTGTACATATATTTCAAATAAAAAAGTCATTTTTCTATAACTTTATATACTAATACAGTTAAAATTATTTTAAAACTTATAACAAATAACAAAATTTTAATGCACTATATTGAATTTTTTATTAAATTTCAATGAAATCGGCAAATTACTAATAAAATAAAAAGTAGATTATATCAGTAGTAATCTTCACGTAAATTAACATATAAGTACCAAATTTAAGCATCCCAAGTCAAATACTAAAAGATTAAAAAAGGGGGCCCGGTCATTTTTTCGAATTTTCTTTGAAAAAATCGTAGGTTTTGGCTAGTAAACATTGTGAAAACCGCCTTTTCGAAAGTTCTCTATAATTTTCCTGTAATCTACTCGTAAATATACATATGTGTACCAAATTGCAGCATCCTGAGTCACATAGTTTGGAAGATTAGGGGGAGGGACATGGTCATTTTTTTGAATTTTTTTCAAAAAATAGTACTTTTTGGCTAGTAAACACTATGAAGACCGCCTTTTCGAAAGTTCTCTATAATTTTCCTGTAATCTACACGTAAATCTACATATGTGTACCAAATTTCAGCATCCTAGGTCAAATAGTTTGAAAGATTAGGGGGGGGGGACATGGTCATTTTTTCGAATTTTTTTCAAAAAATCGTATTTTTTGGCTAGTAAACACTATGAAGACCGCCTTTTCGAAAGTTCTCTATAATTTTCCTGTAATTTACACGTAAATCTACATATGTGTACCAAATTTCAGCATCCTAGGTCAAATAGTTTGGAAGATTAGGGGGGGGGGGACATGGTCATTTTTTCGAATTTTTTTCAAAAAATCGTATTTTTTGGCTAGTAAACACTATAAAGACAGTCTTTACGAAAGTTCTCTATAATTTTCCTGTAATCTACACGTAAATGTACATATGTCTACCAAATTTCAGCTTCCTAGGTCAAATAGTTTGGAAGATTAGGGGGGGGACATGGTCATTTTTTCGAATTTTTTGCAAAAAATCGTACTTTTTGGCTAGTAAACACTATAAAGACAGTCTTTACGAAAGTTCTCTATAATTTTTCTGTAATCTACACGTAAATCTACATACGTGTACCAAATTGCAGCATTCTAAGTCAAATAGTTTAGAAGATTAGGGGGGGGGGGGCATGGTCATTTTTTTGAATTTTAGGGAAAAAAAAATGGTTTTTGCTGGATTTCGGCATGTTCATGAGCTCGAATCGCGTTTTCCATATCATGTTCGTAAATCCAAGGTGAAATTACATATTTGGACCAAATTAGAAGACTTTAGCTCAGATAGTTTAGAAGTTAGAGGGGGTGCGAAAACGGACACACTTAGTGATTTTAATAGGGTTCCGTTTTACGGTACAGAACCCTAAAAATGATGAATTTCCTTTTGAAAATTGCCTTAAATTTTTTTAAAAGCGTCAAATATAATCTAAGAGAATTTTAAAGTCCATCATCAACCCCAAAACTACCCCTATTTTTATTTTTTATGTAAAACTATCGTGAAAAGTAAAAAATATTTCTTTTTTTTTACAAGTATTGTTGTACAATTATAAATTTTTTCAAGTGCACCAGTTTTAGTTTTTAGCTCCTAGTCCTAATCTTAGAACAACCCCTATGCTTAATCAGAAATTGGAAAATATCCCCATAACTTTTATATTCTTATGAAATATTGCATTTAATGGTTTTTTGGGTCCCTGATAAAGATTTTGGAGTCAATATTTAAGAATTCAAAATAGCATGGCGGATCCAAAATGGCGGATTAGCAAAATCAGGAACCCTTAGATATAATTTTTAAATAAATGTTCCCATTTTCTGAGAAAAAATTAAATTTTTTAATTTATTAATAGTATTTACATTTTGATATTAAAATTTCTATTATATCATTCTATTATATCTATATCTGTTCTTCTATTTACTTTGTGTTTTGCTCATACATATATTCTCTAGGTTATATTTATAGAGTATAATGAACTATCTTTCCTCGAACATCGACAGAGAAGAATGTGCGCGACATATCAAAATGACTGAGAGAAATTGATTTCTTTTTATTTTTTATTTAAATAAAATAAGCTTTAGAATCATGTTTTATTGACGTATATTCATTTGCGGTAACAGCTACACTTTGACGAATGTGTTCAGTTAGTAACGAATTAATAAAATTAAAGAAGAAACGTATTATTTTTGGCACACCACACGAATTTCGGAGTGTTTTTTGAGCGAAATTAAAAAAGAATTGTTTTATTGCTTCCAAAATAAAGTTAATAATTATAAGACTTTTTGAACTTTTAGTCTATGTATCATAACATAATAACTGATAAACAACCACAACAGTTTGTTAAAAAGATACAAGATGCATCTTCTTGCTATGTCAAAAAGTGATTTATCTCTCCTCGTGATCCATTTCTCTTTTATTTAACCTATAAAAAAATACGATAGGTATTGCAAAAGAAATAATATTTTTTAGTTTGAACAAGAAAGATTTAGAAATTCTCATTGAGGGAGAAATCCTAAATTATAATCATATGTACAATTTTCAAAAACTATTAGAAGTCGAATGTGGATGCTATTTTCAAATAAATATTATAAAAATAATATAAAAGAAGATTTTGTTTCCATTACATAAAATAAATATAATAGAATACTTTTATTCATTAAAGAAAATTCAAAGATTTTAAAAAATTCTTTTATTTACATTTTCAATTATTACGTTTCAAATAAAATAGTCTAAAATACGCCTAGGATAGACGATTTATGCGGTTATGTTCAAGGTTATGTCAAAAAAAATTTTATTGTTTAAAAGCTTCTCTTTTGACTAAGATGTGCTTTTACTATTTACATAAAATTTGAAAGACAAATAAAGATTTTATGTTAGATTTATTAAACTAATAAATTAAAAAAATTATTACACTTACTTTTAGTAATAAATATAATTATAACTTTTTAAACTTGGCTACTTCTTACAATAAAGAATGAAATACATTCTAATATTCGCCTTACATTTTATTGTTACAAATTAGACGCGCGCATGTGCGCGCGCAATATCTTGCTAGTATAATATAAAAAAAATTATTAAGGTTAATTCCAAATTATTTTTTTTATTATTATTTATCTCGTCTTCTTGTGAAAATTGTTATGTTGGTCAAACCAGCAGACCGTTGAGAATCAGAATAAAAGAACATATCGATAATTATGGCTATAATAAAAAATACCACAACGTTATTAGCAGGCATAGAAAATTAAATAATAATACGCCTCATGAAATTCTTTGGGAAAAATTTGAAATATTGCATAATGAACCTAATGAATATAAAAGACTTTTTTGCCAAAATGGTCCATATATAATATTTATTTCTGCTTTTTGAATATTACAATTCGTAGCAGGAAATTTCCGCATTTTAATATAAAAATATATAAATTTTTACTCATCATTCATTTAACATAAAAGCTTGCAACAACAAACTGTTTATTATGTAGTAACAAACGCTTTTGATACTGTTATCGTCAGGGACATTACATAATATGGTCAAACTCTCGCGGCAATCGTAGTTTATTCCAAATTTTGCTAGATAGAACTTTCTATAACCATCATATATTGGACATACAAACATAAAGTGATACAGTGATTCGGCCTCATTTAAATTACACAATGTGCACAGGGATTGTTGATCCCATGTATAAAGATTACCTTTGTAAGAGAATCTGATGTAGTGCTTCGATGCAAGTCATAATTGTGCAAATATTTTGATTAAAAAAGTTTTTTGTCTTCTAAGTAAATAAAAAGCTGTTTTGTCTTCTAGGGTTCTTAAAATATTATGTAAATTAGATTTAGATTGGTTATATCTAACTACATCAGAAAATCTCAAGTAATTTTCATATCGGCCTAGTGCTAGCTCCAATTTATTATACCACGTTACCGATGAGAGAGTTGTCCATAATTCGGTTAAATTAATCCTTTCTAAAAGTGTGTTTACTTGCGCTACCCAATTATATTCGGAAGGTACATTAGAACGAAGCATTAACTCAACCTGACGTAGCAGGCAGATTTTAGGCAAACGATATTCTTCCATTGCTAAGATTTTAATTATGTATAGATATGCGGCCTTAAAAATTCTGAACTCTAAACTGATTAGTCCCAATTCAAGCCGTAACGCAGCGTTGAACGTACATTTAGGAAATGACAATAATGTTTTAAAGTGAGTACAATGTGCTTCTTCGATACTCGTCAAATATCTCAATCCCCAAATATGAGCCCCGTACAAAAGCGTTGTGGATGTAATGCTGTAATATAATTTACGTTGAGCTAACCACGAGTCAGTTTTACCACAGTAAACTATTCGTCTTACAGCACCTAAGGCCTGGCTTGATTTTCTTATCGCATTTTCGGTAGCTAGTATGCCGAGGGTAGAAGCAGAGAACTCAACGCCTAAATAATTGTATGACTTAACAATTTTTATTAATTCGCCGTAAATATAAAAACTATCAGACCTTGGTCTCCCTCCCCTTCGAAAATGTACAATTTGCGTTTTCGAAGTATTTATTTTTAATTCATTTAACGAGCAGTAATTTTCTATATCTTTTATTATTTTGCGTAGTCTAATTGAAGAATTTGCTAAAGTGACCGCATCATCAGCATAAAGTGACCCAAGGAGATCTACAAATCCATCTAGATTTAGTCCTTCATTGTCCGCCTCCCTAATTTTCTCTTCAATATCCGATAAAAAAAGAATAAAAAGCAGTGGACTAAGTGTTTCGCCCTGTAGCACTCCCATTGTTACATCGATTGGTTTAGAAGTTTCACCTCCTGTTTTAATGACAAAGGATGCATGGTCGTAAATTGATTTGATAACTCTTATTATTTTAGGGCTAACTCCTAAATTATATAGTTTTTGCCATAATATGGTGTGGGAAATCGAATCAAATGCCCGTCGAAAATCAATAAACAATGCACAGGCAGAGGCATTCCTTGTTTTTAACCGGAGGTGAAGCGCTGATTGCAGAGTGTAAATATTATCTACACAGCTTCTCTTTGCTCTGAAGCCATTTTGAGATTCCGGAAGCAGTGAATTCTTCTCAGCCCAGTCTGAAAGTCTATTAACAAGAATTTGAGTAAAAATTTTTAAAATATTGTTGCACAACGCAATTCCTTGATAATTTTTAGGATCCGATCTTTCGCCTTTTTTATGAATTAATGTAATAAGTGCCTGAGACCAGGCCAAGGGTGCCTCTCCTGCTTCCAGAATATTATTATAGAGTGACTTCATAAATATAACCCATGACATAGGAAGGTTTTTATAAAATTCAGCGCTAATATTGTCACTTCCTGGAGCTTTACCGGACTTACTGCTATTTATCGCAGTTACACTTCTTCGAGCGAAATTTCTACGTCCAATTCAAGATTATAAACACCGAAATACAATACATCCACATTCACTCTAATTGGATAGATTGAGGCGTAAAAGTTTTCCCATTTTTTCATCGGTATTTGATTCTCATTGAACTCTTTTTTCCCCGTACAAGTTTTCACCGTTGCCCAAAAAGTGTTTGTGTTTTTTATATTTGCGAATTTTTCTCTAATAATATTTTCATAATCCTTTTTTTTTTTTTTACAACCAGCGATTTATACTCTTTTTTAGCCGTACATATAAGGATTCTTTCATCGGGATCGAAACCCGATTTCTTCCACGCCTCAACTCTCCTTTTCATTTCCCTATTCAAACCGTACAATTCGCTGTCAAACCATAGTTTTTTAAATTTTAATTTACCGTACATGTTGCACTTCTTTTGCATGCCCAATTGGGTTGCTACCTCCGTTATTTTCTTTGTTAAAATAGAACCCTGATCGTTAATAGTTAATACAGTAAGATTTACATTTGGTGGCGAACATGCAGGGCCATCTAAAATGCTATAATACTCATCCTTTTTATTTAGATCCCATTTTAACTTTTCTATACAACTAAATTTAGCAGTACGATCGGTAACGGAAGTGATCACCGAAAAGTCATCGACCACCTCCGCGTGAGCTATGTCTACCCAGACAAGATCAACGATGCTGCTACCGGTCGCACCAAAAAATGTAGGACAACCCTTCAGATCACCCTGCGTACGCCCGTTCAGTAATATAAAACCATTTACGGACATAAATTCATTTAAAGATAAGCCTCGATTACACAGCCCCACAAAAAAAAAAGTGTCATGTACTTTTGACCGGAATACCCTAGCCCTATGTATTTTGACGCGCTGAACACGAATCCGAAGTCAGTTTTGCTCCATCACGTCAGGATTTATTCCTAACCTCAAAATCAATAAAATGACACTTTTTGTTCATTAGCATGTGAACCCGACTTAACATTAATACATGCCTAGGGCGAATAAAAAGCTTGGATTGTGACCTTTAAAACGCTTTTTTAAAAATTGTTCTACGATGATTTTTAACGAAGTTATGATGTTTTATTTAAAATCATTTTTTTCCATTACGCCATACCACATCAATAATTGAAGTGTTATTTACATTTGGAAAAAATTTATATTTTAAATAAAACATCATAACTTCGTTAAAAATCATCGTAGAACAATTTTTAAAAAAGCGATTTAAAGGTCACAATCCAAGCTTTCTATTCGCCCAAGGCATGTAATAATGTTAAGTCGGGTTCACATGCTAATGAACAAAAAGTTTCATTTTATTGATTTTGAGGTTAGAAAAAATCCTGACGTGATGGAGCAAAATGGACTTCGGATTCGTGTTCAGCGCGTCACAATACATAGGGCTAAGGTATTCTGGTCAAAAGTACATGACACTTTTTTTTTGTTGTGGGGCTGTGTTATTAACAGTTTCATCGTTGGAATTTCTTTTTGGTTTTAATTTCGGATTAAAATCTGTTATCTGTTCCAAATCTAAAAGTGTACCCAGTCTAGAATTAAAATCACCCCCTATCAATATTGGGATTTGTTTATAATGACGGAATAGTTCATCAATAATTTCTTGAAGGGATTCGAGAAGTATTTCAATTTCAAAAGTTAGTTTAAAATATACAGATCCAAGAATAAAATTAAAATTGTTAACATTGTATTTTATAAAAAGCCAATGAATAGATTTATTTATAATACTAGCACTAAAATATGAACTAAAAAATACTGTTAAACCTCCTGAAGCTCGTCCTGTGCTGCGCTCTTTTAATGCTGGTGAAGTAACAGAGCTGCACCCGTCCCAATGGGTTGGCGGCTTAATAGACTCCGCTGTATTCCAAGTTTCAGAAAGTAAAATGGTCCATATTAAAAAGGCAGGTGATAACTATATAAATGTAAAAAATGATCTGGAAAGTTTTAATACATCATACAATGCAATTCTTGAATTTTTAAAATAAATATTATTTCAATATCCTAATTAAAATCTTATAACGTTTAAAATATTATTAAAATTTGAATCGTACATTCAAAACCTTAATATTTACAAATACTAATGATTGGTCTCTAAAGTTAAAAGGTAAAATTATCATTAACAAATTTCTCAGTTTTAAATTTGACAAGTGAACATAACAGTTTATAGTTTTCAGTCACAAAGAATTTTAATCATGTAACAACTGTTAATTTTAATTTTTTTGACACTCTTCATATTTTTCAAGTTAAAGTTAAGTTATGTGTCAGGATTACAAATAAATTATAGATTATATTAACATTAGGTAAGAGTTCTTTTCCATTAACTAATTTTATCAAAAAAATTGTAAAATTGTATTTTTTATTTATATTCTGTTTTATTGTGATTTCTAATTTTGTCTTTGAATATTGACTGTATTTTTATGAATATTTAGTAAAAATTTTTTATCTGTAATTATATTATAGTAATTATATTATATTAAATTATAGGAGAACTGTTCGTTCTCAAAACGTTGGACTCCTTGTAAATAAACAACCAAATTTCAGTCCGAAAGTGTCGTTTTATTAAATTTATAATATTCTCGGACGTAAAAGGATTAAAATAAAACTAACATACGTTACTAGGTAAGATCTTACCTAAGATTCTATATCAAATCTTACGTAAGGTTTTTAAATAGGATTGTGTAATATAACTAAAAAAATGTATATAAAACATGTCTTTAAAAACAGTAAGTGTTATTAAAGCTGTTTTGAAAACCGTTTGATGCAAGAGAAACGTAAAATTGACAAATTATTATATGCAATATTATAAGGTTCTGGGACATTTAAATTATTCAATTAAATTCTTCTCTTTAGCGTCTTAACGAAGCTAATGAAGTATTCTAAAAATGTATATTTAACATTTGTTAAACTATTGTCCGAAAGCATGGAAATGATAATAACAATTTAATGAACATATACTTTTTGTACGCAGAAGAATTTTTTTACCCTAAAGTGTGCACTGTATAAAAAAAAGAAAACAAAGCAGGAACTATTTTTGAGAAACTACAATTGAAAAATAAACTTTGATATATGTACCGTCCAACTTGGTCTTGCTTATTTTGAATAACACACTCAATTTCGTCTTGTGGATAATAATTTTTACTAAAAAGCATATTTCTTAATTGAACAAATTTATCAGATTTGATTAAAACAGCTACTATTTTAATACAAGCAGAAGATAAAACAAGAACGTAAGGTAAATTTTCTGTAAATTCTTTAAGGAGGAATCGGACAAACAATCGGAACAAAAGTTAGTCCAAATAAATAATTTTGATTTTTGATACAGAAGACATATAAGTTAATGTGATTTTTTTCAGGGGAAGTGTGGACACTTGTAGTTTTTACAAAATAAGCCTTTAAAAATTGAGATTTAATAAAAATTAAAAAAAATTGACGTTGGAAACGATTATGCAATTTGAGGTTCAAATTAACCAAAATTGAATAATCGTTTCCAACGTCAATTTTTTTTAATTTTCGTCAAATCGCAATTTTTAACATCTACAATTACATTTTGTAAAAACTACAAGTGTCCACACTTCCCCTGAAAAAATTACATTAACTTATATATCTTCTATATCCAAAATCAAAATCATTCATTTGGACTAACTTTTACTCCGATTGTTTGTCCGGTTTCTCCTTAATAGTGACTTTTTCTAGAAGTATATTCACCATTGTTGAAATAGTGTAAACCGAAACCACAGATATTATAATAGTACTAAAAATGCTGTATATTAATTAGGTTCCTTTCAGTAATAATATTGGTTTCCATATACCAAAATATTTTAAGATATTAATGGCCACTTCAGCTTTTTAACTTTTTTTTGTACTTTTTTAAATTGAAAAAACTATTCTCAGTTTAGCTCTCTAAAACATAAAACACAACAGAAAAGATATTTCAAAAATGAATAAAAATAGTACAATGAAAATGTGAATAAATCACACTTGTGATGTTTCTTTGAAAACTGATAACTGTAGCGGAAGCTTCAAAATGAAAATTCATGGAGTATTGTTTTTATCATCTTCTTTATATTTTTGTATAAATGGTTTATCATTGGGAGATTTAGCTACAAGTAATTGGTCGTCAACAGTTACACATTTGTCAATTTCCTTGACTTTGACAGCAATGTTTTTTGATGTCAACCAAGTTGATAATAAAGAATTGTTGTCATCAAAACAAATTGGGCTGACTCTAAACCCATGTTACTTACGATATTTTTTATTCCAAAGGCACGAACGAGGCGTCTTTAAATGCCTGCAGGCATGGTCTAAATGCGTTTATTTGTTTGACTGTATGAAATTCGAGTTCATTTTTCCTCTAAGGCAACAAAAATATATGGGTCAGCTGTTCATTTTTTTCATTGTTTACTTAAAATGTAAATATCCTCTTTTGGTGAAGTTTTGTCTCTTAAAGGTACTTTTTAAAGGGAAAAATGTTATATGTCTTGGGAAAAAATGGAATCTATTTTCACATGGTGAAACAAATGGATGCGTTTAGATTCTGTCCACAGGTATCTCAAAACGCAATGTTTGTGCCTGCGGGATAAAAAATATCATTTTCATTAAAATTGTTTTTTAATTTATTCCAATTGCCTAATTAATTGCTTACTTTTGAATGATCCACGAAATTGACTTCCCCATTCACTTTTCCACATATAATGTTGTCTTTTTTTAAATCTTTTTAACCAGCTATTTAAACACGGATTTTTTCCGGCCAAAAATGCTGTTTTTACGTTTTTTTGCCGCTAAAACTACAAAAATGAAAAAACAAAATTATACTGCTCCGGAGGGGCGAGTTTACGCTATACTTTAACTAAAAAACTCGACTTTTTTGATGTTAGACGTTCCTGCGCCAAATGAGGATTGGCACCGCACAGCTACCTTAAAAAAAGACGTCTTGAAAAATTCTCTCTCAGCGGCTGAGTTTATAATATTTAATGATGAAAATTTTTTCAAACATAATTTAAACAATATAAAACAATATGCAATTAATTTTATTAAATTCGCTTTAGCCGTTTTTCTGTAAAAAATTCACAAAAAAAGGTTTTTTTTTGGCATTATCCCTTACCCCCCCACCCCCCTTAATAGGAATATTGCGATCATGTTGTGTTTTAAGCCACTCAAATAAAGCTTCGTCAATATTTCTTTTTTCACATTGTGACGTGGTTTTTTATAAACTCGTCGCAAAAGTAGTTCGTTAACGTCAAAACCGATGAACTATCTGAGTAAAAACTTTAAATGAGTTCGCACAGTAAATTATTTTATTTAATCTTTAATTGAATTGCGAATAATGGCTAGATCCGGACTCACCGACACTCAAAATAATGTATAAAAAGAAATTTAGATTATTTTGTATTTATATATTATTTTGTATTTAAAAATGATTTTCTATCTTGATTACTGCTGATTATAATTTTTATATTCTGCTTATTTTTTATATAAACTGTCTTTTTAAATAAGAAAAGACTCACAACAAAGAAAGAGTTGTTGTAAATTAAAAGAACATATTGTGCTACTAAACAGTTCTCTGCGAAATACGGGAACCGCACTTCTTAGAGATTAATGTATTTGAATTGGAAACAATGAATGTGAAGTGGTCAGTTGACGTGAAGAATCGACGACTATTTTACGAAATCCGCTGAAACCGGCAGAGAAAATCAGAGGCCCAAAAACTGAATGGAGCCATCGGCGGACCGCGAAAGTCGCACTCACACAGAAGCTCGCAAGCTCTGGCGGCAGCGCATCCTCTTTAGTACGGATTTGGCCAGGCAAGCTGTCATTTCAATTGTAAGGTGTAACCGATAATTCGTAAGGTCACGTGTTCCTGGGTTAAAAGAAATCAGCTTCCCGACCGCATGGCGAAGCAAGGACGTCGCCATATTAAACAAGCCGACCAGCTGATAACTCACCAACGATGTGCAAGTTCTCTCTAAGAGTTTTTTGTGGATTCTCGGTGTTCAGAGTTTTAAATAAATAAATTCAACTTGTCTATTAAATTTATTTAATACCTTGTGTGACGTGACTTCCACTCGGACTTCGAGATAACCAGAGGGGAAACAGTGCCGTTTGTTTTGAAAAGGAAGTCCGGGTAAATACTCGATTTACCTGGCGGCCAGGGAAGGAATCTCCACTTATAAAAAACGGACTTCGATTGATATTTACAGGTGCGAAGGGTGAAGTCCGTGAATTCAGTGTCAGTGCCGTCTACATTGCCCTTTTTATAATGTTTTCGAAAAATTAAAAAATTAAAAAATGTTTAATTTAATTAATTAAAATAAAGTAGAAAAACAGCGTTAGATGTACGTATTTTTTAACATTAAATTTGTTTCCTTTAAAAGCGTTTAGTCTATTTACCTGATACTAAAAATTGTTGACTCGGTTTAAAAAGATAAGCCACAATTTTTACATACAGATGAATTTACTGGTTCTTTTTCTAAATCTTGAATAGTTTCAAATTTTTCACTTACAGATAAAATTTTTCTTTTTTTCTGGTTTTCCATTTTATACGTTAAAGAAATTTGACTAATTAAATATAAATTAAATTATAAAATGCTTTTACTTCTACCAATAACAGACTGACTGTTTACTTATTAAACTGACTGTATACTGGTCGATCTTTGCTATGAGCGATTACTATTTTATGTCTTTAAAGCAAATTAGCATTGTATTTACGTTCGTTATAACCTATCTAAGAAAGTGATCTCTACTACATATACGTTATATTAGAAAAAACAAAAACTAATTTCCATTAGTAATAACTGATCTCGTAAAAAGTTGTTTCGACTGTGTTTACTTTTTTATTCAAGCATTGCAAAAAAATTTAAAAAAGCTATCAAACCAGGTAATTTTTACTTTGTTTGCTTAAGAGAAAAAATTGTGACTTTTGAATAAAATTTGACGTTTTATATTCAAATCGAATATTTAAAATAATTAAATAAAATATATAATAGATGAATGTGTAAATAAATTTTCGAATATACTTTTATTTATATTTCTATTATTAAATCTTCTGAAATATAATAAAAATTCAACTGCTAAGATTTTGACACAAAACGGCAGATTTTGCTTCAAAAGTTGCATTTTTTTTTTTCTTAGAAAAAAATTGCCAGATTTCACAGCAATTTTTAATTTGTTCGCATTGCTTGAGTAAAAAAATAAATATTCCTAAAAACTCAAGCAAATTTTAAATTGGGAAAGGTAGAAGCATGTAACCATGTAACTTATAATTTGAATATTAGCCTGAAGAGGATAACGAATAATGTTATCGAAACGTTGCTTAAACAATAAAAACAAAGCATAACATGACGTAAAAAATGTTTTATAATATCTTCTTTACCCTCCTTGGATCAAACTTAATGCTTCGGCTTTTCTTATATTAATTTGGAAGGGAATTTATATTTTTCTACTTAAATTTTAAATTGTTTCTTTCAGTGTACCGATCCTTTCAGACATAATATAATTTCAATACAGGTAAGGGAGTTTATTGTCTTAAAAGTTTCTACATTTCTGTTATGAATTAGAAAGTAGTTCCGTCGACAATATAGTCGCGTTTCCCTCCGTCGATGAAAAGTTTCATGAATAATATGCTAGTACCAGGAACATTGATCGTTCTATATTCGATATTTCAACGAGGGTTAAGATCTTGAGCAATAAAAATGCAGCAACATAGTATTGCGGTTATTCAATAATTCCCGAAGTCAATTTGCATGGAAATTTTCCATAAATATTTAATTGTGTTAGAAGCCTCTGTCTCTTATCAAATTATAAACATCTTTACAGTTTCTAGTAAACTAGAGTCTAGTCCGTCTATTACGAAGTCGTTTATAATAAACATTTGCTAATAGTGACATACACGCATTCCTTATTTAGGTTTACATTGAAATTACTATAAACATGAGTTTTTTTATAGCGACTTCGCTTATAACGACCATCTGCATAAAACGACGTATTTTTATTAGAAACGTAGCAAATTGTGCCGGTTATAACAAAAAATCTATGGTGATGGAAATCCAGAAGTTTCTTGAGAAGTGCTAATAATTCAAACAGGGGTAGAGGCTCTACAGTAAGGTTCAAGAAGATAAAAAAAGCAATTAATCCAGACCTGACGTCGTTTGTTTTTTAACGTTGCTTATATTTTTATTGTTGAAATAAAATTAATAAATATTTTGGCTTAAGGGGTGAGAAGAAGAATTTGGATTTTTCTCTCATTATATTGGACTTGCACACAATGGTTTGAAATCGAAAAATATCGTGCCTATCACTCTAAATTTACAAAATTTATAATTTTATATTTCCAATCAGCAAGTATCAATTGATTATTTTTCATGGATAATAAAAATTCCGCCAATACCCTGTAAAATCCAACTTTTTGAACCTTCAACTTTAATTGCTTTTTTCTTAAAACTCGATTTTATCACAACCAATTTCATCAAGATATATATAGTCAAAAAGTGTGTAAAAATGGTACATTTTGCAGAAAACTCTGCCAAAAATCAAATTTCAAAAATTTTTTAAATCCTTCGTTCAGGCACCAGCCAGACGGTTTCGAATAATTTTCGAATGAATTTCGAATGATGCTCCTTAGAATTATCATGTCCACCGCAAAAACATTTTTTCCCAGTGTTGTTAAAACCTCAGTCCTCTATTGCTTAATTTTTATAATTTTTTAATGAAATTTATAAAATTTATTATTTAAATATTGTACTTTTATGTGATAAAAGAGCTCCATAAATTAATTCGTTTATTACAAAAAAAAAATTATTAAAAAAGTTCTTTATTTTGGCCTTTGAAACCCCTGTAACCCCTTAAATCTGTTCTATTCCTTTTAATTAAATATATTCTATCATTTTAATTTTTTATTTTATTATTTATTATTGTTGTTATTAATATCATATCTATCTTTTTTAAATTTCTTTAAACTGAATATGTGCCATTCAATTTCAAATCATTACACCTACAAAAGACATTTGCAAAAAGCTTCTTTTTAAATCAAATAAATCTGGTTAAAATTAAATCATTGATAATATATTACGTTCTATTTTGAAAGAGAATTTAATGCTCTTTCAATTTGTCTTTAATTTTTTAAATTTTTTTTTTAATTTCATAAAGAAATCTTTATTTAAAATCTTAAACTTTTGATATCTCAAAACACTCCTTCTCAAATTTTCTTGAAACCCATGTAAAACGAAATCTAACGTTTTTAAATTTAAAAGAAAATACTATGATTTGAAAAAAACTTTCAGAAAAGAATAATTATTTTTATTCCACAGGCACAAAAATGGCGCTTTTAGATATATCTGTAGACAGGGTCTAAACGCATTCATTTGTTCGGTTGAGTGAAAATGTCGTTCATTTTTTCCCTAGAGAAAAAATGAACAGCTGATCCATGTTTTTTTCACCTTAGGGATAAATGGATACCATTTTTATACGGTCAAACGAATGAATGCATTTCGACTCTAACCTACAAGCAATTAAAAGCACCACTTTTGTGCCTTTGGAATAAAAAGTATCGTAAGCAACACGGGTTTACATCAGCGTAAACAAATGGCTGCCTTTAACCCCTTGTTGGTTAATATACTATTATTATTTAAGTTGCATGACATGTTCTTTAAAGTAGGTAATTTTTTAGATAACGCATAGCAGCACACATTTTTTAAAAGTAGAAAAATAATTTTTTTTGATTAAAATAGGTACTTTATAATCAGAAGAAGAGAAAAATATAAAAATTAGATAATCGAAAAAAAGTTGCTATTTTCAAATTTTTTTCTTGGAGACTAAAAAACATAGGGAAGTGGGCCCAAAGATGGACAGGGCCCCAAGATGGACATTTCATATAAAATTTGTGTTTAAGGTGACAGCGCCTTATGCTTTTTGTCATTTTTGTTGTTTGTCTAGACGAAGATTTTGATGCACATTTAAAGAAAAAATACCAGTCGGTTTTTCTTCTACACATGTCACGTAATTTAGTGTCTAAAAAATTTTTGTAACAGTTTTTTCTTTTGTTGGTAAAGTTATTTAAATTGATGATTTAGAATGAGTATTTAACGTTATAATATTCTTTATTTATCGTATAATAATATCCTAAAATGATTTTACTAATTCAGTGTTCGTATATATATTCTTACTGGGGATTAAAAAATGGTGTCTTGTACCCTAAGATGGACAGGCCTCAAATCTCAATGTATTTATTTGCATATTTTGGATTTTACACTTTTTTTAATAATTTTTTAAGCCAATTAATTAAAAAATTTTTATTTTCCACCATAAAATGTGATGTTATCGTCAGAGAATTTCATATATCGATATTTTTCGATATTTTATTACTTTTTACTGTTAAGCTATTAGATTAAAGTTTTAAGAAATGTTATTTCCTTATAAATTCCGTAAAATGATTAACAATTAGTTTAAGAATTGTTACAGGATGTTAATTTCTTATTTACTACAATTTTCAGAAACTTTTATGAAGGTGTCCATCTTGGGGCCACTTTTTTTTGGACCAAAAATTTTAACAATTAGAAAAAACGCTTTAAAAAATGTTTATGTTCAAAATAAAATTTTATCTCTGTGGCCATAAGTTACCTTATAAATTGTACTTTCATCCGGTATAAAACATTTTAAAATATTTTATTTGGTTTGGGTTCTACAGCAATAAGACGAAAGGGTGTAATTTACTGAGGAACCTTAAAATTTGGTCTATAAATGTAAAATAGTGACTGTCTTACAATAATCTTTAATAATCTAGGAAAAACTCAAAAAAATAGGTGGTCAGTGGGACTGACCACTGTGCTGGATAAGGGACTTTTCCGAAATTTAAGTTTTTTTAATTTTGACCACGACTAACTATTGTATTAGAACAGCAAAACAAACAATCCGATTAGGGACAAATGAAAAAATGAAATAAAAACTGCGTTTTTTATAGAAACTTTCATTTTTTTAACTGTAAGGACAAATTCTTATTTAGACATTTTTTTTGTTGAAAAAATCAGTCTTGTTAAAAAATATTAAAAACCAATCGGACAAGCATTAAATTGATTGATATATTGATTTTTTTTTTTTTAAGTTATTATACACTAGTTGCAAGTTTGCAGTAAAATGATTTTATATAATTTAAAAAAGTCAATTCGATTTAAAATTAAATGTTAGGAGCCGTCCATATATTACGTCACACTATTTTTCACAATTTTAGACCCCCCCTTCCCTAATGTCACACACTGTTCCATACATTAGAGCAATTTTTTCTGCTTGTTGTCACAAATTGTATACCCTTCCCCCGTCCCCCTTAATAGTAAAGTAATATATGGATGACTCGCTACAAATTTATATATTTATTTTTTCTCATTTAAAATCATCCAAAACAAATGTGAAACTATAATTTGACATTTAAATTAATTCAAATTAATTTCTTTTTATATTTTTTTTAAATTATTTTTTTTTAAATTAAGACATTAAAAGCAATATTATACATACATAAGGCATTTATTATATTGAACCATACTTTATTGTTAGTAATCAAAACAGCACCTAAGAAGCAAAAAATCGATTTTCGTATTTTGATAATATTAGGTTAATTAAATGTCCCTTTTTTCTCATCTAATGTTTGAAAACATTTTCATTGAATATTTTTCACGTATTTAAGATTTAAGCATCAGCGATTTATGCAGAATCCAATAGCGCACGCGCCGCTTCTTTTTACTCTCCTGTAAAATTGCCGTTTGGCTTCTTAGGTGCTTTTCTTCGCGACGCATCACATAATATTAATGGAGAATGCTGTTCTATTCATTTTCGCCCATGTTAATAGAATTTTCAAACGTTTCGTTCTAGCATTCTTGAATTAATAATTGTAAAACAAATAATCCTTCTGTTGATACTAACCACATGACAAAAAACTAAATTTTTTATTAGAAGAGTTTTAAAAACCACTTCGGCTTAAAAACAATTCAGTTTTACGAATCGACGGCTGAAGATTCACATGCAACTAAAAAATTGTCGGGAGCATCTTGCTTTCGAAGACCTAATTTTAATAAAGACTATTTTCTTCAGACTTTTCCACATCCTCTTTAAAGCCTCTAAAATATTTGGCATAGCCTCTAAAGAAAGAAGATTGTTTTTTGGTTTGAGAACGCCTTTTCGAACATATTTAATATTCTTTAATTTGGTTTTAGCCTCCTACCAGTACGATACATGTTGACTACTTTCCTTCAAAACTCTTCTGAGAGGCTTTGCTGCAGTTCCTTCGCATTTTCCATTAACTGACTCAGATAACCTGTCTCTAAAAAGAGAGTACTCTGCAGTATGTGTTGCGCTTCTTTGGGTAAGTTTAGTGATCCATTCGAACTTTCTATACAAACTGAAAACATATTGATAAAAAACAACTAATATTTAAAAGTACAAGGTAAACGTGACATTTTAAATATTTTTTTTTTAATTTCGTAAAAAAAATTTAAATTTTTTATGTTTCAACGTTTTTTTTCCTTTTTGAGTAAACACAATAATGAAACGTTGTTCATAAAGTACACAAAATCATAAAGGTTAATGCATAAGCACATGTTGTGATGATGACTTCGATAGTGTAGACAAGATTTTTCCGTTGACTGCTTCTTCAAATGTTGAATAATTTATTATAAAGCTTTGAAATTGCTTAAAATATCTTTCGAATTCTATTTATTTTTCGGATGAATGCACTTTATATATTTAAATAAATATAAGGCTCTGATTTTACTCTCTTAAATTGAATCAGTGAAATGTTCGCTGATTCGAAATCAGTAACTGCTTCGATCCTAGTGAAAATTTTAAATGATATATATTGAGAGAATAATATCTCACTAGAATAAAAACAAAAGTTTTATTAATAGAAATTGATATAAATAATTTGAATATTTTTTTTAGAATACTATTAGATTTATTAGAATAATCTACGAGGCAGATGAAACCAATTGCATATTTCTCACCATTTTTCAAGAGTGACATTGTGATAAACCGATTTATGGATTTACTGAAAATGATTACGCTGTATGCAACTTTCATATTTTTTAATTGATTATGGCGAAAATGCTTTTCCTCTAATTTCGGAAGAGATCTTATAAAATGTCAGAGTTTCGATTCATATCAAAATACATTTTAATATGATTGCAGGATGCAATTTTTTTCTGTTTTTCTTTTGTCTAGAAAAGTATATTTCTATATTTTTTAAGGAAATTTCGACTAGGTGTTCTGATTTAACCCGGCGAGCGTAAGGTAAAACTTCGTAAAAAGGAGCGTAAGGTAGGGTATTTTTTACCCTGTAAAGATTTTCTATTTGTATATTAAAAAAAAGTTTGAAATCTTGGAAATTTTTTAACATATTTGTTTTATATTGCCTATCAATGTCATTCATTAATGTTATAATAAATCATTCATTTGTTTAAACAATTTATTATTGCGGGATTGAAACAATGACAAAACTAATATAGAGAAAAGTGAATTTCTATAAATTTGTTTAAACAATTGAAAAATTAATCGTAACAATAGTAAAATACATTATTATCCTTTAGTAAACAATTACAATGTTTAAACCTAATAATTAAAACTTTCCTTTACAATATACAAAGAAAAAAACTCTTGGTGTGTTTTATTGTCAGCGTATATGAGTTCACAATTGTTATAAATAAACAATAAGAAATGTAAAAAAAAAATTTTTTTTAACCGTTATTGCTTTGTTACCGTGACACGTGCAGCTATTAAAAATTACAGAGAAATTCATCATGTCAAATTCAAATTATTGAGGAATAAGTATTTCACAGGGTAAATTTTACCCTACCTTACGCTCGCCAGGTTAATAAATGGTAAGAAACTGTCATTTTTTATCTAGTTTTTACTCCTACAACCATAATAACTAACAAGTGATCTGCAAAATAGCTTGTGCACTTGTCGCTAAAACTTAAAATCCGATGATTAAATCTCTTTTCGGATCGTCAAAAACGTGCGATTGGACTGCAAATTCATCTTACATCGTAAATATAACTTTGTTCTTTTGATTTAACATATTTTCTACAGTATTTTTTAATTGTAAATATATACAGCAGCATGAACCAACTGCATTTGAATAAATTGCACCTGCTTGGATGACAAATCTTTTGCATAAGAATGTAGTTTTTTGCTTTCTTCAAGAAGCCACTTTTTACTCCTAAAAAAAAATTATTATTATGTAAAAAGATAATAAGAAAATTTACCTTCTTAACTGTGCTTCCATTTTCAAATGTTGTTTCTGAATATCTTGTGGAATTTTGTGGATTTCTTCAGTTTTGAGTGATAATTCTTCACTTTTCTTTTTTTCTAAAAATGTACGCTTTGTTTTTCATTTCCCAATTTTTGTTTTCGTTTAATTTTGTCTATTCGTCAATTCTATGTGCTTGACTATTTCAAGTTCATCAAAGAAATCTTCTTCTACTCAAAGCTTTTTTTTGGATTAGTTTTATCAACTTATAAATTATATATTTTTATTAAAAGTTTAAGTTTAGAGAATTATATCATTTATAATATAAGAAAGATATTTTTAATAGTTGGATAAATTTATTAAATTTGGGATTGGTTTATTTTATAAAATTTTACAAAAATTAATTAATTAATTAAATTAATTAATTAATTATATAAAAGTAATTTAATCTATTAATATTAATTAATATATATTAATATATATAAATTATCAATTTATTATAAATAATATATATTATTTATATTATTATTAATATATATAAATATATATCTTTAAATAAAAAAATTAATTTAATTTTTTATACTCTGTAACCGTTCTCTCTCTAACACACGCAACTCATCGTGACAATGCGTGGGAGAGAGAAAGGTTATGTGAAATAAATGCTGACTTACCACAATGGCGGCTTTCCAATCTCGACTCGCAAGCCTTACGCTTTCAGCTTGCGAGACCCCCGCGAAGCCCGTTTTAATTTGTAACCGCGCCAGGTGCAACCCTGCACCCGAGCTTCCCTCGGAGTTGAGATCTCCCGGTGTGGTGTTGGCCGGCTAGCCCTCGAGCACCACGAACATCTCACGGCGTGAGTTACCTCGTATACGAGAAAGAGATCGAAACCACGTTTTCACCTCGCGACTCTACGTTACTCTCTGCGATCTGTTATTGTTAGAGCACTTTCAGATCAGGGATAAACTTATACATATATTTCAAAGTAACAAGCAAACACGTTGAACTCGAAGACGGACCCAATATCAGCAGAAGTTAGTGTTCTTGGAAATCAGTCATTTAAACGTCTTAGCCGCCTTGTTCCACTCACTGTAAAGACATGTAGTGGTAATGACACTGTTCTATCCACTGATCTTTTAATTGTCGATCATCTAACGTCTTATGTACCTAAATTCAGTCTTGCGGTTTCTAATTGGGATCATGTTCGTGATTTGACCTTAGCTGATAAGCGACTAACAGATAACACTCCTATCCATGCTATCGTTGGAGTCGACCTTCATCCATACGAACTCCTTGACGGAATTTGTAGAGGGAGGCCTGGGAAACCGGTAGCTCAGAAGACGATTTTCAGTTGGGTTCTTTTAGGCCGTACAGAGCCACCCTCTTCCTTCGAGACAATAGTTCAAGTTCATCACATTCAAGTGTATAAGGATCTTGATAAAACTGTACTTCGACTCTGGGAAGTAGAGGAAGAAGCTTTTCTTTAACCGTTCTTGGCAGAAGAAAATGAATGTAAAAAACATTTCCGCGAATCACATTCTCGGACTCCTGAAGGTAGGTATATTGTCAGGATACCTGTCAAAACTCCCCCACCTCTTGATATTGGTGATACTTGTAGGCGATCACAATAGGTACTTCGCTCAATTGAGAAAAGACACGCTTAACGTCTTGACGAGAAAGATTTCTACCATTCATTTCTTCGCGAGTACCAATCTTTGGGTAATATGAAACTAGTTGATCCACTTAATGATCAACCAATTCAACCCGTTTATCTACCTGATGATCCGGTAGTAAAGGCTAGCAGCACTATCACGAAAACTAGAGTTGTTTTCAATGCCTCGAGTCCATAATCGTATTCACCGCTTTGTGTACTGCGCTGACATAGAAAAAATGTTTAGGTAAATTGTTGTTGAAGAACGGTACGTCGAATATCAGAGAATTCTTTGGCGGATTAATTTTACGGAGAAGACTCAAGAATATCAGCTGTTAACGGTGACGTACGGGACAGCTAGTGCCTCCTTTGTAGCAATGAGAGTACTGCAACAGCTTGCCCTAGATGAAGGTCATGTCTTTTCATTGGCCTCCTTGATTATTCAAGATTAAATCTATGTCGATGATTGGTATTTCCTGGAACCCAGCATTCGATACTCACCGTTTTTCCGTGAACTCAGAGAAAAGTGAAGTCTTTACCAAACGAGTGGGTCTCTACATTTTTTAAAATTATTTGATCCAGACAGGTGGTTCACCAGTTGTTATTTTTGCAAAAATATTTATTCAGTCTCTATGGCGCATCAAACGTGTCGTCAATAATAAAAAACGTCGACATTTCGCCATACATATATGTAGGCCTCCTCAGGACAATATAAATTAAAATAAACAAGATAACAATATAAATACAATAAAGATTATACACAAATTTGAGGTTATTCCAACAAAACAATATTTTACATTACACTCATAAACTTAAAATAAATTATAAAACTTACATCGTAGTCAAATATAAAAGAATATAATCCATTGTCAAAAATTAAAATATTTCACAACATTATTGAGTAAAAAGAAGATTGCTCCTGAAAAGAAAGTAAGTGTATCTTGTCTCGAACTTTTCGGTGCTGTATTATTAGCATGCATTATGAGAAAATTACTTGATTTACATGAGTTTTGATCTTTTAAACCCATCTGGTGAACCGATTCTTCAATAGTTAGAAGAATGGTCGAGATTACCCTCGTTCCATTAAAACACGTTTGTAGCCAACGGAGTCTCAGAAATCCACACTCTTATTCCTGAAATTACTTGGCTTCATGTTCCCGGTTCCAAAAAGCAGGCTGATCTAGCCTCTCGAGGTTCTCAACCTAAAGCTATCAATTTAAATTCCTTGTGGTGGTAAGGTCCGCCATGGCTATCTTTAGGCAACAGTAAGTGGCCGTCCGATGAGCCCTCTGAGCCAAACAGTACTGCTATTGAGCAAAAATTTCTTGGTTTATGCGTATTAAATTCGACCTTCAATTCTAAAAAATATCTGGAAATTGCAAAACGTTTCTTATATTAGGCACGTTTAATTAGAATCACCGCCCTTATTTGCATTGGCTATTTCTTTGGAAAAAATTAAAACAATTTGCATCCCTTGTTCCAGATGCTGAGGAATTGAGGTATGCTTCCATTTTTACAATGTACATGTCAGGATTTTTTGACCGTATTAAATTTTTTTCATAAAAATTGTCAAAGTGCAGTTTTTAGGTAAATACAGACAAGTGTTTGAAAACTCATGTTAAGAACACCTGCAAATTTTGTTTTTCCAACACCCTTAAAGTGAATAAGTAAAATAAATATAAAATAATAATAATAATTCAAAGCAATGACTGAACAATAATCTATATATCTTATTCAAAAATATATACATTTTTGGTAAATGATAATCGTGATTTAAAGACTTTTTTAAAGTAAAAAGTATAAGAAATATTAAGGCCAAAAGTCCTAGAGATTTACCCATATATTGATATATAAAAAAAATATCTCAAAATGAAACTTCTTTAGCACAAACCAAACATAAAACACATACACAAATATTGTCACTACCACAAATTTGAAAAAACAGTACATTTGCGTGAATAACCACGTTTAACGATCAATGTTTGCATCACATTATTTCTTATAAAACTTTCAAAATTGTTGAGTCTTCAGCCTAAAGCAAGTGCCTCGCTTCGAAATTTTAACCAGTAGCAAGCGTCTCGCTTCTAAATTCCAACTAGTAACAAGCGCCTCGCTTTTAAGTTCCAACGCAAGCGCTTCGTTTCTTATGTAGCATATTCCATGAGATTTCTTATATAGTGAAAACCGTCGTTATCTTTAGTTAAGGTTCAGGTTGAATCTTAAATATTGTACGAGTCTTGACAAGCAAGCGTCTTGCGAATCTCGCTCAAAATACAAATATTGACTCACGTGCATCCAGCCTCTATTCTACTAGACGATTAGCTTCGTGGTTTACCTGTCTGGATCATCGAGACCTGTTTCCACGTTATCACCGAAGACTGAGCAAACAAAAGACCAGGAGTTCCAACTCTATATAATCGTTTTCCCGCATCAAAAATAAGCCTATTATGTAACTCAAATTGTCGACAGGTATCTCGAAAATTATTTACCATATTAATAAATAAGTATTCTCAAATTATTTATTTAACTCATTGACATACTCCTCATCCTAAACAAAGGGTTTAAAAAATGTTGAATTTTGATTTTTTGGCAGAGTTTTCTGCAAAAAGTACCATTTTTGACACAATTTTTGACTATATATATCTTTATAAAATTGGTTGTAATTAAAAAGAAAAAAAATCCTTCGTTCAGGCACAAGTCAATACTGTTGATAAGAAGTGAACCAAATTTCAAGAAGATCGGTGCATTAGTTTTCAAGAAATCGTGTCCACCGTCTTCAAAAATCGAGTTTTGAGAAAAAAGCAATTAAAGTTGAAGATACAAAAAGTCGGATTTTTCAGGATATTGGCGGAAATTTTGTTATTCATGAAAAATAATCAATTGATACTTGCTGATTGGAAATATGAAATTATAAATTTTGTCAATTTAGAGTAATAGGCACGATATTTTTCGATTTAAAACCATTGTGTGCAATGAAATATAATGAAAGAAAATTCCAAATTCTCTTTCTTTCTCTTTCTCTCTCTCACCTAGAGTTTTAATCTGACGAACTTGAAACTTGGGGACAATATTCTTGACATTTTATACTATTAAATAAAAATTTTTTTTAAAGATTGATTTTTGGAAGCTTTAAAACCCATGTATCCCCTGAATTAGTTATTAATTATTTTGTAAGCATTCATTTATCAAAAATACTTCAAGTTATGCTTGTTAGATCCAGAATTTGATAAGCTTTACGTTAGTATGCCCAAAATTATTAAAAGTTTATTTGTTTTGTTTAATATTTTATTTTTTACTACTTTTTTACTAATTTTTATTAATTTTTTAATTAATAATTAAAAAACAAAGAAAAGACATTTTTCGTATAGCATGTATTAAAAGTGCACATAGTAAGCTTTATTTTAAAAGAAAAAAAAAAAGAAAAAAAAATAGGTTAATTTTTTAAAATTTTTGTAACATTAAAAAGAGGAGAAAAAAACCTTTCGAAAACATATAGGACAATTTTTTGTCCACCCTTTTGCATAATAGTTATGATTTTTCAAAAAATACCCTCTTCACAATTGACCAAAATCTTCAGCCCCCTCCCCCTTTTACAATTTTCATTAGAATTTCATAATACTTGGTGGTTTGAGTACTGACATAGAATACTACATTTTGTGCAAATATTAGCCATTTTCATTTTTTCGATTGGTACACTTAAGAAATTTTGCCCCTTATACTACTACTACTATACCCTATACCCTCACCTTTATTTTTTTGTGCCACTGAAGAAGTAAATCGGAAATCTGCAGAGGCAGAGAGGCTGTAGCATCTAGATTTCGGAGCTTTTGATGCGATTGTGGCATTAAGATTTTCGTTTCTGTTGCTAGATGCTCCTGCTGAAAACTTCTCAGCATTGTCAGCCTGTTTATAAAATAATTCTTTTAAGGATTCAAACAATTTCTTATTTTGTATTCCTCCTGGTATAATTGAATGATCATAATTTTCAGGATCTTTATGAAACACACACCAGGTTCCGCAATAATTATGATCATTAAAAGCATGATGAGGTATTGCCATTACGGCATTTGCCATTTCACTGCAATTTCCTTTGTTTTGGGCCACAGCATACGTAAAACATCGATGTAAGTGCGTTATAACATTTTTTGTCAAATCTTTATAATTTCTTTGTTCATAAAACAATGCTTTTTTTACTCCACCTGCAGTGTGATTCACGTCGGATTTATAAATGTCATGGTGACTTGCTTGTCTACACGCAGCAATAATCGAGCTGTTATCACCTCCGATTAAATTTCCAACTTCGATTTTGTTTTCTTTTAAAATGGAGCTATTTGCAACCAATTTCGCAGCCACGTGAGATTCAATTGCTTTCGCAGAACCGGAAAACCAGATCCACGTGTACTCCAGTCCATGTCATAAGATGCGACTATCCTAACAAGGTCGTTGATAGTGACTGCATTTTCATTATTATTTGTTGAACAGGACTCTTGAGAACGGTCCAACGAGGTGCTGTTTGTTCCGGGCACGATGATATTATGTTGATAATTTAAAGGCCTAAAACAGTGCACATGCAAAAACTGCAAAAGTATTAAATAACATACGAATTTATAACATTTAAGAAATTAATTCAACTTCTTATTTATTTAGTAGTATGCTTTATTGTCCAAAAAATTGACATATTTCATTTTTAACATCATGACATACAAAACGTTAGAATCGTAAATACAAACAATTAAATATAATTAAACAATAAAAGATAATTTAAAAATCTAATTTTTAAATTTTGTAACTAATTTTAATCAAATTATACGGAAATTATGCCTAAATTATACCAGAAGAATAAATAATGTAATTATGCATTATCTGACCTAATTCTATTGTACAACTTTATGTTAAAATAAAGAATGTACGATATTTACAATTATTTCTCGACATCGTGCCTATTTTCCAATGTCAATTGTTTCTCCAACAAAACTGCTTCTTTGCAGGAATCCTTAGGAACGTTTTCGATAGCTCACCCAACCTGTTCCTCGTGTTTTTTGAAAGTTGGTGCAGACATGCAAGGAATATTCATGCATGCAAAAAATTTTGCTAAGCTGATTGTAACTCATTCCATTATGTGTTACCCCTGCAATAATAATTTTATTATTATTAATTTTATTCACTATACATTACACAACCCCACAAAAAAAAAAAGTGTCATGTACTTTTGACCAGAATACCTTAGCCCTATGTATTTTGACGCGCTGAACCCGAATCCGAAGTCCTTTTTGCTCCATCACGTCAGGATTTTTTTCTAACCTCAAAAAACATGTCGGATTTTGAGAGGTAGGCGATTTTTTAAAAAAATTTATGGATTTACTTCAAACTTGGTATCTAGGGGTTTTTTGGGTCGCTGATTACGAATCTGAAGTTAGATTTTCAAAATTCAAAATGGCGGATCCAATATGGCGGACGAATTTTTAAAAAATTTGAAGATTTATCAGGAATAAGATGCAGAATGGAACAATGTACTTTCTTATTTGGCTTCTGCACCAAACATATCCAATCTGTTACCAAGGAATATTTTATGATAAAATTGTAATAGAAGTCATATTTGAAAATGTGAGAAACTCGCTTCGAAATCACACTCAGCAACTTAAAAACCTGAAGATACCAAATTTCATAAAAATTTCGAAAAATATGACGTCAGATTCGCAATCAGCGACCCAAAAAACCCTCAGATAACAAGTTTGAAGTAAATCTTCAAATTTTTTAAAAAAAAGTCCGCCATATTGGATCCGCCATTTTGAATTTTGAAAATCTAACTTCATATTCGTAATCAGCGACCCAAAAAACCCCCAGATACCAAGTTTGAAGTAAATCCATAAATTTTTTTAAAAAATCGCCTACCTCTCAAAATTCGACATGTTTTTTGAGGTTAGAAAAAAATCCTGACGTGATGGAGCAAAATGGACTTCGGATTCGTGTTCAGCGCGTCAAAATACATAGGGCTAGGGTATTCCGGTCAAAAGTACATGACACTTTTTTTTTTGTGGGTTTGTGTTATTATTGATTAATATTTTTAATTTAAAGAAATAAAAATATTTTAAGCACTTGACAGGAAAGGACATAATTTTATTTCTTTACTCACAATTTACATATTGCAATTTAAAAATGAAAAATTACCTAGTACTGCTTTTGTATTTACATCGAAACGACCAGATAAATTTGGTTTATTGATGTCTGTCGGATGCTGCTTGCTAGTCTTCACGCTATTCAGCAGCAAGCACTTATGATATCTAATTGTCAAAATTAATCCAAAACCTCGCAATAATTCATTTTCAATAAATTTAAAGGAAAGTGCTTCTTTGCAAGAGCAACACCATATTTCTGAAGCTAGTGTTTTCAATTCGACAATTCTTCGATCTAAGTTACCAAGCAAAAAAAAAATAATGTTATATAAATGATAAGTTAAATGATATTTTATTTAATATTTATTTTTAATATATTTTATTTAATATTAAAACATACCATCTGATAACGATTGTTCTTGTATTACCTCACTTTTTGCAGGTGGTTTAATTCCTTTTATTTTTATCGAATCACTAGAATTTCTTTCTTTCAACATATATTTTGCATTTTCCTGCATTTGTTTCCTATGGACGTATACTTTTTTGTCACTATTTTCCCTTTCCACGGATACATTTTTATAAAACTTTTTTAAAAATATTATATACTAACAATGCACATGTAGCAGACTAGTAAACGCTTATATCATATAGCTGACGACAGAGAGCAGAGAAAGACAGAGAATGTAATTGCTGCCAACGTTGGAAAATGATGCGCGCTGTATTGCGACGTTGCCGCGATCATTAGCTTGTTATAAATTGTTATTTTATCATAAAAAAATTTTAATTATTTAAAACTTTAAGATATTTTGCCACACTTTTTTTTTGTTAAAATTTAATCTTTTTAATAATAATTAATGTATACTTTTGTCATTTTTAATGTTTAAACACCTATATGCAGCTTGAATAAAAAATTTATAGATTTAGTGAAACTTCACTAACTTTCTGCTGGAAGGCATGTTTAATTCCTCTTTAAACATAATTTTGAAAAAATTAAATTTATCTCTAGAAATTATATTGGACAGCATGACATCCTTTCAGCAGCAAATTTCTCATTGGAAAAAACTCGATAATGCACACACTAATTTTTTAACATTAACGCCACTAAAGGCTTACGTTACGCGTTGCAGAAAATATTAGAAAAAAGCTTGCAGAATCTGTAATTGTTTTTTTTTTCTTAAAGAGGGAATTTGCTGCCAAAGAAAAGAAAGGTTTGATTTAATTTATTGAAAATCAATCAAATCATAAACTTCAAAAAAAAGTCTACTTAAAATATGTTTATACTTTGAGGAAAATATTCCTACAAATTGAAAGTTTTACTTTGCAAAGGGCTGTGTTGATATGCAACGTTAATATGCAATGTTGTTAAATATTATTGTTTAAATTGTATTAAACATAAATTTTATAAGAAATAAATATTGACAAACATTTTTCAGAAATACTGTTTCATACATTCAAATTTTACGCGCGCTAACAAATGTTCCTGCTGACATCACGTGAGATATATGCTGCGTTCGATGCAGCGTTGCCGCGATTTCACTATTCACATGTTGGAAAACTTGGTTTTTTTTACTAACTGTATTAATACTAGTAAGATATTGCGCGTTTAGTTTGTAACGATTAAATGTAAGGCTAAGAAGTAGCCTAGTTTAAAAAGTTATAATCATGCTTATTACTAAAAGTAAAATAATTTTTTAAATTTATTAATTTCATAAATCTAACATAAAATCTTTATGTGTCCTTCAAATTCCATGTAAACAGTAAAAGCACATCTTAGTCAAAAGATAAGCTTGAAGCAATAAAAATTTTTTTTCGACATAACCTTGAACATAACCGCATGATTGGTGTATCCTAGGCGTATTTTAGGCTATTATATTTAAAACGTAATAAATGAAAATGTAAATAAAAGAATTTTTTAAAATCTTTGAATTTCCTTTAATAAATAAACGTATTCTATTATATTTATTTTATACAATGGAAACAAAACCTTCTTTTATATTATTTTTATAATATTTATTTGAAAATAGCTTTCACATTCAACTTCTAATAGTTTTTGAAAATTGCATATATGATTATAATTAAGGATTTCTCCCTTAATGAGAATTTCTAAATCTTTCTTATTCAAACTAAAAAATATTCTTTCTTTTGCAATACCCATCGTATTTTTTTATAGGTTAAATTAAGGAGAAATGGATCACAAGGAGAGATAAATCACTTTTTGACATGGCAAAAAGCTGCATCTTGTATCTTTTTAACAAACTGTTCTTTATCAGTTTATCAGTTGTTCATCAATTATTATGTTAGGATACATAGACTAAAAGTTCAAAAAGTATTATAATTATTAACTTTATTTTGGAAGCAATAAAACAATTCTTTTTAAATTTTGCTCAAAAAATACTCCGAAATTTGTGTGGTGTGCCAAAAATAATACGTTTCTTTTTTAATTTTTTTAATTCGTTACTAACTAAACACATTCGTCAAAGTGTAGCTGTTACTGCAAATTAATATATGTCAATGAAATATGATTCTAGAGCTTATTTTATTTAAAGAAAAAATAAAAAGAAATCAATCTCTCTGGAGTTATTTTGATTTGTCGCGCACATTCTGTTTTGCCGATGTTTGAGGAAGGATAGTTCATTATACTCTATAAATATAACCAAAAGAATATATGTATAAGCAAAACAGAAAGTAAATAGAATCTTTAATATCAAAATGTAAATTCTATTAATAAATTAAGAAATTTAATTTTTACTAAGAAAATGGAAACATTTATTTGAAAATTTATATCAAAGGGTTCTTGATTTTGCGAATCCGCTATTTTGGATCCGCCATGCTATTTTGAATTCTTAAATATTGACTCCAAAATCTTCATCAGGAACCCAAAAAACCATTAAATGCAATATTTTATAAGAATAGAAAAGTTATAGGGATATTTTCCAATTTCTAATTAAGCATAGGGGTTGTTCTAAGATAAGGGTTAGGAGCTACAAACTGAAACTGGTGCACTTGAAAAAATTTAGAATTGTACAACAATACTTGTATTAAAAAATATATATTTCAGTTTTGACGATAGTTGTACATAAAAAATAAAATAAATAGTATCTTCTTTTAGCTATACTTTCCGAAAATGATTGTCTCGATTATTAACATTTTGTATATCACTACTTGCAATTTTACTATTATCTGAAATAAGAGGGAAATGACATAAGCAATTTCTTAAAAACATTGTCTGTAAATGTTCTCTCATTACTGTATGATTATATACTACACTTTCAGGTTTAACATTACAATATACAGAAGTTGCAAAAGAAATTGCATAAACACCACAATCCACATAATTGGGTTGTTTTTGAACAGTGGGGAAAACTACATTAGGTCTAAACTAAACAGATATAATAAAGGTAGATATTGACATTGATCATTATTTAAAAATTTACTCTCTAAATCTGAATTAGTCAAAAATGACTAATTCTCAGTCATTAATGACTAATTCAAATAGGGCGGATTCGTTGAGTGTGAATAATCATAAGAAATTCGAAGACATTGTTACTACAGACCATATATAATGTAACACTGTCAATTATAGATAATAATTAGTTTACAATTTGTTTTACTAAAAAATTGCAATTAGTAAAATATTTCAGTCTTTCATTTTTTAATTTTAAAATCGCTAATTTATTAATTAATGCAAATGTAAGGTTAAAAACAAAAGAAACAAATTAGGTAAGCTGATATGTTTATACTAAATTATGTGTACATATAAATCAATATTCTATTATTTACCAAGTTTTTATAAAAAAGAAAGCTAAAAATAATAATAAGCTGTACAGCCAGATGCAATTATGTAAAATAACTTTCAATTTCGTAATAAAAAAATATAATATTTTAAATTAAATTCTGATAAATTTTAAAAAGAGTTAATTTACAAATTTTATTTTGAATTTATTATTGAGTTTTATTCTCAGAAAAACATTCTTTCATTACTACATTTTGCGTCACAGTTAAAAAAATTTTATAATAAACTTTAATTCATACTTAATTAGCACATAAAGTAAAGTACTGTGTTTCAAGATTACTTGAAAAAAGTAATCTCTATTATGTATTATAATGTAAGGTTATGTTTTATTATTTTGACTTATTTAATTTGTAATACATGACGACAAAATAAATCAGTAGAATATCATTTAGCAAAGGAATATGACTATTTTTTTCGTAAAAAGAGATTAAATAATTAATTCAGCAGTTAAAACTAATGCTACTAATTCCATTAGCCAAATTTTGACTAATTCAAATTTAGAGAGAATTATTCATGCTGTCATAAACAAAGAGAGTATTTGAATCATAGTAAGTACAAATCCAGTGACCTTTTTTTTTTGAACCACTGAATAGGATTTGAATATGTTTCTTATCTTTTCTAATGGGTTTAACTTCATCCAACATTTGTAAATAACCCACATTTTGCATTTGAAAATGACCACCAGAATCGACTTCTTTGATAGCAAAATTTTACATGAACTTATATAAAATAAAATAAAAAAGCAAAAGAAACAAAAAATGTAAGTCTACTCAACTAACAACTAAGTAAACAAAATTTTCTCATGTTAGTGTTATTTATCGTAAAATTTAAACAACTTTTAATTCATTTAAAAAGAAAAAAATGTGTTGGAATATTATTAAAGTTAGATTATGTTTACAAGCTTGATCTACAAGTCTTAAAAAAAACTCAAGTTTAACACCAATGTTTAATATTAAAAATAGTATAAGATTAATTAAATTACAATTTTTTTGTATAGTCAACACAATTTTCTAATGTTACGGTTATTTAATTCTGAGATTTGAACATAAAAAAAAAATTGTTGACATATATTAGAAGTTAGGTTATGTTTTCAATTCAGACCTACAAGTACATTTAATTTGATTTAATTTCTTACTAATTTATTGCTTGTTAATATCAACTAACCTAATTTTAAAATGAGATATCACTTACTTTCGAAGTAGTCGAATCCATGATCCACTTTTATCAATTTCAATCTTAACTAATTTATAATCAAATGTTTTTTTTGTGTTCAACGAACTGAAATTTATTGCGCATCATTCTGCGCAAGTAGCAGCCGAACCAACTCCTGAAAGTGGGGACCCCTCTCGCGGTCGTTATATTGAGATTTCCGGTTCCCGTGCTTCTCGTTAAAGTGAGATTTGAGTGTATTAAGTTAATTTTATGCAAATCCATGTAACTAAAAAATAACTACAATATACAGTTTACAATTTAAAATTCAATTATTTCAAAATTGCAGAAATACATATGTCAATAAACATAATAAAAAGCAAATCGATAATATTCGACTACAAAAACATAACCGCACAGCTTTCTATCAACTATGCACCTGCGCAATTGCTCCCTTAGGTAGTTACAATTTAAAATTCAATTATTTCAAAATTGCAGAAATACATATGTCAAGAAACATAATAAAAAGCAAATCGATAATATTCGACTACAAAAACATAACCGCACAGCTTTCTATCAACTATGCACCTGCGCAATTGCTCCCTTAGGTAGTTAAGCACGCGGAGTAGTTTTCTCTAAACTCTAGACATGCGCAGTTGTTAAAATTTCGAGAATAAACGACAGTTCAACTCTGTCCAAGCGAAAGGACATAGAAAAACACATTAACAAAAAAGTTACATACATTGTGTGAAACATACAATTTTTAAGAGTAAATTGCACATACAACATTTTCCACATGTAAAACAATGAAAGTTTATTTTTCAATAGACTTAAAAAAAAGACACTGCGCATTCGCAATTTTTGAATTTGATTAGAGCACATGTGTGACTATCACAGTGCATCACTACGCATGTATAACAGCAATAATGAACTACTGCGCATGCGAAATGACAGGGTGTCGTAGTGCGCACATTTAGACAGTGGTAGTACACTATTGCGCATGTGGGGGATAGCAGGTGAACTTTGTAGTGTACGACGTCACATTTTATGGTGGAAAATAAAATATTTCAATTGTCTCAAAAAATTATTGAAAAAAGGGTAAAATCAAAAATGAGTCAGACCATGTGAAACGTGACTGAAAATTTATGTAAATTTTTGGAAATTTAAAAACAATTATGAAAATCAGTAATTCACAACGATACAAAAAAACACTTTTAACCGTTTTTTGATATTTTAATTATTTATATTTTTTATTGTACTAACAAATTTTTGCAACGTTTTCCGAAAAAAGATAATAACTCAAAATTCAATGGCTTATTTAAGTGACATGAGCTTTAAGTAAATCGTAATAAATTAATTGTTTATATAACTAATAATTTATAATTGCGATTTTTATGAGACGGATTTAGAGTTGTATGTAAGTTACTGTTGTCAGGAATTATTTGGATTAATATTCTCAAAAGATACTTGTGTTGTGACTCGAATCATTGCTTAAAGAAGTAACTGTCGTCCATTTTTTTAAATTGATTTTATAAAATTGTAATTCTTATGCAATGTTTAATTGTGTTGTGTTTATGGTTTTAAATGTATGTTTTATTTGTAATTAAAAAAGAAATAATTAGTGTCTACATAATTTCAAAAAATTATATTAAAAATGTAAAAAAATCATTTTTAATCCAAATAATTCCTGACAACAGTAACTTACATACAACTCTAAATCCGTCGCATAAAAATCGCAATTATAAATTATTAGTTTTATAAACAATTAATTTATTATGCTTTACTTAAAGCTCATGTCACTTAAATAAGCCATTGAACTTTGAGTTATTATCTTTTTTCGGAAAACGTTGCAAAAATTTGTTAGTACAATAAAAAATATAAATAATTAAAATATCAAAAAACAGTTAAAAGTGTTTTTTTGTATCGTTGTGAATTACTGATATTCATAATTGTTTTTAAATTTCCAAAAATTTACATAAATTTTCAGTCACGTTTGACATGGTCTGACTCAAATATGAAAATAAATACATTGAGATATTGTACGTTTTCTATCTTGGAGTACATGACACCATTTTTTTAACCCCAGTAAAAATTTGTGTACAACACAATATTAGAACAATCATATTAGAATATTATTATACGATAAATAAATAAATAATATTATAACCTCAAGTTCTTATTCTAAATCACAAATTTAAATAGCGTTACCAACTTATGGAAAAACTGCAACAAAATTCTTTTAGACGAAAAATCAGGTAGTATGTGTTGAAGGAAAACAAACTGTTTTTTTTTTCTTTAAATGGGCATCAAAATTTTCGTTTATACAAACAACAAAAATGATAGAAAACACAAAGCGCTGTCACCATAAACAAACATTTTATACGAAATGTCTATCTTGGGGCCCTCTCCCTTACATTCACAAAATAAACAACCTACAAGGTTATGTTTCACATGTAAATAAACCTACTTCATTTTATAATATTAACACTTACCTTATAATTTTACCCCAAAATAAATTTCGGACATGACAATCACTTATGCATATTTGCATATATGTATATGTGTTGGTGCATCAATTACTCAAATCGATATGGACATTACACATGCAGGAATTTGCACATAGGCGTCTCATAATAACAATCTGTATTTTGTCTCTCTCAATTTCGGGGATAAAGGAAATAGAACAAACCATTTAGAACTTGCTTTCCAACATGGGCAATTATCTGATTGTTCTATTCTGCTCGATTCTTTTAAGCCCCTAAACTTACGTCTTTGAGCGTCTACAGAAATAGCTAACTATCTCTCTCAATCTTAAAGCTACGTAATGCATCTTTCTTCCTTCCTGTAGACGCAGCGTCTACAGAAATATCTAGTATCTCTCTCAATCTTTAAGCTACCTAACATGCGCGTATCCAGGGGGGTGGGTTAAGGGGGTCATGACCCCCCCTTGGAGCTAACTTGGATTTGAATGGGAGAGAGAGAGAGACAAGACTATGGTGTTGTCTCTTTCTATCTTAATGTATGACCCCCTTCAGAAACCGAGTCTGGATACGCCACTGCTACCTAATGCATCTTTCTCTCTTCCTGTAGACGCAACGTCTACAGAAATATCTATAGTATCTCGCTGAATTTTTAACCTACCTAATGCATTTGTCTCTCTCGCCTTGACAGGGTCTACAGAAGATAGCTAACTAATTTCTTATAGAAGATTGCTTAAAATTTGATTACTTAAAAATTAGATAAATTGAAGTTTCGAATTAATGAAATTTACGTTAATTAAGTTTTAAATCGAAAATTTTAACAGAATGAGAATTAAATAAATTGATTTTGGGTTGGTTCAAATTTTGCTTCATAAATTGATGTTTAAACACTGCAAAGACCAATGCAAACAAATGTCTCAAATATGGGGACACAAGACACATATTGTGTTTTACTTTGAGAAACATGACACTCAAAGTATCCCATTTTGAGACATATTGTCCCAGCAATTTTTACAACAAACTTATTAATATTTAGATAAAGTAAAAATTAATTAAATTCAATTCAAATCATTGAAAATTTAAATTAATTAAAATGTTAATTTAAATTATTAATTAATTTAAATTTAAATCGATTAAAAGTTTAATACAATAAAATTTTTATAAATTGAAGAACCTATTAAAGTTTAGATAGAAAAGAATGGAATTTAGATTAAGAAAAGATTACATTGATTTTAAGGTTTTTTTCAAAGATTTTTTTTTAAAGTAAAAAAAAATTATAACATAAAATATTTTCACAATAAAAGAACACAAAATCTTTTAACTTTTTTTTTTAGTTTTTGTTGGGTATAGTTTTAGAACTGGTCTTTTAAGCAGTGCATTAGAGAAAACTGTAAATTTAAAAAAATTTAAAAAGGAGAAGGGCTTCTAACAATAAGTGTACAAAATTCTCCGTACTCAAATTTCAATTTAAATGATCAAAATCTACTTATTAATAAATAAAAAGTAATTTCAAAATGATTTTAAGTTAAACGGGGATGTTTGAGGCAAATTAATTCTTTGATTTGTGGGGTTCTTTGTTAAAAAAAATGAAAAAAAATTCACTTTTGTACTTAAATTGTCACGTAATTTGCTTGAATCTCGTTACTCGGAGGTTTTTGGGGTCGCTGATTACGAATCTGACGTTAGATTTCAAAAATAAAAAATGGCCATATTTGATCCGCCCTTTTGCATTATTGAAATCTAACGTCATAGATTTGTTATTAGGAACCCCAAAAACCTCCGAATAACGAGCTTCAAGCGAATTACGTGACAATTTAAATAAATGAGTGAAAATTATTTTTTATCTTTTTTCACAAACAACCCCACAAATCACAAGGTGGGTTTGATGATTTAAATTGATATTTGAGAGGGGCTAATTTTATACATTTAAGGCCCTCCTCCTTTGGATACCTAAATTTTTAGTTGATTGAATTGAAGGTTTAATTTAAAAATCAAGGTGATTTCAAAGTTTTATAATGTAATAATAATTTATAATAAAAATAATAATAATTTATAATAAGTCGCCTTGTATATTGACTCAAATTTTGATAATGAAGCCTCAACCATTTACCTACCCCAGAACGTTACGAAAACATGCTTTGAGTCCTTGTAACATGATGTGATCCACCCAATTTATATCAAGATCAGACTTTTCTTGTAAATTATCAATTTCTTCAGTGATTTTATCAAGAAGCAAGTTGAAGCCAATGATAACTAAAGAAAGAGTGACATATTTGTTCCCGCTTAAAACTTCTGTCAGTTCATGAAAATATTTTAGAAATTTAAAAACAGTCGTCAATATTATCCACTCGTTTTTTAAAATAAGGTAATTTCGTATTTGATCGTTTGTTTCGCATAATAGAGTTAGCGCACGTTTTATTTTAAGAGCAGTAATTATCATTGCAAAAGTGGAATTCCACCTAGTCGAAACATCAATGTTTGGTAGATACATTTTGTTTTTTGTGATGTCACAGCAACTTTTTAATTTTAGTCACCACTGTTCGGAAAGTTTTAAAATTTTAAAAAGCTTTCTCAATTTATCAAGAGGAAATTTGTCTTTTGATTACGAATCGTCAACATTTGAATTTAATAAATTTTTTATCTTTCCATCGACATCAATTGCACTTTCTTTATCTTCTACATCTTTAATAAGACCATCATAATCATATTCATTATCTGCACGATGCAATTTATCACTTTTTAAAACTTTAATCAAATCTTGCACTCATAAATTGATAATATGTGCATAGCACTGAAAGTGTTGATCCTTTCCATCAAACATCATTAGCTTTGATATTTCATTCATAAATGTTGTGTTAGCTGAAGCATTGTCCAATGTAATGCCTTGAATTTTGCCTTGTAACTTGCAGTCATTAATTGCTTTAGTAAAAATTTAAGCAATATCTCGGTCTGAAAGTTTTTCATTTGACGGAATGAAGAAGAGAGTTATCGAGTGCATTTTCCAAGATTTATCGATGAAGTGAGCAGTTACACCAAAGTAAGAGCGATTGGAGATTGATGACCAGCCGTCGAGAGTAAATGATATTTTCGAGCTATTATTTTGCAAAATTTGAAAGACAGCTGACTCCACCTCTAAATATCTTTTTTCGGTCAAGGAATGAAAAAGGTCTTGAGTTTCTTTATCATCAAAGAATGAAAATGGCAGATATTTTTGAGCTATCCAATCAACCAATTTTTTATTGAAAGTTCCTTCGACAAAAATCTATCAGATACATGTAATATAATTATTACTCGAGTTGAATCAATGTAAACAAATTTTTTTTTTAGTATTTCTCTATTTAAAAAAGTATCAGAAACAAAATTTTGAAATTGAGCCGGATTACACCATCAGAGAATTTTAATTATGAAAGTTAAATACTAGCGCTTTATTCTATCGGAAAACAAGTACTTTTTCTCTCATATTCTCACTTTCTTGCTTGAAAAAAAACTTACTTCCCGAACGAATTAGAGCGAGTATTTCACTCCAGTAAGTAAAATTTCCCCGTGGTGTTAACCAGCTCGTTATAAGTTTTGAGATTTAAAAAATTCGAATAAAACTGTACACTCGGATTCTGTACCGTTGTAAATACAGCTCGAGTTAGGTACTGTAAATAAAGCAATATTATTCGCTTATTACTCTAGAATTATATAAGCATGAAATCAAAACATTTTAAATAAAATGTAAAAATGATAGAATGTATTACCTTTGAGAAGTTTTTTAATTATATTTAAAAAGTTTCCACAAAAAGAGAATTTATTTTAAAAAGCATAGTAAAAAAATTGTTAACACATAAAATCCAAATTTAATAAAGTTTTTCTCAAAGTAAATTAAACACATTAAAAATTACTTGGTTTTTTGATCCAAGAACCATTTCTTTATCGGGATATGTTTCTCTGTATACTTGAGGATGTTTGTCACGAAAATGCATGATTATTCCAACTGTGTTGCTATCTTTCATTTTTACAATTATCTCTTTTTCTGCAGAACACATCTTACACTTGCCCATCTTGCAATTATTGGAAATAAAAAATTCAAACGGATCTCCTGAGGGCAATCCACCGTGTTTCCGTCTTTTACATTTAAATGAAGCAGAATTATCTTCTACATTACTATATTTACAAAATTATAATCATTAAAATTGTGCCAAGGTTATGAAACAAACAAATTTAAAATAAGAACAAATTAATTTGTTTAAATATAATATTTTCAAAAAAATGTTGTAATTTTTTATAAATATTTTTAAGAAATTTTTATCTGAATTAAGTAAATAATTAAATGATAAATATATACTTTCGAACGATAAAATACGATATAAAACAAAAAAATACACATAATATCAGTTCGGAAAAATTTTTCGACAAACGAGATTGATCGAACGATCACGAGCATTTATCAGTTTGATACGCAATACTACCAAGTATACTCAATAGTGTGGTCCAAAAACAAAAAGTTAAAAATATTATGCTCTCACCCCCCAAGAGTATTCTATATCGAACAAAAAATTACCTCTATTTTTTTGTTTTTTTAATATTTAGAGGACGCTCAAAGCGCTCAAAGTTTCGCATGCAAAATGCATAGGGAAAAAAACTTTTTCGTGGAATTGATATAAAATCCATTAAAATTAATATTTTTTGATCAGATAATACTGCTTCTCATCAGAAGAGTTCAAAAAACAAGATCCATTAATTTATTAAACCATTTTTTATTATTAAATATTTTTTAAAAGGCCCTAAAAACCCTATAAAATGAAAAAAACACAAAAACTCGTTAAAAAATACTTATTTCTACTTTTTACAATATTTTTAATAAAATTTCGTGTCATTACATGCAAATAATTTCTAAAAATTACTACATGTGTTTTTTAATTTATTTAAACAAATTAATATGGTTTATTTGCAACTTTTCATCTAACATTGCAAGAGAGTTGTAACTTTTTCCTAATTTTGCATAAATTCAAGCCTAGTTAATCCCAATTATAGTAAGAAACTAAAATATACAATTGAGCCGCCGGATTCAAAAACGGCCTCTGCGTTCGAGATGTCTGACCAAACGTTGAGAAAATCAGTGAGCTTCCCATTGTCGCTCACTGATACCCGACTACCATAAGTCAGACTTTTCACGCGCAGAGGCGGTTTTTGATTCCGGAGGCTCAATTATAAAAATTGTTAATATGCAACTTTTCATGTAATAAATCTAGGAAGTTGTAACGTTTTCCTAATTTTGCAACTTTTTAAACCTATAAAAGCCCAAACATAAAAGATTGTAAAATTAATTAAAAGTAACAACTTTCAAACTTTATTAAACAAAAATTTACAAATAAACAATTTTAATTTGTTTAAACAATCTTAATAACTGTTGATTTTACTTAACAATTAGTACTGAGCTTTATTAAACATGCAACGTTGCAAAATTAGGAAAGTTACAACTCTCTAGCTCTGTTAGATGAAAAGTTGCAAATAAACAATATTAATTTGGTTAAACAATTTTGTATTTGTGGATTTTAGTTTATTATTAATATTGGGCTTTTAGAGGTTTAAAAAGTTGCAGAATTAGAAAAACGTTACAACTCTCTAGCTTTATTAGATGAAAATTTGTATATAAACAATATTAATTTGTTTAAACAATTTTTATAATTGTATCTTTTAGTTTTTTACTAGTATTGGGATTAAGTAGGCTTAAATAGTTGCAAAATTAGGAAAAAGTTACAACTCTCTAGCTCTGTTAGATGAAAAGTTGCAAATAAACAATATTAATTTGTTTAAACGATTTTTATAAATTTGGATGTTCGTTTATTATTAGTATTGGGCTTTAATAACTTTAAAAAGTTGCAAAATTCGAAAAACGTTACAACTCTTTAGCTCTTTTAAATGAAAAGTTGCAAATGAACAATATTAATTTGTTTAAACAGTTTTTATAATTGTATATTTTAGTTTTTTACTAAAATTGGGATTTACTAGGCTTAAATTTATGCAAAATTAGGAAAAAGTTACAACTCTCTTGCAATGTTGGATGGAAAGTTGTAAATAAACCATATTAATTTGTTTAAACAAATTAAAAAACACATGTAGTAATTGTTAGAAATTATTTGCATGTAATGACACGAAATTTAGTGAATAATATTTTAAAAAGTGGTAATAAATATTTTTTAACAATTTTTTACGTTTTTTTCATTTTATGGGGTTTTTTAGGGCCCTTTATAAACTTAATAATAATAAAAGCAAAATTCATTCTTTCATTCTTTCATTCTGTCATTCTTTCATTCTGAACACACCTGAAGTTTGGCGCAATAGATGTTTTTTGTCTTAAATCATTAACTTTTGAAAACCTGTATTCTTACATTAATTGCAAGATTTCTAATTTTATTTATTTCATAATAAATTCTATTGAATCTAAATTTTAAATCAATTGACAAATTTATATTTTATTTTCCATAATAATAATAATGTATTACAATACGAACGTGTCTTATTTAAATCTATTTTACCGATATTAATAAAGATTTAAAACACTTTAAACATAATATGATAATTAATGAATATTTTATATTATAATTTATAATAATATATGAATAATTTTCATAATAATATTTCATTCTTTTAATTACTTTTAAAAAATGTTTTCCGTTTCCGGTACCGTAGAGTAGTGGACGCATTTGTGAAGGGTAAATTGTTTTTCGGCAAATTGGTTATTATTAGTTAAGGGTAGGTAGTGGTGTGAGTGAAAAGTGATGTGCAAAGTAAGGTGAATGGTTGAAAAAGAATGTAAGTAGAAAATAGTGTAAATGGAAAAGATAAAGAAGGTAAAAGGAAAGCGTGAATTGTGAGGTTAGGTGGAAAGAGTGGGGTGTGAGTGCGAGAGATAGAGTGAATGACGAGGAGAGCGAATGAACTGTAGGTAAGGTAGGGATCTAGAATGGCGAAATTTGACTCAAGTAGTATACGCGGGAAAATGTCGGAGATACGAAATATTATAGGCGAAATAGGAAAGGGAAAGGACGGGAAAATTTTGAAGTGTCAGGACTGAATCGACTTACTTGAGTTACTCAAGTTGTAGGTAAAAAGGTTCGATAAAGAATGGACAGAGGTGTGGGACAAAATAGAGATTGATAGGGACATAGAAGAAAAAAGAGATTAGCAGACGAATGTAATAAAAAAGGAGATAGAAGGGATTGAAAGGAGGTTAAAAAAGTGGGAGGAAAATTGGAAAATGGAAAATGAAAATATGTGGAAAAGAATAAACAAGTTAGAGAAAGAAATAACGGATTGGAGTGAGGAAGATGGGAAGAATGAGAAAGGTGGATTGGAGGTTATAGATATAGTGGAAAAGAAAGGAAGTAGAGAGAAAAATGAAGAAGTAAGGGATAATAATTTGGAAAGGAAAATAAAAGAGTTAGCGAGTCAGGTTGAGTTGCTCGAGAGGGAGAAAAGAAAGCGGAACATCGTGATTAGAGGTTTGGAAGTAGGGAGTAGGAAAGGCAAAGAGGAAGTAGAAAGATTGCTTACAAGAATTGGGACAAAGGTAAAAATTGAAAAGGTTACGGGTATCAGAGGAGTAGATCAGGAGACAATAAAATTGTGGATAGTGGAGCTGGAAGATGAGGAGGATAAATATGAAGTCATGAAATTAAGGGGAAGGTTAATAGGAAGTAGGAAGAGGATAGATGAAGATAGAATATGGAGAGAAAGAAGGATAAGGTGGTTCTTCAAAAAGAAAGCGTGGGTAGAAAGAAGAAAGGGGGTGAGGTAAGGATGAGGAGAGATTGTGTCTGGGGAATGGAATAAGATGAAAAGTGAGGGAAGAGATAGGAGAGGTTATAAAAGTATGATTGTGTGTAGGTATAGAGTGCGTAAGGATTTTAGGAATTGAAGAAAGTGTGGGAGTGAATGAGGAAAGAGGAAGAAATGGAGAAGTGAGAAAAAGAGTAAATAGTAAGGAGTGAGTGAGAGAGTATAGTAAAATGTAAAAGGGTGGTCAATAAAAGGGATATAAGAAATATATTGTAATAAAAATGTAAAGAAAGTGGAGTTCTCGAACCTGTTAAAAGGGGAGTAAATAAAGTATATATATGGGAAGTTTCATGTCAACCGGCTCACAGCTCCTTCTAAAATTCTAATCAACGAAAATCAACTTATTATAGATCAAAATAATCGTCAGCTTACACTCTTAAGTTTTTGGGGTCGCTAATTGTAAATCTAATGTTCAATTTTAAAAATTTTCGTAATTCAAAATGGCGGATCCAATATAGCGACCAAATTTTTTTTAAAAATTATCCAATTTGCTTGAAACTTGTTACTCAGGGGTTTTTGAGTTCACTGATTACGAATCTGATGTTAGATTAAAAAAAATTTCGTTATTTAAAATGGCGGATCCAATATGGCGACAAAAATTTTAGTAAAATTATTAGATTTGCTTGAAACTTGTTACTCGGGGGTTTTTAGGGTCGCTGATTACGAATCTAAAGTTAGATTTGAAAATTTTTTAAAATTTAAAATGGCGGGTCCAATATGTCGACCAAAATTTTTAAAAAATTATCAGATTTGCTTGAAACTTGTTACTTGGGGTTTTTGGGGTCGTTTATTTCGAATCTAATGTTAAATTTTCAAAATTAAAAATAAAAGGATCCAACATAGTAACCAAAATTTTAAAAAGATTATTAGATTTGCTTAAGACTTGTTTGAAAGTTGTTGTTGTGTTGTGAGTTTGATTTAGTGCAGTTTACAGTCGAATTCAGACATCAAATGGATGCTCAGTCGTGTGCAGAGTGACCTATTATCCAACAAGCTACAAGTATTTTCTGAAGCTCATTAATACATTTGCAAGCTGAGTTAGTAAAAAAATATGCAAAAAGTAGTGCATTAAAGACGCCATTTGAAATTTTTGATTTCGCCACTTTTTATTCAAAAAAGTTTATGAGCTGACGATTATTTTAAGCCATAATAAGTTAATTTTCGATTATTAGAATTTTGGAAGGAGCTCTGAGCAGGTTGATGTGAAATGTCCCATATGTAATTACTTTTAAAAAATACAATATAAATAAGAAAAAAGAATGAAATATAATGATGTAATTGGTAAGAAGCGAGCACTGTTTTTAAATATTTTTTAAGACTTTTAAATGTCTTTTTTATAATTTATTCAACTTTGAATCATTTTCTTTTTTCTGCATTTCAAAAAATCGAGAAACTGAAGAACCTAAGAAGATTTCTACTCAGAGCTAAGCACGAATATTTGATACCAAAAATATTATAAATCATACCAACCCTAAATTTAATTTTCAATCACTAAACGTTGTAAAAAAAAATCAACAACACTTTATTGAATTTCAGAATTAAAATCCTTAGACCTTGAAATTATCAATGTAAACTACGATATTAAAAAAAGCATAAAGTATATTAAAAACATAGATATAGAAAATAAATCTTGGCGAAAATACTCATATGCTAGATCAAAAAAATCTTACTTTTGGTACGCAAAAAAACTCACTAATATTATTATCATCTTTCATAGTTATGTGTTTTAAATTACATATTATTAAAACATTTTGTGTTTATTGATTTTCTGATGTGTACGTAATATGTGTGTCTAAACGTCAAAAATATAAGAAAGGTTAAATAAAGTCAATTAGCCCAAAACGAAGAAGAAAAAAAAAATTTTAACACCAATCTTCTTAATTAATAATTACGACTTAAAAAACGGGGTGAAACCCTATTTAGAAATTATAAACGACTGGCCGTAAAATAACAGATCTACACATAATGGTTTCAAACGGATTTTATGACAATTTAAGAGAAAACTTTGGACCAATAGCAACTTCGAACATAAAAAAATGGATCGATCTTTCATTCGGAATCGAGAAACTGAAGAACCAAAGAAGATTTCTACTCAGAGCTAAGGACGAAAATTTGTTACCAAAAAATATTATAAATCATACCAACCCTAAATTTAATTTTAAATCACCAAACGTTGTAAAAAATTCAACAACACTTTATTGAATTTCAGAATTAAAATCCTAGACCTTGAAATTATCAATGTAAACTACGATATTAAAAAAAGCATAGAGTATATTAAAAACATAGATATAGAAAATAAATCTTGGCGAAAATACTCATATGCTAGATCAAAAAAATCTTACTTTTGGTACGCAAAAAAACTCACTTATATTATTATCATCTTTCATAGTTATGTGTTTTAAATTACATATTATTGAAATATTATGTGTTTATAGATTTTCTGATAAGGACGTAATATGTGCGTCGAAACGTCAAAAATGTAAGAAATGTTAAATAAAGTTGATTAGGCCAAAACAAAGAAAAAGAAAAAAAAAATTTTTATCACTAATCTTCTTAATTAATAATTACTATTTAAAAAACGGGGTGAAACCCTATTTAGAAATTATAAACTACAGGCCGTAGAATAACAGATCTACACATAATGGTTTCAAACGGATTTTATGACAATTTAAGAGAAACTTTGGACCAATAGCAACTTCGAACATAAAAAAATGGATCGATCTTTCATTCGGAATCGAGAAACCGAAGAACCAAAGAAGATTTCTACTCAGAGCTAAGCACGAAAATTTGTTACCAAAAAATATTATAAATCATACCAACCCTAAATTTAATTTTAAATCACTAAACGTTGTAAAAAAATTCAACAACACTTTATTGAATTTCAGAATTAAAATCCTAGACCTTGAAATTATCAATGTTAACTACGATATTAAAAAAAGCATAAAGTATATTAAAAACATAGATATAGAAAATAAATCTTGGCGAAAATACTCATATGCTAGATCAAAAAAATCTTACTTTTGGTACGCAAATAACTCACATATATTATTATCATCTTTCATAGTTATGTGTTTTAAATTACATATTATTGCAATATTATGTGTTCATAGATTTTCTGATGAGGACGTAATATGTGCGTCGAAATGTCAAAAATGTAAGAAAGGTTAAATAAAGTCGATTAGGTTGTGTTAAAGGTTGTGTTTTAGTCCAACTGATTCAGTATACGAATATAATTGATTCAAGGTTATATTTCAGTCCAACTGATTCATTATACGAATATAATTGATTTAAGGTTATGTTTTAGTCCTACTGATTCATTAAGCGAGTATAATTAGAATTACATTAACATTATGATTCAGTCAAACTGTTCTTTTGTTATTTAATGAAATTAAATTGTAGGTCGTAAATAATATTTTCTTATAAAATTTATCGTGTGTTCCACAGGGAGTCGTTCGAGACGACATGATAAAGATGAATCTGTTTATTCTTCGGGTTCAGACTATGACCAATATACTAATGCAGATTATTCTGACTCACGAAGTCATTATTTAGATGATGATTATCAAATGAAGGATTCGTCTTTAAGGAGGATGACATCCCAAGGTAATGCGGAACAAATTCTAGATTCTGACAAATCCGATAATCCAGAAATCGAAGAGGTGGATCCTAAAACAAAAATGACGACTGAGTGCGCAGCTGTACTCAGGTCCAATCTTGAGACGCACGTTGTGCCTGGAACTTCAACCGTTTTTTCATCTGTCCAACAAAATAAAAATGAAGAGTTACCTGCAGAAGTTATGCAGGCTATTGGTGCCGTGCTTATGCCAGAACGAAATTTTGCTCCTGTAGCACATAAAGATTTGGTCATTCGGGTTGAAGAAATTATTAAAAAAGGACTTCCTTCGGAAAAAAGGAAATATTTGCTTAAAAAGTTTTCTCCGCCAGAAAACTGTCTTTTTTTAGATCCGCCAGATTTAAATTTGGAGATAAAATCTACAGTTTATCAGACAATATTAAAGCGTGATAATCGAATATGTGAAAAACAAGAACGAATCACTGCTGGAGTTAGTGGTTTATTAAGTTTAACATCCCTGCTATTGGAAAGTGAATTTAAAGATAAAATAAAGGCTTTGGAGGTGGCAAGCAGTTTATTAAGAATTTTCTCAGATCTGCAACACAAGGAGACATCAATTAGGCGAAATTTAATTTTAAAAAAAAAAATTAAAAATTAATTTAAAAAATTAAAAAATTCGATATTGTTTAGGCAATACAACATCAGATAAGTTTTTGTTTGTATCAGGCTTTGAGGAAAAAGTTAAAGCTGCTAATACTCTCGCTGCTTCTAGTGGTAGTTTTAAGCCAAAGGTTTCTCAACCCTTGCCAGCGACATAAAAAAACTTGAAATATCCGTCCCATCGTCCAGCTTACAAACAACCCAACACGATGCTGCGCGGGCAACAAAATCAAGCACAGAAAAAGAATTATTTCAATCGCAGGCCAAATCAGAACCAAAAGCAGCAATTTAACATAAAACACAACTAGAGGTAAGTTGTATTGCTGGCAGACTAAGTAAATTTATAGATAATTAGAAATTGCCTAGTCAGATAAAACCATTTTGAGCTGACTAAAGGGTTACAAAATTCCTTTTGTTACTGAAGTTTATCAGTTGCATCCTCCCAAAGAGACTGAATGGTCTAAGAGTAAAGTTCAGGTAATTTCTAATCAGTTAAATAAATTGTTAAGTTAAGGGGTCATTCGTGAAGTTAAGTCAGTCCAAGGACAGTTTATTTCTAAAATATTTATTGTTCCAAAACCAGGGGGTTCTCACAGATTAATTTTTTTAAAGAATCTAAATAAATTTTTAATAACAGAACATTTTAAGCTAGAGGACGAAAAAGTAGTTCGTAGAATGATATGTCATAACGATTATATGTGTTCTCTAGATTTAAAAGATGCTTATCATCTTATTTCAGTTCGAGAAGAAGATTGCAAATTTTTGAGGTTTGAGTTCTTAGGTATTCTTTATGAATACACTGGTGTACCATTCGGGCTTAGTACAGCTCCAAATGTATTTACTAAACTTACGAAACCTGTTATATCGCATCTTAGAATTTTAGGATATAGATCAAATGTCTATTTAGACGATTTTCTTTTCCTGGGAAAAAACTTTATGATTTGCTATGAGAATAGTAAATACACGACAAGATTATTAGAAAGCATAGGATTTATTATAAATATTGAAAAGAGCCAGTTGATTCCCCAAATGCGCAATAAATATTTAGGTTTTATTTATGATTCCCAAACTATGTCAGTAGAACTCCCAGAAGAAAAGAAAAACAAAGTTATTATTACTCTTGAAAAAATTAATAATATCACAGAGTGTAAAATAAGAGAGTTTGCATCTTTTGTGGGCTTCATAGGTTCTTGTTGTCCAGCTTTATAATATGGACGAGTTCATGTAAGATGCTTCGAAAAAGAAAGAGCAATAGCTCTGCATAAAAACAATGATAATTTTGAATTAAATATGAAAGTAAATCATACAAGGTTGCAGGAGGACATAAGTTGGTGGCTAACTAATATTATTTCCCCAATCAACTCTATTCATTGCTTTAATCCAAAAATTAAAATTTTTTCGGATGCATCCCCGACAGGTTGGGGAGCAGCTTGTAAAGATAAACGTGCTAACGGTTTCTAGAAAGAAGAGAATAGAAGCTTACACATTAATCAACTAGAGTTGATTGCAGTAATTATGGCCTTAAAATCTTTTGCACGTGATTTAAAAAATATCGATATCTTATTAAGAGTTGACAATACTTCAGCTATCTCCTATATAAACAGAAAAGGAGGCACAAAATACTTTCATTTAAATGAAGTAGCAAAAGTTATTTGAAACTGGTGGAAGAGTAGAAATCTGTGGATTTTTGCAATGGTATATACGATCAGAGGAAAACAAGGAGGCAGACTCTGAATCGAGACGTCTTGAGCCAGAAACAAAATTTACTATTTCTCAAGAAGCTTTTGATGTTATAGTTAAAAAATTAGGTCATCCTGAAATTGATCTCTTTGCCTCAAGATTCAATACGAAAGGCACTAAATATGTTTCTTGGAAACAAGTTCCCGAAGCTCTAGTTATTGATGCCTTTACGATAAAATGGAGTTCAAATTTCTTCTATGCATTCCCTCCCTTTTCAATGATACTCCGAGTATTACAAAAAATCAAGTTTGATAAAGTAAGGGGAATTTTGGTTGTACCATATTGGCCGGCTCAACCATGGTTTCCGATATTCAAATCATTGAATCAACAGTCAAAAATAATATATTTTTCTCCTAAAAAAGATTTATTACTTTTTTGGATAGGCAACCTCATTCTTTGTGGAAGCAGACTACCCTGGCGGCAGCAATTTTGTCAGGGAAGCTCTGAAAGCAAAAAAAATTCCTCAGGAATCCATACATATTATGTTGTCATCATTGAGCGATTCATCATGGAAGCAATATAATTCTGGATTGAAAAAATGGTGGCTTTTTTTGTAGAGAAGAAAATTTTGATCCGTTTAAAATAACCGTTACAATGTCATTAAGATTCCTTACAAAAGAGTTTAATAATAATGCATCATATGGATCTTCATCATATGGATTCAGCTTTAGGCTTAGTGTACGGTCTCTCAAAAAGCTGTCAATAAAATTATGTACTTTACTAGCATTAACAACGGGTCATCGTAAGCAAACATTATCAATTATCGATAGTAGGAATATTAAAAAACTAAAGGACAGGTTTGAAGTAAAAATTCCAGGCAGGATAAAGACTTCTAAAATTAATAAACATCAGCCAGCTCTTTCGATTCCGTTTCACAAAGACGAATTTATTTGTCCAGCTGCAGCCTTAGAAAGCTATATTAATGTAACTAAAGATATTAGAGGTTTAGAACAAAAGTTGTTTCTTTATGATAAAAGTCCATATAAAAATGTATCTACGCAAACGTTAAGTAGGTGGATAAAGACGGTTTTATTATCTAGCGGAATTGATACAAATCAATTTAGTGCGTACAGTACGAGACATGCGTCAACGTCATCCGTAAACAGAAAAGGTATTTCAATAGACACTATCTTAAAAACCGCAGTCTGGTCTAAAACCTCTAATAACTTTGCAAAATTTTATAACCATCAGTTGACAGAAGATAAAAGATCATTCGCTTTAGCAATTTTGGAATAAATAACTTGTTTATAAACATATTTTACATTCATTCATAATTGAATGAAACTTTAAACAGCTACATTGTGATCTCGAGGAAGAGCCACGAAATACAATTGAAAGATTAAACGAACTTACCTGTAAGTAAAGTTCTATCTCAATTGTATGAAGCGGTTCTTCCGAAGAGATCATTCCCTCCCTGCTATACATAAATTATTAATATCGAAACAACAAGTTGTATTTAACCCACCCGCAGTTTTTGTTCCAATTATACTTTGAAAAATGAGATTGAGCGGGATCGCATGATGGATCGACTGCCATTTTGCTTTAAAAATTTGTAACGACATCGGTATATCGATGAGGGTACTACATTGTGATCTCTTCGGAAGAGCCGCTTCATACAATTGAAATAGAACTTTACTTACAGGTAAGTTCGTTTAATCTTTCAATAACTCTAGCATGAATATTGATCAAATTCAGACAATTAAAAGTTTTCAATAATTTAAGTTTTTTATTATTAAAGTTTGAATAATTTATAGTTCATATACTAATTAATGTTTAAAGCAATTTAAATTTGTATTAATAAAATCAAGTTTAACATTTTTAAATTAATTTAATTTGTAAAGGTAAAAGATTGGAATAATTGTTCCCGCCATTAGGGATTAAAATAAAAATGTTTTATAAATTTTAAAACTTTGGTTATATTTCAATTTTGATTAATTCAAGTTTTAAATAATTTCAATTTTAATCGATAGAAGTGGGGAATTTTCTAATTTGGAATAATAAAAAATATTGGAAATTTGAAAGAATGGTTTGTTATTAATTGAATTTCGTAAGGAATTTTAATGTGGAACACTAGATGTTTTTTGTTTCAAATCAATAAAAAACTTTTAAGGAAAAATGTATTTTTATATATAATTTCTAATTTTACTTATTTATTTATTAATTCTTCAGAATTGAATATTTAAATTAAGTAATAAATTTATATTTTATTTTTAACAATAGTGCATTAAAATATAAATGCGTGTTTTATTCGAGGTTTTACTTTAATCACCTTTACAGTTTTTAATAAAGATTTACAACACTTTAAACATAATATGTAAATTAATGAAAAAATATGTTTAAATAATTCGAAATAATTTAATCTTTCCAATATATTCGACAATTTTATTATAATTTTATGAAATATAAAATAAATAAAAATAAAAATGAGATATGATGAAATTAAACTGAAGAAAGCCAACACAGTTTACCAATATTCCTTAAGGCTTTTAAATACCGTCTGTATAATTTATTCCTATTTTTTGGTAAACTTATATTTGTTAAATTAAATATATTTAATTCAGTTGATATAAAAATTCCTTAAAATTTTAAGCGTAGAAGTTTCAATTGAATGATATTTAAATTTTTGAAAATTAAGATTTTAAATTGTTTCAAATAATTTTTAAAAGTCTGCATTAATACAAAAATTTAGAATTGTTAAATTCAAATATTAATTGATTAAAGTTTAAATCAAATATAAGATTGAATCGATTTGAAATTTCCGAATTTCTATAAGTTGAAATTAACAGTTCTTAAAGCAAATGATTTCAGGTTCCATTGTTTCCGATTTTTTAAAATATTTTTAGACTTCAATAGTAGAAATTGTAATCATAAAGTTTGGATTTATTTGAGTTTAGATACTATAATATACATTTTTAGACTTCAATAGTGGAAATTATAATCATTATTTCATCATTGTTTCCGATTTTTTAAAATATTTTTAGACTTCAATAGTAGAAATTGTAATCATAAAGTTTGGATTTATTTGAGTTTAGATACTATAATATACATTTTTAGACTTCAATAGTGGAAATTATAATCATTAAGTTTAGATTGATTTAAATGTTGATACTATAATACACATTTTTTATAATTTGAAGATATTAATATTGGTTGAAGTTTGAATTTCTTAATAAAAATATGCGTTGTTAAAATTTAAAAATATTTATAAGTTTATAATAATTTCAACATAAATTGATTAAAACTTGAACCATTAAAAGTTTTAAATAATAATTGAAGTATATTATTATTCAAATTTGAATAATTCATAATTCCTACATATCTCATTTTAAGACACTTTTTGCACCTCAGATACAATAAAAATACCATAATATCATAGTTTAAGACACTTTCGAGACACCTGTTTTTAGAGTGTAATAATTAAAATTTCAAAACAATTTGAATTCGTTTTAATAAAATCGAGTTTAAAATTTTTAATTTAATTTAATTTGTAAAAGTTAAAGATTGAAATAAAATAAAATGAACTTATTTTTAATTTTAATTCCTAATGGTGGGAACACAAATTATTTCAATCTTTCATTTTTACAAATTGAATTAAATTTAAAATCTTAAACTTGGTTTATAAATCCTTAAACTTTGGTTATATTGCAATTTTGATTAAATATGAAGTTTGAAATAATTTAAATTTAAATTAATAGAAGTTGGGAATTTTTTAATTTGAAAAAATTTAAATTTATATTGATAGAAATTGTTTAGAATGGTTTGTTACTAATCGAATTTCGTATTGTTCAAAGAAAATTTCAAAATAATGATTTCATATCAATAGAAGTTTAAAATAAATGAAATATGTACAAAAAATTGTAATAATTGTATTAAAAAAAAAATTTTCTACAAAAAACTATTTAGAAAAATATTTTAACTTTTTGTAGCGTACCGTCAAGTGGGGTTATTTTGTGCACAAAACGGCTCTTTTTCCACTCTATGCTTCATTAAAATTCAGAATTTTAAAAAATAAAGAATTTATCTATTCAGTTATGTTGTAAACGTCCTTCTAAAGGTGTCCTATGAGTTAGCCGACAAGAAAAAATTTTTTGTCTGAGTTATAGAAACTCAAAGTTGTACACAAAATAAACCTCATGGTGGGGCTATTTTGTTCATTAAAGTTTGCTTGTTTATAAAGTTGTGTAAAAAAATTTTTTTAACGTTTTTTCTGTATGACGTATTATTTATAGATATTTTAGAGTACAATAAAGAAAAACAAAGCAAGAAATTTTTTTTTCCTAGGAATTGTTAAACTAATTTGAAAGTAAAACACTAAAATTTCACAAAAAAGTAGATTTACAAAAAAGGTTATTTCTTTAAGAAGGTTTTACTTAAAATAACTTTTATTATACTTCTTGAGTGATTTCAAGAGAAAAAGTTTCAAAATTAACTTTAAAAGCATGTAATTATTAATGTTACTTTTTTGAGGTTTTTAAAGCACCATATGTAAAACTGAAATTGTATGCTTATTTCTTGTCTTTTATAACAAAAGTAAGATAAAAATCTTTCAAAACGAAATTCAAAAGTAATTTTTAATAGCTACAAAACAGATTATTGAAAAAAACTTGATTTTAAAGAATGCACAAAATAACCCACCAAATCCTGATTTTTCAGTTTTTTACACTTTTTTCTTAGAATATGTAATAAAATGTTAGCGCATCACGTATGCATCATCACAACTAAATCGTCAACAAGTATTATTAATACCTTTAGAAACACTGTTAAATTTCCGTAAATCTGAACAGAATTTTTAAACTTTGAAATTTTTCTGTTTCATTTTCACGATTTTACGATTTTTTTCTGATTTCTGATAAAGAATTGAATAAATTCATTTAGTACTCTCTGTAGTCTAGATATCAGAAAATATTTATGCCAAGTAGCAAACTTAAGCAACTGAATATAAAGATTTTATTCATTAAAAACCTCGCGTGCACAAAATAGCCCCAAGGCGCACAAAATAGCCCCACTTGACGGTACTATAGAAACTTTTTATTTTCAACTTAGGAAGAAAATTGGTGTTATTTTCTAAAATTTCTAGGTATTAATTAATTTATAACACATCTTAATAAATTAAAAATAATTTAAAAAGTTTAATTTAATATTATTCTGTGAACTCTCCTGAAGAGAAGCAGCATTATCCGATCAAGAAATATTAATTTTCATGGATTTTATATCAATTCTACGAAAAAGTTTTTTTTTCCCATGCATTATGCATGGGAAAATTTGAGCGCTTTGAACTACCTCTAAATATTAAAAAAAACAAACAAAAAAATAGAGGTAATTTTTTTTCGATATAGAACAATCCTAGGGGGTAAGAGCAAAAAATTTTTAACTTTTTTTCCCCATGTATGTTTGTACCACCCTAATACTCAAGTATTCGAAGTCACTGTTATAGTCTTAGTTATGCCACAGACTTTGCTACAGTATAGTATAATAAAAGAAAAAAAAGGAAGAATTGTAATAATCTTTAGTCTCCAATGCGTCTTTCAAGAAAAATGAAATCTTCAGAAATAAATAAAATAACTACAACTGAATTGAATCTACATTCTGACTGAAATCGAAGGGTAAAGTTTTAAAATGCCCAAACTTCCAATTTTATTGTAATTATGTATACGTACGTACCTTGATGCGCTGGTTACAAAAATCATAGTGAAAATACCCAAAAATTTTAATTTCATGGTAAAAAATATTAAAAAAACTAACAAAACAATTCACGGATTTTTTTTTCGCTATTATCTTATGAATTAAATAAGGGTAAACCTTTTAATCTATTAACTTATAGTCTAAACATTTTTTAAAAATTTGGAATATTTTATGAGATAATAGCAAAAAACTTTTTTCAGTGGAGTCCTGGAGTGGAGAACGGTTTCCAGCATTTTTCAGCTCATAACTGTCAAAAATAGAAAAATTAAACGTAGTATTGTTTGACTATTATTTTCTTTAGTGTCTAAACCGACACATTTTTACCAATTTTAAAAAATTACTTTTTTTTAGGTTAGACACTAAAGAACTCCTTTTTAACAAAAATATTTTTGAGTTTATTATTTTAATCATTTTGGAGTTTAGACATGATTAAAAAATGTACATTTGTTTCTAAAAGAATAATACATCTTGCATAATAATGAATAATAGTGATAATAAATATATTATTTTCATTTGGAAGTTCAGTAAACAAAATTACAAATTAGAAATTTAAATTAGTCATTTAAATTACAGAAGGTTTATAATATTATATAAATGTGAAAGCAATTTTTTCTAAGGAGTTCAAAAGACCATCAACAGACATTACTTCTCGTAAATTTGGTGTCTAAAAAATAATACAATTTAATAAGTATAAAAGAACTTACTAATTTTTAGTAATATTGCAGTTGAACCTCGATAAGTCGAACCTCAATAAATTGATAAAAATGTCTGTTTCCTTCCCTTCAAATTTATTTCATAGAAACTTCTTTTTCTTTTAACTGCAACTTGAAAGTGTCTTCCTTAAACTTTAACTTATAAAGGTTTTACTGTATTTGCTTATAATATACATTTAGGTTACTTAACAAGTTGCCACTTTAAAAGTAATTCATAAAAATGTCCTACTTTAAAAGTGCAATTTTTAAAAACTGATTTTTAAAACTCCATTTTGAAATTTCACATAATACTTGTAGAATTTTTATTAACTTTTATACCGAGTGACAAATTTTAATTTACAATAACATTAACGTGACTGACTACTTGTTGATAGACAATACTGTATAAATAAATGTTATAAGTGAACTAAAATTAACTACAATTTTGGTATCCACTTGTCAGGAAAATCGAAATATAACAAAATATACTCCCTTTACTTTAATATGAAGACAATACCTTTTTTTCATCTAATAAAATAAGTGCAATCAGCGAATAAATACTTCTAATGTTGAGCCCAGATCAGTATCTAGAAGGAGAATTGAAGAAAAAGGTTTACTCGTAAAAAATATAATAAATTTCATTATATTTTAATATTTAAATTTCAAAATTAATGCATCCTTTACGAAACGATTTACAATAATTATAGATACATATTTTAAATTGATAAGCCATTGCAATGATTTTAAATATTTTTAAAAATTTCTGGAATTTTTTAAGGTGTCTGGTAACTTTAATAATACTGCCCGATTACTGTTTTTTTCCAATTTTTTGGCTAAAGTTAACCCCGAAAAACATTTTTTTTAATTCATGTACAATGTGAAAATACAGTTCTAAATCACTTTTAGCGAAAGAATACTCGTAACTGTCTGATTACTGTCGAATTTACTTTATTTAAACAAAAGAATAATGTTAAAAAAAATCAGAGTGTTTATAAGAATTCGAATCACATGTGCTTTCTACCAAATTAACTGTTATAAAAAATTTTTATTTGAAAATTCACATCCCAATGTAAGCACTGTTTTTACTTCTTTAACAAATTATTTCACTTGTTTTTTAATTGTGTTACAATAAAATTAAACACTTTGTGAATCAGAAGAGATTGTAGAGACTGCCACTTGCTTCTATAGAGTGCTTTAGCCATACTGGCTGCCGCTTCCTTTGCAAAACTTGTCCTTCCCTCTTTCATGGGGAGAGCTTGTTAATATATAAGTAAGTTTCGCTAGGAAGTAGGGGTTATAATTCTATACATGGTATAATACTGTTTCATATGTAGAACCGAAAGTTAAAGTTAATATAATTTTAATAAATAAGAAAATATTTTATGTAATATTAATTTATGTATAAATAAAGTTAGTAAAAGTAAGGAAAATTCAATACCAAACATTTACAACATGAGTGTAATTTAGCAAGATTTCATTAACATAATTCTAAAACATATTTATCCTAAAGGGTCAATCAATAATAATAATCTCTATTGAAGGTCTGGTTGAAAAACGTTTTATTCTCTAGAAGAAAGTTATAATTGCAAGAAATTGGATAAGAAAAATGTTGCATCAAAGTATTTTAAACACTATTTAAAAATTAATTTCTTCTTAATTTTTTAAATTTTTTTATTAATTCTTTTTTTGAATACATGAGTGCTTCTTATACACATAAGTATTCACTGCGCACTAAGTATTTCTATAAATGGTACATTTTGGAATTTAAATCCCTAGAAAATTGCATGCAGCAAACATAATTTTTTGTATAGGGGAGAGTGGCCATCAATGTACCAGTTTTTTCAATGAACCATTTCAATTTTCTCAGAAACAATTAAATAAAAATTCTCCTAATTTTAAATATAAATTAAGTTTGCGTAAACACACTACGTCCATAAGTTTAAGACGTGTGGATTTATTCTTTACAGAAAAAACTAAAAAAAAACTGTTTTTGATGCACTGAAGAAAAAATTTACCTAAAATACAAACACGTTTTTTAATTGAAATAAGGTAATTTAAAAATAAATAAACTTACGATTTATTTTGTATGGGGCCTTAACTACAATATTCTAATGAGATAAAGATTTTGAAATATTGGATTAAGTTATAAAAAACCATTTTTGTTGCAAATGTCATGTTGATTCAATGTACCAGGGAACAATGAACCACCTGGAATTTCAGTGTATTTTCAATTTCCAGATTGGTATGCCTGATTATAAAACTAGGCATGCGTACAGCATGTGATCGCGATTGTTATCAGTACTCTTCTCAACATAGCAAAAATAAAATCCCATTTTAGCTAGTTAACTTCAATTTGAGGTATATTTATGATATACACTATTAATTAAAAAGTATTAAGTAATAATTTTTTATAGTATTTGATAGAAAAAAGTTTTTTCACAAAGTGAAAATTGCAATATTATTATTGTTGAACATTTTAAGTGTTTTTATAGAGGTGGTTCATTGTGTACCCAGGTTGTTGAAAATGAAAATAGCGTGTTAGTTTAGAAAAATCCTAAATTTTATTACTTAATCAAAATAAATCGGGTATAATATGTGTGCATTACCTAGAGAAGTGTTCCAGTTTTATATTGATGCAAAAAAGTGCTTGAAATTGGTAAAATTGAATAAATACTATGACCTTGAAAAAAACCCGGTACATTGATGGCCACTCTCCCCTACTCCTTTTTGTCTGGATATTTGAAACCACATTAGAGATAAATTATAAATTGTAAACTGAAAAAGCTGATTTTAGAACCTGAAAATGTATTTACAGATTCAGATTAATTTATATTCTTTTTACATGTTTCTGATAAAATATCCCTATTGGAAGTAATTGGATTCAAATTTTATCCTATTTAAGGGATAAAATGAAGATGCAGAAAGACATCACTGGTATAAGCAAAATGCGTCCGTAAACTTTCTCCTAAAATAATAAATATTTTAACTCCAAACTTAGTAGAATTACTTAAAATATCATTAGAAATGTTTCTCTAACCCAATTTTTTACAAAATTATTTTTTAAAGAAATCACTGTTGTATGGACATGCTAAAAAATTAATTTTAAAGCAAAATCCAATCAAAATTTCGTCCATACTCGATCACATGCCCTTAATATGCTCTTTATCCGCTGATAACCATTTAAATCCTTTCTGTGTTCGTTTGAATCCATTGACAATCCTTCTATCTTTTTTAATCCTTTAGTTATCAGCGTCTTTAATACGTTTAAATCCGCACCAATACTTTTCTATCCGTTCTAATCCTTGTCTAAACTAAGAAAAAATTTTTGTAAAAATTCCTGCACTGAGAAAATAAGTTGACTAAATACAACCAATTTTTGATTAAATTTAGCAGAGAGAGGTTGTTGATATAGCACCTGCAAAGCAATTGATTGATTTTAGCAGAGCATATGCTCCGGTATCCTAGAAGTTTGATTGTCATCGCCGGTGTTTTGTTTGTTTTGTCCCGAGGAACCCTAACCTAGAAATAAAGCTGCTTGGCTAGAGGCTTATTTTCTCAGTGTGTGCTGTTCACAATGAAAGATTCATAATTGACAGTCTCCTAAATTTTACCGTGCTGTCTTACAATTTTTACAGGATTTCCCACAAATTTTACTAGAAAATTAGATAAAAATTGTAAGACAGCACAGTAAAATTAAAAAGACTGTCAATTATGAAGCTTTTATAGTGAACAGCACAGGAATTTTTACAAAATTTTTTTCTGAGTGTATCCGTTTGTATTTTCAATGCATATGTTACGGGCAATGTCTGGAATCCTGGCATTGTTGACAATGTCCACCATCATTGGGCATTGTCGACAATGACCGCAGATTTCGGGCAAAGTCCACAATTATTCATTTTACACGGCTTTTCCGGGCATTGTCGACAATGCCCAGGCTTAGTTAGGCAATGTTGATAATGAATAATAAAATTTAATTAATTATTATATTATTGTAAAAAATTATTAGTTCTGAAAATTATATTAAATAAAAAACACGTGTTTCCTTATTTGTTACATAAAGTTCGAAAGAATATTGTAATTGAAAATAATTTTTAAACATTGTGGAAACGCAGTATAGTCGTCGAAAGTTGATAAAACAATATTGTAAACAAATTTAATATCATTTTCTTTGTAATCGACTTTATAAATGTATTGATTACACTAATATCAGTGTAAAAAAAGTTTAGTTTGTACTCAAGTGTTTTTAAATAGAGACTGAATATCACGGTACACTAAACAAAAAAAAATTTCACAAGTGCAGCGAAAATCTGATAAACGCAGAAGACGTTTCTGACAATCTCGTATCACTTAGAACAGCTGCATTAAAAATAGCGTTTCTGAGGCACAAGAGTACGAGAAGTGCAATGGAAAAACAGGATGCGATCACCACATCATAAGTGCAAATGTTTTAAGAACAATAAAAAATGCACCTCAAAATGTCACAACAGTCTGTCGTGTAAAAATAAAAAAATCACATATTATTTTCTGATAGTGAATAACATGGTCAATAACATTGCCCAAGCATTAGTGGGCAATATCGACATTGTTAAAGATTTTTGAACACTGGTGCATTTTCTAGGGCATTGTCGACAATGCCCAGTGATTTTAGGCAATGTTAACAATGCCCGATTTCGGACATTGACCGTAACACATCTGCCGTGTTTTCTGGAAACACAGTAACTACAGAAATATCGAAAAATGAGTTTTTTATATCGTTGGAATCGTGAAAAAAAGATGCATCTATTAATGCAAAGCATTTTTAAAAATTGTTAACGTAATTAATAATAATTTTTGCATAATTACGTCATTTTAACAGTAACTACAAAGATTAGCGAGTCTTAATTCGAGAAAATCAAGTAACTGAAGGTATCTTGGTGCTTCGCGCGACGAGGGCTCGAAAAATGAGGGTCATAATTCGAAAGACCTAGTAACTACATAGTAACTTAGTTCCTCAAAACACGGACCTCATTTTTCGTGCCTTCGTCGCGCGAAGCACCAAGTAACTGCATGAGCCTCCGAGGCAGTGTAGTTACTTGAGTTTCTCCGCGCGAAGAGCCTTCGAAAAAGAACGGTCTTATTTTGAAGGACCTAGTAACTGCAAAGTTTTATAAAGCTTGAAAAAGTTGTAACATATTTTATACAATTAATAGCTTTTAATTATTAATTTATAGTTTTGTATTTACGTTTAATTATATTTATATATTAGTTATATATTCATATATTTATCAGAGTAGGAATTAATTTAAATCAGTTTGATTCAAATCATGATTAAAAGCACCAGGTCGTTTCCATTAAAATCATAATTTTAATAAAAAAAAAAATGTAAAAATGTGAAAAGTATGTAAGAAATCATAAATTTAAAAAATCTGAAAAATTAGTAGATTCTTATGGAATTTGAATAATTTAACAAATAGAAAAGTTTAAAATTCGATCTACAAAGTTTTGGCACAAACATAGCAAAAAATGTCTGGTATGAAATGTTTATATCATTAAGACATTATAATAATTTAAATAAATTCTAAACATCAATTTATTAACTTACATTTCGATTTCTTCAAACTTTCAAATAATTCAAATTTAAATGTAAATTAATTAATATTAATTATTTTACATATTAATAATAATAATACCACCTTTTTAATTTATTAAGAAATTTCTAAGAGATTTAATTTTTCGTTAACTGTTTCATTTCTATTTTGTATCTTATTTTTTTAAAATTTATAAGTTTTTTCTTCTGCTTTTGATAGGTATTTTTTATTCGTTTTTCTGTCAGGATTTTCTTTAATTATCTTTTTTATATGGCAAATTATTTAAATAATATTTTTTTTTTTTTTTTTGCGTAGGATGTGAAAACCTGCCTTCAGGTACCCTGTAGCCCGTACTACAGGGTTATGTTCTGCCGACCCGCTAAAAACACACCCTTATTTGGGGACCTTAGGACCACTCCCAGCTAGCACTTTTCGCGCGTATCGCCATCGGGAGTAGTCTTATATCCCCTCTTCTGTCGCCGAAGCGACTTTCTCCCTTATTCTTCGGGACCTCCATTCTTTGGCGACCATCGAGGTCTTTGACCCTCATAACATAATGTATGAAGGTCTCGATGGTTCGCCAATCCTCGGGAGAGCGAGTCATAAGCGGGATCATGTTCTCCGGTGTAACCTTGCGATTAAAACCGGTAAACATAACCCGCCTCTCCGCGTCCCAACGCTTACAGCTGAAGAGTGTGTGCTCTGGGTCGTCCACTGGGAACTTGCAGTACACACACTCCAAGCTATCAACCTTTTTAAATCGCTCCAGATAGGAGCCGAAACACCCGTGCCCTGTGAGAGCTTGGGTTAAATAGTAGGAAACCACTCCATGCTTCCTACTTATCCAGGTGGCGAGTGTAGGTATCAGCCGATACGTCTATCGGCCTGTCTCCTCCCCGCTCTATCGTTCTTGCCATCTGTCTACGAGTCTGCTTCTCGCATCTCGGCGAATTTGTTCCTTGCTGGGTCTATTATCTTCCGTATATACGGAGGAATTTCTCTTCTTGAAAAGGAGGAAAACTTCCTCCCTTTCTTGTGCCAAAAGATCTGAACATTCGTTCACCAATACGCCCAGGGCTTCTACAGTTTCGGCAGTGCATACGATCAACGCGTCGTCCGCGAAGCCGATGATCACCGCGCCTTTAGGTAGACCCATTCGCAAGAAGTCGTCATACGAGACATTCCATACGAATGGTCCTATCCTTGAGCCTTGAGGGGCACCTCTCTGCATCTCCTCTTTCAGAGTGCAGGTGTCACCCTCGTATATTACCCACCTGTCGCTAAGATAATTATCCATTATCCGCAACAGGTAGGGGGGTATTCCTTTGTTTCTCATCGACTTGATGAGATCTTCCCATCGCGCGGTATTAAACGCGTTGCGTATATCGATGGCTACCAACGCGCAGAAGCCCTTTTTCTTCCCTGGTCCCAATTTGTTTTTTCCTTCTCTGGCTAGGTCCACCGCCTTCTGAATGGCGTCTACTGTGGACAGGCCTTTGCGGAAACCAAATTGGTCGTCAGACAGACTATTCTCTCCGGTCCAGTGAGATTGCATTCTCTGCAGAACCATGTCCTCTAGAAGCTTACCCATCGTATCTAACAGGCATATAGGCCTGTAGGATGCGACTTTATCTAGAGGTTTGTCTCCTTTCCTTAGGAGGACCAGCCTCTGTCTTTTCCAGTCGCTATTTAAATAATATTGTTCAATATTATTATTATGACATTACATAAATTATGAATTATGTTTAAAACAATTAATGCACAATATTTCACTGAATTTGTTTATTCATATTATGTTTAAAAAAATGTTTTCAAAATATTTTCCGAGTCGCTTGATTCGTTGATTTGAATTAAAAGGTTTGAAAAAATATGCAAAATGTTTCTCGATCCTAAACTCGATGATTTTTAGTACGTTTACTTCCTTTTATGTGTATAATTTCAGCTAGCCTCTATTTTAAAAAATTACTTGAAATAAAAAATAATTAACGCAAAATGGTTTTAAATGTGTTTAATATTGTGTTTTAAAAAAATTAATGTAAAATGTTTTTGACTCATTATTATTTTATGGTAATGTATTTTTTATAAAAGTTCCTTTTTTTCATAATAAATGTATTTGCGGCAGCAATAATTATTTTTTAATTTATTTTTTAAAGCCTTCTTCCACCATGTTAATTAATTATAATTCTTTATTCATTACATTTTTACAATTTTTAGATTGTAAAAAATTTAATTTTTATATTTCATTGCAGTTACTAGGTTTTCCACGCGACGAAGGGTCTCTAACGGCCGCTGTTCGCGCGACGGAACTTTCAGTTACTTGGTCGCTTGCGCGACGACCCTCGAATTCGCTCAACAGTAACTACATTTTTATTAATTATTCTATTCAAAAATTTTTCTACACGTTTTGTTTCTTTGGACTTTCATGCATACGTGTATTTAAACAAATAGTTTATTAAAATCTAAGACAATATGAATGAATTTTCATTCACTTATGTTGGAAGTTTTTTTTAACCACCTACATTAAAATTAGTGCACATGTGCATGAATTTTCAGTCACACGTAACTGAATTTTCAGTCACGTGTTTTTAATTTTCATTTACGTGAATGGAAAAAACTTCCAGCATATGTGAGTGAAAATTCAGTCAGATTTTTCTAACAGTGTATAGTAAAACTTGCAGAAAACTTTCAGAAGGATGTAAAAACAAATACCGTTTGACCGTAGTGACTTTTTTAAAAAATAATATAAAATTTGTAGGTACCTCCCACTTGGAAAAAAATTGTCTTTTTATATTATGTTAGATTGATTTTTAGCAAACAAAAAAACTTTTCTTGTCCTAGAAATTCATTTGAAAACAAAACTAGAACCTTAAGGTTATGTTTAGTAGCAATTTTAGTTCATAGCATTTCAATCATAGTATCTCTAAGGCAGGAAAAATATTGTTTTAAAATAATTACTAAGTAATTTGAAAACTGATCAAAAAAAAGTTATTTTCGTGCTTTAAAGAATAAAAGCACCTAGTGAAGAACTAATGAAGGCTCACTTTGCGGCCGAAATATTTGCTACAAAATATTGAAATTTATTAATTACCAATCCTAAAGTTTATACAATACGTCATTAATTTTTTAATTCGAAATAAAAAATCTTTTAATTTTTAATTCATCTAAAATATTAAAAAAATTTATTTGTTGACACTATATTTGTAATAAGCAACCCAAGAAGATACCCTTAAATTAAGTTCTGCTTCGTTTAATCTCAAATTCAGAAATTTTATACTTAAAATTAAAAAATTTGATGTTAATTAAATAAAAAAGAGAGAAACGTACCTATTTCAAGCAGCTTTTTATTTTTCTCTTTAAGAATGGCAACGAATAACTTAACTTCAATAAAATAATTCTGCCAGAAAATATGGTTTGGTAGCTGAGACGCTTCAGCTACGATTGAAAGATCAAACTCGAATGAATTTTCAAACCCCAGGTAACTATGATGCATACACTTAAGGATTAGTACTTGGCAGTACTATGTACCTAAGTACTAAGTTCTGGTCCGTAACCCCTGTCCACCCCTTCCTATCTGTATGCCTGATCCATTTTCTGTGAATTTCTTGTGTTTATAAAAAATAAAGGGTGGGGCAGACTTTACAAAAAAAAACATTATTTAAAAAAAAACTGTGATACACTGTGCTCGTAATAATAAACATTTTTGTTCCTTACAAAAATTTTGTAACACTAACCATTTTCAAAATAAAACACAAAAACTTTACCACCAAAAAGTCAAAATCAAAAAAATTAATATTTTTGAAATAGCTGTAATTTATTACAAGTTCATAAATAACAATAATAATTATAAGTTTGCTCTAAGGAGCAAAAATGTTTTTTAATTTAAGCAAATTGAAGCACAAGTTTTGTTTTTTCAAAAACATAAGATTTTTTAATTTTGACTTTTTAGTTGGTAAAATTTTTGAGTTTTATTTTGGAAAAGGTTAGTGCTACAAATTTTTTCTAAGAAACAAAACTGTTTTTTACTTTGAGCACAATGCAGCACAAGTTTTGTTTTCTCAAAAATATAAGATTTTTTATAAACTTTGTTTAAATATTAGGTCGCCAATATTCATGTCTATAAAAAGTCAGCGAAATTTTACTGATTTGTTTAATCATACTTAATACAATATTATAATTTGCCAGGAGATTTTCAAAATTTAGAAAATCTGGGGGCGTGTCACTACTTCAAGTAGTGGGGGTCAACAGGTTACATTTGATTGGTCAACAGGGGTTTGTGAGGTACATTTCAGTAAGGGAGTTGGGGATATTCTTTCATAAATTCAGCTTTCTATTTTAGATTAACAAAAAAAACTATTATTATTATTATTATTATTATTATTATTAGTATTAAAAAAACTATTATAACATACAGATTAAAATAACTAATACTCTTCTGTAATGAATCACATTTCAGTTAACAAAAATTGGAAAAAACCCGATAATAAATTATTTAAATTTCTTACAAATTTTCTAAAATTTGTAAGAATTTCAAATAATTTATTTATTTGTTTGTCATAAACGCATGGGTCAGGTTTTTACCTGGACCCCATTAGAAAAGTACATTTTCCTTTATTTATCTGAAGGAATCCAGCCAAACATTACAATATTATAATTTGCCAGGAGATTTTCAAAATTTAGAAAATCTGGGGGCGTGTCACTTCTTCAAGTAGTGGGGGTCATCAGGTTACATTTGATTAGTCACCAGGGGTTTGTGAGGTACATGTTGGGGATATTCTTTTTATAAATTCAGCTTTCTATTTTAGATTAACAAAAAAAACTATTATTTTTTTTTTTTTTTTTACAAAACAAGTTTAGAAGAGGAAAAAATGCATTTACGCACTTGTTCGTGTGTGACTCGACCACGTGCTGTGGTAATACCTTACTAAAACAACATCTCTCATTCTTGCTTTACTTACTCCATCCGTTCCTGCTCCCTCCACCCTGGAAGGTTAGCAAGAGCATGATCCACTTACTCGAGACGTTTTTCATGTTTCTTGCACTGTTGTCCTCGCCCATAGCCGCCGATGTTCTTAAGCGATGGTCGAAAACGTTGTTGGATGCTTTTTTAGAGCATCCTTTTATTATTATTATTATTATTATGATTATTATTAAAAAAACTATTATAACATACAGATTAAAATAACTAAAACTCTTCTGTAATTAATCACATTTCAGTTAACAAAAATTGGAAAAAACCCGATAATAAATTATTTAATTATTTATTTGTTTGTCATAAACGCATGGGTCAGGTTTTTACCTGGACCCCATTAGAAAAGTACATTTTCCTTTATTTATCTGAAGGAAACCAGCCAAACATTACAATATTATAATTTGCCAGGAGATTTTCAAAATTTTGAAAATCTGGGGGCGTGTCACTTCTTCAAGTAGTGGGGGTCATCAGGTTACATTTGATTGGTCAACAGGGGTTTGTGAGGTACATTTCAGTAAGGAAGTTGGGGATATTCTTTTTATAAATTCAGCTTTCTATTTTAGATTAACAAAAAAAACTATTATTATTATTATTATTATTATTATTATTATTAAAAAAACTATTATAACATACAGATTAAAATAACTAATACTCTTCTGTAATGAATCACATTTCAGTTAACAAAAATTGTAAAAAACACAGTATTGAAAGTATGCTATTTGTATTGTCTACTTCAAAAAATTTTATTTGTGGGGTGAATTTTTTTTATTGCTCATTCACATTTTTTTTCGATAATTTTGTAATGTTTTGTCCTTTAATTATTGTGTTTTTGTGAGTCAGTAGTTTTTTTCCTACTGTAGAATAAGGTTAAAAAATAATTTCTTTATTTTTTTTTTTGCAACAATTGCTTTATAGTTATGTTATATTACGTATAGTATAAGTTACGTTGAAAATTCAAATTATATGGAAGTAAATGTATTAAGTATTATCGTAATACACATTTTTTATTACAGAATTCGGTGTCGACAAGCATTCTTGACAAACAGTAATGCAAACAATTAAAAAAAAGTCCCAGCTTCTTAGAATAACATAGATTTGTTTTATGCCACTAAAAAATAGCTGGATGATTCTAGGATGAGGCGTCCCAACTATTTTATTTTGAGTGACCATTCTTAGTAAAAGAGTACATTAAGCTTGTGAAATTAAATATCCCTTTTCACTGTTTGCCTTTTAACCAATTAGTTTTCAATAGTAGCTTGTACCTGAAAATTTTAATTAAGGGTTGCATAATGCGAACGAATCAGTTAGATCACAAACGTTTCCATATATAATATGAAAATTGTGGTATTTGTTATTCTTTATCTCTTTAACTCTTTATTTCTTTCACTCTTTATCTCTCAAACTATTTACTTTTCAAAATATTTATCTCTCATATTCTTTATCTCCAAAACCTTTTATCTCTCAAACTCTTTATCTCCTAAACTGTTTATCTCATTAACTCTTTATCTCTCAAACTATTTATCTCTTAAACTATTTATCTCTCAAACTATTTATCTCTCAAACTCTTTACCTCTAAAAATCTTTATCTCTCCTACTCTGCATCTCTGAAAAACAATTTATCTCTTTAACTCTATATCTCCAAAACCTTTTATTTCTCAAACTTTTTATCTCTCAAACTATTCATCTTATTAACTCTTTATCTCTGGAAAACTTTTTATCTCTTTAACTCTTTATCTCTCAAACTCTTTATCTCTCAAACTCTTTATCTCTTTAACTCTTTATCTGTCAAACTTTTTATTTCTTAATCTCTCTATCTCCCTAACTCGAGGCGCATGAATATTCCCTAAAACCTATTTAGCCAAAATGCCATTTAACCTAAAACTATTCAACATAAACTGCATTTAGCCTAAACTCCATTCAACCTAAATCCCATTTACCCTAAATTCTATTGAACCTAAATCCCATTTAACCTAAAATGTATTTAACCTAAATCTCACTTAACCTAAATTTCATTTAATCTAAATGTTACGTACGTAACATAATTTTATTAAAATTAATTATTCTATAAGACAAAAGGAAAATTTAAATTAAAAACAGCGATACATTGTATTGCATATATGACACATATATATATATATGTAATTCGAGTCCCCCAATAACCACGTGCGTTGACTGACAGGCAACAGTCAAGCCACATGCTTACGTCTTCCTTAAAGGTACAATTCTAGTACTATACATATAGTGGCTATGCAATGAAAACTTATTCTTACTATTACTATTTTTGGGTAATGACCGCTAATGTTAATAATAATGATACGAGCTACTACCATTTTTGTAGTGTTAATGGTGGTAATGATAATGATTATCATTATTACTATTATTGTTGTTGCAATAATTATTTATTACAATTATTATTACTATGATTATTATTACGGTCATTATTGTTATTATTACTGTTATTACGGTCATTATTATTATTATTATTATTTTATTTTTATTTTTTTTTACAAAACAAGTTTAGGAGAGGAAAAAATGCATTTACGCACTTGTTCGTGTGGGACTCGACCACGTGCTGTGGTAATACCTCACTAAAACAACCTCTCCCGTTCTTGCTTTACATATTCTAATCCACTAGTGCTTCATCCGTCCTGGAGGGTAAGCAAAAGCTTACCCTGATTATTAATAATAATTATAATTAATAATATTATTATTATTATTATTATTATTTTTTTTACAAAACAAGTTTAGGAGAGGAAAAAATGCTTTTACGCACTTGTTTGTGTGGGACTCGACCACGTGCTGTGGCAAAACCTCACTAAAACAACCTCTCCCATTCTTGCTGTACTTACTACATCCGTTCCTGCTCCCTCCATCCTGGAAGGTTAGCAAGAGCGTGATCCACTTACTCGAGACGTTTTTCATGTTTCTTGCACTGTTGTCCTCGCCCATAGCCGCCGATGTTTTTAAGCGGTGGTCGAGAACGTTGTTGAGATGTTAAAGTGAACAGTGCTGCCGAACCAGATTGAGAGAGTTCAGAAGGACTTCCTTCTGCATGCGAACCGCTAATGCATCAGCCTGGCGCTCGCAGCCAGGAATCTTTTTTAATTGGCTCACAAATGAAGCCTTAATCCCTCCCAAACAACCGATTAGAAGAACATTCAATCGGACCTTATAACCTGGGTGCATTCGACTCAATTCGAACATGAGCTCTTGATACTTGGTCCGCTTCTTATCCTCCTTACGATTAATGTTGTTCTCAGCTGGGGCCGAGAACTCAATTACACAAATGATCTTATTTTTATGATCCTGGAGTACAATATCAGGCTTATTGGCACTGATACGATGAGTGGTGGAAAAAGAGAAGTTCCAGTAGATCTTACACTGGTCATTTTCCACTACGGACTCCTGATCCCCTTGGGTATACGGCAAGATGGGTTCTTTATCTGTACCATACTGGTGTCGAAGGTGATAATACAACACCTTAAGCACAGCATTGTGTCTTTCAATATACCTGCAACACGCGTACTTCGGACACGCACTTAGAATGTGACTTAGAGTCTCCGTATATTGTTTACATGCACGACAGATGTCACTGTCGACAGGTATATGCATCACACGACTGCGGTACACCAAAATATTAATTACACCATCCTGACAGGCGAATAGAAATCCTTCAGTCTCCGATCTTAAACCAGCAGATTTAAGGAACGAAAATGTCAAACCAACTGACAATCCTACTTCATTTATGAGGTTGTAGAATTGTCCGTGAGCAGATTTGCTCTTATGTTCCTGCAATAGAAGCGCATGTTCTGCTTCCTTGACACGGCCCTTAAGCATCAATGGTGGTAACGATGCTAATCCATGTTGCACATTACTAGTATCAAATGGGAGACAAAGTTCATTCGCAGCTCTTTCTGCCGCATGATATAAGAATACCCCACAATTCGTTATTTCATGATGGTGTACAAATTGTAAAAGAGGATCTCGACTGTTCATAATTGAGCATGTAGCAGCCAAAACGATTCTACGATGAAGACACTCTAAGTTCGGTAGACCTCTTCCTCCCCGATCTCGCGGAAGGTAAATTCGAGGCACGGAAGACTTTGGATGATGACTTCGATGGATTGTCATCATCTTGCGAGTTTCTCTGTCTAGCATCTTTAGCTCATTCACATTCCACTTAACTGCTCCAAAGGTATAGAGAAGCAAAGGAATGGCTAATGTATTTGTGGCTTGTATCTTACTCTTCCCAGATAATTCGGAAGACCACGATATTTTGTTTGGAGACGATCTTTAAGCTGACGCACATCTTGAGTCTCCGCTTGTGGAATTCCAAGATATGCGTATGTTTCTCCTTGACCAAGATGATGAATGGCGCAGCCACCAATGAGCTGAAGATCCTCAGAGTCGCCTGGTGTTTCAGATGTTTCACGTCTTCCCTTACTTAAGTGGAAAACGGCACATTTATCCAATCCAAATTCCATTCCAATTGCTCTTGAATACTTGGCTACTGCAAACACTAGATTTTTAAGTTCTTCTTTATTAGATCCATAGAGCTTAAGATCGTCCATGTAGAAAAGATGGTTGATCTTATACACTCTATTTCTTGGTTTGCCACACATGTATCCAGAGCGATTTTTTCGAAGCACAATAGACAGAGGCAAAAAAGAGATACAGAAAAGTAGAGGACTGAGTGAGTCACCTTGAAAAACCCCTCTCTTAAAAGAGATGATGTTAGATATCATCTGCTGTTTGTTGGATGATATAACAAACATTGTCCTCCACATGTGCATCAGCTCTTTGAAGCATCTCACGATGTTTGGATGTACCTGTAAGCAATCAAGGAGCTTGATGATCAGCTCATGACTCGTAGAGTCGAATGCTTTACGGTAATCAATCCAAGCCATTGACAAGTTGCGTCGATAAACTATCGAGTCTTGGGTAACCCACCTATCTATTAATAGGTTTTCCCTGCAACCTGACAGGCCTCTTTTGCACTCACGTTGTTCACTTATTGCACTCCAAACTAGCTTTATAGATGTTAATATCCTTTCTTTTAGAATGCCAGTAAATAGCTTGTAACAGGTGTTAAGACAAGCTATCGGTCTATAATTTTTTGGATTAGACAAATCTCCTGATTTTGGTAAGAGTACCGTTCGACCTTCCACCAACCACTGTGGTACGGGATGTTCTCCCCAAAGCAAGGTTGAAAAGATGCGGGCCAAATGTCGGTGAGTTGAAGTAAACTTCTTCCACCACAGATTATTAATCTTATCTGGCCCAGGTGCTGAAAAGTTCTTAGTTTTAGCAATTATATTTCTAACCTCTTGCTCAGAAATTGGCGGACATGCATCACTAGGATGGTCAAGCCCCTGTTCAAGACAGAAGCTTTTGAAGAGTGGTAAAGACGCATCCTCATCATTGACTGTATAGGACGTCCCTTAGATGTTTCTCCAGAAAGTTTCAACCTCTTCACGACATGGGGGATTAACAACGACTGATGTTGGTGGACTGAACAGGCGGGATGGATTAGTAGCAAAGATATTATTTAGCTTAATCCAGTCAATCCACCGTTCTAAATGTTCTCTTATGACTACAAGAGAACGTATCTTCTCAATCCAATGTTGCTTGATGGTCTGCAATTTTGATTTTTTCAAAGTGTGATGCAATCTTTTTTAGAGTTTTGGCAATTTCCAAAACTCTTGGTGTAAAAATTTTATTCAATTCTAGATACGCTATCACACTCTGTAATTGAGAAGCATGTCGACGAGCCACCCTATCTTGAACTGTACTTGTTTGATTCGTTTGCAGGTCTTAGCCACTCGCTCTGAAACAGACTTCCTGTTACTTTCACGAAGCAAGGACACTGCTTTATCATATACCGCACAGTTCAATGTCCAGAGATCTACATTTTCAGGGAGTAATGAAAGTTTTTGATTTCCTTCAGTCATTTTGTCCATTTTTATGGAAACCTTAAGATGAATTTTTGTTTCCCTTGATCTCATGTTCCCATCTTCGGTCGTTGGTGTTGGTGGGTCGAGAACTTGTATGTTTTCTGAAGGATGTTCTTCTTCTCGTAGAAAAGCCTCATATCCCCTTTTCCTCAGAGAGGATACCTGGTCTCTTAGATACTGAGGTGTCATTTCTGCGTATTGGGGGTACATTTCGACCCATCGCATATGCAGCCTTAGCATATATCCTCTTCTGTCTGGAGAACTGTTTTGCCAACACAACAAGATGTCCTTCCGAAGTTGGTCCGTCCATTTCAAACGCTCTCGAGTTTGTCCCGGGTCATTGCCTGTTCGTCGCCTGGGTTCTGTCCTATTGCCACTCCCAACTGAACCCAGATCTCCATCCGAGAGAGATCTATTGTGGGTGGCACTGCGCGTTACAGTCGTCGTAACCGCATTTTCTCTGTGTAGGTGGTTAACCCAGCACAGAGTGGACAATTGTTTCGGGTGCCCACCCCTATCTGACATTGGTCCGCCCCGGGTATTTTTGGTTCCTCTTGAAGCAAAAATTTGTCAACTTCGTTTATTTTCTTTCGCCTTCTATCGGTGATTTTCGTACGAAGCCCACATTAAAAATAAAAATAAAGTTATTTCGTTAGTGAAATAACAACAGATTCGTTCTTTCGGCGAACAAGGAAGAATTTAACCTAATTTATTTTAACAGAATCAAATCAAGGAAATAAATTTCAAAATTCGAAAATATATATTTTTTTAAAATAATTTTCCCGTTCGTAACACTAAATCCCATTTAATCCAAAATTCATTCAGCCTACATGTCACTTAACCTAAATCCCATTTAACCTAAAATGCATTCAGCTTAAATTCCAATTAACCTAAATTCCATTTCACCTAAATTTAATAATCACAATAATTTATTTAAACAATTGCTATAAATACATTCTTTATTTTGGATGAAGTTAATCAATAGTTACAATAATTTGTTTAAACAATGGTTATAAATAAATTTTAAGTTTGATGCTTAGTTTTAATTATAGAAAATTAAAAATAATTGTTTAAACAATACAAAATTAATTTATAAATGTGGCGAACTTTTCATTTTTTAAATTAAAAAAGTATTCAACTTACAACATTTATCAAGTTCTCGTACAAGGGTGCCTTAGAATTTCTAAGGCTAAATTTCTCTTTCTCTCTCCCTCAAACGAAGAACATCATCACACCTTTCTCTCTTTCAAGTTTTCACACTGAAATCACAAAGTGTGAACTCGCCTTGTGTTTCGCACACTACTGTTGTCCTTGTCTATTCCAGGCACATTCTATACCTTATTCTCTTTTTCTGTACGCACGCTATTGTTCTCTTTATCTATTCCATATTCTTCATCTCTTTTTCTGCTACGGACACTATTCTTGTCCTATTCTAACTCACGTAAATTCTATATCTTATTCTCTCTTACTTGCTGAAAAAGCATAGCAGTATATATATATATATATATATATACTATATATTATATGCGTTATAATTACAATTATATTAAGTATGAGTAAAACAGGGATTTAAAATTATTTATTCAAAAGAATAAATAAATATAATTATTTATTGATATATTAAATAAATTATTTCCATGGTTTTGGCTGGGACGTTGTTGATTCAATATCATATTTTTCTCGTGTATAATTGTCGGCTCAATGAAACCTTTAAATGTTTATATTACTTGAATAATAAATTCAGCCATTATAAATGATAAGTAATTTATTATTTTCACGTTTAAAATCATTTGTTTCTTTAACAATTACATAACAAAAGTGATCGGCACTTTCGACTTCACGTGCGGCACAACCCGCCCCGCTGTGGGGAGTGTTGTGCCGCATCCTTTTTATGCAAAGAATTAAGGTTTTATTATAAACTATTAAAACTAATCAAAAATGATAAGTGAATTTAAAAACTACATTAAATTACGCACTAAATAGTGTATAAGCTAAAACAATTAGCTTTTATTTTACCTGTTTTATTTTGCATTTTATCAAAATCGGCACTTTCAACCCCGCTCTCCCCTACTCTTGCTTTATATTTGAGGACATCAATGGGAAGCTCAAGAAATTGGTGTATGGTAGTCAAAATGCAGACCTTTAAAATTATAATGCAGTTTTTTTGTACTTAATACATTTACATTGAACAAATATTTTCTTAACGAGATATATGAATTTTGTAAGAAGCAATTTAGTCCAACCAAAAATTGTTTTATAACAGTTTTGTGTGTATGTCAGAAGTGTGTACATTTGTATTCATATATAAGTATGATGAAACACTTGTATGCAGATGTAAGTATTGTAAAAGACAAGAGCGCATGTCTAAGTACAGTAAGACACAAGTACGCAGGTGTAAGTATCATAAATCAGTAGTGCGCATGTGTAAGTGCCAAAAAACAGTAGTGCGCATGTGTAAGTAGCATAAAATACAAGCGCGCATGTGTGCATCTACTTGGCAGTTTACTAGTGGAGGAATAAAGTACAGCTATGGTCAGATATGCCTAATGCACAAGTGCAATTCCAGCGAAGACGTTAAGCAAATATCAAAAGTAAAAAGAGAAAAAATCTTAAAATTTTGTAAAAATAAGAAATTATGAGATAAAAATTAAACAGTTTCGAAAAAGTGAAATCTCTTAGAAATATTATAAGAATAAAAAAAAGGATTATTGTGAATATGTGAAATAATTAATATTACTTAATGATTTTGCATTAATAATATGTATTTTAAATTTGAATTAATTGAAAGTTAAAAATTGGAACAAATTGGAATATAAGTTAATTAACGTTTGGAATTTATTTAAATGAGAATAACTTCAATCTATAAAAATTTAGTATTATTTTTTGCTATCTTCATACCAAAAATTTGTAAATCGTAGGTATTTTAATCATCTGTATTAGCACAAATTATTAAATTTTATATACAAATTTTTAATACAAATTCCCCAATGATTTAAATCAATAACAACTCTGTCAACTGAGTTAGTGCAGTCGATTATATTTGGAATTACCCAAAAGATAAATAAATTTGTTGTGTTAAAGAATAATTAAAAAAAAAAATGAACAAAAATATACAAGAAAGGATGCCCAAAGAAATACAACGGTATTAACCACGGTATTCTGGTTCTGCATGAATAGGAAAAGAAATTATTAATTATTACAAATATATTTAACTACAATAACATAAATAATACAAATTTAATTTCATTTTTTACTTGTTTTCAACAATCAAGGATCTTCACAATTTATTTTCTACTAGCAAGATATTGCGCGCACATGCTCGCGTCTAATTTGTAATAATAAAATGTGAAGCTAATATTAAAATGTATTCTATTCCTTATTTTATGAAGAAGCCAAGTTTATAAAGTTATAAAATAAATTTTAATAGTAAAATTTTGTGTTTTAATTAATAAACTTAAAATGTAAACCTATAATTTTAAATAAATAAAAACATCTAAAAGAAGTATATCATAATTATGTTGAAAACAATACGAAGGAGAATAATGTAGCAGGAATATGAAGAAATTGTTTGTAAACTTCATCTTAGATAATGATATTTATTACTAAAAGTATTATATTTTTAAATTTATTAATTTCATAAATCCGACGTAATAATTTTTCTTTGGCCTTCAAATTCCATGTAAACAGTAAAAGCACATCTTAGTCGAAAAATAAGCTTGAGGAATGAAAATATTTTTTTGACATAACCTCGAACATAACGTCATGATTCGTGTATCCTAGGCGTATATTATTCTATTATATTTAAAACGTAATGAATGAAAATGTAAATAAGATAATTTTTTAAAATCTATGAATTTCCTTTAATGAATAAAAATATTCTATTGTATTGATTTTATACATATTCATTTGTTTCACCGTATGAAAATAATAGCGTCTGTTTTTTCCCTAAGGTGAAAAAGATGCATGGATCAGCTGTTCATTTTTTCCCTATGGAAAAAATGGACGCCATTTTCACAGGGCCTCATGTTTTCATACATATGTGATAGGAAATACCATATGCACCTCGGGAGGCCGATTTTTTGTATCACACAATGTTCTCCGAACATTTGTGCTCGACAAAAAAACACGGCCTTCCCTTCCTTGATGCATAATATACTATTTATATATTCATATTACATTTAATTTAAGAAAAGCAATTTGATTCTAAAGGTTTTGTATCTGATGACTTGTACAAGTTACGCTTTTAAAAAAAGTATTATTGATTCTATGCGAGAAACACATTAATATACGTTTGACAGTATATGCTATTTATATAAACTGATATTTAATATTTTTGCAGTAAAATAATATAATCCTTATAAATAAAATCAGACTTTTACCTGTACATAGCACAGAATTGAAAATTTCAGTAATTTTTCTATACTCTAAATTTTCTGAAATTACCGTCGAAAAAAATATTTATGTATGTATGTCTGTCGTCAAAACTTCGACCAGGCATCGCGCAAAAACAGATTGAGCGATTTAAGTAAAACTTAGTAGACTTTTAGGCATCAGTCTACCTTTATTTTTATTTTTTATTGTTTCTGATTAAGGTTTTGTCGCCCAATAGAAAAATTTTGAATTCAAAACATTTTACTAAAAAATTAAAGAAATAATTTACGATTAATTCGCGTACGAAAATTTAGAAAAACCCTGCATGAAAACTGGAAAGGGAGATGAAAGGTAAGTAGGAACCTCCTCAATCCACAAACTCACTACCTACTACCTCTAATATTTATTAGCTAAAAAGAAACAGAATTAAATAAAAAAATATAAAAGAATCAACGTTTCGACACTCACCCAGTGCCCTCATCAGGAGCTGGAAAAGAGAAGAAAAGATTAGTAAAGCTTCGGCCAGCTATCCGAAAACTGCAAAGACTGAGGAAGCTGAAAAACCCATAAAATAATAATAATAATTAATTAATTGTTTTTAACTTTGACACTAGTGTACTGTTAAGGTCTTGAATTAATAGTTTTTTGTTTGAATTATAACTTTACTTGACTAAAAAATGTTCATTATAAATAATCAATATTTTAAAACATTAAAAAAATAAAAAAATTGTAAAATTATTTAGTTTTTGATAGACTGTTACCATTATTTACGCATAAATTTTTATATTATTTAGTTACATTTTAACATTATTAAAGAAAAAATTTTGTTATACTAAAATATAATTTTTATGTTTTTTGATGCAGGATCTTTTTTCACCTTTTATTATTGCAAATTTCTAAACTCATTTTTTAATTCTAATTAAGAGTGCAATGATAATATCCTTATAAATAAAATCAGAGTTTTGTCTGTACATCGTTTCAAATCTCAAATTAAGCACCCTGTATCAGTTTAAAACCTGCGCGTATCCAGGAAGGGGGTCATGACCCCCCCCCCTTGGAGCTAACTTGGATTTGCATGGGAGAGAGAGAGACAACACTATAGTGTTGTCTCTTTCTCTCTCATGTATGACCCCCTCCAAAAACCGAGTCTGGATACGCCACTAGTTTAAAAAAGAATTCAGTTTATTATAGCATAACCGGTACCCCTGTTAAAAAATTCAACTTATTATAGCACTCCAACTTCTCCTTTATCCTTTTAATTTACGATGAAGTTACAAAAAGAGTAAACATGTGATATTAAACATCACTAGAACACCAAAAGTGCGCGCTACGCGCGCCAAGTTTCGCAAGCTGGATAGGTAACAATGAAAAGTATTATGCACATAGTAAATTGACCAAAGGAAGTATGGAAGTTTGATATTGTAAATAAGAACCTACAATTACAAACATATATATTTTTTCGTATTGAATATGTCATATTATATAAAGAAATGTGTAAAAAAAATATGTGACGCTTTCAGAACAAAGGGACATTGGAAGCAAAAAATAGATGTTTTATGTATGGTTGACTTAACTCTGTTAAAAGTTCCTTTTTCATAGTCAAAAAAGTTATTTTATTTATTTATTATATTTATTATAATAATTATTATTTTATTTCAAGGGAGGTTTCCTCGAATTCGGTATGATAAATTAATAATATTAATTTTAAAAAGATTTTTAACTGTAATTTTAAATATTTTAATTTTTATTTATATAATAAAATTAATAATAATAATAATAGTAATAATAATAATAATAATAATCTAATAATTGTAAGAAATTAACGAACTTGTTAAAGTATATATTTTGAAAATAGAAAAAAGAGATATTTTATTTCTATTAATTTTAAATAAATATTTTAATATTTCAATATTTTAATATTTTAATATTTTAATATTTCGAAAATTAAAGAGCTCGAATTATAAATTAATTAATATCTTAATACTTTATTATTTTTTAAAGAATATAATTCCCCCCCCCCCCAGTTAAATACATATTTATTTATATAATTAATATTTTTAATTTATTAAATATATTAATAAAATAGAAAATAAAAATAAAGAAATAAATATTCTTAAAAAATTGAAATTTATTGATGATAAAGTTAAATAAATTTTATTAAATATAATTTTGAATAAGAATTTTCTATAAAATTCATTTCAATATAATTCATTAAAATTTAATAGATTTTTTTACTAATTTTCATAATAATATATTTAAATGATAATGAAATTTTTAATAAAAATATAAAAATATAAAAATATAAAAAAGAGATATTTTATTTCTAATAATTTTAAATAAATATTTTAATATTTCGAAAATTAAAGAGCTCGAATTATAAATTAATTAATATCTTAATACTTTATTAGTTTTTAAATAATATAGTTTAATATGAATAATCAAGTAAAAAAGTTTAAGGACGAAATAGGAAAATATTAGCGGTTTTGAAAATGAAATCTTTGCAAGTCTGTCCTCCAGAGGTCGCGTCCCGATGTCTTATGGGTATTTTCCAACGTAGATCCCGCGCCCTCGGCTTCGCCTCGGGCGCTTCGAATCCCCTTGGTTTCGCAAATCTCGCCTGAGCTATAATCACCTTTGCGCCCGTGGTGCGAACGTTTTTTGTCCTACTGCATGGAAAGTATGGCATTGAGGGCACGAGCGGCATAAGCTTTAACTAATTAACAATTAGTGAACATAATTTGTAAACACTATAAAAGTGTATTTGTCATAGAACACTACTGCGCATGTGTGACTATCATAGAAAAATACTGTATGTGTAAATATCAAAAAAGATACTGAGCTGTTGCAAATATCATGGGAAATATATGTCTATACATTTTATAAGAATTTAAATATTAATAACTTTTAAATAAATTGTTATTGCTAATTTTAATAAAAAATTTTAAATATAATTTTTAATACTTATATGATAAAATTTAATATTTTTATCTTTAGGAGATAAAACTATTAGATGATGAAAGAAATGATCAAGTGACTCAAAATGTGCCTCGAATTTCAACCGCGAAATCAACTTCAACGACATTGAGTATTGACTCAGGATTTGATATCATGTCTAAACACAAGGAAGAAGGGAACAACGCTCAAATTAATGATTTAAACTCTGTTCACGACACTGATGAGATTTAAAATGCTTTAATATTATATTTGTTGAAAAAAACTATCAAACCCAGTCAAACTTAAATCATTAGACTAAAAACAAGACTCTGCTTATTTTGTTAGCATTTTTTGCGCACATAGCCTAAAATATGATTTCAGAGCTTCGAAAATGGTACTTTGAAAATTAATAAGAATGACAATCTTAAAGAAAATAAAAATGGCACAGATTATGAGTCTGATGAGGACCAGGAAATTAATAAATATCAAGACGATGACGATAGATCAACCCTATTGTATCCCGTAATAATTCTGGGCTTCGTAAGATTTAAATTATTAATATTCTTATTATTATAGTAACAAATTTATTTATTTATTTTTTTATTTTGCAAAATACGTAAATACGTATCAATATTTTAACTACATCTTAAATCTTTCGAAACATAACCGTATAACGTATACCTTTAATTTATAGACCTGTGAATTTTATTCCGATTGTGAAATTTTTGTTGAAGAAGAATCATTGAAACAATGCAAAAAAAAATGCAAATAATCCTACTGCATATGCTAGATCTCTTTTAAGCTTGATTGTTACTCCAGAAGCTCTAATGTCATGTTCTTTACAAGGAAGGGGAAATTCGAAAAAATCGGGACTTAATTCAAAAGCTGTGTCTGCTTTACTTACAATTAGTGAGTTTTAGAAGAATATTAAAATTTTACATATGAATTTTTGTTGGTACTTTAATAAAAATAGAGTCCAAATTTTAATCGTATATTATCATTTCAGACGCTGTTGAGTCACTAACAAAAAAGAAAAATTGGAGTCAAGTTTTAAATTCAGTACACGGAAAAAATTAGTTGTAGAATAATTCTTGAATTAGTACAGGAACTTAGGATACGAGAATTTTTCGGGAGTTCTTATTATTAATTCTTTGACATATACCTAAGAGTTTTTCTAGAAGACTTATAATGAATTTCAAGAAGACTTCCGAAATTTAGAATAAGAATTACGGAACTCGTTTAAGAGAAAATTTTTTTAATTTGAAAAAAATTTTCACCCACGAGTACTCGAACTCAGTTCCTTGAGACTACAGAATATCTCTTCGCTTTGTCCAACTGAGCTAACACGCGATTGTAATATTGTACGCATAAATCATACTTGAGTGAACTAAGCGCTATATGGGGGCCTGGTCAGTGTACTGCACCTTCTATTTCAGTTCCAGAACTTTTAGATCACCGCGAAAGCAATCTTCCAATCGCGCAGCTATTAAGAATTCTTGAAGATCTTTTTAGAAATACTTGAAAAATTTCAGAAAGATTATTGAAATTTTTAGACATATCGCCGAATTATTTTCGTATCCTGAGTTTTTGAACTAATTCAAGAATTATTCTAGAACTAATTTTTCCGTGTACTTAAAGCATCCTTAAGATCAAAACTTCTTGAAATGTCAAAAAGAAAACCCAAAAATCAATCTTAAGTTGATTTATAAATTATTATCATCTAAGAACATTTATTATTTTTAATGTTTTATACTTGCTTAATATTATGTATTTTATTAACATTAATACCTAAACTTATTTTAATTTAAAAATTTAACTATTGCAAAGAAATAACTAATAAAATTAAATATAAAAATGTAATATAATGTTTATTTCTAATTTTAAGATAAAATTTCAAGACAGAAGCCCATTTTTCTCTTAAATTTATTATCCTTTACCTGGTTGATTATCGTTGTTAGATTGTAAAAAAAATTTCCCGAGAAAGTTGTTGAGAAGACTCCTGGAAATTTGATTGACTATTTTCGTTCACTTGGTATTCTTAGAATAGGTTAAAGGCAAAATTCAAGGAGAAAAGGTTAATGATAGACCTACAGATTATTAGGTAGATTGACCTTGCTAATTCACTATCTTAATGATTCAGAATTATAAATAAAAATTGATATATAAAAAATAGGAATTATTGTTCTCAATTAAAATTGATTTGCAATTAGTAATTGTTGGTTAATATTGTTAACTTGAAGAGAAAAACTAAAAGTTCCCAAAAAAAATTTTTTAATATTGATAACTTCGAGATCGAGTTAACTATGCGAGTAATATCTGAAAATCGGTAAAACTCTTTAAACAAAACATTCCATTAAAATTTTCAAAATTGAAAATTTTCGGTAAACTTGTTTCAAGGACACGTAACATCAGCTCTGTTTTTTTTTATTTTTGTGAACCTCGCAAAATGCGTTGAAGACCAATTTTCCTGAAAAAACTGTTAATACAACACCTATAGATCATCAGATTAGCTCGCTATCTCGTTGATGAAATATTAAAAAAATATAACGTTACATACATAAGAATATGGATTCTTGTATTCTTAATTTTTAATTAAACAATTAAAATAGGCCAAATAGTCATAGATTTTAAATAGAATTTATGTAGAATTTATATAGAATGTTCGCTAGAATTCTTGTAGAAACTCTATAAAATCATTCTGGAGAAATTCTATAGAATCATTCTAGTTCAATTCTACAGAACTTTTCTGACTGGGCTGACGTCATAATTCTTTGAAATTATATTGTAAAATTATTAGGAAACTTTCTAGAATCACTTAAAATATTATTAAAAGTACTCTTTGTAAAGTTGAAGCACTTATATTTTGAGTTTCAGGGCCAACTTTATTTTATATAAATTAGTTTATAGAAACAAAAAGAGGTATTAAAATTAAAATTACAAAATATACTAGTAAATAATATTTATTATAGTTTTAAATTATAAAATTTTGAATATCTTCATATAGGTTTAATTAACTCTGAAAAAAAACGTTTTTATTAATATTAAAATTAAAATTTAATTCTTTTAAATATCTGCTATCTTTGTACTAACTTTGTTATTAACTATTCTGATTAATTGATTTAAACTTGTTAAAGGCCAAAAGTAATACTATTGCATATTATTAAAATGATTTTACTCTTTTACAAAACTGTAAAGATCTTCTAAAAGTAACACTTCTATGTAATATTTGTGTTAAATTTTTCTTCGTCAGTATATAATAATAACAAATTCTTTTTTTATCTAGCAAAATGTCTAATTAAACATAAACACTCTTTACAAATCTGTTGCATGTATAAAAAAATTTAATCATACTTTTTACTTCTAATTATAATAAAAAAAAATTTTACCACACAGGTATGAATTTTACTCTTTTCAATGCCTCAAAGCCGGGCAGAAATCGTCTTTTTTTCATTGGTCGAAAGTAGCGGGAATAAATACTCGCCAGCAAACAAAGATAATAGCGGATAGACAAAAAAAAAACATGAGTTTCCTTCACCGACCGACGGGAGTTTTACTTGGTTTTATTATAGTAATTCATGTTTTGAACGTTGCAAATGAAACACTCCAATGGAATACAACTCGCTCATGACACGTATTTTTAACCTTTACTTTTGTTATTGTGTTTTAATCTTTTAAGTTGGGTTTTTTGTTACAGGAGGCCGCGCCCCCCCCCCCCCAAAACCCTTCCTTTCAAGCGTTCTGCTAACTCTACGTGTGCTTGTTAAAGTGACATGTCCACTTATATTTATAATAGTTTCTTTTAAAAAAGTGTGCAAAATTCATTTCTTTGTGAAAAAAGTATCGAGTGTACCATGGAGCAGTTGCCTTTTTAAGACTTGTGTGATTATCACAAATTTCACATTAGTCTCACTATAAATTTTAGCACGAAAGAAGTTTTATTCGAGTCGAGAAAATTTTAAAGTTTTTTTGTATTTTTTTTAATCCTCTTCACTTGTTTAAGCGGCTATACACTTTCAACAAGATGATTCAGAGAAAGGTATTTGCATTACTGATGAAGGAACTAGAGCTCGCGAGCACGCTGAGTATAGTTACCCCTGTGAAATAAAAAATTTCAATTCCATAACCTTTAATCTCCTAAACCCCTAATAACATAGTTGTTTTTTTTTATTCAAGTTTTAAAACAAATTCTCTATCTAAAAATAACTTTCAAGTTTTTGGCTCAACAGATTTAAAATTTAAACAACATTTTCAAATCTCTGAAAAAATTTGGAGTTTTATGCTCTTTACATGCAGACTCTAAAGCCACACATTAACTATAAACATATTCACCTTTTATTTCTAAAAAATAATTCTAAAAATCTTATTTGTTTTCATATCTCTTTATTTAATTTCGTTTAAAAGTTAATTGAATCTTAACTCTATTCTTTACGTGCTAAAACATTATAACTTATTTATTTTCTTGACTGCATTAAAACATTATATAGTGAAAAAGACATTCTCAAAATCTGAAATAATTGGTTTAAAGTTATTATTAATATAAAAAATCAGAAGTAAAATAGCATATGAATTAGTATCTGAATTTAGCATTAACTTTTGAAATAAGAAATATTGAAATATGGAAATATTAAAATGTGTGTGTTCTAAAAATTTTCTTAAAACGTTAAAGAATTAAAAAATTATGGAGAATTATCTACTAACAAATCCGATCGTTTCAATAGTCAATGGGAAGATTTTTCCGGCAGTAAATATAATTGATTTTTGCGATCTTTCTATTACGTAAACAAGATTTCTTTTTAAGTAGCTTGGCAATAAAATCCAGTCCATACTGTAAACTGCAAATCCAATTTCATTACTCTAAAATAAAAAATGGAAGGATTATTAAAGATTATTATTATTAACATAATAATAACATAATAATCAGTTTACAGTCCATACTGTAAACTGCAATTCCAATTTCATTACTCTAAAAGAAAAAATGTAAGGATTATTAAAGATTATTATTATTAACAATAAATTGCACACTTCAGTTATCCATTCATTCCGGCCTTCAACCATTCTTTCATTCTGTCCTCATGCAAAGTTTGGCACCAGAAATTACTTTTGTTTTAAAGCAGCTACTTTTGAAAAAATTTATTTTTTATATAAATTTCATGAATTTAAATTTTATTTATTTAAGTATTAATGAGTTCTCCTTAATCTAAATTTTATAATTATTAAAAAATTTACAGTGCCGTAGTGAGGGTGAGGCGACTGAGGCGCTCGCCTCGGGCGCGACGTATGGGGGGCGCCAAAATTTAACGGATTTAAAAGAAAATAGTAATTTTTAAATTATCAAAAAAAAATATATATGTATTTACATTTGTATAATTAGGAGCCAAAAAAATTAACATATAATCATTTGTACCTTAAAGATAAATTTTATATAATTATAACTAATCCACTTCGCATTTGAACGAATATTAATTTTAAAACTAATGAATTTACATCAATCATTATCCAAAAATTTTCGGAGTGCATCACAAATAATACAATTAATATATTAAATAAAATTGTATTCCTATTAAAACGTAGAATTTAATAAATAATGAAAAAATAAAAGAAACATATTTTTCTTTTAGAGAATTAATTAGAAACTTAAAATAATTTTTATTCTCTTTTATAAATATAATTTTACACAGATACTAATTTTGATAATCCTATTACCGTCAAGTGGAGCTGTTTTGTGCGCCTTGGGGCTATTTTGTGCACGCGAAGTTTTTAATGAATAAAATCTTTATATTCAGTTGCTTAAGTTTGCTACTTGGCATAAATATTTTCTCATATCTAGACTACAGAGAGTACTAAATGAATTTACTCAATTCTTTATCAGAAATTAGAAAAAAAATCGTAAAATCGTGAAAATCAAACAGAAAAATTTCAAAGTTCTCAAAATTCTGTTCAGATCTCCGGAAGTTTAACAGTGTTTCTAAAGGTAATTATAATATTTGTTGACCATTTAGTTGTGATGATGCATACGTGATGCACTTACTTTTTATTACATATTTTAAGAAAAAAGTGTAAGAAACTGAAAAACCAGGATTTGGTGGGTTATTTTGTGCATTCTTTGAAATCAAGTTTTTTTCAAAAATTTGTTTTGTAACTAGTAAAAATTAGTTTAGAATTTCGTTTTGAAACATTATGTTTTATTTTTGTTATAAATGTCAAGAAATAAGCATAAAATTTCAGTTTTACATTCTCTCTAAATTTCTTAGAGTAAAAATTTTACTCTAATTTAGGAGTGAGTTGTAGATTCACTTTAGATAGAGTGAAAGTTCACTCTAAAAGAGTGAGATCGCTCTCTCTAATGAAAAGAGTGCAGAAATTCACTCCAGTGATTGGAGTGAATATTCACTCCAAGATTTAGAGTGAAACTTTCACTCTATTTTGAGTGAACGTAAGCACGTATACTTTATAACGGCATTTCGTAAGTTTTGTACCAACGAAAGTATAGCATAGTGGTTAGAGCGTTGGGCTTTAGGCCTGGGGGTCGCACGTTCGAGACCCCTCAGTATCAAGTATTTTAATTATATAAGTTTAGCGTTTAGTATTAAGTTGTATGTTGTATTTTTGTATTTATAATTTTTTGTAATAGATTTATACCTTACTATGTATTTGCCACAATCTAAAATATTATATTTGTTTATAGTTTCTGAAGAGGACGTAATATTTTGGGTCGAAACGCGTAAAACGCATATTTAATAATAAAAAGGTCGTATAGGCCAAAACAGAGGTCAAATAATTTTTATTATTATAACCTAAATATAAATAACCAATATCCTTGAGACTAAATAAATATGAAAATACCACAGTACTGACAGAATGTTACTAATTAAAGAGGTTCAATATTTATTTTTTTTTTATTATTTTTATTTATCAAAAATAAGATTTTCTTCCTTTAAATTTATAATGTTATTCAAATTTCAAAAAGCTTTGATTGGGAAATTCAATCTAAGTGGAATGAGCCGCCATTAAGTCAGGTAAAAAATTCACTCTAATTAGAGTGAACTCGTCACTCTATCTATAGATTGAATAAATTCGCTCTTTCAATGAGTAAACATTCACTCCATATGGAGTGGCTCAATTTTCACTCAAAGAAATTTAAAGAATATGGTGCTTTAAAAACCTCAAAAAAGTAACATTAATAATTACATGCTTTTCAAGTTAATTTTGAAACTTTTTCTCTTAAAATAACTCAAGAAGTATAATAGAAGTTATTTTAAGTAAAATTTTCTTAAAGAAATAACTGTTTTTGTAAATCTTTTTTTTTTTTGTGAAATTTTAGTGTTTTACTTTCAAATTAGTTTAACAATTCCTAGGAAAAAAGAAATTTTTCTGGCTTTGATTTTTCTTCATTGTACTCTAAAATATCTATAAATAATACTTCATACAGCAATAATATTAAAAAAATTTTTTACAAAACTTTATAAACGAGCAAACGTTAATGCACAAAATAGCCCCACCATGAGGTTTATTTTGTGCAGAACTTTGAGTTTCTATAAGTCAGCCAAAACATTTTTTCTTGTCTGCTAACTCATAGGACACCTTTAGGAGGATGTTTACAACATAACTGAATAGATAAATTATTTATTTTTTCAAATTCTGAATTTTAATAAAGCATAGAGTCGAAAAAGAGCGGTTTTGTGCACAAAATAGCGACACTTGACGGTTCTTAAGAAATTAAACTTTTTCAAAATATAACGTTTAAAGATAAAAATTTATTATTAAATTCACATTTAAAAAATAGAAGATAAATTTTTTTTTAAAAATTATATAAATTAAGGAATTATGATAAACATAGGAAAACCTACCAAACAAATATTTTTAAAATTATTTGTTGGCAAAAATGTAAGAATATTAGGAGCAAAAGTCAAAAAATATAAAAAATATAAAAAACTAAGAACATTCAATAAAAAATTAAAAGTATTTGAAAAACGAAGATTTAATCTTTAAAAAATAATTTCAACAAAATATAAAAATATGAAGAAATTACAAAACTAGGTGAAAATCATGTTGATACCTAAACACTTTGCTTCCACGTAAGCAAAATATTGGCTTCCATTGTAATTTGTAAAACAATTTTTATAAAGAAATCATTACTTAAAAATGCCAATTAGAGAAATTATATTAAAGAAATCAAAATTAAAATTTCATTAAAAATTAAGAATCTCCATTAATTTTTTGAAATTTAGAATAAAATGTATAGCTACTTTGTATAATTACGTTAATCCATTCTTTTATTTAAAATATTTCGTCCAAAGGACCTATGATAAAAATAAAAATCATATAAAAAGAAAAAGAATTTTAAATGTAAAAAAACTGAAAAATCATGAATTATTTGTATAATGCTTCAAAAAATGTGGTAGGGTATTTTGAAAAATCCTTGTATACAAATTTAGATATTTATGATCATAATTTACCATCCAAATTTTATTGAAATCCGTTAAGGCATTCTTGAGATATTCAAGCTAAAAAAAATCACCATACACACATATATACGTATATACACACACACACACACCCAATTTTTTGGAAAATCGAAAATCTTAACGATCACTAACCTCCCTTACGGGGAAGCAAAATGTTCAAAAATATAAAAAGAGGGCAAAGTCTAGGAATTTTTTTTTTAAGAATAAATAAGTTTGCAAAAAAAAAATAATAAAGTAAGCAAAATAAAATAAAACTGCTAAAATAATGATTGCAAAAATTTTTATGAATGTGTAGCGCCCGAAGGCGCCAATTTGGAAGCTTGCCTCGGGTGCCAGAAAAGCTCACTACGGCTCTGAAAATTTATATGTTATGTTTAATATTGATTTATTAAATTATAAACGTGCCTTATTTAAATCTATACTTTACAGCTTTTAATAAAGATTCAAAACCTTTTAAAAATATACGTACCGAATTAAATTTCTTCAAATAAATAGGTCGTGGTTTTAATCTCAAAATGCTTATTTTTTATTGTGATAATAAATGATTAAACTTATTTAATATCTAATTATATTGTAGGTTTGAAATTATATTAGGGTCAATTCTATATTAAATCAATTTAATTGGACTAACAAAAAATAAAATTTACTGGAATATAGTTTTCACTATATTATAATATTACTGATTTGACAAGCTCATCAGGCTAAAAACTCATTAAAATCAATGGTCCCAACATTTTCATAAAAACACACTGAACACGAAAATCACGTACTTAAAAAAAAATACATAAAATTTAAAATTGAAAAAGAATCACTGTATACTAATAATTATAAGTGAATAACATTTTTGTTTGAAGTGACTTCAATTTTTGTAAATTAAAATTATTTAATTCAATTGATATAAAAATTCTTTTTTCAAAAGTTTATGCGTATAGAACTTTAAATTGTTTGCATTTAGATTTTTGTAATTTAAGATCTTAAAACGTTTTAAATTATTCTTTACTAATAGAAATCTGAATAAATGAACGAATTTAGTGTCAATAAATTTATGTATTGATTGATTAAAGTATGAACTAAATTTAAGTTTAAATCGATATAAAATTTTCAATAAATTTCAATGGATTTAAAGTTTCATTATTTTAATTTTTTTTATATAAATAGTCAAAATTTTAATACCTAGTTAAAATCTTAGTTTTAAAATTGAGATTGATTGAAGTTTTGATACAATGCAAATTTATTATAATCTGAAGTTTTTTGAAGTTTTAAAAGACAATTTTCAATATGCATTGTTAGAATTTAAAAATATTTAAATTCTATAATAATTTCAACATGATTTGATTAAAATTTGAACTATTAAAAGCTTTTAATAATTGGAGTTGATTAATTATTAAAATTTAAATAATTCATAATTCCAACGAATTAAAGTTTAAAATAATTTAAATTCTTGTGAATAAATAAAATTTTTAATTTGTAAATGTAAAAGATTAAAATAATTTTTGTTCCCAGCGTTAGGAATTAAAAAAAATGTGTTTTATTTTAATCTCAAAACTTATGTTATATTGCAATTTTTATTAATTAAAGTTTAAAATAATAAAAATATAATTCGATACAAGTTGACATTTTTTTAATCCGGAAGAATTAATATCCTAGGGTCTAACTTTGTCAAGATACGTCAAAAAATCGTGATTCTAAATTTGGAGGTAAAATAACACTGTGTAACAAAAAAAAAGTTGACTGCACTTTTATAGAGAACTAGTACAAACTCTAGGTCTAGTCAAACTATGAAAAAAGGTATATGAGAAATTTCCCAAAGACCCCTAAAATTTCATTTTAGAGTCAAAAAACCGTTTTTTAGTAAATTTATGTGAAGAATTACTAATAACTTCCTTAATTTTGAACTGATTTTCAAAATTTTGTTTTTATTTAAAAGGGAAAAAGCACACCTTTTTAACTGTGTATTGCTCGTTTACTCTAAATAAAAATTGACAAGACGGCACTTAAAAATATTTGCGATTCTTTGATTTTTTTCCCATTTTTTTACTTCAACGAGGTTTTTAGAATATTATTGAACCTTAAAGATTTTTTTATAATAATTTCATGAAAGTACAGTTAATTCTGCGGAAAACGAGCATTTTTTGAAATATTTGAATAAAAACTGACGGGGTTACACTCAAAGACTTTTGACATTAATTATTATAGTTTATCCATTAATTTTTACTATAAAAACTATTATTCTGGGATAATTATGCAAAAGGAAATTTTTTTTCAGCGTAGATAGAAAAGTTTAAAATCTGGATAGGAATATTTACATTTTTTTTTCAAATTTTCCTTTTAAGCATTGAAAATTTACTATATTCAATAGGAAAAATTTTTGTTTTACACGATTGTCCCAGATTACAAACCTAATAGTAAAAATCAATTACTGAAATCTTTCAGTGTACATGAATTTTAAGATTTTAGAAATTTTTCACTAAAGCAAGTACTTCAAATTTGATGTAGAGTTTGCAACAGGGAGCTTTTCAATTTTTTTTCATCTAGTTCAATTGATTTACTAGAAAAACAAATATCTCACACTGACCTTTTGATAGATTTAATATGTTTTGAATATTTATTTTTAATATTGCGTGTCGTTCCCTTGATCTTGATGCAGAGGGAAGATATTCATTAATTTCATGATTAACATCTTTACTTTAGCTTAATATAAACTTTCATTTTTTACTTAATGATGATTATCATCATTATCTTTGGGATCATCATTGTTAACATGATTTGTTTTATGACAATCAACGAGCTGGACCTGCTTTAATTCACGAATTGCAATTGATTTTTAAACCTTATTCAGGATTTTTGGTTTCGTTATACTTTTAACATCAGCATACTTTCTGATTTTTCGTGTTTTGTACTAATGACAGGTTACTTTTGTTGTGCAGAAATAGGAGTTTATGAACTACGATATGGCTGATGAAGCCATAGCATTAGAGAAGGTAGAGAAATCCAAACTTTCTGGGCACTTTTCGATATCCATTTCTTGAATTTTAAAGAACATTCAATGCACGCAAATTTTGGTTCATACCAGCGATCAGACAGATATAATTAGGATTAAAAAAATAGCTGTAGACATCAATCACGGCATTATTATTTTCTAATTTAAAAAAATACTTTTGATCAAAAAACAAACAACATATGAAACAAGACTTACTTCTATTGTTAAACAAATCAGACGAAAAAGAAAGGAATAACGATAAGTCCTTAGAGGGCTAAAACAATTTTTTAAATTTAATTATGTCACCTCTGATCGTTGATATAAACCAAATTTCATATCAGTTGATTGTTCTTATAAAGATACGAAACAGAGAGAAACTGAGAGTACGCACGTAATGCAAATGATTGTTTTCCTGTTATCGTATGCGCTCTTGCGGACAAAATTCGAACCTTAGGTGGTTAGCTATATAATATTGCCTAAATCGGTAAGGCAATACACACGCAAAACTTAATGGCTGCCAAATCACGTTCTAAATTGATCGGGCGTCTTCGTGCTTCTTCGCATCAATTCAAGAAATGTAAGGAATAGAACCATAGCTTGTAAAATAATTGCAATTATTTTTTTTCAGTTTCTTGACATATTATGTTCGAATACATAACCTAATTAATCAACTTTTACTAATCATCAGTGTAAGTAATTGTTAATATGTTTTTAAGCAAATTATTCCTGTTATAATTAACTAATTTTGTTAAAGTAATGCTAAAAGTGCAGTCTTTTTTAAAGTCTGTAAAAATTTATATCATCCTCTGAAAGACGAAAGAAAAGTTTACGAATTTTTAGATTTTAGCTAAAATCTTACAATTTCTTAGACTTTTGAATTAATTTTAAAAAAAAAACTTACCCTTTACTAAATTCAAGAACAATTAATATTATAAAATAAACTCCAAACAATTTCGAATTTATTATAATACATACTAGCATAATAAATTCCAGAATATCTTGAATTTTCTATTGAATTTTATCGAATCAAAATAAATTCTAGATCATTTTAGATTTATTTTTAGATTTTTTCGATAATAGAATAAATTCCAAATACTTATTTATTTATTAACAAGTTTCCAAGTATTTTATATTTACTCTATAATTTTTTAGTTTCTAAAGTGAATTATAGAACATTATTCCAAAAAGAATTCTAGAAAATTTATAATTATACTATAAATTATAGAACATTTAATATTTGTTTACAATTTTAGACTCTAAATAAAAAATTGCAGAATTTTCATGAGAGTTTGGAACAAAAAACAAAATATTTATGATTCTAGAGTGCAGAGAAATTTAAAAGTTATAATTAATTTTAGAACATTTAAGACTTTTTTATATTTAAATTCTTGATTGAAATCCAAAATCTATTTGACTCTAAAATAAAATCCAGGTGACTTAATACTTTAGAATAAATTTTACAGAATTAAAAATTTTATAATAAGTTCTGGAATATTTAGGATTTTTTTCTTATTATTTAGATTCTAAAAAGACTGCACTTTTAGCTTTACGTTAACAAAATTAGTTAATTATAACAGGAATAATATGCTTAACAACATATAAACAATTACTTAGACTGATGATTAGTAAAAGTTGATTAATTAGGTTATGTTTTCAAACATAATATGTCAAGAAACTAAAAAAAAAAATAATTGCAATTATTTTACAAGCTATGGTTCTATTCCTTACATTTCTTGAATTGATGCGAAGAAGCAGGGTCAAACCATGCCTAGAATATCAAAGATGTCCCTTACATCTTCGATTTTGATAAAACTTGGTGAAAGTGCATAAAAATACATGCAAAAGAAAATACCAAAAACGATTTTGAAATTTTTTTGAAATTTTTGGATTTACATCCGTTTTAAAATTTTTAAAACGTCATAACTCTGCCAATAAATATTCGATTTTATTAATTTTTCCAGGGATTACTTATTATTTGTCAACATTTAAAAAAAATGATGACCCAACAAATTTTCTTAATTTAACATTAAAAAAAATAAAAAAAAATTTTAAATAAATTCTTTGTTCAATAGCGTAATTTTTTTTCTTTCTAATATCGATTTTTCGATTCCTTATGATTTCACGAGTATTTTAAAAAAAAATCGATGAACTCTCTGTAACTTTCGGAGATATTGCATTTTTTGTCCTTGCGCACAGCTGCACTGAGTGTAACTTGCCGCGTAGATGCAGTTGCGCCATACGTGTATACAGGTATTAACATTCACCTATAGGCTGTAAATTTCAATTGAATTGAAATCTTCTTTTTGACAAATATTCAGCGACAACCGAGAGACAATTTTCTACCCTAATTTTGTAGTTATTAATTAATAAAAGTTTCATAAATAAACAAGTAAACTACCACAATCTGGAGTTTTTTAAACATATATATTTTTGCATAAATTAATATCGAAAATAACTGAATAACCAATAGATTAACTTAAACTCAACATTTCCAGGAAAAAAAATCTTCAATTGCATGAATAATAATTATTATTAATAATTACTTTTAGCAAATTCTTGATAGTATTAGTTTTTTCAGAAATTTTATTTTCTTTTCTAGAAATCTTTAAAAATGATTAATTATTAATTCTATTAGAGAATATAAAAACAAGTTATTGATAATAGGGATAGTTTCATCCAAAACGTGATCAGAGGCACAAGAATATTTTTTCGAAAAATACGAAAATTTCAAATTTTTGTTTTGCGGTCGCAAAAACTTATGTCAGAAAACTTTTCAAAATAAATTCAGAAATCTTAGAAAATCTTGAAACTGAAGCTTTTTATTTTTGTCTTCTTGCTTTAAATTTCAGCTAAATAAATTTAAAACATGTCTTCTATTTTTTGAGTTATGAACTAAAACATGGAGCTGTAAATTGTTGTGTTGCCGGGCTGATTTAATGGAGTTAGTGTTAGAGTTATAGTTCTTGCCAGTCTCTTTCCCTACAAAAACTTAGTTTCCATTTATGTTCTTTAATTAAAAACTATTTAAAGTTTTTTTAATTTATTTAACTTAAATTATAGAGAAAACGATTAAAATGATGCCCGAAAAATTTAAAGTGTTTTCTTTAGGTTTACGGCCATAGGAATAGAATTAAAGATACAAGATTAAAAAAATGATCTTGCACCTCTGATCACGTTTTTGATGTTTCTAATCCTATTATAAATACTAGAAAAAAAGCGCGCGCTAAAGCGCACGCCAAACTTTATTATTTTTTAAGGGTGGAACACCAGTTGTAACTAAAAAAAGTGCTTTTTTCAAAAAATTTTTCCTAGAAAACCATGAAACTTTTTAAAGAATACTATTTATTAGTTAAAAGTACATGTTAAAAACTGTAATTAAAAAAAAAAAATAAAAGTGTTTTTCAACCAAAACTTTTGAAGATGTAAGCCATTGAAGCGACGCCTTCCAAAAAAGGTGTTTCGCTGTGATGAGGATTCTGCAAGTATGCTTCGTATGAAATGAAAAAATGAAATTGATTTACATTTATTATAAGATTATCCTGTTAGTGATCGAAGGATTTGAAGAAAAAAATATATTCAACAAAATGGTGACCTGTCAAAGTCAACAGTATGATTTTCGTTAAAATAAACGGTCGACTTTCAGCTATATAAAAAAAAGTTTTGCATATAAAAAATCCTTCGATCTCTTACTCGACTTAGATGTGTTAATTGACCATACCAAATTTCAAGTAAATCGGTTTAATGGTTTTCGAGTGATCGTGATCACCGACTTTGAAAATGTCATTTTGGGAAAAACACATTTAAAGTTTCAACGTAATTTTTTGTTAAAAACTTGAAATGACCTTTGCTTCTCATATTTTTCTTTCTGTCCTCAAAATTATGAAGCAAGGGTACAAAAACTGTAAATCTAAGCGTAAAACAAAAGACGAATAGCCATGGAGCACCTGGTGTAAGTGTTAGCTGGTCTAAAGAGACCTTGGCGCGCCGCCGCATAGTGCTGTATAACACATTTATTTTTCACTGGATCAACTAAGAAATTTACAAACACATTTTTAAATATGTATACTTTAAGAAAATGCAAAAAAAGGAAAAACTATTTTTCGAAAATTACAATTGGTGTTCCCCTCTTAAAACAATGTTTCATTTATGTACAATTATGTGAAATAAAAGAAATACATAATATAGGGGCAAAATTTCTGTACCGATCCAACTAAAAAAAGATTTCCTCCGATTGGGCTAAAACTTGCCCTAAGTTTAGGTCTATGCATGAGTACATTAGCCACCAAGTATTACTAAATTTCATCATTAACTGTGTAGTGGGGAGGGGGGTCAAGTTTTTGATGAATGGTGGGTGGACTAGTTTTTCATCACTCGTAACTTTTATACGGTCAATCGCACAAATTTTTGACCTATATACTTTTGAAAGGGTTTTTTCTGCCCTTTCAAACGGTAAAAAGAATTTTTTCGAAAATTAAAAATTTGACCCTTTTTTTTAAAAATCAAAAATATTTTTGACTTTTTTTTCAAAATCGACATTTTTTTTTTCATTCCTTATTTTTTGAAAATAAAGTTTAAAATTTTATCCTTATCATGGCACATCTTCTGTTTAAATTTCAATCTTTTACGATAGCTTTTTTTTACATTCTGCTCTACTTTTTTTTAATTTTCTGATTAGAGGTGTTAAGAATTTTTGTCTGGCTCACTATTCTTTGTAATTTCTCATTCTAATCATCTCCTCCTACTTCTTTAAGATACTTTAACTGACTTTCAACATCTTTTTATATTTTGCACGACTTTTTTTACTTGTCTAATTACAATCGCTAGAAATTATTAATTTGTCAGAATTATTATCTTTCTTTTCTTCTTAAACAGCACTATTTATGTGTTTTTTTTTTTAAATTAAAATCTGTTTCCCTACTTAAACATACTTTTTCCATAACTGATATTTCTGTTTCTTTGTTATCAATTTTTTTCGTTTTAATTTCATCATTTCACTATATTCTTTCTGATATTCTGCTCTAGTCTTTCTACTTTTCTCATTAGAATTGCTAAAAAATATCTTCTTACTACTATTGTTTCTAATATTTTATAATTATTACCTTCTTTTACTACTTCAATAGAATTTGACGCACTTTCCACATGTTTTTTCTTACAAAAATTTATATTCTGTCACTATTTACACTTTCCAAATTTGTTATTTGTCTCTCTTTTCAATCTTTCCTTTTAACTTAGGTCTTTTACAATACATTTTTTTATACATGGTACTGCTTTTTTTAGTTTCTTAGTCAGGAATATTAACAACTTTTTTCTGTTCTATTTTTGTATGTAATGAAGGACTACTACTATCTCCTTTCATTTCTGTAAAGCCGTCATTAGTTTGATAATCTAATTTTCTCTTCTGTGTCGCATCTTTTACATTCCTCACATGTAAATTATTGTTTTTTATTTATTCGATATTGCCAATTTCAAGTTTAGGTATACAATTTTGTTAAAGTATCCGAAAATGAGACGACACATTTATTTCAAACATCATATACAAATGAGTTTTCATTAAAGCATAATTGTATACAATATTTTCAGGTTTAATATTAAAATATAAAGAAACAGCAAACGCAATGGCGTAGACACCACAATCAACAAAATTTGGATGTTGTACTCCTATAAAACTACATTAGGTGTAAATAGATATAACCTGCATAAATATTTTCTTTGATCTTTATTTGAACATCCTTTATTAAGACTATCATAAACAAAAAGTTTATTTCCATCATAGTAAGTGCAAATCCAGTGACATAAAAGTCGATTTCCACTACACAATATTTGAATATGTGATTTATTCTTATTAATTGCTTTAGTTTCATCTAACATTTCTAAATATCTTGTAATTTGTTTTTGGAAACTACCACCTGAATAAAGTTCCAATAATTCCTGAAACTTATACATGTGATTGTCATTTAGCATTTCCCAATTACGAATATCCTACATGTCACATGTTTATCTCATCACATTGCTATTATCTTATATTTTTACCTCATTTCTCTCATTCTTTAATCTGTTTATTTCATATCATTGTCCTATGTAATTGTATTATGTTATTGTCTTATGTTCTTGTCTTATATCTTTATCTCACCTCTTTTATATAATTATATTATTAACACTTATTTTACACTGTAACGACTCTTTAAAAACATTATCATCACTTTATTATTTATTAAACAGTTATCAATCACTTGTTTAATGAATCCACAATCCCATTTAATGGACACTTTTAGCATTTCATAACACTAACTTTATTGAAAATAAAAAATTTCAACACTTTCTAAATATTGTTACTTTAGTCAACACATTTTGCACACTTTCATTTTAATCACTGTCACTTTTTACATTTAATTTTTAATGTATATTTACTATTAGAGTCACTTTATTATTTATTATTTATCACTTACAATTTATTTCTTTAATAAACACTTTTTGTTTACCGTATTAAGAACTATTCAACACAAACTCTTAATAAACAATAAGCATTTTAATACTATACACTTTCACATTAAACACATTTCTATTATAAACGCTTAATAAAAAATACACAATAATTAGCATTATTCTCTTCCAGATTATACACACTCAAGTTCTATTCATTAATAACTTTCACTACCATGCACTTCTATACCACGCACTAATGTATTTATCTCTCTTTTCGTTAAAGCTCGAAAATTGTTTCCCTTTTTAAAAACCAATTATAACCCTCATTATGCAAGGGTTGGCTCGAAAAACAATGGGATTATTTAGTCTATTGTTCGTATTTAGAAAGAAAAATTTGAATTTGAACAATATTTGAGTAATGAGGTAAAATTTCAGAATATAATTTATTTTCTCTCTGTTCAATAATACTCGAAAATTTTTTCTAAAGCAATCAACCCTTATTATACAAGGGTTTGCTCTAATGATGATGACTCCCTGCAGGTAGTCTATTATTTGTATTAAGAAATAAAATTTAAATTTCAAGGTAATTTGTATAATGAGCTGAGAGTTTCCTTTTCCGTAAACTTTAAACAAATACTGTAATATTATGAATTTATTTCCATAATATTATGAATTTATCACTCAGTTAATAATTATTGAAAAGATATTATCGATTTCATTGAGTCAAATAAAACGAAAAAATCTTCACTTTTTTAACGTTTCAACAGCTATGCTGCCCTCATCAGAAACTAAAATTTATTAATAACATGTTTAACAAAAAATTAATTTACAAATTATGCATATAATAAAATGAAATGGTGTCAACAATAATTACCGTAAAAAATTAACAATAAATAAATTAAATTATTATTATTATTTAATTAAATAATTAAACAAATACCTTCTCTCCCTAACCAAGGAACCAGGTATAAAGTATCCTTTTTCGTTAACTGTTAACGCTTTTCCGTTAATTTTTAACGCTGACCTTTAGTACTCGTTTCTTATATAGAAACTTATTTTTATATCCTCTAATAGAGTTAATAATTAATAATTTTTAAAGATTTTAAGATAAGAAAATAAAATTTCTGAAAAAACTAATATTATCAAGAATTTGCTAAAAGTAATTATTATTAATAATCATTATTCCTGCAATTGAAGATTTTTTCCCTGGAAATGTTGAGTTTAAGTTAATCTATTGATTATTCAATCATTTTCGATATTAATTCATTCAGAAATATATATGTTTAAAAAACTTCAAATTTGGTAGGTTATTTGTTTATTTATAAAACTTTAATTAATTAATAATTACAAAATTACGATAAAAAATTGTCCCTTGGTTGTCGCTGAATATTTGTCAAAAAGAAGATTTCAATTCAATTAAAATTTACAACCTATAGGTGAATGTTAATACCTGAATGCACGTATGGAGCAACTGCATCTACGCGGTAAGTTATACTCAGCGCAGCTGTGCGCAAGGACAAAAAATGCAATATCTCCAAAAGTTACAGAGAGTCCATCAATATCTTTTTTTTAAAATACTCGTGAAATCATAAGGAATCGAAAAATCGATATTAAAAAGAACAAAAATTAAGCTATTGAACAAAGAATTTATAAAAATAAAAAAAATTTATAAAATAAAAAAAATGGGAAAAAATCGATGAATCTCAAATATTTTCAAGTGCGGTCTCGTCAATTTTTATGAACAGTAAACAAGCACTATATTGTTAAAACGGTGTGCTTTTCTCTTTTAAAACCAAACCAAAATTTTAATAATCGGTTAAAAATTAAGAAAGTTATGAGTAATTCTTCATATATATTTACAAAAAAACGGTTTTTTGACCCTAACATGAAATTTTTGGGGGTATTTGGGGAATTTACTTAATACCATTTTTCATAATTTAACTAGTCCTTTAACTTGTACCAGGGATCTATAAAAATGCAGGCAACTTTTTTTGTTACACAGTGTAATACTTGTTTTATAAGAAAGCAATATAACAAAAGTGCCATTGTAATAAGTTTCCGTATTTGAAATTTTAAAAACACAATTTATTGCGAAACCTTTTTGAACGAAGTAAAAATAAAAATTACTTTTTCCATGATTAAATTTCCAGGCACACAGAATAAAGAAATTTGAATCAAAATTGCAGTCAGTGATAATACCATCCTCCAGAATCTTAAAGTTGTAATACTTTCTGTTGAAAGGGCGTATGTGAGAGTACATACATCTATTGTAGAAGCACATAATTGAAAGAAAAATATAAAGTTGCAAATACTATTCAGATTTTGTCCAAAGCTAAATAAAAATAAGATGAGAATGTAAATAAAAAAATACAGATTATACAAAAAGTAACATTCAATACTTTTACTACAGACAAATTGATCTTACCTATACACAGAATTATGATGCTCGATCCAATCTCCAAGTTTCATTTTCTCTGTGTGAGATATATTAAAAAAAAATGGCTCCAAATGAAAATGTGAATATTTTTTAATACGATGCATTAAAATTTCCAACTGAGCACAAAGTTGAATCATCATTACCATAATGAATGTATCAACCCCGATAAGAACTTCTGCAGCTGTTACTGCCCCTACAGCTTGAAGAAAGTAAATTAGCCAAAAAGTTGTTTGTTTTTTAAGGTCATAAGGAATCCACGATTTAAAAGGCAATGTTACATTTGCACCCATCATCAATGGGGCTGTTGTATTAAGTATTGCTGCCATGGATGTCAAAATTAAGAAAAAAGTGGTTACTTTCCTACATCGAGAAAATTCTTTCAGTAAATTCTTATGGATAATTCTATTGGATAGAATAACAGTTTATCAAATATTTAATAAACAGTTCTAGAATTATTGATAGACTTTATTCTAATATTAGCAAAATTAGCGCATACACCACCGCACGAGAAACTTGTTATTTTAACTTCATCATCAAAGACTATACTAAGGATATCCAAAAAGCGTCCTGATTACTTCCTACGACATTGCGGCATATTTTTGGATATCCTAATTTTATCTTCTTCTTTTTCCTTCCTGCTTGTTGGCCCGACGTAGTATCAACAGCTAGAAGAATTAATTACTGCACAATTTATGTCGGTGGTTCTCAACATATATATTAACCCATCACTGTAAAATTTCTTCCATATCTTAAATTTGGGTGAAGTATTTTTAAAGGATTCAAAATCTTCCATATTTATGAAAAACTTTGTGTGATATAACTAAAGAAATGTATATAAAACATATCTTTATAAACAGTAAGTGTTATTAAAGCTAGTTTAATATTTTTTACGTGCCAAAAATATGTAAACTTGTGCAGTGATTATACAAAATGTTACTCATGAAAAAGGAAAAATTAAATCTTTCAACATAAAGAATTAGAGTACCTCAAAAACCGTTTGATGAAAGAGAAACGTAAAATTGACAAATTATTATATGTAATATTATGGTGTTATGGAAAATATAAATCATTCAATTAAATTCTTCTCTTTAGCGTTTTAACGAAGCTACTGGAGTATTCTAAAACTGTATATTTAATATTTGTTAAACTATTGTCCGAAAGCATGGAAATGTTAATAACAATTCAATGTACATATACTTTTAGTACGCAGAATAATGTTTTTACCCTCAACTGTGCATGGTATAAAAAAAAGAAAAAAAAACACGGCCCTTATCACGTAATTTTGAAAACGAAACCGAAAACGAAAACGAAAACGCAAGTTCGATTTTCAAATTTTTTGTGAAATGTCAGTTTGCCTTTGAGATCATTATGATCATTGTTTATAATTTGAAATCGTCACTATTTAGGGGTAATAGAATTTTACAAGATTATAAAATTAACCACTTCGTCGGTATGACGCCAAAGTTGGCGTCATGCGTGAAGTGTCCCACACTGCAAAAACAGGTGTCTTAAATTGTTCAAAAATGTCTTAAAATAAGACATTTTTCGTGTCTTAGACACCAAAAGTATCTGAATTTAAGACATTTATGGCCAATTTAAGACACCATGTTTTTGCAGTGCAGAGCTGTAAAAAATGAGCATAATGGCGTCATGACTATTTCTCGATTATTAATGTCTGTTGTGATTTTTTATGTTTGTAAACATAGTATTCTTATATTTTAAGATTCGGTGATTAGGAATAAAATACTAAAAATTCAATTTTTAAGGTCTTTATTGTTTTTTAGCAAGTTGCATATAGACGATTTTCAATAATTTTCGCGAATGGCATCATATGTTTATTCAGTTATTGTCCTTGATTTTCAGTTTATTTTTTTTTTAAAAACTTATTTTTGGCAACAAATATGTTGTCTCAGGATGATCCGCTGAGGGTCATTTTTATGCGGGGGGTGACTTGCACCCACGTGAAAATTAAAATAAAAAAGTAAAAAAAACTTATTTTTGACAACAAATATGTCGTCTTAGGATGATCCGCTGGGGGTCATTTTTATGCTGGGGGTGACTTGCACCCACGTGAAAATTAAAATCAAAAAATTAAAAACTTATTTTTGACAACAAATATGTCGTCTCAGGATGACCCACCGGGGGTCATTTTTATGTGGGTAGGGGGACTTGCACCCACGTGAAAATTAAAATCAAAAAATTAAAAACCTATTCTGTCAGCCAATATAGCGTCCAGCATTACCTACCCCCACATAGAAATTCTTCCGTTGCCCCTTCCCCCGATTGACAAAAAAAAGTTTTTAATTTTTTGATTTTAATATTTACGTGGGTGCAAGTCCCTTTACTGACATAAAAATGACCCCCGGTGGGTCATCCGAAGACGACATATTTGTTGTCAAAAATAAGTTTTTTTACTTTTTTATTTTAATTTTCACGTGGGTGCAAGTCACCCCCCGCATAAAAATGACCCTCAGTGGATCATCCTGAGACAACATATTTGTTGCCAAAAATAGGTTTTTAAAAAAAAAAATAAACTGAAAATCAAGGACAATAACTGAATAAACATATGATGCCATTCGCGAAAATTATTGAAAATCGTCTATATGCAACTTGCTAAAAAACAATAAAGACCTTAAAAATTGAATTTTTAGTATTTTATTCCTAATCACCGAATCTTAAAATATAAGAATACTATGTTTACAAACATAAAAAATCACAACAGACATTAATAATCGAGAAATAGTCATGACGCCATTATGCTCATTTTTTACAGCTCTGGGACACTTCACGCATGACGCCAATTTTGGCGTCATACCGACGAAGTGGTTAATTTTATAATCTTGTAAAATTCTATTACCCCTAAATAGTGACGATTTCAAATTATAAACAATGATCATAATGATCTCAAAGGCAAACTGACATTTCACAAAAAATTTGAAAATCGAACTTGCGTTTTCGTTTTCGTTTTCGGTTTCGTTTTCAAAATTACGTGATAAGGCCCCAGGAATTATTTTTGAGAAACTACAATTGAAAAATAAACTTGGATATATGTACCGTCCAATTTGGTCGTACTTGTTTTGAATAACACGCTCAATTTCATCTTGCGGATAATAAGTTTTAGTGAGAAGCATATTTCTTAATTGACCAAGTTCATCGCGTTTGAATAAAACAGTTATCATTCTACCCGAAGAAGTAGTTATAATAAGAACGTAAAATAAATTTTCTGTAAATTCTTCAATAGTGGCTTTTTCAAGAAGTAAATACAGCACTGTTGAAATAGTGAGAACCAAAACCACTGATACTATAATAGTACTAAAAATGCTGTATATTAATTGGGATCCTTTCAGTAATAATTTTGGTTTCCAGATACCAAAATATTTTAAAATATTAATGGACACTTCAGCTCTGTACATTTTTAATTTAAAAATACAATTCTCAGTTTATCTCTCTAAATCAAAAAACACAACAGAAAAGATATGTTACAAATGAATAAAATTATTAATATGAAGAATGTGAATGAATCACACTTGTGATATTTCTTTAAAAAATGATAACCGTAAAGAAAGCTTCAGAATGAAAATTCATGGAGTTTGGATATACAATGCCGCTCAGAAGTATTTGCCCACCCGACGATATGTAAGGGCTATACAAAAAATTTTGTGTCTTTATTAATAATAAAAATAAAACCTTTATTAAATATTTATTTTGATGCTTAAATATTTGACTTGAAACAATACCTAAAAAAAAGTTGAAAAAATTTCTTTTTCACTTTTTTGAAAACCTTCAAATTGATACAATTTTTAAAGAAATTATTACATTTTAATTCAATAAATGGTATTTGAAAGCCTTTTTTGTCATCTTTAAAACGATTTTTTAAAAATTGCTCTACGATAGTTTTTAAGAAATATATTCTCATTTTTTTAAAAATAGCCCTTTTTTAGAGAACAAAGGACTTTTTGAAAAAATTGTTATGACCAAAAATGTGCTTTTCTGTGCGTAGAATTAGAAAAAAAGTATTTAAACATTAAACAATTTTTTTTTATTGATATGTATATGATATCCGTCTTAAAAATGTGTACAGAAAGAAAAATGTATAAAACAATTTTTTTCTTTTTAATGTTTAAATAATTTTTTCCTAATTCTACGCACAAAAAGGCACATTTTTTTAACAATTTTTTCCTAAAGTCAGTTGTTTTCAAGTTTCCAATAATTAAAAAAAGGCTATTTTTATAAATAAATTGTAAGGTTGTTTGGCACATATCTTTATTAAAATATTTAGTTTTACAAATATAAAAAGTGACTCCACATAACTTAAAATATAAATATTCATTATCAGTCTTTTCGAACTTAGGGGCCATACTTAAATTACGTAACGCTTTTTTCAGAAATTTTTAAACCCCCCTTTCCTTCCTGTAACAGTTTTTATAATGTAAACATTTGACAGTTTACACAGGTGTATCAACTTTTTGGAAGCCCCCCCCACCCCCCCCATAAGAGCGTTACGTAATTTAAGTATGTCCCCTTATCACGCTAGCGGTTCGCACGTCAATCTGTCCATTTGATTCCGCCGACTCTCTCCCCACTCTTCATACAATAAAGTATACGTCACTCATTCCTTACAGTTTCGGCCTTTCGTGACAATATATTTCGTCCTCGAACTGTCTTTGTCGAATTACAATTAATACGGATTCAAGGGATTTTTCTACCTTATTTTCCACAACCGCATGTTTTTTGGTTCCCAAACCCCCTCATATCGTTTTTGTGTTAACTGTTATCCGTCTATATCCGAAATCAAACTCCGATTATTCCTAAGAACTTTTGTGACTTCGTATGAACCCTTAAATAACGGTTTAAGCTTAAGAGAGATCCCCGGAGTCTAGTCGAAATTTCGCAACATTACATAATCACCGGTTTTATAAGAGTATGCCTTTTTTCGTTGCTTATTAAAGCGAAAAAAACAAATTACTTGGAGTTTCACCGTGGACTTCTGAACTGAATTATTAATCACGTATTCAAATTCTTTTACAGCCGTAGGCCATTTATTTCCGCAATCTTGACTCGTAAGTTTTCCCAACATTGGTTTAACCCTTTAAGGCCCAAATGTACAATTTTTTGTCATGAAGTTTGACGCAAAATTTTATCAATTTTATCTTACGAAAAAAATTCTGCTATAGCCATATCTTATGGTCCAAGAATCGCTCTTTCGAATGGCGTATTGAAAAATATTGTTAGTTTTTAAATAAACAAATTATAGATGTTTTTTTAAACAAAAACATCAAATTTTAAGGTTTTATTTTCAAATTATTGAATTTTTTTATAAGCAATGGAATTGCAATATCTGTAAAAGTCATAAATATCGCGTCAAAAATAACAAGGCTATAAGATTAGACTATTAAGAAAAAACAAGTTCGAAATTGCGGCCAAAAAATGGCAGTTAAAGTGAATTTTTTTTAATTATAAAACTTGTTATACAAGGGTTTTGAGGTCGCTGATTACGAATATGAAGTCACTTTATAAAAATTCAAAATGGCGGATCCAATATGGCGGACGAAATATTAAAAAATTAATTGCATTCGCTTCAAACTTGTTACTCGGGGGTTTTTGGAGTCGCTGATTACGAATCTGGAATCATATTATTAATATTTTCAAAATTCAAAATAACGAATCCAATATGGCGGACAAAATTTTCAAAAACTAATTGAATTTGCCTCAAACTTGTTAATCAGGGGTGTTTGGGGTCGCTGATTACGAATCTGGAGTCAGTTTTTTAAAATTCAAAATGGCGGATCAAATATGGCGGACGAAATTTTTAAGAATTAATTGGATTCGCTTCAAAATTGTTAATCGGTGGTTTTTGGGGTCGCTGATTACGAATCTGGAATCATATTTTTAATATTTTGAAAATTCAAAATGGCGGATCCACTATGGCGGACAAAATTTTCAAGAATTAATTGGATTTGCCTCAAACTTGTTACTCATAGCAAAAAAACTAAATTAAAAAAAAATAATAGAAAGGTTAATAGAGCAAAAACGTATCAGACCTAGTAATGCAGAATACTCTTCTCCAATTGTTTTAGTTAAAAAAAGGAATGGCGAATTGCGAATGTGTGTGGACTTCCGATTTTTAAACAAATATATCGTGAGAGATAATTATCCCCTGCCACTGATTGAAGATTAGATTGATGTTTTAGAGGGCAAAAAATATTTTACGTTATTAGATAATTACGTTTTTGGTCTTAAATTTTTTGTAGGAAATAAGAGAACAATAAACCACAAAAAAATCCCATATACAAAACAGTGTCAATTAAAGTTGCTCCAGACACACCGTGAGTGACGAATGCCATGTATTTAATGGACTCTTCCGCTACTTTAATATGGTAAAACCCATCCTTTAAATCTAATAACGTAAAATATGTTTTGCCCTCTAAAACATCAATCTAATCTTCAATCAGTGGCAGGGGATAATTATTTCTCACGATATATTTGTTTAAAAATCGGAAGTCCACACACATTCGCAATTCGCCATTCCTTTTTTTAACTAAAACAATTGGAGAAGAGTATTCTTCATTACTAGGTCTGATACGTTTTTGCTCTATTAACCTTTCTATTATTTTTTTTTAATTCAGTTTTTTCGCCATGAGATATACGACGGGGGGAGTACTGAAACACTTTATGCTCAGTTAAAATTATTTTCAATTCAATATTTGTTTTCGGTAATTCTAGTCTTTCTGGGATTTTATAGCACGTTCGAAACAATTCTTTTAAGCTTTCTTGTATATTTGCATCTACATTTTCTCCAATCTTAATATCTTCTTTTCTTTCCTCCTCTATCTTATTTACTGTATCGATATTTAGAATTTCATTTACCGCGTCATTATACTCCTCCCCACCTTCTGTAAATTTCAACTTAAAATTTTTTAAAGTGTCTCGCCCTAGCAAAATAGGAGCTTTCGTCGTTTCGTCAGTTACTACCAATAAAGACACATCTCGCGACATTCCTCTCATTCGTTAAGTTACATTTATTATTCCCAAAACATTTAATGCAGAATTGTTAAGACCACTATATTTAAATTTATATATAAAATATTCCATTCTTTCCGATTCTTCTATCGGCACCTTGTTTGCGAGGATGGTTTTCTTATGTACATAGTCACAAAACGATTCATCTTTCTGCCACATTCGGTCTTCAAACTGCTTTCTAAGAAGAACTTTACTAGCACGATGATGGAACATTTTTTTTATTTTAGCCAACAACTCCTCTGATGACATGTCAATATGTTCCGGCCTTGAGTGGAACCAGGATAGTACTCGTCCCTTGAACTTGGAACCAACGAGAACCTTAACCATCCTATCCTCCAGCTGATATGCATCTCGGAGTAATCGAATTTGTCTTCCCCAGCCTTCCGCATTTCCTTCTGATCCATCAAATGTGCTAAGCAGTTCCGCCACTGCTGACAAGCTGATTTTAGGAGCCGCCCCATGGCTCACATGGTTTGCCGGTATGATTTGCGCAGGTCCTTCATTTCCCCTTGATCGAAATCGACCGTCGTCTTGATTGCGATGACCCACACTTTCAGAGACCAAATTATCACGTGATCCCAATCGTTGATTCCCGTCGTCTTCTTCATGCATACTTCGAGCAACGCCGGAAAAATTGTCTCCTCGTCTTACTTCTTCTTTAAATACGAACGGTGTCTCCTTCGTGTAATTCATTTTTAGACAAAGGTTCTTCCGTCATGGCTGCTATCTGCTTTCTGGCTTCCATCAACTCTTGACCTAATGCTTCGCGTTGAGCTGCTGCCTCCTGCAATAATCGTTTTCTGTCAGATTCTTGCTCCTTTTTCCGTGCAGCATCTTTCAGCTCTTCTGTGAGACGTTTCGCTTCTGCTAACTCCAACAGTTGTGCGTCATTTTCCTGCCTAACAACCTCCAGCTCCAGATTTGACTCCAGATTTTGACTTACATTTCCTTCACCATTTCCAGATCCACTTGGTAATGCCTATTCTCCAGAGGAATCTGCTTCTAAAATTCGTGCGACAATTTCAGATTTATTTCTAGTAGCACTGAGTCCATGGGCCCTCAATACCTCCTTCAATTCGGCGAGTGTTCGGGATTGCAAATTTTGTCGGATTTGCTATCCGTCATCGGCCATCTTGGTAGACGCTTCCCTTGATTCGCAGACACTTCGGCGATTTTTATCCTCCAAAATCACACACTGGTCACTTTCCTTGAATCAAAGTACTACACTAGTCAACAAGCACAAAGCACCATCAACTGCAGGGAATATACATTCACTATTCAAGCAGTTTACGTCCTTTTGCACTTTTCCCGCACATTCATTGAACAGACGCTAGAAATTAAAAATGTTATAATCGCACATTATAACACTTTAATTAAAATTTTCCTGGCATAATTAGGCCTTAATCGCACTTCTGATATTCTGCAAGGTTGTCTGGCACGTATCTTTATTAAAATATTAAGTTTTACAAATATAAAAAGTCACTCCACATAACTTAAAATATAAATATTCATTATCAGTCGTTTCGAACTTATCACGGTAGCGGTTCGCACGTCAATCTGTCCCTTTTGCTTTCCCCGACTCTCTCCCCACTCTTCATACAATAAAGTATACTTCACTCATTCCTTACAAAATGATAATATTTTCCTTAAAAATTTTCGTAAAGCAATTCTTCAGAAGTCCTTTTAAAGGTGACAAAAAATGCCTTCACAAGATATTTATAAAATTGAAATGTGATGATTTCTTTAAAAATTGTATCTTTTAGAAATTTTCCAAAAAAAGGGTAAAAATTGTTTTTTTTATTTTAAGCAATTAAACAATAAAAAAGAATTTTTTAAAACTTTTTTTAAGTATTATTCCAAGTCAAATGTTTAAGATTCAAAATAAATATTCGATGAAGGTTTTATCTTTATTATTAATGAAGACACAAACTTTTTTTATGGTTTTTCATGCCGTAGGGTGGGCAAGTCCTTTTCAGCGGCACTGTAATATTTTAAAAATTGCTATACTAAAAAGAAGGTAATTTAGAATTTGCTTGAGTTTTAAGTAATACAGTCAAAACCGCTTATAATCGGATTTTGTGAGTTTTTTTTAAAAAAGTCATAAGTTGCTAAGTAGGTTAAAAAACGAGAAAGTTCAAATAATGCTCCATTAACACTTTTCTTCAACTAGATCTTCTGTTGTTTCTTCTTTGCTGTAAGTATTGTTTTTATCATCTTCTTTATCTTTTTATATAATTGTTTTATCATTAGAAGATTCAGAAACAAGTAATTGGTCGTCAACAGTTACAGATTCGTTAATTTCCTTGACTTTGACAACAATGTTTTTGCATGTCAACCAAGTTGATAATAAAGAATTGATGTCATCAAAACAGTCACTCTCATAATAATTTAATTTGTCTTCTGAAAATTTGAATATAGTTTGTTAAAATAATTTGATTAAATACTAAATTAAATTAAAATTTTTTTTAAATTTATCTGCAATAAAGATTCCTGATGTTTTAAAAAGATTTGTTATTGTCTCTTTAGTTACTCCAGACCAAGCTTCCGCCATAAAACGAATTGCTTAATGCATTGAAATCTTTTTGTCAATTTCATTATCTTGATTAAATTTTATTATTAAAAAATTACAGTAACTAAATTTTAAACTTCGAATAATCCCTGAATCTATAGGTTAAAAAACAGATGTCATTTTCGAAAGAAGAAACATGAAGGCCGTTGGAGACAGAGAATCTGCCGTGGTTGTCAGTGGTTCTCAAAGACGGTCCCCATTTGTTTGAAACACTTGGGAATTTTTTTCGACAAAACAAAACATTTTATCCAGAAAAGGAAATCGTACAGCAAATTCTATGAAAATAAGGATTCTGATTATTATAGAATTCAATTCTTAGAGACAGAATGTAAAGTATTACATAAATAATTTATATCAAGTTCCAAACATGACTTTACTGACTTTTTTTTTTTTTTAAAAATTGTAATTTGTTTGTTATTTCAAGTAAAGTTAGCTAATTGAAAAGACGTATTTAAAATACTTCAAATAATGCAAATTTAGAAAGTAAATAATTTAATGCAAATTATGCATTAATAATTTCTAAACAAATGAAATATTTGTTAAAATCTAAGAGTTTCAACACAAAATAGTTGGGTTAATTTAGTTTATAAGAAGAATGCAACCCGCCTTACATAGGAGATCGGAAATAGAGATTGTATATGATTGTATAAGATTGTGAAATGCAATTTACTATGATTTTAAAAAGTACATTATTTTATTTGTAAAAAATAAAATATTCAATTCAATATAATAAAAAAACAGAAATTGAAATTATTTACATTACATAAAAAAAATATTCAACTTTATTTTTCAAAAATAAAAAATTTGATTCAGCATAAAAAATTTGTTTCCAAACAGTAAAAACTTATTTATTTACATTTAATATTTTAATAAACAATTGGAAAATTTAAAAAAATAAAATAAAAATTTATATATTACAATATTATTTATTTATATTTATTTTTTCAAATTATTTTTGAATATCCAAAAGTTTTAACACAAAACCTTTTGATTTAATTAGAATAGAGAAAGAATACAACTCGACTTACACAGGAAATCAAAAACAGAGATTAAATGGGGACTGTTATTAAAAAGTTTATGTCAATTGGACAAATAATTATATTAGATTGGTATACCTAGTAAAATAAATGTTTTTAGTTACATTTTTAGTTGCTGCTTTTTAATTGTCAAATTTCTCAGCAAATTTGTAACGTATACAAATAAAATAATTAATTATGTAATTCTGGAAAAAAATATAATTGAAATATTTGATAAATATTTGATTCACTTTTATTTTAAAATCATAGTAAATTGAATTAATTACTTTAAAAAAATATAAAAAATTAAGTATTTTTTTGATGCTTAATAAATATTTTAATTTTTTATTAAAATCATATTAAATAGCATTTTTTATTTAGAAAAAAATAATTACCCTTTGACTTTCAAAAATTCATATTACATTCGATTACTTATTTCTCTTTAATAGAATAAACTAACTGTCTACTTATTTTGAAAATATTTGACGAACATGTCATTAATTTTATCTGTATATACATACTATTTTTAAAATCGACTACTGTGATAATTTTAATAAAGTATTTTATAAAAAATTTATTTATTTCTTCTAAATAAAAAATTTAATTTCGTAGGATTATAAGAATTAAAAATGTTAACAATGTAATATGTAACTACATTACTTATTTCATATTCTTTTAAAATAAAAATGTTCTATTAAATATCATTTTAAAAACTAAATCATGTTATTTATGAAAAATAAAAAATTTAATTCGCTATGATAAAACAAATAAGAAATTAAAATATTTATATTTGATAACACAAATATTCTATTTTATTCTTTAAAAATAAAAAATCTTATTTAATACTATTTTTCCAACACTATACACTCATTTATTTGCATTTCATTATCCAATAAACAATTGGATAATTTATAAATAGTAAATAAAAATTTATATAGGGTCTGTTGGGGTAATTCGGGACAAGGGGTAATTCGGGACAAACGATATTTAAGCTAAATTTGCAGACTTTTAAATAAGTACAATATAAATATTTCAACCTCAGATCACCTACAAGAAGTTCTGAATATTTGCCAATTTTTTAATTGTCAATTGTCAGCAAGATATAGGAAGATAATTCATAATCGATAAAAAGTTGACAATCGAAGAAAAACCGTTTCAGTAGTTCTTCTCGTATTTGAAAAAAAAACAATCCTAAAAATTTAACAAAAATTTTTTCTTATATGTTATTAATACTGTAATTGAAATTCACTTGGGCTTTTGTTCTTGGTTAATTTATATAATAATAATAATCTGTCCCTCATTACCCCGAGAATTCGACAAAACTGGGGTAATTCGGGACAGAATTTTAAATGAATTTTTTTTAATAACAGCTGAACAAATTTGCATCTTATTGACCACTACACTATTTTTGCAGTGTAAAATAACAAAAAAAATGTTTATTATACTTTTCTTGAGTTTAAGTATAATATATAGGCATAATATAATATTTCACAGTGCAAAATAGATAGTCCTTACTGCAAATACGTAAAGGACACCTACAAAACGAGCTACAGGTAAATGAATTTAAGAGAAAAAGTTAGTGATTGAATGAGAGAGAGCAAAAGAGAAAAAGAGAGCGAAAGAAAGACTTCAAATTCGTATTAGATATAACCTTCGGGTGTCAAAATTGAAGCAAATTAGATCAATTTTTACGAATTTTTTCAGAATTGTCCGTCCTATTAAATTCGCTATTTTTAATTATAAATGTCTGATTTTAGATTAATTTTCAGCGACCCCAAAAATCTTTTTTTACCAAGTTTAAGATAAATCCCTTGAAATGTGTTCAAGTTATTTAATTTTTCACATTGTTACTTACGGTATGGTTGATTTTTGAACATATATGATACATTATCATTCATATGATTAAAGTATCATATATCTATTATGAATTTTTTTCAAGCTATTTCATCCCTTAATACAGTAGTATACTTTAGATAACTTTTTTCGTAGTATTTTCTTAGAAAAAATTCTGTCCCGAATTACCCCTAAATTTTGCTATTTTGACAAAATCGTCGGGGTAAGGCGGGACAGCAGTTTTTCGCGATTAAGGGTCATCTATAAAATCTACTAACCAATAGAATTATTCTAAGGAAGTGACATAACAAGTTAATGCAAAAGAAAACCGACAGTATTGCCTATTAAAATAAAAAACTTACGTTATTAGTGAAAATTAGGAATTCTGTCCCGAATTACCCCAACTGACCCTATTACAATTATTTTTATTTCTCTTTATTTTTTCAAAAAAATTTTTTAATATCCAAGAGTTTTAACACAAATCCTTTTGATTTATTTAGAATAGAGAAAGAATGCAACCCGACTTACACAGGAAATCAAAAACAGAGATTCTAATGCAGTGTCACTATTTCATTGACAATTGGTTCCATCACCCTATTCGACAAATATTTATGAAATAAGTAGACAGTTAATTTTTTTTTTTTTTTTTTTTAAGAAAAATAAGTAATCGAATGTATTATGAATTTTTGATAATCAAAGTTTTATTATTTTTTTCTAAATGGAAAATGCAATTCAATATGATTTTAATAAAAAATTGAAATATTTATTAGGCATCAAAATTACTTCATTTATTTTATTTTTTTATAGTAATCAATGCAATTTACTATCATTTTAAAAATAAAGTGAATCAAAGATTTATCAAATATTTTAGTTATATCTTTTTCCAGATTAGAAAATTAATTACTGTATTTGTATACGTTACAAATTTGCTGAGAAATTTGACAATTAAAAAGTAGCAACTAAAAATTTAAATAAAAACATTTACTTTACTATATCTAATATAATAATTTGTCCAATTGACATAAACTTTTTAATAACAGTCCCCATTTAATCTCTGTTTTTGATTTCCTGTGTAAGTCGAGTATTTGCCGAAAAAAATTGTCAAAGTGGGAATCAGTGAGTGAAGTGTCAAGTGATTTTATTTTTCCTCGAGAAACTGACGCCACGTAAAAAGTTAAATCTCAAAAACTAAGTGAGATTTAACTTTTTTTTTAAATTCAAATTTGCAGTACGGGACCTATTTTTGGAAAAAGTGTCGGGTTTGGCCGGAAAAAATTGCCAAACTTGAAGTTTCATTGTAGGTAGATTCCGGCACATCAAGTTTGTCGAGAAACTGACGCTCGGGGAATACTTGATGTATCAAAAGTAAATATTTTTCAGAATCCTTATTTTCATAGAATTTGCGGTACGATTTCCTTTTCTGGATGAAATGTTTTGTTTTGTCGAAAAAAATTCCCAAGTGTTTCAAACACATGGGGACCGTCTTTGAGAACCACTGACAACCACGGCAGATTCTCTGTCTCCAACGGCCTTAAGTTGATGTTGGGTAAATTTTTAATTTTACAATGAGCAGGACAATTACACTGTGTAACAAAAAAAAAGTTGCCTGCTTATTTATAGAGACCTAGTATAAGTTGTAGGTCTAGTAAAACTATGAAAAATGGTATATGAGAAATTTCGCAAACACCCCCAAAATTTCCTTTCAGGGTCAAAAAACCGTTTTTTGTGAATTTATGTAAAGAATTACTCATAGCTTTCTTAATTTTTAACGAATTTTCAAAATTTTTTGTTTGGTTTGAAAGAGGAAAAGCATACCTTTTTAACTGTGGATTGCTTGTTTATTCTAAATAAAAATTGACAAAACCGCACTTGAAAATAATTGCAATTCTTCGATTTTTTCCCATTTTTTTTTAGTTTAACGAGGTTTTTAGAATGTTATTTAACCTTAACAATTTTTTTATAATAATTTCTTGAAAGTACACTTAATTCCGCGTGAAATGAGCATTTTTTGAAAAAGTTTAAAAAAAATTGACGGAGTTACGTGATTTTTAAAGTTTTAGAAAATTTTCACTAAATTTGCAAATACTTCAAATTTGATGTGGAATTTTCATCAAGGCGCGTTTTAATTTTTTTTCATTAAATTCAATTGATTAACTTGAAAAGCAGGTATCTCACACTGTATTTTTGATCGATTTAATATTTTTTGAATATTTATATTTAATATTACGTGTCGTTCCCTTGATCTTGATCCAAGTGAAATATATGCTTTATTAGGTTTATTCAATGCAAAAGTGGCAATGTTTTGGTTGTTTGATTTATTTGCAACGATATTTGAGAAAAAATTTCTAGTATCTTTACAAAAAAGTAAAAGGGAAAAAATAAGGAAGACTCATCTATACATTGTATTTGTTACAGTTTGTCTTTCAGCACACTCCAACAGCATGTTGGAAAAAAACAGTTTCAGTGCTCATTCTTTATTTATGATTATATGTGTGACAATAGAAATAAGTTTTGTTTCATATGTGATTTTTTGCTTGATAAAATGCATCGTTTGAATGTAGAAAATAACACAGCAGTGATTGATGGCTACAACAATTTTTTTAAACCTAATTATACCACCTTTGATCGCTGGTATGAACTAGAATTCGCATGTGTTGAATGGTCTTCAAAATTCAAAAAATGGAAATTGAAAAGTGCCCAGAAAGTTCGAATTTCTCTATCTTCTCCAATGATATGGCATCATCAACCTTATCATAGGCCAAAGAAATGCTATTTCCGAACAATAAATGTAATCTGTCATCAGTACTAAACACGAACAAACATAAAGTATGCTGATTTTAAAAGTAACGTAACCAAAAATCCTGAATGAAGTGGAAAATTCAATTGCAATTCGTGAAGCACAAAAGGTTCAGCTTGTTGATTGACATTAAACAAATGATGTTGAAGATGATAATCCTAAAGATGATGATAGTGAAGATGATAATTATGAAATTGATGAATATCTTCCTTCTGCATCAAGAACAACGGAACGACACGCAATATTAAATCTATCAAAAAGACAGTGTGAGATACTTGCTTTTCGAGTTGATCAATTGAATTTAATGAAAAAAATCAAAAAGCGCCTTGATAAAAATTCCACATCAAATTTGAAGTATTTGCAAATTAAGTGAAAATTTTCTAAAATCTTAAAATTCACGTAACTCAGTCAATTTTTATTTAAACTTTTTCCAAAAATTCTCATTTTCCGCGGAATTAAGTGTACTTTCAAGAAATTATTATCAAAAAAATAGTTAAGGTAAAATAGCATTCTAAAAACCTCGTTAAATTAAAAAAATGAGAAAAAATCGAAGAATCGTAATTATTTTCAAGTGCGGTCTTGTCAGTTTTTATTTAGAGTATACAAGCAATCCACAGTTAAAAAGGTATGCTTTTTCCCTTTTAAACAAAAAAAAAAAAAATTTAAAAATCCGTTAAAAATTAAGAAAGTTACGAGTAATTCTTAACATACACATAACATATTACATCTATCAAAAAGACAGTGTAAAATACTTGTTTTTTTAGTTAATCAATTAAATTTCATGAATAAAAGTCAAAAAGCGCCCTGATCAAATTTGATGATTTGCGCACATGTAGTGAAAAAATTTAAAAATCTTAAAATTCACGTAACTCCTTCAATCTTTATTCAAATATTTCAAAAATTTTTCATTTTACGCGCAATTAAGTGTAATTTCAAGAAACTATTATAAACACAATCTTTAAGGTCAAATAGTATTTTAGAAACCTCGTTAAAGTAAAAAAAATCGAAGAATCCCAAATATTATCAAGTGCGGTCTTCTCAATTTATAGTTAGAATAAACGAGCTCTACATTGTTAAAAAGGTGTGCTCTTTCTTTTTAAAACAAAACCAAAATTTTTAAATTCGGTTAAAAATTAATTAAGTTATTAGTTACTCTTCACATAAATTCCCAAAAAACGGTTTTTTAACCCTAAAATGTAATTTTTGGGGGTATAAGAAAGCAATTTAACAAAAGTGCCATTTTAATAGGTTTCCGTATTTAAAATTTTAAGAATACAATTTATTGATGAACCTTTTTGAACGCAGTAAGAATAATAATAACTTTTTCTATGACTAAATTTCCAGGCAGACAGTATAATGAAAATTAAAGCATAATTGCATTTAGTGGTAATGCCATCCTCCAGAATTTTACAGTTGTAATATTTTCTGTCGAAAGGGCATATGTGCAAGCACATACATCTATTGTAGTAGCACATTTTTGAAAGAAAAATATAAAGTTTCAAATACTATTCAGATTTTGTCCAAAGCTAAATAAAAATAAGATGAGAATGTAAAGAATGAATCACAGATTATACAAACAATAACATTCAATACTTTTTCTGCAGACAAATTGATCTTACCTTTATACAGAATTCTGATGCTCGATCCAATATCCATCCAATGTTTTCTCTGTGTAAGATATGTAAAAAAAAATTTCTTTAATTAAAATTGTGAATAATTTTTAATACGATGCCTTAAAATTTCCAACTGAGCACAAAGTTAAATAATCATTACCCTAATGAATGTATTAACCGCGATTATAACATGTACAGCTGTTACTGCCCCTACAGCTTCAAAAAAGTAAGTTAGCCAAAAACTTGTTAGTTTTTTAAGGTCATAAGGAATCCACGATTCAAAAAGGCAATGTTACATTTGAACTCTTTATCAAAGGGGCTGTTGTATTAAGCGTTACTGCTATGGATGCCATTATTAAGAATAAAGTGGTTACTTTCTTACATCGAGAAAATTATTTCAGTAAAATCTTGTGGATAATTCTATAGGATAGAACAACAGTTTTCCAAATAATCAATAAAAAGTTCTAGAATTATTGATAGACTTTATTCTAATACTAGCAAAATTAGTGCACACACGATTGCACGAGAAACTGTAAAATTCCACTGTAAAATTTCTTCCGTTTCTTGAATTTGGGCTGAGTCTTTTAAAAAGAATTTAAAATCTTTGATATTTATGAACGTAGGATCTGATGTAGGATCATAGGTAAGATCTTAACTAGTAACATATGTTAGTTCCTATGTGATTATTTAGGTAAGAAATTACCCAAGACCTTACGTGTGCATTTGGCAAAAGGTCTTACGTTAGTTCTCATGTAATTATTTGGGAAAGTTCTTATGTTCTGCAATAAAAATAAAAAAATTAAATTTTCATATTTTTAATTTTAAAAATCGTTATTTTCATTAATTAATTTTTTAGACATTTTTCAAAATGTTTAAAAAAATATTTTTAAAAACTTATTAATAATAAAGTCATTCATAACCATTCACAATACTTTAACTACCTTTTATTTTTTGTTAAATGAAAGATGTCTTGTAATCTTGTTTTTTAAAATGTTGATTTCTCAATCCTGTTTACAACCGAAGAGTTTAATGTCATTTGTAAGGAAACATGATGGCAGCCCTCCGACGGCGAGCCAAAGAAACAATGTGGCTGCATTATTGTGTATCAAACCGTTCCACCTGTAAGCTGTATACGTCACGATAGTTTGCTTACATATTGCAAGGTTTTAACCAGAAGGTTTAACTAGGTGAGAAATATGTTCATTTCATGGACATTTCGCTTCCAAATAACCAAAATAATTTGCCTTCTCATAGAGGAAGCAAGAATATTTACATGAGAGTTATAACATTAGTAAGTTTTTATAAATTAATTGTGTTTAAACATTTTAATATTTATGTTTAAAAATATTTTGTATGATATAAAATTTTCTTTACTTAAACCATGTACTTTTTAAATGAAATTGATAAAATATCATCATCATTAATTTAAGCCTTAAGCTAAATCGTATAATTTATTCCTAAATACTAATTATTCTAAAATACTTTATCTCTATAGTTAGTCAATTTATTACTCTCTTTATTGAACGTATAACTTAATTTTTAAATTTAATCCAATCGATAATTATAAAACATAATGAACTTAATAGTTCGTCAATTTATTTTTAATTTACCTTAGGAGTTGTTTCTTGATGTTGTTAATTATTTATTTCGATTGGTAAAATTAGGGGACATATCTTTGAGTATTTTGAAAAATTTAAGCGTTTGAGTGTATTTTTTCTGTAAATTTTTTCATTTTTGTACGGATATTTTTATGCAATTTACATTAGGGGTTGTTTCTTGGGGTTGTTAATTATTTTTTTCGATAGTTAAAATTAGGGGACATATCTCTGAGTATTTTGAATAATTTTAGAACTTGAGTATAATTTTTTTGTCGATTTTTTGATTTTTGTACGGATCTTTTTATGCAATTTACCTTAGAGGTTATTTCTGGGGGTTGTTAATTATTTTTTTCGATTCGTAAAATTAGGGGACATATCTCTGAGTATTTTAAATAATTTTAGCGCTTTAGTATAATTTTTTTGTAGATTTTTTTATTTTTGTACGATTTTTTTTCTGCAATTTACCTTAGCGGTAGTTTTTTAGGGTTGCTAATTACATTTTTTGACTGTTAAAATTAGGGGACATATCTTTGAGTATTTTAAATAATTTTAGAATTTGAGTATAATTTTTTTGTAGATTTTTGATTTTTGTACGGTTCTTTTTCTGCAAGTTTCCAGAGGAGAGGTTTCTTACGGTTGCTAATTATTTTTTTCGATTGGTAAAATTAGGGGACATATCTTTGAGTATTTTAAATAATTTTAGAATTTGAGTATAATATTTTTGTAGATTTTTATATTTTTTTACGGTTCTTTTATGCAATTTTCCAGAGGGGTGGTTTCTTAGGTTTGCTAATTATTTTTTTCGATTGGTAAAATTAGGGGACATATCCCTGAGTATTTTGAATAATTTTAGTTCTGGATTACAATTTTTTTGTTGATTTTATGTTTTTTGTTTGAATATTTTTCTGATTTTTTCCTTAGAGGTGGTTTCTAGGGGTTATCAACTTTTGGTTTTGAGAAATTAAGTTGGTTGACTTTTACTAATGTTGATAATAATTAATGAATTGATTTGTATTATCGAAAATATAAATTTATTTATTTAAGTCAAATGGAGTAATTTGAATTTGGTGCGAGAAGCACGTGATATCCTCTGATTGGTTGTCAAGTTGTCTAAGTTAACGCTCCAGCAGAAATATCCTGAATCGCAAGATTTTAATATTTTCTTGTTTTTCCTTGTCAATTATTATCAATTAACTCTCGGAATCTTTATTTATTTGATTAATAATTGCATATATTTTGATAATAATTGCTTTTTAGTGCAATTTGCCGGTTATGACTTATTTTCTAGCAAATCCCAAAACAGGCACACTTTGAAGTAGGGTTTTGTTTAAAATGTTTAAAGTTATAAGGAAGGTTTCTTGCGGGATTTAAATGGGTAGTTTATGGCTTTCTGTAATCATTGTTAAACCATGTTTAATCTGTCATAAAATCTTTAATAGAGTATGAAGTTTCTAATGAGCTGGGTTTTTCCCTGTTCTGGGGCCATGCCATTCCTTCTTCTCTTTCTACAGAATGAAGCTCGGATCGTTGGTGGAAGGTCTCCCACCTTTTTGGTCTGTCAGTAAGGGCCTGATGTGATAAGGCGGTTAAGTTCCGTTTTGGCTTTATTCTGTCCATATTGGGCGCGTTTTCTCGTGCATTTTTCGAGGAATTATTTACTGTTTTTCTTTTGTGTTCATGACTGGTATACAAATGTGACGTATTGTATAATTGTAATAATAATCAACTTTATTACGTGAAACTAAAAGTGCTGTGACATTTTGTGAAATCCCACTAAGCAAGTTTTTTAACATTTTTGGTCCTTCGAGCCAGATAGTGTGCTGTTGTCCGATTTAAAAGTGTTACATCGGTGTCAATGGACAGCTCGCAAAACACGCGGTCATTTGGAGGAAGTGCAGTGACTTTTCTGCGAGATGCTATTGCAGAAGTGGTGCTTCAGCTATACTGTGAGTGTGGACTTGGTATCGGCTGGTTCCAGCGGGTAAGCTTGTTGTTCCTGCAACCCTTCGGGTCCCTATAGTCGCTCCCACTGGCTCCTTGAGTTCACACGTGTGCTTTACTTGCTCTTTGAGTACATAAACGCCTTTTCTCTGGGTTCACACGTGTGCTGCTCACTTTCCTTAGGTGCACGGCTGTTGTCGCGAGTGCCTCTTGCGGTTTGCGTATGGTGGTGGTGAGGCATTTGTTGCGATGGCTGTGCATATACGTTACTCTTTGCTTTTAGGCTCCGGTGTGTTTCTCATCCTACGTGGGCAAACATAGTTTTTATACTCCTTTTGTGTTTATAGATTTGTTCCTTCCACTCTGTGGGTGCGTGCATGTAGACACCTTTTATCTTTTGGGTACACGTGTGCAAATCTCTTTCTTTTACGGGCATACTTCTTACTTTCTGGGTACATGTGCACATCTCTTACATTTTGGTTGAACGGGTGTATGTCTCTTACTTTTACGGGCACCCGTGCATATCGCTCACGTTCTGGGTGCACATGTACATATTTCTTACCTCTTGGGGACATGCTCGTCTCTTATTGTGTGGGTTTAGTACTATCTGACTTCAGAAGTGCAGGTTCCTTATTGTTTGACTGCAGAAGTGCAGGTTCCTTATTGTTTGACTGCAGACGTGCAGGCTTCTTATTGTTGACTGCAGACGTGCAGGTTACTTATTGTTTGACTGCAGATTTGCAGGTTTCTTATTGTTTGACTGCAGATTTGCAGGTTCCTTACTCTTTGGTTTCACAACTATCTGACTGCAAACGTGCAGGTGTCTTATTGTTCCGTTGCAGTACTATCTGAGTACAGACGTGCAGGTTGCTTAAACCTTTAGTGCATACACGCACTCTTGCTTGAGTCTGTTTACAGGTGAAATGTTGTACAGCGCTCTGCTTGTGCCGCTCCATCCTGCAGCAGGTCCATGCTGCCTTAGAGCTGAATTTTCCTGCAGCGGTGCCACGCTGCCTTTGAGTTGTTCCAACCTGAAACCTCATCCGTTGACTCTAAGCTGTACCATCGATCATCGATGCCATTCTGCCTGAGACTTCCTTTATCTTGCAGCTCTATCATACTACCATTGATCTGGTTTTTCTAGCAGCTTTTTTTTATACTGCTACTGAACTAAGTGGGTCTACAACAGCGCCACGCTATCTGAGAGCTGCTTTGTCCTGTAGCGCAGTAGTGTCCTGTAGATACACTACGCTGTACCTGAGTCACCCTGCAGCGCTCTTAGCTGCCTGTGGACTACTTCATCTTGCAGTCTCTACCCAGCTCTGTAGAAACTCAATCATCCTGAAGCATTGAGAAACTGCCCGTGAGCTAAGTCACCGCTTAGCGCTTCGAGTTGACTGTGGGTTTCGCCATCTTGCAGAGTTACTCAGCTTTGTAAGAGCTTGGCCGTCACCCTGCAGCCCTTTAAGCTACCTCTGGAATACGCCATCTCGCAGAGCTACCCAGCTTTGTTAGAGATGAACTATCTTGCAGCGCTGACACGATGCCCGTGAACTGAATCATCCTCCAGCGCTGCCGAGTTGTTTAGAGGCTGCTCCATCTTACAGATAAACACAGATTTGTAGGGGTTAAACCGTCCTGCATCATTGTCCAGCTGCCCTTGTGCTGAGTCATCGTGCAACGTTGGCAACTTGCCTTTGAGCTGATCCGTCAGGCAGGTTTGTCATGCTACCTCTGAGATGTTTCTTCCTGCTTCGCTGTCACGCTGCTTTTGAGCCGCGTCCAACTGCTGCAGTTCCACGCAGCACTTGAAATCACCTCTGTCCTGCAGCTGCGCCATGATTCATGAGACCTGCTTTGTCGTGCAGTACTTTTACGCTGCATTTTGAGCCACTTCATCCTACAGCACTGTTGTGCTACCTTGAACTGGTCCATTTCTGTGGTGGTTTCACTCTGCTCTTAAGCTGATTCGTTCTACTGCGCTGTCAAACTACCTCTGAGCTGTTTCCTCTTGCATTGATCCCAAACAATGTACACGTTGCGCCTTCTTGTGGTGCTGGCATACCGCCATCTAGATGAATCTTTCTTGAACTCTGCCCAGATGATTTCGGGGGGAGTCGCCCTTTAGCGCTTCCTACACGACATCTTGCAGCGATGCCCAGCTCTGTAACAATGGATCATTGAATAGTCCCTCCGCAGTAGCTTACACTCCGCACGGCCTTCAGCGCTTCCTACGTGCCCGAACGGTTCGTTAGCATGCTGTACTGCATGTCAGCTATAACGGCTTGGGGTTAAGTCATCCTGCCATGCTTACGACCTTCTAGAAGCCTTTGCTGACCCAAATGTCGCGCAATAATACCAGGCTGCCTAAGCCATTAAGCAGCAAAGCAAACTAATTGTGGACTGTGCGCACTTACGGCCTTTTCAAGTTGTTTCTCAGCCTTGGCGGTCTTACAACTTTACCACACTGACTTTGAGCCAAGCTGTATTTCTTGGGTTGATAATCTGACTTCCAAAGAAGTTAAGTAAATTCGTGTCTAATTTAGTTCAATATCATGTACTCATAACATATTTAAGTTTTAATGCTGGTTTTATAAAGCTCCTTTTTTGGTTGTTTAAGTGTTTTAATGGCATGTTCACCTTCTACCAAACAGAAATGGTCGCGGTAAAGTACTTATCATAAAGCTTCCTTCTTTTGTGATATTTTTCATTAAATGGTTTTAACGAAACGAGGGGAGAATGTTTAAAATGTTTAAAGTTATAAGGAAGGTTTCTTGCGGGGTTTGAATGGGTAGTTTATGGCTTTCTGTAATCATTGGTAAACCATGCTTAATCTGTCATAAAATCTTTAATAGAGTATGAAGTTCCTAATGAGCTGGGTTTTTCCCTGTTCTCTGGCCATGCAATCCCTTCTTCTCTTTCTACAGAATGGAGCTCGGATCGTTGGTGTAAGTTCTCCCACCCTTTTGGTCTGTCAGCGAGCGCCTGATGTGATGAGGCGGTTGAGTTCATTTTTGGCTTTATTCTGTCCATATTGGGCGCGTTTTCTCGTGCATTTTTCGACGAATTATTTACTGTTTTTCTTTTGTGTTCATGACTGGTATAAAAATGTGACGTATTGTATAATTGTAATAATAATCAACTTTATTACGTGAAACTAAAAGTGCTGTGACATTTTATGAAATCCCACCAAGCAACTTTTTAACACGTTTACTCTTGAATTATTAATTATTTTACATTAATTATATCTTAATTATTACACGAATCTACTCTACAAACATTAATTTATCATTACAAATAGTTTATTTTGTCATTTTTCATTATGAAACATCCAAATATTGAATGCGACCGAAAGCGACCGAAAGCGATTGAACTCGGATGAATCTCGGTAAATCCAAACCTCGAGGGATATAATCTAAAAAATTTTAGAATAAAATATTATTAAAAATATTTATACATTATTTTTTTAATAAATAACAATACTTATTAAATAGTTTAAAGCAAACTAATTTATAAAATAAAATAGCAAGAATAAAGGTAAAAATTAATTTTAAAAATGTTTCAATATTAATATTTAATAATGTATCTGAATATAAAATAAAAATTAATTAATTATTATACCAATTGTAGTTTTTTCAAGACACCTGAATACAAAAAAAAAATTTTTGAACTTGAAAATTATTTACTTAATATTTACTAAACAAATTCAAGTTTTATAAAAAAATTTGCAATGGTAACAGAACACATATTATTTAAAATATTTTTGTATCATTAATTAATTTGAAGTATGAAACAATTGAATTCTTTAATTTAATACACATTTTGATATAAATTTGCTTATTATAATTTTTTTAGAACAAAATGTGTCAAAATAAATGTATAAGATCCATATGAACAATGAGATTTGTTTAAAAAGTATTAAAAATGTTTAAGTAACAAGAAATAGAAGCATTTATTAAATGTACATATATTTCGATTGTATATGACTCGCGTATCGGTGAGAGGCGTGTAGTAGTATAAGTAGTAGTGGCACGGATTACTAGTTCCTGAGCAAAAGTTGCGAGCAAATATTAAAAACTGATCCTAAAGTATCTGTTATATTAGGCAGTTATACTTTTTAAAATTGCTTGAGCAATTTTTAAAAAGAGACGAATTTAATAATAATTACTCGAACATGATAAAATTTATTATGACAATATAAATATTAAAAATATTAACAGAATTTTTAAAAATGACTAGAGTAATAATTACATTTAGTAAATTTTACTTATAAAAAGTAATTTTTCTTTATATAATGCACATTTTAATCTAAATAGTAATTTTTTCTAAGTAATTACATTATTTACTATAAATAGAGATCCTCTTTTCTCAGTGCATAAATTGGAATTATTAAAAAAAATTACTATTGGAAAGATTAAGAAAATGTGGTAATGTATTAAATTGAAGCCTCTGCTTTTAATATACAGAATTGATTAATAAAGTTACATTTAAAGTTAAAAAATTTAAATTACAATCCAGTATAATTTTACAAAATTGTAATTTTAAATAGTTTTACTTAGTTAGCTTTTGATATGCTGCTCTGGTAGTTTTGCCTCTTGATAATGGATAAATTGTAAATCAAAGCAGCTGATTAAGCGTACATCTTGTGACTTTTCTTTTTTTGTTGATTTCATGCAGAATAATTATACAATATTAATTGCCTAATAGTGTTATTCTTATTATTATCATTATTTACATGCTATTTTTTATGTTTGATAGTTATTAAATATTACCTCAAAGTATTATAACTTTTGAAAAAGGTGCACATACAATCTGAAGGTAATATCATCAGGATTTGAAGCTTTATCTTCAAAATATTGATAAGTATGCAGCATCTGATGAGAAATTTCTTTAAAAGAGAAATTTTTTTGCAAGATTTTCTGTAAAAAATAAGAATTATTCATTATTTACTAAAGTTCTTTTCATTTCAAATTTACTTTAGCATTCATGGATATAAGAGAGATTCCATATGAAGTGATCAAGGTAAAAAAAATTGTTTGCCAATTATGCTTAAAATTGAAGTATTTATGGCGCATATAGATTGTAATTTTTGGAATTTTTTTTTGTTTAATATTTTCCGAGTGGGAGGGGGGGAATTTTTTGGGTTTTACGGTACAACGCAAATTTCAGTATTTTTTTCTAGTTAACAATTAAATAAAAAAATTTTGCTACTATCTGTTTCGGTAGAGTTTTTCATGGCCTTTCAATTGATGATATGTATATAAAAAAAAAAATCTTTTTTAACCAAAAAAAATGAAAGTCAAAAATAAATTTGAGTTTTTTTTGGTGAAGGACACGACCATTTTTTTGTTTTTTTAATCGAAAGCTGAGGTTCTTTCCTATAAAGGTATATACATGAAAAAGTTGGCCTAAGATGTTTAAGTCATAAAAATTAAAGTTTTAGAGCGGAGCGCTGCAGACTCTAATTGTTAACTAGAAAAAAAATACTGAAATTTGTGTTGTACCGTAAAACCCAAAAAAATTCCCCCCCTCGTATTCGGAAAATATTGGACAAAAAAAAATTTCCAAAAATTACCATCTATATGCACCATAAATACTTCGAATTTAACCATAATTGGCAAACAATTTTTTTACCTTGATCACTTCATATGGAATCTCTCATAATGAGAATAGTTTTAGAAACAACAATAATGAGATAAACTAATTTAATGAAACATTGTTTAGTTTATAGTTCAATTAGAACTAATTGTAGTTTATTTTCCTATTTATAGTTAAAGTGTTGAGTTTAAAGTTAAATACAAAATGTAATTTATACTATTGTAAAACTAAATGTTAACTTAAATATGTGTACTTATTAAATAAAATTACTGTTATTAATTAAAAAACTTTGTAACCCTTCTTTTAGTTCATTATTTATATATATATAGCTATCTATCCATCTATATCTAAAAAATTATATATTTTTTAAAAAATCATGTATAATTTTTTATTTTAAGTTGCAAAAACTCCAAAAATTACATTAAAAAAATTTCTGTAAGTCTGTCGGTCTGTCTGCACCAAAATTTTGTTCAGGCATCACGCGAGAACGACTCGATCGAATGAAGTGAAATTTTGTGTGCAAATGTCTATTAGCCCAACTAAGGATCTCCAATTTACAGACTTTAAAAATATTAATTAGAACCTGAGATATGACAATGCCACATAAGTACACATACATATGCACAGAAAATCATTTTTTGAAGTTTTGCAAAAAATGTGTTTATATCCGTATTATTGTAGTTCATTAATATTGAAATTCATTTTTGGGCCCAAAAAGAACACTGTAGTTTTGTACAATTCTGACCTGAAAATCATTTAAAATATCAGAAATTTTGTAATTCTGTAACTAATAACAGAGCTGTTTCTTTTTGGCTCTAAAATACAAATTGGGCCTTATAGGACTTTAAATACAAAAATCTCCTGTGTTGTAAGTGTTAAGTTTTTTTTCAATTTCATAAAATATGCAAATAATAGTATATCAAATTACTTTTAGAAGTGAAATAAAGATTGGATCTTATAAGACCCAAAATAAAGAATGTAGTTCTCTACACTTCAAACTTGAAAATCTTTTAAAATAATAGAAATTTTGTGTACAAGATATCTCGAGAACGCTTTAACGGATTCCAATAAAATTTTGATGACTTATTAAGCTCATAAATATCTAAATTTGGACATAGGGATTTTTGAAAATACCTAACCAAATTCTTTTAAACACCTTTTTTCATCGAAAAAAATCGTTTATTGCCAAATAATTTTTTCATGCTAAAAGTACATCTTAAACAATACAAAAATCATATTCCTTATCTCAAAACGAATCGATTGACCTATAAAACTTTTATAATTGATCAAGGATTCGTAAAATAATTCATATTTTTACATTTTTTGCATTAAAAATTATTTTTTTAACAACTTTCTCAATTAATTTATTTATCATTAATTTCTTGCTTCCTCTATGAGGAAGCAAATTATTTTGCTTACTTGGAAGCGAAATTTTCATAAAAATGGACATATTTCTCACCTAGTTTTAATTGTAAATAATAATATAGCTGTTCATTTTTGTCTCTAAATAAAAATTGGGCTTTACAGGGCACAAAATAAAAACTTCATTTCTGCACACTTATATGTTCAAACAGTGGCGTAACTAGAAAACTAGAAACTGTACTTTTTCGAGCAACCACGGACGGCAACCATCTTGAATTCGTCAGCTGACCGGCTATGCGAGTAACCATTGGCTTGAAGCAGTTTTAGCGCGTAAATTTTGCCAAGATGTCGGCGGTGAGTGCTGAGCGTTGATTGGATCACTTTTTTTTACTTGCGCGTGGCGAGACCTTGTTAGTTGGATCATGTTATTCTGTTTCATTTTTGGGGGCCCCTAGCCCCCGGGGGCTCTGATGTTTCGGTTGCCCTGCATCCCCTATTGTTACGCCACTGTGTTCAAAATTAGAAAATGTTAGAAAAGAAGTAAAAAATGTACATCTGAAAACGATGACGGACCTATAGTATTTTAATGAAACTTGATATGCTTATGTATCATTCTTAATACGCTTATTACGAAAATAATATTGAAAATCAGCGCGAATCTGATTCTTATGATAAAAACCATACAAAACTACCATAATAATTTATAGGTTTTTGATATTATGGCATAAAATATTTAAAATTTTAAAAAAATATTTTAGACAAAAATTGTAGATGGAAGAAAAATAGACGTTTTGTGTTGTATATATTTTTTACCAAAAGTAAACAGTTCTTAAAAAAATACAAAAACGTGTCAACGACGATGAAAATAGTCTACATAAATTAGCTACCTATCAATTTTTATTTTAAAACAATTTTTATTCTTTATGACAGTCGAATCACCCTGTATTAGTTTAAAAACAATTCAGTTTATTATAGACTCCAAACCCCCCGGTCCCCCTGTTAAATAAACCCAACTTATTATGGAATATCAACGCCTCCTTCACCTCCGTTAAGAAAGGCCTTATAAGACCCAAATAAAACAACAATTCGACACAAATCTGTTTACAAATTTTTATAACAAATCCAAAAACACGTAAAAAATTAAGTCGCAATTGATTTTTTGGTCTAAAATAAAAATTGGGCCTTGTATTGCCTAAAGTGGAAAATGTTGTTTGATACAATACTCTAAAATCTTTTATTAAAAAAAAAGTTATTAGAGTATTTTGAACCATTTTTAAAATGCTTTTTTACAACTTATTACACAAATATATTTTTCAAATGTTGTCCTTATGAAGACAGATTTTACGATTTTAAGTTAGACAATATCTAAAACAAAAACAATAACTTAACTTAATTTTATCACAAATTAAAAATTTTTAAATTTATTGGAAACCGTTTCGTAAAATTTGAACGATGCAGTTGTCTTAAATCTTCAATTTTTTTCTATATTCATACTATGCCTTATGTCATTGTGACAGTTTGTTTATAAACATTTTCAAAATAATAGTTGATGGTTTATGTATAGGGGTGTACTATAGGTCGGTAACTCATATTTTATCTGAAATGAAAATTGGGCCTTAGAAGGTCAAAAACAAAAAATGTTAGTTCTCTACACTTCAATTCAGAAAATCTTTTAAAACATAAGAAAGTTTGTAAATAATAATAATAATAATTTTGGATGAAAATGACAGTGAAAATTAGCGCAAATTTGGTTATTATAGTTAAATCTATAAAATGCTATTATAATTATTTACGGCTTTTCGCTATTATCTCATAAAATATTCGAAATTATAAAAAATATTTCAGACAAAATTTGTAGATCTTCTGAAAATACACATTTTAAGTTGTATATATTTTTACTACAGTAAATCATTTTTTATAAAATACAAAAAAGTGTAAAAGAAGATAAAAAGAGTCTATAGTTGTATTATTTCTGAACAATGAACAATAGTCTGATACGTCTAAAAACTGAAACAAATGTTATCTGTGTATTTTAATATAAAAATGAATTTCTTATAACCCCCCAACCACCCTGCATCTGTTTAAAAAATTTAATTTCTTATTGCACCCCAAACCCCCCGTATTCGTTAAAAATGAAAGATATTCTAGATCTTACAGAAATACATATTTTCATGTTTTATACATTTTTTAATAAAATGTGTCAACTACCATGAAAATAGTCTGCAATTATATTATTATTGAACGTTAGTCTAATAAACTAAAACAATTGTTACCTGTGTAATTGGATTTAAAAGCAGATTTCAATTTTTATAGCATATCATAGCCTTGCATCCTTTGAAAAAATTAGACTTATTATGATACTAACCTAAGCATTTTTATCAGAAGTACAACTAATGTTGATTTAGTTATCGTAATTCGCGCATCAAAATATGTAAGCATACGCAGTTTTAAATAAATAGGAAATATGTGTTAATCTGAAAGTTTATATCTTTATTTTGCATGTAAAACTTTTTTTTATCACACTTACATCAAAAGTTAGATTTTACGGCTTGTTTGGAAACCTTTAAGAGCTCATTTCACGGCCTAGGCCGTAAAGTAAATGAACTCGCAATCTGATTGGCTGATGCTGGTCAGCTGACCTTTACTTTATGGTACAGCTGCCCAAACTGGCCCAAACGTCACGGCTGTTCATGGGTTTCGCCTCCCTCCGGGGGCATTTCTAAGTCTGTCGACCTACTCCCACCTAGAAATTCCCCCTGAGGCCGTTTTTTACGATAACCACCTCTTCCTAGGTTCGAATTCTCAGTTTTTTGTGTGATAAAAAATGTTATATGACACTTGGACCCTTTCGGCACTTAAGTTCTCGTGTATCGTACAACTCGCCACAGCCACATCAGAGCCTCGGCTACTTTTCGGTGGAGCCTCGGCTTCATATCTTCACTTCACCTCGGCTTCGCCTCGGCTACGTTCGGTGAAGCCTCGTCACCACCTCTACTTCGCCTCGGCTGCGATTGGACTTAGGCTCGTATTACGATACTTACTCGTACTATAAAGTGCCATTTCAGGTCCTTGTGTCATAAATAACTATTTTACGCTGAATTTAATAAAAGATTTAAAAATATAAAAATGTTTTTAAGAGAATTATGTTGCTAAGAAAAGTTTATTTTAAATACGTTTAACTCGGAAATAATTTATGTCACAATAGTATATTAAAGCACCAAAGGTAGAAAACCCAAGTTTTTTGACGAGAACATTGTGTAAGTCAATAAACAAGGTCCACCCGCGGTTCATATATGTTATTTTCTTTCATAAAGGCAGAACAACTTGAGTCTGTACGAGTGAAGCGGTTAAAGTCAAAGTTGTAGGTGAGATAACGTCAGAGAGGAAAAATTATGCACTGGACGCGAAGCGGCTGCGCAGCACTTTTTTCACTGTCCTGAGTCTTTTTTCTTCTCTGACGTCATCTCACCTTAAAACTTTGATTTTCAACCGTGCTTCACACCTACGAAAACGCAAGTTTTTATGCATGAGTGGAAGAAAATATTTTTTGGCAAAAAATATTTTCTGTCAGAAAATACTTTTTGTCAAAAAATACTTTCCATCATAAAATAATTTTTGTCAAAAAATAAATTTCTGTAAAAAAATACTCTTTGTCAAAAAATACTTTCTGTCAAAAAATACTGTTGGTGACGCGCCACTAGTTTTCGATGCCCGCCTAAGGCAGGCTCGAATGCTAGTTTATTATATATTAGGGTTGGATAAGTAGCAATTATGTTTATTATATTAATTTATAATTTTACGTATTGTAATAATTACTAAAATAATGTACATTTTAAAAATAAATTGACGAATTTGTAAGTTAATTATGTTTTATAATTATCGATTTGATTAAACTATAAAATTTCATCAATTTCATTTAAAAAGTATATAACTTAAATAAAGAAAATTTTATATCATACAAAACACTTTTAAAACTAATAAATGTAATTCTTTATTGACATATATTTTTAAAAAATTTCTGACAATAATATTCAAACACTTACATATTCAAAACTGTAATTCAATAAATAAGATACTTTTAAAGTTTAATAATACATAATTTATACAAATTATTATTATTATTTACATGGAATATAATAGAATAAAACACAATAACTTTATTTTTATTAAAATGCCTAAACAGAATTAATTTACAAAAACTTACCAATGTTATAACTGTCATGTAAATATTCACTAAATCTTCGTCTCCCTTACATCGTAAAATTATATAAGTCACCTCATTTTATTTAAAATGTTTAATTTAAACAATTTTTAACTTTCTGGTTGAAACCTTGCACTATGTACACTGATCGACAGATATGCTTTAACATATTTCCATTGGACCTATGTGTCAAAATGTTAAAGCATATCTGGCGATAACTGTACACAAACTATAGTGACATATACACTTTACAGGTGAAATGGTTTGAAACACAATAATCTAGCTACGTTGTTTCTTCGGCTCGCTGTCGGAGGGCTGCCATCATGTTTCCTTACAAATGACATTAAACTCTTCGGTTATAAAGAGAATCGACAAATCAACATTTTAAAAGAACAAGATTACAAGACATCTTTCCTTTAACAAAAAATAAAACGGCGTCAAACTATTGTGAATGGTTATGAATGACTTTATTATTAATAAGTTTTTAAAAATATTTTTTTAGTCATTTTGAAACATGTCTAAAAATTAAATTAAAATATGGAGCGAATAAAATTTAATTTATGAAAATAACATTTTGTAACAATTTTCTTTAATTGTACATAAAATATAAATTATTAGAAATTTTATCATATCAATACAATCAATACAATCAATACAAATATTCAAAATCTCTACTGTAATTAAATATTCAATAAATACCAGAAAGGCAAAAGACGATACAAATAGACAAAAACAGTCATTATAAATAATTTAAACCAGAAGCTTAAAATTTTATCCATGATTGTTTAATTTTACTAATATAAAAGTATTAACAATAGCATTAAATTTCTAGTCAATCTAAAGGATTTACATGTTTGAGAAATCAACTAATAAACAAAAAGATAAATTTGATACGTCTCAGTCCTGAAAACTACACGCAATACACACAAACAATATATGGTCACAATGCAAACTGATTATACAAATTGTTTCTTGTCAAATAACATAATATATCAATATCAAATACTACTTTTAAAAGTATAAAATATCTTTAAATAAATTCAATTATGAGCAATTTATGAAAACAACAAACAATATCACGAATTCATAAAATACAAAGAAACTTATCCAAATATAGGCTCGTTGAGGATCACAGCTGAAACGAATTCCCTTTTTTATCATGTGAGGTAGAATTATCAGGGATCTTTCAAGACGTAGATTATTTTATTATTGTTAGTGCAAATAATAGAATTAATTTAGCATCATTTAATGTTATAGTTCTCCTCAATAGACTTAACAATTTCGCTGGATTCTCATTCACAGGAATCAAGTTTTCGTGGTACTTAAGTAGTGAACATGGTAAAAAACACAAGTAATAAACACCACACTATGAAATAAACGAAAAAAATGTATAATAAACAAGATTTAAACAAAAATAAGAACATGGTTTTATAAATTTAAATCCTACCTCTAAAATACTTAAATCGTTTTTAGACTGAGTAATACAAATTTAAATATAATAAGAAATTTTCGATGACTTGAAACCTTACCTATCCCCTCTCAATTTATTATCAGTCGCACATGTACCTAATCTCATAATAAAATATTCATGATCTACAAACACTCATACTCTTTCGACATTTCCAAAGATTAAATTAATGCATTTTGAAAAAAAATTATTACATGACCATGTATTGTTACAATTTTTTAAAATTAAAAGTATAAAAATTTAATTTTTTTATGTTTATTTTAGAGCATAAGAACTTACATAAGAACTTACCTAAAAAATTACATAAGAACTAACGTAAGACCTTTTGCCAAATGCACACGTATGGTCTTAGGTAATTTCTTACCTAAGGAATCACATAAGAACTAACATACGGTTTAATAAAACGATACTTTCGGACTAAAATTTGGTTGTTTATTTACAAGAAGTCCTACGTTTCGAGAACGAACAGTTCTCCTATAATTTAATACAATACAATTAATTAATACAATTATTTTGATAAAATTAGTTAATGGAATAGAATTCTTACCTTATGTTAATATAATCCATAATTTATTTGTAATCCTGACACATAACTCAACTTTAACTTGAAAAATATGAAGAATGTCAAAAAAATTAAAATTAACAGTTGTTACTTGATTAAAATTCTTAGTGACTGAAAACTATAAACTGTTCAGTTCACTTGTCAAATTTAAAACTGAGAAATTTGTTAATGATAATTTTACCTATCAACTTTAGAGACCAATCATTAGTATTTGTAAATATTAAGGTTTTGAATGTACGATTCAAAATTTAATAATATTTTGAACGTTATAAGATTTTAATTAGGATATTGAAATAATATTCATTTTAAAAATTCAAGAATTGCATTGTATGATGTATTAAAACTTTCCAGATCATTTTTTACATATATATAGTTATCACCTGCCTTTTTAATATGAACCATTTTGGCAAAAAAGTCTGTTATATTCATTGGGTTCATTATGCAATATTTCAAAATTTTCTTAAAGAATTTCATGAGGCGTATTATTATTTAATTTTCTATGTCTACTGCTGACGTTGTGGTATTTTTCATTATAAACAAAATTATCGTTATGTCCTTTTATTCTGATTCGCCACGGTCTGCTGGTTTGACCAACATAACATTCTCCACAAGAAAATGGGATTTTATAAACAACGTTAAGTTTATCTATTGATTTTAATTGGTCTTTACCTAGTTTAATAAATTTTTAATTAATTTTTTAATGTTTATGGCAAAATGTTTTAATAATATTCTAACGAAATCGCTACCCAAACTTAATTCACATGTAATGAATTCACTTGAATTTAAAAGCATAATTGATAAAACAACCATTCCTAATAATCATATTATAGTCTCCCTTGATGTAAAATCACTGTTTTTCAATATTCCATACGAACTAGTTAAAACAGGAAATGAAAAAAGATGGAATTTTATTAAAAAATATACTAAATGGCCTTAACAAGAATTTCTTTTCGGCTTCGAATTTTTAATGAGTAATACATATTTTCAGTTTAATCAAAAATATTACAAACAAGTCTTCGGTACCCCAATGGGTTCCCCCATATCAGCTGTTATCTCAAATATTGTTATGGAGAATTTAGAGGTTAATGTTATGAGTAGATTTGATTTTAAAATTCCGTTTTACCGTAGATATGCAGATGACACCATAATGTTTATACCCAAAGAAAAATTAACACAGTTTTATGAGTTTTCAATTTATTTCATGAAAGATTACAATTTACTCATGAAATTGAAATTAATAATTCGATCAATTTTCTTAATTTAACTACAATTAAAAATACAGATAGTTCTTTAATGACTAATTGGTATCAAAAAGACAAACATTCCGGAAGATTATTAAGTTTTTATTCTAACCATCCTATTCAATACAAAATAGCTATAATAAAAAATATGGTTGACTCAGCTATCCATCTTTCTGATAAATCTTTCGACGATCAAAATTTAAAACTAATAATAGACCTTATTTTCTTAAACAGTTACCTCTCAGAATTTAGTAACAAACATATAAATAAAAGATTAAATGAAATAAAAAATCCAAAAACACATATTTCACAAAACGTAGATAATAACAAAAAATCTATTGTAACGATTCCGTATTATGTACAAATTTCAGAAAATATAAAAAGATTATTATCAAAATCCTATATAATAATTTGCCAGTGTCCCTTTTGCTGAAAATTTTCGTTTCAAAATGGGCGGAGATTTGGCATTGTTCTCCTATTGTTCTCCTTTTGTTTGCATTACAATAAGTCTATTGTTCTCCTTTTGTCTGCATTACAATGAGTCTATTGTTCTCCTTTTGTCGAAATTACAAGAACCTTGTTATTAGCCTTTTGTCAAAATTACAATGAGGTGATTATTAACCTTTTCTTTACCTTTCCTATATAATAATTTGCCAGTGTCCCTTCGTTTCAAAATGGGCGGAGATTTGGCATTGTTCTCCTATTGTTCTCCTTTTGGCTGCATTACAATGAGTCTATTGTTTTTCTTTTGTCCAAATAACAATGAGCTCATTATTAGCCTTTTATCGTAATTACAATAACCTTATTATTAGCCTTCTGTCAAAATTACAATCAGGTGATTATTAACCTTTTCTTTACCTTTAAGGAGTAAGGGTATTCTGGGCTTTTACTTGAAATTACTAAATGATTCGATGAGATGTTGAGATGATGTTGATGAGAGGGGATAGTTTTGTTTTGTAAGGCCGAGTGAAAGGATCGTCCTGAATTTAAAAACGCGAAGAGGATCTGAGGTGAATTTTTGACAGGTAGGTAATTTTACTTGTCTATAAATATAAATTAAAAAAAAAATGTTTTAGTTTATTCATCAAATTCAATATGGCGACGACAAAATGGCGGATATTGTAAAAAAAGTAAAAAATTAATATCTGTTGGACCAATCTTTAAGTTTTATATTATAGGGTTTTTTGGGTCGCAGATTATGAAGTTGTTAATAATTTTTTAAAATTCAATATGGCGGACGATATTTCGAAATTTTCGCCCAAATTTATGAAACTTGGTATATAGGGGTGTTTTGCGGCGCTGATTACGAATCAGTCAATATCGAGTATCAAGCGAATCCATTTACCTTTTTAAAAATTTTCCACCATATTGGGGCTGCCATTTTGAATTGTAAAAAAGTATTAATCGGCGCTCCGGCGCGCCGCCGTACGCCGGTTACTTTTTAGTTGAACGCCGCCGCCGTTAAAATTTTTCTCGGCGCCGGGTTTTAATTAATCTGCAACGCTGTTTTATGCCTTACAGTTTTTTGAGTTACTGTCCAGGCCCGTAGCCAGAAATGTTTGTGTTTTTATACATGAATTTTTGAAGTTTTTAAATCTACTTCAAATTTATTTAAAACTTTACAGTTTTCTATATACACCCTATAAATTTCATTAAAATCAGTTAAAAACTCTTTAAATTACAAGAATTTGAAAAAAAGGGTAAAAAATTTAAAGTGACGTAATTCCTAAAATTTTGAAAATTTGTCAAAAATACTTGAGTAAGTTATTACTACCCCTAAATACTACAAATTGTCCAACTTTAATCAAAATCAAAAACTTGACCTGCAACTTTGATCTTTTTGGTATGGAAACTCTCTATAGATATTATAGAATATATATGTATATTGTTTAATATTTAAAACTTATTGAGTTATTTTATATTTTGAGACGTGTTTATTATAATAATACAATATAATTATTATTATTATTTATTATCAAATTAATTTTAATGTTGAAAATATTTAATAATACCATATAATAATATTATTTATTAGTATGATTTTAATTGTAAATAATAAAATTACTTATTTTTAGTCATTATTTAAGAATATGAAGAAAATATTGAAGATTTTTTAAAATTATTTTTGATTACATTAATGTAAGGTGTCATTGAGGTGTAGTTAACATTTATTTTTATGTAGGTGAGAGGGACCCAAGATGGACAGGGCCCCAAGATGGACAAGTTAACATTATTTTTATGTAGTAGACAGGGCCCCAAGATGGACAGGGCCCCAAGATGGACATTTCGTATATAATTTTAAGGTGACAGCGCCTTATGCTTTCTGTCATTTTTGTTGTTTGTATAGACGAAGAAAAGAAAGTTTTCTTATATGTTTCTCTTAATTTGGTAAATTCATTTAAATTTATGACTTAGAATGAGTACTTAACGTTATAATATTCTTTATTTATCGTATAACAATATTCTAAAATGATTTTACTAATTTTGTGTTTGTATAGAAAATTTTACTGGGGATAGATAAATTGTGTCATGTACCCTAAGATGGACAGACCCAAAATCTCAATGCATTTATTTTCAATTTTCGATTTTACACTTTTTTCAATAATTTTTTAAACCAATAAAACTTTTTTATTTTCCAACACAAAATGTGATGTTGTCGTTAACGAATTAGATATATTGATAGTTTTCGATATCTTATTACTTTTTACTGTGATTCTATTAAATTGAAGTATTTAGAAATGTTATTTCTTAATAAAAAAAAATATTAAATTAATTTTTAATATATATTTTATTCGGTTTGGATTTTAGAGCAATAAATCGAAAGGGTGTTCATCTTGGGTCCCTTTATTTTATATATATGAAAACGTTTGTATTCTGAAATTACTGAAATCACATTAAAGCATGTTTATGAAAAACATATTTACTTTTTGTAGCAGGGTTTTTTGAATATCATTAAGATAAAATCCATTTTTATGTAAATAACTCTTTTTTTCAGGTCCCATTGGAGTAGAGAAATTTATACTATACTTGTTGCGCAAGCTTCAAAATTCTGAAATCTTATGAATTGCATGAAATGTTTCAAAAGTTTCATAATTTATAATATAATATGTTTTCGTAAAACAGAATACAATGGATTCTACAAATAAAAAAATATACTTTATAATAAATGAAAAAGATCAAATAATTCTTATTCGGGGAGAAATGCTTAATGATAATCATGTATACAAATTTCAAAAACTATTAGAAGTCGAATCTGGAGGTCATTTTCAAATACAAAATGTGGGTTATTTACAAATGTTGGATGAAGTTAAACCCATTAGAAAGGATAAGAAACATATTCAAATCTTATTCAGTGGTTCAAAAAAAAAGGTCACTGGGTTTGTACTTACTATGATTCAATTACTCTCTTTGTTTATGACAGCATGAATAATAAAATTTTAAATAATGATCAATGTCAATATCTACTTAGATTATATCCGTTTAGACCTAATGTAGTTTTTTCCACTGTTAAAAAACAACCGAATTATGTGGATTGTAGTGTTTATGCAATTGCTTTTGCAACTTTCGTATATTGTAATGTTAAACCTGAAAGTGTAGTATATAATCATGCAGTAATGAGAGAACATTTACAGACAATTTTTTTAAGTAATTGCTTTTGTCATTTCCCTCTTATTTCAGATAATAGTAAAATTGCAAGTAGTGATAAACAAAATGTTAATAAACAAGTCAATCATTTTCGGAAAGTAGAGCTAAAAGAAGATACCCTTACCTGTGGCTTTTTCCAGGTTAATTTTATATACGGTTTTTATGGGTAAAAACGAGATTTATATTGAAAACCCTCAAAAATTTTTAAAAAAATAAAGAAAACTAATGAATTTCCTTTTGAAAATTGCCTTGAATTTTTTTAAAAGCGTCAAATATAATCTAAGAGAATTTTAAAGTTCATCATCAACCCCAAAACTACCCCTATTTTTATTTTTTATGTAAAACTATCGTGAAAAGTAAAAAATATTTCTTTTTTTTACAAGTATTGTTGTACAATTATAAATTTTTTCAAGTGCACCAGTTTTAGTTTTTAGCTCCTACTCCTAATCTTAGAACAACCGCTATGCTTAATCAGAAATTGGGAAATATCCCCATAACTTTTCTATTCTTATGAAATATTGCATTTAATGGTTTTTTGGGTCCCTGATAAAGATTTTGGAGTCAATATTTAAGAATTCAAAATAGCATGGCGGATTCAAAATGGCGGATTAGCAAAATCAGGAACCCTTAGATATAATTTTTAAATAAATGTTCCCATTTTCTGAGTAAAAATTAAATTTTTTAATTCATTAATAGAATTTACATTTTGATATTAAAATTTCTATTATATCATTCTATTATATCTATATCTATTCTTCTATTTACTTTGTGTTTTGCTCATACATATATTCTCTAGGTTATATTTATAGAGTATAATGAACTATCTTTCCTCGAACATCGACAGAGAAGAATGTGCGCGACAAATCAAAATGACTGAGAGAAATTGATTTCTTTTTATTTTTTATTTAAATAAAATAAGCTTTAGAATCATGTTTTATTGACATATATTCATTTGCGGTAACAGCTACACTTTGACGAATGTGTTCAGTTAGTAACGAATTAATAAAATTAAAGAAGAAACGTATTATTTTTGGCACACCACACAAATTTCAGAGTGTTTTATAGCGAAATTAAAAAAGAATTGTTTTATTGCCTCCAAAATAAAGTTAATAATTATAAGACTTTTTGAACTTTTAGTCTATGTATCATAACATAATAACTGATAAACAACCACAACAGTTTGTTAAAAAGATACAAGATGCATCTTCTTGCTATGTCAAAAAGTGATTTATCTCTCCTCGTGATCCATTTCTCTTTTATTTAACATATAAAAAATACGACAGGTATTGCAATTACATTAAATAAATATAATAGAATACTTTTATTCATTAAAGAAAATTCAAAGATTTTAAAAAATTCTTTTATTTACATTTTCAATTATTACGTTTCAAATAAAATAGTCTAAAATACGACTAGGATAGACGATTTATGCGGTTATGTTCAAGGTTATGTCAAAAAAAATTTTATTGTTTAAAAGCTTCTCTTTTGACTAAGATGTGCTTTTACTATTTACATAAAATTTGAAAGACAAATAAAAATTTTATGTTAGATTTATTAAATTAATAAATTTAAAAAATTATTACACTTACTTTTAGTAATAAATATAATTATAACTTTTTAAACTTGGCTACTTCTTACAATAAAGAATGAAATACATTCTAATATTCGCCCTACATTTTATTGTTACAAATTAGACGCGCGCATGTGCGCGCGCAATATCGTGCTAGTATAATATAAAGACAATTTTTAAGGTTAATTCCAAATTATTTTTTTTATTATTTTTTTTATTATTATTTATCCCGTCTTCTTGTGAAAATTGTTATGTTGGTCAAACCAGCAGACCGTTGAGAATCAGAATAAAAGAACATATCGATAATTATGGCTATAATAAAAAATACCACAACGTCATTAGCAGACATAAAAAATTAAATAATAATACGCCGCATGAAATTCTTTGGGGAAAATTTGAAATATTGCATAATGAACCTAATGAATATAAAAGACTTTTTAGCCAAAATGGTCCATATTAAAAAGGCAGGTGATAACTATATAAATGTAAAAAATGATCTGGAAAGTTTTAATACATCATAGAATGCAATTCTTGAATTTTTAAAATAAATATTATTTCAAAATCCTAATTAAAATCTTATAACGTTTAAAATATTATTAAATTTTGAATCGTACATTCAAAACCTTAATATTTACAAATACTAATGATTGGTCTCTAAAGTTGATAGGTAAAATTATCATTAACAAATTTCTCAGTTTTAAATTTGACAAGTGAACTGAACAGTTTATAGTTTTCAGTCACTAAGAATTTTAATCATGTAACAACTGTTAATTTTAATTTTTTTGACACTCTTCATATTTTTCAAGTTAAAGTTAAGTTATGTGTCAGGATTACAAATAAATTATGGATTATATTAACATTAGGTAAGAGTTCTCTTCCATTAACTAATTTTATCATAAAAATTGTAAAATTGTATTTTTTATTTATATTCTGTTTTATTGTGATTTCTAATTTTGTCTTTGAATATTGACTGTATTTTTATGAATGTTTAGTAATGTGGAAATTAAATATATTGTTAAAATTTTTAAATTTGAATGTGAGCGCCAAGGCGACATCTGAAGGTAATAAGTAGAAGGAAGGGAAGGAGAGTTCAGTTCATCTGCGGCCATTGTAACGTACGCTTGTAAGAGAATTTTGTCTGTAAATAAAAGTTAATTTTACAATACACCGAGACTCTTACAGAATCAGAAGTGGGATTCGGGTACCGTATACTTTGGGACATCGATTGTTTATTAGACTTTTTTCTCTTACAAGTTTTTAAAATCAAAAGTGGCTAGTTTAGTATGCTGTGTGCTGCAACGGCCATTGTGATTGCGTCGCAGAAACTCAGAGTGAAAATTTACAGTGCTGTGTGCCTCTAAATGTACTTGCATTATTAAATAGTTGCAAGATTGAATAGCAGTGTTGTGCTGTGTGCCCTAATTGAATTGTTATTTGTCAATGTGTGGTCAAATCATCAAAAACTTTTCAAAATAAAGTAAAAAGTGGAACCCTTGTGATAGTGTGCGCTTTGTGGTCGGTAAAGAAGCGTTCTGTTTATAAATTACCATGGCGGGATCTATGAAATTATCGGTCGATAAATTAAAACAAATTCTCCGGCAACATGAACTGCCAACAAATGGACAAAAAGCAGAATTGATACTTCGTCTAAACGAAGCTGATCCTTCTGGAAGTTGGTTAAAAGAAATCCTGAGAATAGAAGAATTCAAACGAATGAAAACTTTAATCTAGCAATGGATCGACAATTATTAGAAAGAGAGCTTGCTTTTGAAAGAAAAGAGAGAAATCTGACAGAAAGGGAAAATAATTTGCTTAGACGAGAAGTAGAAATGTTAAGAGCAGGTTCAAGATCGTCGTCAGTTTCGAATATTTCTAGAGCTACTGTGAGCATTAGGAGTATTAGTGATTTACTCAGTAAATACAGTGGAGCAGATGAAGATTTTCAACGTTGGAAAACTCAGGTTGCTCTTTTGCAAACTACATATGATCTCGATGATAACTCGGCTAAAGTACTAGTTGGTTCGAAATTGCGTGGTAAAGCTCTTAGCTGGTATTATTCTAAAGCTGAGCATCTGCAAATTGGTTTAAACGATTTATTAACAGCTATGGGAAACATATTTGACTTGCGTCCCGGAAAACTGGAATTGCGAAAAAGGTTCGAGTCTCGTTCATGGCAACCCAAAGAGACATTCAGCGATTATTGTCATAACAAAATCATCTTAGGCAACCAAGTTCCAATTGACGATGATGAAATGGTAGTTTATGTTATTGACGGGATTCCAGATGAGCAGCTTCAGAATCAAGCTAGGATGCATTCTTTCGGGTCTCTCCAGGATCTATTGAGTGGCTTTAAGAAAATCAAATTGAACATTCCGACAAAACGAGATACTTCACTATTCCGGGATCCAAAGTTTAAAACCAGGAGTAATTCGACTACTATTAAACCAGGAGCAAAAGAAGAGGAAGGACGACTCAATTTCAGGGGAGTAACTCGCTGTTTCAACTGTGGAGAAACAGATGGTCATACCTCAAGAGATTGCAAACAACCTAAAGGAATGTGTTTTCGATGCAGGAAGACTGGACACACAGCTAAAGATTGTCCAGCTGACCGTCAAGTACACGTTGTTGCTGAGGAGTATGATTCAAAAGTCAACCAGGATTCTGTCGAAACAGAATCTAACCTGCCCGAAGAAAATGATCTTATGGAGAGAAGGGACAACGTGAGTTCCCATTGTTAACGCAAATAGATACGGCATGTCGTTTAAGTTTAATAAAGAAAAAATTTGTTGAAAAAAGTGAAATTAGAGTAAATGACATAGGAAGTTCTAAATTTAGTAGTATAAATCATTCGCCGTTGTCCATTCTCGGAAGAGTTGTCGCAGAAGTAACTCTTGAAGGTATTACTAAAACGATTGTAATCTACGTGGTCCCAGACAGTACGATGCAGATTCCCGTGATATTAGGTCGCGATGTTTTGCGATTGTTCGGGTATGAATTAACTATGCATCCTATGTATGATTTAGCAGTTCGAGATATTTTAAATATTGAAAATGAAAAATCGGAAATAATTGATCAGTTGAATGTAAACCCGATTATTTCTCTGGACGACAAAAAGAATTTTTTGAAATTTTTCGTAAACATTATGTAGAAATCAGAATGTGTATCGATTATCGGGATCTCAATAAAAATATGGCAAGTGACAATTTTCCTCTTCCGCTGATCGAAGATCAAATCGATCAACTGCGTGGTAAAAAGTTTTTCAGTTCACTCGATCTTAGGGACGGTTTTTTCTATGTGTTTATGGCACCTGAATCGGTCAAATTTACCTCTTTCATAAATCCAATGGGACAGTTTGAGTTCTTACGCATGCCGTTCGGTTTAAAAATCGGTCCCCAACGATTTTAATGATTCGTGAGTGAGGTCTTGGCTCGCCTAATTGCTTCCGGGGAGGTCGTTGTCTATTTAGATGATATCTTAATAGCGACTTCTACTCTTGCGAGGCACTTGGAAGTCTTAAAAGATCTGTTAAAGTTACTTGTAGAAAATTTATTAGAGTTACGTTTAGACAAATGTCATTTCTTACAGACTGAAATCGAGTATCTCGGATATCATGTTTCGGTGGATGGTCTAAGACCCACTAAGAGCGGAATAATGTCCGTACAAGATTTTCACATACCGGGCACTATTAAAGGAGTGCAAAGTTTCCTCGGATTAGCATCTTACTTCCGTAAATTTATCGAGGGATTCTCTACGATAGCAAAGCCACTGTACAGTTTACTGAAAAAGGGTGCAGTTTTCAAATTCGGTGATTGCGAGCAACATGCTTTTCTGACCCTTAAAGAAAAGCTAATTAATTCACCAATTCTTGCAATTTACAATTCCTCTGCCATTACGGAACTTCATTGCGATGCAAGTTCTCTGGGATTCGGTGCAATCCTCCTGCAAGAGCAACCAAATAAGATAATGCATCCCGTTTTCTATTTCTCGAAGCGTACATCTGAAGCCGAAAGTCGCTATCACAGCTTCGAGTTAGAGACGTTGGCTATTGTGTACGCTTGTCGTCGATTTCGAATATATTTGCAGGGTATTAAATTTACCATCGTGTCTGACTGTAATGCAGTTGCGCAAACGTTAGAAAAACGAGAAATGAATCCCCGAATCGCGAGATGGAGTTTAGAACTCCAAAATTATGACTTCACGGTTGTTCATAGACCTGGTGCAAAAATGGGTCACGTCGATGCCCTAAGTAGGTCGTTTGGAATACTGGTTATTGAGGACAACCCGTTTGAATGGAATCTTTCCATTTGTCAGAGTAAGGACCCAAAGATTTCAGAGATTATGAGAAAATTGGAGAAGTCAGAGGACCCTTATTATGAGATGAGAAATGGTGTTGTCTACAAGAAACAAGGTAACAAGTTGCTATTCGCAGTACCGCAGTCTATGGAAAGTCATGTTTTATTCAGGTATCACAATGAAATGGGTCATTTCGGCGTTGAAAAAACTGCTCAATCAATTCGTAAATCCTATTGGTTTCCAAAATTACGTGAGAAAGTTGAAGACCATATTCGACACTGCTTAAAATGTATATCTTTCTCTCCGTCATCGGGAAAGGTCGAAGGTTTCTTAAATCCTATTCCCAAAGGAACTTTGCCGTTTAAGGTAATGTACATTGACCATCTGGGTCCAATGGATAGTCGAGTGGTTTCGAAAAAATATGTATCACTGGTTGTCGATGCATTTAGTAAATTTATTCATTTGTACCCTACGAAAAGTACTGACACTAAAGAAGTTACGGTACACTTATCCGAATATTTTAGGTATTACAGTTGCCCAAAAGTTCTTATTTCAGATAGGGGCACAGCTTTTACTTCTCAAGATTTTGAGGAATTTACAAAAGCTTATAAATTCAAACATGTGAAGGTGGCAACTAGTTCCCCTCAAGCGAATGGACAGGTTGAGAGAGTCAATCGCGTTTTGACACCCATGTTGGCTAAAATGACCGATAACACAAATGATAAACAGTGGTACAAAATGCTCCAGTCAACTGAATTTGCTATTAATAATAGCGTGAGTAAGTCCACGGGAAAAACGCCGAGTCAAATTCTATTTGGAACCGAACAGCGTGGCGCTGTTGTTGATTCCTTGAAGGAATTTATTGAAGAACAAGTAGAAAAACCTAATCGCGATTTAGATATCATTAGGTCTCAGGCTGCCAACACTAATTTGCGCGCTCAAGAAACCCAAAAAAGAAATTTTGATAAGAAACGCAAAAGTCCACATACTTACCATCTAGACGACGCAGTAATGAATCGAAATTTTGATACTACTCCTGGCGTTTCTAAAAAACTTATTCCCGCTTTCAAGGGACCATACCGTGTTACTAAAGTCCTGAGAAATAATCGCTATTTGATTGCCGACATTGAAGGGTATCAGAATACTCGAAAACCTTATTTGGGAACGTGGGAGTCTGCTAACATGCGTCCTTGGGTACCAATGAGTGAGTGAATTATGAATTTAATAAGAAGCATTGTATTTTTACATTTATATTTATAATTATAAATTCACGTATGCTTGATCATCTATATTGACTCTTACAGTAAACATTTTTTATATGTAATTATATTATAGTCCCTGAAGAAAAGAAACTGTTTGTTCTCAAAACGTTGGACTCCTTGTTAATAAACAACCAAATTTCGGTCCGAAAGTGTCGTTTTATTAAATTTATAATATTCTCGGACGTAAAAGGATTAAAATAAAACTAACATACGTTACTAGGTAAGATCTTAGGTAAGATCCTATATCAAATCTTACGTAAGGTTTTTAAATAGGGTTGTGTAATATAACTAAAAAAATGTATATAAAACATATCTTTAAAAACAGTAAGTGTTATTAAAGCTGTTTTGAAAACCGTTTGATGCAAGAGAAACGTAAAATTGACAAATTATTATATGGAATATTATAAGGTTCTGGGACATTTAAATCATTCAATTAAATTCTTCTCTTTAGCGTCTTAACGAAGCTAATGGAGTATTCTAAAAATGTATATTTAACATTTGTTAAACTATTGTCCGAAAGCATGGAAATGATAATAACAATTTAATAAACATATACTTTTTGTACGCAGAAGAATTTTTTTACACTAAAGTGTGCACTGTATAAAAAAAAGCAGGAACTATTTTTGAGAAACTACAATTAAAAAATAAACTTTGATATATGTACCGTCCAACTTGGTCGTGCTTATTTTGAATAACACACTCAATTTCGACTTGTGGATAATAATTTTTACTAAGAAGCATATTTCTTAATTGAACAAATTTATCAGATTTGATTAAAACAGCTACTATTTTAATACAAGCAGAAGATAAAACAAGAACGTAAGATAAATTTTCTGTAAATTCTTTAAGGAGGAATCGGACAAACAATCGGAACAACAGTTAGTCCAAATAAATAATTTTGATTTTGGATATAGAAGACATATAAGTTAATGTGATTTTTTTCAGGGGAAGTGTGGACACTTGTAGTTTTTACAAAATAAGCCTTTAAAAATTGAGATTTAATGAAAATTTAAAAAAAATTGACGATGGAAACGATTATTCAATTCAAATTAACCGAAATTGAATAATCGTTTCCAACGTCAATTTTTTTTAATTTTCATTAAATCTTAATTTTTAAAGGCTTATTTTTTAAAAACTACAAGTGTCCACACTTCCCCTGAAAAAAATTACATTAACTTATATGTCTTCTATATCAAAAATCAAAATCATTCATTTGGACTAACTTTTCCTCCGATTGTTTGTCCGGTTTCTCCTTAATTGTGACATTTTCTAGAAGTATATTCACCACTGTTGAAATAGTGTAAACAAAAACCACAGATATTATAATAGTACTAAAAATGCTGTATGTTAATTAGGTTCCTTTCAGTAATAATATTGGTTTCCATATACCAAAATATTTTAAGATATTAATGGCCACTTCAGCTTTTTAACTTTTTTTTGTACTTTTTTAAATTGAAAAAACTATTCTCAGTTTAGCTCTCTAAAACATAAAACACAACAGAAAAGATATTTCAAAAATGAATAAAATTAGTACAATGAAAATGTGAATAAATCACACTTGTGATGTTTCTTTGAAAACTGATAACTGTAGCGGAAGCTTCAAAATGAAAATTCATGGAGTATTGTTTTTATCATCTTCTTTATATTTTTGTATAAATGTTTTATCATTGGGAGATTTAGCAACAAGTAATTGGTCGTCAACAGTTACACATTTGTCAATTTCCTTGATTTTGACAGCAATGTTTTTGGATGTCAACCAAGTTGATAATAAAGAATTGTTGTCATCAAAACAAATTGGGCTGACTCTAAACCCATGTTACTTACGATATTTTTTATTCCAAAGGCACGAACGAGGCGCCTTTAAATGCCTGCAGGCATGGTCTAAATGCGTTTATTTGTTTGACTCTGTGAAATTCAAGTTCATTTTTCCTCTAAGGCAACAAAAATATATGGGTCAGCTGTTCATTTTTTTCATTGTTTACTTAAAATGTAAATATCCTCTTTTGGTGAAGTTTTGTCTCTTAAAGTTACCTTTTCAAGGGAAAAATGTTATATGTCTAGGGAAAAAATGGAATCTATTTTCACATGGTGAAACAAATGGATGCGTTTAGATTCTGTCCACAGGTATCTAAAAACGCAATGTTTGTGCCTGCGGGATAAAAAATATCATTTTTATTAAAATTGTTTTTTAATTTATTTCAATTGCCTAATCAATTGCTTACTTTTGAATGATCCACGAAATTGACTTCCCCATTCACTTTTCCACATATAATGTTGTCTTTTTTTAAATCTTTTTAACCAGCTATTTAAACACGGAACATTTAAACTCTGCTTTCTAAATCGGAAAAGGTAAGAAGTGACTATTTAGGGGCCATTTTTCACTAATTGAAAAGAAGAAAACTTGTTTACCTTCAAATAGTGAAATTCTACTAATTGAAAAGGTAACTTTAAGAGACAAAACTTCACCAAAAGAGGATATTTACATTTTAAGTAAACAAATAATATTACTTCAAAGAGCAGAGTAATTTATTTTTATCTTTATACACTTATAAGGATATACACTAATATACACTATATACACTAATAGGAATATTGCGATCTTGTTGTGTTTTAAGCCACTCAAATAAAGCTTCGTCAATATTTCTTTTTTTCACATTGTGACGTGGTTTTTTATAAACTCGTCGCAAAAGTAGTTCGTTAACGTCAAAACCGATGAACTATCTGAGTAAAAACTTTAAATGAGTTCGCACAGTAAATTATTTTATTTAATCCTTAATTGAATTGCGATTAATGGCTAGATCCGGACTCACCGACACTCAAAATAATGTATAAAAAGAAATTTAGATTATATTGTATTTATATATTATTTTGTATTTGAAAATGATTTTCTATCTTGATTACTGCTGATTATAATTTTTATATTCTGCTTATTTTTTATATAAACTGTCTTTTTAAATAAGAAAAGACTCACAACAAAGAAAGAGTTGTTGTAAATTAAAAGAACATATTGTGCTACTAAACAGTTCTCTGAAAAATACGGGAACCGCACTTCTTAGAGATAAATGTATTTGAATTGGAAACAATGAATGTGAAGTGGTCAGTTGACGTGAAGAATCGACGACTATTTAACGAAATCCGCTGGAACCGGCAGAGAAAATCAGAGGCCCAAAAACTGAATGGTGACGCCAGCCATCGGCGGACCGCGATAGTCGCACTCACACAGAAGCTCGCAAGCTCTGGCGGCAGCGCATCCTCTTTAGTACGGATTTGGCCAGGCAAGCTGTCATTTCAATTGTAAGGTGTAACCGATAATTCGTAAGGTCACGTGTTCCTGGGTTAAAAGAAATCAGCTTCCCGACCGCATGGCGAAGCAAGTACGTCGCCATATTAAACAAGCCGACCAGCTGATAACTCACCAACGATGTGCAAGTTCTCTCTAAGAATTTTTTGTGGATTCTCGGTGTTCAGAGTTTTAAATAAATAAATTCAACTTGTCTATTAAATTTATTTAATACCTTGTGTGACGTGACTTCCACTCGGACTTCGAGATAACCAGGGGGAAACAGTGCCGTTTGTTTTGAAAACGAAGTCCGGGTAAATACTCGATTTACCTGGCGGCCAGGGAAGGAATCTCCACTTATAAAAAACGGACTTCGATTGATATTTACAGGTGCGAAGGGTGAAGTCCGTGAATTCAGTGTCAGTGCCGTCTACATTGCCCTTTTTGTAATGTTTTTGAAAACTTAAAAAATGTATAATTTAATGAATTAAAATAAAGTAGAAAAACAGCGTTAGATGTACGTATTTTTTAACATTAAATTTGTTTCCTTCAAAAGCGTTTAGTCTATTTACCTGATTCTTTAAAATTGTTGACTCGGTTTAAAAAGATAATTCACAATTTTTACATACAGATGAATTTACTAGTCCTTTTTCTAAATCTTGAATAGTTTCAACTTTTTCACTTATAGATAAAATTTTTCTTTTTTTCTGGTTTTCCATTTTATACGTTACAGAAATTTGACTAATTAAATATAAATTAAATTATAAAATGCTTTTACTTCTACCAATAACAGACTGACTGTTTACTTATTAAACTGATTGTATACTGGTCGATCTTTGCTATGAGCGATACTATTTTATGTCTTTAAAGCAAATTAGCATTGTATTTACGTTCGTAATAACCTATCTAAGAAAGTGATCTCTACTACATATACGTTACATTAGAAAAAACAAAAACTAATTTCCATTAGTAATAACTGATCTCGTAAAAAGTTGTTTCGACTGTGTTTACTTTTTTATTCAAGCATTGCAAAAAAATTTAAAAAAGCTATCAAACCAGGTAATTTTTACTTTGTTTGCTTAAGAGAAAAAATTGTGACTTTTGAATAAAATTTGACGTTTTATATTCAAATCGAATATTTTAAATAATTAAATAAAATATATAATAGATGAATGTGTAAATAAATTTTTGAATATTTTTTTACTTATATTTCTATAATTAAATCTTCTGAAATATAATAAAAATTCAACTGCTAAGATTTTGACACAAAACGGCAGATTTTGCTTCAAAAGTTGCATTTGTTTTTTTTTTCTTAAAAAAAAATTGCCAGATTTCACAGCAATTTTTAATTTGTTCGCATTGCTTGAGTAAAAAAATAAATATTCCTAAAAACTCAAGCAAATTTTAAATTGGGAAAGGTCGAAGCATGTAACCATGTAACTTATAATTTGAATATTAGCCTGAAGAGGATAACGAATAATGTTATCGAAACGTTGCTTAAACAATAAAAACAAAGCATAACATGACGTAAAAAATGTTTTATGTTATCTTCTTTACCCTCCTTGGATCAAATTTAATGCTTCGGCTTTTCCTATATTAATTTGGAAGGGAATTTATATTTTTCTACTTAAATTTTAAATTGTTTCTTTCAGTGTACCGATCCTTTCAGACATAATATAATTTCAATACAGGTAAGGGAGATTATTGTCTTAAAAGTTTCTACATTTCTGTTATGAATTAGAAAGTAGTTTCGTCGACAAGATAGTCGCGTTTCCCTCCGTCGATGAAAAGTTTCATGAATAATATGCTAGTACCAGGAAAATTGATCGTTCTATATTCGATATTTCAACGAGGGTTAAGATCTTGAGCAATAAAAATGCAGCAACATAGTATTGCGGTTATTCAATAATTCCCGAAGTCAATTTGCATGTAAATTTTCCATAAATATTTAATTGGGTTAGAAGCCTCTGTCTCTTATCAAGTTATAAACATCTTTACAGTTTCTAGTAAACTAGAGTCTAGTCCATCTATTACGAAGTCGCTTATAATAAACATTTCCTAATAGTGACCTACACGCATTCCTTATTTAGGTTTACATTGAAATTACTATAAACATGAGTTTGTTTATAGCGACTTCGCTTATAACGACCATCTGCATAAAAAGACGTATTTTTATTAGAAACGTAGCAAATTGTGCCGGTTATAACAAAAAATCTATGGTGATGGAAATCCAGAAGTTTCTTGAGAAGTGCTAATAATTTAAACAGCGGTAGAGGCTCTACAGTAAGGTACAAGAAGATACAAAAAAGCAATTAATCCAGACCTGGCGTCGTTTGTTTCTTAACGTTGCTTATATTTTTATTATTGAAATAAAATTAATAAATATTTTGGCTTAAGGGGTGAGAAGAAGAATTTGGAATTTTCTCTCATTATATTGGACTTGCACACAATGGTTTGAAATCTAAAAATATCGTGCCTATCACTCTAAATTTACAAATTTTATAATTTTATATTTCCAATCAGCAAGTATCAATTGATTATTTTTCATGGATAACAAAAATTCCGCCAATACCCTGAAAAATCCAACTTTTTGAACCTTCAACTTTAATTGCTTTTTTCTTAAAACTCGATTTTCGAAGACGGTGGACACGATTTCTTGAAAACTAATGCACCGATCTTCTTGAAATGTTGTACACTTCTTGTCAATAGCATCGACTTGTGCCTGAACATAGGATTTTTTTTCTTTTTTATCACAACCAAATTTCATCAAGATATATATAGTCAAAAAGTGTGTAAAAATGGTACATTTTGCAGAAAACTCTGCCAAAAATCAAAATTCAACAATTTTCAAATCCTTCGTTCAGGCACCAGCCAGACTTACCTACTAACAGAAAATTTTTTGTTTTTTAATTTCGAATGATGCTCCTTAGAATTATCATGTCCACCGCAAAAACATTTTTTCCCAGTGTTGTTAAAACCTCAGTCCTCTATTGCTTAATTTTTATAATTTTTCAATGAAATTTATAAAATTTATTATTTAAATATTGTACTTTTATGTGATAAAAGAGCTCTATAAATTAATTCGTTTATTACAAAACAAAATTATTAAAAAAGTTCTTTATTTTGGCCTTTGAAACCCCTGTAACCCCTTAAATCTGTTCTATTGCTTTTAAATAAATATATTCTATCATTTTAATTTTTAATTTTATTATTTATTATTGTATTTATTAATATCATATCTTTCTTTTTTAAATTTCTTTAAACTCAATATGTGCCATTCAATTTCAAATCATTGCACCTACAAAAGACATTTGCAAAAAGCTTCTTTTTAAATCAAATAAATCTGGTTAAAATTAAATCATTGATAATATATTACGTTCTATTTTGAAAGAGAATTTAATGCTCTTTCGATTTGTTTTTAATTTTTTAAAATTTTTTTCTAATTTTATAAAGAAATCTCTATTTAAAATCTCAAACTCTTGATATCTCAAAACACTCTTTCTCAAATTTTCTTGAAACCCATGTAAAAAGAAATCTAACGTTTTTAAATTTAAAAGAAAATACGATGATTTAAAAAAAAACTTTCAGGAAAGAATAATTATTTTAATTCCACAGGCACAAAAATGGCGCTTTTAGATGCCTGTAGGCAGGGTCTAAACGCATTCATTTGTTCGGTTGAGTGAAAATGTCGTTCCTTTTTTCCCTAGAGAAAAAATGAACAGCTGATCCATGTTTTTTTTCACCTTAGGGAAAAAATGGGTACCATTTTCATACGGTCAAACGAATGAATGCATTTCGACTCTAACCTACAAGCAATTAAAAGCACCACTTTTGTGCCTTTGGAATAAAAAGTATCGTAAGCAACACGGGTTTACATCAGCGTAAACAAATGACTGCCTTTAACCCCTTGTTGGTTAATATACTATTATTATTTAAGTTGCATGACATGTTCTTTAAAGTAGGTATTTGTTTAGATAACGCATAGCAGCACACATTTTTTAAAAGTAGAAAAATAATTTTTTTTGATTAAAATAGGTACTTTATAATCAGAAGAAGAGAAAAATATGATGGACAGGGCCCTAAGATGGACATTTCGTATAAAATTTTTGTTTAAGGTGACAGCGCCTTATGCTTTTTGTCATTTTTGTTGTTTGTCTAGACGAAGATTTTGATGCACATTTAAAGAAAAAATACCAGTTGGTTTTTCTTCTACACATGCCACGTAATTTAGTGTCTAAAAAAGTTTTGTAACAGTTTTTTCTTTAGTTGGTAAAGTTATTGAAATTGATGATTTAGAATGAGTATTTAACGTTACAATATTCTTTATTTATCGTAAAATAATATCCTAAAATGATTTTACTAATTCAGTGTTCGTATATATATTTTTACTGGGGATTAAAAAATGGTGTCATGTACCCTAAGATGGACAGGCCTCAAATCTTAATGTATTTATTTGCATATTTTGGATTTTACACTTTTTTAAATAATTTTTTGAGCCAATTAATTAAAATTTTTTATTTTTCACCATAAAATATGATGTTATCGTCAGAGAATTTCATGTAACAATATTTTTCGATATTTTATTACTTTTTACTGCTAAGCTATTAGATTAAAGTTTTAAGAAATGTTATTTCCTGATAAATTCCGTAAAATGATTAAAAATTATTTTAAGAATTGTTACAGGATGTTAATTTCTTATTTACTACAATTTTCAGAGACTTTTATGAAGGTGTCCATCTTAGGGCCACTTTTTTTTGGACCAAAAATTTTAACATTTAGAAAAAACGCTTTAAAAAATGTTTATGTTCAAAATAAAATTTTATCTCTGTGGCCATAAGTTACCTTATAAATTGTACTTTCATCCGGTATAAAACATTTTAATATATTTTATTTGGTTTGGATTCTACAGCAATAAGACGAAAGGGTGTCCAACTTGGGGCCCTCTCCCCTATTTTATTTGATAACCATAGTTTGGAATCGAAAATTTACTGAGGAACCTTAAAATTTGGTCTATAAATGTAAAATAGTGACTGTCTTACAATAATCTTTAATAATCTAGGAAAAACTCAAAAAAAAATAGGTGGTCAGTGGGACTGACCACTGTGCTGGATAAGGTACTTTTCCGAAATTTTAAGTTTTTTTAATTTTGACCACGACTAACTGGTGTATTTTAACAGCATAACAAACAATCCGATAGGGACAAATGAAAAAATTAAATAAAAACTGCGTTTTTTATAGAAACTTTGATTTTTTTAACTGTAAGGACAAATCTTATTTAGACATTTTTTTTGTTGAAAAAATCTGTCTTTTTAAAAAATATTGAAAACCAATCGGACAAGCATTAAATTGATTGATATATTGATTATTATTTAATACTGATTATAAGAATAATTATGCACTAGTTGCAAGTTTGCAGTAAAATGATTTTATATAGTTTAAAAAAGTCAAATCGTTTTAAAAATAAATGTTAGGAGCCGTCCATATATTACGTCACACTGTTTTTCACAATTTTAGACCCCCCTTCCCTAATGTCACACACTGTTCCATACATTAGCGCCATTTTTTCTGCTTGTTGTCACAAATTGTATAACCTTCCCCCGTCCCCCTTAATAGTGAAGCAATATATGGATGACTCGCTACAAATTTATATATTTATTTTTTCTCATTTAAAATCATCCAAAACAAATGTGAAACTATAATTTGACATTTAAATTAATTTAAATTAATTTCTTTTTATATTTTTTTTAAATTAATTTTTTTTAAATTAAGACATTAAAAGCAATATTATACATACATAAGGCATTTATTATATTGAACCATAATTTATTGTTAGTAATCAAAACAGCACCTAAGAAGCAAAAAATCGATTTTCGAATTTTGATAATATTATGTTAATTAAATGTCCCTTTTTTCTCATCTAATGTTTGAAAACATTTTCATTGAATATTTTTCACGTATTTAAGACTTAAGCATCAGCGATTTATGCAGAATCCAATAGCGCACGCGCCGCTTCTTTTTACTCTCCTGTAAAATTGCCGTTTGGCTTCTTAGGTGCTTTTCTTCGCGACGCGTCACATAATATTAATGGAGAATGCTGTTCTATTCATTTTCGCCCATGTTAATAGAATTTTCAAACTTTTCGTTCTAGCATTCTTGAATTAATGATTGTAAAACAAATAATCCTTCTGTTGAAACTAACCACATGACAAAAAACTAAATTGTTTATTAGAAGAGTTTTAAAAACCACTTCGACTTAAAAACAATTTAGTTTTACGAATCGACGGCTGAAGATTCACATGCAACTAAAAAATTGTCGGGAGCATCTTAATTTCGAAGACCTAATTTTAATAAAGACTATTTTCTTCAGCCTTTTCCACATCCTCTCTAAAGCCTCTAAAATATTTGACATAGCCTCTAAAGAAAGAAGATTGTTTGTTGGTTTGAGAGCGCCTTTTCGAACATATTTAATATTCTTTAATTTGGTTTTAGCCTCCTACCAGTACGATACATGTTGACTACTTTCCTTTAAAACTCTTCTGAGAGGCTTTGCTGCAGTTCCTTCGCATTTTCCATTAACTGACTCAGATAACCTGTCTCTAAAAAAAGAGTACTCTGCAGTATGTGTTGCGCTTCTTTGGGTAACTTCAGTGATCCATTCGAAGTTTCTATACAAACTGAAAACATATTGATAAAAAACAACTAATATTTAAAAGTACAAGGTAAACGTGACATTTTAAATAATTTTTTTTTTAATTTCGTAAAAAAACTTTAAATTTTTTATGTTTCAACGTTTTTTTTTCCTTTTTAAGTAAACACAATAATGAAACGTTGTTCATAAAGTACACAAAATCATAAAGGTTTATGCATAAGCACATGTTGTGATGATGACTTCGATGGTGTAGACAAGATTTTCCCGTTGACTGCTTCTTCAAATGTTGAATAATTTATTATAAAGCTTTGAAATTGCTTAAAATATCTTTCGAATTCTATTTATTTTTCGGATGAATGCACTTTATATATTTAAATAAATATAAGGCTCTGATTTTACTCTCTTAAATTGAATCAGTAAAATTTTCGCTGATTCGAAATCAGTAACTGCTTCGATCCTAGTGAAAATTTTAAATGATATATATTGAGAGAATAATATCTCACTAGAATAAAAACAAAAGTTTTATTAATAGAAATTGATATAAATAATTTGAATATTTTTTTTAGAATATTATCAGAATTATTAGAATAATCTACGAGGCAGATAAAACCAATTGCATATTTCTTACCATTTTTCAAGAGTGACATTGTGATAAACCGATTTATGGATTTACTGAAGATGATTACGCTGTATGCAACTTTCATTTTTTTAAATTGATTATGGGGAAAATGCTTTTCCTCTAATTTCGGAAGAGATCTTATAAAATGTCAGAGTTTCGATTCATATCAAAATACATTTTAATATGATCGCAGGATGCAATTTTTTTCTGTTTTTCTTTTGCCTAGAAAAGTATATTTCTATATTTTTTAAGGAAATTGTTACGTACACTTTTAAATACTTAAGGAGGATCAAACATGGCCAGTAAGAACACACCTCCTATATCTATTTCGACTAGGTGTTCTGAGGGAGTAAAATTTTTAAAAAAAATTATTAATTTAGAAAAAATATTCTAAAAAATTCTACCTGCATCTGTGCCTTTCTCTTCGCACTCAATAATCTATTGTGGTCTTGCTGTTAAAACTAACGGCAGCCCTGTTTCTTTGATATCTCAAACATTGCCTTTCATGCATTTTGTAAGCTGTTCACAATTCTTTCAAGCATTTAATAAATGGTAAGAAACTGTCATTTTTTATCTAGTTTATACTCCTAGAACCATAATAACTAACAAGTGATCCGCAAAATGGCTCGTGCATTTCTCGCTAAAACTTAAAATCCGATGATTAAATCTCTTTTCGGATCGTCAAAAACGTGCGATTGAACTGCAAATTCATCTGACATCGTAAATATAACTTTGTTCTGTTGATTTAACATATTTTCTACAGTATTTTTTAATTGTAAATATATACACGGAATTTATTTCTGGTTGAAGTCTTACCTTACATAAATGCCGTCTTATTGTTTTAATAGATAGCATAAGATAAAATGACCGCAAAATATTGTAGCACATTATTGATATTTTTAAAGTCGCAGCAAATACGGTATTTTATTTTTTCGTGTATCGTCGTCTTTTTTCTAAATTGCCAGCATTAACCAACTGCATTTGAATAAATTGCACCTGCTTGGATGACAAATCTTTTGCATAAGAATGTTGTTTTTTGCTTTCTTCAAGAAGCCACTTTTTACACCTAAAAAAAATTATTATTATGTAAAAAGATAATAAGAAACTTTACCTTCTTAACTGTGCTTCCATTTTCAAATGTTGTTTCTGAATATCTTGTGGAATTTTGTGGATTTCTTCAGTTTTGAGTGATAATTCTTCACTTTTCTTTTTTTCTAAAAATGTACGCTTTGTTGTCCATTTCTTAATTTTTGTTTTCGTTTAATTTTGTCTATTCTTCAATTCTATGTGCTTAACTATTTCAAGTTCATCAAACAAATCTTCTTCTACTCAAAGCTTTTTTTTGGATTAGTTTTCTCAACTTATAAATTATATATTTTTATTAAAAGTTTAAGTTTAGAGAATTATATCATTTATAATATAAGAAAGATATTTTTAATAGTAGGATAAATTTATTAAATTTGGGATTGGTTTATTTTATAAAATTTTACAAAAAATAATTAATTAATATAAAAGTAATTTAATCTAGTAATATTAATTAATATATATCAATATATATAAATTATCAATTTATTATAAATAATATATATTATTTATATTATTATTAATATATATAAATATATATCTTTAAATAAAAAAATTAATTTAATTTTTTTTATACTCTTAACAAAGAAAATTAATTTTTTTTTAAATTTACATGCATAGCGACGGTTTATTTGCATAAAATATATTCAAAGTTTAAAGTTTTGATATGATTTTCTTTTAAAAAAATAAATATATAAACAAAAAATTAATATGAATATTTATTGCATATAAATACCATTTGTCGAGACTGTGATACCAATCGCCCGATTTCTGGACCCAATTGTCGTTTTTACTTTAAAAAAGCGCTATTACTTAAAATCAAAAAAAAATAAAACGATCACAAATTACTATTTATCTAAGCTTTTTTTAAAAATATAAATAATCACATGTATTACAAAACAATAGAAAATGTTGTTAAGAAAACGTAACTCGACAATTGGAGATCGGTGAAAATAAAGAACTATTTCACGTGTAATGATTTTATTTAAACTATTAAATACTTTTATCATACCAATGTTTTAATTTTAAAAAACTTTATTCTTTTCTGTGCATGATGATATACTTATTTATAATTTTAAAATATAAAAATATAGGACTTTTAGAATTTAAATTATGATAGTCGAATTGTAAATGAAAACAGCAAATTGCGACTGTCAGCTGATCATGTTGATATTGCATATTAAAACATTCAATTCTATAAAAATGGTCTTTAATCATGCAAAGAAATATTTTTGAACATTTACACAAATTATTCATTGATATTGTAAGACAATTATATTTTAAATTTATAGTCTGATTTACTTTTTATAAGCAAATGTAGTCAGTTTGACTCTACAATTGTTGCAGGTTAAAATGCACTAAAAGTATCCAGTAAAGGATTTGTAGATAGGATTCATAGCAATTCACATTTTTCGAGTGGTTGTCAATTGACACATAATATTCTTACTACAGCTTAGCTAGTGGCTTTCTCTGCCTCTCTGCGATCTGTTATTGTAAGAGCACTTTCAGATCAGGGATAAAATTATACATTTATTTCAAAGTAACAAGCAAACACGTTGAACTCGAAGACGTACCCAATATCAGCAGAAGTTAGTGTTCTTGGAAATCAGTCATTTAAACGACTCAGCCGCCTTGTTCCACTCACTGTAAAGACATGTAGTGGTAATGACACTGTTCTATCCACTGATCTTTTAATTGTCGATCATCTAACGTCTTATGTACCTAAATTCAGTCTTGCGGTTTCTAATTGGGATCATGTTCGTAATTTGACCTTAGCTGATAAGCGACTAACAGATGACACTCCTATCCATGCTATCGTTGGAGTCGACCTTCATCCATATACGAACTCTTTGAAGGAATTTGTAGAGGAGGGCCTGGGAAACCGGTAGCTCAGAATACGATTTTCAGTTGGGTTCTTTTAGGCCGTACAGAGCCATTCTCTTCCTTCGAGACAATAGTTCAAGTTCATCACATTCAAGTGTATAAGGAGCTTGATAAAACTGTACGTCGATTCTGGAAAGTAGAGGAAGAAGCTTTTCTTTAACCGTTCTCGGCAGAAGAAAATGAATGTAAAAAACATTTCCGCGAATCACATTCTCGGACTCCTGAAGGTAGGTATATTGTCAGGATACCTGTCAAAACTCCCCCACCTCTTGATATTGGTGATACTTGTAGGCGATCACATAAAGTACTTCGCTCAATTGAGAAAAGACACGCTTAACGTCTTGACGAGAAACAATTCTACCATTTATTTCTTCGCGAGTACCAATCTTTGGGTAATATGAAACTAGTTGATCCACTTAATGATCAACCAATTCAACCCGTTTATCTACCTCATGATCCGGTAGTGAAGGCTAGCAGCACTATCACGAAAAATAGAGTTGTTTTTAATGCCTCGAGTCCATAATCGAATTCACCGCTTTGTGTACTGCGCTGACATAGAAAAAATGTTTAGGTAAATTGTTGTTGAAGAACGGTAAGTCGAATATCAGAGGATTCTTTGGCGGATTAATTTTACGGAGAAGACTTAAGAATATCAGCTGTTAACGGTGACGTACGGGACAGCTAGTACCTCCTTTGTAGCAATGAGAGTACTGCAACAGCTTGCCCTAGATGAAGGTCATGCCTTTTCATTGGCCTCCTTGATTATTCAAGATTAAATCTATGTCGATGATTGGTATTTCCTGGAACCCAGCATTCGATACTCACCGTTTTTCCGTGAACTCAGAGAAAAGTGAAGTCTTTACCAAACAAGTGGGTCTCTACATTTTTAAAAATTATTTGATCCAGACAGGTGGTGGTTCACCTGTTGTTATTCATGCAAAAATATTTATTCTGTCTCTGTGGCAATATCAAATCGATTGGGAGGACATTTTACCTGACGAACTTTTATCTTCCTCGTTTAAACTCTATCATTCTCTGAATATACTTGATAAATTACTCTTTGAAGAATGAAAAGTCGTAATCTCCAGACAAAGTCAGTCCTTTATTTCAACGCATCAAACGTGTCGTCAATAATAAAAAACGCCGACATTTCGCCATACATATATGTAGGCCTCCTCAGGACAATATAAATTAAAATAAACAAGATAAGAATATAAATACAATAAAGATTATACACAAATTTGAGGTTATTCCAACAAAACAATATTTTACATTACAATCATAAACTTAAAATAAATTATAAAACTTACATCATAGTCAAATATAAAAGAATATAATCCATTGTCAAAAATTTAAATATTTCACAACAGAAGTCCAACACTAATAATAAATAATATAAATAAAAACAATACAAAAACAAAACAATATATTATCAGTCACATGTTAAAATCAGTAAGTTTGTAAGGTTAAAAACTAACATACACAATTCAAGCATCCAGAGGTATGTTAGAAAACTGTATTATCATCATTTCATATATGTATAATCTCAAGTAACTTATGTTTCATCAAATTATTCAACATTTATCCAAAATCACATGATATAAACAATTATAATTTTTTAAATCAGTAATTAAATTTAAACTGTTATCTTTTTCTTTTTTTATAAAAAACATTTCTCCCACTTTTCGTTTAAATTCATTATTTTCTTTATGAACAACTTTGTTGTTGTTGGAGATTGTCTGGAATTGTCTGGAGATTACGACTTTTCATTTTTCAAAGATTATATTGTTCTCAGACGTAAAACAAAAAAAAACATTTTTTATTGATAAATTACAAATTTCCCAATGGATTGGGACAGTTGACAAGACTTTAATCGGAGAAACTCATGATTTTTCAGATGTATCAACAGCCGTAACGCAGCTGTCGTGTATTTTCGTTTTGTTTGTAATTCAGGTACAGACAAAATCTCACAATTATTGAGTAAAAAGAAGATTGCTTTTGAAAAGAAAGTAAGTGTATCTTGTCTCGAACTTTTCGGTGCTGTATTATTAGCATGCATTATGAAAAAATTACTTGATTTACATGAGTTTCGATCTTTTAAACCATTCTGGTGAACCGATTCTTCAAATAGTTAGAAGAATGGTCGAGATTACCCTCGTTCCATTAAAACACGTTTGTAGCCAACGGAGTCTCAGAAATCCACACTCTTATTCCTGAAATTACTTGGCTTCATGTTCCCGGTTCCGAAGAGCAGGCTGATCTAGCCTCTCGAGGTACTCAACCTAAAGCTATCAATTTAAATTCCTTGTTGTGACAAGGTCCGCCATGGCTATCTTTAGGCAACAGTGAGTGGCCGTCCGATGAGCCCTCTGAGCCAATCAGTACTGCTATTAAGCAAAAAGTTCCTGGTTTATGCGTATTAAATTCGACCTTCAATTCTGAAAATTATCTGGAAATTGCAAAACGTTTCTTATATTAGGCACGTTTACTTAGAATCACCGCCCTTATTTGCATTGGCTATTTCTTTGGAAAAAATTAAAACAATTTGCATCCCTTGTTCCAGATGCTGAGGAATTGAGGTATGCTTCCATTTTTACAATGTACATGTCAGGATTTTTTCACCGTTCTCGACTTTTTATCGAGTCAGGAAAGAATGAAGTGAAAAATCAAAGATATTTTCAGAATCATTATTTCCCACGAATCCCTTCTATTATATTCTTTTGTCGAAAAAGTGTTAAATTTTTTTCATAAAAATGGTCAAAGTGCAGTTTTTAGGTAAATACAGACAAGTGATTGAAAACTCACGTTAATAACACCTGCAAATTTTGTTTTTCCAACACCCTTAAAGAAATATTTACAGTTCAATTTGTTTTTATGGCGACGAAGAGCTGTGACGGGGTAGTGCGAGAGAGTCGAAAATAGGAGAAAAAACAGAAAGAGAGACATGGAGTGGAGATGCGTGTTTTTCTCCAGCTACGCGTTCCAATCTCAATACACGATTATTGGTATCTTCGACTTGTAAAAATCAGCAGATAATATTTTATTTGTAATTTTCTTTTCATTTCCTTCAAAATAAAAAAAATGCAACTGCGCTCGAAAATGTCAAGACAACGTTTTTTTTTGCAACTTTGTCACCCTGCCACTCCCTTACGTTGCGCTTAAATAATCAGATTTTCTAAATGTACATTGTACAGTTAATAATTAACCCACCTTACTCTAATCTGACACGCTTTAATATTTTCGACAATCGATTTTTTTTTACTAATCTGACGGGCTGTCCAGACTCATGTCTTTAAAAAAAAGGTAATATCTGGTGGGGATACTCAACATCATGCAAGTTATCGCCTTCTATGTTTATCTTCCGCGCTCGAGTTAATTCCAAAAAACACTTTGTGTGGGCTCCCGTACTACTTAGGATGCCCTCCCGATCTCCCAGGATAACTTCCGGATATCTTTAATATTTCCTCCGGATACCCTAGGACGTCCTCTGGATTTCCCTAGGACGCCCTCCGGATGTCCCTGAGGTGTCTTTCGGATATCTCTTAGGTAAAATTTATGTAGGAAATAATTTTAAACACAGCATAATTGCTGGCCTAACATTGCAAGAGATTTTGGTTTTAAGAATTTTGAAACATGCATCAAAAATTTATGAAATCACTTTTTAAAGAGGAGGTTGACAATCAATTTGACAAAAAATTCAATATCTTTTGTTTGCTTAATTTTATTCAAATGTTGTCCATAATACGTGAGAGAATAGTATGTTATTCCTTCCGAGGTACATATGCTATTTTTTACCACATAAGTACGAAAATTCGTTTTTTGTAAGCGTGAAGCGGGCAGTACTAGCAGTTTTAAGGTTAGTGACGTCAGATGTAAAAAAACTTGAGAACAGTGCATAATTTTTAGCCTTCAAATATTCATAAAGTGATTATACGCAACATCCTTGTAAAATTCTGTTAATATCCTGTGAATATCCTAGGGACATTCTGCGGATATTCTAGGGACATCCTGGGAATATCCTAGGGACATGCCAGGAATGTATTCAGGATATTTTGAGCTTATTTCAAGATATCGTGAGTATGTACTACAAAGATTTTTCCGATGCGTTTAATCGTTATATGTAGGTATTGTGACGTGGTTTTTTATAAACTCGTCACAAAATTAGTTCCTTAACGGCGGCACCGATGAACTGCCCGAGTAAGAATGTAAATAAGTTCGCACAGTAAATTATTTTAGTCAATCTTTAATTAAATCGTGAATAATGGCCAGATCCGGACTCACCGACACTCAAAATATTGTATAAAGAGTGATTCATATTACTTTGTACTTGAATATTATTTTGTATCCGGATTATTATTGATTGTTAGTTTTATATTCTGTTTATTTTTTCATATTAACTGTTTCTGTAAATAAGAAAAGACTCACAACCAAGAAAAAGTTGTTGTGAATTACAAGAATATTGTATCACTGAGTAATTCTCTGAGAAATTCGGGAACCGCACGTCTCAGAGGTTGGATACATTTGAATTGGAATCAACGAACATGAAATGGTCAGTTGGCGCGAAAGATTGAAGTCGATGTTACGAGGTCCGTGGATACCGGCAAGGAAATTCAGAGGCCCGAAAACTGAATGGTGGCGCCACTCATCGGTGGGCCGCGAAAGCTAGCCTCGCAGCGCTAATGCATGCATGAAGCACGTTTTTCCAAGAGTTCGGGTTTGGCCTATCAAGTCGTCACACGGGTGTTACGGTATCACCGAATAACTGTCGAAAGAAGCAGAAAAATGGATTACCGAAAGGTGCTTCAACAGCTAAAAGGTTGGTGAACAGCCTATCTACCCTGTGCCAGTGTTTAGAACTCGTGGGGTCACGAGTTCTGTGATTAAAAGTGGTCAGCCACCCGACCACGTTGTGAAGCACGGACGCCGCCATCTTCACCACGCCGCGCCGGCCGGCTGACCGTTCACCTTGAAGTGCGAATTCCCTCTATGCCTCTTGACGAGAATTCTCAGTGAAGTGTTTCATTAAATAAAATTAATTCAATAGTGTAAACTCAGTTAAAGTGTTTAATTAATTTTCATTGTTTGTTAGTGCATTGTTTCGTGCCTGTCCACCCCCATCTCCCATATCGACGTGAATCACGATCTTGAGACGGGAAGTCAATTTAGACGTCGAGCTAGCCAGTCTGGATACGGTACCGTTTGTTGTGAAAACGGAGTCCGGGTAGATACTCGATCTACCTGGCGCCCGGAGAGAGGATCTCCGAATAAATAAACGGACTTCGATGGTTATTCACGGGCTCAAAGGGTGGAGTCCGTGAATTCAGAGTCGTTACCGAGGGTACACATGAGTTTAAAAATTAATTCCGAATTAAAGTAATTTACGCCAGACCGTGGTAAATTACCAAGTAAGATTCGGAAATTTTTCAATTTCGTTGGAAATTTGGTTTTGAAAGGAAAATTTTCGAAATAGTGGTGGTGTATTGCCCGGACACGTTAGTAAATTACTTTAAGCAAAAATAACTTACCGGTAAGTTACCGGGTAAGATTCGGAAATTTCCCATTTTCGTCGGAAAGCTAGTGTAGAAGGTGGAAATTTTCGAAATAGCGATAGAGTATTGCCTGGTTATGTTGGTAAAGTAATTTAGACATTAGAAGTTTACCGGTAAGATATGGTAATTTTAGTTTAAAAAAAATTTTAAAAATATCCGCCATATTGGATCCGCCATTTTGAATTTTTAAAAAGTGACATCAAATTCATGATCAGCGACCCCAAAAACCCCGGAGTAATAATTTTCAATCAAATCCGATGAATTTTAAAAAAATCTTCAAAATGATCTGCCATATTGGATCCGCCATTTTGAATTTTTGAAAACTGACTTCAAATTCGTGAGCAGCGACCCCTAAAACCACCGAGTAACCATTTTCAAACAAATCCGCTAAATTTTTAAAAAAATTTTAAAAAATATCCGTCATATTGGATCCGCCATTTTGAATTTTTAAAAAGTGACATCAAATTCATTATCAGCGACCCCAAAAACCCCCGAGTAATAATTTTCAATCAAATCCGATGAATTTTAAAAAAATCTTCAAAATTATCCGCCATATTGGATCCGCCATTTTAAATTTTTAAAAATTGATTTCAGATTCGTGATCAGCGACCCCGAAAACCCTCAAGTAACGATTTTCGCAAGCTTATTTCATAAACTTTCTGATTAAATGAACATTACTGTCTTATTAAAAAAGTCTTTTTTTTAACTAACTTTCAAAGTTATGTAACATTATTAAAAAAAAATTTTATCATTGTTATCATATATTTCTGAAAAGCTTAGACTATGACCTTCAATTTTCATTTTGGATCATGTAAATCTGTTGGTTTTTTGACAAGATATAAAGCATTTAGTTACCCCGAGTTATCTCGGGGTTAACCGTTTTGGCACAGTGTTTTTACTCCGAGATATCTCGGGTCTAACCGTAGGAGGGTTAAATATGTGTTTAAAATAATTTTCAGAAACCGCCAATATTTTGAAAATCTTGTCTAAATTAATTATTGTAAGTAGCTTTACGATATTTCTGAACTATGACTTTATTATTAACATTCATAACATGACTTTAAGATAACTATTTAATTCGATTTAAAGAAGTATTCTGATAATTATTTTACAATTTTATTATGTCTTTCAATGTAGCTCATTGATAGAACAATTAAACATTAGAGAATATGGAAATATGGAAGGTTAGAATGAAAATGTTATCTTTGATGTGATTTCACATAAAACCTACTTAGTAATTAATAATATTCAACATGAATTAATTATTGTGTTCTGAAGGGACATTGACAATTTACATATTTTTTATTATTTCAACTCCCGAGTCATTAACAAAGCCAAAAACTTTAAACTAAGGGAACGGGGAAGCAAATCCACTAAATGATAAAAATTTTACTACACGAATTATTTATTTATTCAATACAATTTTGACTGGGTGAATTCATTATCCGATGAAAGGAGTAGTTTCGATAGGGGAAATGCTTTTAATCCAAATCCTTGGTTGGGGTGAATCGTCATTCACTGCAACAAGGAATAAATTTCATTGAAGGGGGAACATTAAATGCAAGAACTAAAACCCAAATGATATGGAAAACTTAAAATTTTTGTAAATGTGAATGCTTCGGTTCTGCTTCCCGACTCCGCTGGATTTCATGGTAGAAAATAGTAAAAGCCTAGAATGGAAGATATGGGAAGATTTCCTGTAGTATACCACCAGGTCGGAAAACCTTATTTGTTCGTTCCCAAAAATCTATCCTGGTCCTCAAGTGCAGTTGAATGTCCCAAATTTAATTGTCTAGATGATTCACATTTGGTGTTCAATAACAATTTACAGTACCAAAGAATTAGGTTTGGGGTTGTAAATTTTAACTCCTAATTAAGGATGTCATTGAGTAAAGATTAAATCAAAGGAATAACTGGAAATTAAGGATATACTTCAAGGGTTAATTTTATTTATTGAAGGGTCAAGGTAGAGATAGAATTTCTTGTATAAAAAGGTTTATATCGAACAAAGGGTTTAGGATTTAAAAGGTTAGCTTGATTAGATTAGAAGTGCCTCGAAGCTGCAATCGAATAAGTTAAACCGCACTTTAAGAAGTTAGCTAAGAGAATTATTACCTGCAAATTTTATCTGTTTTGTCTTGAACGATAAAGTCTGACGAAAGAAAGTAAGACTTGATCAACGGTTGAGAAACTTGTTGCAACTCGGAGTTTCGCTCGAGCTTTCGGTGTGTACAGACGTATTTAAGGGGATCACCCCATGTGATAGGTTCGAAAAATCGAATTTTTTTTTCGTCATATATCGCACCTATAACATACGCAGAATATGTGGGTAAAGTGATTTAAACATATTCGTCGCTGTTAACAAATTTTTACAGTGAGAAGGCTAGATGTTCGAGCGCACGGTCAAGCTTTCAACGAAGTGTGTCACTGAACCTTTTGTATCGCTTCTGTTTTTTATCCGCGAATTTTATTATTACATACACATATATATAAGTAAAAAATAAATACATTTAGAAAAACTTTAGTTTCCTAAACTATATTTTCGAATATAACGGCTGTTTTAGTAATAGTTTGGAATTCATGGCTTTATTCGTACTTGAACTTTGAAACGCGTTTTTCTCGAAACCACATTTTTTGAACTGGCGACCATGATTTCTCAAAAACGACTTAACCGATTTCGTTCAAATTTATAGAGTATATTCAGCTCATGTGTGGCTATCGCCCGAACCAGGATAATTGAAAAAGGTCAAGTCGCTTTTTTATATACAAGAAAATAGACGCAAAAAATCGCGTTTTTTTTTTTAAAAAATTCAAACCCGCGTAAAAAATTCAATTTTTAATATTTTCAAAATATCCTGGTTCCGGCGATAGCCACATAACCACAGATTAAAATGCTATTTCATTTTTTGATTTCTGTTCAGCCAATCATTTGGAATCGTTGTCGCCGATGGACCACTTTTTTATCACTAAAGCCACTTTACAGTGTTATAAGTCGTAAATATTGAAATATTTTTAATTGAAAAAATTTGTATTTGTTGTTAAAATATCACTAAATATATGGAAAAAAGTCCGAAGTTCTAAGTTTTCATGGTTCTGAAAAAAAAAACTTTAGAAAAAACGCTTAAAAAACGGCCCGTCACATGGGGTGACCCCCTTAATTGTTCTCTCCGAATTTTAAAGTATATTTGTGTTATCATTTTGACAATTTTAGTTTAACAAATCCATTCTTTTAAATGGTTGACGGCCTTGTTAATTAGTTAACATTTCGTGATTGTGTTTGCTTGTGAAGAACAAAAGAACAGTGAAAAAGCTGATTTTTGGTCTACAAGTCTGTATTCTGGATCGTCATATAATTTAAACGTCCTTTGGGTGTCATTTTGTCTCTGTATTTATTAAGAGTGTTTGTCTTACGTCTCTGTTTCTATTCTGACTCATATACAAAGGTACAATAGAAGAGACGAACTTTCCGGTTGGTGAAGAAGTGAGATGGAATTATCTGTTTAAGTCAATTAGTAATTTAAATATCTCAATCAATACTTTGAAATCAGATATCAAGCAATCTACCAAGGTGGTAAAATTCCAACTTACTTGCCACGATCATGAACATTTTTCAAAGGGTTGGCCTTCAGATTCCGGAAGTGGCCATTGATGACGACTTTCGCATTAGCAAAATTAGAGAGAAACGTCCTACAATGATTAAATTTATTTCTGCTAAGTGGGTGAAATTGGTCTTTGGCAGGGTCAGGGAAATCAGAGGCCTGAACTTGCTGGTCACCAATGATCGATATACGGAAGAGCGTCAGTTTCGTCGAGGGGTGCTGACCCAAGTTAAAAAACTAAAGGAATTGGGTCAGAATGCGGTTATAAAAAGGAATAAAATTGTTATTTTCGAGAGACATGTTCCGGTTGCAGACTCTGTTCCTTCGGTCCCAGTTACAGGCAGAGTTTTGTCTAAGCGTTCTTGAAGTCAATTTCGTGCTTCTTCTTCTGAGCGTTCTTCTGCTGCCAGAGGACAGGAATCCTCTGTGAAAAAAACAAAAAGAGGTCCATTAAAAGAGACTCCGTGATACCAAAAAACTTGGAATCTATGGACGGTTTTCTGACTTCTGCTAAAACAGTTTCAACGGATACAAATCAAAGCAACAATGCTGTAGCAGATGTATCACTTGTGGAGTAGCAATCAACATATGATAATATTTTAATCGATGCGGATGCTGAAATTATCTACTGGAACCTGCATGGATTCAGCAATGTTGCTGATCTGGATGGAAATATGGTCGATCAGGATATTCTGTGTGCCAGTGAGTCCTGGTCTACAAATGCGCAGCTAAACTTAGGTTCTCTAGAGTTTTCTTCTTTTGTTTCACCAGCATTCAAGGTCAGTCATTTTGGAAGAGCCAAAGATGGTCTACTTTTGGCTTTCAACAGAAATTTTTACGAGGCGGAAAGTTTGTTAATTGGCTTAAATCATATTTTTGTGAAATAAGGTCTAATTTTACTAGTTTTGTATTATGTTCTAGAGATTTAGTTTTTAATGCTAAGGACGCGTTCTCGTTGATTTTATGGAAACTTCGGATTTTATACTATTAAATGGACGATCTCTTAATGATTACCCTACAGATTTTTAATTTACGAAACCTTTTTTTTTTACTTTCAGGTTATGCACCTCCTCACTCAGTCTGATCAACTTCCGGTCATGTTAACATTTGCGGAAATAGTGCACCCCATTAGGGGTCCCCTAATTTATGAGAGAACACGAATTCGGTTTCTCAAGAATAAAGCGGAAATATTTGCTTCTTTCATGGAATGGAGAGGGAAGATAACAGACCTGGAAGGAGATGTAGATATTCTCAACTCGACATTTACCTCGACCATAGTTTCCGTTTCCGAAAGTTTGAGAATGGTGCGGTCATACAAGCGTTTTGGGCCATTCAATAACAATAATAATAATAATAATAAGCCGTGGTTCGACCAGGAATGCAGGAAACTTAAGGATAATGTATCTGAGGCTTTAAGGTTGGCTAAGGAGAATAATTTCTTAACGGAATTTAGAAATGATTTTTGGTAAAGAAACGTAATTATAAACTTGTTCTGAAACAAAAGAAAAAGAATTTTTGGGATTTTAGAATTATGTCTTTTGCCAATTGTTCTGTTTCAGCTCAATTCTGGTGGATTACTAATTCTTCAAGAGTATAACAATCTTACGACTCAAATATTGAACTTTCGGCTTGGGAGGATTTCTTGCATTCCTGTTACCCTACATCTACATCGGTTTGTAATTTTTATGACAGTAGTGTGGTCAAGCAGTCCCACCTGATTTTGAATGCTGAGATTGCGGTGGAGGAAGTTTTAAAGTGTATAATTGGTTGTAAATATGGAAAGGCTCCTGAGATGGATGGAGTTATTAATGACTTTTTTAAGCATTTTCCTCAAAACTGGATCTTATTTTTGACTCATTTTTGTAACTCTATTCTAATAAACCAAACAGTACCGAAAATTTTGGGGGAAATGTCTACTTTTATGTTATTTAAAAACGGGGACCCATTGTGACTCGAGAATTATAGACCAATAACGTTGCTTGGACAACCTTTTTACTCTGTTCTCAACCATTTAAATTCATTTAAAAAACCGGGAGCAATAGTTTATGCGATTTTTATTCATTTTAAGGGAGCCTTTCCATCTGTTTCTCCTCTCTTTGGTGGAAAAAATTATCTGACCTTAATTTCAGTTCTAAAATGATTAATATTTTAAAAAGTTTTTACTTGAAAGCCTTCACCTGTATAAAGACTTCCAACGGTAGAACTCCGTCAATTAAAGTTACTCAAGGAGATTTACAAGGGGAAGTGCTTAGTCCGCAATTGTTTTTGATATTTATTAGTCATTTAGAGAATTATTTATATAGTAAGGGTTGTAGAGGTATTTCTATCAACCATCTGATTAAAATTATTATTTTGGGTTACGCAGATGATTATGTTTTTCTATCAGATTCACCTATGGAATTTCGCAGAAAATTAGATACTGTATACTATTATTGTAAGGACAATAGTTTAACTGTCAACGCGAAAAGACTAAAATTGTGAGTTTTATGAAGTCTGACAGATCGGCTGCAAAAAGATTTAAATCATTTAATTTTGGAAATAAGCAAATTAAAGTGGTAGAACATTATAATTATTTGGCAGTGGTTTTTTCCGGATCTGGCTTCTTTTCTCAGGAAGCTGCTAGAGCAGTAAGCAGCGCAAATATGGCGGTGGGTGGGATTTTTCGAAGTATTTTTTCTCTTGGGGTTGATTCGTGGGAAGCTTACTCCAAGCTCTTTCAAAGCTTGGCGATAAGCGTTTAATTTTACGGAGTTAAGATTTGGGGTCCTCGCCATCTTGTTCAAATAGAAAGGGTTCAACTTTCATTTTTTATGAAGCTCTTATTCTTACCAGTCTATACACCGGACTATGCAGTCAGAATGGAGACGTGTTCTCTTCTCTTGGTTCACAAAGTATTGTCATACTCACTTAACTGGATTCAAAAAATTTCCACGATGCTTTTTTCCAGATTACCCAGACAGTCTTTTGAGGTACTTAGAGCATTGGCGGTGAGTAACCCGTTTTATGGTTTTAACTGGTTCATTCAGTTGAGAGTTTTTTTTAAGAGAGCGATATGATTACATATCGCTACATCACATATTTCACATAACATGTGGGAGGGTCTCAGTCTGGACTCTGTGAATTCTTTCAGTGAGCGAATCCTTTTGAAATATGAGCAATTTTTTCGCTCTGAGGATAGCGATTGCTGCTCCGGGTCTAGCAGTTTTCTTATTTAACCTCACGTCTCCCTTTAGCCAATCACTTAACCGTACTTATAAACCAGTTCCACTTTATACCTCAAAAAAATTATGGCCCAAATTAGGCTTTTGAATAAGTGCAATTGTAGAATCATCATCGGGAATTTTGTATACTGTATTTTAAGGGTAACAAGATTTGTTGTTTTTGTAATGATAAGTGTAATTCTTTGTTTCATTTTTATTTTGAATGTCGGGGGTGTTCCCATATTTGTGAATTTTTTTTTCCGGAAACCGTTTTGGTGTTGGATCGGGTCGCCCACATTTTCTCCAAAACTCAATTGTCAGAATATCCATTTGACCGAATTTAATTGATCCAAAATTGCATTTATCAGAAATCTCATTTATCCAAAAAAGCATTTATCAGAAATTTCTTTTGTCCGAAATTTAAATGATCAGAAATCTAATTTCTCTGAAAATGCATTTACCAGAAATATTGAAAAACCCCAAAAACGAGTTTTTTGGGGTCTTTACCCCTACTTTTCTCTAAAGCCTCTATTTTTTTTGGTCTTTCAAATATGGATCTTAAAGTGCACATTTCAAGCTTTAATTCAAGACCTTATTGAAGTTTCTAGCACGTAAGGTAAAGAGGAAAAAAATGTTGAAAAACCCCAAAAATACGATTTCCGGGGTCTTTACCCCCACTTTTCTCAAAATCATGACGTGATGCGCTATTTTGGAAACCGGCATCGTGTTCAGCGCACAAAAATACATCGGAAACTACTCCAATATCTAATAAAAAAAGTCTGATTTTGTAGACCTGTGTTATTAGAAATCTCATTTGTCTGACATTGCATTTATCAGAAATCTCATTTATCCGAAATATTATTTTTCAGAAATCTCTTTTGTCAAAAATGTTAATTATTAGTAATCTTATTTGTCAAAAATTGCATTTATCAGGAATCGCATTTCTCAAAAATTGTTATTATCAGAAGTCTCATTTGTCTGATAGTGCATTTATCAGAAATCTCATTTTTAAAAAAAATCAATTTTCAAAAACCTCATTTATCCAAATTTTAATTTGTCCAAAAACTAATTTATCAAAAATTGAATTTATCAGACTTCTTAGTTGACCGAAATTGCATTAAACAGAAATCTAATTTGTCAGAATTTCCAATTATCAAAAATCTAATTTGACAAAAGTTGCATTTATCAGAAATCTTATTTGTCAAAACTTGCATTTATCAGAAATCGCATTTGTCTGAAATCGCACTTATCGGAAGTCTTATTTATCCAAAAGATTATTCTCCATAACCTTCAATTGTGCGAAAGTCCATGTACAAGAAATCTTATTTTCCCAAACTTCCATTATCCCAACATTTCTTTTTCCAAGAGATTTTTCTGTTGTTTTTTCTGTCTGTTCGGTGAAACAATAGATGTCGCTCCGAATTCCTTCTGAACTGCACTCTGTTTTACCGATTAGACCAGGGACGGGCAACTTGCTTGGAAAGAGAAATGTTGGGATAATAGAAGTTTGGGAAAATGAGATTTCTTGTACATGGACTTTCGCACAATTGAAGGTTATGGAGAATAATCTTTTGGATAAATAAGACTTCCGATAAGTGCGATTTCAGACAAATGCGATTTCTGATAAATGCAAGTTTTGACAAATAAGGTTTCTGATAAATGCAATTTTGGACAAATTAGATTTTTGATAATTGGAAATTCTGACAAATTAGATTTCTGTTATAAGTAAGATTTTTAGTAAATGACATTGGCCACAAATAAGATCTCTGATAAATACAATTTTGAATAGATGTGATTTCTGAGAAATTTAATTTTAGAAGCATTAAATTTCGCATAAATGCAATTTCGGACAGATGCCATTTCTGAGAAATGCAATCTCGGAAACATTAGATTTCTGATAAATGCAATTTTTGATAAAGAAGATTTTAGATAATTCAAATTACTGACAAATTAGATTTTTGATCAATGCAATTTTGGACAAATGAGATTTTCGAGAAATGCGTATTTGGATAAATGAGATTTCTGATAAATGAAATTTTTGATAAATAAAATTCGGTCAAATGGATATTCTGACAATTGAGTTTTGGAGAAAATGTGGGGGACCCGTCGGATCGAGTTGAGAGTTGGCTAACGATTATGTTATCGAAAGGCTTTTGAATAATAAAAAAATTTGTAAATTTAATTTCAAAGATCTTAAGCGAACGTGCCAATCGGGATATCTAAAGTGTTATGTGGCGACGATATAAAAACTCCGCTTGTATGAGCTTTAAGACTGTAGAGCAAATGTTTTTTATTGTATTAACGTGTTGCAACCCCAAAGAAAATTTCGTTAAGCTAGATAATTGTCTTGGAAGATGTTGGCTGAGGAACTGATTTTTGGATTCGAAAGAAATTATTAAAAAACCTCTGTTTCCTGTACTTTTATCCCCTGCAATACTATTATATTCAATATTTCCGACCTTACAAGGTCAAAAATACAAGAATGAACTTGACTCTACTTCTCACTACAGAAATCGATTACACGCGTATCTCCTCCCCTCTTGTTAATCATCTCAACTTAAACTAATCAATACTTAAGTATTTATTTCAGAGGAATTCAAAATTCAGATATAACTCTCGTGAAGTTAGTTGTTATTCGAACTCAATAGATCGAGGGGTCGTGACATAATTATCAGAAAACTATGTTCTATTAATGGTAGAAGTATTAAAAATAGAAATGATGAATATGAATTACCAGGAATGTCAAATAATTAAAAGTGTGACTAAAAATATACGTTAAAAATCTTTTGCAATTTTATTTATATATAATAAATATCAAAAAAGTACAAGCGCTGCTTGTAGAAATATGCGGCGCAAACTAAACTTATGAACTTACTTCTTGATCACACTTTGTAAAAAATTATCATTTTAAACTGAAGGAGTACAGAGAATGATTTTTCGTAATTTTTCTTTTGAGTGATGTTTCTTGTTATCCATTTGCATGTTTGTTGTCAATTTGTGTTAGATGATTTGGCAGTATGTTAAACAGTTTGATCATACATGTTAAACTGATTGATTATATGTCATATGTAATAATTTATTTATATATATATATATATATGTTAAATAGTTCATGGTTTTATATTATTATCATATAAATTATTTTTGTATAAAAATTCAAGATTTTTAATTGAGATTAATTATAAATCCTTTGCTCCGAGAAAATTATGTTAACACACTATAAACTGAGTACGACAACCGAAGAATCTGAAACAAAACAATGTGTGAATGTTTAAATCAAAGTAATTAATAAAATTAATTAGTCGAATAAGTTTATCTACAGTAAAAACAAGGTTTCTGGAACCAAATAAATATGTTTCTTTTTAAATACAATGTAGTTTAAAGAAAGATAATTATAAAAAATACATCGGTAATTATCGGTTTTTCGGATCTTCTCATTATTTGAACTAGATTTAGTCTAGTACTATTCGATAATTCAGTCCAATCTGTACTTTACACTGCATTTCCAATATCTTTGCTTTTCAATTAGTAAGGGTAATGCTCAGTTAATGTTTTTTAAAAATTTTAATAAATTATCATAAATTCTGTGCAATTCTGCTTTTTTTATTTTTGGTGACTGCCTGATATTCTTATACTTTGATTAATTATAAGATTTTACTTTAAAATCAGAGAAACCCTTTACCTTCTGTTAAATCAAATGACCGTGCCAACAGTATACCAGTATTTGAATTAATATACTTATTAGAGAGCAAATCATAGTCCAAAATTTTCCAGAAGTCACACTTAAGGTTGACAACAAATACGAACTATTGCAAACATCCACTGTCGTTGCTAATAATTAAAAGAAGAACACAAACCAGTAAATGGAATTTAGCTTTTCTCCAAATCTGTTAAAATTATACGAAAATAAATTATAAATGAAAATTAATTCATGTCTTTTTTTATTTCAGAAATCGAATAAAAAAGTATGACAAGTTAAAAAATCTGTTTGATGATGGTGTACCCACATTCTAAGAACATTTTGCTTCTGTTGATAAAAATTAAGAGATTGCAATGTAATGGAAAACTGAGGAAGTTTCTGGATGCGATGCATCAAAATTTTCAGTTGCGCACAGAGTTGCAGCATCATTACCATAATAACGGTATCAATTGCAATCGTTGCTTTTCCTACACTAAAAGATCCTACAGCTTGAAGTATATAGATTATCCAAAATGATAATTTATTTTTAAGATTAACAGGTACCCATGCTCTAATAAGGTAATACTGCATTGGAACCTTCTGTTAAAGGTCCTGCTGATTTTAATATTATAGTTATTCCACCTATGCTTAAAAAAGCAATCGTTCCAATCCTAAAACATAAATAGGTTTGAAATACTGAAAACACAATTTTGCAAAAAATTTGACTACTGTCAAGTGGGGCTATTTTGTGCACAAAATTGCTCTGTTTCCACTCTATGCTTTATTAAAATTCAGAATCTGAAAAAATAAAGAATTTGTCTCTTCAGTTATGTTGTAGATATCCTTCTAAAGGTGTCCAATGAGTTAGCCGACTATGAAAAAAATTTTTGTCTGAGTTATAGAAACTCAAAGTTGTGCAGAAAATAAATCCCATGGTGGGGCTATTTTGTGCATCAAAGTTTGCTTATTTATAAAGTTCTGTAAAATAGTATATTATGCATCAAGGGAGGGAATTCCCTGTTTTTTTGTCAAGCACAAATGTTCGAAGAACGAGTGTAGCACGAGCGTAGCACGAGCGTAGCGAGTGCGAAACGAGTTCGGAGAACATTGTGCGAGACAAAAAATCGGCCTCCCGAGGTGCATATGCTATTTTCTATCACAGATGTACGAAAATCTCGTATTTTTTACGCGTTTGCGGGTCAGCACTCGCAGTTTTCAGGTTAGTGACGTTAGAGATAAAAAAACTTCCGAACAGTGAAAAAACTCTCATCGCGCAGGCGCATTGCATTAATATCTCATTGCGCCTGCGCGATGAGAGTTTTTTTCACTGTTCGGAAGTTTTTTTACCTCTAACGTTCACTGACCTAAAAACTGTGAGTTCTGACCCGCTTAAGGCGAACGAAAACACGAGGTTTTCGTGCATGTGTGGTAGAAAAATTTTTTTTAACGTTTTTGCTGTATGACGTATTATTTCCAGATATTTTAGAGTACAATAAAGAAAAACAAAGTCAGAAATATTTTTTTCCTAGGAATTGTTAAACTAATTTGAAACTAAAACACTAAAATTTCACAAAAAAGAAAATTTACAAGAAAAGTTATTTCTTTAAGAAAATTTTACTTAAAATAACTTCTATTACACTTCTTCAGTTATTTTAAGAGAAAAAGTTTCAAAATTAACTTGAAAAGCATGTAATTATTAATGTTACTTTTTTGAGGTTTTTAAGGCACCATATGTAAAACTGAAATTTTAAGCATATTTCTTTTCTTTTATAACAAAAATAAGACAAAAATGTTTCGAAACGAAATTCTAAAGTAATTTTTACTAACTACAAAACAAATTATTGAAAAAAACTTGATTTTAAAGAAGTCACAAAATAACCCACAAAATCGTGGTTTTTCAGTTTTTTACACTATTTTCTTAAAATATGCAACAAAAAGTTAGCGCATCACGTATATATAATCACAACTAAATGGTCAACAAGTATTGTTAATACTTTTAGAAACACTTTTAAACTTCCGGAGATCTGAACAGAATTTTGAGAACTTTGAAATTTTTCAGCTTGATTTTCACGATTTTACGATTTTTTTTTCTGATTTCTGATAAAGAATTGAGTAAATTCATTTTGTACTCTCGGTAGTCTAGATACCAGAAAATATTTATACTAAGCAGCAAACTTAAGCAACTGAATACAAAGATTTTATTCATTAAAAACCTCGCGTGCACAAAATAGCCCCAAAGCGCACAAAATAGCCCCACTTGACGGTACTGTATTCGAAAGAGAGGATTCAAAATTATTCGTAAAATTTTATTTTTTGAACCACCCTAGTGTACATGTCTCCGCTCTGGAATTCTTGCATTTTGAAGGAATTGTCTCTTAACACGTGGAGACTTCTTTGAGATTTACTTCTAATATAGTGTTTCATACGATATTGTGTACAATCAAGAGTTATTGTTAGTAACTTATTTTAATATTTTATTTTCTTAAATGTCGGTTTGTGGATAAATTACAGTGTCATAATATATTATTTTATTGCACAAGTTCCACAATTATAAATAGTTTACATTCTCTTCGTTCTCCCTTATTTTTTATTTTCATCAATTTTACATTAAATAGGCATAATTTTAACAAGGCTTTAATTAGTAGTAAAAATAATTTTGTATTTTTTTCCCTGTTATTTCCTAAATATTGAATTTTGTTAAGAGAGGAACATTGGCTGATCCAGGGGGAGGGGCACGGGTGCTTGGCCCCCTCCAAAAGCCTCATATTTAACAATGAGAGTGAGAGAAATAGCACTATATATCTCTCTCATTTAATACCCCCTCCAAAAACCTTGTCTGGATCCGCCACTGGAGAGAAAAGTATTAAGAGAATCGCGGAAGCAGGGATTACAGTTAAAAAAATGAAAATTATTAACTTTATTCTTTGAATGAGTTTAAAGTTTTTTTAGTTACAACTTTGCTGAATATTGAGAAAATTATGAAAATTTAAAAAAATTGTTGTCTTAGAACGATAATAAAAAAATATTATTCATGAAGCGTGAATATTTTAGACATTTATTTATGGCAAAACGTAAAGAAACAAATACCTTGCAAATTTATCAAATTTTTTTTAAATTTTGACTTCGATTAAATCTCGTGGACTGAATCTTTCATCAAGTAACATGTCTGTCAATTCAATTATTTCATCTCGTTTGGTAAATAAAGTACCTATTTTTATAGAACCACAAACAAGTGCCAACACGTAGAAAAATTTCTCTATAAATTTCTCCATGTTTGTATCACTTTGAAATAAGTACATGACGGTTGTAAATGTGAATCTATAAGAAAAGGGACACTATAAAAAAGCTAAAAATATTGTACATTAAAAATATCCTTTTGGGAGAAAACTTTGGTTGCCACATCCCAAAATACTGTAAAATGATTAGAGACAATTCTGCTTTGTACATTGCTATTTAAGTTTAAAAATTTTTCCCTACAGATTTTTTTACAAAATGTTTATTTTTTAGTTTCGAGTAATCATCATTGCTAAAATGTTATTTTTATTTACTATAAAAAATAATTTACTGTATTAAAATTTACCAAGTTATATAAATTATTATTATAATTTTAGTTTTCCATCAGTTCATCAATTTTTATTATATTCATAATAAAATGTGCGTAAGTAACTTGACTTCGGGGTTTAAATCTCTAACTGGTCTATAAATTCTAGTTTACCATCAGAGGCACATTTTTTCCCCTTCAACTAGCTTTTCATTAATAATTACTATTACTGGTTAATATGCTTTCGTTTCTAGAAATTTTTAAGCAGCAATTTGATATATATTGTATCGAAATAAGGATACTCAACGATGGGAGTCTTAAATAATTTAAAAATGCAATTTACATAGAAATGAAGCTAAAAGACATTTCTATGTTTTCAATTTTGCATTCATGGTTCATAGATAAGACAATTAGACGTAAGAGAATATGGACAGTTATAATGAAAATGTTATCTTTAATAGGATTTTACCTTTTAATAATCAGAAAGTATTTAACATCGATTGTTTATCACAAAATTGTAAGTTTTATTTATAAAGAAAGTATTAAAAATAGAAATTGTGATACAATACCTAGTGTAATGAAAAAATTGTTTTCTTTTCATATTTTTATTGTAAACAAGACAAGACATTGAATGTTAATAGAAAAATGATAAAAAACTATTATAAAAAGTTATCCTTTTTTGTCGAAAGGTAAACTACTGGATTTTTAACATTTTGATAAATTCAGAAGCCATAAAAACAATCGGAAAGAAACTTAGTTCATCTTTATACTTTCATGAAAAACGGAGACATATGTGATCTTAGGAAGGTTAATAAAAAAATAAAAATTTAAAAGAATTTCATAGTTTATATCAAGTAACTACGTTTTTTTGGCTCAGGTTTGCCAACTTCATCAGGCTTATTAATTAAAACATAGATTTTTTATAACTTGTCAAAATTATTACAATATTATTTGTCAAGAGTTAAAAGTCAAAAACGTTTTGTCGAAGCTGTCGACAAAAAAAAAACCTATGTTTTAATTAATTAGCCTTATGAGGTTGGCAAACCTGAGCCAACGAAACGTAGCTACTTAATATAAAAAATGGAATTCTTTTGAATTATTATTTTTTTATTAATCTTCCTAAGATCACATATGTCTCCGATTGTTCATAAAATTTTGGAAGAAAAAAAAATCTCTACTTTATACTTTTGTATATGAAAATAACAAAACTGCGTCTAAATTTTAAAAGTGTTTTGATGAGAGAGTGAACAATTTTACTTTCAAGACTTTGAAATATTAAAAGTTGCATTTTAATCAAGATTATAATTTTTTATTAAATGGAAACTATTTAGGTACACTAACCTAAAAATTAAAAATTGTTTTTAGTAATCAGAAAATTGTAATTTTTTTAATGCAATTTTAAACTTTTAAAAAAATGTAACAAATGAAATTGTATACCCCTTTACCAAAATAATTTTAAACCTTAGTTAAATTTTTATTTAAAATAAAACATAGACTTTATATAACTTTCTTCCAATTGTTTGGCTGATTTCTTTTAAATAAATTACATTTTAATAAAAATTACAATTTTCTGTTCATAGGAAACGATTGTCTAGGACATTCTCTCTAAATTATTTCCTATAAACAAAAATTTGTCATTTTTATTCAGATACAATATTTAATTCAGCATTATATTAGAAATTTAATTGTTCACGCTTTCACAGAGATTTACAGTCATTGATGTTATTTTCTTCTTTTGCTGACAAATAACCATTTTTCATATTACGAGGAATACATTAAAAAATTATAAATTGAGAAAGACAATCTTAGAATCTGAAATAAATGAGTCACAAAATAATATTATTTATCAAACATGAAACAATATACTCTTAACAATATAATATACTTCTATTCAGCTGTCTGCGTCTGCGTTATTAAGTAAGATTTAAAAAAAAGTAATGATATCTACTAAAATTATTGTTCTGTAATATTGACAACACTATCATGCAATGTTGTTTCCTCAATATTACATGCTACTTCGGTAATTACTAAAAATCATTTACTTACAGATGTGAATGTATTAATTGACATGGGAAAGATTTTTCCTGCAGTGAATAAAATTGGTCTTTCGGATCTTTTCATTATGTAAACAAGATTTATTCTTGAGTAACTTGGCAATGAGATCCAATTCATACTATAAATTGCATATGCAATTTCTTTGCTCTAAAATAAAAAATACATTTTAATGAATATTTCATTGTCTATTACACAGAAATTATTCCTGAATAATAATAATATTATTAAGAGATCAAATTGATTGTTACAAAATCAAACAAAATTACTTTCTCCATGACCACATTTCCAGGCCAACAATATAAACAAATTTGAAGCATGATTCCACCTAGAGAAAAACTCATCCGCCAGAATTTTATAGTTGTAACACTTTCAATTGAAAGTAAATATGTGCTCGTACATACGTCTATGGTCGTGGCACACAATTGAAAAAAGAATACCCAATTACAAGTGTCGTTTAAAATTTTTCCAAATCTAAAATATATTTTACAGAAAAAATTACAATGTAGGCAGAAACACACGATATACAAAATAATATATCACTTAACACTTTGTCAGAAAGTAATTAACGGTACCGATACATGGATTTGTGATGATCTATCCAAACCGAAGGACTCGAGTTGAGCAACACGTAAGGGGTAACAGATAGAGAGTCTTCCCCCACCATGCGGCTGTGAGCCTGGCTCAACTCGAGTCTAGGCTCCCTGCTGCGCGCTCAAAGCTTCACCGCCCGTCGAACTAAAGCCATTGTCAAGCGGAAGCTCATTAGTGACAAATTTTTCAAACATAAAAAACATAGATTTCTAATGTAACCTAATTTTCAAGGTTACATTCGAAATCTACATTTTCTTACGATTACGGAGGTATAAAATTTTTTTCGAAAAAAACCATTTTTAAGAATAGCCAGGCTACAATTGACATAACATTTTCAAAAACATTTACTTTAAAAAAATTAAACATTAATGAAATTTTCAGGAACATTTCTCTCAAAAAAATGAAACACTAATGAACTTATAAAATTTTCAGCAACATTTATGTGAAAGTATGAAAGTTTAATTTTCCCTTTACACTTTGCCCAGGCTATATTATTTGGTAGTTAGCTTTGAAAAATCCGTATATAATATAAATATATGTATATATATATCCTAATTTAATTTTGTTGGAGACAGAAATTTTCGTGACACAGTATGTCCTGAAACATCCGCACACTATCAGAAGTCGGGAAGGAAAGAAAGTTTGGTTTAGTTTGTTTAATGGCCGTACACGTTAAACGTGCTTGCAGCAGTTACGAAGCCTGGGGAAAGTGTGAAGGGAAAATTAAACTTTTATACTTTTAGACAAATGTTGCTGAAAATTGTAGCCTGGCTATTCTTAAAAATGGTTTTTTCGAAAAAAATTTTATACCTCCGTAATCGTAAAAAAACGTAGATTTCGAATGTAACCTTGAAAATTAGGTTACATTAGAAATCTATGTTTTTTATGTTTGAAAAATTTGTCACTAATAAGCTTCCGCTTGACAATGGCTTTAGTTCGACGGGCGGTGCAGCTTTGAGCGCGCAGCAGGGAGCCTAGACTCGAGTTCAGTCAGGCTCACGGCCGCATGGTGGGGGAAGACTCTCTATCTGTTACCCCTTACAAGTTGCTCAACTCGAGACCAGCCATCCAAACACCTAGTATTATTTGTCTATAATTATCGTCAGATTGTTTCCCCAAACAAAATTCAGGATATTTCTGCACACGTGTATCACAATTTCTAACTGGGCACAAAGTTGAATCATCATTGACATAATAAAAGTGTCGACAGCATTGTTAACTTGTCCAGCTATTATCAATCCTCCGGCTTGAAGAAAGTAAGTTAGCCAGAATTTTTTTCGATTTTCCAATTTATAAGGAGTCCAAGATTTGAACGGCAATGTTACATTTGAACTTTTCATCAATGGCACTGTTGCACTAAGTATTACAGTTATAGAAGAAAAAAATAGAAAGACTGTTGTAATTTTTCTAAAGGTCAAAAAATATTTGGACTAAAATTTAATGTAAAATAATACTGCTTGTAATTTTAAGAAGGTTGATAAAACTGAGGCTGGTTACACTGTCTACTTTATGATACGGAAACTTTAAAAAAGCACCTTATAATATGCTCTTTCCTTATGTTGGCGTCTGCACAGAAGTTAGTTGTCATGATAACGAACTTCTGCGCAGACGCAGTAATTTCTACGAGTTTGAAAGTTGTCATGCGACTAACGTTTCGCAGAAATTCGTGAAAGTTTGGTTAATTTAAGCTTGTTACTGAGTGAGAAGGGATCAAAACAGTCCGATTATATACACAAAAATTCTCAATTAATTTTTAATTCGTTGATGCTCTATTTGTAAGCTCGTGTTTATCTAAATAGCTCGCCGAGAAGTTTTAGGTCAAATATGTTTAATTTTATGTGTCAACATTTATTATTTCAACTCGATTTAATGAAGGTTTTTCGTGAGTAAGAAATAAAAAATTGCTTTAATCTTATTCCTGTCTTTCGATTTGCTATCTAAGTGGTTTTTTCTTGGTATCTTTCCTAAGAAAATGCATGTACTTCGTTTTTATAAAATAACGGTTACAAGCTTATCATAAGGTGCTTTTTTTAAAGTTGCGTATCTTAGGTAGATGACATAACCAGCCTCACTGTCTGACATTTTGAAAAAAAATAAATAAATAATCTCAAGTTTTAATTTAAATTGTATCATTTAAACTATAAATTGTTTGGTGAACAGAAATAAAATTTTTTTATTAATAGCATTGAAAGTAGACCTTCCAGCTTCATCGAATGTTCTGATAATGCTATCCTCAATTTTATCCTGTGGATGCGGCATTTTTCGTCCAAAAGCATGTTCCTTAATTCTTTTATTTTATTGTGCTTAATGAAGACAACTGCTATTTTAACACAAACTGAATTCAAAGCAAGACCGTAGAACAAACTTTCTGTAAAATCCTCTAAATTTGGTTTTTCTAGACATAAGTACAGTACTGTTGAGATAGTAAATACGTATACCACTGAGACCATAAATATACTATAAACATTGTACATTAGTTTAATTCTTTTTGAAGAAAATGATGGACACCAGACTCCAAAGTATTTTAAAACACCGATGGAAATATCTGCTCTGTACATTTCCAGTTTAATGTTTCAAATTAAGAAAATTATTTATTTAATTTAATACGTTACTGAAATTTTTGACATTCTGTTTTCACTGTGTCATAAATTATAAAGTATTTTTGTCACGAAGCAGTCGCTTTATCTCCCTTCGAAGTAAGAGTGTCATTAATAATTTTCTAGAATAAGAAATTATTCGATTTCTGTATCTAATATATCACGAAGGTTTAGATGGTATATGATAGTGAATAATACATTTCACGAGGTAGTTTGCATGACAATTAGATATACATCTTTGATTAGAATGCTAGTCTATGAAACTGCAATGTTTAAAACATTTTTTGTTTCTTATATATTAATCATTTTACTCAGCGGAATGTATTCTTCCATTAGGAATTAAAATTCGTTTTGCGTCACTTATCTTGATATACATGAATACAGAATGAATTAAATGGTCAGTAAAATATCCTATAAGTATAATACATGTATAAAAAAAATAATAAAATAATTATAAATCAAAAGAGAAACAAAGGATGATTAATTTAATGGTTTTTAAACTCCAAAAATAGTAAAGATTGGAAAAAATAAAAATAAGGTAAAATAGAGTTGTAACTCTTTTTATTACTACCAAATATATAAAACAAATTAAAATGCAAAATAAGATACAATATGTAGCAAAAGTTTTTTATTCAATATAAAGTAGTTTAAAATTACATTCCCAAAATTAGGCAAATAAATAAAATGTTGATTTGTCAAATATTTTAGTTGCATTTTGATTAAAAAGGAAAGGAAAAATTTTTCTCTAACGGCTAGTTTACTTAGATTCCTCTTCCACTAAGCAAAATTTTTCAGTTCCTATAATATCGTCTTAATTCAGTTTTTCTTATTTAATCTCATTCGCAATATTACTTATCATTTATTGAAATTATTTAAATAATTTTTTGGAAGAATTTTATTATATACCTACATAATTATAATTGGAAATGAAGCACACATTTTTTAAACGATTTTATCTCCTTTTTACGAGGTTATTTACTTTCAATATTAGAGCTTAATTTGTCTTTTTTCTTTATTATTAAAGCATGTTTGAAAAATCGAAAATCTTTACGTTTACAAAGTTTTCTCTAGAACGAAGTAAAAATGATATTACTTCTGGGAATCAAAAAGATTGCAACATATTTATGATAATTACGATTTACGAGGGGATATCACTAACATTCTTTTCCATTTTCCTGTGCCGAGAGGTTATAATAAAATATGAAACTTACAGATATTTTAGCCGAAACATGTATCTGAAGCATAATCGCAATTACGTAAGTTTTAAAGTTTCCTAAATTAATTCTTTCTGTACATAATCTTAGTACCCTTACTCATTATTAAGAAATTTTAAATTTTGGTCATTGTGCTAGGTTATCTGTTAAAGTCACGAAGATTGCATTAGAAGATTATAAAGTGTGTAGGACATTCGAAGAATCTAAACAAAATATATCTGTTTTTTATGACAATTTCTATCTTAAACAATTCGCCAATTTCTCAAGTGTGATTAATTAATTGATATTATTATGATTATTAGTTTAAATTTGAGAGTTGTAATTGATATTTAATAATAGCGCAAGATATTCTTATACAATATTAATTTCAAAAAATTACAATGCAAAAAGTGTCTATTGATACGGGCGCAACCCATCCAGCATAAAATGTTATTGGTTTTGTAGATCGTCTCATTATTTGGATAAACCTTCTTTTGGTAGCATTCGACAATAAAGTCCAGTCTGTGCTGTATGCTGCGTAACCAATAGTTTTGCTCTGAAAATAAATACAAATTTTAATGATATATATTCTTGTTCACAGTGCAATTGCATTATTACTCTTTCCAAGACAATTTGTCCATGCCAGCAGTGTAATAAAATTTGAATCATAATACTAAACATAGAACAGAACATTGCCCAGTATCTTGCAGAAGTTATGCATAAAGTTGACAATAAATAGGTGCTTGTACAAACGTCAATCGTGGTAGTAAAGAATTGAAAAAGAAACATCAAACTGTAGATGGCATTAAGCTTGTCTCCCAATCTGAAAAGTATGTCTAAGTATCTTTATTTTAAAACATAGCAAAATATTGCAAAAAAGTTAATGTTTTTAAGTTATACAAAAAAAACTTGAGAAAGAAAATAAATATACTTTATTTACTCTTCCTTTAACGTGTTCAAGGGTTCCGCTCCCTTTACATTTTTATTATAATAACTTTCTTATGACCTATTTAAAATTCTCATCTACTTAAATCTAAACGCCATCTTAACCTATTTTAACCAATTATCCGTTAAGTGCCTGGGCTTCCATTTCCCGTTCCTTTTGCTAAATCTGGCTTCGAACACTTTTATTGACGACCCCCTTACATTTTACTATTCTCTCTTTTCCATTCACTCTTTACACTATCACTCACTATCCTTTCTTTTTTCACTTTTCCATTTATTCCTCTTTCGGCATTCACCTCCACACTTTCCTCAATTCATTAACATACCCATTCACTCCATACCTATCCACAATCATACTTTTATAACCTTGTAAGAATCGTGTGACTATTAATCCGCCGTCATAGGAAAATCATATGAGTGTTTAGCGTGAGGTGCAGAAGGGGTGATTTGGTAGCGTGACAAATGATTGAGGTGCCGCCGGAAATTCAAATTTGTGAATTTAGTGGTAAATGATAGGCGCACAGGAGAGATCTGGATAGCACCGCCGGCGACGGGTGCCACAGAACCGGGTATTGTAGAGACTTATCCATCGTTTTTAACGCTGGAACGTCAAAGTTGGTCGAGTTGTAGAAGTACGGCAAGTGTCAGCAGCTGCTGCAGTGATTTTAGCAATGCCACTGTTGCTGACCAAGCATCGTGCGAGGAAGATAGAGCAGAGTGATTTAAATTACTCAAGAAAGAGCAGGAAATCTTCCTCCTAATGAAAAGAAAATTGAACCTGACGCACGAAAGGCTGAAGGTTCAAAAGAACTTAGCGGCTGACATCCAGACTGGGCTGAGGAAATTCAGCCAGTGGTTGGCGGAAGCACGTAGAGGCCGATGTAGAAGAATGTACATTTTTCAAGAGCTTGCAGTACACAGAGGAAGCGCGACAATATAGAAAAAAGGTACAACGTTAACGGGGATCGAAAGAGCGTTCTCCCTCAAAACAAAATCCAAAAAAAGTAAACAGGCGGACACCTTGGCCAAAAAAGCAAAGGCCCAAACATTAAGAAGCCAAAAGAGGTTATGAAAAGTAACACCAAGTATTCCCGTCGAATCAGAGAGACCCAGAAAACCGACGCTCTTGGTCCGGATTTGGAAAAACAGACATATGCTTCTGTCCTTAGCAATCTCCGAGAAGACGTAGATCTTGGTACTTGTCAAACGACGATGGTTTGTGCAAGCCCTGGTTTGTGCAAACAAGGGGAACATCCTTTTAAAGCTGGGAGGGGGTTCAGGCCGGAAAGCGTTCATGGACAAGATCTTAGAGGTCCTGGTAGGGTTACGAATCGTCCAGGCGATGGATAACCAGAAGGTCACTCTGGTAATCCGAGACCTTGACGGTTTAACGGAGAAAGAAGAGGTAGTCATGCCCTCGGGAAGTGTGGGAAACAATTATTAATTATTTATTAATTTTACAGATCATTCGGACCATGACGCGTAAACTATACAAGAGAAGAAACATCGTCTCTCGCTTTAAACACTTATCACAGCTAAGAACGCGGGAGGCAAGGATGGAAAAGGGAGGTCAAGCTCGCCATCGTAGTCACATATCGTGAGGAGTCAAACAGGCTAGAAAGTGTAGGTTGAATTAAGGTAGGTTTTCTTTGTTGTCCCTTTAGGAAGAGACTTATGGTGATTTGGTGGCATCAATGCTTGTACAACGATCACAAAAAGGTGGATTGCACGGGAGTCAACAGATCCTCCGCATATTACAAGTGCGGAGAGTCTGGCCATACCCTAGTACAGTGTAACAACGAAGCTTTCTGCTTTCTGTGCGGGATGAATCCTCGGGTAGTGAGTCGCATGTTGCGGAAGTCGTAGACAGGGAAGAAATCCGTATAGAATCCTCCACCTGGCATAATCTCCTTCAATTTGTCGGCTGATCAAGATTTGATTTTGGGCTAAGGGGTATGAGTGGAGTTAACTCTTGGTGATGTAGATTGCTAAGTTCAATCGTCCTGATAAGTATTAAGCACTCCTCTGAAGCAAGAAAGGTTTAGTGGGTATTACCCAGACTCGAATTACGGGTGAATATCTATATTCCCTATCTGTTAAAGAGTGGTGAACAGTGGCAGCCATATTGTCGACAATTAGCTCTCTATCATTCAATGATACCTTTCTGACATATTTCTACCTTACATAAAGAAAATAATTTTGCCTCAATACATTTTGCGATCGCTTATCATTATAAAACTTTAAGTTATTTTGAGGAAATACATCTGAACAAAATTTACCAGGAGTAAATTTAAATTAATTAAATTTAAATTTACCATAAATAAACTTGTCCAATCACGGATGTAAAAGAAATACGCTCATCAGTCCAGGTTGAGATCTAAATTTCAACAAGATTACTACGGGATTCCGATTAAATTCAAATGTAATTCCAGTAACAATTGAAATTTCAGCAAAATGTGAAGCGTAATTCAGACTAATTATAAATTCGAATGAAATTCGTTCGGAAATCGGATAAAGTTACTAGTGATTCCGATAATTATAAAAGTTTCGTTATTGTGGTTAAATTCTGACGGCTATCTGCTATAGAAATTAATTCATAATTTCTTTGGAATGCCCATGTGGTAGTTATTTAAATTACAGTAATTTCAATAATTTTTCTGCATAACTGCGGTAATTATTCTGAGAGAAATTCGATTACATCTAGTAATATCTTTATTGAAGAATTTCAGTAAGACGTAATCCTAACTAAAATCAAACGGTATTCTTATTAAATTCCAACTTAATTTTCATTTAATTCTAACCCAAAGCTTATGCACTTTCGGTAAATACACCAACTTCGGTAAGTTGAAATTACCATAGAAATCTGCTGATTGAAATCAATGCAGAATTTGTTTAAAATGTCGATGTAATTTCGTCAGTTATTAAAATTCAAAATAATTATTGAAATCTTAGTAATTATTATTAGCGATGTACAAATAGGAAATTTAAAATTTCGAGACGAATCGAATCAGATACGATTTGATTTCAGATCTTTTTCATGATTTGAAATCGACCTGCATCTAATATGATATGGTCAATTAGAATCCGAACTAAATTGATTTTAAAGTCTTGAATAGTTCGATTTTGTACCTTTTTAATTCGAATTTGTTTCAATTAGAATTCAATCTATTTGCTCATCTCTAGTAATCATTATTGCGTAATTTGATTAAAATCTAGTAAGACTCCCTTTAAAGAATTTCTGTTATTATTTTATTTCTAGTAACTAGTAATAGTCATCCAACGATAGTGATGACATAAATGTGTTGTCATTCGTGCCGAACTATAATAGACTATCCATTTAATTTCATTCAAGTCATAATTAAAATTCGATGGAGTCAAACGTCATTCTGACTAAGTAATTATTTAAATTCCAAAAATTATTTCAATTTCAGTCATTAGTTAACTTTTGGCAAAATTCAAAATAAATTTTAACTAATAGTTCTTATATAAAATTGTGAAAATCATTGAAATTATAAAGAAAATGAATTCCAATTTTGTACCTAATTGTTAAAATTCTAATAATTGCATTTCAACGATTGTTTGAATTAATTCCAACCGAAATTAAATAAACTTTTGTTAGTTGTACAAGAATTTTCAAGAACTCCGGTAATTATTTGAATTTAAACAATTATAAAGTCTGAAGTAAATGCATTGGTGTGTCTATTGTATTTTTATAGACTTCCGATTAAATCCTAGTAGTTATTAATTATTGAAGTCACGACCAAACTGAAATAAAATAATGTCCTAATTCTAACAAAATTCTAATTTTGGTAGTAATTATTGCAATTCAGAGAAAAATCCGCTTCAAATCTATCAGGAGAATTCGAAGAACTAAATGCATTATTATCGTTAATTAACGCTCATAGATGCGTTGCCATTATTACTGAATTTTAATAGACTATTAATTTAATTCTTGTAATTATTGAAATTCTCCACGAAATTTAAACGGTATTCTGACGGAAATTGAACGCTATTTTAATTGAATTTTAACCAAATTCTGACTTAACTCCAACAGAATTCAAATGTACTTTCAGTAATTGTACAAACTTCAGTAATTTTTTAAGTTGCGGCAGAAGTCAGATAGAATTCATAATTTGTTTAGAACATTAGTGTAACTCCGGTAATTATTTGAACTCCTGTAGTTATCAGAAAATGTCGCCTAACCATTTAAAGCTTCTAAATTTTTTATCCCGACACAGAAAAACTGTTGGGAGAACTGCTTGCCCAATGAGCTGCAGTGCTACGTTAAACGTAAGCAGAAAGCACGCTTTCATTTTAAGACAACAGCTCTCCTTTTTGATCGAGCTGCTGCGCTTTGGATCGCGTAGCCTCGAACCCAAAGGCGCCGGTCAGCTGTTTACTTCAATTTAACTTGGCGGTTGGCTTTTTAATTGTGTCGGTTTTCGGTTTTATAACAAAGTTTCTTAAACATATTATATGTCCACAGTTTATTTTAATAATGGAGAAGTTTTTAATGGAAAATGAATTGCTGCATCTACGAGAACTGTTTACATGTAAGTATTTTATAATTATATATTATACTACGATGTTAATTGTTTGTTTTATGGAAACTTAACCTATAAACTTAATTGTGAACATGTGTTTAATTAATAAATATTAATAAGCTAATTATTGTTTAGCACATGGTGTGAGCGATGAAAATTTTTTCATGATGATAGATGATCAAATTTCGGAAATTTTAAACGGGTGTCAAGATTTTGTAAAGTTTCTTTCAAAATTTTATTACCAAAAAGGTGTTTTTGGTATCCAAAGAAAGAATGACGAAGGTATGGAAGTAGATTTTATAGATCATTCTGCTTTTAATAATTCTAATTTGCCTCAGAATGTTGAAAATGAATCTAGCTCTCAAGATTTGCAAGCAGAAGAAATTGTTCAAGGTTTGGAAGTTTTAATTAATAACGAAAAAGAAACGCGAAGGATAGTTTACTATGTGAATACTGATATTTACTAATATATCTGAATAATATTTTCGTGACCAATTTATGATATATAGTGTTTACATTTTCAGATGTTTTTAATTTCTAAGAAAACGCACTTTTTTATTTGTTAAGTCAAACTTTACAGGGCAGAATTCTTTTGGGGAAGTATAAATTGAAAAAACACTTAGATATTCATAAACTAAAAGATTTAATAATTCTGGATAAGTTTGAGAATAGCTTCGGTTTCAAGTGAGTTTGATTTTAACAAAGCAACATTCCAGCAGTGGTACACAGAAATTATTTAAAAATCTTACATGCTCATGTTATTTAAATTATTCATCTTTAATGAATTAAAAATCTTCAATTATTATTAGTTTTTAAAATTGCTTGTAAAATGGGTTACATTTGTTGATTATTGTTAAAATGATAGCTGTTTTGTGATTGCTGTTGAATGTTACATTGATGATTATTATTTCTGATTTTTGTTATATAGCAAGAGAATGTATTTTTTAATAACATAAAATTATTGTTTTAAGGCTGATCAAACCTGTGACGAAAAAGGTTTTCACCTGATTTCAATGTTGACGTCTCTCGGTCTTAAAAGACGAAATAAATTAGTTAATGTTGATTTATTAGAAATAATAGAACGGCACAAGTGGTGGAACTTCAATTTTGTTTCTATAAAACAGAGATAAATATTATTTTTAAAGTATTTGCAAAAATTGGAAAAATGATTAAAAAATTTTAAAAAATATATTTAGCTCCTTTTTATAGCAACAAAATTGAAGTTCCACCACTTGTGCCACTCTATTCTTTCTAATTAATCAAAATTAACTAATTTATTTCGTCTTTTAAGACCGAGAGACGTCAACTTTGAAATCAGGTGAGAGCATTTTTGTTTAAAGGTTTGATCAGTCTTAAGGTTACTTATATTTGCATGATTATGCAAGTGTATTGTAATGCTATTGTATTTAATCTTTAAATTATTGTCTGGAGTCTAAAGGTTTATTTGGAAAATGTCGTATTTGTTATTTTTTTAAGAAAGAAGTAGATTGTCGCGTCTTATTGTAGTCGTATGAAACTTCTTGATAAAAAGTAATATTCATATTAAAACTTTCTTAGATTTCTGATTCATTATTTTATTAATTTGTTAAAGATTAAAAGAAGAGGAATTTGTTAAATTAAGAGAAGAAATTGTGGAATTCTTCTAAACGGAGGATCAAGAATTCTTTTATACAACTTACTATAGAGCTGAAAATAATCAGGTTGTAGGTGCGCGAGGGTGTCTCTATAATCATTACAAATTTCGTAGGAAGCAGGTAAAAGATGCTGGTAATTTAATAACTGACTCAGAAGAAGACGATAATAAATTTGAATTTGATATTTGTCGAGCAGGTTTATAATATTAAATTTTTATAATATTTTAAGAAATATAGATTATCAGGGTCTCCAGTGGTCAGTAAAATCAGGGAAAAGTCAGGGAATTTGATCAAAAATCAGGAAACTTTTTTCAAATGTCAAAAAAAAATTTGTTTATAAATTTAAAAAGTTTTAACTAAGTCAGATAATTTTTCTCGTAAGTTTTGCTGGATACCCTCATTATGATTAAATTTATTTTTAAAATTAAAACTATGTTTTAAATTGTAATTTTTTAATAGAACTTGAAAACAGTTTTAACTGCTTGACGGATCCAAGCAGACAATATTCTGCGAACGAGATATTACCCAAATGGTCTGAGTCATATTCTGACAAAGTCTTTTAAAAATTTTAAAAAATAAAAAAGACTCAGTCGGAATTTACCTAAAAATTTTTCCTTGTTTAACTTCTAAACTGAGAATTACATTAGTAAATATAATTACTATTAAATTTATTTTTAGTTATAATTTTGTTTTCTATAATAATTTAATATTCATAAAGGTTTTATTATAAGTTTAAGGAAATTTATGTAATTCATCTACTTGGATTTTTTTTAATCATTCAATTTATTTTATATTAAACATTGCAATATTTAAAAAAACAAAAAATTTGTAGCTAGAATCGGACTTCGATAGGGTTACAGAAAGTAATGCAGCAACAGTTGAAGTCGAAAATCCCACGTCACTTTTCTCCGATTCATGGCCATCATTGGCAAAAAAAAATTGTCAGCTACTGTAAAAATTCACGAATAAGGGACGTTAAGGAATTGTTCTCAGTTCATAATGATCTTTTAAACGAGGGTATTCATTCAATTTAAAATTAAATTTTTTCTTTAAATTATGTAACTCAAATTTTATACATTTATTTTTAATTTGAAAGGATAAACGTTATTAAAATTTTAATTTATCTATCAAATTGTGAATTTTGTTTAAGTTACTGAGTAACTACATTAATAATTTAAAATTTTAATTATTTTTCAGTTTTACAAATATCTAATGAGTAATTAATATTTTTTTTTAGAAAAAAAAGAAATTGTATTAGTGTTATTTTTACTGCCAGTGTGTGTCACTATCCCAAAAAGCTTCAAGGAAGAAGATCCTAAGGGTAAATCTTCGCAAAAAGGAAAAGAGTCCCAGAAGAGCGACAAGCAAGGTTTAAAAGAAAAAGCAAAATCTATTCCGATTCCAAAAGCAGCTATATCGAAGTCCTTCATTCTGAATATTGAGGTATGATAAAAGTATTAAAATAAATAATAATATTAATATATAATACAGAGCTACCAGTGACTCACATTTCTCACTTTCACTCACTTTTTCTTAAATCGCTCACTATTACTCACTTTTTAAAAAAACTTACTTTTATCACTTTTTTAGTAAAATATCTGGTAATATTGCAGAAGAAGGAAAAGTCCTTCTTCAGAAGAAGGACTTTTCCAAATAATCCGGTGTAAAAGATTAAAAAAGTTTACCTGGTTTTTTGATTTTTACAAAAAGCTTAATTTTTTTAATATATTCAAATTTCACTGATTTAACCAATTTTTTTGTATAAACTACGTTACAAATTTCAATATCTGTTTTTGATTTATTGGTTAAGTAAATATTTACACTTTCACTATTATTTTGACAGATGTAAACATGCTTAGGGTTGTATAGGAGACTGCAGTGACACGCAGAGGTGGGTAGTGATACGTTTTTCCAACCTGTCCATGTTTACGTAAGGATGAATTCAGATGCGGAGGATTAAGGGTGCCGTCCCATGGCTGCGTTTTGCGTTGCGTTGTAATGAAAAAGAAAAAGATAAAGTATATGTGTGTCCTTTTCTCTCTCATTACAACGCAATGCAAAACGCAGCAATGGGATGGCGCCTTAAGAGATCAAGGGAAAAGAATAGGTCTAACGTAGAGATCATATAAAGAGAGTTGAGACACAGTTGGTTTCTGCGCATCGCGATTAAACCGGAACCAGAAGTTCCAGTTAAAAGGCGCGAAATATTTACATGGAAAAATTTGAATTGATTTAAATGGACGCGATTTGAGGTTATGTTGCAACATTACAAAATCACTTCTGGTTCCGGTTTAATCGCAACCAATCACGACCCATCACACTTGTGTCTCAACTTTCTTTATAGGATCTCTAGGCCTAACGCACATTCAATCGTAATCGCTAATCCTTAATCGTAAGAATGAGAGGAAGTAGGACAGACAAATATCTCTGTCCTGCTTACTCTCATTCTTACGATTACGGATTAGCGATTACGAGTTATTGTGCGTTAGGCTTAGGGCCTAAGCAGACTGAATACGGATACGGGACTAGAGCATGAGATACAAAAGGATAGAAACATTCTCTGTCCTTTATTATCTCATGCCTTGCTCCCGTAACCGTATTCATTGTGCGTTGGGTTTTATCTTGTATGTTTCAGGGTTGGGAAGTTGCGTGCTAAGCGTGACTTGATTGGTCGGTTATTTTACGCGAAATATTACTTCGATTAATTACAATCGGAATACTATAATTCAAATTATCCAATTTTAACTTGATACATTTGAAATATGTTTATAAACAAGTCATTCTATCGTTAACAATGGATTGTGACGGTTGTGTTTGGAAGCATACTGATTTTGCTTACATGTGCAAAAGAGAACCACGTAAACTAATAGAGTTTCTGCATAAGCACAATGTGGTTAAAAAGGAGGTAAATTGATCGACGTGCGGTAAGCCAGCATCTTTTAATAAAGAAAATATGATATGGCGATGTCAAAAAACTGACAAGATTCGGAAAGGTAAGAAAATTGTCATTCAAAAGTGTAACTTTAAGATTTCGGTTAAGAAGGACACTTGGTTTGAGAATTCTCATATCTCTATACAAGAAGCTTGAGAGTTAATCTTATATTACATTTTCTTAAGACCTCCAAGAACTGAAATTTTAAAAAATGAACTCGGCTTTGCGGAACACACTATTGTTGAGTGGGGCAATTTTATAAGACAAGCTATTTTTCATTGGTGTATTGAAAATACATCAAGAAAAATTGGCGGACCTAATAAAATTGTTAAAATTGACGAAGCCAAATGATTAATATGAATTAATATGATTAAATTAATGGGGCAAAATTTCTGTACCGATCCAACTGAAAAAAAAATGTTCTCAGATCGGACTGAAATTTGTACTCAATTTAATCCTAGGGGTGAGTACTTCAGTCACCAAGTATTACTATATTTTAACAAAAACTGTGTGGAAGGGAGGGGTGTCAAGTTTTTGACGAAGAGCAGGTATACTCCGTTTTGGTCATTCGTAACTTTTATACGGAAAGTCGCACATTTTTTTGTCCTATACATTATCGATAAGTTTTTTTCTGCTCTTTCAAATGGTAGAAAAAAATTTTTTGAAAATTAAAAATTTGACTTTTTTTTTAAAAAATCAAAAATTTTTTTGACTTTTTTTCAAAAAAGACATTTTTTTTTTAATTTTTTTTTTTTTTTTAACAAAGCTTAAAATGTGTACTTTTAGTACACCAAATATAAAAATGTCTTTTTTTTTTGTTTTCGAGATATTAAATAATGAATTTTTAGAAATAAGATGAAGAATATAATAATTCCTCAAAAAAATAAAGTTTAAGTTAATTTAAATTTCTAATTTTATAGAAAATAAAAAGCTACATTCAAAAGAGCCCAAACATAAATTATTCTAATTAATATTTACCAAATAAGGTAAGTGCGCCAATACTCGATCAGCCCCCAATAGTCGATCAGTTTGATACAGTTTGATATAAGTCGATTAATTTGCGCTTTACATGTAATTTTTATTTGTTTGTTGTTAATTTTATTTGTAAAACTTATAAATACATTAATTTTTAAGTACTACGATTCATTTTTCTAGTTAATTAACTAAATAATTGTATTTCAAGTTGTGTGATCGACTATTGGTGCAAGATTGTTCGACTACTGGTGCAAAAGGTTTTCAGCCATTTTTGACGCTGATCGACTATTGGGTCCCTAACCCCCATAAGAAGGTCCTTTTTAAATTTGAATTTTAGAATAAATAACTTAAACTAAATAATTCGATTTCAACGGTTACGCATTTACAGATCTTCCACTACATAACTTAAAAAAGAAAATTCAAAATGCATAGTTCGTTTCGAATTTATGGAGTTTTATTGAAAACCTTACTTTTTTTTCTCAAGATGTTGATCGACTATTAGTTCCATTACCTTAAACAATATTTAAATAATTATTAATAAAAACTTGATTATAAAATTATTGTTATCTAATAAAAAAAATATTATGTCAATTCTATTTTTATATTTAGGTTTATTTATTTCTATATTTATTTATTTGAATGTTCCTTTATTTACATGTTTCAAAAATATAATAAGCTGTAGGTTTTTACAATTGATATTGATATTGTAAATAAATTATCGAAAATCTGTATTCGTATATTTTAACGAGGATCTAATTTTTCATCCATTTTCTAAAAAAAGGTTTTTCTTTTTTTCATATCTTTAATAATAAGCAATAATATGTTAGAAATATTGTGTAAATTGTTGTTTGTGATTAATTAAGGACTAAAATAAGCTTTCTGTTACAATAAAGTAATCTTCTTTACTTTAAATATGTAGCCTCTGTTTAAAGTATTTTTAAATTTAGCGCCTATTTTAAAGTAGTTCTAACAGTTGCCACTGGGGGGCCAAGTTTTTATTTCCCACAGTACAGTTGCGTATTATGATTTATAAGAAGTGTTGAAGATTTCATTTTTGTATTCTTGAAGAATTCGTTGATCTCAGGTTCGTACAAATTATCTTGGTTTATTTTTCGTATTGTATACTTTTATAAAGCAAACAAAATTTTTGTATTTTCTGAACAAGTTTTCTATTAGATATAAAATTTTTTATTTTTGAGTAAATAAGCAGGTTTGTAGATATTTCTTTACATATTCTTTACTAACACAAGACGCTTGTAATTTTAATATTTTCTAACAATTGTTCCATTTTATAAAATAGTTTGTATTTGAGTGTCGATATTTTAATCAAACATGGCTTCAAGTCAGTCATTAATTGTTTGGAAAAATAGATGCATTAATCCCTTTAAGAAAAAAGGTCATACAAATAGTGCATTACGTCTCGTGTCTTCGAATGTGCAACGAAGATACTCTTTTCCACCAGGTGCAAAAATTTGCTTGAATTGTAATTTTGCTTTACAAAAAGAAATGAATCTTTCAACAGCAGCAGTTAAGGAAACTTCAAGTACGTGTACTGAAGCACAGCTGCATCAAGTAGATAAAATAGATTTTGAAAAATCTGATGAAATTTTTGATGAAATCGACGATCAGAAAAATGATGAAGACTTTGTTTTGCCTGGAAATAAAATAAGTAATTTTAAATGTACTGATAAAGATTATGAACATCACAAATCGTGTGTAGAAATTTTTGATCAAATTAAGGAAAAATTTCAAAACTCAAATAATTTAGCAGAACAATTTCAACTTCTTACACTTCTACCAAGCTCTTGGAGTCGTAATAAGTTAATGACAGAATTTAACGTTTCCGACAGACAGGCGAGAAATGTAAAATATACCGTAGCTAAATATGGCATTTTGTCTTTACCAAAACCAAGGAAAGGAAACCAAATGTCGGCTGAAACGGTGACTTTAGTTAAAGATTATTACAATCGTGACGACATCAGTCGCATGATGCCTGGCATGAAGGACTTCATTTCAGTAAAAAATGAGGATGGAACTCGTGAGCATGTGCAAAAAAGGCTTCTATTATGCAATTTAAATGAATTATATGAGCAATTTAAATCAGAACACAACGACGTACAAATAAGTTTATCAAAATTTTCCCAACTTAGGCCTACTCATTGTGTGTTAGCTGGAAGTAGCGGCACACACACTGTATGTGTTTGCACGTATCACGAAAATGTGAAATTAATGCTAAATGAAATTAACATTGAAGATTTAACTAAGGACAATAAACTACAGTTATCTAATTATCATGATTGTATAAAATCTATAATCTGTCCTATTCCCAGAATTTCTTGCTATTTAGGAGATTGTGAACTATGTCCAGGTACAAATGTTTTGAGAGAAATTTTAATTGAAGCTTTTGATAAAGATTGTGTTGAAGAGATAAAGTGTGAAGTTTGGATGCAGACTGATAGATATAACTTAAAAACTCTCGTACAAAACGTTGATGAATTTGTAGAAGATTTATGTGGACGCTTAAGTAAACTGAAGACACATGATCTTATTGCCAGAGAACAAGCAATTTTCTATAAAAGTCTAAAGGAAAAATTAGCGCCTGGTGAGTTTGTAATTTCATTTGATTTCGCTGAAAATTATGCTTTTATCGTTCAAAACGCTGCCCAAGCTTTTCACTGGAACAACAACCAAGCAACGATCTTTACAGTAGTAATATACTACAATGTAGAAGACAATTTGTTGCATAAAAGCATGGCTATAATTTCAGACAATTTGGCACATGACACTGCTAGTGTCTATGAATATCAAACTGTCATCATGAACTATTTAAAAGAAAATTTTGAAGTAAAAAAAGTTTTTTACTTTACTGATGGAGCAAGGCAGCATTTTAAAAATAAATATTCTTTTGCTAATCTTCTGGCTCATGAAAAAGATTTTGGTATTCCTGCAGAATGGCATTACCATGCCACTGCCCATGGTAAAGGAGCTTGCGATGGCGTAGGAGCCAATATAAAAAGAGGAGCTGCTCGTGCAAGTCTCCAAGCCTGTTCAAAACAACACATTCTTAATGCAGAAAGTTTATTTAACTGGGCAAAAAAAAATTGCAAAGAAACTCTTATTTTTTTTAAAAGTAAAGAGACTCATGACTCAACCATCGAAATGTTAAAAAGCAGATTCGATAGTGCAGTGACAATAACTGGTACTTCTCAATATCATTCCTTTAAACCGCAAGAAGATAACAGACTTCAATTAAAAAAATTTTCATCTGCGATGGAATGTGACTATTTTCCAAAAATGCCGAAAACAACACAAAGAAAAAGGAGCAAAATACCGAAAGCTACTAAAATCCCAACAAAGGTTACAAAAACAAAGAATTCCAACAACACCAATAAAAAAGAAAATAAGTAAAACAGCTTCAATCATTTAAGTCTATTTTCAAAAATAGATAATTTTATAATACAACATATTACACAAATACAGTACAAATCACGAATCATATTTTTATAAGGAGTAACATACCACAAATTTACACATTTACATATTACACAGCTGTAATGCAGGCATTGAAATAACTCCCAATCAGTGACAGTCTAAACCCTGTAAAATGCAGATAGCAGTTTTCAAATATTATTGCTTATTATTAAAGATATGAAAAAAAGAAAAACCTTTTTTTAGAAAATGGATGAAAAATTAGATCCTCGTTAAAATATACGAATACAGATTTTCGATAATTTATTTACAATATCAATATCAATTGTAAAAACCTACAGCTTATTATATTTTTGAAACATGTAAATAAAGGAACATTCAAATAAATAAATATAGAAATAAATAAACCTAAATATAAAAATAGAATTGACATAATATTTTTTTTATTAGATAACAATAATTTTATAATCAAGTTTTTATTAATAATTATTTAAATATTGTTTAAGGTAATGGAACTAATAGTCGATCAACATCTTGAGAAAAAAAAGTAAGGTTTTCAATAAAACTCCATAAATTCGAAACGAACTATGCATTTTGAATTTTCTTTTTTAAGTTATGTAGTGGAAGATCTGTAAATGCGTAACCGTTGAAATCGAATTATTTAGTTTAAGTTATTTATTCTAAAATTCAAATTTAAAAAGGACCTTCTTATGGGGGTTAGGGACCCAATAGTCGATCAGCGTCAAAAATGGCTGAAAACCTTTTGCACCAGTAGTCGAACAATCTTGCACCAATAGTCGATCACACAACTTGAAATACAATTATTTAGTTAATTAACTAGAAAAATGAATCGTAGTACTTAAAAATTAATGTATTTATAAGTTTTACAAATAAAATTAACAACAAACAAATAAAAATTACATGTAAAGCGCAAATTAATCGACTTATATCAAACTGTATCAAACTGATCGACTATTGGGGGCTGATCGAGTATTGGCGCACTTACCTTATTTGGTAAATATTAATTAGAATAATTTATGTTTGGGCTCTTTTGAATGTAGCTTTTTATTTTCTATAAAATTAGAAATTTAAATTAACTTAAACTTTATTTTTTTGAGGAATTATTATATTCTTCATCTTATTTCTAAAAATTCATTATTTAATATCTCGAAAACAAAAAAAAAAGACATTTTTATATTTGGTGTACTAAAAGTACACATTTTAAGCTTTGTTAAAAAAAAAAAAAAAATTAAAAAAAAAATGTCTTTTTTGAAAAAAAGTCAAAAAAATTTTTGATTTTTTAAAAAAAAAGTCAAATTTTTAATTTTCAAAAAATTTTTTTCTACCATTTGAAAGAGCAGAAAAAAACTTATCGATAATGTATAGGACAAAAAAATGTGCGACTTTCCGTATAAAAGTTACGAATGACCAAAACGGAGTATACCTGCTCTTCGTCAAAAACTTGACCCCCCTCCCTTCCACACAGTTTTTGTTAAAATATAGTAATACTTGGTGACTGAAGTACTCACCCCTAGGATTAAATTGAGTACAAATTTCAGTCCGATCTGAGAACATTTTTTTTTCAGTTGGATCGGTACAGAAATTTTGCCCCTAATATGAATAGTCACTTTTTGTTTTAATTATTTTATTTAAATTTTAGAATATTCTCTCCATAAGAGGAGAGCCTGTTTTTGACAGAATGTAAACATCAAGGTTCGGCAGAACGATAAAGCAGCTGTTTAACATTAGGCCAACTTTCCCGGTGCCCAAACTCGCCAGACGACAGGAATCAATAGGTCTCGGCAGGAGCCGAATCAGCTCGTCCAGGAATGGCGGCCGAAGGACAAGCGCCCGGTCGGTCCCTCAAGCCCCCCCACCACGACAAGGTGACACCACGAGGGAGATATATTTACTAATTAATTTATAAGGTAAATTAATTATTAATTAGGCACCCAATATTAGAAAATGTATCCCCTTTCTCGCAGCTGAAATAGATATTTGGTAATATTGCAGAAGAAATTACCAAATATCTATTTCAGCTGCGAGAAAGGGGAGACATTTTCTAATATTGGGTGCCTAATTAATAATTAATTTACCTTATAAATTAATTAGTAAATATATCTCCCTCGTGGTGTCACCTGTCGTAGTGGGGGGGCTTGAGGGACCGACCGGGCGCTTGTCCTTCGGCCGCCATTCCTGGACGAGCTGATTCGGCTCCTGCCGAGACCTATTGATTTCTGTCGTCTGGCGAGTTTGGGCACCGGGAACGATTGGACACGCTATAAACGCGTTCGTCCCAAAAGAATGAATGAAGAGTGAATGAGGAGTAAGAGTAGCCTATAAACGGCCTACTCCTTGTATGAGCCGTCCTACTTACCGGAGGTTGCTGCATGTTCACCGGGGTGGGTGGGCCGCAAGCCCTATTCCGCGAGTTTGAACCAACACCAGGGAAAGCGAGCCATAAACTCGATTCCGCGAGTGTGTAGCTCCTTCGGAGTGGGTGGATAAAGGAGCAAATGTGGAAGGTTAGACTATAGACGTCTCCTTCCTCGAATGGATAGCATGACCGGTAATGGGAATTGCTATGAATGTGGTAGCCGGTGCACCAGATACTTCCGAGGAAGGCTGTTAATTCGGACTTTCAGAAGAAGATCTGACCATCCCCGCTGACTGTGGATGAGGTGGGAACCGGCAGGGATGCGAACACTCCAGCCGAACTGGATGAACCAAGTCGGAGTGGAGAAGTCTCGATCCGGGGATGACGGCCGGCGGACTGGTCGTCTGTGCGGTCTGACTAACGACACCAAACAAACAAACAGAAATGGAAACACGTGCAGATAAACATAGACCCCAGGGAGGTACCTCTTCGGAGGATAGTTCTCCCGCTGGTTCCGATCGGGTGAAAGCCCCGGTGGCCGGCGCTGGCTCCTTGGATTCTGGGGAGAGCCAATCTCACGTGCTGCCTAGTGCAGCAGTAAACAGCATGGAGACGGAGGTTATGTCAACCGAAGACCCAGGACATAACGGGAGGAGCAAAGGGGGGAGCACTGCTCCTCCGAGAGCCGAGGGATGGGAAGGCATCATTCGGCTTTTGGAGCAGCAGGTGCTCGTCACCCGTGAGCTCACCAAGGCGCTGTTGTTCGTGCAGTAAATGTCTTGAAGAGACGTCAAAAGACCTGAAAGAAGAGATGCTGAATAGGCTACGAGGCGTCTCCAAACAAAAGGGAAAGGCGAAGGTTCCCCTTCGTCTAAAACCCAACGTGTTGGAGACACTAGCATCAAAAGGAAAAGGAGTGAAAAGAGGTGGAAAAAGAGAAGCCTCGAGGACCCCTGAAGAGAGGTCCTCCATGAAAGAGAAGCTCGAGGAACCCCAGGGCGGGATTGAAAAATCCCCTGCTGAGGTAACCCGCGGACTAAACGAAAAAATAGTCGAAATCGACAGACCCCTGGTCTAGACAAACCTGATTGGGTCCGACAGATCATAAGATATTATTATCATATATACATATTATATATCATATTATTGGTGATCGATGTGTATCCGGAACTCCTCCTTGGCCCTTTGAACGATTGCCTCAGAGCTGAAAGGTTCTTTATGGACTGGAAAAAGCAGAAGTTAGTTCTTCTCAGAAAAGGAGATAAGCCTCTGGATAAGACGTCATCCTATAGACCCATATGTCTTCTAGACACAATGGGTAAACTTCTAGAGGGTATGGTTTTGCAGAGACTTCAGGGTCTTCTGTCTGGCAAAAATGACTTATCAGAAAACCAGTACGGTTTTCGCAAAGGCCGATCCACTGTCGATGAGTCGATGAGGAGGAAAGGGTTACCGACCTACCTATTGCGAATGATGGACAACTATCTTAGCGATCGGTGGATCGAGTATGAGGGCAAAACATTTCAGATTCGTGAGAAGATGACTTGTGGAGCCCCCCAAGGATCAAAGGAAGGGCCATTTGTATGGAACATCATGTATGTATACAGAAATCCTTGGCATAAGGGTCAATGAAGCTCTGCGACGAGTCAAGCGCTGGATGGACGCCAACGGCTTGGAAATGGCCTTGGAAAAAACCGAAGCGCTGCTCGTCACAGACCGGAGATCTTTTGTTGCCCCACCTATTCAGATTGATGGGACTGAAGTGCAATGGAGACAGACGATAAAGTACCTGGGCGTCGAGTTGGATAAGAAGCTTAGCTTCAACCAACATTTAACATCTGCGACGATTAAAGCCATCCAATGTGGGGGAAATATTTCCCGGCTTATGCCTACCATTGGTGGTCCCAGGGAAACCAAAAGAAGACTAGTAGCGAGCGTGGTACACTCGAGACTGCTTTCTGCAGCCCCAGTGTGGGCATCAGCCCTTGATAAACACGCCATCTCTATGAGACTACTTTCAGCTCAAAGGATAGTATTGCTGAGAATAGTCTCAGCCTACCGGACTATACCTACTAGCGCTGTGCAAGTCCTAGCGAGCGTTCCGCCGATAGATCTATTAGCTAAGGAAAGACAATTTGTCTATTCCGTCACTAAAGATCGGGCAAGCTCGCTCGCGGAGGAGGACCGACAGCGACTAAAGGCCCAGATTCGTAGAATCGCGAGGAGTAGATTAGTCGAGGAGTGGCAGGTGAGATAGGATGGGGAATCTACCGGAAGGTGGACTTATCGCCTTATTTCCCACCTCGCCAAATGGCTAGAAAGAGGACTCAGAGAAGTTAATTATTACCTAACACAGGCACTAACGGGTCACGGTTGTTTTAACGAGTATTTGAAACGATTTAAATTGAGAAGAGAGGGATCGTGCTCCTATTGCGACGCCTCTGTGGACACCGCGGAGCACACCCTCTTTGTTTGCAGATATTGGGAGGAAAAAAGGTATGATATGTTTCGGGTGGTGGGTACTGAAGTCACCCCCGAAAACATGATTGACCTTATTTTGAGAAATGTAGACTCTTGGCAGCACATTGAATCCTTCATTACTCAGGTAATAAAGACCAAGGATATCGATGGACGAGGGGTAAGGAACCAGGGTTAATCTGAAGACAATGAAAGGTTAGAAGGTAGGAAAAAAAAACCCGAATAGAATTCTCCACCTGATATCACTTCGAAGTCCGCCGTTGATTGGTGGGGGTTCTTACCCCCATCGATTTGCCGGCTGATCGAGATCTGAGACTGGGCTGAGGGATCTATGGGTATGGGTGGAGTTAACACCCGGCGATGTAGGTTGCTTGCTCAATCGTGCCGCTGGGTGTTAAATACTCCTATAAAGCGAGGAAGGTTTAGTGGGTATTAAACAGAGTCAACCTACGGGGGAATATTTATATTCCCAAGTAGTCTCTTCTCTGTTTCGAGTCCCACACACGGGGAGCACCCTCTCTAAATGATGTTAGCATCATTCATTGTAAGGTGTTCCTTATGGTGCGTAAATGCATTCGCCAAACCTCGTAATAAAAAAAAAAAATTAATAAATATATATTTCAATTACAATTTTTTTTAATTACAGTCTACAAATACTTAATTCCTACACTTCTTTTCAATTATTTTTGTCATTCTTAAATTATTAATTAATCTTCTTTATTAATTTTCAAGTATTTTTGCGATTTTGAATTTAATTTCTGCGAAAATCAATTTTATTTTCTTCAGTCTTTAAATTATTGTAATGAATAATTAAATTTATTACGCAAGTTTTAATTTATTTTTGTCATTTTCGAATTATTTTCTTTATATTTCTATTATTTTTGCCATTTTAAAATTATTTTATACAAAATCAAATTAAAATGAATTTTTTGTATGGCTGGCCCGAAATAAATTAATATCAGTAATTTCAAACTCATTATTGCTTACTCACTTTTTTTATTTATTATTATACGATAATCTTCTCAAAGCAGTTGAAGACTGTTACAAGTGCTCAATCGCACTAAACAAAGTGCCATACACTTGCGACTACGTGTAGACTTTTATTCAAAGCGCTGTGTACGAAATAGAACCTTGCAAAAGTTTCTCGGATATTACAAAATTAATCGTTGAGTTTCCACACAGCACCAGAAATTCCCTGAATTTCCCCTGAATATTAGTCCACATTTCCCGAATATTCAAACCTAATATTCAGGGAAGTTTCGTGGAAGCATCAAAATGTTCGCCATAGGGAATATTGGCGGCGAAATTTCCCTAAAAAATTATTTCTAATTTTCAGGCAATTTTCTCATCTAATATTCTTAGAATATTCAGGGAAAGTTGAAAAAAATTTCCAAATTTTTTTTTGATCTGGTAATTGATGAAAATTATATGTTATATTTGACACCCGTAGGATTCTAGAACATTAGAAACTACTGCGCAGCCGTAAGTGTCACAGAAAACAAGTTTGACCAGTGCGCATCATGTACAGTTAATTTATGAATACTATGAATATTCTAGGAATATTAGAAGTGGAAATTCAGGGAAATTTTGCCACCAATATTCCACATGGCGGACATTTTGATGCTTCCACGAAACTTCCATGAATATTAGGTTCGAATATTCGGGAAATGTGGAACAATATTCAGGGGAAATTCAGGGAATTTCTGGTGCTGTGTGAGTTAAAGATTATAGTTTTATATCGTTTACGACTCACGTCACTTTTGATGTTAGTTTTTTCTTTCTTTTTTTAAATAAATTAAATAACATAAGTTTAATGTAATATATTAAAATATAATTGTACCGTTTGTTAATTGAAAATTGATAGTAAAACTATTTTGAATTATATTTTATCATTCGTTTTTGTTTTGTATGGAGATTCCAACTTTCCTCGTAAAATAGTCCAAGAAAATTTTTCAACGAGCTTATTAAAAACATATTTTTACGTTCATTGAAAAATGAGATTGTTAATATTTTGAAAGAAAATCATGCATCAGACAACTTAAGGGGGTAGTCTGGTGTTCCGAGCCTGTTTTGAAAGCTCATTTCAATATTCTTTTTTTTTATTAGAAAATAATTTTTAATAAAATAAAATCTTTTAACATCTTTTTGTTCTTATTATGAATTATTAAAAAAAATTGTATTCCACTATTTTTAAATTGACATTGATATATATAGGGGAGAGTGGCCATCAATGTACCGGGTTTTTTTCAAGGTCATAGTATTTATTCAATTTTACCAATTTCAAGCACTTTTTTGCATCAATATAAAACTGGAACATTTCTCTAGGTAATGCACACATATTATACCCGATTTATTTTGATTAAGTAATAAAATTTAGGATTTTTCTAAACTAACACGCTATTTTCATTTTCAACAACCTGGGTACACAATGAACCACCTCTATAAAAACACTTAAAATGTTCAACAATAATAATATTGCAATTTTCACTTTGTGAAAAAACTTTTTTCTATCAAATACTATAAAAAATTATTACTTAATACTTTTTAATTAATAGTGTATATCATAAATATACCTCAAATTGAAGTTAACTAGCTAAAATGGGATTTTATTTTTGCTATGTTGAGAAGAGTACTGATAACAATCGCGATCACATGCTGTACGCATGCCTAGTTTTATAATCAGGCATACCAATCTGGAAATTGAAAATACACTGAAATTCCAGGTGGTTCATTGTTCTCTGGTACATTGAATCAACATGACATTTGCAACAAAAATGGTTTTTTATAACTTAATCCAATATTTCAAAATCTTTATCTCATTAGAATATTGTAGTTAAGGCCCCATACAAAAAAATCGTAAGTTAATTTATTTTTAAATTACCTTATTTCTATTAAAAAACGTGTTTGTATTTCAGGTAAATTTTTTCTTCAGTGCATCAAAAACAGTTTTTTTTTAGTTTTTTCTGTAAAGAATAAATCCACACGTCTTAAACTTATGGACGTAGTGTGTTTACGCAAACTTAATTTATATTTAAAATTAGGAGAATTTTTATTTAATTGTTTCTGAGAAAATTGAAATGGTTCATTGAAAAAACTGGTACATTGATGGCCACTCTCCCCTACTTATAATTAATGTTTATAATAACAAAAAATAAAGTAGGGCGCTGGCGCAGGTGATATCATCCGTTGGCGTTATCTAAAACAAAAAAAACCAAATTGATTATTGTTCTGTATGTAAGTGGCTATCGCCCGAACTAGAATAAAAGATTTTTGTTAAAAAATAACAAAATGGCGGACTATTATATCAAAAAATTCAAAAATCAACTGTTTATTATTGATAAAAATTTAAAAATAAAAAAAAGTTATTAATAAAAATGCATAATTCTATTTCGGGCGATAGCCACATACATACAGAACAATATTCAATTGGGGTTTTTGTTTTAGATAACGCTAACAATGATATCACCTGCGCCAGCGCCCTACTTCATTTTTTGTTATTATAAACATTAATTATATGTATATATATCAATATCAATTTAAAAATAGTGGAATACAATTTTTTTAAATAATTCATAAAAACAACAAAAAGATGTTATAAGATTTTATTTGATTAAAAATTATTTTCTAATAAAAAAGAGAATATTGAAATAATCTTTCAAAACAGTTTCTCTTTTGAGAAACACAGCACCGTTTTTGATGAAGTATTGACAGAGAAGAGAAATTCAATCTATTAAGAAAAAATGGTTCACTGATCCCGAGGAATTTTCTATTGGAACAACATTTGTAAGCAAAATCGTAGGTAATGAATTAAAATTTGTACCGGAATTTGTATATGGAATGCACATACCTTTACGAAAAACTTTAACCCTTTAACGCCCAAATGTACAATTTTTTGTCAAAGTTTGACGCAAAAATTTATCGATTAAATCTTATGAAAAACTTTTGCTATAGCCGTATCTTATGGTCCAAAAATCGCTTTTTCGAATGGCGTATTGAGAAATCTTGCAAATTTTTAAATAAACAAATTTAAGATGTTTTTTTAAACAAAAACATGAAATTTTTAGGTCTTTTGGTCAAATTATTGCATTTTTTTATAACCAATGGCATTGCAGTATCTATAAAAGTAATAAATATCGCGTCAAAAATAAGTAGCCTATAAGATAGGAGTTATAAAAAAAAAATTCCAAATGGCGGATACAAAATGGCGATTAAAGTGAATTTTTTAGGTAATGTACATAGCCTTGTGCACAAAATCGAAAAAATGGACTTTGTAAAACTTGTTGTACAAGGGTTTTTATGGTTGCTGATTACGAATTTGAAGTTCATTTTTAAAAATTCAAAATGGCGGATCCAATATGGCGGACGAAATTTTGGGGTCGCTGATTACGAATAACAATAATACTATGTATCAATTATGTGTATTTTTAATGGTTAAAACAACTTTGAACAATTTAAATATCAGAACGCTTTGGACGGGATATTACGTCAAATACACTGCAATAGCAAATGTCTTATAAATATTTTACAGTAAAACATTTGTCCTGCTAATATCCTGAGAGTGTCTTACGGTAACCCATACTTGGTGTCTTAAAACACTGTATCTCCTATGGTAAATCGTTTTTAAAGTATGAGCTTTTGCAGTATAAGTAATCAGAATTAATTACCATTACTATTTAAGAAAAAAGTATTCTCGGAAGTATTCTCGAAATATTCTGCAATTTGTCTCCAAAAAAACACTTATATAACAAGTTTTAAGCGAATCCAATTAATTTAAAAAATTTTCACCCGCCATATTGGATTCGCCATTTTGAATTTTCAAAAAGTGACTTTAGATTCGTAATCAACGACCTAAAAAAACCCCGTGTAACAAGTTTCAGACGATTTTAATCAATTTTTAAAAATCATCCGCCATATTAGACCCGCCATTATAAATTTTTAAAAAGTGACTTTAGAATCGTAATCAGCGACCTCAAAAACCCCTAAGTGTCTCCAAAAAAACACTTATATAACAAGTTTTAAGCGAATCCAATTAATTTAAAAAATTTTCACCCGCCGTATTGGATTCGCCATTTTGAATTTTCAAAAAGTGTCTTTAGATTCGTAATCAACGACCCAAAAAAAACCCGTGTAACAAGTTTCAGACGATTTTAATCAATTTTTAAAAATCATCCGCCATATTAGACCCGCCATTATAAATTTTTAAAAAGTGACTTCAGATTTCGTAATCAGCGATCCCAAAAACCCCCAAGTAACAAGGTTCAGACGATATCAATCAATTTAAAAAAATCGTCCACCATATTGGATCCGCCATTTTGAATTTTTAAAAAGTGACCTTAGATTCGTAATAAGCGAACCCAAAAACCCCCAAGTAACAAGTTTGAATCGAATCCAACTAATTTTTTAAAATTTCGTCCGCCATATTGGATCCGTCATTTTGAATTTTTAAAAATGAACTTCAAATTCGTAATCAGCAACCATAAAAACCCTTGTACAACAAGTTTTACAAAAGTCCATTTTTTCGATTTTGTGCACAAGGCTATGTACTACATTACCTAAAAAAATTCACTTTAATCGACATTTTATATCCGCCATTTTGAATTTTTTTTCTTAATACTCCTATCTTACAGGCTACTTTTTTTTGACGCGATATTTATGACTTTTACAGATACTGCAATGCCATTGGTTATAAAAAAATGCAATAATTTGACCAAAAAACCTAAAAATTTTATGTTTTTGTTTAAAAAAACATCTTAAATTTGTTTATTTAAAAATTTGCAAGATTTCTCAATACGCCATTCGAAAGAGCGATTTTTGGACCATAAGATACGTACATTTGGTAATTGTACATTTAGGAGTTAAAGAGTTAAAACAGTTTTTAGAAATACCAGGAATTTTTAATCATATATTGGAGTATGTTGCTGAACTGCGTAAGGAAACACATATTATATCTAATATAATGCAGGGTGATCTGTGGAAAAGAAAATATTCTGAAGTAACTGACTGTATAGTTTTACCCCTTTTTCTATTCTACGATGATTTGGAAACCGGAAACCCTCTAGGTAGCCATTCTGGAACAAACAAATTCGGTGCTTTGTATGCTTCTATTGCTTGTCTTCCTCCAAATCTTGCTTCCAAATTAACGTCAATATTTTTAACAACTTTGGTCCATTCTGCTGATAAAGCTAAAAGCACTAATGAGCAAGTATTTAAAAAAATTATAGAAGAAATCAATTTTTTACAAAGTGAAGGGACTCAAATCATCGTACATGGAATTGCACGAAGCGTTAAATTCCGTTTAACTTTGATTTTGGGTGATAATTTAGGACTCAACAGTGTACTTGGCTTGGTTGATTGCTTTAAAGCAAATCACTTCTGCAGAATATGTGTAGTATCTTCGCAAGAAGCAGCTCTGTTAATAGTTGAAGACGAATCTCAGTTGAGAACGCCCATTAATTACGATCAAGCAGTTAAAGATAAAAATCCATCGACCACTGGTATTAAAGAGCCATGTGCATTCCATAAAGTAAATAACTTCCATTTCACAGAAAACTTCAGTTTAGATTTGATGCATAATCTTCTCGAAGGTGTATGTGTGTACGTTATGCAATCAATTATACAGCATTTGATTTTTGTAGACAAATGTTTTACTTTAGAATTTCTAAATACGCGAATTAAAGATTTTGAGTATAGAACAAATGAAGGTTTGAGTCCGCCTCCTACAATTTCGAGCAAATCTACAGAAATACACTTGAGAATGTCGGCCTCTGAAATGCTTTGCTTAGTGTGATATTTTGGACTCATTATTGGAGATTGTGTACCTGAAGATAATGAGTGCTGGATACTTTATAAGTACTTGCGTCAAATTTTAGACATTTTAACTTCTCGAATAATCAGAAGTGATATTGCTGTGCTAAAAATATTTATACAACATCATAATGAAATGTATATTCGACTATTCGGTCCATTAAAGACAAAATTTCACTTCTTAACGCATTATCCTAGGATTTTGTTAGAGAATGGTCCCTGTATTCATTTTTGGTGCATGAGATTTGAATCGCAGCACAGATATTTAAAAGCTAATGTAACATCGACAAACTCTACCAAGAATTTATTGTTAACAATAGCACTGAAACAAATATTAAAAATGTGTCAGACGATCCATACTTTGGAGTGTGAAAATAATGTAATTTTCTTTTCTCCAGATTCTAAAGATTATGATGAAGCGACAGTTTACTTTAAAGACCACGTATACAAAATTTGAACTATTCTACTTACTAATTTAGAGAAAACCGAAAAACAGTTTGGAAAAATTTTAAAACTTATTAAAATTGAAAATGATATTTTCCTTCACGTTGGCATTTATGAAGAAATAACATTTGATGAACGTTTTCATAGCTACATTGTTGAACAAAAAAAAAAAAACTAAATTTTTTAAATTTTCTGATTTACCCATGATTGAACCTTGGCTGTTAATAAATAAACAAAACACATTTAATTTGTACACGGTATGCCTTATAATGTAATGTGTAATTACATTTTAAATGTATTTTTACATACATTTTGTAAGTTTTATGTAAAAGTTACCAATTAGTTACTAAAAATTGTTATGTCATTTACTGCTTATTAAAAATAAGTGTATAAACATATATGTAGATTTCTTTTTATGATGAACCTTTCCAAAATTTTATTTGATCTTGAAGTACGTATATTGTTTTATAAATAGTCACGTGCATAATAAATGTCTTAACATATCTTTTTTTATACTTTTAATCTTTTTCTCTCCAAAAATCATATAATATATTAATGAAGTAATTTACTTTTTTTACAATGTAATTTTAATAACAAATTATTTCAAAATAATTAATTTCTTGTTCCATTTAACTATTACTTTCATTTTTAGTAAAATATAAATCAACATCTTCTTTATTGAGGAAGAATTATTGGTCACTTTAACAAAAATCGACACGTGATTTCATTAATCTAAAATCAATTTTTACAAAATTAGTTCCAGTCAGTTTTTCACATAAACAAAAAATGTTTTAGAAAAATAAATGTGTTTTAATATATATTCATGTATACGTACACAATTATTATTAACTATTATATATTTTAAAGGTTAAACCTCGAGCCAAGTTTTTTTATTGACTTTAAAAAAAATTTCAACTTTATTATCTTATATTCGAAATTTATATTTAATGCGTTTCATTATGTAAATTTAAATTGCTGCTTTGCAACATTCAAAACTAATATAATTTATTAAAAATAAATGATTATTATTAAATATTAATTGATTAATAAATATAATTTTAATTACTGACCAATAATTGTAAAATCACTTGAAAATTAATGCTTATATAATGTATAAGATTAACGTATAAGAAACTAAGACATAACTCCTTGAAAATTGTGTACAAAATAAATATTTTTTCCCTTTAATTTATTGATTCGATATGTTTTTTTAACAGAAAATAAATACGTATAATAGACAGATCAAGTATGAGAGTTAAAGATGATTGTTAAGCTCTATTTAATAAAACTGCGGACCTCGTAAGTTGGGAAGTTGCTCTTCCTGATTTTAAGAGAGCAGCTCTCCCAACTTAGATTGAGCAGTGCGACTACACTTCAAGTGGCGCTGCGCTATTGTCATTTGCGCAACCTTTCGCTCAACAGTTTTTCAGTCTATACATATTTGTTTTCGCAAATATTTGTAAATATTCTCTCTCTGAAGATGATACTTTAAAATGCACGTTTTAGAACAATTTTGCGATACTTTTGAATTTTAAAAAAAATACTTACACATAAATGGTCTCATGGGCCTGAATCCTCATTCTAAGATAAACTTGCTCCTGTTCCTTTTGTGAATCAAGATACTGCCATTTTGAGCATAAAAATGGATACCTGTGCATTCTGTGCATTAAAATTTCTAATTGAGAGCAAATTTGAAGCATCATTACCATAACAAAAGTATCAATTGCCAATGTTGCTTCCCCAACAGAAAAGATCCAAAAGCTTGAAGCAAATACGTCAACCAAAAGAGTAGCCTATTTTCAAGATTGTAGGGATCCCAAGCTTTGTAGGGCAATTCTACATTAAATCCTTTCAATAATGGAAATAATGCATTAAAAATTATAGTGACACTTCCAATAACTAAAAAACACTTTGTGTCTGTTCTGAAACAGAAAAATTATTACTTTTTTTGCAATTTACAAGTGTCGACTGGTTTTATCGGAATACCTTGAAATTTTGTTAAATTTTTCTTAAATACAATTTTCAATGTCATCTCGGGAAATGAATCTTTTGTCCAGCAGCATGAGACTGTCAATGCGGTAATTTCATCCCGTTTAATAAAGAGATTTCCAATCTTAATGACACCTGCGAGTAACGTAAAAGTGCCAAAAATACCATTTGCAAAATCCTCTAAATTGGGATTGACTTGAAATAAATACATAATAGTCGTCAGTGTAAAAATATAAGTTACAAGCATTACAATGAAGCTGAAGCCATTATATATCGTAAGAACTGTTTGAGATGAAAATTGCGGCTGCCACATGCCAATATACTTCAAAACTTTGAGAGAAAGATCAGCCCTGTATATATTTGAGTGGTTTTTTTCTGTTTTCATGATATTTTTTAAAAACTTAATTTCAACTTTAAAAACATCAAACGTAATAATTAACACATAGTTTTATTTATCTTTTTGAGATTTTAAATGTAAATTAGTTTAAAACACAGATACTTTAAAATTAGATTAAAATTAAATCGGATCAAGTTGTCGAAAGTGAAATTAAGTTGTGATGAATCCATTTAGTACAAAGAGTTAAGTAGTTATGTTTAAGTAGTTATAATTTTGTAGTTATAGATTGCATCCTTCGTATGAGGAAATTTACAGTCTTCTGAGAAAATCGTTTTCTCGACACTTGAACTTTATTAATAACTTCTTATCGCGTTTTGCATTCCTATATTTCTAGAAATGTATAGAAAATGAGAGACATGATATTATTCAACCTATGAGAATGGTAGATTTGAATAATTGAAAACAATAACTGCTATTACGGCTAAGAGGCTATTCTTCTTCTTTAAGTATTCTATGTAAAATTCATCGCGTATTTCTATGTTAACCTTCGCGCTACCGGACCGTTTTTTGTAACGCGGACTACCGGATATCTACCCCGGGTAGACACGAGTTTGTTTATTTGTAATTTTACAAAAGAGACTTAAAATCATTTAAGTTTTTTTCTATATTTGTTGTGTGTCAACAAAAAGTACTTTTTACTAATATTGCGATGAATTTTGCGAATGTTTAAACGATTTATTATTGCAAAATTGTAAAATTTCCAAAGTAAGCAGCGAGACCAACAGAATGAAAAAGTTGAAAAAATTTTAGCTTTGATATGTACTAAATCAATAATTTATATAAGATATTAATATCAAACAGTTATAAATATTAATAAAAAATTGTTAAAACAAATTATTATTAAAATACCCTGAGTTACCTTAGTAAACCTCGCTTACATACATTTACAAATGTTATAAATAAACAAGAAGAAATGTAAAAAAAAAATTTTTGTTTTAATTTTTCGAAATTAAATAAAAATTTGTTCAGTGACTTAAGGTATTAGTCGCGTAAAATGACTTTCGTCAGATTTATTTAAAATTTTGTATCTCAATTCATAAGGTATTTATGTATGAAATAAGATCTATCCTATCAATTTTGACCACTTCTGAGCTTCAAAATATAACTTCAAAGTTCATACCTTTTACATGCAATAGCACTAATTGCATGTAAAAAATGTCTCTTATATTCATTCATATAAAAACAAGTCGTCAGATTTTCAAATAAAACTACTAACAATAAGTTACACATTGTGACAAAATAAATCCTTTAAAAAAAATTAACTTTATTGATCACGCTGAATAAAAAATACAATAATTTAAAAATTCAAAGTTTTTAATTTTAACGTGGTTTCATTGAAAAATGTCGTAAACGTGTCAGCAATATATCACGATAACTTATAGTACATGACTCAAAATCATGAAAATTACATACATTACATTAGAAGAGGTTACAAGGAAGCAAGTGAGTTTATATAAAAGTTTATTTATTGATCTTTTTATTTTGCGGGAGTTTTGCGGGAGCATTTACGCGACTAATACCTTAAAATTGCGATTAGATTGAAGAAAATCTCTAAAAGTTATCTCAATTTAAACATTTTCGTGTCTACCCGGGGTACCATCCGGTAGCGCGAAGGTTAAGAAGGTAGAAAATTGAAACAGAAATTGATTCTGAAACGATAATAACAACAATGTTTTACTTTTCATTTCAGCCTAAAACAGACAAGCGTAGAATATCATATACGAAAAATTAGTTTCGATTCAAATTAATTAGTATATATTTAATCCTGCTTACCAAATTTAAGATAATTAATTGGCTATTAAATTCGAACCTGCATTAAATTCAAGGAATCGTATTATATTATTGATATGAAATGTTAACGTGCAATGTTGATGTGAAATGATGATATTAAATAATGATATTAAATGGTGGTAAAATTAATAATTTTTGGCATTCTTTTAAACATTTTCTTATTTTCGAGAAGTTTGAGCTTATAAAACACCAAGCTTCTCGAAACAAAATTCAAAAGATATCAAAAGTATTTTAAGAATTTTTTGTACTTAAATTTATATTTGTTTAAGTAAAAATAATTATATCTGGGATCAATAATAATTGAAAAGAGTTTTCATTAATTTTGTTTGTTTTTATTATTCTCTGTTAAAATTCTGGATAAATCGAGTCTTGTATTTAGAATCGCTGAGTTTCTTTTCTTAAACGACATCAAATATTTTTTATATTACGAGGAATGCATTAAAAAATTATAAATTGAGAAAGACCGTCTTAGAATCTAAAAGAAATTAGTCATAATTACACATTATTTTTATTCTTTCTCGCAAAGAGGATCAAGAGAGAATCGAAGGGAATTAATTAATTCCAGTCAAAAGCACAAGAACAAGGACAAATATTTTTTTTTATTCTTTGTGAACTTAAGTTAATGTAAATAAATCCTTTATTGCTAAATCATCAAGAATGTCGCAAAAAACCAAAATTTGATATTTTTAATTTTGCAAATCTAATGTTCGACATTTCAGTGGTTCCGAAAATCTCCAATTATAATAAGTGTTAATCAATTTAGAAAAATTGACCTGTTTTATAAATATCGAAAAAACTATATAACTAATTGCATTTTTAATTTCCTGCTGATTTACTCTCTTATATGCAAAAAGGTTACACGGAGAAAAGACAAATTTGTCATAGCAACAGACCTGATTTGGTTGTTCTAAATATTTGTTATTTTCAAGATAACAATTATTTTTTCTCTAAGTTTATATAGCTGTATAAAACAAGCACTACCTAATTACTAAAAACCATTTACTAACAGATGTTAATGTATTAATAGACATTGGAAATATTTTTCTTGCTGTGAATATAATTGGTTTTTCGGATCTTTTCATAAAGTAAACAAGATTAATTCTCGTGTAACTTGGCAATGAAATCCAGTCCATACTATAAATTGCATATGCAATTTCTTTGCTCTAAAATTGAAAAAAAATATTTTAATGAATAGTTCAATATCTAGTGAAATAATTGAAAAATATTATTAAGAGATCAAATAAAATTACTTTCTCCATGACTACATTTCCAGGCCAACAATATAAACAGATTTGAAGCATTATTGCATTTAAAGAGAAAACCATCTTCCAGAACGTCGTACTTTTTATATTTGCTGCTGAAAGGAGATATGTGCTTGTACATACTTCTATGGTCGTGGCACACAATTAAAAAATGAATACCCAGTTGTAAATGTCGTTTAAATTTTTCCCAAAACTAAAATATATGATTGAGAAAGAAAAAGTTGAAATGTAATGATCCAGAGACACACAGAGTACAAAACGATATATAATGCATCATTAAATACTTAAACAGAAAATAAGTAACGCTACCGATACATGGATTCATTATGATTTATCGAAGCTGCTGGTAACATTTGTCTACAAACGTCGTCAATTTTTTTCTCTAAACAAAATTGAGGATATTTTTGCACACGATAAACCAAAATTTCTAACTGGGCACAAACTTGAATCATCATTGACATAATAAATGTATCGACTGCATTGTTAACATGACCAGCTATTGTCGCTCCCCTAGCTTGAAGAAAGTACGTTAGCCAGAACTTTTTTCGATTTTCCAGACTATAAGGAGTCCAAGATTTGAACGGTAATGTTACATTATAACCGTTTATCAGTGGCGCTGTTGCGCTAAGTATTATTATTATCGAAGCAAAAACTAGAAATACAGTTGAAATTTTCCTAAGGGAGAAATTAAATCATTAAGCCAAAATTTAATCAGAATCTATGAGAAAATATATTAAATTAACAGAAAATCTAAATCGAATCAGAAACATAAATAATGGGTATCAAATAATTTGGACTAAAATTTCGGAAAGAAATGTTTCACTTCATATATATTTGAAATATATCATTTAAAACTAAATGACTGGGAAACTGAAATAAACTTAGCAAGGTAAACTGCCTATGCAAAAATTTTGAGAGAATATCGATTTAAATGATGCAAGAGAAGAAACTTTCAATTTTCTAAAAACCAAACTAGGTAAAAATTAAGTTCATTTCGTGGACATTTCGCTTCCACGTAATCAATAAAACTTTCTTCCTCATAGAGGAAGCAATAGATTAATGTGTTATATAAATTGTTTATTCTCTCTGTTACGGACTCGAAGGGCTCCCATTCCGTTACTGTTTTCTTAATGCTCTCATAAGTAAGCCTCACGACTTTTCTTGATCCTTATTATTTACTTAAACCATAATTTATTAACCCGTCCCTAACTTCATTCTCTCTCTCTCTGTTCTTCAAACTTCTTTATCCATACTTCTTTTTGTCCACTTTTATCGAAAACATTGAGAAAATAAGCCTTTAACCAATTTCTAGATTAAGGGACTCTGAACAAAACACACAAGATACCGGCGATCACAACGAAACTTCAAGGTTAACAGTAGCATTTAATCTGCTAATAATAAACAAAGAGCTTTGAATGTGCTATATCAACAATCTCTCTCTGCTAAATTTAATCAAAAATTGGTTATATTTAGTCAACTTATTTTCTCTGTGAACCCAACATACACACTCCCCTATACCCTTTCCCTCCTCATTCACTCCTGTACACCTATCTAACACATATGTCCAATCCTCCACCTCAAACTTACATACTTTACACTAATTCTCCTCATCCATCCAGTATTTACACTCTTTTATCCCTTCCCCCATTCTTAATTCTCGCTCATTTCTCCTCCTGATCCTTTCGTCTCAGATGCTTTTCCAATTCCTCCCAACCTCTTTTTTCCTCTTTTCTTACCAACCATATTCCTTCTCCCATCCAATTTTACTCTCTACATATTTCTCCTCTCGTTCCATTCAGGGCCGGATTTATATGTAGGCAAACTAGGCAACTGCCTAGGGGCCCCCACCAAAAAGGGCCCCCACCAGCTATAATATTTCCCACAAAAAGAACTTCGAAAAATATTTTTAGGCATTTAAAAATCTGAAAAAAAAACCCAGTATGAAAAAGAGAAAATTAAAAAATATTGAAATTTTATGATTTTTGAAGAAAAAGGAGAACTGTTCAATCTTTTTTAATACCTTTGTTGTTCAATCTATTCGAATACGGTGATGCCACCAACTTTTATTGAAAAGTCAATTTTTACTAATACGTTTTTTAATATTTTACAATCCAAATGAATCCCTTTATAACGAAAAAAATAAAATGTATATATCTTAATACCCACAGTTCAGATTATTGAATCCAAATGAATCTCTTCATAATGAAAATAAAATTCAAATAGAATGAATATTTTGGAATACCCACTTTATATAGTACATACAGTTCTTTACATTTGTATAACATTATTTCTTCATTTTTGATTTCAATAAAATTAATCTAAAAAAATTCAGAAAGCTTAGTTACATATTTAAGAAATTGTTTTTTACCTTGCATTTGATTTAGAGAAAACAAATATTTGAATATTGTTTAGTATAACATTTACTGTACTGATTATTTATATAGGTAACATGAATCTGAACTGTAGGTATTCCAAAATATAGGGGAGAGTGGCCATCAAAGTACCAGTTTTTTAATAAACCATTTCAATTTTCTCAGAAACAATTAAATAAAAATTCTCCTAATTTTGAGTATAAATGAAGTTTGCGTAAACACACTACGTCCATAAATTTGAGACGTGTGGATTTGTTCTTTACAGAGAATCAGAAAACTAAAAAAAACTGTTTTTGATGCACTGAAGAAAAAATTTACCTAAAATATAAACACGTTTATCAATTGAAATAAGGCAATTTAAAAATGAATGAACTTACGAGTTATTTTGTATCGGGCCTTAACTACAATATTCTAATCAGATAAAGATTTTGAAATATTGGATTAAGTTATAAAAAACCATTTTTGTTGCAAATTTCATGTTGATTCAATGTACCGGAGAACAATGAACCACCTGGAATTTCAGTGTATTTTCGATTTCCAGAGTGGTATGCCTGATTATAAAACTATAGGCATGCGTACAGCATGTTACAGCGATTATTATCAGTACTTTTCTCAACATAGCAAAACTAAAATGCCATTTTCGCTAGTTAACTTAAATTTGAGGTATATTTATGTTATACATTATTATCAAATAAAAAAGTGTTAAGTAATAATTTTTTACAGTATTTGATAGAAAATAAGTTTTTTTACAAAGTGAAAATTGCAATATTATTATTGTTGAACATTTTTAGTGTTTTTATAGAGGAGGTTCATTGTGTACCCAGGTTGTTGAAAATAAAAATAGGTTGTTAGTTTAGAAAAATCCTAAATTTTATTATTTAATCAAAATAAATCGTGTATAATATGTGTGCATTACCTAGAGAAGTGTTGTAGTTTTATATTGATGCAAAGAAGTGCTTGAAATTGAAGAAATTGAATAAGTACTATGACCTTGAAAAAACCGCGGTACATTGATGGCTACTCTCCCCTACCTTTTTTCATTATAAAGGGATTTACTTGGATTCAATTAATCTTAACTGTAGATATTACAAAATAATAATTTTATTTTTCTTATTATAAATGCATTCATTTTGATTGAAAAATATTTAGAAAGTGTATTAATAAGGATTGATTTTCGAATAAAAGTAGATGCTATTGCCAGATACACATGTATTGGACAAAAAAAGTATTCAAAAGTATTAACAAATTCTAATACTTTTCAATTTCTCTCTTCTTACTGGGACTTTTATAAAATAATTGTAAGTTTTTAGAAATTCAAAAAGCCTGCTCATTAAAAAAGTGTCAAGTTTTGAAACTGCTTTTTCGACTTGAGTAAATTTCGGAAAAATCCATTCCTTGCATAGGCCCCCACCAGCGTCTGCCTATGGCCCCATGTTTGGTAAATCCGTGCCTGGTTCCATTACAGCCTTCCAAGAAATCTGTGCTATTCTACTTCCTTCTCCTTTCCCTAACTTTTTCGGAAATCCCCATACTTTTTTCCTTTGCCTCACCATAATTTTATTCCTACTTAGTTATTCTCTAATCTGTTCCACTCACTCGCATCACCCAACTTAGAAACCTTTCATGCAATCTTTCAACCATCCCTCTTTCTTTCCATCGCTATATTTCCAAACCATAACTTACGACCGACTACCCCAATGTGTGGTCACTCTTCTTTTACCAACACTCTTTTTTCCAGTCAATCTTTAACCCTTCTCTTCTCTATCCCCCACATTTCTCCCATTACTCTGCTAGCCTTTCCCACTCTCATCCTCTTATTCAATTCATTCAATCCATTGTAACGTCGTAAGACATTGACTCGACTTTCTAAAAATTTACTAAAAACTATAACATTATGAGTCGCGTTAAGACAAACTCAACTATAGACGATGCTGGACCTAACTATGGACAAGTATTCACTTCCGTCCTTGAGTGCAGGCCAACACTGTAAGTTCGTCACACCATGATTATGTTCGTACTACAAAAGTAAGTCTATGATAGGTATTTCCTATGGCGATACCTAATACTGCAAAACTATATATTGTTGCTTTTATAGGTCAGCAAACGCAAATACGAATATACTATAGAGTAATCTAATGGTACAAAACTAATATATTTCTTTCCGTGTAGTCTATTAGAAACATAACCTACAGATGGGAAATCTACAAAAATTAAATATTGGATTAATCAATATACATTATTCTTTTTTTTACAAAATAATAAAAATAATTAATATTTAAGCAAAATCAAATGAGCCAGTATCATTTTGACACATGACTTAATTTTAGATTGTTATATTGTACAGAATGGAAATGTTATTTTGTACAACTGCTAAATGTTATTTTGTACAGTTTTGAAAAATGAATTTGTTATTTTGTACAATTTTTTAAAAAAGCAATAAAACATTGGAAGTACAATATTTTAGCTTTTTTAAAGAATTGTACAAAATAACAAATTCATTTTTCAAAATTGTACAAAATATCATTTAGTAGTTGTACAAAATAACATTTCCATTCTGTACAATATAACAATCTAAAATTAAGTCATGTGTCAAAATGATACTGGCTCAATCAAATCTACATTCATCTGAAATTGTTAAACCACTAAAATTATAGACAAATTAAAATTCTAAAACTGTACTATATTTAATTTCAATATTATTCCCCAAAAAGTACGGAATATTACATGAACATTACAGTGATATCATATTGTAATATTGGTAATATTACGGGGTTATATTACTGTGATATTAACGTGATATTGAAATTTCCGCTCTAAGGTAATATTACAAGTAACATTACAGTGCTACTGATGTAGTATTACAAGTAATATTACAGTGATATTGAGGTAATATTACGATGATATTAACGTTTTATTACATTTTTTTACATCAAATAATATCTATTAAAAAAATTGAGCTCACCAGGGGCTTGAACACGCAGGGTTCGACACGACGTGAATACTCCTTGTACACCTTGGCCACCCACCTCTTGTAATATATTTCAGAAAGTGTCCTTTATATTTTACCAAAGAGTACTTGCAATAGTACATCAATATCATTGTAATATTACCTTAAGGTGGACATTTCAATATCACCTCATTATCGCCCCAAACAGCACGTAACATTACATAAATATCACAGTGATATCATTTTGTAATATTGGTAATATTACGAGGTGATATTACGTTGATATAAGATGGTGCACGATAAAATGTAAAATGCATGTTAGTGAATATTACATGTTCTGAGTCAGTTTGCATGATTTATCCTATTTTATTAAACTTTGGTAAGTTCATTAAACTCAGAAGTATCTCAATCCGTTCTAAGAGATTTTTGAAGATATTAAATGGAAGTTTTTAAGCACCTTTTTTCATTTATTTATTTTTATGCTCTTTACATGCAAACTCTAAAGCCACACATTAGCTATAAATATATTCATCTTTTAATTCTAAAAAATAATTCTAAAAATCTTATTTGTTTTCATATCTCTTTATTAAATTTCGTTTAAAAGTTAATTAAATCTTAACTATATTCTTTACGTGCTAAAACATTATAACTTATTTATTCTCTTGAATGCATTAAAAAAACATTATATAGTGAAAAAGACATTCTCAAAATCTGAAATAATTGGTTTACGTGCTAAAACGTTATAACTTATTTATTCTGATGAGCGCTTTAAAACATTATATAGTGAAAAAGACATTCTCAAAATCTGAAATAATTGGTTTAAAGTTATTATTAATATAAAAAATCAGAAGTAAAATAGCATATGAATAAGTATCTGAATTTAGCATTAACTTTTGAAATAAGAAATATTGAAATATGGAAATATTAAAATATGTGTGTTCTAAAAGTATTCTTAAAACGTTAGAAAATTAAAAAATTATGGAGAATTATCTACTAACAAATGCGATCATTTCAATAGTCAATGGAAAGATTTTTGCGGCAGTCAATATAATTGGTTTTTCCGATCTTTGTATTACTTGAACAAGATTTTTTTTTAAGGAACTTGGCAATAAAATCCAGTCCATACTGTAAACTGCAAATCCAATTTCATGACTCTAAAATAAAAATTGGAAGGATTATTAAAGATTATTATTATTAACATAATAATAAATTTACAGTCCATACTGTAAACTGCAAATCCAATTTCATTACTCTTAAATAAAAAATGGAAGGATTATTAAAGATTATTATTATTAACAATAAATTAAAAAACTTCAATTATCCATTCATTCCGGCCTTCAACCATTCTTTCATTCTGTCCTCATGCAAAGTTTGGCACCAGAGATTATTTTTGTTTTAAAACAGCTACTTTTGAAAAAATGTATTTTTATATTAATTTCATGAATTTAAATTTTATTTATTTAAGTATTAATGAGTTCTCCTTAATCTAAATTTTATAATAATATTTTAAATTTATATCTTATGTTTAATAATGATTTATTAAATTATAAACGTGCCTTTTTAAATCTGTACTTTACAGCTTTTAATAAAGATTTAAAACCTTTTAAAAATATACGTACCAAATTAAATTTCTTCAAATAAATATGTCGTGGTATTAATCTCAAAATGCTTATTTATTATTGTGATTATAAATGATTAAACTTATTTAATTTCTAATTATATTGTAGGTTTGAAATTATATTAGGGTCAATTCTATATTAAATCAATTTAATTGGACTAACAAAAAATAAAATTTACTGGAATATAGTTTTCACTATATTATAATATTATAGATATGACAAGCTCATCAGGCTAAAAACTCATTAAAATCAATAATCCCAACATTTTCATAAAAACACACTGAACACGAAAATCACGTACTTAAAAAAATACATAAAATTTAAAATTAAAAAAAAATCACTGTATACTAATAATTATAAATGAATAACATTTTTGTTTAAAGAGACTACAATTTTGGTAAACTAAAATTATTTAATGCAATGGATATAAAAATTCTTCTTTCAAAAGTTTATGCGTATAGAACTTTAAATTGCTTGTATTTAGCTTTTTGTAAATTAAGATCTTAAAATGTTTTAAATTATTCTTTATTAATAGAAATCTGAATAAATAAAGGAATTTAGAGTCAATAAATGCACTCTCTAAAACTGAATCAGTGAAATTTTCACTGATTTGAAATCAGTGAACAACTTTTCGTTGTTAAATCAGTGAAATTCACTGAAAATCAGTCATTTTCACTGATTCAGCAAAGAGAAGTTGTTCACTGATTCCAAATCAGTGAAAATTTCACTGATTCAGTTTTAGAGAGCATGTATTGATTGATTAAAGTATGAATTAAATTAAGGTTTGAATCGATATAAAATTTCCAAATTTCAATTGATTTAAAGTTTTATTATTTCAATTCTTTTTATATGAATAGTCAAAATTTTAATACCTAGTTACAATCTTAGTCTCAAAATTTGGATTGATTGAAGTTTTGATTCAATGCAACTTTTTTATAATCTGAAGTTTTTTGAAGTTTTAAAAGACTAATTTGAATATACATTGTTAGAATTTAAAAATATTTAAATTCTATAATAATTTAAACATGATTTGATTAAAATTTGACTTATTAAAAGCTTTTAATAATTGGAGTTGATTAATTATTAAAATTTGAATAATTCATAATTTTAACGAATTAAAGTTTTAAATAATTTAAATTCTTGTTAATAAAATCAAGCTTAAAATTTTTAATTTGTAAATGTGAAAGATTAAAATAATTTTTGTTACCAGCGTTAGGAATTGAAATAAAAACTGTTTTATTTTAATCTCAAAACTTATGTTATATTGCAATTTTTATTATTTAAAGTTTAAAATAATAAAAATATGATTCGATACAAGTTGAAATTTTTTTAATCTGGAAGAATTAAAATCCTAGGGTCTAACTTAGTCAAAATACGTCAAAAAATCGTGATTCTAAATTTGGGGGTAAAATAACACTGTAAAAAAAGAAAAGTTGCCTGCACTTTTATAGAGAACCAGTACAAACTCTATGTCTAGTAAAACTATGAAAAAAGGTATATTAAAAAATTTCCCATATACCCCTAAAATTTCATTTTAGAGTCAAAAACCCGTGTTTTAGTGAATTTATGTGAAGAATTACTAATAACTTCCTTAATTTTGAACAGATTTTCATAATTTTGCTTTTAATTAAAAAGGGAAAAGCACACCTTTTTAACTGTGTATTGCTTGTTTACTTTAAATAAAAATTGACGAGCCCGCACTTGAAAAAAGCACTTAAAAACTGACGAAGTTACACTCAAAGACTTTTGACATTAATTATTATAGTTTACCCATTAATTTTTACTATAAAAACTATTATTCTGGGATAATCATGCAAAAAGAAAATTTTTTCCAGCGTAGATAGTAAAGTTTAAAATCTGGATAGGAATATTTACATTTTTTTAGAATATTTTCCTTTTAAGCATTGAAAACATACTATATTCAATAGGGAAAATATTTGTTTTACACGATTATCCTAAATTACTAACCTAATAGTAAAATTTAATTACTAAAGTCTTTCAGTTTACATAAATTTTAAGATTTTAGACATTTTTCACTAAAGCAACACTGTTAGAAAAGACTTGAAAATTCATGCATTTTTCAATTACATGAGTTATTGAATTCACATTAAATTCAGGCTTGAATTAAAATTCAACAACACGTAATTGAAAATTCGTATTGTTATTCAAAATTCAAGAACACGTAATTGAAAATTCATGTTGTTATTGAAAATTCAAGGACGTGTAATTGAAAGTCAAAGAACATGTAATTGAACATACATATACTGTTACTTAAACATAACCTATTTTTTTCTTGTCAGTTGTAGACAGAACAATGTATTAAAAAAAAGTTTATGGACATCAAAATTACATTTAAAAAATTATTATTGTCAATAATGTATGTATTTTTTATAATAACGGATAGTTCGCAGTCATTTCAAAGATATAATTTGTCATTGTCAAATAAGTATCCAATCAAAGTAAAAAATTTTAACAGTCCAAGATGGTCGAGGTACGAAAGGCGTAGATAACGATCCGGAAAACCCGGGTTCGATTCTCGACTCGGGAATTTTTATTTTCTTTTAAAAAAATTTTATATTTGAATTTTCAAAACCGTGTTATTGAAAATTCAATAGCACGTATTGTAAATAACTTCACTTACAAGTTATTGAAAATTCGTATAGATATTTTTAACAGTGAAGTACTTTAAATTTAATGTAGATGGAAAGCAGATCTTAAAGCAGAGGGAAGATATTCATTAATTTTATGATTAACTCCTTTATTTTAGCTTAATTAAAACTTCAATTAACGAGCTGGACCTGCTTTAATTCGCGAATTGCAATTGTTTTTTAAAATTTATTCAGGATATTTGGTTTCATTATACTTTTAACATCAGCATTCTTTATGATTTTTCGTGTTTTGTACTAATGACAGGTTACTTTTGTTGTGCAGAAATAGGAGTTTATGAACTACGATATGGCTGATGATGCCATATCATTGATATGATATTATCATGTGATATTATCATTGTCACAAACAACATATGAAACAAGACTTACTTCTATTGTCAAATAAATCAGACGAAAAAGAAAGGAATAACGATAAGTCCTTAGAATAACATTCTAAATTAATCCACTTTTATTAATCATCAGTCTAAGTAATTGTTAATATGCTTTTAAGCAAATTATTCCTGTAATAATTAACCAATTTTACTAAACTTTTACTTTAAATTTTTTAATTAAATTAATTTAATTAAATTTTAAATTAAACAACATATGAAACAAGACTTACTTCTATTGTCAAATAAATCAGACGAAAAAGAAAGGAATAACGATAAGTCCTTAGAATAACATTCTAAATTAATCCACTTTTATTAATCATCAGTCTAAGTAATTGTTAATATGCTTTTAAGCAAATTATTCCTGTAATAATTAACCAATTTTGTTAACGTAAAACTAAAAGTGCAGTCTTTTTTAAAGTCTGTAAAAATTTATATCATCGTTTGAAAGACGAAAAAAAACGTTTACGAATTTTTAGATTTTAGCTAAAATCTTACAATTTCTTAGACTTTTAAATTAATTTAAAAAAAAAACTTATCCTATAATAAATTCAAGAATAATTAATATTACAAAATCAACTCCAAACAATTTTGAATTTATTATAATACCTACTAGCATAATAAATTCCAGAATATCTTTAATTTTCTATTGAATTTTATCGAATCAAAATAAATTCTAGATTAATTTAGATTTATTTTGAGATTTTTTCGATAATAGAATAAATTCCAAATACTTATTTACTTATTAACAAGTTCCAAACTATATTATATTTACTCTATAATTTTTTAGTTTCTAAAGTGAATTATAGAACATTATTCCAAAAAGAATTCTAGAAAATTTATAATTATACTATAAATTATAAAACATTTAATATTTCTTTACAATTTTCGACTCTAAATAAAAAATTGTAGAATTTTCTTGAGAGTTTGGAACAAAAAACAGAATATTTAAGATTCTAGAGTGCAGAAAACTTTAAAAGTTATAATTAATTTCAGAACATTGAAGACTATTTTATATTTAAATTCTGGATTAGAATCCAAAATCTTTTAGACTCTAACATAAATTGCAGGTGACTTAATACTTTAGAATAAATTTTACAGAACTAAAAATTTTATAATAAATTCAGGAATAATTATAATTTTTTTTCTTATTATTTAGATTCTAAAAAGACTGCACTTTTAGCTTTACGTTAACAAAATTAGTTAATCATAACAAGAATAATTTGCCTAAAAACATATTAACAATTATTTAGACTGATGATTAGTAAAAGTGGATTAATTTGATTATGTTTTCAAACATAATATGTCAAGAAACAAAAAAAATAATTGCAATTATTTTACAAGCTATAGTTCTATTCCTTACGTTTCTTGAATTAATGCGAAGAAGGACGAATACCCCCGATCAATTTAGAATGTGACTCGGCAGCCATTAGGTTTTGCGTGTGTATTGCCTCACCGAGTTAGGCAATATTATACAGCTAACCACCTAAGCTTCGAATTTTGTCCGCAAGAGCGCATACGATAACAGAAAACAATCATTTGTATTACGTGCATACTCTCAGTTTCTCTCTGTACGAAAATTCTAATGATTGCTGGGGACGACACCGAGAATTAAAAAATAAAAAAAATATATTTTAATAACTAAAAATTGGAATGTCACAAAATTATTTGACCAACTTAATATCATAGCAAATAAGACTAGTTGTAAACGATACTAAGACTTTCTTAGATTTTGAGATTACAATATTTCTAGATCCCTAAATAAGCTAGCTAGTCAACACGGTTGACCTCTAGGTTGACCCATGAATGGTCTGACATAGTCTTATTCAAAAAAATAATTTCGACTGACGTCACTCTCTACCCCTATGCAATAATCCCCTTCAAAGGGAAGAATTCCGTCTAATTTTTGGGCGAGAAGAAATCAAACACGAGCACCTATTTGCTTTCCCCCACTCAAGAGACTAAAATTACCTAGCAGAACACGGCTTGCAACCTCATAGGAGCCTCAATAGACGTTGCAATCCTCCACCACTGTTCCAAAATTAAAAAGGAGACCCTCTATTAATTTGAAGAACGCCTAGGTGATCTTTCACCTCAAGGGTTCCGGATACATCGTGTAACTTTTAAGAGAGAAGCTCCTCAATTCAATCGCCACCCGCTCTCGTTAGACAGTCTGGCCTCTAAACATATTTTTCTGCAAATATTTTTTCAAGTGCGGTCTCGTCAATTTTTATTCAGAGTAAACAAGCACTACATTGTTAAAAAGGTGTGCTGTTCTCTTTTAAAACCAAACCAAAATTTTGATAAATTGATTGAAAATTAAGGAAGTTAAAAGTAATTCTTCACATATATTCACAAAAAAACGGTTTTTTGACCCTAAAATGAAATTTTTGGGGGTATTTGGAGGATTTCTCAAATACCATTATTTTAGTTTAAAAGACCTACAACTTGTACCAGGTCTCTATAAAAATGCAGGCAACTTTTTTTGTTACACTGTGTAATACTTGTTTTATAAGAAAGCAATATAACAAATATGCCATTTTAATAAGTTTCCCTATTTGAAATTTTAAAAATACAATTTATTGCTGAACCTTTTTGAACGAAGTAGAAATAAAAATTACTTTTTCCATGATTAAATTTCCAGGCAGACAGAATAAAGAAATTTGAATCAAAATTGCACTCAGTGATAAAACCATCCTCCAGAATTTAAAAGTTGTAACACTTTCTGTTGTAAGGGCGTATGTGGAAGTACATACATCTATTGTAGTAGCACATAAGTGAAAGAAAAATAAAAAGTTGAAAACACTATTCAGATTTTCTCCAAAGCTAAATAAAAATAAGATGAGAATGTAAATAAAAAGTCACAGATTATACAAACAGTAACATTTAATACTTTTACTACAGACAAATTGATCTTACGTATACACAGAATTATGATGCTGGATCCAATGTTCAAGTCTCATTTTCTCTGTGTGAGATATATCAAAAAAATATGGCTCCGAATAAAAATGTGAATATTTTTCAAGACGATGAATTAAAAATTCCAACTGAGCACAAAGTTGAACCATCATTACCATAATGAATGTATCCACCGTGAATATAACTTGTACAGCTGTTACTGCCCCTACAGCTTGAAAAAAGTAAGTTATCCAAAAACTTGTTTGTTTGTTAAGGTCATAAGGAATCCACGATTTAAAAGGCAATGTTACATTTGCACCCATCATCAATGGGGCTGCTGTATTAAGTATTACTGCCATGGATGTCAAAATTAAAAATAAAGTGGTTACTTTCCTACATCGAGAAAATTCTTTTAGTAAATTCTTATGGATAATTCTATTGGATAGAACAACAGTTTGTCAAATATTTAATAAACAGTTCTAAAATTATTAAAAGACTTTATTCTAATATTAGCAAAATTAGAGCATACACCACCGCACGAGAAACCTGTTGTTTTAACTTTATCATCAAAATCTGTTTGATATTATGAGGTTATGGAAAATTTAAGTCATTTAATTAAATTCTTCTCTTTAGCGTCTTAACGAAGCTACTGGAGTATTCTAAAACTGTATATTTAATATTTGTTAAACTATTGTCCGAAAGCACGGAAATGTTAATAACAATTTAATGTACATATACTTTTAGTACGCAGAAGAATTTTTTTACCCTAAACTGTGCATGGTATAAAAAAAAAGAAAAAAAGCAGGAATTATTTTTGAGAATCTACAATTGAAAAATAAACTTTGATATATGTACCGTCCAATTTGGTCGTACTTGTTTTGAATAACACGCTCAATTTCGTCTTGCGGACAATAAGTTTTAGTAATAAGTATATTTCTTAATTGACCAAGTTCATCGCGTTTGATTAAAATAGTTAGCATTTTAACAGAAGAAGTACTAAAAACAAGAACGTAAAAACTATTTTCTGTCAATTCTTTTATAGTGCTTTTTTCTAGAAGTAAATACACCACTGTTGAAAGAGTAAGAACCAAAACCACTGATACTATAACAGTTCTAAAAATGCTGTATATTATTTGGGATCCTTTCAGTAATAATGTTGGTCTCCAGATACCCAAATATTTCAAAATATTAATGGACATTTCAGCTCTGTACATTTTTAAATTGAAAATGCTATTCTCAGTTTAGCTCTCTAAATCAAAAAACACAAAAGAAAAGATATTTTAAAAATGAATTGAATTTGTAATATGAAAAATGTGAATGAATCACACTTGTGATATTTCTTTAAAAAATGATAACAGTAAAGAAAGCTTCAAAATGAAAATTCATGGAGTTTGGATATACAGTGCCGCACAGGAGGATTTGCCCACCCTACGGTGGGCATACATATGTATATATATATATATATATTTTTTTTTTAAGAAATTATTACATTTTAATTCTATAAATGGTATATGAAAGCGATTTTTGTCATCTTTAAAACGATTTTTTAAAATTTGCTCTACGATAATTTTGAAAAAAGATATTCTAATTTTTTTTTAAAATAGCCCTTTTTCTTGAGAACAACTGACTTTTTGAAAAAATTGTTAAGAAAAAAATGTGCCTTTTTGTGCGTAGAATTAGAAAAAAGTAATTAAACATTAAAAAAATATTTTTTTTAATGATATGTATTGATATGTATATGATATCCGTCTTAAAAATATACACAGAAGGAAAAAATGTAGAAAATTTTTTTTTCTTTTTAATGTTTAAATAATTTTTTCCTAATTCTACGCACAAAAAGGCACATTTTTTTAACAATTTTTTCCTAAAGTCAGTTGTTCTCACAATTTAATAATATTTTCCTTAAAAATTATCGTAAAGCAATTCTTCAGAATTCCTTTTAAAGGTGACAAAAAATGCTTTCAAAAGCCATTTATAAAATTGAAATGTGATGATATCTTCAAAAATTGTATCAATTTGAAATTTTCCAAAAAAAGGGAAAAAATTGTTTTTTTATTTTAAGACAATAAAAAAGAATTTTTTAAAACTTTTTTTAGGTATTGTTTCAAGTCAAATATTTAAGATTCAAAATAAATATTCGATGAAGGTTTCACCTTTAGAGAAGATGGGATACAAGATACAAAACTTTTTATAATGACCTTGCATGCCGTAGGGTGGGCAAATCCTTTTAAGCGGCACTGTTATATTTCAAAAATTGCTACACTAAAAAAGAAGTAATTTGAAATTTGCTTGAGTTTTAAGTAATACATTCAAAACCGCTGATAATCGGATTTTGTCAGTGATTTTTTTTAAATCATCGGTTGCTACGTAAGTTAAAAACGAGAAAGTTCAAATAATGCTCCATTAACACTTATTTCTTCAACTAGATCTTCTGTTGTTTTTTCTTCGCTGTCAGTATTGTTTTTATCATCTTCTTTATATTTTTGTATAATTGTTTTATCTTCCGGAGATTTAGCAACAAGTAATTGATCGTCAACAGTTACAGATTCGTCAACTTCCTTGACTTTGACAACAATGTTTTTGCATGTCAACCAAGTTGATAATAAAGAATTGTTGTCATCAAAACAGTCACTCTCATTATAATTTAATTTGTCTTCTGCAAATTTAAATATAGTTTGTTAAAATAATTTGATTGTATACTAAATTAAATTAAATTTTTTTTTTTAAATTTAACTGCAATAAAGATTTCTAATTATTTTAAAAGCTTAGTTATTGTTTCTTTAGTTACTTCAGACAATGCCTCCGTCATAAAACGAATTGCTTAATGCATTGAAATCTTTTTGTCAGTTTCATTATCTTCAATTAAATACATTATTAAAAAGTTTCTGAAACTAAATTTTAAACTTCGAATAATCCCTTGATCCATTGGTTGAAAAACAAAGGTCTTTTAAGGGGGAAGAAACATTAAGTTAATGTTGGTTAAATTTTCAATTTTACAAGGAGCAGGCCAATTATCGACAGAAACGAGAATTCAAACAAATAGATGCGTTTAGACTCTGTCCACAGGTATCTAAAAACGCAATGTTTGTGCCTGCGGGCTAAAAAATATCATTTTAATTAGAATTGTTTTTTAATTTATTCCAAATATCTAATTAATTGCTCACTTCTGAATGATCCACAAAATTGACTTCTCCACTCACTTTTTCACAAGAAATGTTATGTCTTTTTTTAAATATTTTAAAAAAGCCATTTGAACACGGAACATTTAAAGTCTGTACTCTAAATCGTCAAAGGTAAAAATAACTATTTTGACTCAATTAGTTAAATCCTATTAAGTGAATAAGTAACTTTAAGAGACAAAATTTCACCAAAAGAGGATATTTACATTTCAATTAAACAAATTATATGACTTCAAAGACCAAAACACGGCTTGCAACTTCATGGTAGCCCCCATAGACTTTGCGATCCTCCACCACTGTTCCCAAACTAAAGAGGAGCCTCCCTATTAATTTGAAAAACGCCTAGGTGACCTACCACCTCAGAGGTTTCGGATACATAGTGTGAGTTTTAAGAGAGCAGCTCTTCCACTCAATCCCCACCTGCTCTTGTCAGACAGTCTGGCCTCTAGACAGCTATCTTTGGGGCAGTGGAGATGTGATGAGAACCCTTACATACAACTACTCCACTAACCAACAGCCAATTGAGTTACCTAGCACAAGACCAGGCCCTCCAAGCCACAATGTATTTTGTCTACACGCTCTGTTTCACAGACCTGTCTATCGCAGCGCTAGTGTCGCTACGTAGGTGAATAGCAGAATGCTTGTGTGCGTTGACAGACACAAACATTCTGCCATTCACCTACGTAGCGACACTAGCGCTGCGATAGACAGGTCTGTGAAACAGAGCGTGTAGACAAAATACATTGTGGCTTGGAGGGCCTGCACAAGACCGAGAAGCGCCTCGAGTCCTGCGTCCAGCAGACGACTGACTGAATTGGAGAGCGAAACTGAATATGTGTACGAGCCGTCAGTCGCCGCTGCAAAAAAAGGGAAAAGAGAGACGCGTGAGAAGTGGGAAACCTCACTCTCTTCGAGAGCCTTGCTGGTTTCTATAGTAATGGCATGAGTACGCTTACAAATTGAAAACTTATATCGTTACATTCAGTGTCCGACTAATACATTTGCCGCCCTAGGTAGTTATTAAAAATTGTCGCCCTTCCACGCATATCTTTCTTTCTTTCTTTCTTTGTTTTTTTTTCTTTTTTTAGTGTGGCTTATCAAAGTCTGCCACCCCTGAAAATGTGCCGCCCTAGGCAGCTGCCTACATTGCCTATCTAGTTAGTCCTCCACTGGTTACATTATTTAAAATTCAAGAAAAAAAAATTAGCATTTCTGCATTAAATAAACTTAATAAAGCATATATTCTACTTGGGACAAGATCAAGCGAACAACACGTAATATTAAATATAAATATTCAAAACATATTACATCTATCAAAAAAACAGTGTGAAATACTTGCTTTTTCAGATAATCAATTAAATTTCATGAAAAAAATTAAGAAGCGCCCTGATAAGGATGCAATATAACAAAAGTGCCATTTTAATAGGTTTCCGTATTTGAAATTTTAAAAATACAATTTTTACATATATTTATTGTAGTAGCACGTAAGTGAAAGAAAAATAAAAAGTTGAAAATACTATTCAGATTTTCTCCAAAGCTAAATAAAAATAAGATAAGAATATAAAGAATGAATTATAAATTATACAAACAATAACATTTGTCATCATATTTTTTGGGCGAGAAGTGACAACAACTTTCATTATTTTTTTCTTTCTTCGTAGGGAAAAGGTTAGTTAATAGTCATAAAGGAGTCTCAATTCCGATCCTGCGAGAGAGGATCGTGAATGGTTCCGATCCTACGAGTAGGATCGAGAAATCTGGAATCGTGACTACTCCGCTTCCAATCCTACGGAGAGGATCGAGAAGCCACCTTACTTTCCCGAGACCAAATTAAAAAATTACCGAATCCGAAAAGAGGCAAAAACGAGTTAATGATTTCCGATCCTGTGGCAAGGATCGTAAAATCTGACGCACGAATCAAATCGCTTCCGATCCTACAGAGAGGATCGAGAAGACTCTGCGAACCGAAAATAAATTCAGAATTACCGAATCAGAAAAATAAAAACGAGTTAATGATTTTTGATCCTATGGGAAGGATCGTAAAATCTGACGCACGAATCAAATCGCTTCCGATCCTACAGAGAGGATCGAGAAGACTCTGCGAACCGAAAATAAATTCAGAATTACCGAATCAGAAAAATAAAAACGAGTTAATGATTTCCGATCCTATAGGAAGGATCGTGAAATCGGACGCACGGGACTAATTGATTCCGATTCCACAAAGAGGATCGAGAAGTCACTTTACTTTCCCGAAACCAAATTGAAAATGTCCGAACCGGAAAAAGTAAAAGACGAGTTAATAGTTTCCGATCCTGTGAGAAGGATCGTGAAACCGGATGCACGAACCAATCGCTTCCGATCCTACAATGAGGATCGAGAAGTCACTTTACTTTCCCGAACCCAAATTGAAAATTTCTGAACCGGAAAAAGGAAAAGACGAGTTAATAGTTTCCGATCCTGTGAGAAGGATCGTGAAACCTGACGCACGGATCAAATCGCTTCCGATCCTACAAAGAGGATCGAGAAGTCACTTTACTCTCCCGAAATCAAATTGAAAATTACCGAATCAGAAAAATGAAAACGAGTTAATCGTTTCCGATCCTGTGGGAAGGATCGTGAAACCGGACGCATGGATTAAATCGCTTCCGATCCTACGGAGAGGATCGAGAAGACTCCGTCGCACTAATTATTAACACGATGTTCACGCACAGAAAACGAAAGAAAAAAAAAGGATGAATTTTCGATCCTGCGTAGAGGATCGGAAAATTTAGTTTAAATAGAACTTTTTCGAGCGTTTTAACGTCTCTTCTCTTAGCCCGCACGGCATCTGAATGTCAAAAAAATAAAGAGTATCACTTAGTGGTAGTAAACAGAAAAAAAAGACACTTTTATTAGAAACACAAATAGCACTTTAATTTATTTATAACGTTTCAACTTTCTTGAATTATAGCTGCAACAGGGAGGTACAAAGAGGAAAAGGTAGAAAACGAGTCGGATAAGAGGAGCACGGAGCTCCCGAATTGCTACGTCTGTACTCGTCGGTGGTACGAAGTCAAGTCCCTAAGCTGAGCGCAGCTCTGAGCTCCTTCGTGGCGGGCCTGAGGGTGGGGCGGACGGTAGTCCCAGCCGTCCGCCACGCCCTCAGTTCCTATATCTTCGTGATTGGCGCTCTCAGGCCAAAGTGGAAAAGCTCAATTTCTTTTAAATTTATTCTTTAAACGGTCAACTTAATTTTAATTTTCTAAATTTCAATCAATAATAATATTTGATAACAAATTCCTGGGGGTCCACTTTGGGTTGAGAGCGCAAATCACGGAGTTGCACTTGATAATTAAATACTTCAACTATATTATCACAAAATCAGAAAAAACTAATAAAAAGTAAACATTAGTAGTACTATAAAATAACGGGAATAACACTTATAAAAAATTGAATTAACACTTTTAAAGTCCAGTAATTTTTTCACAAATTAACTCTTAAATGTCACTAAAAATGGATCTTCTTTATCCACTCCTAGAAAAGCACTCGTCTAGCGTGGTTCAAAGGTATGGAGCATTTAATCACCACTGATTTTAATTTTTTTGGCACCTCCGCAGTACGCGGAGAAACACGTGGCGTTTGTGATCGTCGCGCCGTAAATTTCTGCGACTGCTGCTTCTTAATTGGGGTTCTTCGGAACTTTGTAGGTTGCTTTTTTGGTTCCGGGTGCTTCGGTGGAGGTCTCGGACGCCGCTTCGTCTCCGGGTCCTTGTGGTCCAAAGTAATCTGAGCATCTCTCTACTCTCTATGTATTTTGGTTTTCACCGGAGTTTTTCTTTTTAGTGGACTAACCCGGGAGAGTGTGATCCTTAAATCGGGGCGCTCCTTTTTCGAAGTCACTTTATAAATTTTATTCAATATATTTTTCTTCTTGGGAGAACAGTCAGGATTTTTCTTACCCATGTTCAACCGTCCTTGCCCGGGATGTTCTGGTTGGTTTGTTTTAAAAAAGGCGAGTCGGGCCGGAATAATGGGCACTGGTGAGGTCCGCAGCTCCAACACATCCATATCCGTTTCCGAGGTTGTGGTGGGTGGGATTTTCGGCGTGGCTTCGGGAGTTTGAAGAATTTCTAAGGCTTCGTTAACTGAAAAATATTGTTTCTCAGGAAGGGAATGAGGAAATAAAGCTTCGTTCTGTTCTTTGGACGGCATAGGCGGGACGATTGTTCCTGCTGTGTCTAATCTGGCAAATTTCGTCACGTCAGGTACGTCGAGCACAGGGACCGCGTCACTTAGGTTGGTATTTGAGGAAATAGCGGGGCTGGCAACGGAAAATTCTCCTTGATCACGAGTCCGGGGTCCGAAATCTGTTGCCGGCTGATTGGTTATCACAGGAAAAACTGATTGACTACTCTTCCTCTTTTTCCTTCGTCTTCCCACTGGCAGAGGTATATAACGATCCGGATTATTAAGTCGTTCTTCGTAAGCGCGCCTCTGCCTTTGCGTTCTTCTCTTATTCTGACTGGGCTTCTTCAAAGTTTTCGAATCGAGCCTTTGTACACTGAATCCCGGCACTTCCGCGTCCATTGTTCTGATTTGCACACAACCGAGCGTTACCTCTCCGACTCACGGGTCGCGCGCGCCTTTGGATATCTGGAATCCGCGCGAATTTGAATCGTAAAACTTGCACGGGGTTTTAATTTGGGTTTTATATATATACCATTTTTTTAAAAAACACTCTGTTTTTAAACGAGATAATTTAGGCATTATGTTAAATAATCAATTACAATCGGGATTGTACTTAAACACTAAAAAATCGAAATTAATGGACAATTAACAATTTCACTCGGATTTTGCGTTAAAAAATATGAATTATTCAAATACTTAATTTAAACAATATGGTTTTTTGCTACCAAAAATATTTACTCACGTTAGACGGAATATTACCACTGAACACAATTCTTTACCCTTTGCAAACTGTTTTGCGTGGTCGAAGATTATAGCGCCTGGGGGCGTTAAGCACTGGGTGGTCGTATGTCGGGCTGGTTGTCGTCTCTGCAGGCGTGACCGGCAACTCTCGTAACGACGCTTCACGAGTCGTGCATTCATCTGCTTGTAAACCAAGTTCTAAGGACGATAAATCGGACAAATCCACGTCAATGGTGGGATCAGAAACTCCATCCTTCACATTTAAACGAGCTCCCTTTTTTGCAAGGTGGTCAGCTTCTTCGTTTCCACGAATACCGCGGTGTCCAGGGACATACTCCCAACGTACGTCTTCGAAGGGTTTTATCAACTCCAGCAGGCGGATAAAATCTGTTTTATTTTTGACAGGTTTGCCACGCGAAGTTTGCCATCCTTGTTTGATCCATTGTGAAACCCATCGCTCTTGACTATTGACTAAAAACTGCGAGTCTGTGTAAATTTTTAGCTTTTTTGCATCGGTCTGCAGGGCTTTTTCTACTGCTAAAATCGGAGACTGCAATTCCGCCGCGTTACACGTCTGATTTCCCTGAATCGGAGTAGAAACGTTTAAAGGATGATTTTCCGCAAAATATACTCCTGCGCCTGCTCGTGCCTGGGGGTGCCATTGTACGGGCATGCTCCATCAATGAACACCTGAAGGTAGCCATCCTGGTCATAACTCAGCTCACTTAAGTTGGCTAGCTCATTCACAACTCTCTTGTGGGGCCTTAAGTTGTAACCCGTTGGTTGGTTGGGAACTGGAATTGACTTTCTTTTTGTTCCAGGTGGTCGTCCTGGCTTTTTCCTAGATAGTTCGATGCCATCGGGATTTAGCGAATTTAATTCAACCTCCTCCGAAGTTGATGTTCCACCGAGATCTCTTTGTTTCAGGAAAACAGGTCGTAAATCACTCAAGTGGACCTTAGTGATTTTATCTCCTTGATCGATCTCGAAAACCTCTGAGTTAAGCACTTTTGAAACTTTAAACGGACCTTCCCAACGGCTGGCCAATCCAGCATTGAAATTCCTTTCCTTGTTTGAGAGGTGGTGAGTTCGGGTGCTTATCCAATCGCCTACTTTGAAAGCTGGCGTTGAACTGCTTGTAGGTACTCGTTTCTTAATATATTTAGCCTGATTTTCAAGTACTTCTTGAACGCGAATATTCCACTCTGGGTTTGAATCAGGATTTTTATCAAGAATCCACTCTCCCGGCCTGCTAACAGTTTTTCCAAGGAGTGCTTGACTGGGAGTTTTACCGGTAGCAGCATTCTTTTGAGATCTTAAGCCGAATAAAATCTCAGTTATTTTTTGATCCCAATCTCGGTGGGATTGGTCCACCAACTGCAAGCGTAATCCAACCTTGATATATTGGTTCCGGCGCTCTGTGGGATTTGCCTGGGGGTGATATACTGGGGTAGTCCAAGCCTCACAACCCCATTTTGAACACGCATTCAGCCATTGCTTTCCTGTGAACTGGGTTCCATTATCGCTGAGCACCGCTTGCGGATAGCCATAGCGGTGGAACACTTCGGTTTCAAGAACCTTGATCAGTCGTGGAGCTTTGGAACTTCCCAGAGGAAAAGCTTCCACCCATCTTGAGAAAAGATCTGTGACAACGAACAAAAACCGACGACCTTTTCCAGACCTAGGGTATGGTCCCATTAAATCTACTGCTATTGTCTTCCAGGGTGCCGTTGGTTGTCGTGGGCGTTGTGGTGCAGGATGCAGGGTTCTGTACGGTTTACAGGTGTTACACAGTCGACAAGTCCTTACGTATTCGTGAATTTCTTCTCGCATTCCGATCCAAAAGAATCGTTCTTGGATGGCCCTAAAGGTTTCTTCTGCTCCCGGATGCCCTGCCAGGTCGACATCATGATATTCATACAACACACGTTGTTGAGACTCTTCGGGTACCCAGATCATAGATCGATCTCCGGATTTACGATAGAAACCTAATGATGTGACCGTGTGTTGCTGAAGAAAAGTTAACTCCGGGGTGGTTGGATTTTCCTTTTCGGAGAGGGCAAGCCATCTGGAAACGAGGCAAGTTACAGTTGGGTCGTTTTGCTGGAGCTGAATCAGCTCTTGATAAAAACAATCATTTCCCACTTGATACAACTGATGAATTTGTTGTTGGTGGGGGTTTCTTTCAGGTGGTAAAACCAATTCTTCTTCCTGTTCAGGTTCTACGAAATCGTTCGACTGTTCCGTTGGGAATATATATATAGTTCGGGGCAATATAACAAATTTAAATCGATTTAGAAAGGTAGTCCAGGTTCCAAATTTTGCCTTAGCGTCCTTCGTCGTTTCTAACCACTTTAACACGTTCGGATGAGTCTTCACTTGGAAAGCTGCTTCTTCTAAAAATGGTCGAAAATGTCGAATGGCCCATACCAATGCGTGACATTCTTTCTCCAGGAGTGGGTACCGGGTCTCCGCAGGTTTAAACTTCGTGCTCGCGTAACTGATTACCTGAACGTCTCCTCTTTCGGTTGTTTGGTGTAGAATGGCTTCTATCCCGTGGTCACTGATACTGGTCTGTAACTGCAGTGTTAACTGTGGATCGGGTCGTGCTAATTGTAAGTCCCTCGCGAAGAGTTCCTTCACTTTTTCAAATGCCAACTCGGCCTCTAGAGTCCAATTCCACTTTTTATTTTTTTTCAGTAAGTTTGTTAGCGGCGTTGAAACTTCGGAGAAATTCGGGACATACTCGCGGATCCAATTGCAGATGCCCAGGAATTGTTGTAATCCTTTTTTTCCCTGAGGAGGGGTAGCCTGTAGAATAGCTTGAACATGTTCCTCCTGGGGTTCATTGCATGCCCGTGATATGGTGTGGCCCAAATAGCGAAGCTCCGTTTTTCCAAACACACATTTGTTCAGAGAACAAGTTAGGCCATGCAGCTCTAGCCTTTCTAAAATGAGGCTTAGATGATACAGATGTTCTTTCCAGCTTCTCGAATAAATAATAATATCATCCAAGTAAACTATGCAAAATCGGTTTATGTATCCTCTAAGAACACTCTGACTCATCAAACATTGAAAGGTGATCGGGGCGTTTTTCAACCCAAAAGGCATAACTTTAAATTGATACGTCCCACCATGAGGGACGGCAAAGGCCGTATATTTTCTGCAATCTGGATGCAATGGCACCTGCCAGTACCCAGAGCGAAGGTCTAGGGTTGAAAAAAAAGAAGCCTTTCCCAACTCTTTTATCGAATCTTGGATTCGAGGTAAGGTATGCGTAGCATCTTCAGTGATGGAATGCAAGCGACGAAATTCAATACAAAAACGATAATTTCCATCCTTTTTTTTTGCTAATACTATGGGAGAACAGTATTGCGATTGACACGATTCTATTACTCCCTCAGAAAGCATTTCTTGCACTTGCTCATCTATTACTGCTCGCTTTTCTTCTGAACATGGATACGGTCTCAGACGAAAAGGTTTCTCGGTATTAACTTTTATAAGATGTTGGGTGGATCGGGTTTGAGTGAGCTTTCCCTGTGGATCTAGGGTCGCATTGTAGCGTGTAACTAAATCCCGTAATTCATTTTGAATTCTTCGGGAAACGTATTTTCGGTCAAAGTCTCTGGTACCAAGCAGCGTTCGGTAGGATTTGATCCTACTAGGTAAATCGTGGTCCTCACGTCCTTTCCGGCATAGAGGCGACCATTGAATGGATCCAGAACTACGCGTTGATCGTATATCCATGGAAGGCCAAGAATTAAAGACTCTCGTAGTTCCTCACTAACCAGACACGTCACCAATGTTGTCTGCCCTTCTAATATAACTTGCAGATTAATTTGGCCTCGAACGCGCAGAAGAGTTTTAGAACCGGCGAGTTCAACTAACATGGGCTGAAACTCCAGAGTTCGTTGCTGCTCTATTGTTAGAACATTCCAATGTACAAAATTAGCTGTTGCAGCTGTATCCACATTGGCGGTAATAGATTGTTTATTTAATTCGCAACTTACTTGGAGCGACAAACAATATTCGTCACTTCCAGTTAACCCACTGGCTATTGCGAGACTGGGGCGGTGGTGGACGGTGGCACTGCCCGCCTCCAGTTTTCCTGCTCTCCGTCATTTCTCACTGTACGTTCCGCCATCTTCTACTTGTAAACTTCACAATTCTTATGGAGGTGGTACTCGGGACAGTACCAGCAACGTGGTGCTTTTGGTACCATTTCAGGCTTCGGTACGCTCTTTTTTTCTTCTTTTTTAGGTACAGATCGTTGTAGGTCCTTTTCGTCGTGCTCAGCTTCCACAGCTCGTGATAAGAGTTCATCGAAAGTTCTGGGTCCTGAGGCTCTAATAGCTTGTCGTACGGAAGGTCGAACCAATTCTAATAACGCGATCACCAGACTCTGTTCGCTTTCCTGGGGGTGAAGTCTTCTGTACAGCAAACTTTTTCGGTGGAGGAAAACTTCCACCGACTCTCTTTCAGTTTGTTTTTCGGCATATAGCTGGGATTGAAGTCTTCCACGTACAGTTGGTGAATCATATTGACGCGTTAATAAAAACGGGAACCGTTTCCAAGAGAGCTAAAGGCCTCGATGTTCATTCCACCAATGCTCTGCACTTCCCTTCAAGGACGCCGCCGCAGTAGCTGTTTCATGAGCTTCCTGAATATTTGCCGTTTGAAAATAACGTTCCATGTTTTCCAGGAAGGTAATAGGACTTTCATGGTCCTTTCCCCAGAATTCTGGACTAAGGTCAAACTTCGGTATCCCTTTTAGAAAGTCTCGAATGCCATTCCAAGTTAATCCAGGAACATTCTCTTGTAATCCAGGATTTGTATTCCCTAAATGCGTATATGGTTGATTGAGACCGGGCATGGTCGGAAGTTTAAATCCGGGATTCGGTTGAGCGGCATTGGGGGTATGAATCCGGACGTTGATGGTGGATTACCCTGCATGTACGGATTTTGGTACACTGGATTGGTAGGCGGTTGATTGACACCAGACATATTCGGCTGTGGAAATCCGAGATTCGGTTGAGCGGTGTTAGGATGTACGAATCCGGACGACGATGGCGGATTTCCTGGCATATTAGGATTTTGGTATGCTGGATTGGTAGGCGGCTGATTGACACCAGTCATATTCGGCTGTTGAAATCCTAGATTCGGTGAAGCAGTGTTAGGATGTGCGAATCCGGACGTCGTTGGCGGATTTCCTGGCATATTAGGATTTTGGTACGCTGAATTCGTAGATACGAATCCAGCTGCTGCATTTGGATGAGTATAATGTTGTGATATCATTCTGACAGGCCCATAAGGGTTCTGTATCGCTCCTGGGAAAAAGCCTAAAGGCATATAATTTGAAGGAGCTCCTACTGATGAATTTAGGTTACAGGGATGATAATTGTTGAAAAATCCGGGCGGTGAGTTGGAGTATTGGTTGAACCCGGGATACAGGCTACTAAATCCAAATATTCCCTGTCCATATGCTGGTAGGGAGTTTCCAGGATTAGAATGAAGGTTATTGAATCCAGACATTCCAGGGAAAACCAAACCACCCCCAAACGGCGGTGCTGCATTGGTTCCACGTCCATTTAAGATCGGGCCACATCCCTGATCTAACTCCTGATTATTTACCGGTACTTGTTGACTAAGGTTCAGTAAATTGATTCCAGATGGTCCAGGCACAGCCGGATCACGTACAGGCTGCGTTCCCATATTTAAATTAGGTAAAGCCGTTGATGAGCTCATGGTTGTTGAAGTACCCGCAGTTCCTGATGAAGCATAACTAGTCACCGGAACTTGACTGAGAGTGCTTGCAGTCGTGGCGGCTGTGTTTGATCCAACAGTGTTTAGAGGTAAGTGTTGGTCTGTTGCAGGTCTAGCTGCGGAATTCGATGCCGTCGTCGAACAGATTGGCGTACTAGTCCAAACCGTATTCGTGCTTTGTAGACCAGCACGTGTTACAATAGGCGCATGCAGAACTGTTGGATTGGAAGCCTTGGTAATGGTCGGCAAACTCCTAGGAGTTTCAGCTGAGGTTATTGGTAACGATTGAGATCCGTTCATTTGGGGGCTGTCCGTAGAATATTGTTCGTCGCTATCAAAACTTTCGGTATCAGCTAATTCTGATTCCGTCATTCCATCGAACAATCTTCGTGAGGTAGTTTCTTGTGTGTCAGGCGCCACCAGGTTTTTTCTATCCCTCCTGGAAGGGGGGGTCAGAACAACAACTGTACGACTTCGAAGTTCCTATACAATTGGGGTTCGAGCGGTCATTGAGAACCCGACTACTATTCAGCGTGGCTAGGGTTCGTGATATTTTTTACAAATAATCTCTTTCGCCTTGAGAAAGGCCCCACGTTGGGCGCCAAAAAATTGTCATCATATTTTTTGGGCGAGAAGTGACAACAACTTTCATTATTTTTTTCTTTCTTCGTAGGGAAAAGGTTAGTTAATAGTCATAAAGGAGTCTCAATTCCGATCCTGCGAGAGAGGATCGTGAACGGTTCCGATCCTACGGGGAGGATCGAGAAATCTGGAATCGTGACTACTCCGCTTCCAATCCTACGGAGAGGATCGAGAAGCCACCTTACTTTCCCGAGACTAAATTAAAAAATTACCGAATCCGAAAAGAGGCAAAAACGAGTTAATGATTTCCGATCCTGTGGCAAGGATCGTAAAATCTGACGCAAGAATCAAATCGCTTCCGATCCTACAGAGAGGATCGAGAAGACTCCGCGAACCGAAAATAAATTCAGAATTACCGAATCAGAAAAATAAAAACGAGTTAATGATTTTTGATCCTATGGGAAGGATCGTAAAATCTGACGCACGAATCAAATCGCTTCCGATCCTACAGAGAGGATCGAGAAGACTCTGCGAACCGAAAATAAATTCAGAATTACCGAATCAGAAAAATAAAAACGAGTTAATGATTTTTGATCCTATGGGAAGGATCGTAAAATCTGACGCACGAATCAAATCGCTTCCGATCCTACAGAGAGGATCGAGAAGACTCTGCGAACCGAAAATAAATTCAGAATTACCGAATCAGAAAAATAAAAACGAGTTAATGATTTCCGATCCTATAGGAAGGATCGTGAAATCGGACGCACGGGACTAATTGATTCCGATCCTACAAAGAGGATCGAGAAGTCACTTTACTTTCCCGAAACCAAATTGAAAATGTCCGAACCGGAAAAAGTAAAAGACGAGTTAATAGTTTCCGATCCTGTGAGAAGGATCGTGAAACCGGATGCACGAACCAATCGCTTCCGATCCTACAATGAGGATCGAGAAGTCACTTTACTTTCCCGAACCCAAATTGAAAATTTCTGAACCGGAAAAAGGAAAAGACGAGTTAATAGTTTCCGATCCTGTGAGAAGGATCGTGAAACCTGACGCACGGATCAAATCGCTTCCGATCCTACAAAGAGGATCGAGAAGTCACTTTACTCTCCCGAAATCAAATTGAAAATTACCGAATCAGAAAAATGAAAACGAGTTAATCGTTTCCGATCCTGTGGGAAGGATCGTGAAACCGGACGCATGGATTAAATCGCTTCCGATCCTACGGAGAGGATCGAGAAATCTGGAATCGTGACTACTCCGCTTCCAATCCTACGGAGAGGATCGAGAAGCCACCTTACTTTCCCGAGACCAAATTAAAAAATTACCGAATCCGAAAAGAGGCAAAAACGAGTTAATGATTTCCGATCCTGTGGCAAGGATCGTAAAATCTGACGCACGAATCAAATCGCTTCCGATCCTACAGAGAGGATCGAGAAGACTCTGCGAACCGAAAATAAATTCAGAATTACCGAATCAGAAAAATAAAAAAAAGGAGTTAATGATTTCCGATCCTATGGGAAGGATCGTAAAATCTGACGCACGAATCAAATCGCTTCCAATCCTACAGAGAGGATCGAGAAGACTCTGCGAATCGAAAATAAATTCAGAATTACCGAATCAGAAAAATAAAAACGAGTTAATGATTTCCGATCCTATAGGAAGGATCGTGAAATCGGACGCACGGGACTAATTGATTCCGATTCTACAGAGAGGATCGAGAAGTCACTTTACTTTCCCGAAACCAAATTGAAAATTTCCGAACCGGAAAAAGTAAAAGACGAGTTAATAGTTTCCGATCCTGTGAGAAGGATCGTGAAACCGGATGCACGAACCAATCGCTTCCGATCCTACAAAGAGGATCGAGAAGTCACTTTACTTTCTCGAAAAACCAAATTGAAAATTTCTGAACCGGAAAAAGGGAAAGACGAGTTAATAGTTTCCGATCCTGTGAGAAGGATCGTGAAACCTGACGCACGGATCAAATCGCTTCCGATCCTACAAAGAGGATCGAGAAGTCACTTTACTCTCTCGAAATCAAATTGAAAATTACCGAATCAGAAAAATGAAAACGAGTTAATCGTTTCCGATCCTGTGGGAAGGATCGTGAAACCGAACGCACGGATCAAATCGCTTCCGATCCTACGGAGAGGATCGAGAAGACTCCGTCGCACTAATTAATAACACGATGTTCACGCACAGAAAACGAAAGAAAAAAAAAAGGAAGAATTTTCGATCCTGCGTAGAGGATCGGAAAATTTAGTTTAAATAGAACTTTTTCGAGCGTTTTAACGTCTCTTCTCTTAGCCCGCACGGCATCTGAATGTCGAAAAAATAAAGGGTATCACTTAGTGGTAGTAAACATAAAAAAAAGACACTTTTATTAGAAACACAAATAGCACTTTAATTTATTTATAACGTTTCAACTTTCTTGAATTATAGCTGCAACAGCGAGGTACAAAGAGGAAAAGGTAGAAAACGAGTCGGATAAGAGGAACGCAGAGCTCCCGAATTGCTACGTCTGTACTCGTCGGTGGTACGAAGTTAAGTCCCTAAGCTGAGCGCAGGTCTGAGCTCCTTTGTGGCGGGCCTGAGGGTGGGGCGGACGGTGGTAGGAATCGCTGCGCATCTGATTGGTCCCAGCCGTCCGCCACGCCCTCAGTTCCTATATCTTCGTGATTGGCGCTCTCAGGCCAAAGTGGAAAAGCTCAATTTCTTTTAAATTTATTCTTTAAACGGTCAACTTAATTTTAATTTTCTAAATTTCAATCAATAATAATATTTGATAACAAATTCAATACTTTTACTACAGACAAATTGATCTTACCTTTATACGGAATTCTGATGCTCGATCCAATATCCATCCAATATTTTCTCTCTGTAAGATATATTAAAAAAAAATTTCTTCAAATAAAATTGTGAATATTTTTTAATACGATGCCTTAAATAATCCAACTGAGCACAAAGTTGAATAATCATTACCCCAATGAATGTATCAACCGCGATTATAACTTGTACAGCTGTTACTGTCCCTACAGCTTGAAGAAAGTAAGTTAGTTAAAAACTTGTTTGTTTTTTAAGGTCATAAGGAATCCACGATTTAAAGGCAATGTTATATTTGAACCCTTCATTAAAGGGGCTGTTGTATTAAGTGTTACTGCTATGGATGTCATAATTAAGAATAATGTGGCTACTTTCCTACATCGAGAAAATTATTTCAGTAAATTCTTGTGGATAATTCTATTGGATAAAACAACAGTTTTCCGAATATTTAATAAACAGTTCTACTTTAAAATTTCTTCCGTTTCTTAAATTTGGTCTGAGTCTTTTAAAAAGAATCTAAAATCTTTCATATTTATGAAAAACATTTCCTATTTAAAAACCTTACGTAGGATCTGATGTAAGATCATAGGTAAGATCTTACCTAGTAATTATGTGATTTCTTAGGTAAAAAATTGCCTAAGATCTTACGTGTGCATTTGGCAAATGGTCTTACGTTAGTTCTTATGTAATTTTTTGGGTAAGTTCTTATGTAAGTTCTTATGTTCTGCAATAAAAATAAAAAAATTAAATTTTCATATTTTTAATTTTAAAAACGTTATTTTCATTAATTAAATTTTTAGATATTTTTCAAAATGTGTAAAAAAATATTTTTAAAAACTTTTTAATAGCAAAGCAATTCATAACCATTCATAATACTATGACGACCTTTTATTTTTTGTTAAATGAAAGATGTCTTGTAATCTTGTTTTTTAAAATGTTGATTTCTCGATTCTCTTTACAACCGAAGAGTTTAATGTCATTTGTGAGAAAACATGATGCCAGCCCTTCGACGGCGAGCCGAAGAAACAATGTGGCTGGATTATTGTGTTTCGAAACATTCCACCTGTAAAGTGTATACGTCACGACAGTTTGTTTCATAGTGCAAGGTTTCAACTAGAAGGTTAAAGAAGGTGAGAATTATGTCCATTTCATGGACATTCTGCTTCCAAGTAAGCAAAATAATTAGCTTTCCCATAGAGGAAGCAAGAAATTAATAATATATATAAGTTAATTGGGGAAGTTGTTAAAAAAAATTTTAATGCAAAAAAATGTAAAAATATGAATTATTTTACGAATTCTCTGTCAATTATAAAAGTTATATAGGTTAATCGATTCCTTTTGAGATAAAGAATATGATTTTTGTATTCTTTAGGTTGTATTTTTATCATGAAAAAAATTTTTGAAAAACACGATTTTTTTCGATGAAAAAATGTGATAAAAAAAATTTGGTTGGTTATTTTCAAAAATCTCTGTGTCCAAATTTAGATATTCATGAGCTTAAAGAGGATAGTTTGAATGAGCTAGTCAAGGTAAAAACTTTCTTTTCCTAAAATGCCAAATATGAAATAAAAAGTTCCGTAAAATGGGGTAAAGTCGGCCAGTTTTTCACGATTTTCTTAAAAAAATACGTTAAATAAAGAGAAAAAAATATTGATACTTCATATATATAATCTCTGACTCCTGTTTTTGAAGTTCATAATACAGGAAAAGTGAAATCCTTTTTAAAGAATTCACTATTATCCTTTTTGCCATGGCCGACTTTTTCCCTAAATGTGGGGTAAAGTCGGCCACCACTATAAACAGGTAGAATAATATTAGTTTAACAAAAAATAAAATTATCTATAATCATGGGAAATAACGTTAATTAAAAATACAATATGAATATATATTTATTTAAACTTTATATTATGATTTGACAAAATTTCTTTGTCAGATTTTTAACATAACCTGAAAAAAAAAAAAGTAACGAATCTGAATTATTCAAAGTTTTAAATTAGAGAAATAATATCTTTCATGCACCTTTCTCATTTTTAAGTTTTAGTTTAGAAACAACATTTTCTATTCTTACATTTTGGACATTGGGAACAAGTTGAAAAAAAATTATTTACAATATTTTTGTAAATTCGAACCATGGCCGACTTTTCCCCACAAAAGTAAAATTTTTAGAAAAACTGATTTTTCATAAAATTTAATAAACCAATAAAGGTTATTTTTGTTTGTAAATTATGTCAGAGACACAAGCAGCGCTATGTACAGTTTGATTTGTCATAAAAAATTTTCAATAATAATTTACAACTACCTTTTTCACACTACTTATTTTTGATATAAAGTAGGCATGCACACAAAAATATTATTTTTAGTAGAACCAACCCATGAATTTGCGTCAAGTATTTTTTAAATTCAAGTTTGACATTTCTATTAACAAAAACAAAACAATATATTTAATTTTTCTTTCTGAAAAAAAGGATAATTAAATACTTTAAAAATAGGTTATTGACTGTCCGACTTTTCATGACTGGCCGACTTTACCCTATTTTACGGTTCTATGTAAAATTAAATATTATATTTTTAAACAATATTCCCTGTGTTCCGCCATTAAAATATGTAAGTATTAAAATTTTAAAGAAAAATAGTCATTTTTTGAAAAACGTAGTGCAAAGCATTTAGAATTCTATCAAACTAACCATGATTTCAATGACAGCTACAGAATTTTTGATTTTTAGTTTATGACTATTATTTGAAAAATATTTTATTCAGTAACAGTTATTGAAACTTTAACTAAATAAATTTATATTTTATAAAAAGTTTTTTGTGTTACTTCCCTTTTTACGCCAAAAAATTCGTTTTAGAATTTGTCGTTTTATTCGAATCTTTGCGGTATTCAACTTTTCTAATCAATTGTTTTGTGTTTTCAACATAAAAAAACTTTTTTTTCAATATTTTAATTTTAGGATAAATAATACTCAACAACTAAACGGTAAATCTTTTGGTCTTTCAAAAGTAATATGATCCTTGAATATTGAATTATTATTGTTTTAATCTTGATTTAGAATCTAATTGTATATTAAAAGTTATTAACTGATATATTTCAAGTTACTAATTTTTTTCGCGTCGGCCATTAGAAAAATGCAAAATATTAAGAAAATTAGTGAATTTTGGATGACAAGATCTCAGAAACTATACAGTAAAATTATCTTAATTTTAACAATAATGTGCATTAATATTTTAATTATTTTTGCTGAAAATTTTAAACTTGTGCCGACGATTAGTGATTTTTAACTAACCTCCTTAATAAGTCATCCAAATTTTATTGGAATCCGTTAAAGTGTTCTCACGATATCTTGTACACAAAAAACGCTATACACACACACATACACATACATCTGGACATTTGCTAAGGAATGAAAATGTACGCTTTTTATATGAAAATAGGTCGATTTAGACTATTTTTTGAAAAATCGAAAATCTTAACGATCACAAACCTTTCTCTATGAGGAAGCAAAATTGTTTAAATTAAAAATTTTTAATAAAGTGAGGTGCCTTTTATAGTTTTACGATGTGAGGAGGACGAAAATTCAGTGAATATTTACATGACAGTTATAACATTGGTAAGATTTTATAAATTAATTGTGTTTAAACATTTTAATAAAAGTAAGGTTATTGTCTTTAAATATATTATATTTCATTTAAATAATAATAATAATAATTTGTTTAAATTATGTATGATTAAACTTTAAAAGGATTTTTTTATTAAGTTACAGTTTGAATATGTAAGTGTTTGAATATTATTGTCAGAAATTTCATTAAAAATATATGTCAATAAAGAATTAAATTTATTATTTTTAAAAATATTTTGTATGATATAAAATTTTCTTTACTTAAACCATATATTTTTTAAATAAAATAGATAAAATATTATCATCATTAATTAAAGCCTTTTCTAATTTAAGCTAAATCATATAATGTATTGCTAAATACTATTTATTTTAAAATACTTAATCTCTATAGTTAGTCAATTTAATACTTTCTTTATTGAACGTATAACTTAATTTTTAAATTTAATCAAATCGATAATTACATAACATAATGAACTTAATAGTTCGTCAATTTATTTTTAAAATATAAATTATTTTATTGATTATTACAATAAGTAAAATTATAAATTAATATAATAAACATATTTGCTATTTATCCTACCCCAATATACATATAATAAATAAATATGTATAAATAATTAATTAAAAGAGGTGTTTCATAGTTATTTCATTAATTTAAAATTTTATTCAATAAGTACAAATATTTAGGTTTTCATTTAGTTTTATAATAGCATAAATTACATTTTGTATTTAACATTAAACTAAACAATTTAACCATAAATAGTTAAATAAACTACAACTAGTTCTAATTAAACTATAAACTAAACAATGTTTTATTAAATTAGTTTATCACATTATTGTTTTTCCTAAAATTATTCTCATTATATCCATAAATGCTACAATGAATTTGAATTAGAAAGAACTGTAATAAATAATAGATAATTCTTATTTTTACAGGAAATCTTGCAAAGAAATTTTTAGTTTAAAGAAATTTCTCATCAGATGCTGCAGACTTATCAATATTTTAAAAATAAAGCTTCAAATCATGATGATATTACTTTCGGATTCTTATGTGCACCTTTGTCAAAAGTTATAATACTTATAATAGTCTTTGGTCTATTTTATTCTAAATTTAATAAGCTTTCAAACGATCCCTGATTGATAGGGATTTTTTGCAGAAATATTTGAATTTGAAGTGAAGCGAACTGGTGAGAGCAATCTAACAAAATGTACTGAAACTTTATGTGCCCAGTGTAGGGGGACATTATAATATATATTTAATAATCTTACATATTTATATATAAAAAGTATAGTCAAGGAAAAAATGTTTTCGAATAAAAAGAAATCATATAACACTTCTTCTTAGTTCAATGCGCATCCATTGGCCTTGTACTGACTCAAGTAGTCTTGTACTATTCTAAGCCATGACCCGGTAATCATATAACACTAGCAAAATATTGCGCGCGCGCATGCGCGCGTCTAATTTGTATCAATGAAATGTAAGGCTAATATAAGAATGTATTCCATTCTTTATTTTAAGAAGTAGCCAAGTTTAAAAAGTTATAATCTTACTAAAAGTAAAATAATTTTTTAAGTTTATTCATTTCATAAACCTAACATAAAATCTATATTTGTCCTTTAAATTCCATGTAAACAGTAAAAGCACATCTTAGTCAAAAGATAAGCTTAAAGCAATAAAAAATTTTTTTCGACATAACTTTGAACATAACCTCATGATTGGTGTATTCTACACTGAGAAAAATCTATTGCTAATAACGCATGAATACGTACGGTTCGTTCTTCGCATTAGACACTGTATCAGAAAAAGCAATAAGGATATGCGATATTAACACGGCCCGTGTGGCTACCGCACGGATCGGTGAAAAACTAGCATGGATTTGTGCAATTCTCGCCCGCAGTGATAATGTGCAAAATAAGCAAAAACCGCTCGTGCGGTATTCGGTCCAGAGTTTTCTCAGTGTAGGCGTATTTTAGGCTATTATATTTAAAACGTAATAAATAAAAATGTGAATAAAAGAATTTTTTAAAATCTTTGAATTTTCTTTAATGAATAAAAGTATTCTACTATATTTATTTTATACAATGGAAACAAAACCTTCTTTTATATTATTTTTATAATATTTATTATTTGAAAATAGCATCCACATTCGACTTCTAATAGTTTTTGAAAATTGGTTGTATGATTATAATTTAGGATTTCTCCCTCAATGAGAATTTCTAAATCTTTCTTATTCAAGCTAAAAAATATTCTTTCTTTTGCAATACCCATCGTATTTTTTTATAGGTTAAATAAAGGAGAAATGGATCACAGGGAGAGATAAATCACTTTTTGACATGGCAAGAAGATGCATCTTGTATCTTTTTAACAAACTCTTCTGGATGTTTATCAGTTATTATGTTATGATACATAGACTAAAAATTCAAAAAGTCTTATAATTATTAACTTTATTTTGAAAGCAATAAAACCATTATTTTTTAATTTTGCTCTTTCTGTTTTGTCCATGTTCGAGGCAGGATAGTTCATTATACTCTATAAATATAACCAAAAGAATTGGGAAAATGTATTTGGAAATTTATATCTAAGGTTTCCTGATTTTGCTAATCCGCCATTTTGGATCCGCTATGCTATTTTGAATTCTTAAATATTGACTCCAAAATCTTCATCAGGAACCCAAAAAACCATTAAATGCAATATTTCGTAAGAATAGAAAAGTTATAGGGATATTTTTCAATTTCTGATTAAGCGTAGGGGTTGTTCTAAGATTATGGTTAGGAGCTAAAAACTGAAACTGGTGCACATAAAAAAATTTATAATTGTACAACAATACTTGTATTAAAAAAAATATTTTTTAATTTTCACGATAGTTTTACATAAAAAATAAAAATAGTGGTAGTTTTGGGGTTGATGTTGGACTTTAAAATTCTCTTAGATTATATTTGACGCTTTTAAAAAACTTTTGGACAATTTTTAAAAGGAAATTTATCTTTTTTCTATATTTTTTTAAAAATTTTTGAGGGTTTTCAATATAAATCTCGTTTTTACCCATAAAAACCGTATATAAAATTAACCTGGAAAAAGCGACAGGTAAGGGTATCTTCTTTTAGCTCTACTTTCCGAAAATGATTGACTCGTTTATTAACATTTTGTTTATCACTACTTGCAATTTTACTATTATCTGAAATAAGAGGGAAATGACATAAGCAATTTCTTAAAAACATTGTCTGTAAATGTTCTCTCATTACTGCATGATTATATACTACACTTTTAGGTTTAACATTACAATATACAAAAGTTGCAAAAGCAATTGCATAAACACCACAAACCACATAATTGGATTGTTTTTGAATAGTGGGAAAAACTACATTAGGTCTAAACGGATATAATCTAGCTAGATATTGACATTGATTATTATTTAAAAATTTACTCTCTAAATCTGAATCAGTCAAAAATGACTAATTCTCAGTCATTAATGACTAATTTAAATAGGGTGGATTTGTTGACTGTGAATTAGTCAGCAGGTACTAATTCAATCACTAACAAATGTGTAACTAAATGAATTTGTAGCTTTAGGTTCTAAATGAATTTGTAGACTATAAAATATTAATCATCTAAGACATCCTCGTGGATTTTCCCCTGTCGCTGGGGATTGAATGCACGACTCTAACACTAACAGTCCGTAGCCCTAACCAACTACCCACGCAATGCACGCTGTAGGGTTTCATAAGAAATTTGAAGACATTCTTACTACAGACCATATATTAAGTAACACTGTCAATTATAGATAATTAGTTTACAATGTGTTTTACTAATAAATTGCAGTTAGTGAAATAATACAGTCTTCATTTTTTGATTTTAAAATCGGTAATTTATTAATTAATGCAAATGTAAGGTTAAAAACAAAAGATACAAATTAGGTAAGCTGATATGTTCATACTAAATTATGTGTACATATAATTCAATATTCTATTATTTACCAAGTTTTTATAAAAAAAAGCTAAAAATAATAATCTGTACAGCCAGATGCAATAATGTAAAATAACAAATTTCAATTTCCTAATAAAAAAATATAATATTTTAACTTAAATTCTGATAAATTTTAAAAAGAGATTTAATTTACAAATTTTATCTTGAATTTATTATTGAGTTTTATTTTAAGAAAAACATTCTTTTATTACTACATTTTGCGTCAAAGTTAAAAAAATGTTATAATAAACTTTAATTCATAACTGAATAATTAAATTTAATTAATTTATTCTACATGTAATAGATTGTTTTATTCAGGGCCGGATTTATATGTAGGCAAACTAGGCAACTGCCTAGGGGCCCCCACCAAAAAGGGCCCCCACCAGCTATAAGATTTTCCACAAAAATAACTTCGAAAAATATTTTTAGGCATTTAAAAATCTGAAAAAACCCAGTAAGAAAAAGAGAAAATTAAAAAATATTGAAATTTTATGATTTTCGAAGAAAAAGAAAAACTGTTCAATCTTTTTTAATACCTTTTTTGTTCAATCTATTCGAATCCGGTGATATCACCAACTTTTATCGAAAAGTCAATTTTTACTAATACGTTTCTTAATATTTTACAATCCAAATGAATCCCTTTATAACGAAAAAAATAAAATGTATATATTTTAATACCCACAGTTCAGATTATTGATTCCAAATGAATCTCTTTATAATGAAAATAAAATTCAAATAAAATGAATATTTTCGAATAGACAGTTCTTTAAATTTGTATAACATTATTTCTTCATGTTTAATTTTAATAAAATTATTCTAAAAAAATTGAGAAAGCTTAGTTACATATTTAAGAAATTGTATTTTACCTTATATTTGATTTAGAGAAAACAAATATTTGAATATTGTTTAGTATAACATTTACTATTCTGATTATTTATATAGGTTACATGAATCTGAACTGTAGGTATTCCAGAATATACCTTTTTTCATTATAAAGGGATTTATTTGGATTAAGTAAATCTGAATTATATGTATTTTGAAAAACACTCATTTTATTATTTTATTTATAGGAGAAATCATTTCGAATAAATAAATCTGAACTGTGGGTATTAGAAAACATACACTTTTTTCATTATAAAAGGGTTCATTTGGATTAAATAAATTTTTCTGCCGGTATTAAAAAATATTAATTTTTTTTTAATTATAAAGGGATTCATTTGGATTTAATAAATCTGTATTGCGGGTATTCTAAAATATTCGTTTTACTTTTTTCTATTTTTATTAGAAAGGGATTTACTTGGATTCAATTAATCTTAACTGTGGATATTACAAAATAATTTTTTTTTTAATTATAAAGGGATTCATTTGGATTTAATAAATCTGTACTGCGGGTATTCTAAAATATTCGTTTTACTTTTCTTTTATTTTCATTATAACGGGATTTACTTGGATTCAATTAATCTTAACTGTAGATTTTACAAAATAATAACTTTATTTTTCTTATTATAAACGCATTCATTTTGATTGAAAAATATTTAGAAAGGTGTATTATTAAGGATTGAGTTTCGAGTAAAAGTAGATGCTATCGCCGGACAAAAAAGGTATTCAAAAGTATTAACAAATTTTAATACTTTTTAATTCCTCTCTTATTACTGGGACTTTTAGAAAATAATTGTAAGTTTTTAGAAATTCAAAAAGCCCGCTCATTAAAGAAGTGTCAAGTTTTGAAACCTTCTTTTTCGACTTGAGTAAATTTCGGAAAAATCCATTCCTTGCATAGGCCCCCACCAGCGTCTGCCTATGGCCCCATGTTTGGTAAATCCGTGCCTGGTTTTATTTTAAATAATAATTAAATACTTAATTATCACATAAAGAAAAGTATTGTGTTTCAAGATTACTTGAAAAAAGTAATCTCTATTATGTATTATAATGTAAGGTTATGTTTTATTATTTTGACTTATTCAATTTGTAATACATGACGACAAAATAAATTAGTAGAATATCATTTAGCAAAGGAATATGGCTGTTTTTTTCGTAAAAAGAGATGAAATAACTAATTCAGCAGTCAAAACTGATACTACTAATTTCATTAGCGGCATTAGCCAAATTTTGACTAATTCAAATTTAGAGAGTATTATTCATGCTGTCATAAACAAAGAGAGTATTTGAATCATAGTAAGTACAAATCCAGTGACCTATTTTTTGAACCACTGAATAGGATTTGAATATGTTTCTCATCTTTTCTAATAGGTTTAACTTCATCCAACATTTGTAAATAACCCACATTTTGCATTTGAAAATGACCACCAGAATTGACTTCTAATAGTTCTTGGAATTTGTATATATATGATTATCATTGAGCATTTCTCCCCGAATAAGAATGTTTTGATCTTTTTAATTTATTATAAAGCATATTTTTTCATTTGTAGAATCCATTGTATTCTGTTTTACCAAAACATATTATATTATAAATTATAAAACTTTTAAAACATTTCATGCAATTCATAAGATTTCAGAATTTTAGAACATATGCAACAAATATAGTATAAATTTCTCTTCTCCAGTGGGACCTGAAAAAAAAGTTATTTACATAAAAATTTATTTCATCTTAATGCTATTCAAAAAACCTTGCTAGTAAAAGCAAATACGTTTTTTATAAACATGCTATAATGTAATTTCCGTAATTTCAGAATACAAACGTTTTATATATATAAAATAAAGGGACCCAAGATGAACACCCTTTTGATTTATTGCTCTAGAATCCAAACCGAATAAAATATTATACTATATTATAAATTAATTTAATTTAATTTTTTTATTCATTAAGAAATAACATTCCTAAATACTTCAATTTAATAGATTCACAGTAAAAATTAATAAGATATCGAAAACTATCGATATATCTATTTCATTAACGACAACATGACATTTTGTGTTGGAAAATAAAAAATTTTAATTGGTTCAAAAAATTATTGAAAAAAATGTAAAATATGAAAATAAATACATTGAGAATTTGGGCCTGTCCATCTTAGGGTACATGACACAATTTTTTTATCTCCAGTAAAATTTTCTATACAAACCCAAAATTAGTAAAATCATTTTAGAATATTATTATACGATAAATAAAGAGTATTATAACGTTAAGTACTCATTTTAAATCATAAATTTAAATAAATTTACCAAATTAAAAAAACATATAAGAAAACTTATTTCTTAGTCTATACAAACAACAAAAATGACAGAAAGCAGAAGGCGCTGTCACCTTAAAATTATATACGAAATGTCCACCTTGGGGCCCTGTCTCCTACATAAAAATAATGTTAACTTGTCCATCTTGGGGCCCTCTCTCCTACATAAAAAAAAAATGTTAACTACACCTCAATGACACCTTACAGGCTTACATTAATATAATCAAAAATAATTATAAAAATTCTTAAATATTCTCATAAAAAAATTTTTCTTCATATTCTTAAATAATGACTAAAAATAAATAATTTTATTGTTTACAATTCAAACAATACTAATAAATAATATTATTATAATGTATTATTAAATATAATCAACATTAAAATTAATTTTATAATAAATAATAATAATAATAATTGTATTGTATTATTATATTAAACACGTCTCAAAATCTAAAATAACTCAATAAGTTCTAAATATTAAACAATATACATATGTGTCGATTCAGAGTGAATGGGACCTTAGCTACATAACTGAGTTTTACGCGTACGGGCGTTTGAAGTTGAGCCTCCCTATGTTACTGTTAGGTTATGCCTATGTTTCACCTCTAATAACACAAAAACGAATAGACATAAACAAGTTTTGATTTATGTATGTTAAAAAGTAAATCAAATTCTATCGATTCATAATAACAATTAGAAATCAAATGTTTTGAATTTCACAGGACGGGTGTTTGAACTTGTGCCTGCCAATGTTATTGTTAGGTTATGTCTATGTTTCATCGCCAATAACAGAAAAACTAATAAACGTAAACAAGTTTTGATTACTGTATGTGAAAGAGCAACTCAAATTCTATCGATTCATAGTAAAAATTAAAAATCGAATGTTTTGCAGCTAAGGTCCCTTTCACCCTGAATCGACACATATATATTCTATAATATCTATATTATCTCGGTAAGCGGCTACTTAACTCGCGTTTAACCAAATCTAATTTAAAATTTGAAAAGTAATCTAAATCTGTTTGTAAATGTAAATATACTTTTTAATTTATATTTAAAGACAAGTAAAATTACCTTCCTGTCAAAAATTCATCTAAGATCCTTTTTGCGTTTTTAGATTCAGGACGGTCCTTTCACTCGGCCTTACAAAACAAAACTATCCCCTCTCATCAACATCATTTTTCAAAAAAAGGCGAACCTTATTCACAGAAAATACCAATCGAATCATTTAGTAATTTCAAGTAAAAGCCCAGAATACCCTTACTCCTTAAAGGTAAAGAAAAGGTTAATAATCACCTCATTGTAATTTTGACAAAAGGCTAATAATAAGGTTATTGTAATTTAGACAAAAGGCTAATAATGAGCTTATTGTTATTTGGACAAAAAAAGAACAATAGACTCATTGTGATGCAGACAATAGAAGAACAATAGGAGAACAATGCCAAATCTCCGCCTATTTTGAAACGAAAATTGTTCAAATCATTTGGTAATTTCAAGTAAACGCCCAGAATACCCTTACTCCTTAAAGGTAAAAAAAAGGTTAATAATCACCTCATTGTAATTTTGACAAAAGGCTAATAATAAGGTTATTGTAATTTCGACAAAAGGCTCATAATGAGCTCATTGTTATTTAGATAAAAGAAGAACAATAGACTCATTGTAATGCAGACAAAAGGAGAACAATAAGAGAACAATGCCAAATCTCCGCCCATTTTGAAACGAAAATTATCAGCTAAAGGGACACTGGCAAATTATTATATAGGATTTATAATATATATTTAATAATCTTATATGTTTATATATAAAAAGTTTAGTCAAGGAAAAAATGTATTCGTATAAAAAAATTCTTTACTTTGAAGTTTTTTCTTTTAAAAATTTTTTCTTCAAATGAAAGAAAATTTTCTTAATACAAAAAAATGGTCTTTTTGAAGTTAAAATAAAATTTGCTGCTATTAAGAAATCGTTTTTAATTTAGAAAAATTTGTTTAAATCAAAGAAAATTATTTCTAAACGTTCTTTCTAAATAAAACTTAATAATGATGAAAAAAAGTTTTTACTTCTTAAAAAAGAATTCTCCTGAATGTAAAAATGAATTAGCCCGCTTCAAACTTAAACGACTTTTACCTTCTATTAGTTACAATTTGTGGTAAAATTTTAAACAAAATCGAAGGTGGTGTTTTGACATAATTGACTTTGTTTATTTTCAAAAAATACGACACCATTTTGTTAATTTTTAAGATTTTTCAACAAATTTAATGAATTTTTAAAGAGGAAGACATTATTGACAAGATTAAAAAAAAAGATATTAATTATCTCAATTAGACAAAAAATGCCATGCAAAAAAAAAAAAGATTGAGAAAATGTGGTAATGTATTAAATTGAAGCCTGTGCTTTTAATATACAGAATTGATTAATAAAGTTACATTTAAAATTAAAAAAATTAAATTACAATCCAGTATAATTTTGCAAAATTGTAATTTTTAATAGTATTACTTAATTAGTTTTTGATATACTGCTCTGGTGGTTTTGCCTCTTGATAATGGAAAAATTGTAATTCAAAGCAGCTTACCTCAAAGTATAATAACTTTTGACAAAGGTGCACATAAGAATCCGAAGGTAATATCATCATAATTTGAAGCTTTATCTTCAAAATATTGATAAGCATGCAGCATCTGATGAGAAATTTCTTTATAATAGAAATTTGTTTGCAAGATTTTCTGTAAAAAATAAGAATTATTTATTATTTACTACAGTTCTTTTCATTTCAAATTTATTTTAGCATTCATGAATATTTATTCTACTATTTATAGTTAAATTGTTTACTTTAAAGTTAAATGCAAAATGTAATTTATACTATTATAAAACTAAATGTAAACTTAAACATTGACCCTCTCGTGGTGTCACCTTGTCGTGGTGTCACCTTGTCGTGGTGAGGGGGCTTAGGACCGGCCAGGCGCTGGTCCTTTGGTCGCCACCACTGGACGAGCTGTTCGGCTCTTCACAGAACTCATCGAGCCCCGATGTCTGACGAGTTTGGGCACTGGGGAATGAACGGGACCCCGTTAATTCGGGTAGCCGCCGTTTTTCGAACCTGTGCACTAGCTAACCTGTGCGGATGATGTTAATTCGGATTCCAAATGGGGGCTAACCATCCTCGTCAGCTGTGGATGACATGGGTTCTGGGAAGAATAGGACACTCCCGCCTCCTTGGTTTTTCTAAGTTGGTGTGGAGTAGTCTTGATTTAGGGTTGGCGCCCGATGGATCGGTTGGCTGTTCGATCTAACTAACGACACCTAACCCAATCTAAGGTTCCAAACTGTGCCGAGGGATGGATGGCACCAGGGATACAAAAATCCGGCGTGAGGCTGCCGGGGATGGTGCGAACGTCGCACAACCTACGTGCTCTTCAATTTGGCGTCTGTATAGCGCAGGCGTCGGTTGCTGATGCCGAGGGCCTGGGCGGCGGACGCACTGTCGTCGCCAGTGACACGTTCGGAGGTGTCGCGAGCGGTGCTAGGATACTGGGCGCCCTCCTAGTGTACAAATGCCTTACCCACATATTGGAGCTCTGTGTGGGTGGACCGTTTTTTCACCCAGGCTCGTGGGATTCATATGGATACTGACGATTTAAATGTAGATGACGATGTGCGCCCAGGGGGCAGTGGTGAGGCACCGCCGGCAACGAGTGCCACAGGACCGGGTTCGGTAGGAACAAATCCATCGTTTTTGACGGTGGATGGTCAGAGTAGGTCGCGTCGCGGAAGTGCAACAAGTATTAGTAGCGTTGGCAGCGCTTTTAGCAATGCCACAGCTGCAGACCTCGCATACTGCGAGGAAGAAAGGGTGAAGGCCGAAAATCTTCGCGAGAAAGAGGGGAGGATTTTCCTTGACATGGAAAAGGAACTGAGGCTTATGATGGAAAAGCTAAAGGTTCAAAAGAACGTTGCGGCGGAGGTCCAAACTGGATTGAAGAAATTCAACCAGTGGATCCCCGATTTATGGAAGATACATTTGGAGGCAGATGCAGCAGATTCTAGGCTTTATATTGGCCTGAAGAACTGCGAAATCGATCGAACCGAAAGGCAAAAAGTAAGAGAGCGCGTCCAGGACAAAGGAATGAGAGCTTTGGTCTTGGAGTGTAAGAGGAAAAGAGAAAACGGTGTAGAGTCACCTCCAAATACCAAGAAGTCCAAGAAGCCGTCGAAGACCTTAGCTGATAAGATTAAGGCTCCAAAAAAGGTTAAAAGGAGGGAGGTACCTTCAATTGTTCCTCCCAAAGTAGTAGTGGAGCCTATGAGGCCCAAGAAATCGACGCTCTTAGTGCGGGTTTCCCAGGGACAGACATACGCCTCTGTCCTTGGGAAGCTTAGAAAGGAGGTGGACCCTGGCTCCTGTCAGTCCACGGTGGTGGGTGCAATGCCCACAAAGCAGGGTAACCTTCTCCTACGATTAGGAGAAGGTTCAGATGGAAAGGCCTTGCGGCCAAGGTTGCCGAGGCCGTAAAAGGCATAGGAACCGTCAGGGCCCCGGATGGACCAAGGGTAACTTTTCGAGATCCGAGACCTGGACGGCCTTACCGAAAAAGAAGAGGTAGTAGTAGCCCTCGAGGAGCTCTTACGAACTCCTCAAGAAAAGAGGGAAGTCAGGGTCTTGGGTCCAAATGTTAGAGGGGTAAAGTTAGCAATCGTGGTCGTGGACCAAGATGATGCTAAAAGGTTATAAGAAGAAGAAGGAAGGGTAAAGGTGGGATTTTTAAGTTGCCACATTAGGAGGAGGTTGATAGTGACCAGGTGCCATAGGTGCCTGGCCTACGGCCACAAGAAAGCTGAGTGCAAGGGAGTGGACAGATCCTCGGCATGTTTCAAGTGCGGAGGATCTGGTCACACTCTTGCAGAGTGTACAAAAGAGGCACTTTGTTTCCTGTGCTCGGAAGAGCAGGGGATGACGGAAGTGTCCCATGTCGCAGGCTCGGGTAAGTGTGCCTATTTCAGGAGAGTCCTGCAACAGGCAAAAAGAGAAGAAGCTTTGAAGCGTAGCCGCTTCAGGGCCACCTAATTCGCAGAAAAACTCAGATAGAGGAAGTTTCTTCCTTTTGAAGCGTTTTTAGAGCGAATTGACGGTTCATCGAGTCTCTGGACCCAACTTGTGTGTGTTAAGGGCTTCCATGACTGTCAATGATAGTAGGTCCCGAGGACCGGAGAAAGTCGCTTCGGCGACAGAGTAGGGGATGTAAGACCACTCCTGATGGCGATACGCACGGAAAGTGCTAGCCGGGAGTGGTCTTATGATCCCTAAAAAAGGGTGTGTTTTTAGCGGGTCGGCAGAACATCGCCACCCCCGCATAACCCTGTAGTACGGGCTACAGGGTACCTGGCAGCAGGTTTTCACATCCTACGCAAAAAAAAATACATATTTTTCAAATGTTGTCCTTATAAAAACAGATTTTATGATTTTAAGTAAGACAATATCTAAAACAAAAACAATAACTTAACTTAATTTTATCACAAATTAAAAGTTTTTAAATTTATTGTAAACCGTTTTATAAAATTTGAACGATGCAGTTGTCTTAAATCTTCAGTTTTTTTCTATATACATACTACATCTTGTGTCATTGTGACAGTTTGTTTATAAACAATTCAAAAATAATAGTTGGTGGTTTGTGTATAATGGTGTACTATTCTAAGTCGGTAACTCATATTTTATCTGAAATGAAAATTGGGCCTTAGAAGGTCAAAAACAAAAAATGTTAGTTTTCTACACTTCAATTCAGAAAATCTTTTTTTAAACATAAGTAAGTTTGTAAATAATAATATAGCTGTTCATTTTTGTACGAAAATGACAGTGAAAATTAGCGCAAATTTGGTTATTATAGTAAAATCTATAAAATGCTATTATAATTATTCACGGCTTTTCGCTATTATCTCATAAAATATTCGAAATTATAAAAAAGATTTCAGACAAAATTTGTAGATCTTCTGAAAATACACATTTTAAATTGTATATATTTTTACTACAGTAAATCATTTTTTATAAAATACAAAAAAGTGTGTAGGAAGATGAAAAGAGTGTACAGTTGTAATATTTCTGAACAAAGAACGCGTTCTGATACGTCTGAGAACTGAAACAAATCTTATGTGTGTATTTTGATATAAAAATGAATTTTTTATGACCCCCCAACCACCCTGCATCTGTTTAAAAAATTTAATTTCTTATTGCACCCCAAACCCCTTGTATTCGTTAAAAAAATTCAACTTTTTATGGCAACCGAACTCCTCCTTTACCCGTTTAAATTAAGATGAAAATATAAAAAGAGTAAACATGTGATTATAAGAATATTTTTTTACACAAAATTCTATTATTTGTTATGTTGAGTCACATATGTGAAATTTTCCTTTATATGTGAAAATATTTTTATCATTGTGGAGTTTAATGAAAGATATTCTAGATCTTACAGTACTACATATTTTATGTTTTATACATTTTTTAACAAAATGTGTCAACTACTATGAAAATAGTCTGTAATTATATTATTATTGAACGTTAGTCTGGTAAACTAAAACAATTGTTACCTGTGTAATTGGATTTAAAAACAGATTCCAATTTTTATAGCATATCAAACCCTTGCATCCTTTAAAATAAATTAGACTTATTATGATACTAACCTAAGTATTTTTATCAGAAGTACAACTATTGTCTAAAATATTTTTTGAAATTAAAAATATTTTATGAGATAACATTTTATTTATTTTACATAAATAAAATGTATTTCTTTTTTGCTTTGTAACATTATAATAAACTTTGCGTCAATTTTCATCATGTTTTAGTTATTGTATTTTGCGCATCAAAATATGTAAGCATACGCAGTTTAAAATAAATAGGAAATATGTGTTAATCTGAAAGTTTATATCTTTATTTTGCATGTAAAACTTTTTTTTGCGTTGAATTTAATAAAAGATATTAAAATATAAAAACTTTTTTAAGAGAATTATGTTGCTAAGAAAAGTTTATTTCAAATACATTTAACTCGGAAATAATTTATCGTCACCTTAACATGCAAACCTCGTAACTCCATTTTTATTAAAAATGACTTTTTAATGTAATTCGTTGCATTTTCCATGAATGAATACATATTTAAAAAGACATAACTCTAATACAATAAATAATGCCAAAAAATCATAATTGAAAATCGCGAAATGTACAGGAATCAATGGTGCGTGTCAACAGTTTTCTTGCTCTCCTGTAAAGTTGCGTCAAATGGAGTTACGATGTTTGCATGTTAAGGTGACGTTATGTCACAACAGTATATTATGCACCAAAGGTATAAAACCCAAGTTTTTTGATGAGAACATTGTGTAAGTCAATAAACGAGGTCCACCCGCGATTCATATATGTCATTTTCTTTCATAAAGGCAGAACAACTTGTGTCTGTACGAGTAAAGCGGTTAAAGTCAAAGTTGTAGGTGAGAACCTCCACTCTATGCTTTATTAATATTCAGAATCTGAAAAAATAAAGAATTTATCTTTTCAGTTATGTTGTAGACATCCTTCTAAAGGTGTCCTATGAGTCAGCCGACAAGAAAAATTTTTTGTCTGAGTTATAGAAACTCAAAGTTGTGCACAAAATAAACCTCCTGGTGGGGCTATTTTGTGCATCAAAGTTTGCTTATTTATAAAGTTGTGTAAAAATTGTTTTTTAACGTTTTTGCTGTATGACGTATTATTTCCAGATATTTCAGAGTACAATAAAGAAAAACAAAGCCAGAAATATTTTTTTCCTAGGAATTGTTAAACTAATTTGAAACTAAAACACTAAAATTTCACAAAAAAGTAGATTTGCAAGAAAAGTTATTTCTTTAAGAAAATTTTAGTTAAAATAACTTCTATTACACTTCTTGAGATATTTTAAGAGAAAAAGTTTCAAAATTAACTTAAAAAACATATAATTATTAACGTAGTTATAAGCCAACGTTGCTAGTCAAATTGATTTTTTGGATGAAAAGGTAATCAGAAATGCATTTAGATTTAGTCAATAAATATTCAAAATAACTTTTAAACTTGAATGATAAACTTTCAACATGAAAAACTAATTGAATAAAAATAAGTGTGAAAAATAAAACTTATTTGATTGCAGTTGTCATGTTCTATTAGTTCATCGTGACAACGTTGCTTTTTTAAAAAGGTTAACTTCAAAATTACATTCAATTGTTTTGTACTAATAGTAAACATTAAACGTTTACAAATGTCAAAAAGTGTAAATATAGTTATGCATATTTCTGAATCCTTAAAAAAGCAATGTTGCCATATGTATAAATTTTCGATTAAACAAAAACAAAACTTGAAAAATTTAATTATTTATTTAATTTTACTCTCTTATTTTGCGGTGGAATAAGTTAAAACTAAAATTTATGAAATCAACAAACTTTCAATTATTGAAATCTAATTTTTCAACTTGATCTCTATGATTTATCTATTGGATATTAAAAAAAGTGTCACCAAAAAGATGTATTTTAACCTATACCTGTGAAAAATAGTGACTTTCAAGTAATAATATCTCAGAAGATAAGCCGTAAATTAATTTTATATTTTGTGGAAATACTTATTAAATATTATACTTTTTTTGCTGAAAGTTTTATTACGTTCTCTATGATTTCGATTTTTAAAACAACTACGTTAATGTTACTTTCTTGATGTTTTTAAGGCACCATATATAAAACTGCAATTTTAAGCTTATTTCTTGTCTTTTATAACAAAAATAAAACAAAAATGTTTCAAAACGAAATTCTAAAGTAATTTTTACTAACTACAAAACAAATTATTGAAAAAAAAACTTGATTTTAAAGAATGCACAAAATAACCCACCAAATCCTGGTTTTACAGTTTTTTACACTTTTTTCTTAAAATATGCAATAAAAAGTTAGCGCATCACGCATACATCACCACAACTAAATGGTCAACAAGTATTATTAATACCTTTAGAAACAGTTTTAAACTTCCGGAGATCTGAACAGAATTTTGAGAACTTTGAAATTTTTCTGCTTGATTTTCACGATTTTACGATTTTTTTTCTTATTTCTGATAAAGAATTAAGTAAATTCATTTAGTACTCTCTGTAGTCTGGATATCAGAAAATATTTATACCAAGTAGCAAACTTAAGCAACTGAATATAAAGATTTTATTCATTAAAAACCTCGCGTGCACAAAAAAGCCCCAAGGCGCACAAAATAGCCCCACTTGACGGTAGTGAAGAAAAGATTATGCACTGGACGCGAAGCGGCTGCGCAGCACTTTTTTCACTGTCTTGAGTCTTTTTTCCTCTCTGACGGCATCTCACCTTAAAACTATGATTTTCAACCGTGCTTCACACCTACAAAAACGCAAGTTTTTGTGCATGAGTGAAAGAAAATCATTTTTAGTTAAAAAGATTTTCCGTCAGAAAATATTTTTTGTCAAAAAATACTTTCCATCATAAAATAATTTTTGTCAAAAAATAAATTTCTGTAAGAAAATACTCTTTGTCAAAAAATACTTTCTGTCAAAAAATACTGTTGGTGACGCGCTATTAGTTTTCGATGCCCGCCGAAGGCGGGCTCGAAAGCTAATTTATTATATATTAGGGTAAGATAAGTAGCAATTACATATTGTAATAATTACTAACATAATGTACATTTTAAAAATAAATTGACGAACTTCTGAGTTCATTATGTTTTATAATTATCGATTTGATTAAACTATAAAATTTTATCAATTTCAGTTAAAAAATATATAGCTTAAATAAAAAAAATTTTATATCATATAAAACTCTTTTAAAACTAATAAACGTAATTCTTTATTGACATATATTTTTAAAAAAATTTCTGACAATAATATTCAAAAACACTTACATATTCAAAACTGTAACATAATAAAAAAATCATTTAAAAGTTTAATCCTACATAATTTAAACAAATTATTATTATTATTTAAATGAAATATAATATATTTAAAAACAATAACCTTACTTTTATTAAAATGTTTAAACACAATTAATTTATAAAAACTTACCAATGTTATAACTGTCATGTAAATAGTCACTAAATTTTCGTCTCCCTTACATCGTAAAATTATATAAGTCACCTCATTTTATTTAAAAATGTTTAATTTAAACAATTTTTAACCTTCTACTTGAATCCTTGCACTATGTACACAAACTATCGTGACATATACACTTTACAGGTGGAATGGTTTAAAACAGAATAATCCAGCCACGTTGTTTCTTCGGCTCCAGAAAGGCTAAAGACGATACAAATAGACAAAAACAGTCGTTGGAAATAATTTAAACCAGAAGATTAAAATTCCTTCCATGATTGTTTAATTTTACTAATATAAAAGTATTGACAATAGCATAAATTTTCTAGTCCACCTAAAGGATTTACATGTTTGAGAAATTAACTAATAAACAAAAAGATAAATTTGATACGCCTCAGGCCTGAAAACTACACGCAATACACACAAACAATATATGGTTACAATGCAAACTGATTATACAAATTGTCTCTTGTCAAATAACATAATATTTCAATATCAAATAATACTTTTAAAAGTATAAAATATGTTTAAAAAATTCAATTATGAGCAATTTATGAAAACAAGAAACAATATCAAGAATTCATATAATACTAAAAAACTTATCCAAATATAGACTCGTTGAGGATCACAGCTGAAACGAATTCCCTTTTTTATCGTGTGAGGTAGAATTATCAGGGATCTTTCAAGGCGTAGATTATTTAATTATTCTTAGTGCAAATAATAGAATCAATTTAGCATCCTTTTATGTTATAGTTCTCCTTAATAGACTTAAGAACTTCGCTGGATTCTCATTTACAGGAATCAAGTTTTCGTGGTACATAAGTAGTAAAAATGGTGAAAAAACACAAGCAATAATTTATAATAAATAAGATTTAAACAAAACTAAGAATCTGATTTTATAAATTTACATCCTACTTCTAAAATACTTAAATCGCTCTTAGAGTGTGGTGTAAAACGGTGACTAAACCGACTAAAAGCTCACAACAGGCTGAATAATACCAATTTAAATATAATAAAAAATCTTCGATGACTTGAAACCTTACTTATCCCCTCTCAACTCATTATCTGTCGCACATGTACCTAATCTCATAATAAAATATTCATGATCTACAAACACTCATAATCTTTCGATATTTCCGAAGATTAAATAATTGCATTTTAAAAATAAATAATAAATAATTCCCGCTAGGTGGCCTTCACGTATAAACACGTGCTTAAAGTTGATCGTGAATTTTTCGTTGTTTATTGGTTCAATAATAGTAATAACTCACTTGTTTACTGTTATCATTGTGCCTTAAATTATAACTATTATAGTGTGTAAACGGTTTGTTTAAGTTGTGTTACTTTCTTTGATTGTGGGACTTTTAAGATTTCCTAACCTCAAAAGCGCGAAGTGAAAAATGTCTACAGTGACTAAATCAATTAAATGTATTAAATGTGGCAAGACCACTGTTGATCCGGTTTTTTGCTCCAAATGCAAAAAACTGGGTTGTAGTGTGTTGGTGGGTGTGAATAGTGATGGATCTTATACGAAATGCTGCAAGCCGTTGTCTCACTCGTCGTCGACCTCATCTTTAACTGCGAGTGATTCAGATCCTGTCCTCAAGATCATCGAGAGTCTAAAAATTTCTCAAAATAAAAGATTTGATAAACTGGACGCTAATTTCGAAGCTTTATCCAATAGAGTCTCAAATAATGAGTCTATCATCAACAATCTAACCACCCGTATAGCTGCTGTAGAGGGTAAGCTTGATAATATTGAAAAAAGCAAGAGCAACAACATAGATGTACGTCATTGTTTGGTGGAGGTAGAGAATCAAGAGAGCAAAAAGAAAAACCTTGTGTTGTTTGGCTTCCTGGAGCATTATCCGAGTATCGTTTCGACTAGTGACCTTGAAAAAACTAATAATAGTCTTAGTAACTTAATAACTAACATGTTAGGAAAATTTTTTCCGCATGATTATTTAGTTGATATGAAAGTTTTAAGACTGGGAAAAATTTCACAGGTGACGGAACAAAAACTACGTCCTGTCAAAATAATGTTTGCGACGGAGGAGAAGGCACGAGTAGTCTTTCAAATGTTTGTCGCTGCCAAAGGCAAAACAACACTCGCTTGCAACATCATGAACATGTGGCTTTATCCGGACAGAACAAAGATGCAGCTAGAAGAAATTTCATCGAAAAGGACAGAATTGTCTGCTCGCCTCATGGAAGGCGAAAAGAACCTGAGACTTATTTACAGAAATGGGGTACCAAAGATTGTGAAGAACAAGGACCGGGCACCGCAAAGTCAATGACCGGCACTTTCCATTTATCAAGTGGCTCTCACACTTCTCTGTCAGACTCCCCATGTGATACATCAGTCTCAAGTAGTATTGAGTCTCCCATCAGTCCATTTGAATGCGCATTCGAAGAACACGTATTTCCTACGGCATTAATGAGACTGTCTCCTTCTAATAAGGTGTCAGTTTATTATCAAAAAGTCAGAGGTCTCAGAACTAAACTCAGTCTCATTCGTAAATATGCCTTGTTGCCATCCTACGACATTCTAGTTTTCACAGAATCGTGGCTATATGATGGTATTAATTCCTCGGAATTAGGACTTCACAATCACGATATCTGCAGATTTGACAGGAGCACTTTATCCAGCAGTAATACCCGGGGAGGTGGAGTTCTTATTGCTTCAGTTTCTTCATTAAATTCAACGCTCATACCTCCCAAATTCTTCTCCATTGAGCACGTTTTCATCAAGTACGTAATAAAAAAACTGTGTACATTATTGGTTCTTTTTATATTCCCCCAAATACCAAAGAAGAAGATTACTCCTCTATGTGCCATATTTTAGAAGACATCCAGTCTCGGTTTCCAGCAGCAGTGATTTATAGAATTGAGGATTTTAATATGCCATTTGTAACGTGGAACACGGTGCCTGACAACGGTCCATCCTGCACAAGCTACGGTAATCTAAATGCACAAAAAATTATAGCGAACACTGTTTCTGATACTTTGAATTATCTTAACCTTAACCACGTTAATCATTTCGTTAATAATTATGGTTCATTATTGGATGTCGTATTAACTAACTCCCTAAATTTCGATCTAAATTTGGCTATAGAAATAATTTTACCAGTAGATACTTATCATCCGCCTTCATTATTAAACATTTATATTAATAGTGATATTTCACCTTTACATAATCAACAACAAGGTATTCCTAAGTACGACTTTAATAATGCAAATTTAGCAGCTATCTGCTCTTATTTGGATGAAATTAACTGGGAGTTGGTATTCGATGTACCAAATTAGCAAGTGTAGATGAGGCAGTTAGCACATTTTATTCTTATGTTTACACCGCTTTTGATTTCTTTGTACCGATAAAAGTTATCAGAAATTCGAATTTTCCTTCATGGTTTTGTGCTGAACTCAAACGATTAATTTATTTTAAAAAAGACGCACATAAAGAATATAAACGAACTGGAAACGCGGCTGACTACCGACACTTTTCTTATCTTAGATCTCTTTGTAAAAAGGCTTCAAAATTGTGTTACAATAAGTATGTTACTAGTATGGAACTGTCATTCAAATCTAACCCAAAGTATTTTTTGAATTATGTGAATAATTTAAGACAAGAAACTAGAATACCTCAGGAAATGTTTTTAGATAATCTCAATGTAGACAATAGTCAAGATACCGCTGATCTTTTTGCAACGTTTTTTTTTTATTGTCTCTTTAGTTACTCCAGACCATGCCTCCGCCATAAAACTAATTGCTTAATGCATTGAAATCTTTTTGTCAATTTCATTATCTTTGATAAATTTTATTATTAAAAATTCTCTGACATTAAATTTTAAACTTCGAATAATCCCTTGATACATAGGTTGAAAAATAGCGGTCTTTTTCGGAGGAAGAAACATTAAGTTAATGTTGGATAACTTTTTCAATTATACAATGAGCGGGACAATTATCGACAAAAACGAAAAATTTTCTGTTTTTTTTTTTAATACCAACATTACCGTTAACAAATTGGACTTACTTCTAAACCCATGTTACTTACAATATTTTTTATTCCAAAGGCACGAACGAGGCGCCTTTAAATGCCTGCAGGCAGGGTTTAAATGCGTTTTTTTATTTGACTGTATGAAATTCTGGTCCATTTTTCCCCAAAGGTAACAAAAATATATGGGTCAGCTGATTATTTTTAACCTAGGGAAAAAATGGAATCTATTTTTACATGGTGGAATAAATGGATGCGTTTAGATTCTGTCCACAGGTATCTGAAAACGCAATGTTTGAGCCTGCGGAATAAAAAATATCATTTTGATTAAAATTGTTTTTTAATTTATTCCAATTGTCTAATTAATTGCTCACTTTTGAATGATCCACGAAATTGACTTCCCCACTCACTTTTCCACATGAAATGCTATGTCTTTTTTAAATCTTTTTAACTAGCTATTTGAACACGGAACATTTAAAGTCTGCTCTCTAAATCGAAAATGGTAAAAAGTGACTATTTGTGGGTCATTTTTGACTAATTGTAAAGGAGAAAACTTGTTTACCCTCAAATAGTGAAATTCTACTAATTGAAAAGGTAGCTTTAAGAGACAAAACTTTACCAAAAAAGCATATTTACGTTTCAATTAAACAAATAATATTGCTTCAAAGAGCAGAGTAATTTATTTTTATCTTTATACACTTCTCAGAATTTCCATCTACTTAATGCACTAGACTTTCTAAAAATCGCGTTTTTAGTTGGGCATTCAACAAATGTAATAATTATTGACTTACTCATTGAATTAGCCATTTTGAAAAAAAAACTATTTTAATTAGTAAGAATTCAGTAAACTGCTGATTCATTTAGTCAAGTACTCAGCTACTAACTCAAGTGATTAAGATTTCACTATCTCAGATTTGGATATAGTGTTATACCCAGACATGTTGCAAATTGTTCTGCTTTACTTTGTAAAATTAGTCCACTAATAGGAGTATTGCGATCTCGTTGTGTTTTAAGCCACTCAAATAAAGCTTCGTCAATATTACTTTTTTCACATTGTGACGTGGTTTTTTAAAAACTCGTCACAAAAGTAGTTCGTTAAAGTCAGAACCGATGAACTACCCGAGTAAAAACTTTAAATAAGTTCCCACAGTAAATTATATTATTTAATCCTTAATTGAATCGCGAATAATGGCCAGATCCAATCTTAGCGATTAATGTATTTGAATTGGAAACAACGAATGTGAGGTGGTCAGTTGCCGTGAAGAATCGACGACTATTTTACGAAATCCGCTGGAACCGGCAGGGAAAATCAGAGGCCCAAAAACTGAATTGTGGCGCCAGCCATCGGTGAACCGCGAAAGTTGCACTCACACCGAAGTGCGCAAGCTCTGGCGGCAGCGCATCCTCTTTACTACGGATTTGGCCAGGCAAGCTGCCATTTCAATTGTACGGTGTAACCGATAATTCGTAAAGTCACGTTTTCCTGGGTTAAAAGAAATCAGCTTCCCGACCGCATGGCGAAGCAAGGACGTCGCCATATTAAACACGCCGCGCGCCGGCCAGCTGATAACTCACTAACGAAGTGCAAGTTCTCTCTAAAAGTTTTTTGTGAATTCTCAGTGTTTAGAGTTTTGAATAAATAAATTCAACTTGTCTATTAAATTTATTTAATAGTGTGTTTATTCAGTGCAGTGTTGGTACTAGTCGTCCTCCCTCACTTATATCGAACGCTACCTACGACATTGTGTGACGTGCCTTCCGTTCGGACTTCGAGCTAACCAAGGGGAAACCGTGCAGTTTGTTTTGAAAACGAAGTCCGGGTAAATACTCAATTAACCTGGCGGCCAGAGAAGGAATCTCCACTTATAAAAAACCGACTTCGATGGATATTTACAGGTTTAAAGGGTGGAGTCCGTGAATTCAGTGTCAGTGCCGTCTACATTTCCCTTTTTGTAATGTTTTTAAAAAATTAAAAAATATTTAATTTAATTAATTAAAATAAAGTAGAAAACAGCGTTAGATATACGTATTTTTTAACATTAAATTTGTTTTCTTCAAAAGCGTTTAGTATATTTACCTGATTCTTTAAAATTGTTGACTTGGTTTAAGAAGATAATCCATAATTTTTACATACAAATGAATTTACTGGTCCTTTTTATAAATCTTGAATAGTGTCAATTTTGTCACTTACAGACAAAATTTTACTTTTCTTCCGGTTTTCCATTTTATACGTTACAGACATTTGATTAATTAAATATAAATTAAATTATAAAATGCTTTTACTTCTACCAAAAACAGACTGACTATTTACTTATTGAACTAATTGTATACTGGTCAATCTTTGCTATAAGCGATTACTATTTTATGTCTTTAAAGCAAATTAGCATTGTATTTACGTTCGTCATAACCTATCTAATAAAGTGATCTTTACTACGTACACGTTACATTAGAAAAAACAGAAACTAATTTCCGTTCGTAATAACCGATCTCGTAAAAAGTCGTTTCGACTGTGTTTACTTTTCTATTCAAGCATTGCAAAAAATTTAAAAATGCTATCAAACCAGGTAATTTTTACTTTGTTTGCTTAGGAGAAAAAAATGTGACTTTTGAATAAAATTTGACGTTTTATATTTAAATCGAATATTTGAAATAATTATAGAAAAATATATAATAGATGAATGTGTAAATAAATTTTTGAATATACTTTTACTTATATTTCCATTATTAAATCTTCTAAAATATAATAAAAATTTAACTGCTAAGATTTTGACACAAAACGTTAGATTTTGCTTCAAAAGTTGCATTTGTTTTTTTTTCTTAGAAAAAAATTACCGAGTTTCACAGGAATTTTTAATTTGTTCGCATTGCTTGAGTAAAAAATAAATATTTCTCAAAACTCAATCAAATTTTAAATTGTTTTTTTTAGTGTACCGATCCTTTCAGGTATTATATAATTTCAATACAGGTAAGGGAGATTATTGTCTTGAAAGTTTCTACATTTCTGTTATGAATTAAAAAGTAGTTTCGACGACAAGATAGTCGCGTTTCCCTCCGTCGATGAAAAGTTTCATGAATAATATGCTAGTACCAGGTACATTGTTCGTTCTGTATTCGATATTTCAACGAGGGTTAAGATATTGAGCAATAAAGATGCAGCAACATAGTATTGCGGTTATTCAATAATTCCCGAAGACAATTTGTATGTAAATTTTACATACATATTTAATTGGGTGAGAAGACTTTGTCTCTTATCAAGTTATAAACATCTTTACAGTTCCTAGTAAACTAGAGTCTAGTCCGACTATTACGTCGTCGCTTATAACGAACATCCGCTAATAGGGACCTACACGCATCCCTTATTTAAGTTTACATTGAAATTACTATAGACATGAGTTTGTTTATAGCGACTTAGCTTATAACGACCATCTGCATAAAATGACGTATATTTATTAGAAACGTAGCAAATTGTGCTGGTTATAACAACAAATCTATGGTGATGGAAAACCAGAAGTTTCTTGAGAAGTGTATGTTAATTGAAACAGCAGTAGAGGCTCTACAGTAAGGTACAAGAAGATAAAAAAAGCAATTCGACGCCTCCCGTTGATAACGTGTTCATTAAAAAGCCAATAAAATAAAATGTTAATTTAAAAAACAGTCGATAATTTTTTTTATTAATAATTTTGTAAGATAAATTTAATATTTTTTTTCAAAAGTTAAACATATTCTTTTTTAAAACATTTATTATTTTTTCCATTAAAAATTGTATTCAGAGTGAATTTTATCTAAATTGTAATATATTTTTATAAATTTGAAATAAAAAATTATTATGTGTCGTATAACAATAACAATAATAATGATAATAATAATAATAATAATAATAATAATAATAATAAAAATGTATGTTCATTTTTTTTGCTTACCTGTATAATTTAAAGTTCGTGAGTTACTCCAAAATTCTAGGAAAATAGCTTCTTGGGTTATCAAGACATTAACTCTTTTACTCTTAAAATTTTCAGTTGAGACCACTTGTATTTTTCATAGAATAAGCAGGGCCCTTATCACGTAATTTTGAAAACGAAACCGAAAACGAAAACGCAAGTTCGATTTTCAAATTTTTTGTGAAATGTCAGTTTGCCTTTGAGATCATTATGATCATTGTTTATAATTTGAAATCGTCACTATTTAGGGGTTAATAGAATTTTACAAGATTATAAAATTAACCACTTCGTCGGTATGACGCCAAAATTGGCGTCATGCGTAAAGTGTCCCAGAGCTGTAAGAAATGAGCATAATGGCGTCATGACTATTTCTCGATTATTAATGTCTGTTGTGATTTTTTATGTTTGTAAACATAGTATTCTTATATTTTAAGATTCGGTGATTAGGAATAAAATACTAAAAATTCAATTTTTAAGGTCTTTATTGTTTTTTATCAAGTTGCATATAGACGATTTTTAATCATTTTCGCGAATGGCATCATATGTTTATTCAGTTATTGTCCTTGATTTACAGTTTATTTTTTTTTTTTAAAACTTATTTTTGGCAACAAATATGTTGTCTCAGGATGATCCGCTGAGGGTCATTTTTAAACGGGGGGTGACTTGCACCCACGTGAAAATTAAAATAAAAAAGTAAAAAAACTTATTTTTGACAACAAATATGTCGTCTTAGGATGATCCGCTGGGGGTCATTTATATGTGGGGTGTGACTTGCACCCACGTGAAAATTAAAATCAAAAAATTAAAAACCTATTCTGTTAGCCAATATAGCGTCCAGCATTACCTACCCCCACATAGAAATTCTTCCGTTGCCCCTTCCCCCGATTGACAAAAAAAAGTTTTTAATTTTTTGATTTTAATTTTTACGTGGGTGCAAGTCCCTTTACTTACATAAAAATGACCCCCGGTGGGTCATCCTAAGACGACATATTTGTTGTCAAAAATAAGTTTTTTTACTTTTCTATTTTAATTTTCACGTGGGTGCAAGACACCCCCCGCATAAAAATGACCCTCAGCGGATCATCCTGAGACAACATATTTGTTGCCAAAAATAAGTTTTTAAAAAAAAAATAAACTGAAAATCAAGGACAATAACTGAATAAACATATGATGCCATTCGCGAAAATTATTGAAAATCGTCTATATGCAACTTGCTAAAAAACAATAAAGACCTTAAAAATTGAATTTTTAGTATTTTATTCCTAATCACCGAATCTTAAAATATAAGAATACTATGTTTACAAACATAAAAAATCACAACAGACATTAATAATCGAGAAATAGTCATGACGCCATTATGCTCATTTTTTACAGCTCTGGGACACTTCACGCATGACGCCAATTTTGGCGTCATACCGACGAAGTGGTTAATTTTATAATCTTGTAAAATTCTATTAACCCCTAAATAGTGACGATTTCAAATTATAAACAATGATCATAATGATCTCAAAGGCAAACTGACATTTCACAAAAAATTTGAAAATCGAACTTGCGTTTTCGTTTTCGTTTTCGGTTTCGTTTTCAAAATTACGTGATAAGGGCCCAGGAAATATTTTTGGTTGATAATAAAATGTTTTAAGTTCTATGATTAACTACCCTTTTAGTAATATTTGTTTTACAATATTATCCACAATATTTTGACATATCTTTTAATATTTTTTTCTTTTTAGGGTTCCGTGCGTACACTTGTGGTGTACGGAACCCTATTGGAAAGACTTTGTCGAAAATCGTATCCCCCCCCTAGCCGCCAAACTATTTGACTTAGAAAGTTCAAATTTGGCCCACATATGTATTTTCACGTGTAGGTGAAAGGAAAATTATAGACAACATGATTCTAGGAGTTGATCATAGCGTTGTCAAGAAAATAACAAGATTTTTGAGAAATTTTGATTTTTTTTGGCTGATAACTTTTGCCATTTCTTTGACAGCGCTATCACCACAACAATCTCTATAATTTTTCTGTAATCTACATATGATACTTCATTTTTGTACCAAATTTGAACTCTCCAAGTCAAATATTTTGGCAGATACGAGGAGAATACGGTCATTTATTCGAAAAAATGCGTTTAATTTGTACCATTCCTGCCCTTTATCTGCCAAATTATTGTACTTAGAGTGCTGAAATTTGGTATACCTTTGTAGTTTGCTATATAGATTACAGAAAAACTATAAAGAACTTTGTTGCAGATCGTTATCATAGTGTTTTTAAGCAAAAACCACCGATTTAAAAAAATGCTAAAAAATGATCGTATCCCCCCTCCCATAACTTCTAAACAAGTTCACTTAGAGAGTTCAAATTTAATTAAATGTATTTTCACGTTTGGATTACAGAAAAATGGTAGAGAACATGATTGTATGTACTTCAAATGAATAATGACGATCAAATAAATTAACATAAAATTTCAAGTTGGTCCTTCCCAAATTTGGAAATTTTATTTCACTATGATTTTATGTGTTAAACATAGCGTTGTCAAGGAAATAACAATATTTTTGATCATTTTTTTAACATATGGGCCATAGTTTAGTGTTATAACTTTGACAGCGCTATAATCATCACTTTCTCTATAATTTTCCTGTAATCTACACGTAAATCTACAGACGTGTACCAAATTTCAGCATCCTAGACAAATAGTTTGGAAGATAAGGGGGGATACGGTCATTTTTTTTTAGCAAAAATGCACTAAAAGTGTACCTCCATATCCGCCAAACTATTGTACTTAGAGTGCTAAAATTTGGTATACATATGTAGTTTGCCATATAGATTACAGAAAAACTGTAAAGAACTTTGTTGCAGATCATTATCATAGTGCTTTTAAGCAAAAACCACCGATTTAAAAAAAATGCTAAAAAATGATCGTATCCCCCTCCCATAACTTCTAAACAATTTGACTTAGAGAGTTCCAATTTGGTACACAAATGTATTTTCACGTATGGATTACAGAAAAATGGTAGAGAACATGATTATAGAAGTTGAACATAGCGTTGTTAAGGAAATAAAATGGTTTTTGAGTATTTTTTATGGATATTTGCTAAAATCTCTGGATTTTTCGTTGACAGCGCAATCACCATCACGTTCTCCATAATTTTTATCTAATTTACACCTGAAAATACATTCCTGTACAAAATTTGAACTCTCTAAGTAGAATATTTTGTTAGATAGGGGGGGAGGGTGGTCCATTTTTAATAAAAATTCCATTATATATTCTATTTTATTTATTATATTATATGTAATATGTATAATATATTTGTATATTATATATTTAATAGTATCAAATATATTAAAAATTATTTTGTTTTGTGTACTGAACTCTCGATTTTAGTGCGAGTGTAACTCGAACTTGTCCAATTTTTTTTCCTCCTATGTAAGTAAATTAATGTATTATTAAAATAATGTGATGAAACTTTTTTTCCTTCGTATTTTGGATATATGAAATTCACCATTTGTTTGAAGATATTTATCTTATAGTAGTAGATTCAATAAAAGATCAAAATTGTTATTTCTGCATCTGTAGTTGAATTTTACTGATTTTATTAAGACTGAAATTGACTACATCTAAAAAGCGTTATTTGTTACTAATTTTTTTTTACAGATTTTTGATGTTTTAAACTTAAAATCAAAAATAAATCAAAGCATTGAAAATCTGTCAAATTTAACATTATTCTTTCAGGAATTTATTTAAACGTGTAATATTTGTCGTAATCAGTGTGATGTTAAAATTAAAATATGTTTATGTTTTTTTGAAAAACACCAGTTAAAAGAAATGATCGAGACTTCGTTTTAACTATTTAGTAGCTTTGAAAACAATTTTTATTATTTAATTTTTATAATTTTTTAATGAAATTTATAAAATTTATTATTTAAATATTGTACTTTTATGTGATAAAAGGGCTCAATAAATTAATTCGTTTATTACAAAAAAAATTATTAAAAAAGTGCTTTATTTTGTCCTTTGAAACCCCTGTAACCCCTTAAATCTATTCTATTCCTTTTAATTGAATATATTCTATTATTTTTATTTTCATTTTTATTATTTATTATTGTTGTTATTAATATCATAACTTTCTTTTTTTTTACTTTTTTAAACTGAATATGTGCCATTCCATTTTAAATCATTGCACCTACAAAAGACATTTGCAAAAAACTTCTTTTTCAATCAAATAAATCTGGTTAAAATCAAATCATTGATAATATACTACGTACTATTTTAAAAGAGAATTTAATGCTCTTTCGATTTGTCTTTAATTTTTTAAAAAAATTTCTCAATTTCATAAAGAAATCTCTATTTAAAATCTTAAACTCTTGTTATCTCAAAACACCCCTTCTTAAATTTTCTTAAAACCCATGTGAAAAGAAATCTAACGTTTTGCAGTTTCTAATTCCTGTGAAATTAGTATAGACATTTTAGAGGATTTATGGATGAAAATGATACAAAATATGTGTTTTGGAAAAAGTTGGTTTTACCTAAACCAGAGTTTAGGAAAAAATGAACAGCTGATCCATACTTTTTTCACCTAAGGGAAAAAATGGATGCCATTTTCATACGGTCAAACAAATGAACGCATTTCGACCCTAACCCACAAGCAATTAAAAGCACCACTTTTGTGCCTTTAGAATAAAAAGTATCTTAAGCAACACGGGTGTACATTAGCGTAAACAAATGGCTGCCTTTAACCCCTTGTTGCTTAATGAACTATTACTATTTAAGTAACATGACATGTACTTTAAAGTAGGTAATTGTTTAGATAAGGTACTTTTCTGAAATTTTAAGTTTTTTAATTTTGACCACGATTAACTGGTGTATTTTAACATCAAAACAGACAATCCGATAAAGACAAATGAAAAAATTAAGTAAAAAACTGCGGGTTTTTTAAAAACTGAGTTTTTGATAACACCTATGATTTTTATAACTGTAAGGATAAATCTTATTTAGAAATTTTTTGTTGAAAACATCACTCTTTTTAAAAAATAATAAAAACCAATCGAACAAGCATTAAATGGAATAATATATTAATTGTTATTTAATACTGATTATAAGAATAATTATGCACTAGTTGCAAGTTTGCAGTAAAATGATTTTATATAATTTAAAAAAGTCAAATAGTTTTAAAAATAAATGTTAGGGGCCGTCCATATATTACGTCACACTATTTTTCACAATTTTAGACCCCCCTCCTTCCCTAAAGTCACACACTGTTCCATACATTAGCGCCATTTTTTCTGCTTGTTGTCACAAATTGTATAACACCTCCACCGCACAGTGGTTTGAAATCAGAAATTGACGTTCAAATCAACTTTTAGAGAGAACGGCTGCATGGATTTTCAATTTTTTTTTTTTTTTTTTTGAAAAATTCATAAATAAATGCTTAAGAGATCTGTGAGAGTAGATTTTTGTTTTTCGTTTTATTTGTTTTTTAATGTTAATGCAAAAAGCTAAAAAAATGACAACTTTTTCGTTTTCTTTTTTTATTTTCTACAAAATTTTTTTTAATGCCTGCCAATACCTTGATTTCATAGACGTTACGAAATAGAATAAACACAAATTTTGAAAGCGCTAATTTAATTGTTATTTACCCCCTATTACCCCCTTAGAGGGGGTAGGAATTTCAAATTTTACGAAAAGTTGAGTTCGGTGTCTATTCCTATATTTTTTGGGCCCCTGAAACCAAAAAAGGCCCCCGAAAACACATTTCTCCCCTTCTTCGACTCCTATTACCCCCTAACAGGGGGTTAATATTTCAAATTTCCAAAAAAAAATCGAATAGGGTGTTTTTCTCTAATGTTTTTGGGGCGCTAAAACCGAGAAAGACCACCAAAAACAAATTTCCACCAAAAGTCAAGTTTGGTGTCTATTCCTACGTTTTTTGGAGCGCTGAAACCAAAAAAGACCCCCAAAAACCAATTGCTCCCCATCTTCACGCCCTATTACCCCCTAACAGGGGGTTGATATTCCAAATTTTAAAATAAAAAATAGAATAAAGTGTCTATTTCTACACTGTTTAGGGCGCTAAAACCCAGAAAGACCACCAAAAACAAATACTCCCCCTTCTTTACCCCTTATTACCGCCTAAAAGGTGGTTGTAATTTCGAATATTTAAAAGGTCAGTTCGGTGTCTATTCCTATATTTTTTTGGCCCCTGAAATTGAAAAAGACCCCCAAAAATAAATTTCTCCTATCTTTCACACCCTATTACCCCCTGGGAGGGGATTGAAATTTCGAATTTTTATAATAAAATAGACACCGTACTCTACTTTTGTAAAATTAAAAATTAAAGTTCCTTGCCAAAGTGTAAAAGACGGTAAAGAAAAGAGAAATTTGTTTTTGGTTGTTCCAAAAAACATAGGGACAAACACGAAACTTAACTATTCGCGAAATTTGAAATTCCAACCCCTTCTTAAAGGGTAAGGGGAAAGAACAATTTTTTTTGAAAGACTTCTTTGGTTTTTGCTTTCCAAAAAATGTCGAAATAGAAACCAACCTCGACTTTTTGTGAAATTTAATATTCCAACCCCCTCGCAAGGGTAATAGAAGCTGAAGGAGGGAAGAATTCAACTTGTTTGGAAATTTGAAATTCCAACCCCTCTTTGGGGTAATAGGGGGTGAAGGAGGGATTTGTTTTTGGTGGTCTTTCTCGGTTTTATCGTCGAAAAAACCTTAAGAATAGACACCCTATTTGATTTATTTTTCGTAATTTTAAATATCAGCCTCCTGTTAAGGGGTTATAGGGGGTGAAAAAGGGGAGACATTTGTTTTTGGGTGTCTTTTTCGGTTTCAGCGCCCCAAAAACATAAAAATAGACACCGAACACAACTTTCCGTAAAATTCCAACACCTTTTTTGGGGGAATAGGGGGTGAAGGAGGATAGATGTGTTTTTCGTGGTCTTTCTCGGTTTTAGCGCCCCAAAAACTGTAGAAATAGACACCTTATTCTAATTTTTATTTTGAAAGTTGAAATATCAAAATAGGGCGTGAAGATGTCGAGAAATTTGTTTTTGGGGGTCTTTTTCGTTTTCAGCGCTCCAAAAAACGAAGGGATAGTCACCGAACTCGACTTTTGGTGGAATTTAAAATCCCAACCCCCTGTTAGGGGGTAATAGGAGTCGAAGAAGGGGAGAAATTTGTTTTTGGGGGTCTTTTTCGGTTTCAGCGGACAAAAAAATATAGGAATAGACACCGAACTCAACTTTCCGTAAAATTTGAAATTCCTACCCCCTCTAAGGGGGTAATAGGGTAGAAATAAAAAAAGAAAACGAAAAAGTTGTCATTTTTGCAGCTGTTTGCATTAACATTAAAAAACAAATAAAACAAAAATCTACTCTCACAGATCTCTTAAGAATTTATTTATGAATTTAAAAAAAAAACAATTGAAAATCCATGTAGCCGTTCTTTCTAAAAGTTGATTAGAACATCAATTTCTGATTTCAAACCACTGTGTGACGTTTTCTTTATGGTACAGCAGCCACAGCTTCACGGATTTACCTATTTAAATGTTTCGTACACGTTTCTTTCTTTTTAAATTTGGGTTTTTATGGTAAGGAGCTTTACACCCATCTAGTTGTTGATTCTGGGGATATGGGAGACAAGCCCCCGGGCGGGGAGAGAGTTAAAATTTAAACCAAAAAATTAAAAAAATAAGTTTTGTAGAAAAATACATCAATTAAGATTAACCCCCGAGAACATGAGAAGCACTTTGAGATTATATGCCACTAGGGGTGATATTCTCCCGGAGGTAAATTGACCCCGAGGAGAAGTAAAATATAAAATTAAAAAAAAAATTTAACACATATCCTGCCTAAGGAAAATGTCTAAGAACCTCCATCAGAAGAGGGGACATGACCCCTCCGGGGGGGGGGGGGGGTAACTCAGAACAAAAATTCAAAACTTTTTTTTGGATGAATAGTACTGTGTCTAAGGATGACATCTCCAGAAGGCTAATATATAAAGATAAAAAAAAAGAAAGAAATAATTTAATTCACAAAGTGTCACTTAAAAAATATTCAATAACTCTAAACATAACCAATTATTTTATAAATTTTACACATATAAATAGTTTTAAATTAATTGCTAAAATTAACACACTTCTTACGTTTATAATAAAAACCTTGAATTTTAATTGTCTTCTTCTTCACTGTCGCTTAATTCTGTTTCTTCAAATGTCTGTTGATTCGATTTATAAACATCATAATTGACCCCATCTTCAATGTTCATCTGATCATAATTGTTTCTCTCAATCATTTCCTCAGTAACTTGTTCGTTCCGCACTTCCTCCACATCTGGTCTTACTGCATTCATGCAAGATTGTCCTCAACAATGCATACAAAGTTCTGAACATTTGAGGCCTACTTTTCGGCAAGAACATGGATTTGAACTTTCACTGACACACTTGCAAGAAGTTGTTTTTAGAAGTTCTAATGGTACCGGAATTTCTTTCATAGTAATAGGTTCTAATCCTCCAGTTGTTTGGTTCCAACCCCAATCTAGCGGATTTAATTTGTTTCCTTTCCAAAACTGAATTTGATAATAAGCGCGATAAGAATGGTAGCGAACTGCATCTGGTGAAGGTGGAAGAGCCGCAAGGTTAAAAGTACTTTTAGTATTTAACTTTTTAAAACATAAGAATCTGAATTCATCTGCGTAAAAGTTATCTCCAATTTTCGCTCCATACAGGCTGTTGCTAATTTTTTGTCCAAAAGTGTAAATAAAATCATGTAAGGGCTTTTGATTTAAAAAGATCTCAGCAAAAAGTCTTATTGTATCCTCTTTATCCATTAGTTTTATTAATTTTCCTTTGCCTTGCCTGTAAAAGGTAGAGGTAGTATCGCAAACTGCAAAAGCGTGTATAAAAAGAAAATGTTGTTTTAAATTTAGATAAATAAAACTTTGAGGTGTATATAAGCTTTGTTCTGATTTTTCTTTACTCGGTTTTTGAAAATAAATTTTTAAATTTTCTGGAACAATAGAAGCTAATAGCACAATGAGATCAATGGTTTCTCCAACAACAATAACAGAATCAAAATCATTGCATTTTTCAATAGCAATATTGATGAGTATTATGCTGGCACCTATGGTAGCTTCTTGAACCAAAAAGACTTTTCATTGGAAAAGAATTTTTTACTAGATGTGATGGCTGTTATTTGTTCATTGAAGTTGACGTTTGAAGAACGTTGCTTTCCAGAATGTCGTCGGCGTTCAGCACATTTCGTATTTACCATTTTAAAGTTATTTGAAAAATTTTCAAAAACAATAACACTTTAAGGTGTAAAATACAGCTGAACGTAGGCGACATATTAATTTAAAATGTATGAAAATTTAGCGTTTTGCTGCCATGTTATACAATAGAAGGAAATCACCATCAATAATAGATACACATCTACCAAAATTCACCTCTTTAGAAACTGGTTTAAAATAATCAAAGAATTTTGCTGATTGTGTTCTACGCATTCCTGTTTCATCAAATAATGAAAATGGATACGGCGCTAATTCATGTTTAAAATAATGTTTCAATTGTTCATCACTTTTCTTAACAATGCAAATTCTCTGAAAAAGAGACAGCGAATCTATAGTCACTGGATGATCTTTAATTTTAATTAAAGAAGTAAGAGCGCGTAAGGGAACAACTCTATTTTTCCTTTAAAACTTTAAATCTTAGAATTATTATTAACTATTTTTTCCATTGAGGCAAGTCCAATTTCTAAAGCGTTATAACAGTTAATTTTTTCGTCACCAGTAATTCCAGAATTTAAAGAAGTTATAGTTTTTGTAATATCAAAAGGATAATGAAAGTGTAACCAATCAACTAACTTTTTAATATCATAGTTATCCCTGGATATTCTTGACAACCTTGAATCAACATGCTGCTCAGTACTGTTGTATGCGATTCCTCAAAAGTTAGAAACAGCCTCAGAGCCATCTAGAACAATCGACATCGTGAAAATCCATTTACGGAGTACACTTTTAGAAATTCCTCTTCCATGCGTGAGTCCAGCTGTACTTTCCATCTGTCTCATGAGATATTGCTCGATGGTCATATCTGATGGTAATCCACACCAAAATTTGTCGGAACGGCGAATCGCGAAAAATCCTTCTGAAGTTAGTTGCTTCAATTCTATATCTAAAGAATCCACTGAACTTGTCAAGTTAAGCATATCTTGAAGGTATAACTGTCCTGATTTGGCATATAGAAATCGTCCGGCCGCATGAAATTACTGAAGCATTCTCTGCATGGATTGAATATGTAGCCACCAATCCCCTAATCTTTCAGCTTGAATGAACTGTTTGAGAATTGTTGTCATTTCAAAGTACTGCGTCCAAAGTTTTACTGTTGGTCCATTTTTGGTAGTTTCACTCAATTTAGTTAAAAATTTATTAACAATATTCTGAAAAGAGGCTGATTCCATTTTTGTAAAAATATATGGGTCACCAACAAAAAGTAAAATTTCTTATAATTCCTGGCGCTCTTTTTCAGCAAAATTAATGATTGGCATGAGAATTTTTCCTAATGCAAAATGGACTAGAATATGTCCTCTTACGACCCTTGAATAATCATGTCCATTAAGCATTTTGTCTACAGATAATTCCGCGTATATCTCACAGAGAAGTTGCTTTAGTCCACTTCCTTCCATTATATACCCTATTGCTCCCAAAAAGGACATAGTAGTATGAAAAGGTCCTAATCTGAGAATAATTTTCTTCATATCAGAATTTTCAGGAGAAGAAGCTATGATATCACGAGCTTTTTGATAAAGGAGTTGATCAAAAGTAACTACACAATATTTGTGTCCTAGAACTTTACTTTTTTGTATTGCAGTATCAAGAGCAGTGAAAATCGTATCATAATCACTTGGAGGTGAATTTACAAATGGAAGACAGAAAATTCGTGACTTTGAATAGCATAGATCGACAGTTGAAGCTTCCATAAAGCCGTTCCATCCAGGAGTTTCTTCACTTTTATTTGATTTAGCATATAATCATAAAAAGTCAGTTGGTAACACTGTCGTTGTTGTAGAAATTGGATTTTTTCTTCTCAAATCTTCTATTTTTAGATTTACCAACCCAGATGATTGTGTTTTTTGAAACGATTTTAACAGTATGTATCCAGTATCTGTTTCTTTAAGAATACGCGTTATTTGAAACTACTTTGCTTTTTGGAACGGGCGAAAATGGCAAAACTGAATTTGATGGGGTGACGCAATAGATTCCTCCCACACTGAGAAAAATGAGTTAGCTACTATATGGATAGCTAATTTTTAGCTATGGTAGCTAATATTTAGCTGTTTCAGCAAACAAAATGAGCTGTGAAAGGTAATTAATAGTTGTGATAGCTAAAAAATTAGCTATCCATATAATAGCAATTAAAGTTAGCTAAGGTCGCTAAAGTCTTAGCTTTGGCTGCTAATTTTTTTTCTCCGTGCAAGGCATAAAATGTATTACGTCCATCTAAAGTATTTATATTATGATCTGCATTATCAAAAGTATACTGTGTAAATATAGAACCTGAAAATCTAGGTTCTTTCAAGTTCATGAGAATGGGCGTCTCAAATTAAACAACTTCTGAATAAGTATCGGTCAGTCCTATATTAGACAAAACATTCAATAAGTCTTTAAAACCGTTTTTTATGCAACATTACGGCTAGTCCAAGTTTAATAAAAGAATTAAAAGATTTCGGTCGCATTGCAGATAAAATCAAATGAACGATTGTAATTTTTATTCTCTTCCATTTTTCAAAATTTCCTCTTTTACCTTCACAAATTAATTTATCCAAAAAAATGTCTAAATATGAGGGTATGTTTGATTCTACTGTCTCTAAAAAATTGTGTGGAGTGTTGTACACAGAATTCTGGTATACTTTAAGTCGACTTTGTTCTAAAATGATTTTTGCGGCTGCTAAAACTATTCTTTTATATTCATCTTCTTTATTACTTTATTTGTTCAAATAAAAGTGTTGCGATAATATCTCAGTACCCATGTTTTTATAAGATATTATATGCCTCAGTGTTTCATTTGGAATGTCCCTAATTCTGTTCAAACGTTTAAGCACTTGCACAGAACACTCATCATTTGGCTTACTTTTAGCAATTTCTGTAACAGTTTGTTTAGTCTTCTCAGTAAGAATACGAACACTATCACGTTTACTTGCACTTTTTCTTTTTCCTTGTTCCAAAAATATATCCGATGTATCTTTAAAACAAAAAAAGCACTTATTTTCTAATTCAAATTCTTGTGGACGCCTACTTCTTCTTTTATTAACAGCGGAATTTATATTATGGGGATGAGCATAAGGTTTTTGGTACGCTATATGCACATTCAGAGTACCTTCATATTCCCAAAGAACATGTTTTGAATCATTTCGTGCAACACTTGCTGTAATTAATGTTTGGATTCTTTTCTTCTTAATCACTAAACTTTCTTCATCATCAAGGTTGTTATCACAAATAGTACACTTGCTAGTACTCGGCACTTCCATTTCCACTAATTTAATGTTACTGTTGACACAAAAAAATATATTTTGCACTAACGTTTTTGCTTTATGCACCGAGCAGAAAAGCAATAATATAATAAAACAGTTTTTATCTAATCTGATGACAGTTGAAAAAAAATTATTTTTAAATATTTAAACCACGGTTCAGAATTGAGGGCCCGGATGCAATAACTAAATAAGACGTACACGAAGAATCCCCTGCGTAGCCGGAGAGAGGCTCGAGCAGGGGACTTCGGTTCACGCGCTTATCGAGTTATTTTATCTGGGCCCTCAATTATGTCATTCCTTTTCAATATTTTAAATTAATTGATGTTTTTGATTTAAAATGAAAATAATTTCTTTACAAATTATTTATAAATAATGTCGAGTTCTATATTCTGACTAAACTGAGCACTAGAGTAGAGGTTAACAGTATGTCGATTGTCAGCTGAGTACAGCACCACTGCGCATGATCACACAACTCACGTGACTCGCAACTTTAGATACGTTCACTACAGTTGAAGCTCTCGTCACCACAACCTGTGGTATTTTGTTTACTTAATTCCTATAATAAATGCAATTATAGCAATTCTTTATGTGTATATTAATTATTGCAAAGATTATACAAACAATGTTTCGAAAATACTTTAGTATTTAATAACTTTATATTCTCTTTTTAAGTTGATAAATAATTATCAAGTTTTTAAATTTTTTTCTTTTATTTTTAGATTTATTTAAGAAAACACTGCGATTTCGAATATGTGTATATAATATGTAATTTTAAAATTATTAAAAAGACTTTTTCAGGACTTATTTTCTTTAGAATTTAGATAGTTTTAAACCAGTTTAGGTAAATTTTAGTTTAAAATTACAAACAAAAACTTAATTAATTTGTAATATTTCAAACATGTCGCGGCAAGATATGCTTCGCCAAGTTAATAACGCTTGTCCTACATGGAGAAAATAATCCTTTAAATTTAACTGTAATTTCAATAATGTTATATTTACTACAATATAATATTATTATATTAATATACATAATAATATAACTACTTTGTATTACTTCACTTTTTTTCACTATACATTTTTATGTTTTAAAATAAAAGATTAATTTTATTAATAATTCGTTAAAACTATATTCTTGCTTGCTTAATCCATTTAGAGTAAAAAATTATAATATACAAACGTTATTGGTAAATGCTGTATGATTTACACCACGATTACACATAACAGCCATAATAAAAAGTATAGTCCTTAGGCGGAGTATTTTTCGTCCAAAAAAAAGTTTTGAATTTTTGTTCTGAGTTACCCCCCCCCCCCCCCCGAGGGGGCATGTCACCTCTTTTGATGGAGGTTCTTTGTATATTAAATACAATATATTAAAATAGATATTTTCCTTACGCAGGATATGTGTTAAAAAAAATTTTTTTTTTAATTTTATATTTTACTTCTCCTCGGGGTCAATACACCTCTCGGGGTCAATTCACCTCCGAAAGAATATCACCCCTAGTGGCATATAATCTCAAAGTGCTTCTCATGCTCTCGGGGGTTATTCTTAATTGATGTATTTTTCTACAAAACTTATTTTTTTAATTTTTTGGTTTAAATTTTAACCCTCTCTCCGCCCAAGGGCTTCTCTCTCATATCCCCAGAATCCACAACTAGATAAATGTAAAGCTCCTAACCATTAAAATCAAAATTTAAAAAGAAAGAAATGTGTACGAATCCGTGAAATGTATCCGTGAAGCTGTGACTGCTGTACCATAAAGAAGACGTCAGCTGGTTAGCCAATCAGATTGTGACATTATTTACTTCACGGCTTAGGCAAAGAAATGATATCTCAAAGGCTTTCAAACAGTCAGTAAAGTCTAACTTTTGGTGTTAATGTGATAAAAAGTCCTAATAAAACAAGTTATGTTTAAAAAACTGCAAAAATGGCAAAAATAGTCAAAAACGGTATATTTGGAAGGTCACAACTTTTGACCTAATTAAGTTATAATGTTCTCCTTTATCGAAAATGAAAGGTACTTTAGTCTACTTTAACTCATCTGTAGATTACTTTTGCTTAAAATAACTGGGAACCTCACAATTGGTAAAAAAATGAAAAGTACGCTTTTTAGTGAACAATCGAAAAAAATCGGGGTTTTTTGAACGACTATAACTTTTTACCTAATTAACTTAGGACGTTAAATTTTTTTTAAATTAAAGCAAATTTTATTCCCTTTTAATTTTATGTTTAACCGATTTTTTCATTAAGTGCACTGAAAAACTTGCATACTCAATTTTTTGAAATTTTACACATATTTCAAAAAAAATTTTGGGGTTCCCGAACGAAATTGATGTAGCAAATTTAGAGTCTTTTTTAGGATGTCAAAATAAAGGCTTTAAGCAAAAAAACGGAGAAGTAAGGAACTTTTACGTCAAACACCTTTTTTTCTGACCAGATGAATGCACTATATTTGTTAATTAAGCTTTGTTTAAAGATTGTTTAAATAAAAAATGAACTTGGAAAAGTATTTTACGTCAACATTATATCAAGTAGTATTTAGACAAATGAGATCATCCATCATTCATAAGAAACTGCGAAATATACATTGTTTATATAAATTGTTTATAATAATTGTTTAAAATATAATAAATTAATTATTTATATTACTAAATAGTATCAAAAATTACTTGTAGATAACAAATACACTAGAAAATGTTAAACTTAATTGCTTAAATTCAATAATTTTCATAAAACAATTTTTGTTGACTTATTTGTTTATAAAAAATTTTAAAAAAATTAAAACAATGATACATCCGGGTAACAAAAATCTTTTCTTAAATCAGAGGAAATGTGCGTTGAATTAACCTTAATCATAAAATAATAGAATATTAAAGCTAGCAATTGATTCAGTTATGCAGAATTTTTTACATTCTTTCTCACGCACATCTTCTCTTAAAAAATAGATCGGCTGCAAAACGGATCTTGTTTCTATGCATAATTCTTGTGAATTTTATTGCAGCTGCAAACTTATAAAACTTAGTTTAGATAACACTCATATTGTCGAGTCTCATAGATTGACGAAGTTTATAACAATCATAAGAGAAATTAAAGATCTCTTGTTCTCGTCAAGTCCATCTATGAAACTCGATATTAGCGAGAGCCAATAAATTAAAATAAAATTAAAATAAAAGTAATCTATGAATTCGAGTAGACTTAAGAATGTTAAAAGACGCCAGCACCGATATCTAGCCTCGTGTGCTCATAGGAAAAGTTGCAGTCACAGAATATGATACCTTGATAACCAAAACTCTTAGGATCTTCTCGATTCCTATGATGACCTGAGGATCAAGCTTAGAATATACGTGAACTATGATCTGATTTTCTCCCACTAGGGTAGATTTTTGCCTATAAAAGCAAACGCATTTTCATGTTCAATTGTCATTTACTCCAATACAAATGATAATTCGCAAATGCATCGCCGCGTGAATTTAAAGATCGTCGTGAGCTTGGCCCTTCGGTTATTATAAATTATACGAGTGTAACTCTTGCTTGTTCGAACAGTATAGTTTACTCGTTATCCAAATCCGAGCTGGTATTCTCATCGCCAGACTAGTGAGCTGGTCAAGAAAGTAAAATTGTAATTACCGTCGTATTTAGTCTAAGTTAAAAAAGAAAATTGCATACCTGACGTGTGTGCTTTTTCGAGATTATGAACTAATAACAGTGAGAAGTATCGACCAATCTTTTTCAAGAGATGAAAAAATCACTGTGCGTCAACTGTATTTATTTTTTTTTTCTGCCCTCAGAACTGAGGTAAATGTAAGTAACTTTAAATATTTGCAAAACCATAAAAATCTTGTTACATTCATTCTAACATCCCAAAAAATTATATTCACACATATTCACAAATATCTGTTCTATTCATTTAATAAATAAAAAGGCAATTATATAGATATATCAATTAAAATATTCAACGATAGACGACCCCAATAGGATCTATAGAAATCAACGTCCCATATTAAAAATAAATATTAAATCGGCCTACCTTCCTCCAAAAATAATTGAAAGAATTAAATAATATTTTAATCAAGCCTTCACTCAGGATGTAACAACAATATTGTTATTGCATAAAATCATTCTTGCAATGTTACTTTAATAATTTTAATTATTATTGGTACAGTAGGTAAGTATCTTTAATAAGCAATGGTATTCGTTAAAATTCAAATTATTTAATTTTTTTTATTTTAACATTTAATAAACAATTGTTAACAAACTTTTTTAAAAAATAAAAAACGTACGTTCTGTGCAAAATTGTATTACCTTTAAGTCAAAAAACAAAAGTTGTAAATCGGATAATAATTGTGAGCTGAAAATCAATTTGTCCACATACATTTTTTTTCTACGGCGAATTGACGGTGTTCCGAGAGCAAGAGAACGATTCTTAGCCAGACAAAATTCTTATATTAATCAGGAAGCACGTGACGAGGTCTTTCTGGTGTGTTAACCATTTAATGTGCGATACGCCCTATAAATTGCGCGAAGGTTGCCTCATTCATAAGGCACTAAATTTTAAATTCAAATAATTCTAAATTAAAGCGAGAAATCCCTGGTAGTTGCTTCTTCTGGGATTCAGGTTGTAACAGCGTTAAAAACAACAAAGTAGCTTCCACCGCAGGATAAATGTGTCAATTCACCCACGGAGGCCTGCCAAAAGCTTCCTTTCCGGGACGATGCCACATCGTAAAAGCAAGTCCTGCAATAACATAACATCCCAAAAACCCAAAACTAAACCCTATCGATGTCACACCCCAAACCCCATCTAAGTGGAGCGCCAGTATTTCAATTGGACTTTTGCCAATCTACTGAAAAGTCCCAAAAACATGAGCACTATTTTTAAACAGGAATTAAACATACCTTTTGGCAAAAAATTAGTGGCGTTTCAATAAATCTATAAATTTCTTATTTAAGCGGCATATAGGTGTTTAAACATTAAAAATAACAAAATTATACATTAATTATTAATAAAAAGAATAAATTTTCACAAAAAATATAGTAAATTTAAAAAATTATAAATTTTTGTTAAAGGATAGCAAAATTTTTGTTACTGACTGTACTAAACTCCAACCTAAGAAAACGAAATAAATTAAAAATTTCATAAAAAATATTTTCTTATAAACCAAAAATTTAAATTAAAATATTAAAAAAAAGTATTGTATAATTAAAAGTGTGGCAAAATATCTTAAAGTTTTAAATAATTAAAATTTTGTTTAAGATAAAATAACAACACATAACAAGCTAATGATTGTGGCAACATCGCAATGCAGCAAGAGTCAATTTCCAACGTTGGCAGCAATTACATTCTTTGTCTCTCTCTGTTCTCTGTCGTCAGCTGCAAGATAGAAGGGTTTACTAGTCTGCTACATGTGCATTCTTAGTATATAATATTTTTAAAAAAGTTTTATAAAAATGTATTAGTGGAAAGGGAAAATAGTGACAAAAAAAGTATACGACCATAGGAAACAAATGCAGGAAAATGCAAAATATATGTTAAAAGAAACAAATTCTAGTGATTCGATGAAAAAAAAGAAATTAAACAACCTGCAGAAAGTGAGGTTATACAAGAAAAATCATTATTAGATGGTATGGTTTAATATTAAATAAAATATATTCAAAATAAACATTACATAAAATATTATTTAACTTATTATTTATATAACATTATTTAAAATTTTTTTCAGCTAACTCAGATCGAAAAATGGCACGGTATCATTTATACACAGAAAGCTACGTTGTTCGACACCTTAATATAAATAATCCTTTGGAAACGGTGCATCTGCTGTTGCAAGCAGAATCGCAGGTCCGCGCAGTTGTTCTAGTTCATTCTATCTTAATCGGTGCATCTGCTGTTGTCAGCAGGTACGCAGGTTCGTACAGTTGTTCTAGATAATTCCATCTTCAATCAGTGCATCTGCTGTTGCCAGCAGGTACGTAGATCCTTGTAGTTGTTCTAGATGTTTCCATCTTCAATCGGTGCATCTGCTATTTTAAGCAGGTACGTAGGTCCGTGCAGCTGTAACAGATGATTTCATCTTAAATCGGTGTATCAGCTGTTGCGTGCAGGTACGTAGATCCGTTCAGTTGTTTTAGATCATTCCATTTTCAATCGGTGCATTTGCTGTTGACAGTAGGTACGTAAATCTGTGCAGTTGTTCTAGGTGATGTCAACGTCAATCGGAGCATCTGCTGTTGTAAGCAGGTACGTAGATCCGTGCAGTTGTTTAAGATGATTCCATCTTAAATTGGTGCATCTGCTATTGCCAGCAGTTACGTAGATCTGTGCAGTTGATCTAGATGATTTCATCTTCAATCGGTGCACCTGCGGTTGCTAGTAGGTATCTCGGTTCGTGCAGCTGTAACCTGCATACCTGCTGAAAACAGCAAATTAACCTATTAAGATGGAATCACCTAGTACAATTGCACGAATCTACGGGCTGTATCTGCTGGCAAGAGCAGATGCACAGCCAAGATGGTTCATCTAGAACAACTGCACGGATCTACGTACTTGCTGGCAACAGCTAATTCACAGATTTAAGATGTAATCATCGCGAACAATTGCACAAATCTACGTACTTACTAGCAAGAGCAGATGCACCAATCAAGATTATTCATCTAAAACAACTGCACGGATCTACGTACCTGCTGGCAACAGCAGATGAACCGATTTAATATGAAATCATTTTTGACAGTTGCTCAGATCTGCGTTCTTTCTGGCAAGAGCAGATGCACCGAAGAAGACGGATCATCTTGAACAACTGCACGGATCTATGTACTTGCTGGCAACAGCAGATCCACCGATTAAAGGCGAAATCATCTAGCACAATAACACGGATTTACGTGCTTGCTGGCAACAGCAGATCCACTGATCAAGATGGACCATTTGAAACAATTGCACGGATCTACCTTCCTGCTGGCAAGAGCAGATGCACCGATCAAGATGGTTCATCTAGTACAACTGCTAGGACTTACGTACCAGCTGGCAACAGCAGATGCACCGTTTGAAAATGTAGTCATCTGCTAGAACAACTGTACGGACCTACGTGCCTGCTGTCAAAAGCAGATCCATTGATTTATCCAATGCAACATGGAATCATCTAGAACAATTGCACGAATCTACGTACCTGCTGGCAATAGCAGATGCACCGATTTAAGATGAAATTATTATCAATTGTATTAAGGGTAGGGATCGTTAGAAGAGTGGGGAATTCCATGTAGCGCCTCGTTTGAATCGAAATCAGCCAAATGAATCACTTTTATTTTTGACGTACTTATAGATTGACTATTATTGAAAGATATATATTAGTTGCATTTATTGCTTATTACTAATAAATATAGTGACAAAAGATTGTAAAACCACGCAAAATAGGTGAGCTCATTTACGACAAACGCTAATTTTTCATCTGTTATTTTAAAGAAGGATATAATGTGCAATTTGTGAAATTCGGATTGTTACAGTGTGGTTTTTTTTATGTATCTCGAAAAACGACGATTTATGATCCCCAAAATCGCTGTGACAAAGGATTGATGTACTTCGCAATATTGATGTGCTTTTGGATCGTTGGAAAAGGATCTTTTTGTAAACCGCCATCGAATAAGAAGCTTACATCGATCAGAGACATGAAACTTACACTGTGAGTCACCTAATAAGATTTGAATTTTGTCTAAACGGACATTTCATCTGTAGTAACAATCTATGAGTTAAAATTCAGAATCTCGTATTGTGTTAATGTGTGCGTATATGTGTATTGATATCTTGTATATTTGCTCATATAGAAAATATCGGATTTTGACATTTATCCGAAGTAGATTATAAATGCTAGACGATCGCGAAAAATAATGAATGGACGGAGAATAATGATTTAATTTAGATAACCGAAAATTCTTGGCAAGTAGTTTGTTTTTTGTAATATCTTAAAGGTAGCAAAAGTTAAATACATGGAACTTTTAAATTGTAAAATCGTTTTCTTTCCAACTTATTTCGAAAATTATTTGATGGAATTCATTTAAAGACTTATTTGATTTCTTACAATTATTTAATAAAATTCATAGAATCTTGATTAGATTTCTTATAACATTTATAATAGTTTTGGCAATTTAATCATTTGATCAATAACCCAATTACCTAAGTTCAAAATTGTAATGATAAAAAAATTATAAATACACAAATAACGTTTTTTTATGAGAAAACCATGTCTTTATAAATGGAAGTTATTTCTACTTTGTCTTAATCGCTATTTTTTTTTAATTTATTTTTTATTCCTAAGAGTAAATATGACGCTTTTAGATGCTTATGGACACAGCTTATGGACACGTTTAGTATCCTAAACGTTACCATTTATCTCACCTTTTAAAAACCAATGTATTTTTTTTTGTCTTAGGGGAAAAAGTGAACACCCTTTTAGCAAATCAATGTATTTAGACCCTGTCTATACGCATTTAAAAGCACCTCATTTGTGTTTTTGGAATAAAAAGTACCATAAGCAACACGAGTTTAAAGTTAGTCCAATTTGTTTACGTTAATGTTTGAAAAAAATGTCAATCTTTAATCCCTTGTTGCTTAATACACTATTTTTATTTAATTTCAGTAAATTTTTATTGTCTGTTTTTGCGCTTAAATAACAATTTCAATGATATGTTTTAAGGATATCTAAATTCTATTCTTTATTTTTCAGGGGACTGACATTTTGAATACAACACAGGTTATGCATAATGAGTCAATTAAACTTCTCTCTACAATAGCTACTAATATCGCAAGATTGGTTGACCTACAAGAACAAACGCTGACATTGCTAAAAAATGTTGTAAACTCAAACTAGATTTTACAAACAGCTTATTGAATCTTTTAACCTCAAGATTTTCAATACAGAGATTTACAAGTCTTTTTTCTTTTCAAATGTGATTTTTAATTTTATTGTGTTTAAGAAATTATTTTGGTGTTTCATGATGCAGCTGAAGCCAGTCGATGCTTTCTAGCTGTCACTTTCTTCATGTTGTATGACTTTATAAATAATTGTATCAATGAGTAATTTGGTACATTTTTCTTGGATAATTGAATTATACGTGTAGGAAGGAACCAATAAAAGGAAGATTATTGTTTTTAAATAAAAATTGCAAGAACACAGTAGCTAATTTAATTGATTTTTTTCTTTATGAATGCTTAATTACGTTATTAAAAAAACATTCAAAATTAAAATTTTTATCTTTTCAATGACATTTTTCGTTACTATTATTCATTAATGATTTTTAATTTCAGATTTAGTTATAATAGATTGATAAATACATTTTCTAAGAATAAATAGGTAGGGGAGAGTGGCCATCAATGTACCGAGTTTTTTTCAAGGTCATAGTACTTATTCAATTTCACCAATTTCAAGCACTTCTTTGCATCAATATAAAACTACAACACTTCTCTAGGTAATGCACACATATTATACACGATTTATTTTGATTAAATAATAAAATTTAGGATCTTTCTAAACTAACAAGCTATTTTCATTTTCAACAACCTGGGTACACAATGAACCACCTCTATAAAAACACTAAAAATGTTCAACAATAATAATATTGCAATTTTCACTTTGTAAAAAAACTTATTTTCTATCAAATACTATAAAAAAATATTACTTAACACTTTTTAATTGATAATGTATAACATAAATATACCTCAACTTTAAGTTAACTAGCTAAAATGGCATTTTAGTTTTGCTATGTTGAGAAAAGTACTGATAACAATCGCTATAACATGCTGTACGCATGCTTAGTTTTAAATCAGGCATACCACTCTAGAAATCGAAAATACACTGAAATTCCAGGTGGTTCATTGTTCCCCGGTACATTGAATCAACATGACATTTGCAACATAATGGTTTTTTATAACTTAATCCAATATTTCAAAATCTTTATCTCATTAGAATATTGTAGTTAAGGCCCAAAACAAAATAAATCGTGAGTACATTTATTTTTAAAATGCCTTATTACAATTAAAAAACGTGTTTGTATTTTAGGTAAATTTTTTCTTCAGTGCATCAAAAACAGTTTTTTTTCAGTTTTCTCTGTAAAGAATAAATCCACACGTCTCAAATTTATGGACGTAGTGTGATTACGCAAACTTCATTTATATTTAAAATTAGGAGAATTTTTATTTAATTGTTTCTAAGAAAATTGGAATGGTTCATTGAAAAAACTGGTACATTGATGGCCACTCTCCCCCATATTTATATTATACATATATTTTCATCTTACAACTTCTATAAATTTCATTTATTAAACAAAATATTCTACTTTAAAAATTTAAAAACGCCAAGTTATAATTACTAACTTAATTTAATTATGATTGAAAAATTTCTGTATATTTGTTTATTAATGCATTTAATTTCAATATAATTCATGTAATATATTTAATATTCCTTCATTACTTATAAATTATTTGTTTATTTGTTAAATTTCATTACGTTATTAAACTAATTTTTTTACTTTAATTTTTGTCTTTAAACTTTTTATTAATCATTAATTAGTTTGTAATTTTATTTTCTTATATTAAAATCTCTACTCATAAACATTCCAAATAATAATTATTTACCTACATAAAATGTAAAAAATAGGTAATTATATTTATTTTCTTTTTAAATTAAAATTCACTGTTATTTTAATAAAAGAAAGAAAAAATAATAAAAAGTACTGTTATCCTTTTAAGCTTAGGTATATTTTACAAAAAACAATTCATTTGAAAATTTTGAAAGATGCAAATATTAAAAATTTAAAATAACCAATCCAGTGTTTTTTTTAAATTTGTATATTAATGCTTAGTAGTTATTAACTTGAAGGAATAGAATCTTAATTATAAGTTGTAGGTTGTGTTGCTGACTCGAATTCAGGATATTTTATGAATTTTTTGTTTTTCATTTGATTTTTTGTTTGAAACATGTAGTTTTTAAATTTTCGTGTCCAATGGCTTTTATACAGTTATTTACTGTGAAATAATTTTTTAATTAATTTTCTTTTTTTGCTTTTGATTGGAATTTTGACTTTTAATCGCTTAATGTTGAATGATCTAAAAAACTCGTTAATCTGACCTGTTAATCATAAAATTTTAAAAATATTATTTACAGGGACGTAACTACCATACAGCGAAACCCCGCATTGCAGGAGGTCCTCGGCTTGCTGGGGGGCCTCGAGCCCAATAACCCTAATGCAAAAAATTTTTTTTAAAAAAATAATTAAAAATAAAAAATATTGACCGTAATTATTTATACACTATTTAAAAAAATATTGGGGGGGGAGGGGCCTTCTGAAAAAATTTGCGGGGGACCTTGATATTTGTAGTTACGTCCCTGATTATTTATGTATATGTGTATATATGTTTATGCTAAAAAAAGTTGAAGTAAAATCTTTCCTTTTTTAAGATGACATTTTGTTTCTTCGTGTTGTGTAAATCATTGGAATAAAAAAATTGTCAATGTCTAATTCAAAGAAAAATATTTGAAAAAGAAGTGTTTTTTGACTCATTACTTGTAAAATTATATTTATATACATATATATACATAAATATAAGTTGTGACTGTTTATTAATATGGTTAATATGGATTAAAGTTTTTTTTATTGGACTGCTTACCAGTTTTTTGGTTAATAAATAAAAATGCTGCGACAGTGTCTTATTTCTCCTGATTCTTTTTGTTATATATGTGGAAATTACATAACAAAAGGCCAAGAAAAAGTTTTTACTCATTTTTTGAAAGAAGCTTATAAAGCCTGCTTCAAAATTGAAGTCATAGATTCCCAAGAAGTCTCTTACATGCCTTCAAAAGTGTGTTACACTTGTTCGAGTAATTTAAGGTATTGGTTAAAAGGTACCCGTTCATTTCAGTTCGACAGTCCTATGATTTGGAAAGAACAAGAAGATCATGTGGCAGATTGTTATTTTTGCCTTACAAAGGTGTACGGTTTTTCACGAAAAAACAAAAAATCTATAAAATACCCTGAACTCAAGTTAGCAAAACGACCTACATTTTATAATGAAGATTCTGTCCCTTCAAATTCCGTAGTACCTCTAGAGAATTGTTTAAATGAAACAGATGAAGAAATAGATCTGTACCACGACCCGGATTATATGGACCCAGAATCCGAGAATCAGAAAATCCCAGAATCGTCAGCTTTTCAATTAATTAATCAGGAAACATTAAATGATTGTTGTAGAGATCTTAATCTGACAAAAAAAAAATCTCAACTTTTAGGTTCTAGATTAAAAGAGTGGAACTTTGTAGAAAAAAATACAAAAATTTCTGAATTAAAATACCGTGATCGTAAGTTCTCTGCATTTTTTACTGCTAAAGATGATACATACTTCTGTAACAATATTGAAGATCTTATGAAAGAACTGAATATTGACTACAATCCTCAAGACTGGAGGCTTTTCGTAGATTCTTCAAAATCCGGATTGAAAGCTGTTCTCCTGCATAACGGAAATTTACCATCAGTTCCAATAGGATACTCTGCAACAATGAAGGAAACCTACGATAACCTGTCTCTTCTTCTAAATTTGATTCAGTATTCAAAACACAAATGGCAAGTATGTTCAGATTTAAAAGTGGTAGCTATTATTACAGGACTTCAGACAGGCTATACAAAAAATATGTGTTGATATTGTTATGTTATGATATGTTGCCTCTCCACATAAAATTAGGTTTAATGAAAAACTTTGTTAAAGCCTTAAATAAGGAAGGACCAGCTTTCATACATTTAAAAAAATTAGTCCCTGGTCTAAGTGAAGCAAAATTGAAAGAAGGCGTATTCAATGGACCGCAAATAAGAAATGTTTTAAAAGACAAACTTTTTGAGATATTTCTTTCAGAAACGGAATCACGGGCTTGGAAGTCTTTTAAAGCTGTTGTAGCAGGATTCCTGGGCAACAACAAAGAAGAAAACTACGTGCAACTTGTAGAAGAATTAATTACTTCGTATCAAAGAATGAAATGCAATATGTCTCTAAAAATTCATTTCCTCCATTCTCATCTCAGCTTTTTTCCTCAAAATCTTGGAGCGGTCAGCGATAAGCAGGGTGAACGATTTCACCAGGACGTGTCAGCTATGGAAAAAAGATACAAGGGAAAAAGCATTGTCAATATGTTAGCTGACTATTGCTGGTCAATTCATCGTGATATTCCAATGCTATTTACCAACGTAAATGAATATTTGTAAGTAATAAGTTTTTTAAAAAAAGGTTACTAATAATGCTTATTTTATAAAAAAAATAATTTATGTAATTTATTTAAAAAATTCATTAAAATGAATGTGCTCTGATTTAAAAAGTTTGTTTTTAATGAGATATTATTATTATAATTATTATTATTATTATTATTATTATTATTATTATTGTTGTTGTTGTTATCGTCTTCTATAAATAACTACATGTATTTTTATTTAACACTATAATGTCCTCACAATAATACAAAAAGAACCTCGAAAAGAGGATGAAAAGATTGTTTGCATTTAATTTATAAAATAAAACAAGGTTATCTAATGTTTATTTAATAAAGCAAATATTTAATTTTATGTATTTAATAAATTAACTAAATTTAATAAATTTAAATGTATTAAGTTCTAATTAATTGAAACTGATATTAAAATCGAATGACTTTCAAAAGCTTTAGATAAAATTAATATTCATACCACTTGTCACATTTAAACAATTGACAATCTGTTATATGGGGTGTACGAACAATTGCAGATTTGGTTAAAATTAAACTTGCAGAAAAATTGAGTTCCAGCTCAATTTTAAAAATGGATTTAATTTTTCTTTTTCTAAATCTGTTGTTGATGATTTAAGTTTTAATTTAAGCCTAAAGCCAAGGTTATAGCACGTTTCAAAATATTGTTATTCCAGGTGTCAAGTAATCAAAAAAGCGCATTTTTGACTTTTTGACCTTAATTTTCTCAAAAACTTGACGTGATAGAGCAATTTCCTTTACGGATTCGTAATCAGCGTAAAAAAATCTTTCGAAAGCGATGTATTTGAACCTTGGGTCAGAAATGAAGATTGATTTTGTCGGACAGTGTAATTAAAAAAAATAAACTTCTTTGTAGAATTTAACTTTCTCCTTTTCAATCGAATCTTCTACTAAGAATGAAACAGTAATATTAATTTTTATTACATTTTATCAAAATTTTATTATAATAATCACAAATTATTAAATTTTTTGTCAATAATAAAACTGTTTTACAATAATAATAAACAATTTCATTATAATTTGAATTTATCTGTAAAAAGATATAAGAAATAAATAGTTTTAAGGAGGATGGTGATCGAATCAAAAATGATAAGATCATTCTAAAATTTATAAAAATATGTTTTTAAGAATATTCGGAAGCCTAGACAATTTTTTTAAAATTTTCTTCTGTCCCAGTTTTTAGAATTTAAATAGTAAAGTTGTACGTTTTTACATGGGCTCTTATGGAAATACACTGTCAAGTACCGTATTTTGTTAATAACTTTTGACAAAATGATAAACTCTTTTTCAAAAACTAACTATCGTGAAGTTCAAGCATTCTAGAATTGTTAGAAAAAAAAATAAACTGAATCGTCTGTTTCATTTTTGAGATATAAAATAAAAACTGATGTTAAATTGTAGATTTCCTAACCAATCCGATATCATAACATAAAAATGTGGCAACGTTGCATGAAGTACGTTATACAAATAGTCAACGCATGGTATGCATAGATTGCGCGGGAATCAAGCTATTAAATTCAAATTTGAAAAAGGTTTTTATTTATCTTTATTTTTCTGATTGTAATATTTTTGAAATTTGAATTTAGAATTTTAAAAAATATATGAAAGTATCAAGAAAAGGACTCTGTCAATTCTTTTTTAAATATTAACATTTTTCTAGAAATAGTTCAGAATTTTGATTTTTTTTAATTGGTGAAAAAAATACAAAATATAAATAATAATAAAATTTATAGTAATAATAATAATAAATTAAATATTCTTAATTACAAGATAGGATGATTGAGTATGTTTAACTTTTTTTATAAACAGAAATATTGCATATTTTTTTATAATCAATTTATTATTTAAACATTATAAATATATTAAAATATATATAATTGATACAGTAACAATAAGTAGAAACAACATTTAATAATTTTTTTTATTTTAATTATAATACGTCTTTGTCTTTAATTACAATTAGAATAATAATATTGAACATTTAATAAACTTTTAAATTTCTACATAATAAATAAAGTTATTATTATTATTATTAATAATAAAATAACAAAGTAAGATAAATTTCTACTACTAGAAATAATAAATAATAAGAATTCACAATTCTTTTAGTTAATATTTTTTTCCATCACAGTCTATTATCAAAAGTTATATAAATATAATGAATAACAGTATTGTTGATTACACTATTCAAAATGACTAATAATAGAATTCATAATTTTTTTGTTTCTTATAATTTTTTTTCCATCACAGTCTTGTTTTTCCAATAATAATATAATCTCTTTTTTTACCAAGTTTGTAAGTTTCTACCAAGTTATTGTAACTAATAACCTCATAAGCCATTTTTTTTCGAATCATCTCAGAAACTAATTTCTTTAACGGATCCAGTGTCTTGAAATTGTCATGTAAATTTAAGGTCTTTTTAAAACATTTTACGTTCGAAATCAGCTCATTAACTGTGAAATTCTGAAATGACATATTTTGAAGCATAAGAACATCGTAAGTAGCGTCATGAATTTTACTAGGATTTAAGGAAAACAATTTTTTTGTTATCACTTCTAGACTACAACTAGTTTCTGGGAATTTCTTTCGAAAAAGAGGTAAAGTATCTACAAAGCTTTCTATAATATTTGAGAATTCATCTTTGAGTGATACTTCATTAATAACTTTTACTAGACGAGGAGCATCAAAGCTGCAGTTATGTGCAATTAAAATACATTTCTTGCCACAATCAGACAAAAATTTGAGGAATTCTCCTAGAACGATTCGCACCGAATGCGATGGGACTTTCTCCCCATGTAGCAATAAGTCTGGCCCAACTTTTCGAAGACTATTTACATTAGATGCCGATTCAGGTATTGGATATTTTGGATAAATATATTTATTAAATAAAATATCATCGTGTCGTGCAGAAATTTGTAATATTTCACAGTCTCCCTTTAGTTCAGAAGTCTCTAAATCAAAGAAAACTAGGGCTTTAGAAACATCAAGAAACTTAATATTCGTTGACAACTGTGGTAGATTCTCTGCATTTACGACATTTATGGTCTTGGGATCAATATTTTCTTCAGCAGACGTTGTCAATAAGCTTACATTACTCTGATATGTATCTTCCTCAACACTTTCTTTCAAATGTCTTAATTGCGAACGAAGTTTTTTCAACTCCTGACGTCTCTGTTTGAACTTCGGTTGCTTTGCTTTCATAGTTCGGGTTAGATGAGATTTATTTGTGCGTTCAATATGTTTGAATAAGTGAACGCCAGGACTCAGCTCCATTTTTTTTAGTACGTCTTGCACATATTGATGCCTTCTATTTTTTTGAGCTACAGAACAACCAAATCGAAAGTCCGCGGATTCTGAAAGACTGTAACATATTGCTTTCGGAGCTTTCCGGGACATTATTCCACTTAAACTTTTATTTGCTTGAGTAGAAGCAAGTGTTGAAAATTTTGGCGCGTTGTCTGCTAATTAACCAAAAATTTTTATCAGGTCTTGACGAAGATGATCATTATAAAAATTTTTAGGTAAAGCTGTTGTGTGTTTATAATTTTCAGGATCTTTCGAGAATTCGCACCAGTCACCACAATTGACATGTTCGCCGTATGCATGGTACGGAATATTTCTAATAGCAGCAGCCATTTTTTCAACGTTACCTTTGTTTTGAGCAATAGCGTAAGTAAAGCATCGATGCAAATATGCAATTGCTTCACCAGTTAGACCTTTCGTTCCTTGGGAATAAGCAGTTTTATATAATAAACTTTTTACTCCTTTAGTCGTATGATTTCTATCTGCTCGCTTAATTATTGTGCAGTCACTTTTCTTTTTTACAGCACAAATGGTAGAAGCATCATTGTCTAAATCTAAAACACCAACCTCGACATTATTCTCTTCGAATATTGAACTGCTGGTGCATAACTCAGCCGCTGCATGAGCTTCCATTGCTTTTGCGCTGCCATGAAAGTTTAAACGGCAATCATGATCATTTTTTGGATGACCTAGATCACAAAGTTTGCATTTGCGATTTCTTGTTCTGTAGTCAAGAATAAGTCCCGATTGCGATCCAATTGTTGCTCCGTATCCATTCAGACTATCATAATTGCGTCCATTGGATCTTGTACTATATCCCATGTCATAAGACATTATTAAACGAACAACATCAGTGAAGTTGATATCTGTTTCATTTGTAGTGGGAACTGTAGTAACCACATTAGGTGACGACTCTGGCATCAAATTTTCTGATGCAGAACTTGAGCTTTGCATTTCGCGATCAGTTGCTTTTGATATAAATTTAGTAGTAGGAGATAATTCTGAAGAAAAGTCTGGAGACATAGAATTGGAGGTATGGATTTCAGTTACTATAGATGATTGTGATGATTCGTCCATAGATGTTGATTCTGACGACAAAGTTGCATTCATAGAGTCTGAGGTCTGAATTTCAGTTTCCGTCGATATTGAAGATTTCGAGATTGAATGTGACGTAGAATTTACTCTCATTGCAGTAGAAACTGAAAGTGAAGCTGTTTTTGTAACGTCTTCCGGAATGACAGCTTTACAAGATTCTCCGGTCGATGACGAATGAGTAGTATTCGTAGTATCAGGTTGCAGAGCAAATTTAGGAATCAAAAATCCCTTTTGAAATCCTTCGGGCCTGTATAAAATGAAAAAATGAAATAAAAAAAAGAGATAATAATCTACGGAGTTAAAATTTGAAGTAGGAAATTAATACAATTTCTTCACTTACATTAATAATATTTTTTTTATTATAAATTAATACTTAACATAATTTCTACATTACAATTATTATTATTACATTATTATTGTTAATATTACTAGAATTTATAATATTTTTAGCGCCAATTATTATTATCGTCGAACCTAAATATTTATAGGTATATCAGTATATTTATTTGTTAACAATAAAGAAGTTTTTTTAAAGTATTTAAACGGAATCTAGAACATATGAAACTGATTAATTCATAAGTTACTTGGAAAAAAACATTGCATTTTATACTATTTTTATAAAAATATTTTCAAAATGAAAGAAAAGACATTATCTCGAGCTAATTTTATTCACAATTACAAAAATTTAAAACCAATTACTAAAAAAAATTATAATAAATAATAAAAAAATAATAAAAAATTAAGCTAATTAATTAAAAATATTTAAATCAACTGTAATTAGTTTTGAAAGACACAGTTATAGTTTCTCCTTACAAAAAATAATTTATTATTTAAAAAATAGTATTTATTATTAAATACTAGTAAATTACTACAATTAGTTAAAAAATTATTTTCATGTATCAAGTTGTTTTGAATTTATTTCGCAACCTATATTATTTACCCCTTTATAGTGTCAAATCGAAAAGTGTACAAATAGTGTCTTATGTACAAACTTTTTTCGAGCAATGACTTAATTTGTTTCTCAAAAATATACTTAGTAACTAAATAATAAAAAATATACTAGGTACTTAAAAAATTTTGATTTGAAAAAATATAATTTAAATTAGTTAAACTGTTAAGCATAATCCAGAGAAAAAAATTGTGATGAATTTATTTATATACATAATATGCAACAATTATTCTTTTGTAAGTTTAAGTTCACAGTTTTTTACCTTAAATTGAGACAATTTTGCTGAGAATTATAGAGCTGAATCTTTCAAAACTTGTTGAAATGAATTTTAATTATTGTTAAAATCAATTTCTTTTTAAAATTATGTTTTGGGTGCCTAAAATTAATTTACTATAATATAATTTTTATATCTACTTAATTATAATTGAATGATATGTACAATTCCCTTCAGTCTCTTACAATTTTTTTTCTAACACTTCGTAGTTTTTAATAGTTAAAGAGCGTTCGAGTACAGTAGCTTCTTGACAGCTCTCTTGTGCCACTAGCTCAATTACTGGTCCTACTTCTCTCTCGTATTTTTTAAATGTTTGTGAACACATATTAGGAATATCCATCGTTTGGAGTAGTTTATTTAGAGATGTAAACCCTAACCCAGAATGTAAAGTATCTAAAAATAATACAAATGAAAAGTATAAAAATTTTATAAATATTTTACATAAATTGAAATTATGTTGATAATATTCAATATTATATTTAATTACCTAAAGCTGCTTTGCTATTTATGTCAAACAGTGGTTTACTATTTTTCGAATAACCAGAATGTTGTTTACCAGAAGGAACACTGTTTACTAAAAGACAATTTCGACAACGAATCCTAAAATTTGAACCTAATCCTTTTTTATCTTCATTTTCAATATCGTTGAGAGCCAAGATTTCTTTGCAGCTAGTGCAGTACATATGTTTAGCCATAACCTGTAAGTCTATGATTCGACTCCCTTCAACGATACAGCATGGTTCGCTATCGATCGAATTGATTTTTCTACCCTTTTTACCACTTTCAACTTGTTTTAAACGCCGTTTATACTGATTTCCTGTCACAAGCTTTCCTTTCCACCTGAATTTTGTTTGATTTTGAGACATTTTTGATTTTTAATCAAATAAAATATAATATACATATCTGACATTAGGAAAACAGATTCAAATAAAGAAGTGAATAACGCTCAATGTCAGTGTGACCAACACGACAGGGTTAAAACGAATAGAAGTAAGCGCTGTTGCCACGATTTTTATACTTATCAAAACTTTTTTAAAATATACTTTTGGAGCAATTTAATGATTATTTCGAATAACATTAATGACAAAAATAAACTAGAGATATAAAAAAAAAAGAAATTCTGCTTCTGTAGTGTTAAATATTTCATTTTTCAGTACTAAAATTTATTTTTTAACAGTTGGTAATGGCTGTTTTAAAACCATTAGAATGCATGTAAAATCCCCTCTTGCCGCCTGCCCCTCAAAGACAGTCACCATCCTCCTCAAATAATAAAAGGTTTTTAACTGATTGAAGTACAATTGGATAAAAAACTGTTATTTACATATTTTTGAATGTGGCGCTGTAAACAACGCAAGATAAGTTAGATTTCTACATTCTTTACATCTTTTATTTGTTTACTAAATTGAATTATACACAAATAATTTCATATTTATCCTTAAAATAATAAATAACTCATATACTTTTTACTTTCTTACATTTTCTTCTGTTTATAGTCAAGAAATACTTTTTAATAATCTGAAAGTCTCTCATTTGATTGCATCGAGATTAAACACTTTTCATTGCAATTGTTTTAATGTGAACTTAGGCCCAAGCACTAACAAATTATATATGTTGTGCTCCCCAGAATCCCGGCCCTGGTATGGATGGAGTTAACAATGATTTTTTTAAGCATTTGCCTCAAAACTGGATCTTATTTTTGACTCATTTTTTTAATTCTATTTTAATAAACAAAACAGTACCGAAAAGTTAGGGGGAAATGTCTACTTTTATGTTATTCAGAAACGGGGACATATCGTGCCCCGAGAATTATAGACCAATAACGCTGATAAATTGTGTCGCCAAACTTTTTACCCAAATTCTTGCTGCTCGAATAAACTCTTAAGTTAATGAATTTAATTTGATTCCTGAATCACAGTCTGGCTTCAGGGAGGGCAGAAGTTGCTTGGACCACCTTTTTACTCTGTTTTCAACCCTTCAAATTCATTTAAAAAACCGGGAGCAATTGTTTATGCGATTTTTCTTGATTTTAGGGGAGCCCATCCATCTGTTTTTCACTTTCTTTTGTGGCAAAAATTATCTTACCTTGGTTTAAGTTCTAAAATGATTAATATTTTAAAAAGTTTTTACTCGAAAGCGTTCACCTGTATAAAGACTTCCAATGGTAGTACTCGCTCAACTAAAGCTACTCAAGGAGTTTTACAAGGGAAAGTGCTTAGCCGCTATTGTTTTTGCTATTTATTAGTGATTTAGAGAATTATAGTAAGGGTTGTAGAGGTATTTCTATTAACCATCTGATTGAAATTATTATTTTGGGTTACGCGGACGTTTATGTGTATCTATCAGATTCGCTTATGGAATTATGTAGAAAGTTAGATGCTTTATACTATTATTGTAAGGACAATAGTTTGACTGTCAACGCGAAAAATACTAAAATTGTGATTTTTACGAAGTCTGCAATATTGGCTGCAAAAAGATTTAAATCATTTAATTTTGGAAATGAGCAAATTGAAGTGGTAGAACATTATAATTATTTGGGAGTGGTTTTTTCTGGATCTGGCTCTTTTTCTCAGGAAGCTGCTAGAGCAGAGAGCAGCGCAAATGAGGCGGTGGGTGGGATTGTCCGAAGTATTTTTTTCTCTTGGGGTGGATTCATGGGAAGCTTACTCCAAGCTCTTTCAAAGCTTGCGATTAGCGTTTTATTTTACGGAGTTCAGATTTGGGGTCCTCGCCATCTTGTTTAAGTAGAAAGGGTACAAGTTTCATTTTTTAAGAAGCTCTTACTCCTACCAGTCAATACACCGGACTATGCAGTCAGAATGGAGACGGGTTCTCTTCCCTTGGCTCACAAAGTATTGTCATACTCCCTGAACTGGATTCAAAAAATTTCCACGATGCCTTTTTCCAGATTACCTAGACAGTGTTTTGAGGTACTTAGAGCCTTGGCGGTGAGTAACCCCTTACGGTTTCAACTGGTTCATTCAGTTGAGAGTTTTTTTTAGGAGAATGATATGATTCTTCGCACTCAGGATAGTGAGTGCTGCTCCGGGTATAGCAGTCTTTTTATTTACCCTTACCTCTTCCTTTACTCAATTACTTAACCGTACTTAACAACCAGTTCCACTTTATACCTCAAAAGAATTATGGACTAAATAAGACTTTTAAATAAGTACAATTTTAGAATCATCATCGGAAATTTTGTATCTTGTTTCAAAGGTAACAAGATTTGTTGTTTTTGTAATGATGAGTGTGAATCTTTGTTTCATTTTCTTCTTGAATAACGATTATGTCATCGAAAGACTTTTTAGTAATAAACAAATTTGTAAATTTAATTTCAAAGATCCTAAGCGAACGTGCCAATTGGAATATCTAAAGTGTTATGTGGCGACGATATGAAAACTCCGCTTGTATGAGCCTTAAGGCTGTAGAGCAAGTGTTTATTTTATTGTATTAACTTGTTGCAACCCCGATAAAAATTTCTTTAAGGTATATAACTGTCTTGGAAGATATTGGCTGAGACAACTGATTTTTGAATTGGAAAGAAATTATTAAGATTACAATGAAAAATTTTTAAGAATGTTGCTGCATTCACACAAGTAGTGCAGTCTTCCTTTTGTTAAAAACAACTGCTGTATCATTTACAGGTTAGGCGCTGGACGTTAGAGGCGTAACTGTCCAATTAAAGTGTGGGACTGATGCTGCTCCTTTCACCAGAAAGCAATAGTCTTAAGTAAATAACAAAATGTATTTATGAAGAAACTCCACTAAAATGACATCTTTTCTGAATAATAGTGATTAGAAATTTTGCACTTGACAAAAGACTTTAATATTTATAATGCTATTAATTTATTTTTGTTGTTATAATAAAAACTGTTTTACACTTAAAAAGGAAAATCCAAATAAGTAATATACATCTACTATTCTTTTAATGACGAAATAATAAAATTGCAATTAATATATAATATAAATAAATTAAATATGAAGTCGAAAATTTGGATTATTAAAAAATGGGAAACCAATTTAAATAAATAAAATAGTAACTGAAATATTCATAAATGTTACTTACTATAAAAAAAAATTTATACAAATAATATTTATAATGTTACTAATTATTTATATAAATCTCAAATAAGAAAAAATGATTGAGCAATTATAAAACTATTATAAATTAAATTCATAAATTAAATAAATAAATTTTTAGATAATACTAAGAAAAACGTAAACCGTTTTAAAAAAAATAAATTAAAGAATTAAAAATAAGCAAAGAATAATTAAAGAGATAAATTAAAACATTTTTAATTAGTTTTTTTATTGTCAATTTTACAACATTATTTTTATTTTTCAACATTAAATATAAACATCGAGTTTTCTTTATAATTAAAAGTTTTTAACAATTAATAAAATATTAATATTTAAGGTCTAATAACTACGAATTAATTATAATTTGTATTGTGTACCTATATAATGAACATTGTTTTTTTTAACTGACACACATGGAGTAAAATTTATTAAACTACTTTAAAACACGCATTCCATTTTATTGGTTGATTTGACAATATAAGCATGTACGTGCGTGTCAAAAGAGACTTCTTCGAAAATTTTTAAGTGAAAAATCGCTTCGTCTTTAACATTGGTTAATTTTTCAATTTTACCAAACTCAATTTCATATATATTTGAAACTACAAAAGTTCCAATACTATAAACTGTATTGCATACTTGTACGTAATTGTAGAATTGTTAGCAAACAAATAAAATATGGCAGGATGTGGTCAAGTAATAACATAGAAATCTTAGAGAAACGGTCGTTTATTTTAAAGACGATATCGATCAAAGGAACACACACGGTCGAAGCTTTTAAGCAAGAGAGATGAGGGATCCCTAAGTAGGGATCATGGAACCTACATGGAGTTCAGAATATTATCCAGTCATCCATCGTTTAAGAAAGAGTCTTATGGCTAATCGCTGTCACTGGCAACTATAATTCAAAAGAAACATAATTACGAATCAGTCGTAAAGATAATTAGCTGTCAGATTCAAAATACTGTCGTATGTAATAAAACTATATGTCCTTCAGAAACTGTCATTGTTAAGAATATTATCTCGTAATTGACCATGAATCTGAAACTAAGGGGCTTGGTCATTATATCTGCCAATTTTTGCTTAGTCAAAATCCATTCAATCATCACACGGTCGTATTTAACACATTCTTTTACATAGTCCTGAAGATCATCCGTCATATGTCTTAACTTATTTCCACCGTTAGTTTTAACACAAAAGGTCGCAGCTTTGTTATCGCATTTCAAAGTCGCGGGGAGAAAACTTTCGTTAGAAATTCTCATCAGAGATTTATTAATCGCGATGATTTCCTGGCAAGCCTGCTTCATAGCCACGTATTCAGCTTCGCAAGTTGACAGAGCGACACATGTATGTTTATTCGCTTTCACAGCAATCGTGTCACCGAACAGTCGTATTAGAAAACCACAAGTCGAAACCGAAGATTTGCAATCAGCAAAACTCGCATCTAAATAAGCTAATAAATTGTTTTGTCTGCCAATAAATTTAAGGCCTAAATTTTTTGTTCCCTTTAAGTACTGAAAAACTCTTTTGACCATATTCCACTCGTTTACGGTTGGATCAATCTGATGTCTGCTCAAGACATTTACCGCATAAGTTATATCTGGGCGTGTAGCCCCAGACAGATATAAGAGACTACCTATCGTTTCTCTGTAGGTAAGTCAAGTGGTTTTTCGCAAGTTTTTTCTCGATCCCTTCGTTCACGATTTGCAACCTGTCGCGTTGTCATGGGTTTGTTTTTCGGAAATTCATTCTCAAAGCCAAATTTCGTCAGAATTTTCTCTATGTAATTTTCTTGAGTAACTGTCATTATTTTCAAATTTCTTTGTCTTTCAATGTTCATTCCCAAATAATGTTTAGGTTCTCCTAAGTCAATCATTCCAAACGAGATCATGAGTTTGCCTTTAATTTCTAACATTTTGTTACGGTCGTTACTGGCTAGCAAGATGTCATCAACATAAATTAGCAAAATGACAATCGAATTGCCGGAACTCCAAGTAAATAAGCAAGGTTCGTAGTCGTCATTGATCAGTCCTAAAGAGTGAGCAACTTTAGAGAACTTTTTATTCCATTGTTTCGGACTAACTCTTAAACCGTAAATTGCTTTGTGAAGCTTGCAAACTTGGACCTGTCGTAATTGTTGAGGAAGTTCCAAACCGTCTGGTATTTCCATGTATATCTCATCGTCTAAGATACCGTTCAGGAAAGCAGATTTAACATCCAATTGACACGCTTCCAAATCGTAATGATTAATTATCGCGAGAACTGTTCGTACTAAAGTGAGTCTAGAAACTGGCGCATATGTTTCTTTCAAGTCATAGGAGTTTGTGTCCTTAAAGCCACGAATTACCAATCTGGCTTTAAACTTGATTTTGCCGGAACTGTCGTTTTTCGTTTAAAAACCCACCTTGAATGGATTATGTTGGGCTTTTTACCATTTATACCAATTTCTGGTCGATCTACAATTGACCAAACTTTATTTTTGCTTAATGATTCCAACTGGTCGTTAATCGCTTTCAACCACTCGTTTTTTTTAGATTCTAACGCATGTTTGAATGATAACGGATCGTTATTGATTTCGGCGTGAAAACAAAATAAAATTTCATCATCCGTTTTATTCTCTGTTCTTATGAACTCGTCTTCAATACTCGGAAAAGTATAGTTATTTGAAACATTTGTAATTTTAGAAATTTTTGCGAAACTAATATCTGCTATTTTCTGACTACGCGTCTCGTAAGGTTCTCTAGTGAGTTTACTTCTTTTTGCTTTTACTGAAATTTCGTTCGAATTTTCTCCCTCCGTTTCTAATAGTCTTTTTCGGGGTCTAACGCGTTTCTTGGTTTGAGCTCCCTCCGTTTCTGACAGTTCGCTTTGATTTTTTGCAATATCTTTTTCGTCACTGTTTTCAAAATTAATGAACCAATCGTTTAAAGACAAAGTCGTTTTTGTATCGAGTCTTTGTTGTATTTGTCACTGAAAACAATTTTCTCGTTAAAACGAACATTTCGAGATTCAAAGAATTTTCCGGATTCAGAATTAAGAAAGATGTAACCGGATGTCGTATAACCTACTAGAACACCTCGTACTGCTCTTGCCGAAAATTTTGAATCAGGTTTTCTCGTTATTGACCAATAGGCCAAACAACCAAATATTTTTATTTGATTTAAATCGAAATGAAAATTAGGCGCAAATTTACTCAAAGGAGTTTCAAAATCAATCGACTTATGTGGAGTTCTATTGTAAACATAAACCGCCTTTCCTAATGCTAAATCCCACATGTTTGGTGGAAGTTTCGAGTCAAACATAATAGATCGAATTTTCTTTTGAATTGTTTGGTAAAAGCGTTCTGAAACTCCATTGTGCTGAGGAGTATCAGGATTAGCACACTGTCGTTCAATACCTTCACGTATTAACACATCGTTTGTATAACCTCCCATAAATTCTGTTCCTTGATCTGAATGTAAATAGCAAATCTTTTCGTCAGTACCAAGTAAATTTCGAGTGCTTTTAATAAATTTTTCTAAACAAAATCCCGCTTCGTCTTTCGTCTTCATAGGGTAAGCTAAAGCCAGTCGTGAAAAATAATCAATAAAAACAACGATATATTGATAACCATGAGGATACTGTCATCAAAAACTACCGACTGAAGATCTTTATTATTTCTCCACAAAGTTTGTAATTTTCTTATTTATCCAACCAAAGCATGTCCCATTTGTACATGCCAAAGCATACCTTTGTTCTTTTTAACAAAATCGTTATAACTATTATCGTTAAATGGAGTAAATTCGTCTAAAACATCTACTTCGGGTAATTCGTCAACATTCGTTATTTTTCGTTTTATTGTGGAGGTGTCAAAATCGGAAGTTATTTTATCGTTAATGGTTTCAAAATTTTCTTAAATATTATTATCCAGATTTTTTTGAGAATTTTTGTTTAATACCTCGCATTTGTTTGTCAGGCCGTTTTCGGTCGTATTAATAGAGTCGTTAGTCTCATTGTTATTTTTGATATTTTTATTTAGTGATTCGTTATTTTCATCACGAGTTTCATTAACAATCGTTTCAAAAGTAGTTGCTTCAGAAAGCACTGAATTTCCATATAAACTCTTCCTATCAAATTTAAATTCATGAAACCAATATGGTTTCTCATAAATCCCGGTTGCAAGTAAATCTTTTGATTCGGAATTAAAAATACTAACTTGCTTATTGTCAAAATGGGTGGAATAAACTGCTTCTGCTAGTCGTCGCAGTGAAAGAAGATTTTCAGAAATTGAATCGGTATAGATTACGTTCGTTAATTCAAAGGATTTGTTATTATTTGTAATTACGTTAATATTTCCTTTACTTTCGGCAGTTAAATCGGCTTTACTGTCTTTATTCGCACATTTAATAACATTAAATTCGATTTTCTTTAATCTTTCGAAAATATTTTTTGAATTTGTAATGTGTTCTGTCGCGCCTGTATCTACAATAAAAGAAACATAATCGTGATTTTTATTATAAAACTTGTTTGGTTTCGAAATATTATACAAATAAACTGGCGAAATTGTTTTTGTTTCGGGGGTGGAAACAGTAATAGACATTGACAAGGATGCTGTAGGAGATACGATTTTATTTAACATACCTGTTTTATCGTTCTGCAATTTTGTGAAAGCAATTTTTGGTGCTTCACTCGTACCTGTTCGTGACTGTCGTTGTTGAGATTGTAAATTGTTTTTATTGTCAACGGATTGATTTTGAAATTTACTGTCATTGTTCTTTTTGTAAGAATATTTATTTTTATCGTATGTCTGTCTAAATGAGTTAAAGTATTTTTTACTTTGGTTTGATTGTGAATTAAACTGTCGTTTGAAATTAGCTCGAAGAGGGAAATTTGACTTGTTGTTTGAATTATTGGAATACTTACTAACGATGCCTCTGCCTCGGCCTCTTCCTCTGGCTTTGGCCAGTCGTTTTTCGCACTCAAATGCTTTGTGAATTGTGAATTTGTTGCACTCATAACATTTTCGCAAACCCTGACCTTTCCGGGGCCATTTGTTTTTCATGTGCCCGTAGTCGTCACATTCGTAGCACCGCTCGTTTACCCACTGTCGTTGACCAGACTTTGCAAACTCCACTGAGGCCATGGCTGTTGGTTTTGAACCGGGATGGTTCTTGCTTGCTGCTTGCAAGCGATTTGCTTCTGCCTGAATAACAAATAATTTTAGGGCATCATAACTTAGTCCTTTACCAGTTTGATTTTTAGTCATAAATTCAACGGATTGAACTTCGGGTAATTGAGCCAAAATTGCATTGAAAAGCGCATCACGTTTTTCTTCGTCGGATAATGAATTTGTGTCGGGAATATTTTCATAGTTTAAAATGATTTCTTCAAAACGGTCTAAAAATTTTAAAGCGGATTCTCGTTTTGCGTCATACTGAATTGAATAGAGTTGCTTTCGTACAGTAACAGTCGTTACATTTACTTCACATCGTTTGAACTCTCGCAATCTGTTAATAATCTCAATTGGATCTTGAATATGTAAAACTCGTGTGTGAAAGGCTTTATCGATTCGATTTATAAGAATATCCCGAACTTTAAATTGATGTTTATCCTTTAACTTTTCGTTAAGTCCTTCCGGTGGAGTAACTGTCTTGTCTATGACATAGAGCAAATCTGTCGTTCGTAACTCAGACGTTAAAAACTCGTAAAAATGTTCAAACTTAAGTTGGGAATTCAATTTATACTCGTGTTTAATCCCGCTTTCTTTACCGATTAATTCGATTTTAATTGCTTCTTTTACTTGATTCGCGAATGTATTCGAATTATTTGAGTTATTAAATGTCGTGGGAATTTGTGTAATTGTCGGATTATTGTCATTGATTAATTGTTTACTAGGACCGAGCAAATTTGTTTCTACACTGGGAACTGTCGTCAATTTAAAAATTTTGGGCATCACAATATCGTTAATAATTTTAGGTCTTTTGACCTCATTTTCTTGTTTTCATCTTTGGATCCATAACTGCATACTTTGTTGCAATTGCGTTTGCATGGTCAAAGTTGAGCTCATCATGTTTTCCAACTGAACCATTTTGGAATTTATTCGATCCTCACGTGTTCCCAAATCAAAACGTCTTGAATCTATATTCTCGTCATTATTCAACTGTCGTTTTAAACTTTGAGTACCGTCGACGGCTCCCTCATCGTTATTGTTAGTAGAACTGTCATTTTTCTCAAACCCGTTACTGTCATTAACTTTTAAATTGTTTTCTTTTTCAAGACTGTCGTTAATAACTTTTGTTTCACAAATTAATTTTTTGTTACTGTCTGTGTCAGATAAATTATTGGTACCGTCTTTATTGTCATTTTTATAACAGTCGAAAGTCAAGTTGATGATGATGATCAATTCGAGGAGTGTTTTCCTCTTTCTCTGGACAATCTGGAACTATTTTGCTGATTTCCGGACCACTCTGCGTAACTACTGATGACACACCTACCAGATAAAAATTTTAATAAATAAACTGTCATTTTAGTCGACAACACCATCGTAATTTTAGTACATATCGTTAAACAATTCGTCAAAGAAAAAAAAATAAACAGTCGTTAATCATTCGTTTATAAATAATCACCTGAAGTTTGTTCAATGCTGTCAATATATTCATTGATTTCGGACATGACTTTGCTCTTCGATAAGGTTTGATCCTTTTTTGTATGAGAAACATCACAAGTTGGATTTTTGGCCACAAAATCGCTTGGATTTATTTCTCCTATAATTTATTTACCTAATTATGACAGATAAGGTAGAAAAGGTATTGACCGACTGTCGTTTTATATTCTCTGTTTCGTTCAAAATTCGTTTGATTATTATATTCTAATATTAAACTTAATCATACACTTGTTTATTTTAATTTAATTTATTGAGTAATTGAAATAATTAATTAAATCATTCTTTTTCATTTGAAATATTTTCTCGAGAAATAAACCGTTCGTTGAATTATAGGTTATATACAGTCGTTTAACCAATTAAAACTTTCGTTAATTAGAAACTTTCATTATATAAAATTAAAAATAAATCAAATAAATACTTGTTGCCGTAAAGTAAATCACTTTACTCACTTAAACTGATCGTCTCTTCTCCGACAAAAGTTACCGTGAAAAAGGTATCGTCCAATTTTACCCGGACCTCTACGTCGCGGTCCTCTGCGTCCCGGTCCTCCAGCTCTAGAGCTCTTCTACATCTGTTGATCATCTTTTTGGTTATGATAGACATAGCGAACGGTCGTTAGGATTCTTAAGACTTCGTGATCCACACTATAATGGCTGCCGTAGAAAGCAAGCCAAATACGCCACGAGCACACCGAACGCGTCAACCGAATTTCTAATAAAAGTCACTTAAACCACATCCAGCGCAGTCAAATCGTTGCTGGGCCCATAACCTGTCATCAAACAAATAAAATAGGACAGGATGTGGTCAAGTAATAACACAGAAATCTTAGAGAAACGGTCGTTTATTTTAAAGACAATATCGATCAAAGGAACACACACGGTCGAAGCTTTTAAGTAAAAGAGATGAGGGAGTGCGTGCGCATACGGATATGACGCGGACTCATAACCGCTAGAGTCAAGCGAGCATTTATAAGGAACAATTTAAATTCGACAAGAATCCATCTTTATTCTGGGATCCGAATTTTACCTTACTAATATCTTCTAATGAATGTATCATATGGCACATCATAAAAACTTGTTTTGTCACAATTGTTTTTAAAAGATTTTTTTTACAGCTCGAAACTTCTGAAACTGGTTTAACCCTTTTATGAAACGCTCCGATACGCATGCTCCAAAAATGTATGAACGGTCCAATTTCTAACAAAAGCCGCGGATAGTGTATTAATATGTGAAATTTAGGTTTTAATGTTCCAAATAGCTCAAAATACAAGGAGTTGTGTTTTTGTATTATTTTTTCAAGATATTTAGCGTCCTGTGGTATTATTCGAGGCGAAGTAACGAAATCCATAATTTGACGTAAATATAAATATAATTTCCAGCATTTATCATTTTCAGGAACTTTGTCTCCTATAATTAGACCAAAATAACGAACGAAAGTCAGCATTTCGTCCGCTGACATTTTCATGTTCATCCTATTTTTAATCTATTTTCGGAAATTGCTGGAGGCTTGTTTGTTACGCAAGAAACATATTCAAAATTTTCTATTTGATGGTTTAATACTTGTAAGGTAAAATATTTGTTTATAAAAATAAATGAATATATCAGGGACTGCAGTACATAAACACAAACCCCTTCAAGAAGATTATACATTAGATCTACTGAGATATTTTCAGCAACATGAAAATCATCCATATCATTAAAAGCACACTTTTCTTTTACGCCAGTTTCCGAAACGTTTAAAGTTAGAGCATCTTTTTCGTATTTTTCTTATGTTCGTAAAAGAGATTTGCCTTCTTTAGCGAGAGTTTGAGAAGATTCTAATGAAATTTTACAAATGCGACAAAAAAAGTTAGCTTGAAAATTTCAATTTTGAGAAAATTCTTTTATTGCTGGTTTTTTCTTATCTTCTGCATATATTAACCTTGTAAAAAGAATACTATTCAAATGCGATGCGATATGAGGCGGAAGACAAACTATTAATGCATAAGTTGCTCCAAATTTGTCAACACCTGCATGGCTGCCTAATGCGTTTCCAACTTCTAATTCATCGTAAAATATAAAAATTGGTAAAACGATATCATTCTCAAACTTTTTAAGATATTTTCTCATCCATAAATTTCCTTGAAGAATGTTTGTTTTAATGTAAGATTCTTTAGATAATTATTTTAAATAATTCAAAATTTGATGAAGCATTCCTGGTATCTCTAAAAACGATTTTAAAGTTTTACGCAATGGGACGTAAATGTCATACACAAATTCTGAAACAAGGCGTGTTTCATTTTGAATAGTTGTCTTTACAAAATTCTCACCGATTACGAATTCTTCAAGTTTAAAATAACCTTTTTGTCCTACATGCACGGAAAGTATGTTATTTCGGGCACTTAATGCGGGTGCAAAGTGAGTCATTCCTGCCCGGGGGTAGGGTAAGCGGGCGCAAAATACATTTCCGCCCGCTGACGTCACCGAAGCGGGCGCAAAATACATTCCCGCCCGCTGACGTCATAGAAGCGGGCGCAAAATACTTTTCCGCCCGCTGACGTCAGAAAAGCGGGCGCACAGTAGCTTTTTATGATAGTTACACATGCGCAGTAGAATTACATAACACACAATTTTTTATGGTATTTATACAATATGTTCATTAATTGTTAATTAGCTGAAGGTTTTCCCGCTTGTGCCCTCAATGCCATACTTACCATGCAAGTAGGACAAAAAACGTTGTTCGCACCACGGACGCAAAACATGTGATTGTAGCTTGGACGAGATTAGGAAAACCTCGGCGATCCTCCCGCGACCTCGGCTTCGCCTCGGGCGCTTTAGATCCCCTCGGTTTCTCTAATCTCGCCCTCGCTGCAATCACATGTTTTGCACCCTCGATACGAAAATAACTATTCCTCTTTAGTAAACTCAATCTTTTGAATTCAGTTGAAAGCGGTTGGAATATTTTGACATACTTTCTGAAGCATTCTTCAACTTCATTAATAATGACGCCATCTTTATTATATTTTTCTTTAAAATATGAATAATTTCATCTTTTAAAGATGGCAGTAATAAATTAGAAATAAAATCTTTAACGAACTCTACAACAGTTTGAACAATTTTTTTTGGATAAACAGGATCGCCGTATAATTCAAGAAGAAAAATTAAAACTGTGTTAACGAAAAAAGCATATCCATTTTTGCAATTAATAAATTTGAATACAAATCAAAATAACTTTTAATTCTCAAAAGAAATTATCAATTGATTAAATTGTAAATTAGTCTTAAATCTTGAATCAATATTCAGTCATATCTACTTTTTTGTGCAAGTAGCATGTCACATAGAAAGATTGTTTCAATATCGCTTTTTACTTTTTTCTCTTTAACTGCTTCGTTTCTGTTTTACTTTTTAAATTCACTTTGTTTACTTCAACAGCAAATTTTGTGACTACTGAGAAAGATTTAGGAAACTGTCCGTAGTATACTAATCGATCAATTGAGGCCCAAACGTAATCACAAAAACGTGGCCATGATTGAAGCGCCATTAAACATTTGTAGCAAGATTCTGTTGCTTTTAGCAGATCTGTAAATTCATACTTTTCAGAATTTACAATTAGGTAAATTTTTGAAATATTATCAACTGTTCCGCATAAAATCATGTAAGGATGTATCTGGCTTCCGTTTCCGGTACCGATAAGTAGTTGACGCGTTTGTGAGAGGGAAATAGTTTTGTGAAAAATTTATAAATAATAACTGAAGGGTGGGCTGTGGAGTGATTGGTAAGTGTAGAGTGAAGTGCGAGGGTATGAATGAAAAGAGTGGATGAAGAGGTAATTGAATGAATGAAGTGTAAAAAGCGGCAAAAAAGAAGAAAAATTGTGAGGTTATGGTGACGGCATGCGAAGTAAGTGAGAGGTAGTATAGAGAGAGAGTGTGATAGAGTGTCGATAAGGTAGAACTTGACAATGTCAAATAAAGAGGTAAGCAATGATGCAAGTGGTAAAAGCGGGAATGAGTCTAATGCGCGAAAATTTGAAAAGGAATTTGACGGGAAAAGTGTTGAATGTAAGGATTGTCAAGTTTTACTTAGGCTAATCAAAAGAACAGTAAAGGAGAACGATGAGGACTAAGATGAAGTTTGGGATGAAATGGACGAAATAAGGAAATTAGACAAAAAAAGGGTTTAAACAGATTGAGGGATTACGAAAGGCAATAAAAGCAATGTTAGAGATGATTGAAAAGTGGGAGGTAAGGTGGGAAGAGGAGAAAGAAGATATGTGGAAAAGTATGGAGGAGTTAGAAAAAGGAATAAAAGAGAGTGAGGAGAGAAGGACGAAAGAATATGTAGAAAGGGAGAGGGTAACATTAAATGAAGGAGTAGAAGAAAAAGAGGGGAGTAGAGAAAAAGTAGATGACGATTAAAAATAAAAATGGGGGAATTAGCGATGAGAGTAGAAGTGATGGAGAAGGAGAGGAGAAAAAGAAAGATTGTGATTAAAGGTATGAAGGTAGGATGGAGAGAAGTCAGAGAGGAGGTAGGAAAACTGTTGTTAAGAATTGGGGCGAAAGTTAAGATCAAGAACGTTAAGGGTGTGAGAGGAGAGGATATCGAAAAACCGAAATTGTGGATTGTGGAATTAGAAGATGAGAATGCTAGGATGGAAGTAATGAGATTAGAAAGTAGGTTGAAAGGAAGTATGGAGAGAATAGATGTTGATAGAACATGGAGAGAGAGAAGGATAAAATGGCTGCTGGAGCAAAAAGCGTGGGTGGAAAGAAGAAACGGAAGAGTGGTGAAAGTGAATAGAGAAAGTATTTGGGTGGATGGAGTGGAATGGCTGGTGAAAGAGGATACACAAAGGGTTATCAAAGTTGAACCGGAAATAGGTTTAGAAGAGGAAGGGAGAAGGTAAAAAGAGCAATTGAAAAGAAGTAACTGGGTTAGTGGATGAATGGAAATGTTGGGAGGATTGAAAGAGGAATATATGAAATTGATGAGTGAATGGGTATGTTTAGAATGTGTGATAAGAATGATAAAGGAAAGAGATTAACCCTGAAAAGGAAAAAAAAGGAACAGGAAACGGAAGCCCAGGCACTTGGCAGTTAGTTAAGTAAGATATTAGAAGAGCGGCGATTAGGTTAAGTTGATTATGTATTAAAAGTTAAGTTTAAGGAAGGATAAATGTAAGCGTTGTTGTATTTAATTTGTATTTGAATGTAAAGGGAGCGGAGGCCCTCGAACCCGTAAGGGATAAGTAAATAAATTATATGTAAGGATGTATCTGTTGACCACAATGTTTAAGCCATTTTTCCAATTCTTCTATTACATCATCCACTTTGTCAACATCCTGAAAATATGTATATGCAAATAAATAAAATAAGGTTCTTAAAAATCTTCTTCTTTTAATGTTCCTAAGGGATTTAATGTATACCTTTACTTGGGATATAAAAGTTTTTGAAATCTCACTCTTAGAAACACTGATAGATTCTGAATTGTCATCTTTCACACTTTTTAGGACAGTTACACATAGTGAAAGAAGAAGCAAAGCTAGTGTACTTGAATATGACTCTAAAAATACGTAAATTTAAAAATTATTTTAAACATATATACATTAGTATATGTAAAAAATCTTTTTTTTCGTCTTTAAAAAAACACGCACATAAAACGTAAAAGGAGTTAATTAAATGATCCTACTGTTCCGAACTTTTAAGCGCACCAAATTTTAATTTTATTTTGATCTAAATACAATTTTATTTAAAATATTGTTCTTCCTACCAAATATTTAATATAGTTCTGAAAAATATTTTAATCCCTATTCTTTACTTTCTATTGCAAAATTATAAAAATATTTTTAGAAAATAAAAGATTTTATTCAAATAAAGGTTTTTAACTTTAAGAACCTTTAATTAATTCAATATTTATTGAACAACATTATACCTTTACTGAGTAAGTGTTTATAGGTTAATAAAAAATCCTTCACTTGCTTCATACGAGAGCTTTTGCAAAGTTCTAAAACTTTGGGAGCAATTTTTGGCCACTTATCGATGAACGTTTGAGCGCATGACAACCAATCATTTTTATTAATAATTCCTTTTTCGTATAAATGCTTACTGATTTTCTTAAAATCTGATTCCAACTATTGAAGGAAAACAAAACGAATTAATTTTTTATTAAAGAAACTGAAAGGCATACTAGAATAAATTTTATTTCTTACTAATGATACTCCTAGAGGTGCACGTATACATGAAAAACTTTGGAAGTATCCATTAAGCGTTAAGTCCTGTTTTTTCTCAAAAAGTATTTTAAATCTTTCGTCAAAAGTATCTTCCCATTTTCGAGTAATTTCAAGAGTATCGTATTGTTTTTTATCAGTGTTTGTCAAGCAATCAAATGTTGCTTCGTAGTCTATTAAAAAAATATAAAATTTAAATATCAAAGACTATATTATTATTTCTAATAAACTGTTTTCTCAAATTTAAAAAAATCTTGTAACCTGCAATAAAATTTTGTCCAGAAAAAAAGGTATCGTTTTCATCAGATTCGGGTATAGTATACCCGCAACTCTTAGTCTTTTTCTGCTATATTTATAACAATTATAAAGACAGCCGCGTGCTCCTATTTCTTCTCCATCTGCGTTTCTATAGGCTGGTATGTAAAATAAATCTGCATCTTCTGTAGGGAACAGTTCAATGATTTCATCTCTAATCCTAAAAAATTCAGCATTTTCTATTCTATAAAAAATGTTATTTAAGAATTATTTAAAATTGAAAATCCTTTTATCATTAAAAAAATTGAATTTAAATCTTCCGAATAAAAATAAACAGTAAAACAATGCAATGGATAGAATTTTCATTATCTAAGTTAATTCTTGAAATGGTCAAACGGCTCTTAAGTTTATTTTAAAATATTTTTTGTAAGAAAATTTAATTTAATTGCAATTAATATGTGAAAACATTTTACATAACAAATATACAATTAAATTTTTTACGAAATGAACCAAAAAGTAAACTTAAAAAACAAATCTTGTTTTTAAATTTGTTTAATTTAAATTTGGTTTGGAAATTATTCAAGATTTTTTTAATTAATAGAGAAAAAAAAATTTTAGGTTATTTTACCTTCCACCAAAAAACATTTTACAAATCATTATAAAGAAGATTGTTTATAAATTACTTTAAATTTCAACTAGTTAAAATTATATTTTAATTAAAAATATCGGTAAACTCACATATAATTTATAGGATCTTCTTTGAGTTTATCAAATAAAACTAATTCTTTTAAACGCGCGTAGTCCAATTTTTTCGTTAATTTATATAATCCGAGAATAATCCGTCCCTCTAAATTTTCCCTTGCATTCAGAAAACGAAATAATTGGTTTTTTTTGTAAAATGTCTCATCTAAACAATTAAAAAATGTTAACAATAAATTTAATTACATTAATCACAAAAATTATAAGAGAAGTATGTTAAAGTTTGTTAAAGTTTGGAATATGTTTATAAATAATTTAAAATATATTTATACCATAATGAAAATATGTACTGGGAAATTTTTTCAATTCAATAGTTTCAGAAGGAAACAAGGATTCAGCGGTTTCAGTTACATTGGATTCACAATCCATAACCACATCGTTATCTTGAAGCTCACAATCCATTTTAAAATTGTCTCAATCTACATTAAACATTTAGTATAAATAGAAATGATATTTAAGATCCACATCAATAAAAAAAATTAATATTATTATTGAAAATGCATTAAATTTTATCAACAAGATAAACAAATGTAAACGTAAGCTTTATCTCATAAATGTCGAATTCAATTTTTAAACAGAATTTGCCTGTTACGAATAATTTAAATAAGACTTACTTATTCACTGCTTTAAAGTTGAGACTGCAGATTAACGATAGGAGCACAGCGGTACTAATGTGAATGCAGCAACGTTCTTAAAATTTTTTCAGTGTAAAAATAGAAATTATGAATATCAATTACCAGGAATGTCAAATAATTAAAAGTGTGACTAAAAATATACGTTGAAAAATCTTTTGCAATTTTATTTATATATAATTAATATCCAAAAAGTACAAGCGCTCCTTGTAGAAATATGTGGCGCAAACTAAACTTATAAACTTACTTCTTGATCACACTTTGTAAAAAATTATCATTTTAAACTGAAGGAGTACAGAGAATGATTTTTCGTAAATTTTCTTTTGAGTAATGTTTCTTGTTATGCATTTGCATGTTTGTTGTTTATTTTGTGTTAGATAATTTGGCGGTATGTTATACAGTTTGGTCATACATGTTAAACTGATTGATTATATGTTATATGTAATAATTTATATATATATATATATATATATATATGGACCAGATCGCGGACTGTTACGTTACATTTGTACGCACATTTCAACAAAAAGTTTCCAAAACCACACAAAATTGAATTGTTTGAATCATTCATGCATGCACCTAAAAGTATGTTTCTCTTATAACAATTTTTACTAATATAAACATTTTCGTATGTTTTGTTATTTAAAAGTTATGAATGTTTTAGTACGGACTGTTACGTTACATAGTTTTGGAAGTAAGCTTTAGAGCTGTTCTACATTGTTGAAAAAGCCTGTTCTTCTAGTGGACTATTTTTAACGTGTAGTAGATAATTTCGTAGCTTTTGAATGCAAGTAATAAAATAAATGTCAATAACACTAAAAAAAATTTTTTTAATTTTTTAGAAACAAAAATATTTGAACTATTACGTTACACGTAAAGACTGTTACGTTACCTGTGCGATTTATGTTCATGTAAAAAGTGAAAATAGGTATTAAAAATGGCTTCCATTGTTTTATTTTACATAATGAACATTAATTCGGTTGTCTTACGACTAAACAATTAAAACATTACAATGGAATATATAAAGTTTCAAGCAAGCGACAACACTCTGAATACACAGCCACACAAAAAAAAATATCTTGATCTGGGAACAAGACCTATATATTCCTATGAATTTTGAAGAGCTAAATCCGAATTCGAGATCAGAATTGGTCAGACGGGTCTGAGTTAGAACGTTCAAAAAACAATTTTTCTCAACACTCTGGTCGAAAGTACGAACATTCGTCCTTGATTTCGAAGCAGAAAGCCTAACATCGCTGCTTTGACAGATGCAATGCAGAAAGCTTCGATGCACTCTGAAGTACTCTGATACACACTAAAATTTCTAGCTTGCGCGCGAGATTTCCGCATTGACACATTGTGATATTTAACCTGAAAGTTCGTTGTTCCATTCTGCATACTGTTGTTCCTTTTTACTATTAAATATGAATGAAACGATTTCATCTGAGGAGTCGTCAGATGAAGAACAAGTTTTGCGAAATTTTGACGCGGAAGCACAAATAATTGTTCGAAACGAAACGCTGCCAAAGAAATCACAAATCTCAAGATGCAAGATATTGAAAACCTTAATAATAAATACCTCGTGTCTATCAACGAATCAAAAAACGATAAACCTCGCCAATTTATAATAGGGGAGCCATTTTATAACAAAGTGAAGCAGTACATTTTATTAAGACCGAAAGAATTATCTAGTGACAGATTTTTTATCTAGTACCATAAAGGTAAATGTCAAAATCAAGTAATTGGGCGAAATAAAATTGAAGAAACACCTCAAAATACAGCTTCATATTTAAATTTACCGAATTCAAAAAATTACACTGGGCATTGTTTTCGAAGGACTGGAGCAACCCTTTTATCGGATTCAGGCGCAAATGTCACTATTTATTTTCTATATTAGGTAACAAAATAATATTTATCTTTTAATTAAATATTTTATTTTTTAATAATACAATAATAAAAAAAATAAATATTTATAGGTTATGTTGAAAACTCCATGAAAAATAGGGAAAAATTTTTTAAAAGCATAACACATGCAGCTGGATCCCATAAGAATTCTAATCCCTCAACTAGTAAGGTATGTTCATCTGAAAAAACCAAGGAGAACAAAGATGAGTCACTTGCAACAGCATCAGATTATGATAAGTATTTTGACAATTTCGAATTAACCGAGCAGGACCTTATTGTAATTGATGAACTAGATCAATTGAAAGACCCCGAATCATCGACATGTCAATTTACAACAGCAAAAAATGAAAAAATACTTTTGCCATGTATCAAATCAAAAGAATCTGAACATTTCACGTTAAAAACACCGATCAAAGTTGCGTTCAAGGAATCACAAAATGAGTCACCAGCAAAAAAAAGAAAAACCGCAGAAGAGAAAATTAATATCAACGAACAAACTTCAGGATCTTTAAATCCAGTAGAAAATGTTAATCATATTAATTCAGATGCCAATCCAAATTCCTGTATTAAATACGTAAATTGTGTATTTAATGGAAACATTGTAAATAATTTTTATTTTCGACCAGATTCTGGAGAAAAGGAAAATCTCAGAAGAGAAAATAATTACAAATCAAGAAACTTTAAGATTATTTAATACAGTAGGAAATATTAATGTTTCCAACTCAGATTTTAATCAAAAATCCAAGATTGAATACATAAATTGTGTATTTTATGGAAATACAATAAATAATTATCATTTGCCAAAAAGTTTTAAAAATAAGCAATAAGTTAAATAAATGTGAGAAATAAATTGTGGAAATAATTTTGTTATTTGTAGAAAAAATATTAAAATGTTTTAAAAACTGACTTTATTTATTTTGTAAATAAAGAATATAATAAGAAAAAATATTAAATAATAATAATAAATATTTTGTTATTTTGTTCGACTTTTTCAAATAAACGTGACTTTTTTCGACTTATTTTAAAAGTAGTAGAAAATTTGAACTCAAAAAGTTTAAAGAAGGATGAATTAAAATGTTGTTTTTTAAAGTTATTTAAAACAATTTTATGCGTTTTTGATGCCTGCCCCCGTCCAGCAGCACTCGCTTCGCTCGAGCTGCCAAATGTCGGACAGGCATCGAAATTTGATAGAAAAAAAACGTTTTGTTAAACAGTAATCAGAAATAAAAACGAAAGCTTTCACGGAGTTAAATTAATTTCAGATATGTATTTAACTATTTTCACATTAAATATATTATTTTAAATTTATTTCTCTTAAAAATGAAATTATTTTACCATATAGATTGTTTAATGTTAAATCATTTTCTATTAAATTTTTTTTGATAAACTCGCGCCCATTACGTTTGTACCTAGCATCTCTGACGGTGTCCGACAGAGGCATGATGTCTGATCTCTTAAAGATGTCCGTTCAATCAGGCTGTCATGTTTGTCAGTAAGAACGTTGTTAAATTTTTTTTAATAAGATTGTGAAACGTGCTTTCGACCGGATGTTAAGAAAAATAGTATACGCTACACGGGCAGAAGTTCGAAAGCCCTGAAGTGCGCGACATAATGCCCTCGGCTTCGCCTCGGACATATTGTCGCGCAATGCAGGAATTTCGGACTTTCTGCTCTTGTAACGTAATATACTATAAAATCGCTAATATAGCAGACAAAAATATTTTTTTTTAATAAATGCTTAATTAAACTCACTATATGGGGGTTTATAGGGTCGCAGATAACAAATCTATTCATGACTTTTTAAAGTTGACAGTGGAAAAATCAAAATGTCTGAAAAAAATTAAAATTTTTAAAAATGATAATAAAACTGAAATTTGGATGTACGTTTTGAATCTAGGTTCAACGTTTACAAGATTATGAATAAATCCTGACCTTAAATAGTATGATAAGAATGTATATTGAGTTTCATTCATTTAATCAATAATTTAACATTTTTGTCTAACATTTTGCATTTGTCATTTAAAATTTTGAAAAGTCATGAATAAATTCGTTATCAGAGTTCCCAAAAACCCATAAATATTGTGTTTTATAAAATTTGTAGAAAATTATGCTTTTTTGTCCTCTATCATACATCAACTGTTTTGAATGTTGAAAAATTATGAGCGAATTCATTATCACCGGCCCCAAAAATCCCCATATACTAGTTTTATTAATTTTAATCAATAAGATAAAGTTTGATCCAACCTGGATGACATGTTTAATTTTTTGTACAATTCGCGCTATTTTCGCGTCGCTTTTTTTAAATATAACGTATTAAGGGGATGTGATGGATTATGATGTCACTGGTTTAGGAAAAATTTTTCCGTAACTTTTCTGCCAAAATATTGATTATTTTGTCACGAAACTTGGTAGAATTACCTAAAATATTATTAGGAAGGTCTTTCTGAATCAAAATTAGTTTTGAAAAAAAATGCAAATTTTTCTAAAATTTTCCAAAAATAATTTTGGGCCAAAATTCGATCGAATTCGGGTCAGAGAGACCTTCCTAAAGACGTTTTAAGTAAATGCACCAAGTTTCGTGACAAAATATTCAATATTTTAAGAGAAGAGTTACAAACAAAGTTTGCCTATACCAGTGACGTCATAATCCATCACATTCCCTTAATAAAGGTATGTTTTTAATGTTCAAATAATTTGCGTCAATTTCAGATTCAGTGCATCAAAATACATAGGAATGTATGGTTTTTATTCACAGATCAAGATACTTTTTTCAGGATGTTGTGACATGGGTGAAAAAAGACTGTAACGTTACAAATTGATTTTGGCTCTGAAAACAGAAACAATTGAATATGTTGCTGATTTTATATTTTATTTAGAAAATAACATAAAAATGCTCGAAAAAAATTAAGTCATTGTATTTAGTTGACGTGATAGATTTGGCGTCCAAAAACTTTTTGGGATTTTGGACTGTTACGTTACATTAAAAAAAGCGGTCGAATTATTTTGCATTACAAATGTTATAAAAATTTTTTTCTTTTAAGTATTTAATTTAGTTACTTTCAGTTAACCTAACTCTATCCGAAAATAACGGATAGTACGTAAAAAGTAACATTTATTCAATAAAAGGCAACTTTTTGTTTCGTGTTACGTTTTTGTTCAATTTTATTCAGAGTCGTATCTAGGAATTTCAGCGCCCGGGGCAAAATGTCAATCTTGCGCCCCTCCCCCCCCACTTCTTTTTTATGTACATAAATTAGAGTTTTTATATATTATAAATGCTTTGAATATTCATACCATTATTTTATTTGCAAATACATTGAATAGAGAAAAATAATTTTTAAAGTGAAAATTTTCTTGATTTTTCCTGTGCAAATGTTTCAATAACTTTCTCGTAGTTAATTTGTTTTGCAATATCATATTCGATGGACAATATAGCTAGATTTGTTAAACATTCCTGTCCAATTTTCGATCGTAAATATGTTTTTACTAACTTCAATTTACTGAAAGATCTTTCACAGGATGCGGATGTTATTGGTAGGGTAAGTGCCAAACGAAGACTGATTTCAATGTTGGGATAGCTACTTGCTAATCCATATTCGTGTATAAAATTTAACATTGTAATTAAATATGCTTTTTCTATGTCTTTTAATAAGGACGAAGCCTGATACTTAAAGCTTTCTATTTCTAAACTTATTTCATGAGCATCCAAATCTTCTGTATATTTTAAAGCTAAATCTACTGCATCTTTTTGCAAATCATCAATAGATGTAGTACACAAGTAAAACACTGTCAAGAAATTGAAATCTGATGCTAAACTGGACAAAGTTTCAAATCTCCACTTGATTTGTGAAATGATTGTATCAAGTGCTTGATATACTTCAATTTTGAAAGATTCATTATTTGGAATACATGCACCCTCGTCTTCAAGTTTTTCATCAAAGAATTTCTTCACTTTTCGTTTTCTTTTTTCTGGAAATACTGCACTTATAGATACCTTTTCACATAAATCTCTTGCATTTTTTAAACAATCATCAATACCATTATCCCTGAAATCTTGTAAATAATTATAAAGGCCTTCAATATGTTTTGCTGCTTTTTCTATTGATTGCGTTTTTTCTTGTAGGATAACATTCACACGATCAATGTTCATTAGAATCTTTTTCCATGTAGCTAGTGGAAAAATAAATTTAAAATCAATAAGTTTGATTATCGAGTTTGATAAAGAAACTGTATCAGCATTTAAATGTAGAAATTTATTGTCAGATATTTCATGCAAAACCTTAAGTACTTCAGGGATTTGCGAATGTAAAGCATCAACTGATTGATATTTTGATGACCATCTTGTATCAGAATGTCCTTTTAACGATAGTTTTAAGTTTGACAAGGTTTCCCAACGTCCTGTAGATCCAGAAAAATAATTAGAAATGTGTTGTACGGTACCAAAAAATGTTATCATATCAGGTGTAACACTAGCCGCATGAACACCTGTTAAATTCAAACAGTGAGCTCCACATGGCGAAAATTTTGCATATTTGTTTTGTTGCGATATGCGTGTTTGGACTCCACTATATTTTCCGGTCATACTAGCAGCATTGTCATATGACTGTCCTCGGCAATCTGATAACAATAAACCATCTTTAGAAAGTTTAGACATAATTTCCTGTGCGAGACCATTTCCAGTTTTCTCATTTGTGTTAATAAAATCAATAAAGCTCTCTTCAATTGTACACTTTCCATCCTGAATGACAACGTAACGAATAATTTGGCTCATTTGCTCCTAATGAGCAACATCTGTAGTACAATCAAACGATATACTATAGTACTTTGATCTCTGAATTTTTGTAATAATTTCTCTTCTGACACTGTTACCAAGTAAGTTAATAAATTCATTCTGAATAACAGGAGACATATATGATAAAGAACCTTTAGTGATAGATGCATTATGTTCAGCTATTTGAGAATTATATTTACCTAAAAGTTCGAAAACACTAAGAAAAACGCCGTTTTTGTTCAAACCAATCTGTTCCTCTTTTCCTCTTAAAGGTAGATTGTTTTTTGAGCAAAACAATATAACATCTAAAATTACTTTAAGAATAAATTTCCATTTTTCTTTTTGTGTTAGAATTAAGCGTTCAAATTCATCATTTATTGATCCACCTGTTTTTAATCGTCTTTTTATCTCCTTCCAGAGTACATAACACTTTCGGTGTTCTTTTGTATTTTCATGTTCAACAAATCTTGGATTAAGATGTTTCCAATCAGAAAACCCTTTCTCTGGATTTGAAAACTTTGATTTGTTTGTAAACATCAAACAGGCGAAACAAAATATTGCTTTACAATTGCTACTATAGATCAACCACTCTCTTTCAATTTTTTCATTATTTGGTAAGATTTTTTTAAACCATTCAACTGAAAAAATACGACCATTCTCTGATATTGACAATCTAAAATCACAGTGTTTTCCTTGTTCTGGTCCATGTAAAATTAAACAATCTCTGAATTTGTCATCAATCTTTAGCCAAGATTTTGGATCATTATAATTTATAATATTCTTTGGATTATCCAGAAAAGCATTTTTAGAACTATTAAAACAATGGTCAGACTCAAATATTTCTTCTTTATCGCGTCCAGTAATTTCTAAAAAGTATATATTCTATAATAAGTATAAAAGAAAACTAATTAAATACTAGTCGTACCTGACATTAAAAAAATAATTAAATAAATAATTTAATAATGTGCTATTACTTACCACATTTACAATCATTAGCTATATTTGTACTTATAGAAACAGAACTCGCAGAACAATGATCAGTCTCAAATACTTCTTCTTTATCACAGTTAATATCTAAAATGAATAGTCAGAAATAAAGAAATTTATGTAGCACTAACAAATAGTATTTTTAAAAGTATTTTCTGTAAGAAAGCTTGTATTAATAGACACTAAAGTTTTTAATTTTAATTTCAAAATGAATACATTTATTTTAAGGCGTTTTAATTCTTCTTCAAACTCTAATTTTCGAAAATTTGTCTAATATTGTAGTTCAGTTCTCCTTGGCAATTTTCAAAGTTAAAACATTTTCTGTTTTTACTTATATTTATGGTTATGTTTCACATATGAAAAAATTTAAATATTGTATTTAATTTTTCTTTCTTTTGTTTTTTTTACTATAATTTTGTGCACAAAATTATTTAACTCAAGCCTTCTTACCAGGATATGTTAGTTTTTTTACATTAATTGAAAGATTTAATAATTTACTATTGCTAACCATTCTCATTATCTTCCGAATTGAAACATAATTTACTTTTTGGTTTAAAACTTGCACTTGAACTTTCTACTTCACTTAAATGCTGACTTTGCACAGCATCATTTTTTTGATTACTTGAATTTGCTATCCATAAATTCAATGTATTCGATAATTTTTTATCTTCTTCACTTCGCAAATGTCTCCGTCTACGAAATTCAGCACCTGATGGTTTTTTTTTTGACATTTCCAGAATATAAAATTAATTTAACCTAAAATTCTCTCTATTCTGTGGGACAAAAAAAATATATTTAAATAACATTTAATTTAATAATTTACCATAATACTTCAGACATCAAACCTGTCAAAATATTTAAGAACTAAAACATTAAATTTTGATCTCTAATTTGTAAAAATCTAACAACTAGTGGTTTTGTAAATACACCTTGTATACACAACCTTTTGACAGTATCAAACCATAGACATTATACATAATAGATGTCGAACATGACTTTTATCTTCCACCAATGATACAAACTTAAAGGCTAAGAAGACACACGCGGAGAATTAAGGTACGGGCACACCTCTGGAAGCAAGGAGCTGGCTTACTTCCAGAGGTGTGCCCGTACCTTTAGGGCGCAGTCACTTCGAGCAGATTATCAGAATAGACTTTAGCCAATCAAAGTTTATGGTATTTACGGTATTTCACTCCGGGAGCGATTGGAGCTCAGGGATTGGACAACCTCTATTTGACATAACTTTTAGCCACAAGGCAGTTTTAAAGGCTATCGCGTTGATATTTATTTCATTCAATACTTTGAGATGTATATAGCCTGCAAATAATCAAGAACCAATGAAATTTGAAAGTAACATTTTTTTCCGTGGTTTCATTTTTCGCGACATGGTCCATATGTAAAATAGTTTATGGTTTTATATTATTATCATATACATTATTTTTGTACATAAGTTCAGGATTTTCAATTGAGATAAATTATAAATCCTTTGCTCTGCGAAAAATATATTAACACACTATAAACTGAGTATGACAACCGAAGAATCTGAAACAAAACAATATGTGAATGTTTAAATCAAAGTAATTAATAAAATTAATTAATCGAATAAGTTTATCTACAGTGAAAAAAGGGTTTCTTAAACCAAATAAATATGTTTCTTTTTAAATACAATGTGGTTTAAAGAAAGATGATTAGAAAAAATACAGCGATTTTTAGCCAATTTCCAGTTTCTTGGGTGAAACAATTTTGAATTGAATTATGAAATTAATGAAAAGCTTTTAATACACTATTCATTTGGTGAACCATTTTTTCCCAATAAATATTAAAGTGGAATTAATTACAAATAGTGGCAAAAGTTAAAATGGACACTGGGGCCAACCACCCTCCATTAATAATTATCGGTTTTTCGGATCTTCTCATTATTTAAATTAGATTTAATCTAGTACTATTTGATAATACAGTCCAATCTGTACTATACTAATCTGTGTTCCCAATATCTTTGCTCTTCAATTAGTAAAGGTAATGCTCAATTAATGTTTTTTAAAAATTTTAATAAATCGTAATAAAGACTGTGCAATTCTGCTTTTTTATTTTCGCTGACTGCCTGATATTCTTATACCTTCATTAATTATTATCAGATTTTACTTTAAAATCAGAGAAACCCTTTACCTGCTGTTTAATCAAATGACCGTGCCAACAATATACCAGCATTTGAATTAAAATACTTATTAGAGAGCAAACCATAGTCCAAAATTTTGCAGAAGTCACACTTAAGGTCGACAACAAATACGAACTAGCGCAAACATCCACTGTCATTGCTAATAATTGAAAGAAGAACACAAACCAGTAAATAGAATTTAGCTTTTCTCCAAATCTGTTGAAATTTTGTAAATTATACGAAAATAAATTATAAAGGAAAACTAATTCATGTCTTTTTTTATTTCAGAAATCGAATAAAAAAGTATGAAAAGTTAAAGAAACTACACTTACACATACATGGTTTGATGATGTTGTACCCACATTCCAAGAACATTTTGCTTCTGTTTATAAAAATTAAGAGATTGCAATGTAGTGGAAAACTGAGGAAGTTTCTGGATTCGATACATAGAAATTTCCAGTTGAGCACAAAGTTGCAGCATCATTACCATAGTAAAGGTATCAATTGCAATAGTTGCTTCTTCTACACTAAAAGATCCTACAGCTTGAAGAACATAGATTATCCAAAATGATAATTTATTTTCCAGATTAACAGGTACTCAGGCTCTCAAAGGTAATACTGCATTGGAATTATTCGTAAAATTTTATTTTTTAAACCACCCTAGTGTACATGTCTCTGCTCTGGAATTCTTGCATTTTAAAAGAGTTGTCTCTTAACACCGAGAGACTTCTTTGAGATTTACTTTTAATATAGTGTTTAATACGATATTGTGTACAATCAAGAGTTATTGTTAGTAACTAATTTTCAAATTTTATTTTCTTAAATATCGGTTTGTTTTAGACAATGAACCAAAATCAAGGATAATAGCTAAATAAACATATGACGCTATTGGCGAAAATTTTAAAAAATCGTTGATATTCAATTTGCTAAAAAACGCAATAAAGACCTCAAAAAATAATAATCGAGAAATAGTCATGACGCCATTTAACTCCTTTTTACCGCCGAAGGCGTTAATATTTTTTTGTACTCATGTTCCGTCATGGATACGTAAAACAATTTATGTACATATAAATAATATTAATAAATAATATTATTTATGTCACAAAATAATATTATTTATAAAACATGAAATTATACTCTTAACAATATAGGGCTTTTATTCAGCTGCCTGCGCTTGCGTCATTAAGTAAGATTTTAAAAAAGTAATGACATCTACTTAAATTATTATTTTGTAATATTGAGAACACTATCCTGCAATGTTGCCTTAATATTACGTGCTATTTCGGTAATTACTAAAAATCATTTACTTACAGATGTGAATGTATTAATTGACATGGAAAAGATTTTTCCTGTAGTGAATAAAATTGGTCTTTCGGATCTTTTCATTATGTAAACAAGATTTATTCTTTAGTAACTTGGCAATGAGATCCAATTCATACTATAAATTGCATATGCAATTTCTTTGCTCTAAAATAAAAAATACATTATAATGAATATTTCAATTTCTTTTACACAGAAATTATTACTGAATAATATTATTAAGAGATCAAATTAATTGTTACGAAATCAAACAAAATTACTTTCTCCATGACCACATTTCCAGGCCAACAATATAAACAAAGAAACATGATTCCACCTAGAGAAAAACTCATCCGCCAGAATTTTATAGTTGTAACACTTTCAATTAAAAGTAAATATGTGCTCGTACATACGTCTATGGTCGTGGCACACAATTAAAAAAAGAATACCCAATTACATGTATCGTTTAAAATTTTTCCAAATCTAAAATATATTTTAGAGAAAAAATTACAAGGTAGGCAGAAACACACGATATACATTATAATATATTACACTGGTCGACAACAAAAGGATTTTTTTTTGCCACAAGAGTAAACCATAGTGATTCTTATAGGATCTTTCCCGTAGATTACGAATCTGTAAGTGAAATTGGTCCATCATGTCTCAGTTTTGAGAAAAACAAGGTTAAAGTGTCAAAAAATATAATTTTTGGTAGTATTCAGACAGCTATAAAAAATTAACGGGAAGTGATAAACATCTCAAATAGGGCTTAAATGAGAACTCAAACCTTCCATTTAATAATGTTATTAAAAAATGATTAAATTAACTGTGAAAGAAACTATTGTGCAAAAACATATTGTGCAAAAGCTTTCTCTGCTTACTTACATTTAAATCTAATTTATAGTTTATATTATTAAAAAATTCATTCTTACGTATTTTTAGGCTATTTAGTAGAAATGTTACAAGTATTTTGCCAAATTCTTAGTTATTAAAAAATCATATAAATTGAAAATTTCTAATATATACATACTGATTGATGACCCACCGGGGGTCATTTTTATGTGGGTAAGGGGACTTGCACCTACGTGAAAATTAAAATAAAAAAATTAAAAAATTATTTTTGTCAACAATTATCCCGTTTTAGGAAGATCCGTCGGGGGTCATCTCAATGTAGAGGGGTGACTTGCACCCACTTGAAAAGCGTTGATGCGCTATTTGCGCGTGTTGTACAGTACTGTTTCAATGAGATAAAATGTAGAGAATTTAATTCTCTACAATTTATTTTTAAAAAAATTTTCAGTACGACTTACGGTTTTTGAGCAAAATGAAATCGAAAAACATTTTATATTTCCACTTCCCCAAGGGGGGATTCCAACTATTTGGTTTTAAGCTAGTCACATGTGCCTCTAACGATTTATGAAATAAACTGGTTTAGTGTATTTTTTTCCAAAAAAATTATAGATTTACTGTACTATATGCCGGTGTTGCATTTCTACATGTACCTCTATATAATGTTTAGAAATGCTGTATTAAAGAAGCATCTTAAAGTTAGCTGCCGGTAGCCAAAAATGACTTTATACAAGCTAAATTTCAGTGAAATGAACCCTATCGTTAAACAATCTCTAAATCATTGGTAGAAATCACTAATTCCGTTGTAAAGAGCGGACAAAATTATGGAAATCGATTGGATGCTTAAAACATTTTTGGTGGGGTTTTTGTCATACCAATATCAGATTACGGTTTTTAGCTGTATTGTCGACTTTGGCTGCTATAAATTCCTAAAAGAACAATTTTCATATTAATGCGAACAAACCTAATGAATTTCTGTTATTTTACGATTTTTTTGCTATTTTGATGATTTTTACTCATTTTGACTGCTTTAAACTCCTAAAATGACAAATTTAACTTCAAATCAGTTATCGTCGATCTGACAACTACGTATTAAAAGAAAACTTACTAATTAAACAACACAATTTGACATAAAAATGCGGGCAGAACAAATTTTTTTTTTACGATTTTTAGCCATTTTAGGTGCTTTAAAATTTTTAATTGTACAATTTAACTTCAGATTCTTAATCTACGATCCAGAAAGCACCTTATAAAAAAGCAAAGTCATTAATTTTACACCACAATTCTACACAGCAGTGCGGATAGACAAAAATAATTTTTAAAATTTTTTACTTTTTTGCGATTTTGACTGATTCTAACTATTAAACTATCAATTTTGATCTCAAATTCACAATCTGCGACCAAAAAATTATCCAGGAGATATAAAAAACTACGAGTTTCTTTCAATGATTCAACAGAATTGCGTAAACATTAAAATCTCAAATTTGAATTTTTTTGCATTTATTCGCGATTTTGACCAAGTAAAACTTTTAAATTGACATTTTTTACCCCAAATTCACAATCTGCGACCCAAAAAATATCTAAGAGACATGAAAAACTACAAGTTTCTTTCATTGTCTCAACACAATTGCGTGGACAGGCAAAAATTCAATTGTACTTTATTATATTATTATTAATATTATTAATTATTAATATTATAATTATTAATATTATTAATTAATATAATACTTGTTTGAGTGCTATTGTTTGCACTGCACGTTGTTCTGGGATAGGTAGATATGTTTTAATCCGCGTTTATTGCGTCAATGACTAAGTCTAAAATTTTCTCGAATGTTTGTTCCTTAGTTTTATCAAATTTTCCGGGGAAAGATTCTACGCTTTTTAAAGTATGGGCAATAGTACGTTCATAGCTCTCCATAAGCTTTCTTTCACATCTGCCTTAAAAATTAACGTACAACAATTTTTAAAAAATTCTTTTAAAGGTGACGAAAAATGCTTTCAAATGCCATTTATAGAATTGAAATGTGATAATTTCTTAAAAAATTGTATCAAGTTAAAATTTTTCAAAAAAGTGAAAATTTTTATTTTTTATTTTAAGCACTTAAACAATAAAAAATTGTTTTTAAAATTTTTTCTTAGGTATTGTTTCAAGTCAAATATTTAAGCTTTAAAATAAATATGTGATGAAGGTTTTATCTTTATTATTAATGAAGATTTGTAATTCCCTTGCATGCCGTAGGGTGGGCAAATCCTTGTGAGCGGCACTGTATTTATAAATAATTTTCAAAATTCTTGACACTTTCGAACAAATAAATACCGAATTTCTAATAAAATAAAATTTTTGATTAAGGGTGTAGTTATTCTGCGAATAAAAGGCTAAGTTATTACAACTGTTTAGATTTAACTACCATAAGTGCCTTTAGGGCGCAGTTTTAGTTAGATCAACGCAACCAAAAATTGTTTTTTAATTGGTATAAAAAACATTAACACCCAAAATAGGAAACATCAATTTTCATTATAAATTTTAGCACGAAAAAAGTTTATTCGAGTCGAGAAAATTTTAAAGTTTTTATGTATTTTTTTTAATCCTCTTCACTTGTGTAGGCGGTTATACACTTTCAACAAGATGATTCAGAGAAAGGTATTTGCATTACTGAAGGAACCAAAGCTCGCGAGAACGCTGAGTATAGTTACCCCTGTGAAATCAAAAATTTTAATTCCATAACCTTTAATCTCCTAAACCTCTAATAACTTAGTTGTTTTTTTTTTTCATTCAAGTTTTAAAACAAATTCTCAATCTACAAATAACTTTAAAGTTTTTTGGCTCAACAGATTTAAAATTTAAACAACATTTTCAAATCTCTGAAAAAATTTGGACTTTTATGCTCTTTATATGCAGACTCTAAAGCCACACATTAGCTATAAATATATTCACCTTTTATTTCTAAAAAATAATTCTAAAAATCTTATTTGTTTTCATATCTCTTTATTAAATTTCGTTTAAAAGTTAATTGAATCTTAACTATATTCTTTACGTTCTAAAACATTATAACTTATTTATTTTCTTGAATGCATTAAAACATTATATAGTGAAAAAGACATTCTCAAAATCTGAAATAATTGGTTTAAAGTTATTATTAATATAAAAAATCAGAAGTAAAATAGCATATGAATTAGTATCTGAATTTAGCATTAACTTTTGAAATAAGAAATATTAAAATATGTGTGTTCTAAAAGTATTCTTAAAACGTTAAAAAATTAAAAAATTATGAAGAATTATCTACTAACAAATGCGATCGTTTCAATAGTCAATGGAAAGATTTTTACGGCAGTCAATGTAATTGGTTTTTCCGATCTTTTTATTACGTGAACAAGATTTTTTTTAAGTAGCTTGGTAATAAAATCCAGTCCATACTGTAAACTGCAAATCCAATTTCATAACTCTAAAATAAAAAATGGAAGGATTATTAAAGATTATTTCAATCGACACAAAGGTACATCCAGTATATTAATATATAAATACAAATTCAACAGGAATTTTCTGGATAGGAAATTAATTCATTTTACTGCATATTGAACTCTCCATAGAGAACAATTAACTCCAAAAATGAGATCCATGATTCTCTATGGAGAGTTCAATATGAAATAAAATAAATTAATTTTTTATCCAGAAAATTCCTGTTGAATTAGTATTTATATTTTAAAAATTATTATTATTAACATAATAATAACATAATAATAAGTTTACAGTCCATACTGTAAACTGCAAATCCAATTTCATTACTCTAAAATAAAAAATGGAAGGATTATTAAAGATTATTATTATTGACAATAAATTTCAAACTTCAATTATCCATTCACTTCGGCCTTTAACCATCCTTTCATTCTGTCCTCATGCAAAGTTTGGCACCGGAGATTATTTTTGTTTTAAAACAGCTACATTTGAAAAAATGTATTTTTATATTAATTTCATGAATTTAAATTTTATTTATTTAAGTATTAATGAGTTCTCCTTAATCTAAATTTTATAATAATTAAAAAATTGTAAATTTATATGTTATGTTTAATAATGATTTATTAAATTATAAACGTGCCTTCTTTAAATCTATACTTTACAGTTTTTAATAAAGATTCAAAACCTTTTAAAAATATACGTACCAAATTAAATTTCTTCAAATAAATATGTCGTGGTTTTAATCTCAAACTGGTTATTTTTTATTGTGATAATAAATGATTAAACTTATTTAATTTCTAATTATATTGTAGGTTTGAAATTATATTAGGGGCAATTCTATATTAAATCAGTTTAGTTGGACTAACAAAAAATAAAATTTACTGGAATATAGTTTTTACTATATTATAATATTATGGATTTGACAAGCTCATCAGGCTAAAAACTCATTAAAATCAATGGTCCCAACATTTTCATAAAAACACACTGAACATGAAAATCACGTACTTAAAAAAATACATAAAATTTAAAATTGAAAAAGAATCACTGTATACTAATAATTATAAATGAATAACATTTTTGTTTGAAGAGACTACAATTTTGGTAAATTAAAATTATTTAATTCAATTGATGTAAAAATTCTTCTTTCAAAAGTTTATGCGTATAGAACTTTAAATTGCTTGTACAGTCGAACCTGGATAAGTGGAACCTGAAGGGACCAAAATTTTTGTTCCACTTATAGAGGTATTCCACTTATCCAGGTCATTTAAGGTCAAGTTACTTGTGTAGGGACCGCAAAGGAAGTTCCACTTAAAGAGAATTCCCACTTATCGAGGGACCACGTATCCAGGTTCGACTATATTTAGATTTTTGTAAATTAAGATCCTAAAATGTTTTAAATTATTCTTTATTAATAGAAATCTGAATAAATAAAGGAATTCAGAATCAATAAATTCATGTATTGATTGATTAAAATCTGAATTAAATTTAAGTTTGAATCGATATAAAATAACCAAATTTCATTTGATTTGAAGTTTCATTATTTCAATTCTTTTTATATGAATAGTCAAAATTTTAAAACCTAGTTACAATCTTAGTCTTAAAATTTGGATTGATTGAAGTTTTGATACAATGCAAATTTTTTATAAAAATATTTAAATTCTATAATAATTTAAACATGATTTGATTAAAATTTGAACCATTAAAAGCTTTTAATAATTGGAGTTGATTAATTATTAAAATTTGAATAATTCATAATTTCAACGAATTAAAGTTTAAAATAATTTAAATTCTTGTTAATAAAATCAAGCTTGAAATTTTTAATTTGTAAATGTGAAAGATTAAAATAATTTTTGTTCCCAGCGTTAGGAATTAAAATAAAAATGTGTTTTATTTTAATCTCAAAACTTATGTTATATTGCAATTTTTATTAATTAAAGTTTAAAATAATAAAAATATGATTCGATACAAGTTGAAATTTTTTTAATCTGGAAGAATTAAAATCCTAGGGTCTAACTTTGTCAAGATACGTCAAAAAATCGTGATTCTAAATTTGGGGGTGAAATAACACTGTGTAACAAAAAAAAAGTTGCCTGCACTTTTATAGAGAACTAGTACAAACTCTTGGTCTAGTAAAACTATGAAAAAAGGTATGTGAGAAATTTCCCATATACCCCCAAAATTTCATTTAGAATCAAAAAACCGTTTTTTAGTGAATTTATGTGAAGAATTACTAATAACTTCCTTAATTTTGAACAGATTTTCAAAATTTTGTTTTTATTTAAAAGGGGAAAAGCACACCTTTTTTTAACTGTGTATTGCTCGTTTACTCTAAATAAAAATTGACGAGACCGCACTTGAAAATATTTGCGATTCTTCGATTTTTTCCCATTTTTTACTTTAACGAGATTTTTAGAATATTATTGAATCTTAAAGATTTTTTTATAATAATTTCATGAAACATGAAAGTACAGTTAATTCTGCGTAAAATGAGCATTGTTTGAAATATTTGAATAAAAACTGACGGAGTTACACTCAAAGATTTTTGACATTAATTATTATAGTTTATCCATTATTTTCTACTATAAAAACTATTATTCTAGGATAATCATGCAAAAAGAAAATTTTTTCCAGCATAGATTGTAAAGTTTAAAATCTGGATAGGAATATTTACATTTTTTTTTAGAAAATTTTCCTTTCAAGAATTAAAAATGTACTATATTCAGTAGAAAAAAATTTTTATTTTACACAATTATCCCAGATTACAAACCTAATAGTAAAATTTATTTACTAAAGTTTTTCAGTGTATATGAATTTTAAGATTTTAAAAATTTGTCGCTAAAGCAAGTACTTCAAATTTGATGTAGAGTTTGCAACAGGGTGCTTTTCAATTTTTATTTCATCTAGTTCAATTCATTAACTAGAAAAACAAATATCTCACACTGACTTTTTGATAGATTTAATATGTTTTGAATATTTATTTTTAATATTGCGTATCGTTCCCTTGATCTTGATGCAGAGGGAAGATATTCATCAATTTCACGATTAACATCTTTACTTTAGCTTAATTTAAACTTTAATTAACGAGCTGGACCTGCTTTAATTCACAAATTGCAACTGATTTTTAAACCTTATTCAGAATTTTTGGTTTCGTTATACTTTTAACATTAGCATACTTTATGATTTTTCGTGTTTTGTATTAATGACAGGTTACTTTTGTTGTGCAGAAATATGGGGTTTATGAACTACGATATGGCTGATAATGCCATATCATTAGAGAAGGTAGAGAAATTCGAACTTTCTGGGCACTTTTCGATTTCCATTTTTTGAATTTTAAAAAACATTCAACGCACGCAAATTTTGGTTCATACCAGCGATCAGAGAGATATAATTAGGATTAAAAAAATCGCTGTAGACATCTATCACGGCTTTATTATTTTCTAACTTCCAGAAATACTTTTGATCAAAAAACAAACAACATATAAAACAAGACTTACTTCTATTGTCAAACAAATCAGACGAAAAAGAAAGGAATAACGATAAGTCCTTAGAGGGCTAAAACAATTTTTTAAATTTAGTTATATCACTTCTGATCGTTGATATAAACCACAATTCATATCAGTTGATTGTTCTTATAAAGATACAAAACAGAGGGAAACTGAGAGTACGCACGTAATGCAAATGATTGTTTCCTGTTATCGAATGCGCTCTTGCGGCCAAAATTCGAAGCTTAGGTGGTTAGCTATATAATATTGCCTAAATCGGTGAGGCAATACACACGCAAAACCTAATGGCTGACGAGTCACGTTCTAAATTGATCGGGCGTCTTCGTGCTTCTTTGCATCAATTCAAGAAACGTAAGGAATAGAACCATAGCTTGTAAAATAATTGCAATTATTTTTGTTTGTTTCTTGACATATTATGTTTGAAAACACAAAATAATTAATCAACTGTTACTAATCATCAGTCTAAGTAATTGTAAATATGCTTTTAAGCAAATTATTCCTGTTATAATTAACTAATTTTGTCAACGTAAAGCTAAAAGTGCAGTCTTTTTTAAAGTTTGTAAAAATGTATATCATCCTTTGAAAGACGAAAAAACGTTTACGAATTTTTAGATTTTAGCTAAAATCTTACAATTTCTTAGACTTTTGAATTAATTTAAAAGAAAAAACTTATCCTTTAATAAATTCAAGAACAATTAATATTATAAAATAAACTCCAAACAATTTTGAATTTATTATAATACATACTAGCATAATAAATTTCAGAATATCTTGAATTTTATACTGAATTTTATCAAATCAAAATAAATTCTAGATCATTTTAGATTTATTTTTAGATTTTTTCGATAATAGAATAAATTTCAAATACTTATTTATTTATTAACAAGTTTTAAAGTATTTTATATATACTCTATAATTTTTTAGTTTCTAAAGTGAATTATAGAACATTATTCCAAAAAAGTTCTAGAAAATTTATAATTATACTATAAATTATAGAACATTTAATATTTCTTTACAATTTTAGACTCTAAATAAAAAATTGCAGAATTTTCCTGAGAGTTTGTAACAAAAAACAGAATATTTAAGATTCTAGAGTGCAGAAAACTTTAAAAGTTATAATTAAATTCAGAACATTAAAGACTTTTTTATATTTAAATTCTGGATTATAATTCAAAATCTTTTAGACTCTAAAATAAATTCCAGGTGACTTAATACTTTAGAATAAATTTTACAGAATTAAACACTTTATAATAAATAGTTTATTCAGACAATACCGTCTATTCCATTAACAAATACAATTAATATTAGCCAATTAATAAACTCGTTTCCGTTGATAAAATTTTTTTTATAACTACTCTTTGTTTGTTTTTCATACATGTCACCTGATAGATCAGCCTTATGATTTGCACACTATCAACATTTCTGTTATCCAAAATATCGTCTGGTCATCGTATGTAACTGCTTCAGGAAAAAACTCAAGCGTTATTTCTTTAAATCGAGGGCATTTACTAAGAAGGTGAGTTAAGTCCACACCATCATTAAAACAGAATGTACAACAATCAATACTAAAAATTCTATATCTCTTCTCATTCAGGTATAAACATTTTATAATAAATTCTGGAATATTTAGGATTTTTTTCTTATTATTTAGATTCTAAAAAGACTGCACTTTTAGCTTTACGTTAACAAAATTAGTTAATTATAACCGGAATAATTTGCTTAAAAACATATTAACAATTACTTAGACTGATGATTAGTAAAAGTTGATTAATTAGGTTATGTTTTCAAACATAATATGTCAACAAACTGGAAAAAAATAATTGCAATTATTTTACAAGCTATGGTTCTATTCCTTAAGATTCTTGAATTGATGCGAAGACGCCCGATCAATTTAGAACGTGACTCGGCAGCCATTAGGTTTTGCGTGTGTATTGTCTTACTGATTTAGGAAATATTATATAGCTAACCATTCTCTCTGTACCAAAATTCTAATGATTGCTGGGGACGACACCGACAATTAAAAAATAATATTCTATATTCTAATAACTAAAAATTAGAATGTCACAAAATTATTTGACAAACTTAATATCATAGCAAATAAGACTAGTTGTAAATGTCTTAGTTGTCTTAGTTGATACTAAGACTTTCTTAGATTTTGAGATTACAATATTTCTAGATCCCTACATAAGCTAGCTAGTCAACACGGTTGACCTCTAGGTTGACCCATGAATGGTCTGACATAGTCTTATTCAAAATAATAATTTCGACTGACGTCACTCCCTATCCCTAGGCAATACTCCCCTTCAAAGGGAAGAATACCGTCTAATTTTTGGGAGAGAAGAAATAAAACACGAGCACCTATTTGATCTCCCTCACCCAAGAAACTAAAAGTACCTAGCAGAACACGGCTTGCAAACTCATAGGAGCCCCAATAGACGTTACAATCCTCCACCACTGTTCCCAAACTAAAAAGAAGCCCCTGTATTAATTTGGAGAACGCCTAGGTGATCTTTCACCTCAAGGGTTCCGGATACATCGTGTAAGTTTTGAGAGAGGAGCTCCTTTATTCAATCCCCACCCGCTTTCATTAGACAGTCTAGCGTCTAGACATATTTTTCTGCGGCAGTGGAGATGTAGTGAGAGCCTCGACACACAACTCTTCCACTGCCCAGCAGCCTACTGAGTAATGGTGTAAGTTCGCTTACAGATTGAAAACTCATATCGTTACATTCTCTAAAATTCAAGAAAAAAATTGCAACTTCTGCATTAAATACACCTAATAAAGCATATATTCTACTTGGGTTAAGATAAAGGAAATGACACGTAATTTTAAATATAAATATTTAAAACATATTAAATCTATCCTGATGCAAATTCTACATCAAATTTGAAGTATTTGCAAATTTAGTAAAAAATTTCTAAAATCTTTAAATCCACGTAACTCGCTCAATTATCATTCAAATTTTTTCAAAATTGCTACATTTACGCCCAATTAAGTGTACTTTTAAGATAATATTATAAAAACAATCTTTAAGGTCAAATATTATTTTACAAACCTCGCTAAAGTAAAAAAAATGGGAAAAAATCAAAGAATCGCAAATATTTTCAAGTGCGGTCTCATCAATTTTTATTAAGAGTAAATATGCACTATATTGTTAAAAAGGTGTGCTTTTCCCATTTAAAACCAAACCAAAATTTTGATAATCGGTTAAAAATTGAGAAAGTTATGAGTAATTATTCACATATATTCACAAAAAAACGGTTTTTTGATTCTAAATGAAATTTTGGGGGTATATGGGAAATTTCTCACATACCTTTTTTCATAGTTTTACTAGACCAAGAGTTTGTACTAGTTCTCTATAAAAGTGCAGGCAACTTTTTTTTTGTTACACAGTGTTATTTTACCCCCAAATTTAGAATCACGATTTTTTGACGTATCTTGACAAAGTTAGACCCTAGGATTTTAATTCTTCTTTAATTCTTCTTCTGTTGCAAGGGCGTATGTGGAAGTACATACATCTGTTACAGAAGCACATAATTGAAAGAAAAATAAAAAGTTGAAAATACAATTCCGATTTTGTCCAAAGCTAAATAAAAATAAGATGAGAATGTAAATAAAAAAACACAGATTATACAAACAGTAACATTCAATACTTTTACTACAGATAAATTGATCTTACTTATACACAGAATTATGATGCTCGATCAAATGTCTAAGACTTATTTTCTCTGTGTGAGATATATTAAAAAAAAGTGTCTTAAAATAAAAATGTGAATATTTTTTAATACGATGAATTAAAATTTCCAACTGAGCACAAAGTTGAATCATCATTATCATAATGAATGTATCAACCGTGATTAAAACTTGTACAGCTGTTACTGCCCCTACAGCTTGAAGAAAGTAAGTTAGCCAAAAACTTGTTTGTTTTTTAAGGTCATAAGGAATCCACGATTTAAAAGGCAATGTTACATTTGCACCTATCATCAATGGGGCTGTTGTATTAAGTGTTACTGCCATGGATGTCAAAATTAAGAAAAAAGTGGTTACTTTCCTACATCGAGAAAATTAATTCAGTAAATTCTTATGGATAATTCTATTGGATAGAATAACAGTTTATCAAATATTCAATAAACAGTTCTAGAATTATTGATAGACTTTATTCTAATATTAGCAAAATTAGCGCATACACCACCGCACGAGAAACTTGTTATTTTAACTTCATCATCAAAGACTATACGAAGGATATCCAAAAAGCGTCCTGATTACTTCCTACGACATTGCAGCACATTTTTGGATATCCTTATTTTATATTTTTCTTTTTCCTTCCTGCTTGTTGGCCCGACGTAGTATCAACACCTAGAAGGATTAATTACTGCACAATTTATGTCGGTGGTCCTCAACACACATATTAACCCATTACTGTAAAATTTCTTCCATCCTATTATAAAAAAGACATGGCACTAAATCTCGAATTGAAGGAATCCATTAACTCGAAATAATCGAAAATATCTCGAATTAAGAACAAGCATTGAAAATGTTAGAAATGTAACATAGAGGGGTATACTCGACTTTACAAAATGATAGAAGTTGGCGGCGCTGGAGTCGCATTTTACTGCATTCTTAAAATTACGTATTAAGGCGCTTTCACAGCTCGATGGCTTAAGGAAAGATTTAAAACTTTTAAATTAATATTATTTTTTGTTTTAAAATAATAAAATAAATTAAAAACAAGTTAAAATATAATAATTATAGATATAATAAGTTATAAGTTAAAATAAGTCCTAAAATAATAAAATATTACGGAAATTAAATTTTAAAGTTGGGCAGATATAAAATATACAGAAATTACTAAATGTTAAAGTAATAGCACATATTAGTTAATTATAATTATTTTAATTATAATTCAGCCCAGGGGAAGATTTTAAATTAATAATTGAAAAATAATAAAAGAGAAATTAAATTTTGTATTTTTTCGATATTAATTATAGTTGTTGCCGTTAGTAATTGATTAATTATAATTAAATAATACTTAATCATAAAAATAATAATTTATAATTTAATTATGATTAGTATAATTATTCATTAAATCAAAAAAATTACAAATTTTTTTTTATTTGATAAAAAAAAATAATTTTTAAAAATTAGAATGCTTTCACGTTGAAGGAAAAGTAAGCAAAAAAATATTAAATTAATCAAATTAATTCAACTCATTTTTATATTTGTATACAAAATTTTAAAAACAAAAAATTTATGAAATTAAGTATATAAATGTTTAACTGTTTAATAATTTATTATTGAATTGTAAATATTATTAATTAATATTTTAATTTAATATAATTAATATCATAAATTATTTTTATGAAGCATCAAGGAAATAAAAAATCTAACCTAAATTTAATCTAATTTATCTAATATCATAAATTAAAAAAAATTTAATTTCTTTACAAAAGAACTATATTCTGAAGTCAATTGTTTTTCAAGTAAGAATCCATCCTTAAATGAAAAAGATACTTTTATCGCAATTTTTCTTTAAGAAGGAATAAGACAAACAATCTCGCAAACAATCAGAAAATGCAGTTATAGTCCAGCTCTATATTTTCGAATATTTTAAATAAAAATGAAAAAAATATATTACACAATTTTAAAAGTGTTTTACTGGAAGGGTGAAAAATGTTACTTTTAACATTCTCATAAATTCAAAGTTGAGTCAGGCTTTGCCAAGCTAAAATTCGGCTAAAATTAATTATAAAAATTCTGTTTCTAATGAGACATCATTTCTGTTATCCTTAAACTATGTAAATTAGGCTCTAAAATTATTAGAAAGAAGAAAATTTTTTTTTCGAAGTTGTTTAGTGGTTGAAATTTTTAATAGTGCAAAATGAAAACATATTTTTCTTGAGATTTCCTTAACCGATTTTAAAAGTAAAAAAAGAATTTTAATTGTCTTTGAAACGTAGTTTTTAAAAATATTTTTTGTTCTTAAGAATTTTTAATTTTTATCGTTTTTTAAATTATTTATTTAATAAATGTTAATAAATAACCGCTTTCTGCGTGCATTACGTATAATTTTAAAATACTGTTGTATTCTTTACACTTTTTTGATAATAAAACCGTTAAGGAAAAATATGACCCGCGATTAGAGACAATGATATTAATTTTTTTTGCGTGCAAAAATATTTTAAACTTAATTACATAAATCCGTTGTCAATAAAAACCATTGAAAACAAAAAAAAACCTAAACATACATAATTTTTAAACTTTCATTCACTACCTATGCAAAAAAACTTTTGAACGCCGAAAAAAAAATTTAATATTTTTGTTCCTAATCGCGGGCCATTTTTTTTCTTAACGGTTTTATTTTCAAAAAAGTGTGAAGAATACAACAGTATTTTAAATTTTCACGCAATGCACGCAGAAAGCTGTTTTTTATTAACATTTATTAAATAAATAATTTAAAAAACGATAAAAAGTAAAAATTCTTAAAAACAAAAAATATTTTTAAAAACTACGTTTTAAGACAATTAAAATGCTTTTTTAACTTTTAAAATCGGTTAAGAAGATCTCGAAAAAAATATGTTTTCATTTTGCACGATTAAAAATTTTAATCATTAATAACTTCAAACAAAAATTTTTTTTGTTCCAATAATTTTAGAGCCTAATTTACATAGTTTAAGGATAACAAAAATGATATCTCAATAGAAATAGAATTTTTATAATTTTAGCCGATCCGCTTATTGGCGAAGCCTGCAGTTGTTATTTCTGTTGAATTTACACCCTTTTATGACTAAATAAATATTTATATATAATTTTATGCAACTACCAATTATAAAAATTTTGATTACCTAAATTTTATATAAATTAAATTTTTTAAAGTGGTTAAGAATATTTAAAATAAGTAAAGTTTAAATAAGATTAAAATTTAAAAATCTGTTAATTTTTTTTTTCCAAACAGTCAATCAATAGCTCAAAAAATATTTATTTTTTAAATACAACTTTGAATTTAATAAACAATTTTCATTCTTCCACTAAAACGCTTTTAAAATATAAATAATTTGTTTGTTTGTTGTTAAAATTATAAGTTTCTTTTAGATTTTAAGACAAAACGGGTTGAATAACAATATTATAACATAAAATTTTATAGTATATTATTAATATTAATTATTAAATATTAATTATTGGGAGCTTTCATAAATGACGTAACGCTATAGGGAGGAGAAGGAGTTTTAAATGTATTTATTGTTGGAAAAATAACAAAATTTTGTAATCACAGTGTAATAATCTATCTATTAACGAAAAATCAATAATAAAAACAAATGACTGCAATTTTAAAATAATAAAACCGATTAAAAGGGTCCGTTCATAAATCACGTAGCCAGTTTAGGAGGGGGGAGGGTCAGTAAAAGTCGGCTATGTAGGGGAGATTCAAGCCATGGCTACGTAGTTCATTTATTAAGCTACTTTTCAAATTTTTTTAAAAAAAGCGCGGGTTATGCAAAAAATAAAAAAATTAATGACTGTCTTTGACTGTTTTTTTATTGACATCTTAGGGTGACCACTAAAGTTGCCAAAAGATATATTCTTTATTTTTCCGGCCATTTCCAGGTCACTAAAAATTTTCCCCAAGCATAAAAAACAATTAGAAAAAAATAAATTTACAATTTTTTTAATTTTTTTATCAACAATAATACATAGATAGATATATATAAATATTTTTTATTAAAAAAAAAATGTTAAAATTATTTCTTCTTAATACTCCCGGTTATGATGCCATGAAAATGCATTTTAAAAAAGTTAAGTAAACTACATTCTACCAGGGTAGGGGGGGGGGGGCAGAGAAAGTCTACGTTAGTCTACATGTGGAGAAAAGGGATCAAAAAGTGACAAAAATAGGGCTACGTGGTTTATGAACAACCCCACAAAATTGTTATTATTGAATTTTTTTCCACTAAAGTTAAAAATAAAATTAACATGAAAATATAAGGGGGAGGGGTCAAGAAATGTGACGTACATTTAGGGGTACGTGTTTACTCTCACGTCACAGAGCATGACAGGAGGAGGGAAGGGGTTAAAAAGTAGAAAAAAATGTGTGACGTCATTTGTAAATGTCCCTTTCCCACACAGCACCGGAACTTCCCTGAACATTGCCTACCTTCAGGAAAGTTCTGGAACTTTCAGTAAACTTACTGAAACTTTTGAAACTTCCCTGAATGTTGGGAATGTTCAGGGAAGTTCCGGTGCTGTGTGGGTTTAATATTTATTATTTTATGATACTGTTAATGTATACGTATATATATATATATATATATATATATATAAAAATATATTATATATATATATATATATAAAGGACGTCCTTAAAACGTCTTTTGGACATGTGTGCCCACTGCACCGAAAAAAAATTGTTTTAAAATAAGAGAATCCTCTCAATTTGAGAGGGCTCCGCTTATTTTTTAGAAGAATCCGTATTAAAGTGAGAGTAGGATTCACTCATTCTAAAACTATTTTTTTCGGTGTGGGTGGGTATATACCCTACTGAAAAATCCTATATAGAATCCTATATGGGAACCTACGTAGGATCCTATGTAGGGGGGTTTACAAAAATTTTTTTGGGACGCCTATGTAGGATCCTATATGAGATACTACATGTATTCCTATAGGAGAGTCCACATAGGATCCTATATAGGACGTGTCCTATAGGCGACCTATAGGAATCCACATAGATTCCTATGAGAATCCACATGGATTCCTATAGGACAATACCTATATAGGATCCTATATAGGATCCTACGTGGATTCTCAGAGGAATCCATATGGATTCTATATAGGATCCTATGTAGGATCTTATATAGGATTTTTCAGTAGGGTACTTCGAAGAATTTAACAATGCACCATTTTATAGGAATATATTTTATGTAAAATTAATAATAATAATAATAATAATATTATTGCCTTACAGCACCGGAACTTATAAAACGGAGTCATAGGACGCCGGCTTGTGCCAGCCTAAGGGTGAAATCACATGGATGCGTCAAACGTTGCGTATTAATAAGAAAGAGAAAGACGTAAATATATCTTTGTCTCCCTCTTTCTCATAACGACGCAACGTTTGACGCATCTATGTGATTTCACCCTTATAACTTTAACTTCAAAAATTTTACATACAGTCAAACCTCCCATAAATGAATTTTAGTGGGGGATTTATTTATGGGAGTTTTGTGTACATTTGCCGCCATCTTAATGCAACTGCGCAGACGCATGACTGAATTATCTCGTGGAAGGGGGCTAAGATAGGGAAAATTTTATTTATGGGAGTTTTATTTATGGGAAAACTATTTTTCAAAATCAAATAATAAGGCCTAAGCAGATGGAATACGGGTACGGGACCAGAGCATGAAACAGGAAAGGGCAGAAACAATTTCTACTCTTTACTGTCGGAGTGAGCAAGACAGAAAGTTTTGATTTGATATATTTTCTCGCTTACTCCCACACGTCACCATGGAAACTACGGCAGACGGATATTCCAAAAACATTCAAATGTATTTTAGCATAATTAAAGAACTGTAATGCACCGAATGACAGCAACGCGCGGCCGCTTGCGGCCGCCAGCGGCGCTAGTATATTAAATTTAAGCTGAGTATTTTAAAAAGAATTCAAAATCTTCCATATTTATGTAAAACATTGTGTAATATAACTAAAAAAATGTATATTAAACATATCTTTATAAACAGTAAGTGTTATTAATGCTAATTTAATATTTTTTACGTGACAAAAATATGCAAATTTGTACAGTGATTATACAAAATGTTCTCATGAAAAACGAAAAATTAAATCTTTCAAAATAAGAATTCGAGTACCTCAAAAACCGTTTGATGCAACATAAACGTAAAATTGACAAATTATTATATATAATATAATGGGGTTATGGAAAATTTAAATCATTCAATTAAATTCTTCTCTTTAGCGTCTTAACGAAGCTACTGGAGTATTCTAAAACTGTATATTTAAAATTCGTTAAACTATTGTCCGAAAGCATGGAAATGTTAATAACAATTTAATGTACATATACTTTTATTGCGCAGAAGAATTTTTTTTCTCTAAACTGTGCATGATATATAAAAAAAGAAAAAAAAGCAGGAATTATTTTCTAGAAACTACAATTGAAAAATAAGCTTTGATATATATACCGTCCAATTCGGTCGTACTTGTTTTGAATAACACGCTCAATTTCGTCTTGCGGATAATAAGTTTTAGTGAGAAGTATATGAGCCGCTCGCTCAAAGAACCACCTAAGTCGACTTAGGTGGTTTAATAACTTAGGATAATTTAAATAAACAACTTCAAAAATGTTCTTAACTTAGATTACCTAGTAATTTTAGGCCAATTATAGTAATTAATTTATTTTACAAAAGAAACCACCTAAGTCGACTTAGGTGGTTTAATAACTTAGGATAGTTTAAATAAACACCTTCAAAAATTTTCTTAACTTAGATTACCTAGTAATTTTAGGCCAATTATAGTAATTAATTTATTTTACAAAAGAAACGGAAGCAAATTAAGGAAAACTTTTGAAGTTCTTTATTTGTTAATTAAGATTGTTTAAACAATTTAAAAATAGTTTACATACATTTTCTTTTGTATTTTAATTCTAGGCCAATAGTAATTAATTAATTTCACTACAGAGACGAAATCTGAGTAAGGAAAACTTTTGAAGTTCTTTATTTGTTAATTAAGATTGTTTAAACAATTTAAAAATTGTTTGTATACATTTTCTTTTGTATTTTAATTCTAGGCCAATAGTAATTAATTAATTTCACAAAAGAAACAAAATGAAAGAAAGCGAAACTTTTGAAGATATTTATTTGTTAACTAAAATTGTTTAAACAAATTAATAATCGTTGGTTTATAGCTGGAACTATTTAAAATATTTTAGACAAATTTTGTGTGTAAAATATATAATTTTATTTTGTGTATTTTAGTAAAATAGTTATTTTTGTTTCGTTTTTTATAGTTCGCCGGAAAAACCACTTAAGTGCTTTGTTATAAATAAATGTTTTTAAAATAGATAGAATAATTTTATTAAACTTTTTTTTGTTAAAACTTGTTATCCGATAATGCATCATCAGTTTTAAAAAAATTTCAAGGTAGAAATTATGTAAATTACACATGTAATTTGTTTCTAGATGTTTAATTTAAGTTTTTTGTCCAAAACCTAAGTCGACTTAGGTGGTTCTTTGAGCGAACGGCTCATATTTCTTAATTGACCAAGTTCATCGCGTTTGATTAAAACAGTTAGCATTTTAACAGAAGAAGTACAGAAAACAAGAACGTAAAAAATATTTTCTGTAAATTCTTTCATAGTGACTTTTTCAAGAAGTAAATACACCACTGTTGAAATAGTGAGAACCAAAACCAGTGATACTATAATAGTAGTAAAAATGCTGTATATTAATTGGGATCCTTTTAATAATAATATTGGTTTCCAGATACCAAGATATTTTAAAATATTAATGGACACTTCAGCTCTGTACATTTTTAAATTGCAAATACTATTATCAGTTTATCTCTCTAAATCAAAAAACACAACAGAGAAGATATTTTAAAAATGAATAAAATTTGTAATATGAAAAATGTGAATGAATCACACTTGTGATATTTTCTTTAAAAAATGATAACAATAAAGGAAGCTTCAAAATGAAAATTTATGGAATTTGGATATACAGTGCCGCTCAGAAGGATTTGCCCACCCTACTGTATGTAAGGGCTATACAAAAAGTTTTGTATCTTCATTAATAATAAAAATAAAACCTTTATTAAATATTTATTTTAAAGCTTAAATATTTGACTTGAAACAATCCCTAAAAAAAGTTAAAAAAAATTTCTTTCACTTTTTTGAAAACTTTTAACTTCATACAATTTTTTAAGAAATTATTACATTTCAATTCTATAAATGGTATTTGAAAGCCTTTTTAGTCATCCTCAAAACGATTTTTTAAAAATTGCTCTACGATAATTTTTAAAAAGATATTCTCATCTTTTTAAAAAATAGCCTTTTTTTCTTGAGAACAACTGACTTTTTGAAAAAATTGTTAAGAACAAAAATGTGCCTTTTTGTGCATAGGATTAGAAAACAAGTATTTAAACATTAAAAACATATTTTTTTTATTGATATGTATTGATATGAATATGATATCCTTCTTAAAAATATATACAGAAGGAAAAACAGTAAAAATAGTATATTAAGCAACATAGGGTTAAAGGCAGCCATTTGTTTACTCTGATGTTTGTGTACGAGTGATAGTTGAGAGCGAAGCCCGAGACGTAAACGAGTACACAAACATCAACGTAAACAAATTGGATGACTTTAAACCCATGTTACTTACGATATTTTTTATTCCAAAGGCAGAAACGTGGCGATTTTAGATAACGTGATGACAGGGACTAAAAGTTATTCATTTGTTTGATTATATAAAAATGATGTCTATTTTTACCCTTGGGCAAAAAAGGATGCATGGCGCGTGTGTTTTTTGCCCTTGGTTAAAAATTGACGGCATTTTATTATAATCAAACAAATAAATAACTTTTAGTCGCTGTCTTTAGGTATCTAAAAGCGCCATTTTTGTGCCTGTGGGATAAAAAAAATTTTCTTTTTAATGTTTAAATATTTTTTTCCTAATTCTACGCACAAAAAGGTACATTTTTTGAACAATTTTTTCCTAAAGCCAGTTGTTCTCAAGTTACCTACAATTAAAAAAAAGGCTATTTTTATAAACAAATGATAATATTTTTCTTAAAAATTATAGAAAAACAAATTTTTCAGGAGTCCTTTTAAAGGTGACAAAAAATCCTTTTAAAAGTCATTTATAAAATTGAAATGTGATGAATTCTTCAAAAATTGGATCAATTTGAAATTTTCCAAAAAATAGGGAAAAAATTGTTTTTTTTTTATTTTAATTAATTAAAGAATAAAAAAGAATTTTTTAAAACTTTTTTAGGTATAGTTTTAAGTAAAATATTTAAGATTCAAAATAAATATTCGATGAAGGTTTCATCTTTATTATTAATGAAGATACAAAACTTTTTATAATGCCCTTGCATGTCGTAGGGTGGGAAAATCCTTTTAAGGGGTTACACCACTCTAGAATTTTTAAAAATTAATTTTTTTTATTGGCTTAAAATATACTCTAAACCTTCTAAAATAAGAGAAAAAAGATGAATTTAGTATATATCTTTTCTAAATTCAACTTCTAGACGGTCAACCTGTGTGCTAAAAAATCATCATACATAACATGCTTCAAGAGAACGTCCCTAGTGCCGCCATTTTGAAATTTTTTTTAAATGAAAAATATTTTTTTTTTACTTCAAGACATGTCTAATAACATCCTGTAATATTATTATTCTCTTGCTTTTTCTTCCACAAAAAAAATTTACAAGAACTGCTTAAGTTTACCCGCCTAAAATGAAGTTGTCCCAACGCATTTTTCTCAAAACTACATTTTTCTCAAAACTACATTTTTCGAGACGGCCGGAAACATAACTCGCTCAATTCTTTACCAATTGACTTGAAATTTTGAGAGTATCTTTTAAGCAACATTATCTAGAGAAAGACGTAGGAATTTTTTTTATCTTGCATATTTATGTAGTTATAAACAATTTAGTTCTTAATTTTTTAGGAAAAATCTCAGTTTTTTCTTAAAATGTTCACCATTTTTGCAAAAATCGGTAAAACAAAATCCCCCTACGTCTTTCTCTAGCTTTTGAGATGTCAAAATAGAAAAAAATTTGTTTTTTATTCTGGAATGAAAATTACAGCAAAAACCTTTCCGGCCGCGAAGTCATTCCCCTCAAAAACGGTTTCCATCACGTACCTATATATCTGACATTTAAAAAGAAAAACAATTATTAAGTACATTTTTTTTCTCTTTAAAGTGTACCTAATCAAGATATATAAACATATTTTTCATAACTTTTAAACTTTTCTTTAAAAAAAATATTAAAATTAGGCCTTTTTTTGATATTCTAGAGTGGTTTAACCCCTTTAGCGGCATTGTAATATTTCAAAAATTGCTATACTAAAAAAGAAGTAATTTGAAATTTGCTTGAGTTTTATATAATACAGTCAAATCCGCTTATAATCGGATTTTGTGATTCTTTTTTTAAAAGTCATCGGTTGCTACGTAGGTTAAAAAACGAGAAAGTCCAAATAATGCTCGACATTAACACTTATTTCTTCAACTAGATCTTCTGTTGTTTCTTCTTCGCTGTCAGTATTGTTTTTATCATCTTCTTTATATTTTTGTATAATTGTTTTATCATTGGGAGATTGAGCAACAAGTAATTCGTCGTCAACAGTTACAGATTCGTCAATTTCCTTGACTTTGACAATAATGTTTTTGCATGTCAACCAAGTTGATAATAAAGAATTGTTGTCATCAAAACAGTCACTCTCAGTATAATTTAATTTGTCTTCTGCAAATTTGAATGTAGTTTGTTAAAATAATTTAATGGGAGACTAAATTAAATTAAAAATTTTTTAAAAATTTATCTACTATCAAGATTCCTAATTTTTTAAAAAGATTTGTTATTTTCTCTTTAATTACACCTGACCATGCCTCCGCCATAAAACGAATTGCTTAATGCTTTGAAATCTTTTTGTTAATTTCATTATCTTTAAGAAATTGTATTATTAATCATTTTCTGATATTAAATTTTAAACTTTGAATAATCCCTTGATACATAGGTTGAAAAACAGAGGTCTTTTTCGGAGGAAGAAACATTAAGTTAATGTTGGTTAAATTTTCCAATTTTATAATGAGCAGAACAATTATCAAAAAAAGTGAGAAATTTTCTGTTTTATTTTCTCAATGCATCATCCCAATGTCTTAATTCATTCGTTCGCCTTCGACTGTCAATCGTGTGCCAACATCAACGTAAACAAATTGGACTGACTCTAACCCCATGTTACTTACGATATTTTTTATTCCAAAGGCACGAACGAGGCGCCTTTAAATGCCTGCTGGCAGGGTTTAAATGCGTTAATTTGTTTAACCGTATGAAATGTGGTTCCGTTTTTCCCCTAAGGAAACAAAAATATATATGTCAGCTGTTCATTTTTACACTGAGAAAAAATGCTATTGAATCAAATACTTTCATGCTATTGAATTCAATGTCATTACTTCATTGACAGATTTATTAGTTCATAAGCATAAACCTTTAAAGCAAAAGTCTCAAGTTTTTGAAATAATAGCATGGTGATATCAAATCGCTGCTATCTACTCAATTGTTAATTTACTTAAATCAATATAGCATATTTTAATATTTATTTAACATAGTTCTCTTAAAATGTTGTCATGCTATTTTCGAAAGAAATATTTGAGTATTTGAATCATATAAGAAACTGTAGAATTGTAAACCCCCTGCTTTAGATTTGATAGCATATGCTTTCGTTTCGAATAAATGGCGTATTTGCGGACTGCCAATAGCAGATGTTATTGAATCCTTAGGCACTGTATTTGGCCCATTAGCGCGTAGGTCTTGGCAATGTTCTTCCCCCACCTCTTGGATTGTAGCTTATATAGGCAGTTCGTGAAACGGCTACCAGCGAGCGTATGACATAGTGGTTAGAGCGTCGGGCTTTAGGCCCAGGGGTCGCGCGTTCGAGACCTCTCAGCGTCAAATATTTTAATTTATAAGTTGTGCGTTAGAATTAAGATGTATATGGTGGATTTCACGTCAACTGTCCAGCCAAAAAAAAAATTTTGTTTAATCCTTTCCCAATTTTTGTTATGAGTTGTCTTATAGGTAAGTAATTTATCAGCCAAATATTTTTGGATTATATAAAAAATTGCCCGAGAGGGAGGGGCTTGAAGTTTTAACTTTAAGACGCTTTTATATGTTTATTTATTGAGCAAAAAAAAAAATGATAAAAAAATTTTTTGCTACATGATTTTTCTAGATTTTTTCATCAGCTTTCGATTGGCGTGGTCTATTTTAAAATTTTTTTTTATTTTGACCAAAATTTTTGAAAATTAAAAATAAATTTCACTTTTTTTTGTCTTCTGGCTCGTTTTATTTTTTTTATTTTATTTTTAAAAGAAAGCTGAGATTTTTTCCTACTAAATATGTAATTTTGAAAAAACCCTTTTTTTTTGTTTTTGAGAAATTTAATGTTGAAGTTAGCGCGCCACGTCAAGGCGAAGTCTCACTCTACCGCCCCGCTTGTTGCTGTGCGCTGTATGCATCAGTACGTGAATATTTAATTATTCTAATCCTTAATTGAACTTTTCTCTGCATTTTACAGTGCTGAGACTGACATGAAAACAATTAAGTGTCTGCACTATAGTTCTTTTGTTTATTTTTTTATGTTTAAATTTTTTTGGTAATTTTTTGATATTGATTTTTCATAGAGAAAGTATTGTTTTACCTCCACAGGATCGATTGAAATTTTCTGAAATATCTTGACATATTTTGAACTCAGGATGTCAAAAATGATGTTTTTAAAAAATGTCTTGCTTATGTGTGTATGTAGTTATGTATGTTAAGATTATGGTAGGCTCTATATTTCGAAAACAATAATTTAAAACAATGTTTTTTTTGAGAGAAACAATCGAAAGCTGATGAAAAAATCTAGAAAAATCATGTACCAAAAAATTTTTTTATCATTTTTTTTAAGTTCTATAAATAAACATATGAGAGCGTCTTAACAAAAAGTTCAAAACTTTAACCCCCTCCCTCTCGGGCAATTTTTTATATAATCCAAAAATATTTGGCTGATAAATTACTTACCTATAAGACAACTCATAACAAAAATTGGGAAAGGATTAAACAAAATTTTTTTTTTGGCTGGACAGTTGACGTGAAATGCATCATATGTTATATGTATAAAAATAATCTAAAAATATTTTAAAATAGTGTAAATAATAAATATAAAATATAATAAATAAATACAAAGATTCCGTACAACTGATAGGTTTTTATTAGTTAATAAGAATTAATATTTATTTTGACTCATTATATTTATCTCCCATTATATACTATTCTTCTGTAGGAATGACTTATTGATACAATAGAACTTATTTTATTAAATTTACAGCATATACATATATTTCAAAATAATTTGCTTATAATGCAACTAATCATGGTTTGATTCAATAGAAGCGACACTGTAGAATCATAAAAGCAGTGCTTTAGATTTAATAGCATATGCTAATGGCAGCCCGCAATGACACTATTGAATGAATCAAAGACAGATGTCATTGATTCAATAGTATTTTTTTCTCAGTGTACACTAGGGAAAAAATGGAATTTATTTTTACATGGTTGAACAAATGGATGCGTTTAGATTCTGTCCACAGGTATCTAAAAATGCAATGTTTGTGCTTGCGGAATAAAAAATATCATTTTCATTAAAATTGTTTTTTAATTTTTTCTAAATGTCTAATCAATTGCTCACTTTTGAATGATCCACGAAATTGACTGCCCCACTCACTTTTCCACATGAAATATTATGTCTTTTTTAAATCTTTTTAACCCGCTATTTGAACACGGAACATTTAAAGTCTGCTCTCTAAATCGGAAAAGGTAAAAAATGACTGTTTGGGGGTCATTTTTCACTAATTGAAAAGGAGAAAACTTGTTTACCCTCCAATAGTGAAATTCTACTAATTAAAAAGGTAACTTTAAGAGACAAAATTTCACCAAAAGAGGATATTTACATTTTAATTAAACAAATAATATTACTTCAAAGAGCAGAGTTATTTATTTTTCTCTTTATACACTTATCAGAATTTCCATCTACTTAATGCACTAGACTTTCTAAAAATCGCCTTTTTAGTTGGAAATTCAACAAATATTGAAAGCTAATTTGTGTTTAGGTATATTTTTTCTATTTTTTGTTAAAAATTTTCTGTAATTCCACTTTTGAAGTATATTTACATGAAACTACTGTTAAAGTTATATTGCTTATTTATAAATATAATTCAAGAATAACATTTTATATACTAAAATCACGAATCTATAATGATTGAATTACTAATTGAATTAGCCATTTTAAAGCCATTTTGAAAAAAAATACTATTTTAATTAGGTAGAATCCAGTAAACTGCTGATTCGTTTAGTCAAGTACTCCGCTACTAACTCAAGTGATCAAGATTTCAATACTTAGAATAATGTATAAAAAGAAATTCATATTATTTTGTATTTATGTATTATTTTGTATTTGAAAATTATTTTGTATCTGGATTATTGCTGATTAAAATTTTTTATTCTGTTTATTTTTTATATAAACTGTCTTTGTGAATAAGAAAAGACTCACAACAAAGAATGAGTTGTTGTGAATTCAAAGAACATATTGTGCTACTGAACAGTTCTCTGGGAAATACGGGAACCGCACTTCTTGGAGATTAATGTATTTGAATTGGAAACAACGAATGTGAGGTGGTCAGTTGGCGTGAAGGATCGACGATTATTTTACGAAATCCGCTGGAACCGGCAGGAAAAATCAGAGGAATCAAAAAACTGAATGGTGGCGCCAGCCATCGGCGAACCGCGAAAGTCGCACTCACACCGAAGCGCGCAAGCTCTGGCGGCAGCGCCAGTACGGATTTGGCCAGGCAAGCTGCCATTTTAATTGTACGGTGCAAACGATAATTCTTAAGGTCACATGTTCCTAGGTTGAAAAAAATCAGCTTCCCGACCGCATGGCGAAGCAAGGACGTCGCCATATTAAACACGCCGGCCAGCTGATAACTCACCAACTAAGTGCGAGTTCTCTCTACGAGTTTTCTGTGAATTCTCAGTGTTTAGAGTTTTGAATAAATAAATTCAACTTGTCTATTAAATTTATTTACTAGTGTGTTTATTCAGTGCAGTGTTGGTACTAGTCGTCTCTCCTCACTTATATCAACGCTACCTACGACCTTGTGTGACGTGACTACCGCTCGGACTTCGAGCTAACCAGGGGGGGACACAGTGCCGTTTGTTTTGAAAACGAAGACCGGGTAAATACTTGATTTACGTGGCGCTCAGAGAAGGAATCTCCACTTATAAAAAACGGACTACGATGGATATTCACAGGTTCAAAGGGTGGAGTCCGTGAATTCAGTGTTAGTGTCGTCTACATTGCCCTTTTTGTAATGTTTTTGAAAAATTAAAAAATATTTAATTAATTAAAGTAAAGTAGAAAACAGCGTTAGATGTACGTATTTTTTTAACATTAAATTTGTTTTCTTCAAAAGCGTTTAGTATATTTACCTGATTCTTTAAAATTGTTGACTTGGTTTAAGGGGTAATACTACTTTGTAAATTTTTTTTATCCATTTTTTTTTATTGTCTTAAATGTTTCCTTGCCCATTCAGAAATGGTATTCAAAAGCATTTATGTATGAAAACATTTTTGAAATGGTCCAAAAAGTCGATTTTTGTTGAGAAGTCATTATGCCAATTTGCATGTAATTTGAGAATATGCTCAATTACTCGGTATATCAATTTTTAGTTTTTTTCGCGGCTTAACAAATGTTGTCGGCAGTTAAACGTGTTGACCTTTTAGTTTTTTATTAAATAAAAGTCTCGAGTACTCCAACTTTTATGATAGAAAAATACAATTTTGGAATATTTCAGTACTTGAAACTTTGAAAGCGTTTTTCTCAAAACTATATTTTTGAAGTCGTGCGACACATTAGCGCCTACAATTTTTAACCGATCTTGCTCAAATTTTAACTGTAGCTTCATAATGACATTTTCAAGTGAACTACGTAGGTTTTTTTCGAAAAATTAAAATTTGCCAATTCTGTGGTTGATTTTCAAGCAATTTTTCTATCAAAATTCGTATTTTTTCTTAATATTGACGCCATTTTTTTAAATCGATATTTCTTAAAAATCCTACGTAGTTCAGTAGCTTTTAGCATCTTGTTTCAAAATAATTTTGGGTTTTTGTTCTAGATTAAAAATTACGACCTGTAGTATGTCGCCCGTGCAAGTTCCTCGAAGATAAAGGGTTTAAACTAATCAGCCACTGTGCCGCCATTTTTATTTTAAACAAATGTTTGAATGTATTTTTACATACTTTAAGCTATGTTTTTTTATATGTAAAAACCCAGACCTTAATAAACTTTATAGCTTTGTTACAAAAAATTCAGAAAAATCACTATAGTTTTACTGCGCGCAAGGTAGTATTACCCCTTAAGAAGACAATCCATAATTTTTACATACAGATGAATTTACTGGTCCTTTTACTAAATCTTGAATAATTTCAACTTTGTCACTTACAGACAAAATTTTTCTTTTCTTCTGGTTTTCCATTTTATATGTTACAGAAATTTCATTAATTAAATATAAATTAAATTATAAAATGCTTTTACTTCTGCCAAAAAGAGACTGACTGTTTACTTATTGAACTGATTGTATACTGGTCGATCTTTGGTATGAGCGATTGCTATTTCATGTCTTTAAAGCAAATTAGCATTGTATTTACGTTCGTAATAACCTATGTAATAAAGTGATCTCTACTACATATACGTTACATTAGAAAAAAGAAAAACTAATTTCCATTCGTAATAACCGATCTCTTAAAAACTTGTTTCGACTGTGTTTACTTTTTTATTCAAGCATTGCAAAAAAATTTTAAAATGCTATCAAACTAGGTAATTTTTACTTTGTTTGCTTAAGAGAAAAAATTGTGACTTTTGAATAAAATTTGACGTTTTATATTCAAATCGAATATTTGAAATAATTAAATAAAATATATAATAGATGAATGTGTAAATAAATTTTCGAATATATTTTTACTTATATTTCCATTATTAAATCTTCTGAAATATAATAAAAATTCAACTGCTAAGATTTTGACACAAAACGTCAGACTTTGCTTCAAAAGTTGCATTTGTTTTTTTTTTCTTAGAAAAAAATTACCAGGTTTCACAGCAATTTTTAATTTGTTCGCACTGCTTGAGTAAAAAAATAAATATTCCTCAAAACTCAAGCAAATTTTAAATTGTTTCTTTCAGTGTACAGATCCTTTCAGACATAATATAATTTCAATACAGGTAAGGGAGATTATTGTCTTAAAAAATTCTACATTTCTGTTATGAATTAGAAAGTAGTTTCGACGACAAGACAGTCGCGTTTCCCTCCGTCGATGAAAAGTTTTATGAATAATATGCTAGTACCAGGTACATTGTTCGGTCTATATTCGATATTTCAACGAGGGTGAAGATATTAAGCGATAAAATTGCAGCAACATAGTATTGCGGTTATTCAATAATTTCCGAAGGCAATTTGCAGGTAACTTTTCCATACATATTAATTTGGGTTAGAAGACTCTGTCTCTTATCAAGTTATAAACACCTTTACAGTTCCTAGTGAACTAGAGTCTAGTCCGTCTATTACGACGTCGCTTATAACCAACATCCGCTAATAGTGACCTACTCGCATCCCTTATGTAGGTTTACATTGAAATTACTATAAACATAAGTTTGTTTATAGCGACTTCGTTTATAACGACCATCTGCACAAATCGAAGTATTTTTATTAGAAACATAGCAAATTGTGCCGGTTATAACGACAAATCTATGGTGATGAAAAGCCAGAAGTTTCTTGTGAAGGGCTAATATTTGAAACAGCGGTAGAGACTCTACAGTAAGGTACAAGAATATAAAAAAAGCAATTAATCCAAACCTGGCGTCGTTCGTTTCTAAGCGTTGCTTAAATTTTTAATATTGAAACAAACTTAATAAATATTTTGGCTTAATGGGTTACATGGGTTTTAAAGCTTCCAAAAATCAATCTTTAACAAAATTTGTTATTTAATAGTATAACATGTCAAGAATTATTTCCCCAAGTTTCAAGTTAATCTGATTAAAACTCTAGGTGAGACAGAGAGGAAAAATGAGAATTTTGAATTTTCTTTCATTATATTTGACTTGCACACAATGGTTTAAAATCGAAAAATATCGCGCCCATCACTCTAAATTTACAAAATTTATAATCTTATATTTCCAATCAGCAAGTATTAATTGATTATTTTTCATGGATAACAAAAATTCCACCAATATCCTGAAAAATCCGACAATTTGAACCTTCAACTTTAATTGCTTTTTTCTCAATACTCGATTTTCGAAGACGGTGGACACGATTTTTTGAAAACTAATGCACCGATGTTCTTGAAATGTGGTACACTTCTTGTCTACAGTATTGACTTGTGCCTGAACAAAGGATTTTTTTCTTTTTAATTACAACCAATTTTATTTAGTTATATATAGTCAAAAAGTGTGCAAAAAAACGTTCTAAAAACGTACGTTTTTTTTAATTTTTCAATTTTTGTTTTCGTTTCATTTTGGCTATTCGTAAATTCTGTGTGCTCAACTGTTCCAAGTTCATCAAACAAATCTTCTACTCGAAGCCTTTTTTAATTACTTTTTTCAACTTATAAATTATATATTTTTATTAAAACTTTAAGTTTAAAAAATTATATAATTCATAATATAAAAAAGATGTTTTGAATAGTTGGATAAATCTATTAAATTTGGGGTTGGTTTATTTTAAAAAATTTTACAAAAAATAATTAATTAAAATGAAAGTAATTTAATTTATTAATATTGATTACAATAACTCTGTTCTATTTTATATATTCATATATGTTTAAAAGAAAAATTAAATTAATCTTTTTATACCCTCAAAAAAAATTTAATTATATTGAAGTTTTTAATAAAAAATTTAATATTCTTAATTTTTAAAATTTATTATGGTCTTTTTGTCTAATAAATTAATTTACGTTTTTTTACTTAAAAATGAATTTTAATAGCAAAATATCTATTTAAAGAAGCAAAAAGGAGATTTTTAAAAATTATTTTAATTTTAAATTTAAAACTCATGGTTATATATATATAAAATAAAAAAACCAAAAGATCGAAAAAATTAAAATTAAAACCAATTGCTATCAAACTTACGCCAATCACATTAAAGAACTGAACCGATATAAATAAAGCTTGGTGGTATATTAAATATTGACTTAAGGTCTATGTTTCAGGGCAAATTGAACTAAAAGTAGCCACTAAAAGATTTGTAGATAGGATTCATAGCAAACTTAATACATTTACTCAACACATACATTTATTACAAAGAAACTAGCAAACAAGTGAAACTCGAAGAGGTACCCAATATCAGCAGAAGTTAGTGTTCTTGGGAATCAGTCATTTAAACGACTCAGCCGCCTTGTTCCGCTCACTGTAAAGGCAACTAGTGGTAATGACACTGTTCTTCCCACTGATGTTTCAATTCTTGATCATCTAACTTATTAGATTAACTTATTATTATTATTAACTTATTAACTTAAGTGTACCTAAATTCAGTTGTCCGGTTTCTAATTGGGATCATCTTCGTGGTTTGACCTTAGCTGACAAGCGACCAACAGAAGACACTCCACTCCATGCTATCATTGGTGTCGTCATTTATCCACACGCACTCCTTGACAGAGTTTGTAGAAGAGGAACCGGTAGCTCAGAATACGATTTTCAGTTAAGTTCTTTCAGGCCATACAGAGCCACCCTCTTCCTTAGAGACAAAAGTTCAAGTTCATCACATGCAAGTGTATAAGAAACTTTATAAAACTCTACGTCGAGTCTTAGAAGCAGAAGAAAGACCTTTCTTTCAACCACTCTCGGCAGAAGAAAATAAATGTGAAAAACATTTCCTCGAATCACATTCTCGTACTCCTGAAGGTAGGTATATTGTCAGGATACCTTTCAAAACTCCCCCACTTCTTGATATTGATGATACTCGTAGACGATCACAAAAGGTACTACGCTCAATTGAGAAAAGACTCGCTTAACGTCTTGATAAGAAAGAGTTCTACCATTCATTTCTTCGCGAGTGCCAATCTTTGAGTAATATGAGACTAGTTGATGCACTTAATGATCAACCAATTCAACCAGTTTATCTACCTCATCATCCGGTAGTGAAAGCTAGCAGCACTATCACCAAAACTAGAGTCGATTTTAATGCCTCTATTCCACAATCGAATTCACTGCTTTGTGTACTGCGCTGACATAGAAAAAATTTTTAGGTAAATCCTTGTTAATGAACGGGACGTCGATTATCAGAGGATTCTATGGCGGACTAATTTTACGGAGAAGACTCCAAAATATCAGCTGCTTACGGTGACGTATGGGACAGCTTACGCCGCGCCCCCTTTTTAGGAATGAGAGTACTGCAACAGCTTGCCCCAGATGAAGGTCAAGACTTTTCATTGGCCTGCTTGATTATTAAAGATCAAATCTATGTCGATGATTGTCTTTTTGGGTAGCACAGTATAGAGTTGGTAAAACAAATGCAGGATGAATTAATTGCTCTTCTTATACGCGGTGGTCTATCATCCGATAGTTACCGTTTTTCTGTGAATTCAGAGAAGAGTGAAGTCTTTACCTAACGAGTGGTTCTCTACTTTTTTTCTAAATTATTTGATCCACACAGGGGGCTTTACCAGTTGTTATTCTTGCAAAAATATTTATTCAGTCTCTGTGACGATATCAAATCGATTGGAAGAACATTTTACCTGATGAACTTTTCTCTTTCTGCATAAAATTCTATCATTCACTGAATATACTTAATAAATTACAAATTTCCCGATAGATTGGGACAGATGACGAGACTTTAATCGGAGAAATTCATGGTTTTTCAGATGCATCAACAGCCGCAGACTCAGCTGTCATGTATCTTCGTGTTGTTTCTAAGTCAGGTACAGTCAAAATCTCACTATTATTGAGTAAAACGAAAGTTGCTCCTGAAAAGGAAATAAGTGTACCCCGTCTCGAACTTTTGGGTGTTGTATTATTAGCATGCATTATGAGAAAATTACTTGATTTACCTGAGTTTTGATCTTTTAAACTATTCTGGTGGACCGATTCTTCAATAGTTAGAGCAATGGTCGAGGTTACCCTCGTCCTCATGGAACACGTTTGTAGCCAACAGAGTCTCAGAAATCCACAGAAATTACTTGGCTTCATGTTCCCGGTTTTGAAAAGCAGGCTGATCTAGCCTCTCGAGGTACTCAAACTGAAGCTATCATTTCAAATTCCTTATGATGGCAAGGTCTGCCATGTCAACTTCCATATCTGGAAATTGCAAAACGCTTCTCATCTTGGGCACGTTTAATCAGAATCACCGTCCTTATTTGCATTGGCTATTTCTTTAGAAAAAATTAAAACAATTTGCATCCCTTGTTCCAGATGCTGAGGGATTGAGGTATGCTTTTATTTGGTGGATTTCTCTCATCTCCTTCAATCTCCTCCTTTCCTAAATGAGATAAAAATTTTCAGCGGAAGTGAACCAGATTCTTGTGGTTTTAAAATTCTGAAGGTAAACCAAGAGTTTAAACTCGCTAGTCCGCTCTGACGACTCAATCCGATTTTGGATTCTGATAAACTTTTGCGAGCAGGCGGAAGATTATCTCTGAGTAATCTAGATCCTATGGAAAAATTTCCTTATATTCTGAAAAATGACTCGGTGTCCCTTCTTATCATTCTAGACGCTCACAAACATTGTTTGCTTGCTGAAATTACTCTAAAATTGAGTACCCTTCGTGAATCCTATTGGATTTTACATGGGACCCGTATCATTTTGACACAAATTTTTGTGTGCAATTTGTTATATTGTACTCCCGAAGTTGAATGTTATATTTTACTCCTACTAAAATCAAAGATTTTTAAGTTTTAATTATTCAATAATTGACCTTACTGGATTAATTAAGTCTTTTAATATTAATTTAATGTTTTAAAATCAATTATTTAATAAATAAGACTTAAAAATCTTTGATTTAAAAAGGAGTAAAATATAACATTTATCTTTGGGAGTACAATATAACAAGTTGCACGAAAAAATGTGTGCCAAATGATAAGGGCCCTTTACATGCTTGTAAATTGATCACATTTACTACCTTTCACTGTATGATCTGGCCTCGCATGCTAGTTGAGATTTCGGTTCAGCTTATGGGTCCTTTACTTTCTTCTCGGACTCAAAATCCGGGTTTTCCTTTTGCGGAGTTTGGGGTTGATTATGCTAAGCCGATAAGTATTCGCAAGGCACGGGGTCATTCGTTCTTGACCAGCGAGGGTAACAGTGTTTATGTGACTTAAGACAAAGGCCTTTCACCTTAAAGTTGTTTCAGAGTACTCTACATCTGCATTTCTGGCCTCGTTTGATCGATTTTGTTCTCGCCAAAACAAGCCTCTTAAAATGCTCATTGATAGAGGAACCAACTTTCAGGGCGTGGACAAGACACTGTGACGAACTTTTTGTCAATTAACTTCCGATTCTGATTTACAGGATTTGTTGAATTTGTTGAATTGAAGCGTGCATGAATTCTAGACCTCTAGGTTAGACTAACGATGATGTGAAAAGTCTTGACACTCTAACTCCGGGGCATTTCCTTGACCACTAAAATCGTACGTCAGTTCCGCGACCAAGTTTGAATAACGTGCCATTATATCGATTGTCCCAATGACAATTAATGCAGCAACTCCTTGAAAAATTTTGGTGTGACTGGTCAAATGGCTTTATCGACAACCTTCCGCCAACTAAGGGGAATCTGGGTCGGATAAAACGCTGTCATTCTGGACCAGATGGTTTAATTCGGGTAGAATCAGTTAAAATAGAGATTTCAGAATATACGCGACGTATCACAAAATTAGCCTTTTTTCAATAAATATAGATGACTAATTGATCTTTATTAACAAAGATTCCATTCCAACTATTGACAGCCTGTTTTCTGGACCACAAAAATTAATATCGAAAATATATTTGTAATGATATTCAAATATTGCGCTGCAACCATCGTATCGCGGGTGGTATGTTCACTTATGTGTAGATGGGTGATTCTGCGCGTAGCGCACAAATTGTTGAAAGCAATTGTCAAATTTTTTTTAATTAATGTCATAATAGTTAATATAAATTCTACAAGTTGAAGGGTCTGAATGAAGTGTCCATAGTGAGCCGGACAACATATTAATAATTTCGAAATTTTTTTAAACAAATTACTTGTAAGCACTTACATGTACCTTATGTTCAAAACTGTGTATGCAAATAGATTTTATAATGAAAATTAAAAACCGAGTCAAAGTGGGTACACTTTACAAATGGAAAATTTGACATAGTTAACACCAAAGGTGGAAGCATAGATTTGTAATTCTCTATAGACCAAGTCTGTATAGACCAAATCAATTCACATAAACATAACCTCAAAATGCACCCTAGTCAAATTAGGCTGTCTTTATTTACGTGTTGCTTACGATACTTTTTATTCCAAAGGCACAAACAAGCCGCTTTTAAATACCTGATGACAGGAATTGGATGTCGTTCATTTGCTTGATTATATGAAAATGACATCTATTTTTGTCCTAGGAAAAAATAAAGCATGGGCTAGACCTTCATTTTTTTCTTAGGACAAAAATAGACACGATTTTCATAAGTTTGAATAAATGAACGACTTCCAATGCCTATCTTCAGGTATTTAAAAGTGCCATTTTTGTGCCTGTGGAATTAAAACTCATTTTAGTTTATTTGTTTATATTGATTGTTTATAAAAAAGGCAAATTAATTGTAAAATAAATTTTGATAAAATGTTTACTTGACCTAAGCGTAATATAAAAAAAAACAATTTCTTTAACACAAAAATCACACTTATAAAACAATTTAAATAAAAAATATAACGATAAATTCTTCTTATTTAATTTATACAAAAATCAATGAATTTCAGATAAAATGTTAGTGGAATGAACTTTATCATCATTTAAACAAATACTAATTTATTAAAACTTCTCCGTCTATTTAACAATAATTAGAATTTTAATAAATAATATAATATGGTCTATAGACTCCTGCGCAGGAAACGCTACAAAATTATTTAACATTAAATATATTACGCACATAAGATATGGTTTGTATTAAAGAAAATATTCTAAATGTCAGAATTACTAAACAAGTCTAAAACAATATTAATATGTGTCAAACAGATTCGATTGACGAGACGATCTCTGGGTGAAACCCGCTCTCAAATTGATTAACGAAATCAATAAATTACAATATACAAATATGATAAATACTTATTCACTGATAGTATGGTGATCAAATGGCTCGAACTCTGTGAGATTCATTCAGCAAAGGCAATTTAAAATCATCCTCTCGATCTAAGGATCCCTGAGTGCTGCTACTGATTCTTTGAATTCGTCTAATGTCTCCCATCAAGAGAAGAGTATTTTATCCCATTAAATCAATTTAACGGCCACACTTTAATTAAAGATGAACACATTATTAAATATTTATATTAGAACCAAAATTTAACAAAAACGAGAAAAAATAAAAGAATTTTACCTGTCCGTGTCCTCGGCCGTCACGTGAAAGCGTAGCCGCTGAGTCGATCGTCTTCAAAAAGCGAAAATCGAATGATTAATCACTCATTCGAATTTCCTCGATGACCCGATAGAGCTTGGCTTATTTCTAATTTTGACCCACTCTCTGCCCTTTACCGTGGTACACGAAACGTGAATAGTCAAATTGAAATACAGAAACTTTATAATAAAATTAAATGAATAGCGTCACTCAGGGAATTATTAACAATAAAAGCGAAGTATATCGCTTCACCTTACAATGCTTTTTTCGATATAATATAAATATATACCGTGTAGAAATACAAAAAAAACATTTTTAGACGTCGAAAAAAAATTAACCTGGAAATTTTAAATAAACTATAACTAATTTCTGCTGTCTTAGTTGCTAGGTATGTTTAGGCGTGACAGGATTTCTTGTATTTTGAAAATTTTATTTTATTATTGATAGGAAACAAACTTTTATGGTTTTATGGTACTTTTACGGTTAAAAGCTGTTTAACAATTTATATTTTTTAAATAAGAAAGGGTTATCTACTGTTGGCAGGAAGTTATTTTGAGTTATTTTTTATCATATTATAAATAAATAAGTGGTTAATTAAGGCCCATTTTGCTAATTCATTGAAGAGATTAGCTTCATTTTAATGTTAAACATTTTATTAATTAGCTCAGCCTGAAATAATTACACCTGTTGGAAATTTTTATTATCTGCTTTTGAGTGGTTACCCTTATTGTTTATAAAAAAAGTAATTTAATTGTAAAAAAAAATTAAAAAAACTAGGTGAGAATTATGTCCATTTTATGGACATTTCGCTTCCAAGTAAGCAAAATAATTTGCTTCCTCATAGAGGAAGCAAGAAATTAATGATATATAAGTTAATTGGGGAAGTTGTTAAAAAAAAATTTTTTAAAGCAAAAAAATGTAAAAACAAGAATTATTTTACGAATTCGTGATCAATTATGAACTTTATATAGGTCAATCGATTCGTTTTGAGATAAGGAATGTGATTTTTGTATTCATTAAGTTGTATTTTTAACATAAAAAAAATTTTCGACAAAAAACGATTTTTTCTGATGAAAAAAGGTGCTCAAAAAAATTTAATTGAGTATTTTCAAAAATCCTTGTGTCCAAATTTAGATATTCATGAGCTTAATAAGTCATCCAAATTTGATTGAAATCCGTTCAAGCGCTCTCGAGATATCTTGTACACAAAAAACGCTATACACACACACACATACACCCAGAGAAATAATATATTTGTCTCACAGCCAAGTAACTTTTTATTTGTTTCAAATAAATTTTTATTTGTGTCAAATAAAATTTTATTTGAATCAAATAAATTTTTATTTGTGTCAAATAAAATTTTATTTGAATCAAATAAATTTTTATTTGTGTCAAATAAAATTTTATTTGATTCAAATAATTTTTTTTATTTGAAACAAATAAAAAAAGTTACTAGGCTGTGAGACAAATATATTTTTATTTGGCACAAATAACATATCTTTGAGTCAAATATATCACTTCTCTGGGTGTACATACATACATACACACACACACACACACATACATCTGGACATTTGCTCAAGAATGAAAATTTACGCTTTTTAGATGAAAATGAGTGGATTTAGACTATTTTTGGAAAATCAAAAATCTTAACGATCACAAAGCTTCCCCTATGAGGAAGCAAAATATTTACTTTGCATATTTTAGTGAAAATTAACAGACAACGCGACAATTTTAGACTAAAAGATAGCTAAACAATGACTTTGTTTATAAAAAATACCTATTTAATTGCAATATCAATTTTTGTAATTAAAATTTTGTATGTTCATATTAAAAGAATAATTTAGTAAAACCAAGTTGCTTTTCTACTCACACACGTCCAAATAGTGGATTTTTTATATTGTTTGTTTGTAACCATTTTTTTTTTAAAGCGAACTCTTATTTTATTTTTCTACTCTCCTAAGCACTACACACATGCGGCTTAAAGCATTGGGAATATTTTTACGATGAATGAGATCAAAAAATTTTAAAAATCACTTTTTTACACTTTGCAGTAACACAAATTGTTTATAATGCAACAATTAAAAAATCGGCTATCACAGATCTCTGAAGAATTTATTTGTGAACATTTAAACAAAAGAATCTGAAATCGGTTAAAAATTGCGCTCAAAAAATCAATTAGAACCCTACTTTACGATTTTTTCCCGCCTCTGATTCCATATTAAATTCATGAAACTAAACGAAAATTCGTTCATAAGTTGACTGTTAAGTACTATTCACAGTACCATTTTCTCCTTCTTAAGTTGAGTTCATAGCGTTAAATCGCTTATGACCAAATTTACCCCGGTCTTCCATACATGAACAGTAAAACAGACACAACAAAGGAAACTTAAAAATAAATGTCAACTAGCAGGCTAAGATTCGTTTTTGTTTGAAATAGTATTACACCTTATATATGTACTAGGATATAGTACTTTTTAGTAAATTAAATGCCATATAGGAAGTCCGAAGAATCTAAAAAAAGTAATAATAAGACATAATATAACAATAAACAAAACAATAAAATATAAATAAATAACAATAAACTGAGCGAAGGGTTTAATTAATTCAAAATTAAAAAAATACGTGAATCAATGAAAAATGTTTTCCTGATTTAAACATAATAATGTAGACTTGAGCAGAAAGTAAACTTACATTTACAAAAGTATCAAGTGTCATTGTAATTATTGAACCACCAGTAATTATTATTGGTTTTCTGGCACGAGCCATTAATAGAAGAAGCCCCTTTTTCGATCTGTTTGTTAACACTGTCCAATCTATCATGTAAGCTGCATCAGCAACTTCCAGACTCTGAAAATAATACATCATTATTTTTTACTTAAAATTTAATAAATATGTAAATTTCCACATCATTCTATAGGGTTCTGAGATATATTAATTGGTTTCAAAAATTGATTTGGGCAGAGACAATGATTTTCTTTCTTCCTAAATTTCTAAATTAAAATAACGTTAAATTATGCATTAAAGTGTATAGAATAAAAGTGCACAGGAGCGGTCAATAAGTTGATATTTGTGAAAACCTTAGCTGTCATTGATTGTACGAGCGATCTGGTACTGGTCAGTGACACCAAAAGGTAATTTTTATTTTTAATAATTTCAAATAATATATTCTTGAAATAATTTGTTGTTTCTTTTTTGATTTATTTTAATTTTTGTGAAAAATTTAGGGTTTTTTCTTTTATCGGTTTTGTGTTGTGTGGCGTTTATAATATTTCGGAGTAAGAATAAAAGGCAAGCTCGGATAGAACCGTTTCTATTTCAAAAGCATCAGAATCTTTGATTGATCCCCAACAAAGGCATTTTTGTTGTTTTTTGGATGAGATAAACAGGCTCAAAATTTTTCCCAACCAAATTCCAAGAAAAAGAAATAGGAAAAAATAAGGAAGGATTTGTATGTGAGTGATTCTTCTGAAAGTAATCCTTTTATATATTTAAATTTTAAAATAAACTTGCTAGGTAACCAAAAAACAATATTTCAGATATTATTTCTATGAGCACTTAATTCATTTTTTGTAAAAAGTTAAATACATATATTTAATTAATTTTCTTTCTTTAATGGACAAGTTGATTAAAATGTTAAAAACATACCGAAATTTTCCCTTCATTCTAATAGAAAAAAAATTAACTCGTTCGAAACATTAAAAATAAACATTGAAAACAAAAGAAATCTCAGTGTCTTTAAGAAAAAGGCTTCGGAGATGAAAAGCTTCGGAGATGAAAAAAAGATAATTTTCTTATTTTTATAAGAAATAAGGTAGAATTAAAAGATTGTTTTCAGTTATTCATAAAAATATTTTCGAAAAATTTTATTTTATAATGTTAAAACCCAAAATATTTCAGTTTTTTAGTAAAATAACGAGGCTTCGGAGATGAATTTGAATTTTTACTCGCCTAATTTTTTTAACTTTGATAATTTATGAAAGCAACATTTTTTTCTTTTATTTATAAACTGTATAAGAGAAAAATAAACTGTAAGCTTTTAAATTTATTCTAACATGTATTAAAAATGTGTTAAGAATATTTGTAACATGTTTAAATATGATTATACATCACAAAGTAATTTTAACCTAAAATGGAAGACAAAGTTTAAAGACTTTTTTTTATCTAGAAAGCAGCAGACTACAAGTTTTAAACCTTCACATAAAACTCAAAAAACCATTTAAGTTTCTGAAACTATTTTTTAATAATTAAATAGAATACAAGAAGACAGTAAAAAATTTAATATAGTCATAGAAGTAGTGTTGAAGACATACCAAAAAGGCTTCGGAGATGAAATATTTTTAGTGTTTATATTGATTTGGTTCAGTCAAATGGCTTAATTTTTTTTTATAATACTAAGTATTCGCTAATTTTTAACTAAGAATATTGACAATAATTATTACCGTATAGTTTTTGTAAAATTAATCGAGACATCTAAAAGAGCACTTTCAGAAGAATCACCCATGTACATCATAATATAATTCAGCTACATTATGGATTTTCAATGTCATATTTATGAATTTTATATACACTATATGTTATAAAAGATTAGTATACTATAACTGTAAATTCTTCATTGATGATATTTTATTTATATATCTATGATTTTATTAATGTTTATTTGATTATTCAAAATTTGTATATTTAATGTAATCAAGTCACGGTTTTTGGAAAATATTTTTATGGTACTAATCTGTTTATGATCAATTTTGCGAATTGGGTCCGAATATGAATGAATATTTTTATTTATTGTTATTGTTATAAATTATTTGAATGATCTTTTTTTGACTAAGAATATTAAATTGTGTATTTAAAAACTTGGACGAACAAATTTCATTATAAAGCTAATTTTATATTGAGTCGAGTGTCTGTTTATTTCCTCATCATTTGCCAGTCAATTAATTAGTCACTTTGTATTTACATCTATTATATTGATAGTTCTAGAATTAACTTAATTAAAAGGTAATTTATCTTATTTGGGATTTAAAGATAATGTATAATCAATTTATAAAATTTTGAAGTTGAAAATTAACATTTTTGCTTTGATAAATTTAATATAAGAAAATAGTAAATGTAAAAATAAATTTGTTACAGTTCTACACACAAAAGTATCCTAACGGAATCTTTTTATTTTAATTAAAAAAATGCTAACGTGTATAAAAAATGTTTACAAAAATGAATTATTAAATTTCTATTCGCATTAATAAACTAACTAGAAATTAAAATCAAAGACAATTGAACAATAAGCAGCTACTAACTTACATTTAGCATCAACTCATTTCCATACCAGCAGTAAAGAAATATTTGCACTAAAATGGCAGGTAATGTTGCGAACTGTACTAATGTTTGATCCATTCCTACTGTCATAGTTGATACTTTATAAATATTAGTACATATATCCACAATTGTTCCCCCAAATTGAACAATGAGCATAAAACTAAAAATTTCATTCAATTTTGTGCAGAGCCTGTGGTTTTTATATTGTTCTGTATTATAAATGATAGACACGTCAGCATGAAAAGTATAGTTTTATTACTATGCTATTTAAAAATAAAATAACAAAAATCAATTAAGCTACAATTGACGTTTAATTTAGTATAAAACGTAATAAAAATATTAAGTATTTATATCTTACAAATACATATAATTGTGATGTCTTATGCATTCATTCAAAATTTTCGATTCTTCACTTTTAACAGACAATGAGTTTACTTTATTATTATTCTTGTTGTTATTAATATCAGCATCATTATAATTATCATTATATAATCGTGGTAAATTTTCAAGACGGTGATTTATTATTCTTAACTGAGAACATGTCTGGAGCATTATTACCGTAATATAAGTTTCAGTGCCAATATTGATGCAACTTGAAGCTAAAAGTCCAACGCTTTGAATGACGTATGTAATCCAGAACAAATAACTATTATCGTAATGACTCGATAACGAAGCTTTGAATGGAAGTGTAATATTTTCTCCCTTTATTCCCTGTGATATCGATCCTATGGCTACTGATATTGATGTACAAAAACCCATACATAAGAAAAAAATAGTATTTCTCCTGTTATAAATAAAATAAATGAATAATTGAAAAATAAATGAGTATCTTTAATCTATAAAAATTATTCTCTAAAATCATGTAAATTGCTTGGTATTGTAAATTGCATGCAATTTGTAAAATAATTTAAATCACTCACCTACCAATGTAATCAAAACTTTCCTGTATTGAAAGTTCTGTATTATTCCGAGGTTGGAACCAATCTTTCTGCAACATTTTTGTCAAACTTATTATATTATCTCGCCGTATGAGTATAGTAGCTATTTTTACGCAAACAACAAAAATGGCAAGAAACCAAAAGGAACTCTCAGTGAATTCATCGATACCATTAGACGAATAGAGAATAAGAGAAACGAGCAATGAAATATCCAAAGAATAAACAATAAGTATCACCAAAATAGTAAGGAGATTGTAAATCCACACGGAAATAAATGATGACCAATTTTGTGGCCTCCATACACCAAAAACAGTAAATATTGCAAATGAAATTTGTGCTTCGTACATTTTTTAATAATAGTTTGAATGTTTTGATATTCAAAAGAAGAATTTAGATGTAAAATGGAATATAAATAAATGTTACTAATATATATAAAACAAGATAAAAGTTACTACTAATGTTATGGAAATACAACATATTGAAACAATATAATGCAATATATTTATTTCATTACACGTTGAGGTTTTATAGCAGAATGTCTTTTAAATCGACAGACTGGATTTCAATACTTCCTTGATTTCCATTTGTAATGAGGAGCTATAAGTTACCTCATTAACAATTAAACTATCGTGCTGATAATAATTATACGTTTCGATAACGAATCATTAAATTGTAATTAGTGACAGTGGAAGGAATAACATGTGCTTTTATTATTATCTTTCTCTACTTTCTACGTTGAATTGAAGTTTGAAATTAATCATTATTGGTAAATATAAAAAACCGCATGTCATGTCAAAATAGTTATCAAAAAATAAATTCGTTAAAAAATTAAATATACCTATCTTATGCAAATATTTTGAAATTTTTCTAAATGTTGATACAGAAAATAAATTCTGACACGACGACAGAAATTTCTCTCACAATCAGCTGCGCGCATGCATTGAATCAATGAGGTGATGCAAAATTTCTGACATGATGATACAGTTGAACCTGGTTAAGTGGAACCTCTATAACTGAGAATATTTTTGAGGTCCTGTTATTTTTGCATGTATTTACCTATGAAACTGGCAAAATCCAATGACCTCTTTAACTGAAAATCATGTTTTACAATTAAATGCAAAATTTACCTCTGTAACTGAGACACGTCGGTCCAAAATCTTTGTAACTGAGAATTATGACGAGAGACAAAGATAAGAAGAAAATAAAAAACTTCTGTAACTGAGACATGTCCGTCGAAATCTTCTGTAACTGAGAATTATGGCGAAAGATAAAGAAAAGAAAAAAGATAAGAACTGGATAAGTGAGAAACCTCTTTAAGTGGGAGTATTTTGTCAGTCCCTTGAGTTCTCACTTATCCAGGTTCGACTGTAGAATTTTCTGTCACAGGTAACAGAAAACGCTATTGCACAAATAATTATTTCTATATTACCATGAATATTAGTAACTTCTTTCTTACTTCTCTTTGGTTGAAGAGTAGAAGATGACGATTCCATCACCTAAATAGTTTGTCAGGATGACATAATTTTTTTAAATACATTAAAAGGTACGTGAATTTCCAGTTTCCTTAAAATTTTTTTAGAAAAGATGTTGATTTCATACCTAAAGTATACAAAAATTATATGCCAGGTGGCATCCACTGAAATACCCTACAAAAAATAAAGTCACGAATAATCACAAATATTCAGGAACCCTGACCATTTCTGAACATTGTGACTATTCCTGATTATATTTTCTTTGCTCCTCCTATTTTTACCCCGCTACATTTGTTCTTTCCCACCATTTCTAAATAATCCGAAAATTTATCAGTGCTCCTGATCATTATTGAGTTAGTAATCCCACCATGTTTCTGAGTTCTGACTTTGTTCATGATAAAATACAGAGAAAAAAATTATTTTATGAAAAATAACAATTGCATTTTATTATAAATAAAACAGTAGCCATCCGGACAATATAAAATAATAAAAATATATAATGAAGTTAAAAAAGTAAATAATTAATTATGCCAAATAAAATGATCATACATTTATATCTACGAAAAACCGAATGCTAAATAAAGAGATGAAAAAGTAATTGCCATTGTTGTCCTTATAATAATTATTATTATTATTATTACAAGAAGTAATAAATTGTGAGCATTTAGTCAGATGTCGTCAAAAGAAACTTTTAATCTTTTTACTTTTTAGGGTTCCGGACACAAAGTGTCAAATCCGGAACCCTTATGTTTTCACTCGTTTGTCCGTCTCCCAAAACCATTACCCCTCCCTAGCGGCCAAACTATTTGAGATAGAGAGTTGAAATTTGGTACACTTATGTATTTTTACGTGTAGATTACAGGAAAAATATAGCAAACATGATTAAACGTGATGCTCATAGCGTTGTCAAGGAAATAACAAGATTTTTTCAAAAAATGCATTAAAATGGCTATTTACCCCCCCCCCCCCCCCTCACCCACCCTTATCTTCCAAACTATTTGACCTAGAGTATTGACAATTTGTACACATATGTATTTTCGTGAGTAGAGTACAGGAAAAATATAGAGAACATGATTGGAGTTGATAGTCATAGCGTTGTCAAGGAAAAACTTTTTTTAAAAAAAACGTGTCCCACCCCCCTTATCTTCTAAACTATTTGACCTAGAGGTTTGAAATTTGGTATACCTAGATAATTTTACGTGTAGATTACAGAAAAAATATGGCGAGCATAGTTGGACTTAGTTTTCAAAAGTTATTAATAAAAAGTTGAAAAATGACAAAATACCCCTATGATAGAGCTCAGCGTATTTATCCTGAAAGGTTTGAAATTGTCAAAAATGTGTAATTTTATGCAAAATTTTTTATAAAACCATAAAAATTGTGGTTTAAATTTATTATCATAGCATTTTCTTCGAAACATTGAAATTTTACCGAAAAAAAATTTGTTCTTTCTAAACAGCTACAATATTCCACAGTTTCAGATTATTTTTTTGTACAAAACGTTTATTTTTATGTTTAAATTACTTTAAAAGTTTAAAAATAACAAAAAAATTTGTTGTCTTTGAAATTCATAATTATATAAAAAAGCTTAATCTATTTGATTGGGAATTTTTAATCTTATAAAAATATGCTTAAGTTTTTACTTAAATTTTAATAAAAGTAAAAAAAAAATGTTTTTAATTTATTATTATTCAAATTATCCAAATAATAAATATCTGATGAATAATTGAAATGAATCGTTCAAAATAAATAATTAAAAAAAAATTTCAGTTCATTTTAAGTTCGTGTACGGAACCCTCTGTGCGCGAGTCCGACTCTCACTTGCCCGGTAATTTTTTTTAAGGATTGGTCACTGATTAATCAAAAAATGTTTAAAAGGTGGTCATAGGAATAGTCATGGAAAGGTCTGTTGCCCGGAAATCTTTTGGTAAAAGACCACTATAGGTGTAAAAAAACCCTGAAAGAAAGAGAAGTTTGGTGGGTGGAATCCCTTAAAAAAAAAAACAATCTTTAAAAATTTGATCATTTTTTCTAACAAAAGGGTGCAATTCTGAAGCGTTTCGAATAACTTCACTCTCAATTTTCTCGAAAACTATTAAAGATGTTAAAAAATACATACATCATAAAATATGTAGTTTAAGAAGCCCTACAACTTTTGTGAAAAACAATTTTCGAAATTTTATGTATTTTTATTTTTTTTTTTACTTATAATAAAGTTCCTAGGGCTATTATAATTATTTATTGAGATAATGTCAAAAAACTGAATTTTTATAGTTTTTATCACGATAATCAAATTTTTGTCAATTTTCACTATAATATTTGTAATCATTAAGTCAAAATATGTAAGTATAATTAAATTTAAAAAAAATCGGGAGTACCTATTATTCGGAAGTTTATCCCAGTGTATTAATTATTAGTGAAATTAGTATCACAACAACTTACTAAATAATTTATTAAATACTTAACTACTTATTAAATTAGTCAAAATCTGAATAATTCAGATTTAGAGAGTAATTCAGTCTATAGGGCAGGAACAAAAGTTTTAAAAATAACAACAGAAATCTAAATTTTACAAAATAAAGGCGGAAATAAGCGATTATAGTATACTAAAATAAATTTTTATGAGAAAAATAATTAATGGAAGACTAGAAGATTTTCTGTCATAAAAAATGTATTATTAACTATGCATAGCTGTTTGATACATTACTATCTTGTTAACTGAAACTAATGGTTAAAAATATTATTTATTTTCATTTTTCCTTACTAAAACTCGTTTCAAGATGAACTAAGTACAGTGAAATAACAATCACTATACTTTCTTTTACCTAATGTGTTCCAGATACATGCCACTGTCACCACGTTTTTTGAATTATTATGAGGATTGCATTAAGAAATTATAAATTGAAAATGACAATTTGAGAATCTGAAAAAATTTATTGTTATTAAATAAATTTATTATTTCTGTTGACAATTAATTGATTAAATGTCAACAATTAATTACTAACAGATAAAAATGTTTTAATAGTCATGGGAAAAATTTTTCCTGCTGTAAATTCGATCGGTATTTCCGATCTTCTTATTATGTGAACAAGATTCATTCTTGAGCAATTGGGCAGTAATATCCAATTTATACTGTAAACTGCATATCCAATTTCTTTACTCTAAATTTTAAGAAATAGGCAATTTAAAAAAAAAAATTAAATGTCCAAATAACGTAATATTGAGAAAACCTTGCAGCATCATTAATTAATAAATTATTATTAATCAATCAAATATATCACTAAACTGATTGTCAGGCATATTAAAAAGATAAAAATTAATTATAAAAATAATATTACTTTTTCCTTGATCACATTTCCGTGCCAGCAATATAAACAAATTTGAAGCGTTATTACAGTCAAAGAGACAACCATCCTCCAGAATGTTGCACTGGTTATATTTACTGTTGAAAGCAAATATGTACTTGTGCATAAGTCTATGGTCGTTGAACACAATTGAGAGAAAAATACCCAGTCACAAATGTCGTTTAAATTCTTCCCATATCTAAATATGTAAATTATTTAGAATTATAAACAATGACATTTTCGGACAAACTAATCAGATTATATTTAAAATGATAGCAATTGCTTTCAATTCTGTATTGCCAGAATCATAGAAAAGTTTAAACTAAAATTTTCATCTAGTTAGAAATATTTGAAAGATTTTCTACGTAATAAAATAAATTCTATAACAACATACGCTCTCTAATAACATGCACACGTACTAATAATAAGTTTCAACTCAAACGTATTTTAACTTACAGATACAAAAAATTATGATGTTCTATCCACGTTTTTAATATCATCTGTTGTTTTACAGGATAGTCAAGAACTTTTCTCTCCAAACAAAATTGAGAAAATTTCTTTATACGATGTACTAAAATTTCCAATCGAGCAGTAAGTTGCATCATCATAACCACAATAAACGAATCGAAAGCAATTATAATTTGGGTGGTAGTTGTTCCACCTGTAGCTTGTAGAAAGTACGTTATCCAAAAAATTCTTCGATTTTCAAGCTTATAAGGAGTCCAAGATTTAAATGGCAATGTTGCTTTTGAACCCTTCATCAGTGGAGATGTTACATTAATTAATGTTGTTACAGAAACGGTAATTAGAAAGATAATGGTAACTTTCCTATGGGAAAAATTCATTCCTTATGTAAAAATCTAGTGAGAATGGAAAGAAAGAAGAGGAAGAAGAAAAAAACTAATGAAAACCCAAATATACTTTTTCAAATTATTTACGAAATAGAGGAATATTTGGAATGATTTTTCAATAAAACTCCCGCTTGCATTAACCGCTTTCTGCGATTATACTAAAATTAAATTTAGAAATACTTTCTTTCAATGTTGAAAAATAAAATCTTGTACCCTGTCCAAGGTGAATAAATTACACTTTGTTGATTAAGATGAATAAAGTACACTTTATTGCCTAAGGCGATTGAAATACACTTTATTGCCCAAGGTGAATAAAATACACTTTATTCTCTAGGGATCATATCAAGTAACTTAAAGTTTGTCGTTTACTCAAAATTTGATACCTAAAACAAAATGAAATTGCGTCAAATGCGGGTTCAGATTTTTTCCGTATTATTTTAAATAATAAAATTCATACCTTCCAATTTCATCACACTTAATTTGAACTCTATTTTCAGTTTCATCCTGTGGATAACAATTTTTTTCAAGTAGCATGTTTCTCAGCTCTATTATTTTGTTGCGTTTAAACAAAACAATTGCCACTTTAACACAGGCAGCACACATTGCAAGAACGTAAAATATACTTTCTGTAAATTCCTCCAAATTGCTTTCTGCTAAAATTAAATAAAGTAAAGTTGAGATAGTGAACATAGATACTATTAACACCACAAGTGAACCGAAAACATGGTACACTAATTGATATTTTTTTAGAAAAAATGTTGGACTCCAGAGACCGACGTATTTGAAAATTTCGAACGAAATATCCGCTGTATACATTTTTAGTTGAATGTCTTTAAATGAGTTTCAAAAAAGTTTTTCAACTACTTCTCTGCAGATAAAAAAGTATAGTTTTGGTAAAGTGTGAAGAAGTTCAAAAAGTTTTTTCTTTTAAATTTCAATTACTTAAACCGACACTCAACATTACTCAACACAAACTATTTCTCTAAAAAAAAGTAATGATGTCTTTCATATAAACTGAATATGTGAAGTAGTAACATTCTGGAAATCCATATTGCCTCAGACTAACTGACGTTCAAATGTTATATCAGAAGAATTGTTTCAGTAAAGTGTTCAAGTCAATTTTGTTATAAATTATAAAGTAGTTTTGCAGTGAAAAAGTCGTTTTGTCTCGTCTTGTAGAGAAGTTTCATTAATAATGCCTTCAATAAAAAGCCGTATTATTTCTATTTCTGCATTGAGGGTTGAGATATTCGACGACATATCGAATGATGGTGTTATTGAATAATTCCTCAAGACAGTTTGCATGATGTTTGGCATGCATTTTTTATTACGATACAAGACTATGATATGACACAAAGATACATTACGAAACTTCTCTTTATAATATATGCTTTATTGCTTATCATCATGTGTAACAAAGTGAAATTTTACAATGCTCCGAATTTACTCGTCGGAGCCAAGATTCTCAAGATGTATTCACTTATACTGGTAAACTAGATTTAGACTTGAAATCTTCTTTACTTAATTTCTACTGTCGCTTTGGGATAGGTTTAGTCAGTAAAAGTCACAGGATTTCTATTAGTAAGAAATAACAAAATAATATATTGAAACCAAAATAATAAAAATGTACAAAATAATATAATATCAAAATGAATTTAACAGGAAAGAATATAAAACAAAATAATATAAAAGAATTTAACAAAGAAAATCAAACATAGCATTGCTAGAAGAGCCGACGTTAATAACAAAATAAAACAGGAATCATAGTTCCAGTTGTATTTCTAATCCAAGCTCAGATCCTGCTAGCACGTTAATCGAAAAACTCCGTCTTTATTACAATACTAGTTACGGATGAACCGCTAAAAAGTATTGTCGCCGTTATTCACCGTGATGTTAAAATAAAATCGGCCATCGAGACGCGGTTGGTCAATTCGCGGATACGTAAACTGAAATTAATTATCAGGTAAGAAAAGAAATTAACTAATTAATTTTACGCTAATTAATTTTGCCCGGTGAAGTTATCTGGAGAGCAGTTAAACGAACGCGGGTATTCACCCAGCCAGAGTCTGTTCTTCAGTGACGCAGCACACGGAGAAGCCCATGCGATAATCTACGTTTTTTAAACGGCGCGGGAGGTTTAAAATTGCTCCGAACACTTTCCTACGTCATTAGTGTTCTTACACAATTTACTCGAATTTCTTGACCATTCGTAGTGATCCACGACTATGATCAAGAATTCGTCACGGAGTGCCTTTACTCCAGACAGGATTCCTTAGTCTAGGTAGATTAATCTACGAAGATTCCCAGAATTTTATTGTATCTGAGACTCCACGGTGTACCGTGATAAATCTCAGGACGATCCTGGATAGAGAAAAGGAAAAGTTTGTTCCTTCGATTTTTCATTAGAGGATCAATGCTAAAATGTCCAGAACGTTCTCCAGGCACCATTTTTGGAGGACCAAGGCAGTGGTATCTGGTGACGTCGGAGGGGTATGGCCCGAGATGTTCTTCGGCTCGCTTCAGGCTCGGTCAACTCTTATGGAGACGAGTGGCGAATTCTAACTCTAGGCAAACGGGTAGAGGGGTATTGCAGGGAACTAATTCATCGCCTTTGAGATAGAGGCGCTGTGCGCAAATTGTTGCCTTGGTTGACGTGTTAACCTCGTGAGGACTTGTGGGTGCAGCCATATTGCTTTTGGTGTTTACTGTCATAAAATGTACCCAATATTGTGCTCAGTTATTTTTATTACAGATTTGTCGCAAATGATTAATAATTTGTGAATATTTGTTTCAGGAAAAATTATTGCAGAATTAAAGCAATATTAAGTGTAGATTAGAGGATCATAAGTTTGTAAAGTAACATGTTCTACATTTATTTTCTTTAATTTCTGCACTAATTTTTCTTCACTTCAAAATTTATATGCTTTGTATAAAGCGAAACCCACACAAAGAATATATGCATACATACATTTTCACAAACACAACTACACGAAAATTTCGTTTGTCGCCTTTGCGATATAGAGGCGCTGAAATTCTCCATTTTCAAACATTGAGTTGACCGAGGCTAGCTCGCTTACCCAAGCTGACTGACTGATCTGCAGGCAAGCAGATTCATATATCGACGCGGCTCGCTGTGGATCTGCGCGGTCTTACTACTTAGCCCCGTCTGCGCTGTGTCTGGCGTTCCGCGCCATCTTCTGACGTTGCGTACGACAGAATGCGCGGCTGGTTAGCAAGTTCGTCTGCTAACCATGTATTGACAGTTCGAAAATAAGACGAAAGTGTATTTTAACCTCAAAGTTAAATTTACTTAATTTAATTTATAAACAAATTGTTTAAGTTTAAATTAAAAGTCAAGTGTTATTGTGATGTACGTCACATATGTAAATTATGATTTATTATCTTAATTATAAAAAGACGTTTGAGACGTATCAACTGTCATTTTTTTATAATCAGTTGAAAAAGTATTTTAGGACAAACTATCAGACCTACACTACCGTCGGAAATTGTTGGTCCGATCGATTGGAGCGGATCAAAAAAAATACAGCTCAAATAAGACCACGATATCTTGGTTAAAAATTAAGATAGAAACTTAACGTTTAAAAATTTGAAAAGATTATTAAATTCTGCGTTAGAATACCTATTAGTTAAAATATTTTAAAAATCCAAAGTGATTATATTACTTGATGTGTTAGAAAAAAAAATTCTCAAATTTTTCAATTATCGTTCCATATGTTCAGTTCGTTGCCTGATTTAGAAAAATTGAAAAAAAAAATTGAAATTTATATTGTTCTCTTCGTTGAATTGCCAGCTTTAATTTGAGCTAAGGGAACTTGAAAAATATTGAATGGTTCACGAGATATGACTAAATATGTCCGAGCATGTTTTTCTCGAAAATCAATCAAAAACGTGGTTTTTGCCTAAAAATGAAGGTTTTTGAGAAAAATATGCTCGGACGTTTTTAGTCATATCTCGTGAACCATTCAATATTTTTCAAGTTCCCTTAGCTCAAATTAAAGCTAGCAATTCAACGAAGAGAACAATATAAATTTCAATTTTTTTTTCAATTTTTCTAAATCAGGCAACGAACTGAACATATGGAACGATAATTGAAAAATTTGAGAATTTTTTTTTCTAACACATCAAGTAATATAATCACTTTGGATTTTTAAAATATTTTAACTAATAGGTATTCTAACGCAGAATTTAATAATCTTTTCAAATTTTTAAACGTTAAGTTTCTATCTTAATTTTTAACCAAGATATCGTGGTCTTATTTGAGCTGTATTTTTTTGATCCGCTCCAATCGATCGGACCAACAATTTCCGACGGTAGTGTAGATAGATTAAACTTGGTATATAATACATATGTAGTTTCACGTGTAAATTATACGAAAAATATAGAAAACTTGATTGGAGACGTTCGTCACAGAGTTATGAAGCAAAAACTTTTTTTTTTCAAGAAAAGAGTGCCCCTCCCTTTCTCTTAGCGCCCACAGTTTTTACTCAGGATGCTAAAATTTACTACACTTACATTATATTGCGTGAAATAATAAGTACCTACCTATATTTATTTCATAGCAAATACTTACAAACGAAATATGAGCAATTTTTAATGGACACATTGTTACTTTCACATAAGAAAAAAATTATTGTAAATTAGTTGAAAATTAACATAAAATAAAAAATCTTAAATATTTCTTGGAATTTTGTATATTTAATGCAAAAAAACGTAATAGGTTTAGGGGTCAGGAATAATTTCAGCATAAATAATTTCATGAAAAAAAATTTTATTTGTTAACGTTTTACATAAAAATCGCGGAATATATGAAAAGTCAAGAAAGTTCTTAATAATTTTAAAGTTTATAAGATTTTCTAATTAATCGTGTGTATCGAACTTCCACCACTGTTTTTTGTTACAATGAAGAGTGTATTAAAAAATTGTAAATTGAAAATGACAGTTTTAGAATCTGAAACAAATGTGTCAGGACATTAATTTTATCAAAATTAGATCAGAAAAAATGTGTGCTTTTTTATTTAAGGCAAAACGCAAATCAATTTTTAATTCATCGAAACTGGCGTTGCTCACAAGTAAATTTAATTTTTGATTATAAAATTTAAAAGTTTAAAATTAATGTGTGGGTCACCTTGACTTCAATTAGTGCAAATAAAATATCTTTGTGATAGAAAAATATTATTAAAAATAATTACAATAATAGTTGAAAATAGTATTCTTAAAAATTAAAGATTAAACTCGAATTTAGTATCCGCTTACCGAAGTAGGCTACAAAAGATGTCACGTGACCTCGGGGCGCCAACCTACCATAACGCACGGAAATTCAATTATGTAATTTAGTCCCATGAAATCCCCCCGTATTTCGTAAGAAAAATATTCATATTATTATATATAAAGACGTCTTAAAATCTAAAAGAATCGACCGGTATTTAGTAACAATTGCATTGTATCAAACAATACATATTCAATAAGTTCTAAATATTAAACAATATGTATATTCTATAAGTTCTATATAAGTTCTAAATTACATAATTGAATTTTCGCGCTTCATACAAGGTTGGCGCCCTGTGGTCACGTGACATCTGCTGTGGCCAACTTCAGTAAGCGGCTACTAAACTCGAGTTTAAGCAAAATTTATTACTAACAGACATAAATGTTTCAAGTGTCATCGGAAAAATTTTTCCTGCCGTAAATTCGATTGGTATTTCAGCTCTTTTCATTATATTAATTGAATTCATTCTTGATCTACTTGGCAGTAATATCCAGTCCATATTGTAAACCGCATATCCAATTTCTTTGCTCTAAAGCATAAAAAATTGCTTATTAAAAACAAAAATTCCATTAAATTAAATTTCTATATTAAGTCAAACTTGTTTTTTTTTTTTATTTCTTTAATTTAATAAGTTTAGATATCAATGAAATCTGTCTAATTCCAATTTACTAATAGTCCAGTCACTGGGGCGTCAAAAAGACCAAATAAAAACATTAATTAGAATATGACCAATTCTTTTTTTATTCGAAAGAGCATTGTTCGCAGAGTTTAAATCTTAGTTTTCGACCTCGGGGGGTGGTAACTTTACCCGCCATTTTGAAAAAAGGGGTGAAATTTGGTTTTGCAAATATCTCGCAAACTATCGCTGTTACGCAAAAAATTGTAAAAAGCAGTTTTATAGAGCACAACATTCTCTACTACATTTGTAGGAAACTTTTTTACACAAAATTAATATTTTCCATTTTATATTGCAAAATGTGTCAAACTGGGGGGATGCAAAACCGTAATTTTTTATTTTCCGCGAATATAATGCGAATTTTGTAAAAAATATTCCAATGAAAGAGATTGCGTTTTAAAAAATAAATAAGTTTCATCTAAACTATTTTTTCATACAATGATTAGGTAAGTCCGTGGAACGTTCCAAAGTACGCAGCTACCGGGTGTTCGATAGGTAAACTTACCTTGCAATATTTAATTATTTTACTTTTAAGACAACGCATTAATAAAACATGGCCAATTTTTTTTTAATTCAAAAGGATATTATTTACAAAGTTTAAATCTGAGTTTTCGACCTCGGGGGGTGGTAACTTTACCCGCCATTTTGAAAACAGGGGTGAAATTTTGTTTTGCAAATATCTCGCAAACTATCACTGTTACGCAAAAAATTGTGAAAAGCAGTTTTATAGAGCACAACATTCTCTACAACATTTGTAGAAAACTTTTTTACACAAAATTAGTATTTTTCATTTTATATTGGAAAATGTGTCAAAGTGGGGGGATGCAAAATCACAAAATCCCCTTTTTTCAAAATAGCGGCTGAAGTTACAACTTCCCAAGGTCGAAAACTCAGATTTCACCTCTATAAAGAATACCCTTTCAAATAAAAAAAAATTAATTATGTTCTATTAATGCGTTGACCTGCAAGTAAAATAATTAAATAGTTTACGCTATTGAACACCCGGTAGTTGCATACTTTGCAACTTTGTACAGTCTTACCTAATACTATATTGAAAAAATGGTTTAGATGAAAATTATTTATTTTTCAAACATCATTTTCTTCATTGAAACACTTTTTACAAAGTTTACATTGGATTCTTGGAAAATGCAAAATTATTATTTTGCATCCCCCACTTTGATACACTTTACAATATAACATGAAAAGTATTAATTTTGTGTGAAAATGTTCCTTACAAATGTTGTAGAGAATGTTGTGCTCTATAAAACTGCTTTTCACAATTTTTTGCGTAACAGTGATAGTTTGCGAGATATTTGCAAAACAAAATTTCACCCCTTTATTCAAAATGTCGGGTAAAGTTACCACCCCGCGAAGTCGACAACTTAGATTTAAACTTTGTGAACAGTACCCTTTAGAATAAAAAAAAATTTGTCCATGTTCTATTAATGCGTTGTCTTAAAAGTAAAATAATTAAATATTGCAAGGTAAGTTTACCTATCGAACACCCGGTAGCTGCGTATTTTGCAACGTTCCACAGACTTACCTAATTATTGTCTGGAAAAATGGTTTAGATGAAACTTATTTATTTTTAAAAACGCAATCTCTTTCATTAAAACATTTTTTAGAAAATTTGCATTAGATTCGAGGAAAATGAAAATATATGATTTTGCATTCCCCCACTTTGACACATTTTCCAATATAAAATGAAAAATACTAATTTTGTGTAAAAAAGTTTTCTACAAATGTTGTAGAGAATGTTGTGCTCTATAAAACTGCTTTTCACAATTTTTTGCGTAACAGTGATAGTTTGCGAGATATTTGCAAAACAAAATTTCACCCCTGTTTTCAAAATGGCGGGTAAAATTACCACCCCCCGAGGTCGAAAACTCAGATTTAAACTTTGTAAACAATATCCTTTTGAATTAAAAAAAAATTGGCCATGTTTTATTAATGTTGGTTGAAATGTTTAATTTGACTGGACTTAACTTAATTTTAGCCAAGCAAACATTTCTTCTTTTTCATAACATATTTTTCATTATAAGAATTAAATACGCGTTTTCTGTACATTGAAAGTAAAGTGTATGAAAAATATTAAATTTAACTTACTTTCTCCATGACAACATTTCCAGGCAAACAATATAAGCAAATTTGAAGCATTATCGCAAATAAGCCAAACACCATTCTCCAAAATATTGAAGTTGTTATGCTTACTGATGAAAGTAAATATGTACTGGTACACACATCTATGGTTGTAGAACAAAGTTGAGAGAAGAGTACCCAGTTGTATATGTTGTTTAAATTTTTTCCATAACTAAAATTGAATTGAGTTAGAAGTAACTGAAATATATATTATTTAATTATATGTACCAAATGGGAAATAATATTGAGGCAACGTTGCATTGCAATGTGATCTTTATATTACGAACAGTTTCAATATGTAGTTGCGGGTGGTTCTTCACAAAGTGGTCACTTTTGCCAATAGCAAATTTTTAAATAAAAAATTTTGTTCCTTAAATATTGTTTATGTACAACTTATTAACAACTATTAAAAAAATTACACTACCGTTCGAAATTGTTGGTCCGATGGTTAAAAGTGGTTTCAAAAGCACAGGACAAATTAAATCAGGATATTTTGGTCAAAAACTTAGATAGGGACTTGGGATTAAAATATTTAAAAATCTTATAAAATTCTGCATCAGATGGTCTACTGATACATTATTTTTGACTTATCGAGGTGGCTATATTAATTGATGAGTTGGGATAAACATTACCAAATTTTTCGAATATCGTTCCATAAGTTTAGCTCGTTGCCTGATCTACAAAATGTGTAAAAAAAATATTAAGTCCCCCTTGTTTTTTTTGCTGAATTGTAAGCTTTAATTTGAGCTAAGAAAACTTAAAACATATTAAATGGTTCTCGAAATATGATTCAAAACGTCCGAGAAGATTTTCTGGAAAATCCATCGTTTTCAAGTAGAAACCACGGTTTTAGCTGGCATTGAAAGAAAATATGGTCGGAATTTATGAATCATATTCCGAGAACAATTTAATATTTTTCAAGTTTTCTTAGCTCAAATTAAAGCTTACAATTTAGCAAAAAAAACAAGGAGAACTTCAAATTTTTTTAACACTTTTTGTAGATCAGGCAACGAGCTAAACTTATGGAACGATATTCGAAAAATTTTGTAATTTTGATTAAGACTCATCAATTAATATAATCACCTCGATAAGTCAAAAATAATGTATCAGTAGATCATCTGATGCAGAATTTTATAAGATTTTCAAATATTTTAATCCTAAGTCTCTATCTAACTTTTTGACCAAAAGATCCTACTTTGAATTAAACTGGATTTTTAGAACCTCTTTTATCGATCAGACCAGCAATTTCCGACGGTAGTGTATTTTATAGAAAAAAAAACAAAAAAACAATGAACATGTAAACTCCTGTTTCAAATAACGAAAAGCTAAAGAAAGTATGCAAAAACGATTTTGGCAAAAGTTATTTTTTAAAAAACTGGAAATTAATACAAAAAAACCAAGTTTTTGAGATAAACTGTCGATTAGAATTTATTAAAACTTTGTTAGAATATGTTTCGCATGAAATAAAATGTATCAAATGTGACGAGTCCTGTGAGGAGATCCTATAAAAGTGCAGTTTTGATTGATTTTCCACCATTTAATATGTTTTGATGTTAAAAAAATTGTTCTTCAGTCATGTTATTAATAAAAATGATAACAAAGAGTAACTGTACGAAGTACTAAATATATTTTGAAATAATTTATAAAGTTATAAAGGGGAGACGTAAAAGTAACCAGTCATCAAAGATTTAATTATAAACTTTAAATTAAAACTAATTTAAATTTACCGAAACATCGAATCATGATGTTCTATCCACGTTCTTAATATCATTTGTTGCTTGTAAGGTATCTGACAAATATTTCTATTCATACAAAACTGAGAATATTGTTGAATGCGATGCAACAAAATTTCCAATTGAGCCGAAAGTTGCATTATCATCACCATACCCAATGTATCAACCGCAATTATTATTTGTGTGACTGTTGTCACCCCAACAGCTTGAACGAAGTACATTATCCAAAATATTATTCGATTTTTAAGATTGGGTGGAGTCCATGTTTTAAATGGGAATGTTGTATTTGAACTCTTCATCAATGGAGTTATTGCGTTAATTATTGTTGACACAGAAACGGTAACTAGGAAGATGATGGTAAATTTTCTAAAGAAGAAATTTATTAATAATAAAAAATCTACAGAAAATAGAAAAAAAAATTTTTATTTGAAAATCTTTCATTTAGACGAAGCTGTTTTCCATTCAGAAAATCATTCTTCATTTTTGGAATAAAAATCACATCTTAAAATCTTAAAAAATTAAATCACATGTAGTGAAAGGATAAACTTCTAAAAACGACATACCTCGGATTTTGATGAAACTTGGTATACTTAAACGTTTTTTTTTAGTTTTTTTAAGAAAATTATTGACTTTTGGTTAATAATGTATACAACGTAAAGTGTGCATTTTTATAAGATCTACAACTTTTGTCTAAAGTATTTTTTGAAATTTTGAATATTTTAATAATAATAATAATAATAATAATAATAATAGAAAAAAACGGGGACGATTATTTTGGTAGTTTCTTATGGTTTTTACCATGATAATAAAATTTGCGTAAAATTTCACTATCATTTTCGTAATTAGCGCATCGAGATATATAAGTATACCAAGTTCATTATTACACTGAGAGAAATAGATGGTAAGAACTTTACTATCTTTGATGGTAGAGAGGTTATGTTACACTCTACCATCAGAGATACTACACCGTACCATCTAGATGCTACATCGTACCATCCAGATGCTATCAGATGCTAACCCGTACCATACAGATGCTATCTCGTACCATCTAGATTCTTGTCCGTATATTTAAGATCAGATATGGTATCTGGTACCATCTAGATGGTATTCCGTAGTATCTATTTCTCTCAGTGTATTATTTATTTTCTTTATTATGTTTTTAGGGTTCCGTACCGTAAAACAGAACCCTATTAAAATCACTAATATGTGTGTCCGTTTTCGCACCCCCTCTAACTTCTAAACTATATGAGCTAGAGTCTTTAAATTTGGTACAAATATGTAATTTCACCTTGGATTTACGAAAATGATATGTAAAACGCGATTCGAGCTCATGAACATGATGAAATCCAGCAAAAACCACTTTTTTGCCCTAAAATGCAAAAAAATGACCATGCCCCCCCCCCCCTAAACTTCCAAACAATTTGACTTAGGTTGCTGAAATTTGGTACACGTATGTAGATTTACGTGTAGATTACAGGAAAGTTATAGAGAACTTTCGTAAAGGCGGTCTTTATAGTGTTTACTAGCAAAATGTACCATTTTTTGAAAAAAATTCGAAATAATGACAATGTCGTCGTCCCCCCCCCTTAATCTTCCAAACTATATGACTTAGGATACTAAAATTTAGTATACACGTATGTAGTTTGACGTGTAGATTATAGAAAAAATATATAGAAGTTTGTTAATGTTCGTCTTTATAGAATTAACAAGCAAAAATTAGTGTTTTTTTTTTAAAAAAAGTCAAAAAATAATTGGTTAATTCTTTATTTTTTTAAAACATATTTAAAAAATGACCCTGACCCCTCAGCTGCAAAAGTTTTGGCTTATAGTGCTAAAAATTTGGACTAATAACATTTTATTTAGTGTATACTGTATAGTGAAAAATTTTAAATCTCTACCTCATATAATTGAATAAAAATTAGAAAGGTACGGAACCCTTTGACTTGGTACGAGTGTTACTCATACTTGCCCGATTTTTTTTTTTTCATCATCACACCTTTAACATTAAAATTATTATACATTATTAGAATAAGTAAATTCTCTGATGAAAAAGTAAAAAATCTTGTAATTACCTTCCAACTTGGTCACACTTAATTTGAATTTTCCATTCAATTTCATCCCGTGGATGGCAATTTTTATCAAGTAACATGTTTCTCAACTTTATTATTTCATTACGTTTGAACAAAACAGTCGCTACTTTAACACAGCCAGCACTCATAGCAAGAACATAGAATACACTTTCTGTAAAATCTTCTAAATTATGCTTTACTAAAATTAAATATAGTAAGATTGAAACAGCACAATAATTAATTACTACAATTACAATAATACTAAAAACATTGTACATTGATTGAAATCCTTTTAGAAAAAATGTCGGTCTCCAGATACCAAAATATTTTAAAATTTCTATCGATATATCGGCCCTGTACATTTTAAAATATTTAAAAGTAGTCTCTACTTTTTACACTACTATTCAATAAAAACAATATTAAACTACTATTCTCTACCCTTTAAACTACTATTCCGTAGAAATATTATTCTAAAAATTTGTGCCGACTGCTTCAAAATAACTATCGTGGAAGTATTATGCAATATAAGAAGGATTATTACGATAAAGTGACCACGTCAATTCTGTAATGAATTATATAGTAATTTCACGGTGAAACAGTCTCTTTGTCTCTTTCTACGAATAAGTTTCATTAATAATTTCTGCATAAGAAGCCGTTTTACTCCTATTCTTGTATGGAGGGTTGATAATATTGAGAAATTATAATGATAGTGTTATTGAATAATTCCCTAAGGCATTTTGCATGATACTTTGACATGCATCTTTTATTTCAATGCAAGACTGCTAAACGACACAAAGCTAGAGAATCTTCTTCTTACGGAATTAATAGAAATTACTCACTTACGAGAAACGTAATTTGTTAAGAATCTGAAGCATTTAACTGTAATCTACTTTTAAACATTATGGAATGAAATAAGCAAATTAACTTTTTTAGCAGATTAATAATGAATGATATCGTGAACTGTTTGTAAATTATAAAAATTTGTTTTTTAAGTTAAGTATAGTGAATATATTAAATAAACTGTAAGTAAATAGTTTCTTCTGTAATTGTTCAATTTTTATTTTGTATGTTCTTATGAATTTTATCTACTTTCTTCAATTCTATAAAGGTACACGGCAAGAAAATAAGTTACAAATTTTATTAAAATAAATTATAATTTAAGGGAAAAGTAACAAAAACAATTAAAAATATTACTAAGTAGTTCTAAATTAAATTTAATATATTTTTTAAAAGTTTAAAACAGCTTATCTAAAATTTTCCCTTTTTGACATTTTTTCCCTAAACTATGTACAATATAAAATAATTATAAAAAAATTATTACACCTATTAAAAAAAAAAAAAGTTCTTTACACTCTTCATGTTTTTTTTGTAAAAATAACTTTATTGACATATTTCACTCAAAACAGACAAACGCACTCCATTCAGAGACCCATCCTCTTCTAGAAGTTCAGGATCTTCTCCAAGGATAAGTTCGTAACATACTCGGGAGTAATAAATTCTGATCCTTAGCTTAACCGTCTAGCCTCAGTGATGTATGCCTCAGTATCACTCTGCTCTTTTTGAAATTCTTTAAGACAGCAATACAAGTCAGAGTGGTTTTTTCGACAACCAACTTGAATCGATTGTGCTAGCTTTCGCTGATATTATTTGTTCAATGCTGACCTTCAAGGGTGGCCTAGTACTGGTTCCATAATTCTGTGGCATATCTTGGTGCTACAGCCCTTGCACGACCTCAACGTGGACGACCTCTAAACTAAGCAGTCTTAAAGTCTTAAAGTTATTTTCAAATTTGGTCTATCATGAAGTTTGCCGAATACTTCTGGACCTAACTCACTTAGACCTGTACGCAAAATCTAAAAAACAAATAGAAATTTATAAACTTCTAAAATTTGTCAGTAGTTTGAACCGACCTCAATCTGACATAATTGTTGCGTATTTCTAACCTATGCCGGTGGTAACTCCGGATGTTCTTCTGCAGTTCTTTTAAGATTTACATGCACAATCTCGGCCTTGGCTGCTTCCGTATCAGCAGGGTAAGAGTGCTTACTCTGGCTTGTAACAATTAATCCGTCGAAACCTGGATTAGTCACGCATCGAGCATTGCATTCCTTACTGCGTAATTTTCGACACGCCCAGTTAAATGTTCCATTACGTCCAGGTTTTGATCTTACGTACACAAAACATTTATATGGTTTATGGAGTCGGGCTACAGGAATTGGAGGAAAAATCGTGTTATTGTCCAGTCAGGAAAATGTTTGATCGGGCGAATGAAATCGTGCAAATGGACCGTAACCCGCATATCGTCCTCCTGAAGATCCAAAAGTCAGGTACAAAATTTATTATACTGATACTCGAGATGCTCATTCCAGTTCATCTTACTATTCACGATGACACCTAGATATTTAATTGAACTAGTACATGCAATTTCTTTTCCATACAATAAGAGGTCTTTTCGATTTTGGGACCTTATATTTATTAGTGAAAATTACTAAGTTTGTCATCTGGAAGTTGGCAAGCAGCGCGGTTTGATCTCACCATATCCTCACGATCCCTAGAATCGCAAATCTAGCTGGACAAAAGTCAAAATTTTTGTGTATTAAAAAAATATAAATACTATATGAATAGTATGTTTAGTTGTTGTACTCTGAGATATGAATGTTATTTTTTACAAAAAAAAAAAAAATAATAATTCATTGAAAACGGTTTAAACATTGGCGTTTACGGGATCTTACTTTTTGAATAAAGTTAAAGTTGATATATATTTTTTGAATTATTTATTTACGCAATTACTATACAACTAATGAAAAAATAAGCATTTGTAGAGAAAACCAGAAGTATTACCCTCCATCTTAAAACTTATCTTAACATTTTTACTTAATTTATTTTGCATCTGTGGTTGCTGTATACATAGGACTAAATTATATTATTTCAGGTTCGTTCTATTTATGCTTAATTTGTAACCAACTTTAGCCAACTTTTTTTTTAAATATATTTTGAACCTCAAGGTGACTGTTACGTCTTAGAGAATAAATATCATTTTGGCAAAACTGACAATTTCCATGTACAAATACTTGGCACCCAAGGGTATTTTTAGTCGCTGAAAATGAATCCGAGATCAAAATTTGAAAAATTCAAAATGGCTGATCCAATATGGCGGACAAAAATTCTAAAAATTAGTTCATTCTTACAAAAGTTGGTACCTAAAGGTTTTTGGGTGCTCTGATTACGAATCTGAAGTCAGATTTTGAAAATTCAAAATGACGGATCCAATATGGCGGACATAAATTTTAAAAATTGATGAATTTTTACAAAACTTGGTATCTAAGGGTGTTCGGGGTCTCTCATTACGAATTTAAAGTAAGTTTCTAAAAATTCAAAATGTTGGACAAAAATTTTTAAAATTGACTGAAGTTCTTAAGACTTTTAAACTAAAATTTTTTAGGGACTTTGATTCTAAAGTGAGTTTTTAAAAATTCAAAATATCGGATCCGATTTGACGTCTCAATTTTTAAAAAGTGCATCAAATACGTTTTAATAGTGTGTTCCTCAGAGCTTTTTGGAGTCACTGACGATGTACATGAAATTTAATCTAATTCTCTAAAGTCTTTCATATATGAAAATATAAAACGTTGCAAACAATAGAACTTAGTGTCTAAAACAAATAATGATCACTAAATTTTTATTTACATGTGTCACATAAATTTTTAACATTCTTTATATCATTTATTGTCCACTATCTTTAATTTTCAAAAGAAGATTTCAGCTCTGTAATCAAATAGCCTGTAAATTCCTACATACCAAAATTTGTCAAAATAAATAAATTTAAGAAACTATTGGTCGCCATGTTGGATCAGACATTTAGAATTTTCAAAAACTTACTTTACATTCGTAATTAGAGACCCCGAACACCCTTGAATACAAAGTTTTGTAAAAATTCATCAATTTTTAAAATTTCTGTCCGCCATATTGGATCCGACGTTTTCAATCCTCAAAATTTGATTTCAAATTCGTAATCAGAGTATCGAAAAACCCCTAGGTATCAACTTCTGTGAGAATGTACCAATTTTTAGAATTTTTTTCCACCATATTGGATGCGATATTTTGAATTTTTAAAATTTAACTTCAAATTCGTAATAAGAGCATCGAAAAACCCCTAGGTACCAACATTTGTGAGAATGAACCAATTTTTAAAATTTTTGGCCGCCATATTGGATCCGCCATTTTAAATTTTTAAAATCTGACTTCAAATTCGTAATCAGAGCATCGAAAAACCCCTAGGTATCAACTTTTGTGAGAATGTATTAATTTTTAAAATTTTTGTCCGCCATATTGGATCCGCCATTTTGAATTTTTAAAATTTGATTTCAAATTCGTAATTAGAGCTTCAAAAAAACCCTAGGTACCAACTTTTGTGAAAATGAATTAATTTTTAGAATTTTTGGCCGCCATATTGGATCCGCCATTTTGAATTTTCAAAATCTGACTTCAGATTCGTAATCAGAGACCCGGGAAACTTTTGGATACCAAGTTTTGTGAAAATCAATTCAAAACGTTTTGCGTTATGACTTTTGTTCAGCTAGATTTGCGATTCGTACCACTGTAAGGCTGTCTGCAACAATTGCTTAAGAACTTCCAAGCAGAAACCTTTTCAAATTACCACTAAGTCGTCCGTATAGCTTTGCGTGAAAATCCCCTGGCTATTAAGCTCTACTAGCAGTCCAACTGCTACCATGCACCACAGTAAAGGGGATAATACCCCTCCTTGTGAGCATCCGTTAGAAACAAAACCTTTTAAGCTTTGCCTCCCCGAATTCTGCTTCAATGCAACGTCCCTGCAAGATACTACTGATCCTCTTAATAAGTGGTTCCGGTATTTTATAGTTCCTAATCTTTTCTCATATAATTTGACATGAAGTGCTTGGGAATGCTTCCTCTGTGTCTAAAAAAGTGCTCATAGTATAGCCCTAATTGACCTAAAGTTTCTCAATTCTCCCAACCGCCATTTGAAAAGCAGTTTTTACAGAGAATTCTGCTTTATGGGAGTGTTGGCCTGAATGAAGAGGTTTATCTATTAAACATTCTTGTTTAATGTGTTTATCAACCAGGTTTGTCAGAGCCTACAGTTAAAAGGATATTAGACTTGTGACGATATAAATCGTCAACTTTTATATTTTATTTTGTCTTTTCCTAGAGATCTTTAATTTAATTAATTTCACAGTAATTTATTGAGAGTGCCTGTGGTTGAAATCTGACATGGTTAGAATACGAGCCTGGGTGCCGAGTATTGATTTTCTGGTCGATCTGTATCTCTCGTCTTTCTCTAGATCAGCGGTCTTACTATTGTCGTTCTTCGTTGAATTCATAAATTGCGATTGCATAAATTGTGCAGGTCAAGCTCACGAATTGTAACAAAGGTCAGCGGAAGCATCCGAATTTTTACTTTATGTGACGCCTTTCCTTAGGTGCAACCGAGAGGGTGTATGGTTTCCTAGCGGCTGAGAAAGTGAGACGCAGGAAGAAAGAAGAAGACATCGAAAGGGAAGGATCGCGGAAAAGAGGATCTACAGGTCGATTGATAGTAGCCATGTGCTTGATCATTCATTCACGAGTGATCCTGAATTGGTAAAGCCGTATGCTCGTCTCATTATTAATTTTTCTTTTTGTCGTCGGCGGAAACACTTGATTTTTGGAAAGAGTTCTGTATCTAGTGTTAAATACGTTTAAACGTTGCAAAAGTGAATCTAGAAATTTTGAGTTTATGGAAATTTAATTTGTTGCACATAGAAATTTAATGGAATAAATAGTGTTATTTTAAAGTGATTTGAATGAGAATTATTTTTTGAAGAATCCCAGGAGTCCTGAACTTGGAGTTTCCGGTTTCACTTCATCTCGTTTGATTTACTTCGAATTGGTGAGTTTGATTATTGATTTAAATGGTTTGATCTGTCCCAACGTCGGCAACGCGACGTCGTAGTCTCAGCGGAATCTCCCTTTTAGTTTTTAGCAGCACGAAGAGAGTTTTCGTTTTTGGTAGTTTATTAATATTTTTGAATATCAAGACAATGCAAATTCGCTTTGGTTAAGCGAACTAATCTCTTTATTTTAGACTGATTGGACTAAAGTCCTTGGCAGCAGTGTAACCTGCTCGCCCGACTTTTGAAATAAACACCACTTTAGTATTCCGAGCCCTTCTGAAGAAGAACCGGATATACACCATCTCTTCCTGGGCCTTAAAGGGTGCAAAAGAGCTAATAACCTAAAGTACTCCTTTAGAAGTGACGATCTTTGAAGGAAGTTTCCAATTTACCCGATCACATCAGAGAACATCGGCTCCTTGTTTCTCAACGTTTTCGACTATTTATTTAAAGCCTGGGAAGTTAACCTTCATCAGATGCTCGAAGCATTCATCCTTTGATTGAGCACAAAGACCGTTTGGGAGTCTAATTTCTTTGAGTTTGACCATAGGATCCCTAGCTAGGATTTTGTGAAGCCTTACAGCTTCAGGTTTCTTTTCGATCTCTTAGCAAAAACTCCTCTAACTAGAGGTTTTTGCTTTCTCAACTTCATTCTTAAAAGACCCTCGAGGCTTGCGATGTAAATCCCAGGCCTGTTGAGTCCTTTGTTTCTTTGCTTTATTAAAAAGCTTTCTTAAGGTTTTTTTTTTTTTTTTTGAAGAATGAGAAAGTGGAGAGTCATGTCGTGTTGGCAAGGTGCACTAATAGGGTATAAGTCCCCGGGTAGGCATCCATTGGCAGGGGTTCGAGTCCTCTCGGTTGCACGGTGTGCTCTTCCGCGGCTTATTTTTTCAGAACAAAATTTTAAAGTATAATTTAAATTCTAAAAACCAATCGAATTTAAATTTAAATTTACCACCAAAAGCTCGAACCAAGAGCGTAATAGGCATCGAGTAATAGATGTCGCTTTACCGGTAAGGTCGAAATCTTCTTTTCACTTTCTTAAGGTTCGTCTAAGTTCTTCCAGAGAAGAACTCCACCATCTGGTTGCAAGATGTTCAGATAGTGGATTTTTTTAGGCGTACATTTACTTTCAAAAACAGAGATTAATGCCATTTGTAGATAATGAGCTGTAAGTTCTAACTTCTCTCCGTTTCCGTAACATGTGGAGAAGTTTACCATAGATACCTGAAGGTCTTCCCTGAAGAAGGCTCACTCAGTTCTTCTAGGGTCACGAATCCACTTACATTTTCTATCTTTTGCCTTCAACCTGAATGTTATGAGCCTGTGGTTTGACAGAGTATCTTCTTTCGAGATCCTCTAGTCATGCACAGTCTACCAAGCAGTTCTCGAGCAGATCGTAATATCCAACACCTCCCTCTTATTGTCAGTTATGACTGTTGGCTCATTCCCCTATTTCAGAATAGCCAACCCAGAATCACTTAAGAAATTTAGAAGTATTTCCCCTCTATCATTGGTATCTGTGCTATCCCACACAGTATGAGATGCGTTGGCATCACAGCCCAAGATCAAAAGCAGTCCTTTTCTATGGTAGTGTCCCATCAGCTTCGTTACCTCCGCTGATGGAGGTGATCCTGCATCTCCTGGGAAATATGCAGAGGCCAAAACGATCTCTTTTTTACCTCGCATTGATCCTGATATTTATCTTTACTTACTGCTAAATTTCGTCTGCAAAAACTTGTCAGAGGAAAGGCTTCTAATCAATTATACACTGAAAAAAATATTTCCGTGGAACTGCGATAATTATGGGCAGATTGGCAATATTTTATTGCTGTTTTGGGAACTGCCATACGTATTGGTGTTTTAGCCATACGGCTGTGTGAAACCGTGAGTCATATTGTAAGGTTAGGTAAAATGTACAGTGGCGCACCAATGCATTATGGGAAATTCGAACGTATAGTTGTCAAACTTCTACATAACCTGTCAACCATACTCAAATGTCTAATCTCATCACAGTATTTTTTTCAGCGTATATTATGCATGACACATCCGATAAGGAATATGATTTCTGTCTGTATAAAGTTTATTTATTTAAAAGGTACTAAAAAAAAATTTGATTATAAACTTTTTTTTCCTGGCGAAAAGAAAATTATATACACTCACATACTGCTAGACATTTGCTTAAAAATTAAAATTTATGCTTTCGAGATGAAAATGAGTCGATTTAGACTATTTTTGGAAAATCGCAAAGTTTAACGATTATAAAGCTTGCTCTATGAGGAAGCAAAATATTAATGATTTTTAATAACTCAAAAGAGATGGTCACATACTGCATATAATAAAGGATCGGAAAATTAAGAAAATTTTTATTTTTTTTTAACAAATTTTATCTAGTAGCGTATCTGCAAAAGTAAAAAAATGAGTTTTGATATTTTCAAGTAAGAGCTTAAATTAGATTTACAATTTACAAACAATTTCAAGATTAAAATAAATGTTTTCCTTAAAAAGATATTTGTTGCTAAATTGCATGTATAAGAATAAAACTATTAAAATTATTTCACAACAATTTCAATTGTTTTCCATTCCCTCTGTAGAAACAAAGTTAGGTGTATTGAGTGTTGAATAAAAAATGACAATTATTTTGTACTTTTCTTGTTGTAAGCATCTGTCATCATTTGTCTTGTTACTACGAGGACTGCATTAAGAAATTATAAATGGAAAATGACATTCGCAAAATCTGAAATAAAGGAATCAGAATCCAAAACCGAAATATTAAATATCTATAGATTCTAATAAGTTAAAAATAAATTACTAACTGATGTAAACGTCTCAATAGTTATGGGAAAGATATTTCCTGCTGTAAATTTAATTGGTCTTTCAGATCTTCTCATTACTTGAACAAGATTCTTTTTTGAATTAATTGGCAATGAAATCCAGTCCATACAGTAAATAGCATATCCAACTTCTTTGCTCTAAAATAAAAAAGTTTCAAATTAAAAACCAATTTTAATTTTATTTACTTTCCCTATTTAAAGATTATTGTCGAACATTGTCCAATGACGTAAAAATTGGATTACTTTCTCCAAAACCACGTTTCCAGGCCAACAATATAAACAAATTTGAAGTGTTATTATAATTAAAGAGAAAACCATCCTCCAGTATTTTGAAGATGCTACATTTTCTTGTACAAGTACATAGATGCTGGTACATACATCTATGGTTGTGGCGCACAATTGATAAAAAAATGCCGAGTTGTATATAGTGTTTAATTTTTTTCCAAAACTAAAATTTGTAATAACTTATTTTATCAAGCATAAAACTTAATTTGCTACATACAATATAATATTTTACACTCTAAATACAGTTTGCTTTAAATAATAAACCTTCGGATTGACATAAAAGCAATAACAAATCATTTCCCGAAACTTACTAAATTTGGTTCCATCAACAAAACTTTCTTTGAAATAACCAAACATAAAAAAGTTTTGTTACCTCAACTTAACTTTTTTTGATGCAACCAAAATTTTGTTAGTTACATAAAAAAATTTTTGTTACCTTCTTAAAACCTGTCTTACTATTGCAGAAGAAAAAAAATCAGGAAGTAGACATATTGACCAAAACTCAATTGACAGAATGTGCAATAGACCGAATTTTACTTCTCAGAATATTTAATTTTCCGAAAATGAATTTGTCAGAAATTGTATTTATCAGACTTACTGTTAGTTTCTATATTTAATTTCTCGAAACTCAATTTCTCAGAATACTTAATTTTTCGATTTTGCATTTTTTAGAAACGGTATTTATCAGATTTACCATTTGTCCAAATATTTAACCTCTCAAAACTAAATTTTTCAGAATTTTTAACATCTCGAATTTTCATTTGTCAGAATGTTTAAATTCTCGAATATATAATTCTCAGAATTGTATTTATCATAATCATAATTTGTCTGAATATTTAATTAACCGAAGCTTTATTTATCAGAGTCTTAAACTTCCCAAATACAAAAATTCCAGAATGTGCATTTGCCCGATTTACGGAATGTAGAGTTCCTAAAGGAGTTATCTGATTGGCTGGTAATTTTTCTGGAATGTTTCGCGAAGTTAAATATTCGGATTGAGTAAATTTTGGTTTATTGTATACTGTCAATTAAGTTTTAACAGAAATGTCGGGTTCCCGAAAAATCTTACCGATAAATAGATTCATGATGCTGTACCCACATTCCGAATACAAGTTCTTGTTTTTTAGGAGTGTAGCAAATTTTTTCTTTTTGCAGATATATATGAGGATATTTTTGCATGCGATGCATCAAAATTTCAAGCTGAGCACAAAGTTGCAGCATCATTACCATAATAAATGTATCAACTGCGATAGAAACATGTCCAGCTATCGTTACTCCTACTGCTTGAATCAAGCAGGTTACCCAAAAAAGTATTTGATTTTCTACATTGTAGGGGATCCAAGATTTAAACGGTAATTTACTATTCAAGCCTTTAATCACTGGCATTGTTGCATTAAGAATTGTTGCTAGAGATCCAAAACTAATAAAGACAAGGCAAATTTTCCTAGGGAAGAAATTTGTTTATTATTTTAAATGCTATAAGCGTGTTGAACCTTTAAACGATAAAAATTGATGAAGGTAAAAATTTTCTCATGATGGGGCAAAGAACAATAATTTCTTTAAAATTTGCTATTGTACCTTCCATAATTGTCGAATTTGTTTTGAATACAACATTCAGTTTCATCCCGTGGACAAAATTTTTGGTCGAGAAGCAAGTTTCTCAATTTTGTTATTTCATCCCGTTTCAATAAAACAATGGCTATTTTAACACAAGAACAACTCACAGCAAGGAAAAAGAATAAACTTTCTGTAAAATCTTCCAAATTAGATTTTACTAAAATTAAATACAAAAATTCAGAGATATTAAAAACGTAAATTGTCGAGACCATAAAAGTAGTAAATGCATGGTATATTATTTGAGATCCATTTAGAAAATATGTCGGACACCAGATACCAAAATACTTTAAAATATCAATGGATAAGTCTGCTCTATACATAGTTCGATGTTTTAAACTAAAAATTGTTTCGAAAAATTTTGTTTAGTGGACAAAATTCTTCTCAAAATGCATTTAAATATAAAGATATAATTTAACGCTTAATACGAAAAACACATAATATTGCTTTGAAGATTAATCGGAAACAAGTTGCCTTTCTAGGAAAAACATTGTATTTTGAAATATTGTAGAAACCGATATTCTATTTCCGGCTAATGTAAATTTTATATCAATCGAAGAAATTTATTGCGGCAATGAGTTGACGTTATATCTGTTATGAATTATAAACTAATTTTGCAGTGAAACAGTCGCATCGTCTCCCTTCGAAGAAAGAGTTTCATTAATTATTTCTTATATAAGAAACTATACGACATGATATGTAACGAGGGTTGATATCTTAGATAATATAATATGAAAAGCATAAGGACAGTGTTATTAAATAATTATCGAAAGCAATTTGCACGCAGCACTTTGATATGAATATTTAATTACATTGCAAGACTGCGTGAGGCTCTAAGTTAGATACCCTTCTTATTATTATGAATTGATAAATACCGTCACAAAGAGATACGTAATTCGTCAAGAATATTTTTACATTTTTATAATAATTTATTTTACAATAATACTGTACACTAATATGTTATTTTAGTACACTTTTTTGAGTTGAACATTTTAAAATAGGTAAAAATTAAAAATTTTTACCCCAGAAAAAAACTTATTGTTAAATTTCTTTGTGAACCGGAGATTTTAAAATTATTATTATTGACGAATTTGACGTTTAGAAACAATGGGAACAATGGAAAGTTTTGAATCGGAGATTTCTTCTTAAAAAATAAATAATAATAATAATCAGATGATTCCTGGCCACTGCGCGTAAAGTTGGCGCTATTCATTAAATATTTACACAAATTAAGATTAATATAAAAAATGAAATATAAACTTAAATAAATGGATGTTTCGATCGATTGAATTTAATTGAAATTATAATAAACTGTCAGGGTTGACACAATAGTTTAATTTCGATTACCCTGAATTTTCTCTAATTTGCAGACAATTTCTTTTTCTTTTTCCCTCACATTATTTAAATTTTTAGTATCTTTTGTTCATATAATATATCATATAATATACATAATATTCATCAATATTATGTATTAATGTATTTAATGAAATGTTATATTTGGCAAATTTAGAAAATTGAAATCTTTCAGCTAATTTATATTCTTCACAATTTTCCAGTTTTTACATGTAATTCCTTGACTTTTCCCTGACTTTACTGAATTCCTTGTTCTGTGACAACCCTGATTAAAACTGAGATAAATAAACATTTTAACAAATTTTGAGTATATATATAATGAAAAAAAGGAATGTCACAATATTAATCTGTTAAATTTCGCATAGAAGAAAAGCATATAAATAAAAAATTACAAATTCTTTATTTTTGTATTTATACGATTAATTTGCGCACCGTTAAACTGTTCGAGACAGAACTGCATGCAATTTCATCTTACAAAATATTCATATTAAATTGCAAAGGAAACATAGCGAAATTCTCTTAATAAGAATATTGGTATGTATACTTTGTCAAAAATAGCAGAGGTTAGTCAAAGAAATTACCTTAGATTTTCTGTGGAACATTTCTTTTAATAAAAGAATATTTTTCTTACTTACGACTCTACCTCCAAAAATTTTTGTGATGTTTTAAGATTTTGGCGATTTAGAAACAAAAAAATTTTGAATGTTAGAACACTGAATTTATATAAAAACGAAATAAGGTATTTTTTTATTGCTTCTAATCACCTGTAAAATTATGTCGCATTTTGATGCGGGTCATTGGAATTTGCTTCTCAATTTGTGCAGGATCAGTTTTTCATAATAATCAGAGATTTTGAAGCTGCTGTCTTCTCAAGACTTTGCATAAAATAAAAACATTTTTGATTAACTTTGCGTTTGATAGTATGTAAACAAAAGATATAATTTCAAGGTTGTTTGTTGAAAAGAAAACAAGTCCTCACAAAAGCTTTAAAAAGTAATGGACAAGCAAGCAACAAATAGTTAGCGAGCAAAATTAAAAACATCTTAGGGCAAGCGTACAGATAGCTGTGGGAAGAAATTAAAAGCTTCCTAAAGGTTATCTTAAAACTCTCTGGATGCTTCGTCAAAGTCCTGGATTTTCGACTGGGATTATATTAGTTGATAATTTAGACACAAAAATTCCTAAACTTCTTAAAAATCGTTTAATATTTTTAACTTGCTGCTTGATTTACAAAAATAACCTTAAAAAAATAAAATTTACTTCACTTTTTTCTTTAAAATGTTACCTTTAATTTTAGCTAAGAAAATTAAAAAAATATTAAATAGTTCTCGAGATATGACTAAGAATGTCCGAGCATGTTTTCCTCAATAATCGCCGTCTCTCGTGGTATCATTACTTATTTCGTTCGTCGCTACAAGGCCAAAAAGACAACAACTTACGGTGGGGTATAGTATTTAATTTTTTTTTTTTAATAAATGCACAATATTTCAAGAATATTGTGTCCAAATTTTAAGTCGGTCGCAGCAAAATTGCAGAAGTTACGAGTATTTGAGTTAAACTGTAATGTATCTGGACGAAAGAACTCTCTATGGACCTGGCATTAATGACTCTGTATGAAAATTACAGAATTATTGAATTTTTTTTGAATTTCTTAGTGTGTAAAACTTTAAAGTGTTCTATTGAAAAGTGCTATTTTTTAAGTCGGTGCGCAACATAACTCAAAATCTACTGAACCAATCATTTTGAAATTCTCTACAGTACTTCTTCGCATAATTCCCAAGGTAACATCGAAGGCTTTTTTGTTTTTTTAAATAATTGTTCATTTTACAATAATAAATAAGTCGATTTTTCGGGCGAAAATCGATTTTTTTACTTCAAAGTGCTACCAAAAATTCAAAACTTAAAAAAACAAAAAATCCCCTTGATGTTATCTGGAATAACATCTCCTTTAACAAATACATTTTAATTTTTTTGTTTCTGATTATTCTGTTGCGAGTTACGCAGCGCACCGCAAGACAACTTTTTTTAGAAGCGCGTCAGAAAATTCACGTTCACTCGCTCAATTTTAAATATTTTTGAATGAGAATTTACCCAAAAATTGTTCAAATGTTGCTCTATTGTATGGAAATTGATTAAATAAACTGATACACTCCGCATCGACAAAAAAAAATTCATGAAAACTTGCCTTTTTTTACCGAATTAACCATACCCCCCCCCCCCCTCCCTTAAGCAGGTGTCTAGTATCTGAAGCCTCTCATGCACTTTTTTAATTTTTAAAATGCAGTTTTATTCTAGTCAATTTTTGTTTTCTTCTATAACAATCATATCTCGAGAACCACTTAATATTTTTTAAGTTTTCTAAGCTTAAATTAAAGCTGGTATCTCAACGAAGAAGATGTAACGGTTTCTTTATTTTTTAATTTAAAACCGAAACATTAAATAAACAAATCAATTAAATACGGTCATAAAGATATAAAATATAAATTTACTAATATCAAATTATAGATTTTTACAAAAGATTTACTTTGTAACGATCTAAATCGTTAATTAGTTCAATCAATCGTTGTCTCCCTCCGAGTTCGCTCTTCTTAGAGTAATCGTGGCATAAGTGCCACTCGAAAGATTTGAATCTGCGCGGTTTCTGGTTACAGGTGGCGTGTCGAGCGTAAGCGCAGCAGACGACATTTCCACCTGTCGCCGGCAACCGGCAGATTGATGCGAGCGACGCATGCGAGCGTGTGTGATTGTAAATCACCAATCGATTTTTGTTAAATTATAGAGTTCCAAGTGATGTTCAATAAATATTAATTAATCGCAATAAACTGTGTCACGATTTGTTTTCTTGTGCCAACTGCCACGATCCGCTGTTTTGTAGCCTTCATACAAGGATAACCATTCGCTCGACGAGTGCCTTTATTGTTTCACCTGCATTATATGTCAACCACCAACTGGTAAGTCCGCCCTTTATTATCTCACCTGGCCAATATGAATTTTCTTAATTGCTTTCTCCCTACATCCTCATCAATCACCAGGTAGATGAGTAAATCAATTAACCTGTGGTAAGTTTCGTGTGTAAACTGTGAGACCGGTCGCGAGTCGAACCCCTTCTTCTATCTTTTGTTCATTTATTCAACTAATTAATTAAAATCTCGTGATAAGTCGTCACATTTATGGCGCCCAACGGATTCTTTTAGTTTTTAACTAAAATCTATAAATTTTACGCAATTTTCTCGGTGGAAAATTCCTTTTGCCGGTGGCAAAATGGCGTCGCCATGTGGTCTCATTCCGATGAGAAAATTGCTTTCCTAAAGTGCTTTTAAATCGAAATACGCTTGCAATTACAAGCCCGAAAATTTTCGAATTATCGTTTGTAACTTTTTACGAATTTTTCCCCTTGTTGTTACTCACAAAGCACTCGTAAAACGCACGAAACTGCCACACATTTAATGCGTCAAATCTTTTTAATTATTCTAAACTCGCATCAATCTCAAAAATTTGCTTTCGGTTCACTGCCATTTTTAAAAAATCTTTTAACAAAATTAATTTCTCGTTACTTTAAGCTTAAAAACTGAAACATGTTCTACGCTTTCAAAAAATTACAAAACATTTTCTAAAAATGTAAAATCTAATTTATTTGTGAAATCTGCTTTTTGATTAATTCTTATCGCTTTTTACGCATGGAAAATTCTATTATTGTGCTAGTTAAATTTGAATTTTATTTTGCCTATTTCCTGCAAATTGTCGAAAATCCAATAAAATATAAATAATAATTTTATAGCGAAAACCACGAGTGACAAAATTTAATCGTTGCAAAAATTATGAAATTTTAAGTGGCCACATTTTTCTTTCGCCACGGTAGAACACCAGGTCCTTTGCACGAGGTCACCAAACGTAAACACGCAAGTGTTTACAACTAGGCGTTATCTTTGCTTCTTGCCGGTTAGTTCCAAATTAAAATAAAATTGAAATTCGAAATATTTGTCGCATTAGAAAAATAAAATTAAATTCTGTCAAACCCGTTTACCGAAATAAATGTAAATATGGCTCCCGTAACAACACAAAGCGCTGGCCCAGAAACGCAAAGCGCTGGCCCGGGAACGCAAAGCGCTGGCCCAGGAACGCAAAGCGCTTCAAATCAGGAACAAAATATTCCACAAGAGGAACAAAAAATCCCTGATGAAACGCAAAGCGTTCCGGACAACGCTACGGGTAGCCCGCGCAGAAGAATACCAAAAATAACAATTCTAAAGCATCATAATTCACATCGAATACTAAAGCATTTAGAAACACCCTTAACATCGGGCAGAATTAAGAGAACTATGTCCCATATGCAAAACCTTATGCAAGAACAAACAGCAAATAACGCAAATTTTCAAAAAACAATTACCAACTTACTTGACAATCACCTAAAAGAAACACGGTACATTATTAATCAAATAGTCACGGATAACGCTCGACATATAAACACACTTAGGGCCGAAACTGTTAAAAATATTCATTGTTTAGAAAATAAAATGGTTTCTGCGATGAACAATTATCAAGTTGAGACAAATCAGGAGATTCAGATCCTTACACGGAAAGTCACAGAATTGCAAATAAAGCAAGCGCAATCGCCTTGGCATGACTCACGATGGGAATCCATCGATCATGCGTACACAAACGATGTACACTTAACACAGCCCACCTCGTTACCCCCCACTCTAGCTACCACTACGGTAACAACTACGAGTGCACAAATGAGCACTGCGTGGAGCACGGGAATAAACGCTTCAAGCGCACCACCCCCCCTCTCATTCTTGACACCGTCGGTAAGAATACCCCCTCCTGCTCGTACTCTTCAATTTAATGACGCTCCAAGTTTTTACGCAGCGCCACAAAATTTCAGTAACGAATCCGAAACACAAAATTTAATTCAAATCACGGTAGCAAATTCTATCCCGAATCCAATAGCAAAACCGATCCCTAACACACAGAACCGGACTGCTAATATTCATAAAATCATCAAATCCTGGGAATTAAAATTCCCTGGGAAACTCGATGCACACGAATTTATCGATGAATTCGAATCCAAAATGAATGCCTCATCGATCAGTCCCGATGACGCGCTCTCAGCGCTCACACAAATTCTTTCCGGTTCTGCTTACACATGGCTTATGGCTTTTCGTAGTACCTGGACTACTTGGCCCGAATTTGCAACAAAATTCCGCACAACCTTCGGCGACACCAACGACGACCAGCAAATTACGAATAAAATCCAACGCGCAATTCAAACGGCAAATGAATCAGGGATCGAATTTGTAATTCGTATAGGCGCACTTTACAATAAACTACAATGTAAAGTTCCGGAAAAAAGTCAGCTTGACAAAATTTACTCGGGTTTGCATTCCGACTTGATTGCGCAATTTGATCGAGATACGTTCTCGTCTTACGACGAACTAATCGTGAAAATTCACAAATACCAAGAAAAATTGGAAATTATGCAAAACACCGACAAAATGCGCGAGCAAGACAGCAAAAAGCCTCCTGCTCCGCGCAGAAAAAGTCAGCTTAATGCGATTGACACGCAATCAGCGCAAAACGACTTTGACCCTTCCGAACCACCTATTATCGAACCAAAACCAGAATTGAAATCGAAAAATAAAAATAATAACGGAAAAAAACAAATAAGCGGTGAACCGGAAACTAATCTTAATAAAATTGAAATTTATAAACGCCAGATGGACGTTTTACAAAAGAAAATACACGGCACCGGAAGCCGGAACGAAAGTACATACGCTCAGGCTGCGCACGGCGCAACCCAGCCCCCCTCCCCTCCGGTAGCCCCTCGTGACCTGCGCGCCCCCTCCACTTCTGGTTTTCAGCACTCCTCAGCCCCTGCTTCGTCGCAGAAGGGGGGAGGGGATAGTGAATGGAACGCGCAGTCCAATCACGGTACCGATAATCGAAATCAAGGTAATAGAGGGCGCAACAACGGTTTTAGAGGCAACAATCGTTTTAACAACAACCGTGGTGGAAATAACAGTGGCAATTGGAACGGTTACGGCCGTAATTACGGTAATAATTACAATTACCAAAATCAATCCTCTGCACCCCCACCAAGTTGCCACTTAGACCAAACCCTTACGGTAGCCAGTACCACGATCAGCGTCCGAACGCTGGACACCCGGATCAGTCAAAAAACGCCAGAGACGCCAGGAGAGACTAGATCTCCCTGGCGAATTGAAAACAAATTTTATCGAAAATTCAAATACGGCTATTGATTTAAAAAATTCACATTTTAATAAAAATGATAACACCGACGACCGTGCAATTCCGAGTTGCAGTCATGACGCTCAGGACTCAACGTGTGTCCCTCGAAATGCATCAACGCTCAATCAAGCGTATGCCAGTAGAGACAACACTAGTGATTCTGAAAGCGACTACGACGATGCTTTCTACTCAGAATCCGAGACGGAATATCCCGACTCTGACGAAGAGCTCCCCTCCACTGAACCAATGCGCTCAGTAGGACCGAGCATATCTTCCGTCACGTCATTGCCTTTAGCTACTCCAACTACCTGCATAATAGCAGCAGTGGAACAGCTTAGGTACTTAGTGGACAAAGGGCCAGCACCTCCCTTACCGTCGCAAAAACGGATCACGATCGACGTATTATTAATAATTGGCGATAATAAAATCACAGCCCTCCTCGACACAGGTAGCGATCGCACCTACATGTCAGGAGAGCTATTCGATAAAATTAAAAATCTAGCGAATGATGAACCCTTAGAAGATGCGATAACACGCGCAGGCGTACAACTCGCACACCGAGATCACATCGCCTCGCCCCGTTATTCTGCTAAATTTAACACTCAAATTAACGATTGTTATGGCGAATTGTGGTTCACAATCTTCGACGGGCTCACAAAGCCCATTATTCTCGGGTTAGATTTTATATTCGCATGGAAAGTTGTCATAGATGCAATCAATGATTATTGGTTCATCCAAGGGTCAAAAATTCGGCTCCCTTTACGCTCGAAAAATAACACGAGAAACGTGCTTAATTCAATGCAATTGATCGAGCTAACGCTGGAACAACGGAAAACCCTAGACAATTTTATTAATGACAAGCTATCAATTTTCGCCTCGGGCACCGGTGTAACCGATCTGACAACTCACGTCATCGAATTGACCGACCCGACGCCAATAAAATTAAAGCCTTATCGTAGAAGCATGGAGGCCAATAAAATTATAAATGCTCAAATTGATTCTTATTTAGAAAAGAAATTTATTGTTCCGAGCAATGGCCGTTATGCTAGTCCCGTCGTGCTTACGTATCGTAAAGATGGCAGGCCGAGGGTTTGCATCGATTATCGTCAGCTAAATAAAATAACGAAAAAATCGGCATACCCCCTGCCGCGCATGGACAGCATACTAGATGCTTTATCAGAAGCTAATATTATTAGCACCATTGATCTTACCGACGCATTTCACCACATACCGGTCGACCCCAAGTCACGTGAATACACTGCTTTCGTAGTCCCCGGTCGTGGACAATTCGAGTGGATTCGAATGCCTTTCGGCCTCACAAATGCGCCGGCCACTTTTCAAGCCCTCACGGATAGGCTTAAAGATAAATTCGTCGACTATGTCCGAAAAAATAAGTTACCAGAACGTTTCATCGATCAGGTCCACGCTTACTTGGACGATTGGATAATTATATCCAAAACGTTCGAAGAACATATATTGCTTCTAGATATCGTATTCACGATACTGCAAAACGCAGGTCTATCCATTAATAGGGATAAATCCCATTTCGCCAAATCATCGGTCGAATACTTGGGATTCCTTCTCGACAAGGATGGCCTCAAACCCAATCCAAAACGGATAGAGCCAATTTTAGAACGCCCCAGTCCACGCAACCGTAAAGAGTTGCGCCAGTTTAACGGTTCCGTTAACTGGTACCATAGGCATCTGCGCAATTTCGCGCGAGTACAGGGCCCGCTAAATAAATTAGCAAGTCCCAAAGTGCCATGGCGGTGGACTGAAGAGCATGAAACCGCGTTTCAGGAAGTCAAGGAGTCGCTTAGGAGCGCCCTGACCCTAGTCGCGCCTAAGCCAAATTTGCCGTTCATTCTTTATACCGATGCGAGCGACACTGGTCTTGGCGCAATCCTGACGCAACTAGATGAAGATAAGGAAAATCTCATCACGTGCTTAAGCAGACCTTTGAGAGGTGCTGAGTTGAATTACACCACCACCGAAAAGGAATGCTTAGCCGTGATCTTTGCAATTAAGAAGTTACGTTGTTACCTCGAAGCCACCGAGTTCACGGTAATTACCGATCACTCGAGTTTGACTTGGTTACAGGGTGTACAAGACCTTAGAGGTAGGCTCGCTAGATGGGCCCTAGAGTTGTCAGCCAACAAAGCGCATATTGTGCACCGAAAAGGTACCACCAATGAGGCGCCTGACACGCTCTCACGTTTGTACGAGGACTCCCTTCCGGACACACCCTCTCTAGACTTAAACCTTATTCGTAACAAGTCTTGGTACGAATCGACGGTGGAGCGCACAAGGTTGCATCCCGAAAGTAACGAGCGCTTCAAACTTGATTCCAACGGTGAGTTGTATTACTACAAGCCAAACCTGATTAAGGAAAGTCTTGGTGATAACAACGCCTGGAAGAAAGTCTTAAAAGAGGAAGAAATAATTCCCACGATATCGAAGTATCATGATACCCCACAATCTGCGCATCAGGGTATCAATAAAACATACTACGCAATCCTCGGCCACTATTATTGGCCCGGTATGCGTGAAGATGTGAAGCTTTACGTTAATCGCTGCGATGTGTGTCTCAGGTGCAAGCCGGATAACTCTGCGCCTCAAGGCTTGATGTATCCTCGCAAGTTCGTCGAACCCTGGGACACCGTCTCGTTAGATATAGTAGGTCCCCTTCCGAGATCTAAATCCGGAAAAAGCTATATTCTAGTATGCGAAGATACGTTCTCACGCTACATCGAATGTTATGCCCTCTCGAAAGCGGACGGTCCGAAGATATCTAAGTGCCTAAACGTATTAGTAAACAAATGGGGAACTCCGAGAATATTTATCACTGATAACGGGACGGAATTCGTTAACCGATTTATCGCAAAGTTCATGGATAAGGTAGGTTCCATACAGCGCACGACGCCCGTGTACCACCCGCAGTCGAACCCCGTGGAGCGCGTAAATCGTAATTTAAAAACAATGATCGCAAGTCTCCTCGGTAATGATCACCGTGAATGGGATATCTTACTCGATGAGATCCAATTTGCGTACAACACTTCGGTCCACTCCTCCCTAGGCGTTACTCCTGCATTCCTCAATTTTACTCGTGAACCACGACGGACAGGTAGACCGATAACTGACGTAGACGTCACTGACGATACTACCCCCGGTTCTACGAATGACTGGCTAGAACGTATTAAGCGCATAGATGCACTACGTGAAAAAGTGCAGTCAGAAATGTTAAAAGCCAGCAAGAAGCAGAGTAGAACGTATAATAAGAATCGTAAGAACAACATTATGTTTGAAATCGGTGACCTGGTTTTCTACCCTAACAACACTTTATCTAGCGTGGTACGTGGTTATAATTCAAAGTTGGCGCCACGTTACAAGGGCCCAGCCGTAATTTCGGAAAAATTGTCACCAGTGGTCGTCGTTATCAGCGATACGCATGGGAAAAAGGTTGGCAAGTACCATATAGGCGATTTAAAAATAGCAAGAAGGAGTCGCAGACTCCATACTACGTTGTAAATAATTTTTCAAGTCAGAAGACGCCATGGACACCACCGCCGACACGAGCGCCAAGCCGTTGAATTTCTCGCAGATACGGGTCCTGCAACTGCAAACGAGCCCAGCAGACCTACTCGATGTATTCCACGATTTAAAGTTCGTGGAAGAGTCTACCAATCTAGTCACCCTCCGGAAGGCGGATCTTGAAAGTCTGGTGCACACGCGCCACGTTCTCGCCACACAATTGTTTGAGGAAAGAAGAGCCAACGACGAGCTTCGTCAAGAACTTGAGGCCCTGAAGAACAAGCCAGTGGTTCCCTCCTCATCAGATCCTAGCTGCCCTTATAAACTACTGGCAGATCTCAATCAGGAGAGGCGTGATCTCTCCGTAGAATTAGCCAAAATTAAACAGGAAGCTACTAAGGATAAGGAAAAGGCGGAGAAACTCCAAGCCGAAGTAGAAGCATATAAAACTGATTACGACGCCCTATTGGCCGACTACTATTACGTAGAAGGCTTGTATAAACGCATGCGCGACGTATTCGGCAGGACTATTGCCGAAGTGTATCGCGCCCAGGTCGAAATGAGGGAGCCGCATTTACGATTCAAGGCCCCCGAGGGATGCCTCAACTGCTCCGTTAAGGGCCATAGCCATAAGAATTGCCCTAAGCCTTATAATGGTAAATTCTGCCAGAGATGTGACTCAGCCGAGTTCAATAATGAAGATTGCCCGTGGCCACACAGTGCCATGACCCGTTACCATTTACCGGAGAGCTTAAGGTGCAATGGATGCAAACGCCCGCGCAACCTTCCAGACCCAAACTGCACTTCTTGCCGTAAGCGAATGGTTCGAGATGGAACCATAAAGCGCAACGCCCTCGCCCAACAACTCGAGGACCAGCCCATGCTACAAGCGACTCCAGCCTCTCAGCCAAAGTGCCATCAAAACACGACGGCGGTGGCTAAAACGACGAAACCTTCAACCTTCAAACTTGGTACTCTGCCACTCGCCTCTGGTTCTCTTTCACAATCGCCGCTGACTAGGCGTGATCTGGGACCAGCAGGGCCATCTGTTAGACGAGTGACTGCTGAGGCCGAAAGGAAGCCCGACCAACCGCTTGGGCTCGACGTACTAGTTTCGGACCCATCAACGAGAAGTGAATCACATCCTGACGATTCAGAACAGCTGGCAGCTGCGACACAAGGAGTCAATGATACCACTGCAGATTCTACGCAGATCGATCAACGAGTGGAAGAAGATCTATAGTTTAAAATATACAAATGTAATTTTCGTTCTTACGCAATTTGCGTATTATTTTGATTTTTTTTTGTTAGTGTAAGCACACTTTAGCGCCTATGCGTGCCAAAATACCTTTTTCATTTCCGTTTCTTTTTTTTTTATTTTTTTTTCTTTTTCTATTTAATTTTTGTTTAATTTACCATTTCGCTAAATTCAGCGCCATTCTCTTGAAGCTAATTGTTTAAGAAAACTGTTATATTTCTGTATTTTTTATACCCTTACTTGGTAATAAAGATTATATCAATTAATACCTAATATTCCCCATTGTTTAGTTCACTCCTCGCACTTTCTAATTAGGAAACAAAAACCTAGTCATAGTAGATAGGGAGAAAGCAATCAACATTTAAAACATTGAGTTACGATTTAGTCATTTTTAATTTCTATATTTCCAAAATAATCTAAGTTAAAGTTTCTGTTGTCTATCATGTTCATTTCTAATTTTATATAGTTCTTTTTACTTTTTGCAGAGCCTTAACCAGGTGAGATCAATAAGTACCGAAAAAGGTGGACGGGATCGAACCTGGAGGGTAACAGCGATCTAGAAGGGGGGAGTGTAACGATCTAAATCGTTAATTAGTTCAATCAATCGTTGTCTCCCTCCGAGTTCGCTCTTCTTAGAGTAATCGTGGCATAAGTGCCACTCGAAAGATTTGAATCTGCGCGGTTTCTGGTTACAGGTGGCGTGTCGAGCGTAAGCGCAGCAGACGACATTTCCACCTGTCGCCGGCAACCGGCAGATTGATGCGAGCGACGCATGCGAGCGTGTGTGATTGTAAATCACCAATCGATGTTTGTTAAATTATAGAGTTCCAAGTGATGTTCAATAAATATTAATTAATCGCAATAAACTGTGTCACGATTTGTTTTCTTGTGCCAACTGCCACGATCCGCTGTTTTGTAGCTTTCATACAAGGATAACCATTCGCTCGACGAGTGCCTTTATTGTTTCACCTGCATTATATGTCAACCACCAACTGGTAAGTCCGCCCTTTATTATCTCACCTGGCCAATATGAATTTTCTTAATTGCTTTCTCCCTACATCCTCATCGATCACCGGGTAGATGAGTAAATCAATTAACCTGTGGTAAGTTTCATGTGTAAACTGTGAGACCGGTCGCGAGTCGAACCCCTTCTTCTATCTTTTGTTCATTTATTCAACTAATTAATTAAAATCTCGTGATAAGTCGTCACAACTTCAAATATAAATACATATAAAAATAAACAATTTTATTAAAGAGACAATATAATATATATATAAATATATATATATGTTCAGTGGCGGATCCACGGGAGGGGGAGATTAAATTTAATCTAAAAGTCTTTGAATCAATGAATCAAATATCTAGAATTACCTTCCAGGAAGAGAAAATTCGTTAAAAAATTTATAGAATTTGTCATAAATAAAATTAGTGAATTTCTTTTATTTAGAACAGATTAATCTCTTCAAATCCAGTTAAATTGAAACAATTTGTATACACTTAGTGTCTAGAAATGTGACTTCTGTTTATTTTAACAAATAATATGTTACATTATAAACAATTTAAAATTTTTTGTAGCAATTAAATTTTTAATTTGTTATTTATGTTTGTTGAAATCATTTTATTTTGCTTCACAATGTCTAGCTTAATTTTGTATTTGACTAAATAGTATATTACGTTACAAGGGAAGAATGTTCCAAATTCCTGTATTGCGCGACAATAAATTATGTCGCGCATTTCAGGGTTTTAGAACCTTTTGCCCGTGTAGCGTATACTATTTTTCTTAACATCCGGTCGAAAGCACGTTTCAAAATTCACTTAAACTTAGTAAAAACAATTTAACAACGTTCCAGCTGACAAATTTGACAGCTTGATTGCGCGGCCATCTGTAATTGTTGCGGGCCTCTGTCAGCAACTCGTGGAAGTTTTTGATGGCTGCCGACATTAGCCAACACGAGCGAAGTGAGTGATGCTGGTCGGGGGCAGGCATCAAAACACATGTATAAAATACAAATAAAGCTAAGCACGCCTCGAATCGATAAAAGGAACAAAAAAAGTTGTTTTAGTCGCATTATAACACAAAATCAGAGACATATCCACACTTCCTTTAAATTAAACAATGAGCAAATCTTTGGCTTTCGTATTCGAAATCGAAGCCGAACGTTCTTACTTTCGACCAGGGTGTTAAGAAAAATATCTTATAATTTTTATTAATAACACTTAAGACACAATTATTGTTTAGCCACCGAAGGTATTACAACATAATTTTTTTAATTGTTTATTATGTAATATATTGAATGTTAATATGCAAAAGTCAAATTTATAAACACTTAGTATATACAAATTATTCCAGTTTAACTGCGGATATGTCCCTAAAACACCTTTTGCTACTTATTAACCAATAATTTTTTACTTTGTTTTACTACACCAGGATTTAAGTATAATCCACTGCTTGATGATTCTTTCTATTGTGTTCATGAATAAGTATGCAATCATATTTCAAGCTTTATAAAAATATGTCCTGGTTTTCATTGACTTTTGAATCAATTTTAATAAAAAAATTATTTTTGTGTATTAGTATTTAAAATAAAAAATATCTAAAATTTATTTATTGTGTAACAAGGGCCCGTATCATTTTGACACAAATTTTTTCGGGCAACTTGTTATATTGTACTCCTGATGATGAATGTTATATTTTACTCCTTCTGAAATCAAAGATTTTTAAGTCTTATTTATCAAATAATTGATTTTAATACATTAAATTAACATTAAAAGACTTAATTAATCCAATAAGTTCAATTATTGAATAATTAAAACTTAAAAATCTTTGATTTTAGTAGGAGTAAAATATAACATTCATCTTCAAGAGTACAATATAACAAGTTGCCCGAAAAAATTTGTGTCAAAATGATACGGGCCCGTGTAACAATATACTTTAAATTAATATTTCTAAACTTATTTTTAAAATATAATTTTTAAGGCATTTATTAAACGATTAAAACTATTTCAAATATTCTAAATTTGTATTTTAATGAAACATGTGTTGTTGTAATTTTTATTCTAACAAGGAAAACCGTATATTTTGAGTTTCAAATATTTATTTTATTTACAATAATTAAATTTCGTAAGTTTTGAAAATTAAAATAAACTTCTATTGTTTATAATTTTCGGCAAGGATGATAAAAATCATGATTTTTATTTAGAAATAAATTTTTTTAAATTAAAAAAAAATAGTAGATAAAATGCATAACAGTTTCAATTTATTATTTAAAAAAAATTAACCAATTTTGAACTCTGAAAAATTATAACCCACGAGACAAACATAAAAAAAGAAAGGAAAATGTTTTAAATATTTATCTAATTTAAAATTTTTAATAAAAATAATGAATTCAGGGATCACAGTATTAATCTTCTTATGAAGATTTTAAGCAAGAGTCAAATCATTATATTTCAACTAAATCAATTTAAAAACTTTAAAAAATTGCTGTAAATAAGTTTTTTAAAGTATTGGAAAATCGTTGCTTTTACGCTCTTCTTTAAACAAGGTTTTCTGTATTTATTTCATTATAGTTGCTAAAACATTAGTCTCTAATATATTTCAGAATAAAAATTTTCAAAAAATAGGGTGCGTCCGATTTAGTTGAAATATAATGGTTTTACCTCTAATAAAAAAAAACCAGTAAAAATTAGAATTTAATTTTAATTTGTGCTACTTGCACTTTTAATGAGTAAAAGTCAAGATAAATTATGAAATTTATATACATAAATTTAGGTTGATTAAAATTTTAATTAATTAAAAGTTAGATCTTTTAAATTTTGGATGAATTAAATTTAAACTTAGTTAACATTGTAATATTTTGAGCTATTAAAATTTTGATAGATTAAAATTTAGATTAATTAAATTTTAATAAAAATTAAATCTTTGGAAAATTAAACAATACATTTAAAGAGCATGTAAAAGATTAACAAAATAGATGAAATATAAGATAAATTAACGAAATAGATGAAATAATTAAGTAAAAAATATGAAAAGTTGACTGTCTCAGTCTGTGTTCACTGGAAATATATGTTTTATCAAGTTGCAAAAAATATATACATATAATAATATGCATAACATTTGTTGTCAATTAAACAATGCTCTAAAATATACGTACCGAAATGAAAATCATATAAAACAGTTTATGTTTTGACACTGCTGGGCACTGGAAAGTCTGCGCATCTTCGACGCGCATCGGTTTCGAAGTCGGCGAGTTGGTCGACTACTTCTTATATAAACCGTGTTTTCGATTCTCTTTTTCTAAATTCTAATGCACAAGTAATTTAAAATTACGTCAACATCGTTTTAAAATCTAAATCAGTTTTCTCTAGAGTTTAGAAAACTGTTTATGGCAATAAGATTCTTTAAAATTATTCCCGTGAAGAAATTTCCCTAAGTTTCCTTGCCTCATGCTGAAATCTAAAAGGTTTCTAGTATGGAAAAATATAGGGAAATGGTTTGGCCCTGGTATATTTTGTGACGCTCGAATCTTGTCAGAAGTTCCTTGTGGGGAAATATAGCGAGGGCCCTACAAGAACCCTACGATGGCCTATCGAAAACTCTCATTTCATTACAATTGTCAATTAAGCATGATTTTAGGTTACTTTGTTCATATTTTATTTATTATAAAGAATAAAATTAAAAAATGAATAGAAAATTAAAATATTTTACATTTTCGAAAATAAGAATCTTTTTGTTAAATTTTTAAAATCTTTTATGATTTAAGAAGATATTTCAGATGATTTTTGTTTTATAATAGGTACCTAAATTAATATTATTATTATTATTATTGAACAAGATTTTATACAAACATTCAAATAATATTTATTTAATTTAAAAGGAAAACAGTTTTTTATCTTTCAAATTACATTAAATAATGAATAGAAATTTAAGATTAGAATTAAGGAAATTATATAATTATCAAAACAGTGTGTAAAATTTCTCAAAAAAATCCTAAAAAACTCCAGAAAACTTAGAAAACTGATTTTTACAATACAAGAACTTGATTTTAAAAAGTTTAATTAATGATTATAATTCAATATTTTAATATTTTCACTTTAAAATGAATTATTTTTAAATATAATAATAACATGATAAAAAATTATTATCAAATAAAGAAATAAATAATATTAGTTTAATAATTTTAAACATACCTGAGGTTTTTATTGAAAATCTTTACTTGCACATATTTTGGAAGAATCCCGGGAATTTTTCTTGAACTTATGCAGGTGGGAAAAGATAAAAAATCCATTTAAGAGATTTGGCAATAAATTTACTCAACAAATGTTTGTTGATATAATAAAATATTATTATTTTCTTACATAAATTGTTATTTATATAAACAAGATAACCTAAAATCATGGTTATGTGACAATTGTAGTAATTCTCCACGGTAGTCGCAGACATATTAAATAACTTTTTCTAAATATTATATCCTTATGCATTAAAATTTAGATTTCGTTGATAAATTTATAGAACACAGTTTTATAATAATTCGAACACTTTTTTCTATTACTAGGTTTCTAAAATGTATTCAACTTTTATTTAGTATTTCTTTCATAGTCATAGCAGAACTCTGTGACTTTGCTAAATCTTCGCCTATATCCAACATCCTACAACTAATCGAACAATATTTAGACAACTTATTTTTTCCGTTTGGTGCCGCCGGGCACCTCAATTTTCCCATGTAATTTTTTTTCGAAAATTGAGGTGCCCGGTGGCACCAGTTAATATCAAAATATTGAAAAATCCAAAAATACGTATTCACTTTTTTTTACATTGGAACAAATTCCGGGGGTGTTATGCCCTTTTCCACGAAAAAAGTTATTTGGGCCACCCTAGTGTATATGTATATATATTTTTAAATGGAAATTTTTTTTTCAGAATGCTATATTTGTCTTGGTGACCAATAATGAACAATTATTAATTGGCTGCCTATGGTTAGCAAAGACGTGATAATCTCAAGAGTTGGCCAATGGTGGTCCAATATTCGCTGCCAATAGTTTGCCATTACTGGTACCTCCCATTATTGGGACATTAAAGAACTAATCATTCATTTCCCGTTGGGTACTAGGATGTTGTACTTTTCAGTAAGTTAAATGCCATATAGGAAGTCCGAAGAATCTAAAAAAAATTAACAATAAATCATAATATAATAATGAACCAAACAATAATAATAGGTAAATAACAATAAACTAAAAGAAGGGTTTCTTTAAATCGAAAATAAAAATTTGCGTTAACCAATAAAACTTTTTTTACTTATACAAAAAAAATAATAATAAAGATAGGAAGAAAACTTACATTTACAAAAGTATCAAGGGTCAGTGTAATTATTGAACGACCAGTAATTATTATTGGTTTTCTGGCACGCGCCATTAATAGAAGAAGGCCCTTCTTCGTTGTGTTTGTTAACACTGTCCAATCTATCATGTAAGCTGCATCAGCAACTTTCAGACTCTGAAAATAATACATCATTATTTTTTACTTAAAATTTAATAAATATATAAAAAATTTTACATCATTCTTTAGGGTTCTGCACGCGAAAGTATCTGAACGGAACCTTTTTTTTAATTAAAAAAATGTATGTAAATTGTTTACTTAAATCAATTACTAAATTTCTATTTGCATTAATAAACTAATTAGAAACTGAATTTAAAGGAAATTGAATATTATGCAGCTATTAACTCACATTTAGCATCAACTCATTTCCATACCAGCAGTAAAGAAATATTTGCACTAAAATGGCAGGTAATGTTGATAACTGTAGTAAAGTTTGATCCATTCCTATTGTCATGGTTGATACTTTGTAAATATTAGTACATATATCCACAATTGTTCCTCCGAATTGAACAAGGAGCACAAAATTAAAAATTTCATTCAATTCTGTGCAGAGCCTGTGATTTTTATATTGTTCTGTATTATAATGATAGACACTTCATAGTGAAAGGTAAACTTTTATTATTATACTATTTAAGGGGACCCGGTAGTCTAGAATTTGAAAAAAAATATATTTTGTTATTTATATATTTTGAAAGTATAGTCTTTCAAGAATATACTGTACAATTTTTTTTACAGATATTGATAGATATTGTACAGATATTTCAGATTCTACAGCTGATTCTATCAGTACAACTTTTCACGTACACTACTATAACACTACTATAATGTGCAAAATTAAAACTTTTTTAAAATAAAAAAAATTGTTTTTTAATATAATATATATATAATATAATATAATATAACCTACAAAAAAATACCTAAAATTTTATAGCTCAAGACCACCGGGTCCCCTTAAGAATAAAATAATAAAAAAATAATTGAGCTACAACTCACATCTATTTTAGTATAGAACGTAATAAAAATATTAAGTATTTATATCTTACAAATACATATAATTGTGATGTCTTATGCATTCATTCAAAATTTTCGATTCTTCGTCACTAGTAGACAGTGAGTTTACTTTAGTATTATTCTTGTTGTTATTAATATCAGCATCATTATAATTATCATTATATAATCGTGGCAAATTTTCAAGACGGTGATTTATTATTCTTAACTGTGAACATGCCTGAAGCATTATTACTGTAATATAAGTTTCAGTAGCAATATTGATGTTAGTTGAAGCTAAAAGTCCAACACTTTGAATGACGTATGTAATCCAGAACGAATAATTATGATCGTAATGACCCGGTAACCAAGCTTTGAATGGAAGTGTAATATTTTCTCCCTTTATTCCCTGTGATATTGATCCTAGAGCTACTGATATTGATATACAAAGACCCAAAGAAAAGAAAGCAATAGTATTTCTTCTGTGATAAATAAAATAAAGGAATAATAGAATAATAAATGAGTATCTTTAATCTATGAAAATTATTTTCTAAAATCATGTTAATGGCTTGCAATTTTTAAAATATTTTGAATCACTCACCTGCCAATGTAATCAAAACTTTCCTGTATTAAAAGTTCTGTATTGTTCCGAGGTTGGAAACAATCTTTATGTAACATTTTCGTCAAATTTATTATATTATCTCGCCGTATGAGTATAGTTGCTATTTTTACGCAAACAACAAAAATGGCAAGGAACCAAAAGGAACTCTCAGTGAATTCATCCATATCATTAACCGAATAGAAAATGAGATAAATCAACAATGAAATATCCAAAGAATAAACAATAAGTATCATCAAAATAGTAAACAGGTTATAAATCCACACGGAAATAAACGATGACCAATTTTGTGGCCTCCAAATACCAAAAAAAGTAAAGATTGCAAATGAAATTTGCGCTTCGTACATTTTTTAATAATAGTTTAAATGTTTTGATATTCAAAAGAAGAGTTTAGATGTAATAAATGTTACTAAAATGTATAAAACAAGATAAAAGTTACTACTAATGTTATGGAAATACAACATACTGAAACAATTTAGTGTAGTATATTTATTTCATTACACGTTAGAGATTTACAGCAGAATGTCTTTTAAATCGACAGACTGGATTTCAATACTTCCTTGATTTTCATTTGTAATGAGGAGCTATAAGTTACCTCATTAACAATGTAACTAGCGTGCTGATAATAATTATACGTTTCGATAACGAATCATTAAATTGTAATTAGTCACAGTGAAAAGAACAACCTGCGCTCTTATTATTATCTTTCTCTACTTTCTGCGTCGACTTAAGATTAAAATTAATCATTATCGGCAAATATAAAAAACCGTATGGCATGACAAAATAGTTATCGAAAAATCAAATTGTCAAAAAAATTGTAAATAACTTATGCAACTATTTTGAAATTCAAGAAACTTTGATGTTACGCAGTAAATTGAATTACGCAGGGTGGTTAAAGAGTAGACAAATCTACTATGAATTTGTTTGTGTCAGGATGTCTGCAACCGTCACAATATTTAAAATTTTTTGATTTTTAAAAGCTTTCTCGTAGAAGGTAACGATTCCATCGCCTGAATAGTCTGGTAGGATGGCGGTATTTTTTCAAATACACTAGAAGGTACGTAAAATTCCAGTTTCCTTTAAAAACTCTTAGATATGTTGATTTTATACCTGAAGTATATTAGAATAATATGTCAGGTGGCATCCACTGAAATATCATACAAAAAGTGAGGTCACGAATAATCACAAATATTTAGGAATCCTGACCATTTCTGAACCTTGTCACCATTCCTGATTATATTTTCTTTGCTCCTTCTATTTTCACTCCACTATATTTGTACTTTTACATCATTCCTGAGCAGCCTGACATATTATGAGAGCTCCTGATCATTCTTGACTTAGTAATCCCACATTTTCAATATTTACCGTATTTCTGAGTTCTGACTTTGTTTGACTTGCTACTCCCAGCACATTTTTAAGCTGTGACCAGTTATAATAAGTCTCATTTTTTTACAAGCTTCTGACTATTTTTTACTTGATGTTTCTACAATATGTATGAGCTTGTGACTATTCTTGAGAAGTCAAGATTTTTTAGTTTTTTACAACACCTGACTATTCATGACATAGATTACAAGTTATTTAAATAACGTAATTTTTTATATTGATGTATATTAAGAATTTGCATTAATAAAATTATTTTATCTATAACAACTAACAACTTTCATGTGTATATTTTAGAAAATTATTTTCATTTTAATTACTATTAATCAATAATATCAATAAAAGTGTGCACAAAAAAGTCAATATTATGCTATTATTATAACACATAATATTAATAATAATTTACATAACTACCAGCACTCAATTTATTATTCGTTATTATTTAAAATAATTACAAATACTATAGCACAAATATACGCAAATTTTATTTTCACACTTTGACAAACTGAAGAGAAAATCAGGGAAAGGAAATGAAACAAATACATGGCCCAGTCATAAAAAATCCTTTACACAAATAGTCAACTAAAATAACTTTAATATATATAATTTGACATCAAACTATATTCATTTTTTAATTAAAAATTATTTTATGAACAATAACTACTGCATTTTATCATATATAAAACAGTACACAACCGGAAAATATATAATAATACAAATAAATACTGAAGCGTAAAGAATAAATAAATAATTATGCAATATAAATAATAAAAATAAATACATCTTATTTATTTTAAACAAGATCAACTTGTTATGTAAAATGTTGTCTTTTTTATTCCAGTAATAAATAGTAAGCATTTGGTCAGAAGTCGTCAAAAGAAAATTTTACATAAGGGTCAGAATTGGTCACTGAGTATAGTAAAAAATGTTCAAAAGATGGTAAAAAATATACATAAGTCTGAAAACTTCAAAAAAATTCAGATATCTTTAAATATAATCACAAAACTTTAAGAATTGAGGGCGAAGCTTGTCAGTGGGCAGGACTGGCAGCAAGCTCCTGACTAATTTCGAAAGTTTGTGTACTATTGAAACTTTTTGCGATCACTTTCAGCGAGAAATGTAACAAATCTGGGCGAACCTGGTCAGATGTCCTGACTTTTTTCCTGTCCACTGAGAAAATAAGTTGACTAAATATAACCAATTTTTGATTAAATTTAGCAGGGAGAGGTTGTTGATATAGCACCTGCAAAACTCTTTGTTTATTATTAGCAGATTAAATGCTACCTTGAAGTATTTAATCTTGAAGTAAGTTAACCTTGAAGTATGGTTGTGATCGCCGGTATCTTGTGTGTTTTGTTCAGAGTCCCTTAACCTAGAAATTGGCTAGAAGCTTATTTTCTCAGTGCATTCCTGATCGTCGTGGGATTGTCCTGGCACATGGGTTCAGATGTGAGTCCCGTTCTCTCAAGAGTGCCAGGACCAGAAGATGATCCACTACACCTGATTTACGTTCCTCGGTCGATTTCCGCTCGATTTTGAAATGTGATTCGTGAGAGCGGCATCGCGGCGCATGTATCGCCGCATATTGACTTGACGACGATGCGTTCTCGCTGTCGTCGGTATTCTGAACTGGTGTGTTTGACCGTATGGTCATGTATTATTAAAGTGTGAAACTTTCTTTGTAAAGATGTAATTAATAATAGACATTAAATTTAGAGTCAGTGTTCAGTGCGCTTATTTTTGTAAATGGCCGTGCCATGCGGCCGGCTATTTTTAATTTCTTGTAACCTTTGGAAATGGTTTCCATTTAATAAAATTGTTATGTTGTGGTTTAATTTAAATTCTTAGTTTGTTGCTGCCACTTACTCCCCCACACTCCGGATTATGAGTTAGTCGTGGCTTTATTATATTTCAATTAAAGATTAGAATCATTTGATTAGTTTAATTAGTCTTTTGTTTTACTATTATTTTTGTTTAGTTATTTTTGATTAAAATAACTTGGCGTCCGGGTTTTGTTCTTATATTAGATTAAATATTTAAAATTAAATTGAGACACATTAAACATCAAACATAATCTGGAAAAATGCGTCACAGAAGCTAATAGAGATCTGAATTTGAACACAGAGATCTTTAAAAATACCCAATCAAATTTTTGTAAGCTATGAGAAAGCAAATTATTTTGCTTACATAGAAGCAAAGTGTTCATGAAATAAACATAATTTTCACCTAGTTTTTATTATTTCACTATTTTTAGAACTATTTTTTGCTTTCTAATTTTTTAAATAAAATGTTTGGAACTTTATGAAGCCTCTTTTAAAATATTGTTTGGCAATATGGCTGCAATATTGATGGAATGTTAAACGGCAAAATTGCAGCAATATTTCTCGGCAATATTTTAACAACATTACATTGCAAAATTGTCAATATTACACTACAATGTTGACTCAATATTACTTTTTATTTTGTTATGCAGATAAATGATTTAGCAACACCAGTAAATATGCCTTACTAACATGAAGTAGCTAAAATAGCTAATTAAATTGATATCTGTATAATAGCAATTAAACTTAACTGGAATAGCTAACAATTAGCCTGAGGAAGATGACTTTTTTTACCGCACGTAGTTATAAATTACACATTTAGACTCACTTAAAATTACCGATACATATAATTTTGATGCTTTATTCACGATTTTAGTATCATTTGTTGCTTGTGAGGTATATGATAAACATTGTTATTGATACAAAACTGCGAATATTTCTGTGTACGATGCAACAAGATTTCTAATTGAGCAGAAAGTTACATTATCATTACCATACATATCAACCGCAAATATAATTTGTGAAATTATCATTGCTCCCATTGCTTGAAAAAAATACATTAACCAAAAGATTTTTTGATTTTCAAGATTAGGAGGAATCCAAGATTTGAATGGAGGTACTGCATTTGAACCCTTCATCAATGGCGTTATTACGCAAAATGTTGTTGATGTCCAAACTATCATTAGAAAGATAATAGGAACTTTTCTATGGAAAAAATTAATTCATTATTTCTTATAAAAGAAAATGACACAAAAAATGGAAAACAATATTCATAGAACTCTTTGGTCTTAGTAGACAAAAAACATCCTTGTTCTAAAAATGTTATTAGCTACCTTAGCTAAGATTAAGCCACCTTAGCTAACCTTAATTGCTATTATATGTATATGGATGGCAATTTTTGTTAGCTAATAAAACTAATAATTAGCTTTCACAACTATTATATTTGCAGTAACAGCTAATTATCAGCTAACATAGCTAAAAATTATAGCTATCCATATAACAGCAAACTCAGTTTTCTCAATGTGTTTTAGAACATTTTATGTCTTTAAAAATAAGAATGTTAAGAATGCTCATGATCTGAAAAATGTTTTTAGAACACGAATTAAACGTTTATATAACGTTATTTTGACAGATATGAAACGTTCTAAAACGAACATTTCCAGAACAAGGATGTGTTTTGTTTTACTGAAGTTTGAAAACATAAAAAGAAGATCGGTAATAACCTTCCAACTTGATCGCACTTGAGTTGAATCTCACATTCAAAACAGTCGCTGCTTTAATACAACTAGTACCCACAGCAAGAACGTAATATTTACTTTCTGTACAATCTTTAGAATCATTCCATGAATAATTTTGGTAACCTCTTTATATTTTTCTGTATGATGTTCAGGTTTCTTACTGCGTGCTCCAACTTCTTTTTGCTAGTTTTATTATTTTTCTTTTCGCATGGAAACCTTGACTCTGTGTCACGTTAATGCTCACTCTCTTTTGGCCCATTATTTAGATTTTAACAATTTTTTCCTAAAATTTTTTTTATCACATTATATCATTATATTATATCACTCTCTTTTGGCCCATTATTTAGATTTTAACAATTTTTTCCTAAAATTTTTTTTATCACATTATAGCTGTCTCAGAGACATTATTAACGCCTGATGACCTTTTAGACTCGGTCAGACTTGATAATTATCTGCTTTTTAGGAGGGATAGGGAGAACCGTAGAGGAAGGGGGTTATGTATTTATGTTCATTGCAGTTTGCGAGCTACGATCATCGAGGCAAATCCACACTGTCAACGCCTCACCGCCGAATTTATATTTTTTGAGGTTGAGTCCTCTAACTGAGACAATTTGGAATCCTGTCTTTTTAATCTTGCCTCCAGTTACAACAACATTATATTAAATGGGAAATTTAACACTAACCTAAATGAATGTAATTCTAAAACTAAATACTTTACATCCCTTTTCCATTCTTCTGGATTATCTATTGTTCCTCATCTGCTCTCCCATCATACTCCTACAACAAGCACTAGACTCGACTTGTTTATCGTCGATGAGTTGGACAAGCTTTTTGGCTACTCTTAGCCCCCGGTAACTTTTCTCTCTGCTCATGATTTAATTTATATTAAATATAGTTTCCCGGGTATCCAGACTCAGTTATGTCTTATTAAACCTATTCGGAAATTCAAAAATATCGATGAGGCTAATTTTCTAAATTATTTATCAGAGCAAGATTGGGTGAGCCTCTTCACTAATATAAACATCATTTATAAAGTGAACAAATTACTTTCATTCTTAACGTCTGCGTTAGATATCTTTGCGCCACTGCATCCTCCGAATACTAGGAAAAATGGTTTGCCTTGTATGACTGACGAAGTAAGGAATCTTTTAAAGCAGTGAATTTGATTTCATCGTTTATTCAAACTTTCTAAAAATGTGCGGATTCACTCTTAACTTTTGTAAAGTTCGGAACTTAGCCAAAACCAAACTGATAGATGCTCTTAATAGATACATCAACCAGCAAATCATATCTGACCCATCTGTCGCTACTGATACTTTCGATGACCATACATTATTTTTGGTGATATTTTCCCTGATACCCTGGCCATCGCCCTCTCTGAAATTAAATCTAATTCAGTGGGTTCAGATAGTATATCCATAAAAATTATAAAACTTTCTTTACCAGTTATCTTCCCTGCTCTTCTCCACATTTATAACTTTTCCCCACAATCAGCTTTTTTTCTAATCTCTGAAAGCAAGGAATAATCTGGCCTATTCCCAAAGTTTCTAAACCTAACTCGGTTGCAAACTTTAGACCCATCTCGATTCTTAATGTATTATCTAAACCCCTGAAGCGTATTGTTCACAAACAACTCACTAAATATTTGAATACCAATCACCTTTTCGATCTGATGCAATAGGTATTTCGAGTTGGGCATAGTACTATTATAATTTCTCTTAAATTCACAATGGACATCAAACATGCTATGGATTCAAAAGAGGTTACGCTGGCAGTCTTTTTTGACTTTTCTAGACTGGTGGACCATACTCTTCTATTACAGAATCTGGGTGACTTGAAACTCTCTAACTCTGCGATGGGTTGATTTAGTTATTATTTCGATTAACAAATTATTAATTATTTACTTATTGTAAACATTTATGAGTATTAAATTGAAATTCACTTTTAGACAAAATTATACAAATAAAAAAATGTGATTATTAGTATTTTTTGAATTAAATGAAATCATATTTGATATAGATTTGTCATCAGAAATGAATAAGATTTTTAATATCACGATAACAATTTTTCATTCATAAAGTTTTAAAAAAATATGTATAAATTATTTGAATAAGCATCACTTTGAATTATCGATTAAATTACAATTTTATTGACCGTAATTTGAATCATCATTATATTGCACAAACAAGTGAATAAGAATTATGTTGCATAAAATTTCCAATAGAAATCATTTAGCACAACTTTCTGAATTAATATTTTATTGCACTGAAACTTGAATAAACATTTTATCGTCAGGGGGCGTCGAATTGTTGCTAGTGATACAAAACCAAAGAAGACAAGGCAAATTTATCTACTGAAGAAATTTGTTTATTATGCTAAATACTATAAGCATAAGGGTGGTTCAAAAAATGAAAATGTTCGATTAAAGGCATACGGAAATCAACTATAAATGGGAAAAAAATTAAACCTATTTTTTTCTTTTTGATCTGACAATATTAAGGGGTGCTCCGCTTGCATCCTCTTTTTCCTATAAGAAATATATGTACCTTCCATAATTGTTGAATTTGTTTTAAATACAACATTCAGTTGCATCCCGTGGACAAAATATTTGGTCGAGTAGTAAGTTTCTCAATTTTGTTATTTCTTCCCGTTTCAATCAAACAATACTTCTATGTAAACTAAAAGCTATGGGCATGCCTGGGGAGTTAGTTTCAATTTTTAAAAGTTATCTTTCAAATAGATTTCATCTAGTTAGAATGGAGCGTGCCTATTCTGAACCATTCCAATCTACTTCAGGGGTACTTCAAGGTTCACACCTGGGACCTCTTTTGTTTATCTTATATTTTAATGATATTAAATCGGTATTCCTACATTCCTCTTTTCAAGTATTTGCCGATGACTTGAAATTTTACAAAATAATATCTGCAGGCAATCCTTGTCTCGATTCTCAATTGCTTCAATCCGATCTCAAGCGTCTCGAATTATTGTGCGACAGAAACCATATGTCAATTAATTTAAATAAGAGTTCAGTAATAACTTTTGCTAAACGGAAAACATATGTTTACTGTTACTTGGTTGGTACTACTAAATTGACCAGGGTAGATAGGGTTCGGGACTTGGGAGTATTGTTATATAAAGATTTATCGTTCAATGAACACATCTCCGAAATAATATCTGAAGCAACCAAAACACTTGGATTCGTGATGAGGAATGCCTTCGCTTTTCACAATATATCTGCATTAAAATCTCTATATTTCAGTTTAGTACGGTCCAACCTTGAGTATGCCTCTGTCATTTCGGTTCCACACTATACTTCAAACATTATAAGACTTGAACTTGTTTAGAATAGGTTCCTTCGTTTTGCTTCACGTCAACTTAATTTACAACTCGATATGCATGCCCATGACTACAGTAATATGCGCTCTCTGCTTAATATACCAACACTAAATTCTAGATTCCAATACAATAACATGTTGTTTTTTTGTAAACTATTGAATGGTCATCTTAATTTTCAACCTCTCAAATCAACGATCAATTTACATGATTCGACTCGCATGACCAGATTTTCACCTTTGTTTTCTATTCCTTTCCATAAGACTAATTTCAGATTTTATTCGTTATCTAGTAGATTAAGCAGAGAGGCAAATGAGTTCTCTGATGTCATTGACTTTTTTGAACCAAATATAAATAGATTTAAACTACTTTTGAGTCGCGTTATACTTGAAAATAATAATTAATAGCCACGCTGTGTTTATATATTTGTTTTGTTATTCAAACAAATTGCAAGGTGCAACCTTAGTAATAGGAGTACTATTGTACGAAAGGGTTTATCCCGTATGTAAGAAATAAATAAATAAATAAATAAATAGCTATTATAACACAAGAACAACTCACAGCAAGGAAAAAGAAAAATTAATTTTCTGTAAATTCTTCCGAATTGGATTTTATTAGAATTAAATACAAATATTCAAATATAATAAGAACGTAAATTGTTGAGACCATAACAGTAGTAAATGCATGGTGTATTATTTAAGATCCATTTACAAAATATGTCGGACACCAGATACCAAAGGACTTTTAAATATCAATAGAGTTGTATTTTGAAATATTGTAGAAACCGATATTCTATTTCCGGTGATGTAAATTTTATATCGTTCGAAGAAATTTATTGCGACCATGGGTTGACGTTATATTTATTGTACTTTGATACGAATCTTTAATTACAATGTTAGACTGCGTGCGGCACTAAGATTTCATAACTTATTATTGACGATTTTCGCGTTTAGAATTGTTGTGAATATGATTTCTCTTTAGAGAATAATTTTTTTATTAAAACTCGTTTGACAATTACGAATTGAATTTTTAGGTTAAGTTCTAAAAACAATGGGAAGTCTTGAATCGGAGATTTCTTCTTAAAAAAGGAAATAATATTAATAATAACCAAAAGAAATCTGTTATTACTAGAAATAATAATTAAATTTCTAATGTAATGTCCTTAAAGATAAATTTAGTGTTACTTCTTACTCTTAATACTATAATTGTTATTGTTTTTATCATTTTTTGCTCTTTAGAAATTCATCTCCTGCATTTTATATTATGAAGAATGCATTAGAAAATTATATATAGAAAACGCCATTCTTAGAATCTGAAAGAAATATGTCATAAATAAATTAAAATATTTGTTTTTATTAATGTTAATACATGTTTAATTAAGTATCTCATCACGTTTAAAAAAAATGTTCCAAATTTTAACATGCGAATTTCATTTTACGAACATACTTATCATAATTTACACAGAAAAAACCTGAACTCTTGCATTATGCAACTCATTTGAATATTAGATATTAAAACAAAAAATTTAAAGTTTCTTAAAATGATCCTGGCCGATATACAATGTCAAGTTATGTTACTTCAGTGGGTTTACATATCCAAAAGACGTCCTTAAGACGTATTTTAGACATCTTTTAGACGTTATATACAATTTAGTTAAAGATTTTCTATTTCTACGTTTGTTTTAAATTAATTAAACTTTAATTAATTAAAATTGAGTTATTAAAAATTTTAATGTTTAAATTAAATAATTTTTAATTAATATTTACAAATTTATTTTATTAATATTAAACGAAAACTGTAATGATATGAGTTTTAGATGTGTAAGGGTACTCATACCATTACTATAAAAGCCAGAAAACTCTCGAAGAGAGTGGGGTTTCTCACTTCTAGCATGTCTCCCTGTTCCCCTTCTTCGCAGCTACGACTGACGGCTCATATATATATTCGGTTATCATGATCCAAGTAGTATGGTCTGGCCACACGCAAGTAAAAAAAAGTCAACCAATCAGGCGCTAGACCAATTTCTCCATCTTGCCGCCAATGTATTGCCGGTAGATTTAAAGTGCAAGGGACATTCTATTTCAAACTGTAGTACTATCGAAAGACGTTAGCGCGTAGAGAAATTTTAAAATACAATTAACTTTATCAAAAAAACTCTAAACGTAAAATATAATACATGCATTGGAAAGATAATTTCTTAAGCTTTAAAACGGTACTAAGCTTTTTGTAAAAAATATTTTTTTTCATGGTGTATTTTGTATTTAAAAGCTTCAAATAATTATAAACTTAATTAATAATTAATTATGACTAGAATAATGCAATAATAAATTAATAATATAATTAAAAATCTTATTACCTTATTATATCTTATATAATTTATGATTATATAATTATATATTTAAAAAAATATAATATACGTTTTAAAATATTAAAAAAGCATACATAGTGTGAAATAGGTTTTTATTTATTTGAATTTATATTTTTATTATTGTAATATAAGAATAAAAGTAATATCATTTTATTGACATAAGTCGAATCCTGAAAAGGAATGAAGCAATACAAATAATAAAACCAATAATTCCAATAATTAATTTAATAATAAGTAAAAAAATTTTACCAAACAAGAGATTGCAACTTATGATTAAATTACATTTATTAGTTATTAATTGTCGAATGTTTGAAATTAAAACTACATTTTACTTATTAAAGGACATAAATCTCTTATATTATATAATTAAAATTGATTTATAAATTTGTAAATTTTTTCATTTTCCTTTCTTTGCGAATTTTCAATCTTTCCGTAAATATTTAAATTGCACTAAACAATATTTAAAATTGATAAAACGGAGAAATTTTCACTGCGAAAGCATACACACCAGTGAACCTAAACTTCAAATCTGACATGAGTCCCGTCGTTTCCATGGAAACAAATATGTCTGCTTTGGTCTAAGGCAGTGCCGGTCCTAAAGATGAGGGAGAAAATTTATCTATGCCCAAGAGCGCAACTCAATGTGGGGCCTTAAGGACACTAGAATCGGCACTGGATGCGCAGCTCGAACATTTTTCGAACTCCGAATGGCCAGACCATACTACTTGGATCATGTTCGGTTATGCTTAACATTTCAGTCAGTCAGTCTGTCGGACAGGTCTCGAGGCCTTCCTAGGTTCTGTGCAAATCACTTGAGCTCAGGACCGATTCAGAAAAAGTAAATAAGTTTTTATTGCCGGGGTTCACATTTATTAAAAGAAAATAATTTATTGTTTATTTTAATGTAAAGTACACAAATATAATAAAAAGATAAATGATAAATATTAAAATTTAGCGCCATTTCAACAATAGCACCGATATTTTTATAAACTTTTGCATTATGAGGTTGGTACCATTCCTGTTATGTCATAACTTAAAAATATGTGATACATAAATTCGCTTGTTCGGGTAAGACCACTGTAGAATTTTTAAAAAATCCATTTTTGATTTATTGGCTTAAAAGATGCTTTAAACCTTCTAGAATTCGGGAAAACAAGTTTGGTACCTATTTTTGTTTTAGATTAAACTTTTCGACAGCTAATTTGGGTGCTACGAAGCGCCTCATGCAAAACATGCTTTGAGAGAATGTCTCCAACTCCGCCATTTTGAAATATGTTTCAATCAAAAATATTTATTTTGCTCACTTTAAGAATAAAGACATACCTAATAACATTCTATATGTTTTCAAATGCTTCCAAATTTCACAAAAATCAATATTTTTTAAAATCCGTACGTCATTCTCTAGATATTCTCATATAGATAAAGAAAATTTTTTTTATTCTGTTGCAGATTCAATTTTGCACCTTGTGTGCTGCGTGCCGCGGAGCTCCTCCAAGAAAAACTACTTCACGAATATGTCCATAGTTCCGCCATTTTATAATATTTTTTATTGTAAATTTGTATTTTTTTTATTTAAATATGACACTAACAAGGTATTAAATCATTATAATTGTATTCCCTTTCTTTCCATATAAAAAAAATTCTGGAAAACAGGTGGTTTTTTTTTGCGTTTACAGTGGCCTAACATGAAAGAAGTATTAAGTCTAATATATTATTTTTATATCAGGAAAATATTGTATTTCTTGCATTTTTACCCATTTATTTTTATTTATCAATATTTTTTATTTTTAGATTTCCGTACACGAACTGTCAAACCGCAAGCCTTATTATTTCACTCGGTTGTCCATCGCCCAATACCATTACCCCCCCCCCCCCCCCTCCTTTTAGCGGACAAACTATTTGAGATAGAGAGTTAAAATTTGGCTCACATATGTATTTTCGCGTGTAGATTACAGGAAAAATATAGAGAACATTATGGGAGGTGATAATAATCAGAGCGTTAACAAAGAAAAACTTTTTTGCTAAAAAAACGTGTCCTCTCCTCTCTTATCCTTCAAACTCTTTGACCTAGAAGTTTGAAACTTGATACGCTTTTGTATAATTACTACGTGTAGATTACAGGAAAAATATAATAAACGTTAATTATTTTGTACTAAATGTTTATTTTTATGTTTAAATTACTTTAAAAGTTTAAAAATAAAAAAAAATTTTTATTAAAATTAAAAATTTTTTTATTAAAATTAAAAATTATATAAAAAAAGTTTAGTTTATATGCTTGGAAGTCTTGAATCTAATAAAAATGTTTAATTTTATACTTATAAATTCTAATCAAAGTAAAAAAATTATGATTGGCCATACCCCGGTTACCACATTTAAAAAGAAGAAGAGAAGAAGATTCTAGCTTTTTTCTGTGTATCAGAATTTTTCAAGAAAAAATTCAAAAGTTGAGAGTAAGTTTTTTGACGATCAACTCATATTAACATGAACGAAAAGATTAAGAAATCATATGAGTTATAAAAAAATTATCTACTAACAGATGCGAGTGTTTCAATAGTCATGGGGAAAATTTTTCCTGCAGTAAATCTAATTGGCTTTTCAGATCTTTTCATAATATGCAAAAGACTTAATCTTGTACTGCTTGGCAATAAACTCCAATCGATATTGTAAATAGAGTATCCAATTTTTATGCTCTAAAATAAAATTAATAAAGAATAATGAAAACTATAATTCCTGCAGTAAATAGTGTTATTTAATTGGATACCTATATAATAATAATATAATGTAAAATCCCAATGTCGATAATTGTTATAATGATTATTATTATCATTAATAATTTTAAAAGAAAAATGATCGATATTGAATGACATTAAAATGAAATTACTTTTTCCATGACCACGTTTCCAGGCCAACAATACAAACAAATTTGAAGCATGATACCACTCAGAGAAATAATCATCCTCCAGTATTTTGTAGTTGTAACACTTTCTATTGAAAGTAGGTATGCGCAAGTGCACACATCTATGGTAGTAGCACATAATTGGAAGAAAAATGCAAAATTGTATATACTGTTCAATTGTTCTCCAAAGCTAAAATATTTATACTATTAATTATAAGAATATACTTCCAATGACACAAAACTCAAAAGTACCTATTATATTTAGATCAAAGGTAATAAAGTAAGACCGTAAATAGCATTAAATAGTCGTAAAACATTTTTATAATATTTCATTAACAACCCTCATGAAAATTTATGTCAGAAAATTAATGATAGGTATGTCATTTAAAGGAAACCCCTGGGCATTCCTGGGAAATTCCTGGGAATCCCTTAGAAATTCCTGGGAAATTTGTAGAATATCCCTAGGGATTTCTAAGAATTACTGGGAAACTCCTGGGTGTTCTTGGAAAATTCCTTGGAAATCCCTGGGAATTCCTGAGAATTCTTTGGAAATTCGTAGGATTCAAAATCCTAGGAACATACCTAGGAACATCCTAGGAACCTATCATTAATTTCCTCTCATAAATTTTTATAAGAAAAAACAACGTTAAATTTTACCGGTACATTGATTCGTGATGCTCTATCCACATTCCAAGCTTCACATGTTGTTTGTAAATTTTTTCCTCCAAACAGAACTGTGGATATTGTTCAATACGATGCATTAAAATTTCCAATTGAGCACAAAGTTGAATCATCATTACCATAATGAAAGTATCAACTGCAATTATAACCTGTACTGCTGTTGTTGCCCCAACAGCTTGAAGAAGATACGTTAGCCAAAAATTTATTCCAGTTTCATGGTCATAAGGAGTCCAAGATTTAAATGGTAATGTTGCATTTGAACCTTTCATCAATGGAGCTGCTCCGTTAAGTATCGTCGATACAGTAACGACAATGAAAAACATAATTGTAATTTTCCTAAATGAAAATTTATTATTTTTATTTCCGGTCAAATTTATTATCTAATTCTTTGAATTTGTCAACGTCAATTAAATTTTGAGTTGGACAGAATCTGTTGTATGAAAATCTTGTTCCTGAAGCGTTTAGTAAAATTTTTTTTTATGGTTTAACTGTTTAAATAAAGTTTGACAATACCTACCTTCCGACTTCGTCAGACTTGTTTTGAATGACAAACTCTGTATTATCTTGTGGATGACAATTTTTGTCAAGAAGCGTGTTCCTCAATTTTGCAATTTCATCATGTTTAAATAAAACAATTGCTAGTTTAACACAAGCAGTACTCAGGGCGAGAACGTGAAACAAAGTTTCTGTAAAATCATCCAAATTAGGATTTTCCAGTAATAAGTACAGTAATGCTGAAGTGGAAAATATGTAAACCATTAAGACCATAATAATACTGAAAACATTGTAACTTAATTGATATCTTTTTAATAAAAATGTTGTCCTCCAAATACCAAAATATTTTAAAATATCTATGGACACATCAGCTCTGTACATTTTGAACAATGCTTTTAATAAAAAAAGTAATTGTATAGATAATGTTTGTCAGGTGGTTAAAGGCTGTAGGGAATTTTTAACTAGTTTTAAAAAGATTACAAGATTAATTTAATTAGTTGAAGGGTATCATTAAAATATCTTGCAGGAAGAGAGTTTTAGTATTAAATTACTTTAGTAATATATTTATTTTCAATTAATTAGATTAACGAATGTTTTTAAGGGAAGTGCAATGTGTTTATAGAAATAATATTTCAGAAATTGGTTTAGATTATTTCAGTCTAACTAATATAAATGATATAGACGGTAAGGAGAGTTATTGAGATAAAAGTCCACGTCATTTCTGTTATACATAATTAACTAATTTTGCAGTAAAGCAGTAGCTCATTGTCTCCACAAGGAAGAGTGGAGACATTAATGAATTATTTATTTGAATGCGAAACTATACGATTTCATTATCTGCTATGCAATGAGGGTGGTTTATTATGAAAAGCATAATGATTTTATTGATAAATAATTCTTTGAGGCAATTTGCATGCTAATTTTAACATACATTTTTTATTAAGATGCAAGACTCTTAAAAAATAGGAAGTTAGAAACGCTCTTGATATTAAATTAATAAATGTCATTCTATGTTCGATACTAAATATGTCTTGAGAAATGATACTAATTCCAAAAGCTTAAGTGGTTAGATAGAAATAAAAAAATTTCTGTTTATTACGATAAAAGAAATTATTTAACAATTAAAGAAAGAAAGGTAGAAGTATATTCCGAATGATATCTTCAAAGAAGACTTTCGTTCTTCTCCAGGTACTTTATGCTATCAGTTACACAATTAAGTAGTTATTATTTATTTCTAGTTTTGCATTTTTACCTTAGATGAATAGATTTTTAATAAATGCTATGTTCCTTAAAATTAATTTTTGACAATAGAGATAGAGTATTTCAATTGTTAAGGGATACTCCAATTTATGTGGTATTTAGAAATGTATTTTTTTTAATATGTAGCTCTTTAATATAAAATCTGAAAATTAAAGCAAAATTTTTGTTATTTTAATAAATATAGTTGTATTTTTGCGGGGCATAAAATAAAAAATTGGTTTGACAGTTTCAAGTTAAAACTTAAAATATATGTTTTTATTAAAATAAATATTATTATTAGTAAGTTATTAGATACAAGTATATAATAATCAATAATATAATCATAATAATTTCATAGCAATTTCATTTGGTTCTCTTTCCTTCTGTTGAAACTCATTTATAAAGATGAATTCAGAGTTGAATAAAAAATCACGACTTTAATTATTTTCTGTAATGTCAGCACGGCTTTTTTTATGCACATTGTATTAAAAAATTATAAATTGAAAACGACATTCTTAGAATCTGAAATAAATTAATCAACATCCAAATCCAAAATAAAAATACTAATTTCTCTATATATGCAGAAAGAACTACGTTTGTTACTTTTTTCAAAATTCCTCACTAATGCCTATGTACGGATACATCCCCAATAATGTGCATATACAAAACAGCTTGACCGTTAGGGTGGTTCGTAAAATATTTTTGAATTTTCTTGCTCTTACCACCTTTAACTAATAATTATTTAACAAAACCCTGTTTTTTATTTTTAATTTAAATTTAATCGAATTTTAGTTGCACTTAGGTAAAAATTTCTTTAGATTTCATTGAAATTCCAATATTTATCGGAATTTTATGGGAATTCTAATTTTTATCTAAATTAAAATAATTAACAGAATTCTAGTAATTGCCTGAATTACTATGTTGTAATTTATTAAGAATTTCAATAATTACCAAAATTCAGACAAAATACAAATTAAAAAACTCGTGTTTTTGATCGCGTTCAAATTTTCGCATCAAAATTTGTTCAATTTGTTGAAATTCTGTCAAAAATTTGTTTGAAATTCCATTTAAATTATCATCAGAAGTTCAATAATTACTGAAATTACATAAAAATGTAATTGTCTAATTTCATTAATTATTAAAATTTATATATTTGAATTATTTTCGGAATTTTGTCAAAATTTCAATAATTAGCGGGATTCAATGTAAAATCTAATCAAATTTTCATTAGATATATCAGTTTATCTTTGTATATGTTCGAAGAATAATATCTAATGATTTATTCATAAATTTTATCTCGAATTATTGCGTCTGAATAGCACAAAGATACTTTTCCTAATAATAGTTTTTATGTGATAATGAAAACTCATTCCCTCTCGACAGCTAGGTATCAGAAAATTTCGGCACTTATGTTAGAAAAAAGTTATTTGTTCCCATTCTAAATAAATGGGGACTTTCAGGGTCTTTGAAATACCTCAACTTATAATTTAGTTTGAAAATAAGCAGAAATATATTTTTTTTTAAATAAAATTGTGGAGGGTGATATCATAAAAATTTTTAAATTTTGTTCCCATTCTTTTTGGGACCACCCTAATGTCCAGTAACCAATCTTATTACTATAGTAAATACTAAATTTTTCTAATCACTAACCGATGTGAATGTCTCAATAGTTATTGGAAAGATATTTCCAGCTGTGAATTTAAGTGGTCTTTCGGATCTTCTCATTACATGAATAAGATTTCTTTTGGAATTAATCGGTAAAATAATCCAGTCCATACTGTAAATCGCATAACCAATTTCCTTGCTCTAAAATTAAAAAATTAAAACTTTAAAATTCAAAATCCTCTTTTACTTACTTTCAATATGAACACACGGCAAGTAATTATTTCGATCTCATATCAAACTCTTGTTTGCTGAGAAAATTTGCTGTTCTAGCAAACATTTTCTAGGCGTGAGAAAATTATTGGTAATTACGGAATGCTGTAAAAACTAGATTACTTTTTCCATGACCATGTGTCCGGGACAACAATATAAACAAATTTGAAGCATGATTCCACTAAGTGTAAAAACCATCCTCCAGTATTTTGTAGATATTAGATTTTCCTTTACAAGTACATAGATGCTGGTGCATACATCTATGGTAGTGGCGCATAATTGATAAAAGAATACCCAATTGTATATATTGTTAAGATTTTTCCCAAAGCTAAAAAAATACAAAGTTGTTTAGATTATAAAATAATAATTTTTAATGGGAAAATAATTTGGTTTGGATAAAAAGAAGCTGTTTGTCAACCAAAAATGTTTCGTTGCTTCTTTATAAACCAAAAGTATGGTTACAGAAACAAAGCTACTGTTCTCTCACCATAGCACAAAATTTTATATCTTACCGATAAATGGATTCGTGATGCTGAATCCACATCCCAAATACCATTTGTTCTTTTTGAGGAGTATAGTAAATTTTTTGTTCAGCTATAGATAATTGAGGATATTTTTTAATACGATGCATCAAAATTTCAAGCTGAGCACAAAGTTGCAGCATCATAACCATAATAAATGTATCAACCGCGATTGAAACATGTCCAGCTATCGTTACTCCTACTGCTTGAATCAAACAGGTTAGCCAAAAGATAATTTGATTCTCTAAATTATAAGGAATCCAAGACTTAAACGGCAATTTTGAATGCAAGCCTTTCATCAATGGCGTTGTTGCATTAAGTATTGTTACTATAGAAGCAAAACTAATAATAATAATGCTAACTTTTCTACAAAAAAATTTGTTAATCAATTTATAGAATGTATGCTTTTTTCTTTGGTAAAGCGTTTCATATAGCGTAGCGAGTGACTGTGAATGAAATGGTGAAATTGTTTTATTCTCATATTAGTATTCTTTTACCTCTGAAACATAGAAATATTATTTTTTGAAGGTTCTAAGTAGCTACAGACATTAGATATCTCGTAAAATCAGAATGCCATTTCCAAAGTTTTTTTCTGCGTTTCTAATAGTTACTCACGACGCCAATTGAAACGCTATATCGGTAATAAATAGTTGAACATAAACGTTGTTAGATCTACCTTCCAACATTGTCGAACTTGTCTTGAATGTAATATTCAATTTCATCTTGCGGGCAACATTTTTTGTACAGAAGAAAGTTTCTCAATTTTATGATTTTATCGCGTTTGAATAAAACAGTTGCTATTTTCACACAAGCACAACTCACAGCCAGAACATAAAATAAAGTTTCTGTAATATCATCTAAATTGGATTTTACTAGAAATAAATAGAGAAATGTTGATATATTAAAAATGTAAATTGTTGAGACCATAACAATAGTAAATGCACTGTAGATTAGTTGAGATCCATTTAGAAAATGTGTCGGACACCAAATACCAAAATACTTTAAAACATCAATAGATAAGTCTGCTCTATACATAGTTCGATGTTTTAAACTAAAAATGGTCTCGAAAAATTTTATTTAGTTGACAAATTTCTTAATAAAATGCATTTAAATATATAGATATAATTTAATCCCTAATACGAAAAACACATAATATTGCTCTGAACAATAATCAGAAACAAGTCGCCTTTCGAGGAAAAAAATGGTATTTTGAAATATTGTAGAAACCGATATTCTATTTCCGCTGATGTAAATTTTATATCATTCGAAGAAATTTATTGTGGTAAAGGGTTGACGTTATTTCTGTTATGAATTATAAAGTAATTTTGCAGTGAAACAGTCGCCTCGTCTCCCTTCGAAGAAAGAGTTTCATTAATTATTTCCGTCATTGAAAAACTTTGCTACTGATATGTAACGAGGGTTGATATCTTGAGTAATATAATATGAAAAGCATAAGGACAGTGTTATTAAATAAATAATTATCGAAGCAGTTTTGCATGCAGTTCTTTGATATGCATCTTTAATTACTAATCGCAAGACTGCGAGAGCACAAAGCTATAGATACCCTTCCTATTATGAATTAATAAATACCGTCACTAAGGGATTTTGTCAAGAATAATGTTACTTTTTTATAATAATTTAAATAATTTACTGTAAAGCAACTTTGATCACTAATATCTTATTTCTAACTACTTTTTGTGTTGAACTATTTAAACTTAGTAAAACCTTAAAACTTGGAAGTGTCGCGAAAAAATTATTTTCTTTATACCTCGGAAAAAAAATTATTGAAAAGTAATGTCTTTCTGAACCGTAGATTTTACGCATCCGGAGCCAGTATCATTTTGACACATGACTTAATTTTAGATTGTTATATTGTACAGAATGGAAATGTTATTTTGTACAACTGCTAAATGATATTTTGTACAATTTTGAAAAATGAATTTGTTATTTTGTACAATTCTTTAAAAAAGCTAAAATATTGTACTTCCAATGTTTTATTGCTTTTTTAAAAAATTGTACAAAATAACAAATTCATTTTTCAAAACTGTACAAAATAACATTTAGCAGTTGTACAAAATAACATTTCCATTCTGTACAATATAACAATCTAAAATTAAGTCATGTGTCAAAATGATACTGGCTCCGCATCCGGAGTGGAAACAGTAACTAAACTTTGCAGAATTACCTAAAATGTCCTATATAAGAAATCGAGGCAGCTATAGGCCTGTTACGATTTTAGCTATTACGCTGTTCGTCCGTTACGGTATAAAGAGACAAAGATTGTAGGTAGCTTAAGATAGAGAGATAAGAAAGGTAGATATACTAGGATAGCAGGAAGCGCTTGAGATACAATACAAGCTTTTTGTAAAATTGTTTAACAGTCTATTGCTAAATGAGTAAAATAAAAAACTGATTATTGGATATAAATAAAACTTTTAGTAACATGGAGAAAAAAGAAAAATATTATTAAAATATTATTTGAACGTGTCATCCTTAGAAATGCAGAAAGTGATTTGATTTTTTGGCTTGGGATGTTCTAGTGATTAAAAAGATCTGCATGACCAAACTGGTTTAATTTTTGTTTTAAAATTTTAAGAAATATATGGTCCATTTAGACCCTTCTAGTGATTTTTCAAGTAATTCTACAGAGTTTGGTGTAAAAATATTTATGATTTTAAGAGAAAGGTTACGGAACTTGAATATCTTAATAACATAAACTATTTGTGTAATAAGCCGAAAGTATAATTGCTTCAAAATAAAAGCAGTATTTGCAGACTGTATTTCATTAGTATTTCTTAACTTTCAGTTACAGTGAAAGGAGGTATATTACTCTTCTGATGATTATAAATTCATACAATAAATAATATGAAAATTTAAACAAAATGCTTTTGTTTTAATATAAATTTAGTTGCATATCTGCTTGGATTATAACAAAAAAAGACGCTTAAGTTTCAAGTTAAAATTTGAACATGCGATTGACTAAAATAAATATTTATTAGTAATTTATTAGATACAAGTACACATAATAATCGAAAATATTTTATAGCAACTTCATTCGGCTTTATTTCTCTCTGTTGAAACTCATTTATCCAGGCTTAAAAAACCAAAACCGAACATAAATTGAAGCCTGTTTTAAGTTTGAATCTTGATCCAATACTGAACTTTAATATTGAAATAATAATAATAATGTGTGTTTTACATTACATTTGGCCTAATATCTCGAAAACTATAATACTTAAAAGTATGTTTTTTTAACGAAATAAATAGGTCCTTCAGAGGGACAAATTATGATATATACGTTTGAACCCGATCGATCAATTCTAACTATTTTTTTTCGCATTTAAAAGTTTTAAAAAAATCGTTTTTTTGCAACAAAAAAAAATAAATGACCTTTCCTATGTTAACTTTTGTTTCTTTTATTAAAGGAGTCTGTTCTCCGACTAGATTGTTAATTTTCAAGTCAGTGTTCAGTGCGTGTAATTTTTTTGTAAAGATGGACGCGTAAATTTCTGTGTTAGTCGTGGTTTGATTTGAATTTGGAAATATATTTTGATTATTTTAATTAGTCTATTGTTTTCTCTTTTTTGGTTAGTTATTTAACGTTAAAATAACTTGGAGCTAGGGTTTATTTAATTATTAATTGTCTATTTGTTTTGATTAAATATTAACTTAAAATTTAAATATTAAACATAAACCAGTAAAAATGCGTCATAGTAGTCACATGCTAGAAAATCGAAACAATAATTAATACATGATACATCGACGGTAGATAAAAAAGAAAACTTATATTCCAAACATCAAATTCACTTCTTACCTGGTAGAAAAGACAGTTGAATTGAAAAAAAACGGTTCTTCAACTTTTTGTAAAACCATCACGGGTTTTTGTTATTATCCTGATTGTACTAAAAAATTATAAATCGAAAATGACAGTCTCAGAATCTGAAATAAATTAACCAAAATCAAAACTAAAAATATTAATTTCTCTATATATGTATATAAAAAAAACTACGTCTGTTACTTTTTTAAATTACTCACTAACGCATGCACGAATAAATCTACAATCTACATACATACAATACAAGGTGCCCACCATGGGGGTTAAAAAATATTTTTAAATTTTCTTCCTCTTACCAATTTTAACGGATTATTTCTTTAAAAAAGAACCTACTTTTTTATTTTTAAATTTAATTAAATCGAAATTTTATTATTACTAAAATTCTGCGAGAGTTCGATTATCCGATAGTTACCAAATTCGTATAATTATTATCATATAGTTATATAATTGGATTCGAATTCAATGGAATTTAGTTTTAAAAAATCAAATTTCGCTGGAATTCCAATGTAATTACTGAAATTCATAGAATTTGAAAATAAATAAATAAACTATTAAAAAAACAGTTTTTTTCAATAGAAAATAAACCTAGAGGATTCAAAATCCAAAATTGTTATACTATATTTTTGGATCACTCTGATGTCTAGTGAACATTTTTAATAAATAATAAATTTTTTAACCATTTTAATTTTTTAAAATACCATCGAATCATTAAAAATATTTACTAACAGATGTGAATGTCTCAATAGTTAAGGGGAAGATTTTCTCAGCTTTAAATGTAATTGGTCTTGTAGATCTTCTCATTACTTGAATACAATTTTTTCTGAAATTAATTGGTAGAAAAATCCAGTCCATACTGTAAATTGCATATCCAATTTCTTTGCTCTAAAATAGAAAAATTACCATATTAAAACACCAAATCCCGATTTACTTACTTTAAATATTTGCAGAGCAAAAAATTATTTCCTTCTCAAGGAAAGCTATTTCCAGACAAACGTCTTAGCAAACGTTTTCTATGCGTGTGAGGATTATTAGAAAACATTATGGAATGCTGTAAAAATTAAATTACTTTTTCCATGACCAAGTCTCCGGGAAAACAATATAAACAAATTTGAAGCAGTATTCCATTGAGTGAAAAAACCATCCTCCAGTATTTTATAGATGCTACATTTTCTTTCGCAAGTACATGGATACTGGTACATACATCTAAGGTAGTGGCGCATAATTGATACAAGAATACCCAATTATATATATTGTTAAGATTTTCCCCAAAGCTAAAAAAATATAAATTTGTTTAGACCATAAAATAATAATTTTCACTGAAAAAAAAATTTGGTTTGGATAAACAAATTTATTTTTCAACCAAAAATGTTTTCCTGCTTCTTTATAATAAACCAAAATAATTGTTATCCGAAAGAAACTACTGTTTTTTCACTGTACTCTCTAAATTTAAATAAGTGAATTTTCACTTATTCAATTTTAGAGAGTAGCAAAAAAATTCTATATCTTACCTATAAATGGATTCGTGATGCTGAATTAACATCCCAAATGCCATTTGTTGTTTTTGAGAAGTACAGAAATTTTTCTTCTCCGGTTTAAATAATTGAAGATATTTTTTAATACGATGCATCAAAATTTCAAGCTGAGCACAAAGTTGTAGCATCATAACCATAATGAATGTATCAACAGCAATTGAGACATGTCCAGCTATGAATATTCCAAATACTTGAATAAAGCAGGTTAGCCAAAAAATTATTCGATTTTCTAAATTATAAGGGATCCAAGATTTAAATGGTAATTTACTATTCGAGCCTCTAACCACTGGCATTGTTATATTAAAAATTGTTGCTGCAGAAGCAAAACTAATAATGATAATACTAACTTTCCTATGAAAAAATTCGTTAACAAATTTGTAGGTTTTTTCGACAGTGAAGCGTTTCTTATAGCGACGCGCGTGACTGCGAATGAAACGGTGACATATTCTTTTATAATCATAATATTCATAATTATTCTTTGACATCTAAAACATAGAAATATTATTTTTGAATGTTCAAAACTTGCTAAAAATTTTTTAAATATTGAGTAAAATTCGAATACTATTTTTACAGTGTTCCTTATTTTTTGCTTTTCTGAAAGTCACACGCGTCGCAAATTGAAACGCTACGTCGATTATAAGTATTTAAACATAAACTTTGTTAGATCTACCTTCCAATATTATCGAACTTGTCTTGAATATAACATTCAATTTCATCTTGTGGACAAAATATTCGTTCCAGAAGTAAATTTCTCAATTTTACTATTTTATCGTGTTTGAATAAAATAGTTGCTATTTTAACACAAGCACAACTCACAGCCAGAGCATAAAATAAAGTTTCTGTAAAATCATCCAAATTGGAATTTACTAGAAATAAATACAGAACTACCGATATAGTGTAAGCGTAAATTATGGAGACCATAATAATAGTAAATGCATTGTATATTATTTGAAATCCATTTAGAAAAAATGTCGGACACCAGATACCAAAATACTTAAAAATATAAATGGATATGTTTGCTCTATTCATAGTTCAATCTTTTGATCAGAAAATTTTTTCCATAAAATTAGGTCTTGTTACTAAATATCTTAATTTTACATGCTGCAAACAGATTTTTTTTTCAATAAATGATTTTCTCTGTACGGGAAAAATATAATAATTACTGCGATTTTTAAAAATATTCAGGGTAAACCAGACAGTTGTCGGCCACCTTACAGAAAAATGTGAATATTGTTGTAAAATTTAGAACAAACATTTTTTTTACATTCTCATCCTAAATGAGAAGGTCTTCAATTTGTGCGATTTTTGACTTATGCTAATTCCTACATTTCTCAACGTTTTGAGACCTCCTGATTCCAAAAAAATGGGTTTTACGATTTTTTTTAAGTGCCACATGCGTCTTGCTTTATAGGAAAATATGAAATTCGCCTCTCAGTCTTCAAAAATATTATTAATATTTTGGAATTCAAATCTTCGAAAAAATTGAAGTTCTTTTTAAATTAAAATATTTTTAGTAAATAATATTATGTCATTATTAGTAATATAATAAGACGGAATTTTATCTGGGTAGTTCTACAGATGAGGGCATATTGTGGGTTATAGCTTAGTTCTAACAAAAGTTTGAAACGAATTTGAACAAAACTAATTTATTTTTGATAAAAAGTGGTAATATCAATAGTTTCTTCAACTTTAATAAAAACAGCCAATTCTCTTTTACATTTCTTAAAGAAAAAACACATTAAAGAGTGAAATTCTCCATTTCATTGCATGTCCTTTATTGAAAATAAAACTTTATAGATTGAAAAAGAAGTTCTTTCTAAATTATTAAAAAACAAATTCATAGTGAAATACTAACTTTGGATATTTATAGTTATTGTAAATAACTATAACATTAATCTATTATTTATTTAAAATATGTACTCTCGAATTTTGTCCGTTGATTTTGCTATCGGATTACTGACACTTAAAAAAACGCAAAAATTAACAAAAATTAGTACTTAAATGAAATTTGGGTCGAGTTCAGATATTATTTAGAGTAAAATAAATATAACAACATAAGCAATTTTCATGATTTAAGTTTCTGTCAATTAGAGTCGGGTTTACAGTTTCCCAGATTATATTGTGTCCAGTCAAATTCTCATTTTCCACGCACCTAGTTCTTGCAAAATTTTCTTTTTAAAAAATAATTAAATCAATTAGAAATTGGGGAAAGTAATTTAAACAATCATAAAAATGTTTTAAACATAAAGAAAATAATTAAAATTTGAGAAAAATACTTGAGAATCTTAAAAGTAAATTAAAACAAAATTGAATAATGAAAAATTAGAGAAAATAATTGAAAATTGAAAAACACGATTAAAAATTGAGATAAATAAATTAAAATTAAAAAAATAATTAAAATTTGAGAAACTAATTAAACAAATTACATAAAATATTTTAAATAAAGGAAAGTTAAACAAAATTTGAGAAAAATACTGAAAACTTTCAGAAATCCATTGAAATAAAAGAAAATAATTAAAAATTAGAGAAAATAAATGAAAAAATATAAACATAATTTAAAATTAAACAGAACAAGTTTTAATTAAAAAGAAATAAGTAAAAACTTTTTGGCAATTATGAAAAAGAACGAGAAAAGAACGAAAGTAATTGAAAATAATTGAAAAGTCAGATAAATAGTTAAAAGTTTTTGAAATTATGAAACAAATGTAAAGAAATGGAAATTGAAGGAAATAAATTTTTGAAAATAATTGAAAAATGTTTTTAAATTTTATAACTTGCCGAAAATAATTAAAATATGATACAAACAATGATAAGTTGTAAAAAAATAAATGACATTTAAGTAAGATAATTGAAAAAACTACAGAATTTTTTCTAAATAAAGAAAAAAGAATGGAAATTTGAAAAAATTACATAAAGATCTTAGAAATCAATTAAAAAAAAGAAAATAACTGAAAATTGGAGAAATACTGGACGAATGCTAAAAATAACTGAAATTTGCGATAATTAATAAACATATTTTGAAATTATGAAAACAAATGAAAATAATTAAAAATTAAAGAAAACCATTAAAATTTTAGAAAAAATTCTTAAAAATCTTAGAAAATAATTTTAGAAAATGAGAATAACTAAAAATTGGAGTAAAAACTGGAAGAATGCTAAAAATAATTGAAATTCACGATAATTAATAAAATCTTTTGGAAATTATGAAAACAAAGAAAAATAATTAAAAATTGAAGAAAATAATAGAAATTTGAGAAAAATACTTAAAAAATTTTAGAGATTTATTTTCTAAAATAAGAAAAACTAAAAATTGGAGAAAAGTCTGGAAGAAAGCTAAAATAATTGAAATTTACGATAATTAATAAAACAAATTTGAAATTCTGATAACAAATGAAAATAATTAGAAACTGAAGAAAATATTTGAATTTTCAAAAAAAAAAAATGAAAAATCTTAGAAAATAATTTTAGAAAATAAGAATAATAATTAACAATCGAGAAAAATAATTAAAAAATGATAAAATTAATTAAAAATTGAAAAAAATAATTCAAATATGCTGAAAATAATTTAAGATTGATAGAGAAAAATGAATTATGATGAAAATAATTTAAATTAAAAAAATTGAAAACATTCAATAAAATTTGAGAGATTTAACTGAAAAAAGCATAGAATATATATGTTTAAAAAAAATAATAATTACAAAATTACTTAAAAAATTTTAATTAAAGAGAATAATTAATAAAACGCAGAAATAACGAAACTTGATGAAAATAATTGCAATATCGGATAAATAATTGAAATTTTTAAAAGTAATGCCAAAATAATGAATAAATTATAAATTGATGAAAATCAAGAAAAATTGCAGAATTTATTTTTAAACAAAAGACAATAATTAAAAAATCGTTATATAATGAAAAATTGATGACAATAATCTAAATTTGAGATAATAACTGAAAATTTAGGAAATTAATTGCATATATGTATTCATTTTAAACTTCTTCAAAAACCATAATAAATTTTTAATGCATTTTTCGAAATTTTTTTTTACACAAATGATAATTAAAAACCAGCACAACACGACACTAACGAAAAAGGTTACCTTATTCTTTTAATTCAAATTTCAAAATATTTCGACGACCCCCGTTGATAACATGTTTATTACAAAGCCATTATTATTATTTGACAATTGAATAGAAATCGTATTTAAAATATTATTAATAAAAATGAGTTCCCACTGTTTTTTAAAATAATATTTTATTGGACTGGCTTTGTAATAAACATGTTAGCAACGGGGGGCGTCGATTTCCTGATAAATAGAGTCAAAATCAATAAAATAACAGGGACTTAAACTAACTTCACTTCAGTTTTTAAAATGTGGACAGAAAAAGATGAATAAATATTAATACTAACTAACTTCACTTCAGACGTAATATATTATAATATATAATATATAATATAATATAATTCAAACTCAGGTTCGAAAGTTCGTTTCCAATAAAAAAATTTATACACGTAAGTTAACTTACTACAATTTTTTTCTCATGATTACACCAAACTATACTTACTTTTCAATAATAAAAAAACATTATCTGTTTACGTGACAAAGCCCTAAACATTTAATGTTTTGGCGATAGACACGCGTACAATGTACATTTGCTACTCACAGTATAAATACGGAAGCCAAAAAACTTTTCGTTCAAACTAAAAGATATCCAGCATCTTATTTATTTATTTAATACTGTACAAGTTTCTAGGGTTATAAGCCCTCCAAGAAACATAGTTTATGCAAACATTGTTCATAAATGGAAGAAGAAACTTAATATTTAATAATTACAATTGAATAAGCTGAATAATCGACAACCAAACTAAAAGAGCTGTAATAGAATACTTGATATAAAGTAAATAGGTGTAGTTGTATTTTATGAAATACACAACAGAAACTAAGTACTAAATTCAATAAGAAATTTATATTCCATTCAAGGAGTTAAAGTGTAATTCACTCAGGACTCCGCTTCTGTGTGGCACCCGTCATCTGTCATAGTCTAGATTTAAACGACGTGTGGTAATGCAGTGTTAAGAAAATAAAACGATTTACAATATTTGTGCACGGAAAATAATTGAAAGGTAAAATTAAGATAGTAAAAAAGAAAATTATAACTATTCAATTCAAATTTAACCAAAATTAATAAAACGATGTAGGCAAGTTTACCAAAAAGAAACTTCTAAGATTTTGCTTTGATTTTTAAACAATAAAGAAAAAAATAGTTTTTTAAAAACTTCTTTGTTATTAGCATTTCTAATCATAGGTGGAATTGTATTCCACAGCCTAGCGCCTCTCACAGTGAAGGATTTCTGAAATTTACAGGTTCGATGGACGGGAATAATCAAAACAGAACTTCTTTCTCGGAGTCAGCTACTATGGGCATTAGGTCGAGTCCATACCAAGTGATCACACCAATTTCAGTCATATTGAGTAATATTTACGAAATTGATATTTTGGGTTCCTTTAGGAGTAAAAAAAATAAATTTTAATTATTTTTAAAAAATTCAAAATATTTTCGAAAATATTCAAATTCGAAATTTTATGTACTATTTTTTTTGTGTTATCATAACTTCTGTATTTTGAAGCAATTGAGATCATTTTTTTTTTAAATTACTCGTATTTAAATACTCTTTCAAGAAAAATTATAATAATTAAGAAATTGTTTATAATTAAATTTTTATTAAAAAAATTAAATTATTTATTTAAACAAAATCTAAAGTATATCATCGTTCTTTTTCAAAAAATTCATAAACATAGCCTATAATGTGCTTAAAAATTTAAGCCAAAGAAAAAGATGGTGTGTATTATAGTTTTTGAGAAAAAAATTATTAAGTTATGCTAGCGCGGCGCGGACCGGTGTCACCGCTGCTCAACGCGTAGTTCCGTAGTAACCGAAATGTATGTATATTTTTACATAATGTAAATATAGTTAGTGTATTATATTTAAATTATAAGCTTCAGAAAGTCACACTGATCTTTTCATAGTACATGGACATCAAACTTTAGAATTAAAAAAATCGGAGAAAATAATTAAAGTAAAAAAAAGTAATTAAAAAATTGGTAATTTATAGAAAAATAATAAAAATAACTAAAAATTGGGAAAATTATTAAAATTTAAGAATAATAATTGAAAATTTGTTAAATCAATTGAAAAATAATTAATATAATTAAAAACTGGTAAAAATAAGTGAAAATAAGTGAATAATTAAAATAATTTAAAACTGAAGAAAAAAAAATAATGGACTGGTAAAATTATCAAAATTCGCGATGTTCAGGGGTGTTAATTTTTTTTCTTATGCAATTTTAGACCTAAAATTATGGGGTAATGTCAAAAATAGAGAAACAAATAATTTGCGGAGTTTGAGAAATTTATTCTAAGAAAAACTTAAATTTTAAAAATTAAACCTCTTTCACAATTTTCATTTTTTCCATCGACAATTTTTTTGTGGGATTTTTAAATGATTTTCTACAATCCATCGTATGGATTTTGAAAAATAAAATTTCTAAAATGACCAAAAAAATATTGTTTTTTAATTTTTATGTAATACCATAATTCTACATCTTAATTGATGTAAGAAAAAAAATGACACCTCTGAGCATCAAAAATTTTGTTGAGTTAAAATTTCACCTATCTCTCCCCTTAAAGAATGATAAAAATAGTTTGAAAATAGTGGAAAGAAATGAAAACTATAATAAATTTAAAAGATGACAAAATTTTATAAGGAGAAAAATGATTAAAAATTTGAAAGATAAAGTATGAAACATAAAATTTGTCAGTACTGCGAAGTACTGACAAACTTCGCAGGTGTTGACATATTGAATTAATGAATGAAATTTGAAGATTATTATAAATAACTATTTTTAATCAATGTTTGTAAAAAAAAATTTCAAATCAATCTTATAAGTTCACATAATAGAAAAAATTATATGAATTTGTGTTGATATCTATAATTAAATTCAATATTTAATATTTTAAAGATTTCGAATTTGCCGCTAACATTTGTAGTTCTTAACTTGCCGCTAGGTGCGTGTATTTCTCGAAAGAGAGATCGTTGAGTATTTTCTATATAAGCAAGCAAGCTTTAATTAAAAATTCACTTATATACAGGTTTGTATCCTTTGATTTTTTATCGTTTTGCGTTTGTAGTTGAAGTGATTGAATTTGGGTCATTATTAGTACTAGTCTCACTTTTTTCTAATTTTTTGACCATTAAAGGTACACAAAAATTTCATTCCTTCGTACCCCTTGAGAATAAAATTGAAACAAAAATTTTTTCAAATTCTGTGCACAGCACAATTTGTAAAATAAAAAAATAAACATGACGATTAACTGTATTTATATTATGTAATAATATACATACATTTCGGTTACTACGGAACTACGCGTTGAGTAGCGGTGACACCGGTCTGCGCCGCGCTAGCATAACTTAATAATTTTTTTCTCAAAAACTATAATACATACCATCTTTTTCTTTGGCTTAAATTTTTAAGCACATTATAGGCTATGTTTATGAATTTTTTGAAAAAGATCGATGATATACTTTAGATTTTGTTTAAATAAATAATTTAATTTTTTTAATAAAAATTTAATTATAAACAATTTCTTAATTATTATAATTTTTCTTGAAAGAGTATTTAAATACGAGTAATTTAAAAAAAATGATCTCAATTGCTTCAAAATTACAGAAGTTATGACAAAACAAAAAAAATAGTACTCAAAATTTTGAATTTGAATATTTTCGAAAATATTTTGAATTTTTTAAAAATAATTAAAATTTATTTTTTTTACTCCTAAAGGAACCCAAAATATCAATTTCGTAAATATTACTCAATATGACTGAAATTGGTGTGATCACTTGGTATGGACTCGACCATTATCATTTTAATTTTTGAAATCAAAGAGCTCGAAAAGATAATTAGGAACTTCATTTTGAAAAAGAGAGTATAAAATTGTACCCATAAAAAATAAAATCTTAACAGTTACAAAAACAGGTAAGACAAAAAATATTTTTAAAATCTTTTTTCGAAAACTTTCAACCAGTTGTAAAACAATTTTTTGAACAAATAAAGCCAGCTTTGTGGAATTTTGAATTTTCAGAAGAAAAGCAGATTTTAGTGACGGATTGACAACATTTTGGTGAGAAGCATCATCTTGGTGTTACAATGAACAATACAGACATCTTTATCCATTCTTCGCAACCATTTCCGTTCCTTTCAATTTGTCACTACATCAATAGTTTTGGATGGCTGCTATTGAGATATGATTCACGCTTAGCAGATGCTCAAGGTCAGTCAATTGTAATATTAAATTCTCTCTTTGCGGTGATAAATGCGGTGAAAAATGAGACAAATGCGAAAAAAGATCTTCTTCAAAAAGTACTGAAAGGAACTGACCTTTATGGAGGTGAAAACAATGAGACACTTGATGAACAATATGTGAATGATACGTACCAGTACATCATCAGTGGAACAGTTTTTGCTCAGTATGGAGGAATTCACGGATATTTGGCAAGAATAATCAACAATGCTAAGGATGTGACATTATCTAGTCTAAAGAATGATGTTTTAAAAGATCTTTCTAAGAAAATTGTAGGCGTTGATTGTTCAATAAAAGGAAATGATGGGGAAAAAATGCATCCTGATGATCAAGGTTCTAAACAAGAATATGATCATTTGAAACTAACTTCTCTAGCAGTTAAAAAAATCATTCAGGACTACGTTTGGGTGATTTTTCCTGAGCCAGAAGAAGACACAAGTATATTCGAAGTCAACTACATATATGCAATGGCCGGCTTAAAAATCGTGAGATCCATTAATGAGGACCCATCAAAATATACTTTTAACGACTTGATACTTCTATCCCAGAGTACAGACAAAACGGCAGAAGAAAATAAAGATTTTCAACCAATGCTAGAATTTTTTAAAGACCCTGCTTTATTTTTTTACGCACACAGAAGGAAGAATCAGTTCAAGCAACAAAACATTACCGACCAGACATTTTGGATAGACGCTTATAAAATGTTCTTTACGTTCTTGCACAAAACTGTGCAAAAAATCTCGGAAAAAGCGTTAAACGAAAATCCCTTTTATAAGTATCAGATGGAATTGGAAAAAGTTATTAGTCGAACCCAAATGGATGGAGACTTTTTGATACGTTATTGCAGATTGTCAAGGACTCAAAATCATTTTGACTACTATGTTACAAACTACAAAAGTAAATTAGAACCAAACCGACTTTCTTGTGAAAATTTGCCTGATTTGGAGGAAAAATATCAGGACCAATTTAAACCCCTTTGGAAACCGTATTTTGAATTGCAGAAGGAAGTTCTTCATCAAGTGTTGTTGGATCATGATTTTATAATAAAAATGGATGCACCGGGTGTTTCTGTTGTAAGGATTGTACCTCTTGCTTCCTCAGAAGTAGACCAATACGTTTATCTGCAGTTTGGCATATCGAATGGCAACAAAACAGAGTACTTTGGCTTGATAAATAAAAACAATGGTCAGCTTTCACTTATAAAGATAATAGAGATTCCATTGAAAATAAGTATATTTGCACCTCGTTTCGCCTTTGCGCTACCAGTTTTTTATACAATGGAGGTTTGTAAGTCCAAGCACGAGAACCATACACATTTTATTGAAGAAATCGCAAACTTGAAAGCGGATGAGAATGAAAAACAATTGTACAATCACTTTTACGAGCCTACTGTTGGAGAAAAAATTGTCAATATCATTCTGACCTTTGTCCCATTTTACAGTTGTGTGAATGATGCTATTGATGGATACATAGCAGGAGCAGCTTTCTCTTGTACCCTAGATGTGATAAGTCTCATTCCTTTTGTTGGACTTGCTGCCAAATACTCCACAATAGTAGTTACCAGATTTGCTGCAGAGGTTGAGATTGTAGCTGCCAACACTATTGTAAAAGCAGGAGCACGTATTGGAATCTCACAAGTGTTCAGAGCAGCTACTAAAGCAGTCCTCGGTGGAAAGGGTCTCACAAAAGCTTTCTTAAAAGACCTAACCGTCGCTACGCTTCGTGTAGTAGATCCCGGATTTGAATTGTTGACCGGCCTAAGCAGATTTTCTCTAAAACAGTTAAAAAAGTTAGTTTCAAGTCGATTCTGGAAAGGGAAACTGTATGCAAGTTTGAAGAAATTCAAGAAAGTTGTAATGAAGATTAATGAATGTGACGTCGGACTTAAAATGTCTACAGAAAAATTTTTCGGTTATCCAAGCGGGAGGTATACTTATCCACAAGGGGAACACTTTTTCGGACCGAAATGTTTGAAAATTGAAGACAAGGTTGCGGAGTTGAGATCTCTGGCTAATGCTCCTTATAGTACGTACGTTGTTCCAGTCGCAGGAGTTGATAATTCTGTTCTGTATAAAGCAGTTGATTTAAAAAGGAAAGAATTATCTAGTGTTTTTCTCAAATTGGATGATGACGATTTTTTACATTCGTTTCAGGATTTAGATGAACATGTTGAATTACAATTACTTAAGAAACACACCGAGAATGATGTTCGGGAATTTACTTTTCTTGTTCATCAGGAAGCCGAGGTGGAAAATTTAGCTGGGGTTCGAGAAGGGAATCTAGTAGAAAATAATGCTAAAGATAACGTTCTGAAAAGGGTTGGAGAAGTAGATGATGATGTTCCGACTTCTTCGAGAAAAATTGCTAGACTGGATAGTATTCCGCTTCCTGAAAGTAATGCAGATAATATTGCCAATTCTCCGTTAGATCTTAGAACGAGATTTGAATATGATTTAAGTATGCAGGGTACTTCTAAACAAGAAAAGGGTGTAGAAGGACCAATTGATGAAGGTGTAAGAAGTAAGGAAAGCAAACAACTGGGAGTAAGAGAAGTTGCTCTATTTGTTTCGTGAAGTGAAAGTTTTACTGCAAATGATGCTGTAGCATATATTGCTGCTAATAGGGGCATTAGTTTGGATGATGCCAAAAAAATTGTACAAGAATATTTGTTGTCTTCATTGCAGAACCATTTGTCAATGGCGACTTATCAGAACTTTGCAAAAGACTATGTCAATCATGGAAGTGTGCTAGAAAAGTACCTCCCTTATAGAATAAATCATGTGTCGCATGTGGCACCTTTTATTTTTACAGAACACAAAATATTTTATTCTTTGCAACAAGATTATGATAGCATTTTTAAATATATCCTAAAACTGCATGGAGATGATTTCACCAAGAAATATTCTGTTAGTTTCACCAATGCACGAGATTTGTACAAACTTGATTCAACGTCAAATCTTTACTTTTTTGATTTTTGTCACATTTTGGCATTAAGGAATAAAAAATGGTATTTTATACAGAATCAGAGGGAAATGATGAAGCAAACACGAGTAGCACTTGACAAATTAATGCTAAGGCATCTAAATGATATTGAGATGTTGGAACCAATCGTATTGTCTGTCACGGAAATAAGAAAAAATCACAAGATTTTCGACTTTCTAAAGGATTTAAAAGGAAAGGAATTTTCTTTTAACGATATCACAATGGCGAAAATATTTAATTATGATATAATTAGTTTCAAATATTCAGTTAAGAGTACCAAGGTTGTTTATCGTATGAATATAGACAATCAATTGGGAATATTGCCCTTACGCTACGTCCATTCGAGTTTTAAGGGAGATTATGTCGTTTATCCACAGTTTGCTTTTGAGGTAACTGAAGTGTCCCGCCCAAAGAATAATATTTTAATTATGGATATGAAGATGAAATTTAATTCTAAGGATGAATGTAAAATGACAATAATTCGTGAAATGGATTCTTTGTTTGGGAAAGAGAAGTTTTCTACCAGAGGGCAAAGTATTGTGAAAGCTGCACAAATGGTAGCATCAAAAGTGCCTTTAATCACAGAAGAAATGGCTTTTAAGGAATTAAAAAAATATCTGCTAAATACAAGAAGATCTCAAACATTAGTGCCGACATATCAGAATCTAGCAACATCTTGGATACGTGATCTGAAAATACCTAAGGATTACAATGTTTGGAAGATTAAAAATACCGAACGAATTGACTATGATTTGTTATTGAAAGTGCAGTTGAATGACTTGGAAAATGTTAACATGCTGTATAATAAACTAAAGGGACTTGATGCAGGAAATGAACATATTTTAAACCATTTACATTATACTTATTTACAATCACCTATAGTGGGGTTGAAATTGAAATTTGATGATTATGTTATAACAGATTTAATTATTAAATAACATATACGAAAGAGTAATTTGGAAAATATAATATATTTTGCTAAGAACAAAATATAAATTTCGTCTGGCACGGGAATTAATACAATTTGTTCTAAAATTATAAATCTTTACACATAACTAAAAAAAATCACTCATACCAATCCAATTCAATTTAAATAAACAATTCGAGGTACATTATTAATTAAAATAAATCAATCTGTATATGAAAAGTTTGATTCAAGGCTTTGTATTAAAATTATTTCCAAAAAAAGAAATCGTCAGTATAAGAAATGTGGTCACGTTAGATTAAATTTCTTATGTCGTAAAATAATAATCTCACTCACCGAGTAGTCGAATTTAAACAAATACATTAACTACAAAAATCGTAGCAGTCGGATTCTATTTGGCTGGACTTCCGGTCCACGTGCAGCTTTCTGTAGAAAAACTTCTGAAAATTTGGTCGGCCACATCCAAATTCTCTTTTTACGTTTATCGGCAATTATTTTGATCGGCCCCAGAAGATTCCAATAAGCCAGAATTTCCCTTTGCTAGGGTAATTCTTTACAAAGAATTAAACTCCGTGAGATAAAATTTTGATTGCAAAGTAACCAATTACTTCCAATCGAACACACGTGATTAGAAACGACTTCACCAACCGCCCAATCGGGCGTCGTGTCAAATATAAAACTAATTGAATAGTGCTTGGCACTTTACAATTTTGATATAATCTAAATTTTTCGAGTCCCTTTCACATCCTTCTCAGGTGAAGGGCCCGTGACCACTAAATTCAAATATTCTATTAACGAGTCTGCCGTCTACTCTAAAGCTCCCCCTTTCCTCTAGTCTTCCTATCTTTCTCGCTATATTTTGCGTCGATTTCTGTCTTGAGGATCCTAAATCCTTACAATGTATCTATTTGTTCGTATGAGAATTCACTGCTTCCAAGAAGTAAAGAATCATTGAGGTTAAGAAATGCTGGGCTTATTAATCTGGCAACTCGACAAAGTGAGGATGTCTTGGCAAAGAAATCGATTGTTTTGTATTTTGTTCCTGATTTTGAATTGGAACCTGACATGGTAAAAACAATTCTGCATGGAGATAGAAATTTTGTATGGGGTCATTTTGTAAAATTTTCAAATTGTTTAAATACAGAAATGCACAAACTACCACAGCACGCGTCTTCAAAAAAAATATTGTTTGAAATCTTTCTAAGAAAACGTTACGGTCTTGCGAATATGGGTGATGTTTTACCTGATCAATCGGGAAGATATTTTACTTATCCCTCTATGAAATTTGAGGTAGTTGATGTTTTCACTAGTACGATAAATAGAGTTGGTATCACGGTAGTGAAAATTCAGGACCGCGAAATTTTAAAAGAAAAAAGAATGCTTCAACTTCTGGAAGATTATAATAAGCTGTTTTGAACTTTACACAGCTCGTTTAACTTCTTTTTCAACTATTTTTTTGAATTCATTAATGTGTGCTTTTTTGTTTATGAACACTTTATTCGTTATAACATTGATATAAAAAAATACTAATTATAATTTAAGTTTTTACTGTTTATATAGTGTCTAGTTCAGAAATACATTAAATTTTTATTTTGTTCAGTTACAACGTTCATTGAGAATAAATTTCATTTATTGCAACTTTTAAGCTTTAGTAATAAAATATAAATATTTCTGCAGAAGGGAATATATAACAGAATGTATCTAGGAGTATATTGATGTGTATAATTTGCTATATGCTACAAGTAAAGAAAGTATTTGTAAGGAGGAATATGGGAAAAATTAATAAATAATAAAAACAATTTATTGTAGATAGGTTTCTTTTACTTACCCTTAATTTACTTCTATTTTAGTCTAATAATTTTACAAAAATTACTTATTTTCTAATTTATAATTTTCTTTAAAATGAGTGATAATGATAAGTTTTTGGTTAATCTTATATATGAATATATATAAATGTCTGGATACATTTTTTTAAAATACAATGTTTTTTACTGCATGTCGGAAAATGATTAGATCAGTATTAATTTAACAATTTATAAGAATTTAGAAAAAAGATTTTAGACTTTGCTGTAAATCTATACACTGAGAAAAATGTTTAGTCATAGCAACGAAAATTTGGTTGAGCCAACCAAATTATTTGGTTGTTATTTATTCAACCAAACTATTTGGTTGAGACAACTAAATTATTTGGTTCAGTGTTGTTTGTTGGCATAACAAAAACTTTTGGTTGGCACAACTATATTAATATAAAATATTAAAAAAAAAAAATTAAGTTTAAGTTTATATACCATGAGAAATATCAAAGATTTGTTGAATTTTTTAGGAGAATAGAACTTTGTTAAGAATAAGGTTTATAGTGGTGGTAATTTCGAGACTTTACAATTAAGTCAGATTCAAATATTAGTTTATTGCATTAAAAAGAAAAAAAAATTTAAAGTTGTAGTATCTGTTTAAAATGTTCTTTCATCAGGATTACATTAACCATTTAATAGTTGCATCAATAAAAAAAACATTATCTTTTTATGCGAAAAGTTCTCTTTTATTGTCAAAATTTTATGCTAAAATAGAAAAAAAAACTTTTTATTTATTCATTTTTTTGCTTATTTTTCATTTCTTTATTGTAAGATTAGAAAAATCGTGCTTTTTTGAAAACTTATTGACTGTAGGTATTATTAATCTTTATTTCTTTAAATTCAAAATCCTTTGGTTTTAGATAGGTTTGAACTTTTATATTAAAATCGAGGGATATATTAATTTTCATATCTCTAGTGATAAATAGGCACGTGGACAGCATAAAAAGTCGAAATTGGAAAAATAATTTCAAAATTAAAAAAATAATTAACAATTCATGAAATTATTTTTAAAATAATTTAAAATTGAGGCAATTAATTGAAAATTGATAAAAAAATCGAAAAATCAGGAAATAATTAAAATCTGACAAAAATAAATGAAAAATATTATTAATTATAAAGTTTTGATTACGTTTAATCAAATGTGTGGAAGAATATAATTATCGATATTTTCCACCCCTAGTAACTAGCGAGCGTAGGGATGTGCAAGTCGATTCCGATTCTTTCGAAGAATCGATTCTTGACATCTCAGAATCGATTTTTGAGAATCGATTCCTGTATTCTTAAAGTCGATTCCGGAATCGATTCTTTTTTGAGAATCGATCCTGAAGTTAAGACAAAATTTTTTTTTAAAAACTCCCCTATAGCAAAGATATTATTTGTCTATAGTCACAAATTTTGTTTTGAAAAACTATTGTAACATTACTGGAGCATTAACGGAACATTTTGACTTCGACTTTGTTGATTCTCTGACTTATAATAAAATTCTATATGAGAATCGGAGTCGGAATCGATTTTTTTAAAAAATCGATTCTCCGGTTCCTAGAATCGATTCCATTGCCAGATAGAATCGTAAGAATCGAGAACCGATTCTCTAAGCAACTTGCACATCCCTAAGCGAGCGAAGCGAGCCCTGCGCGCGATGAGAATGTGACGGAGCGCGAAGTCAGATTTTTTCTTTAAGAAAAATGTCCAAATGTCCAGTCGATCAAGTGTCAATCGGTATGAATTTATGCGTCCCTATTTAAGTCCCTAAAATCTTAATAAACAAGTTTAAGCTTGAGTAATTAAAAAAAAAATTTTAATAGATTTTTTAAGGTGGCTGACTACCCTGCCGATAGAGAATACCTAAAAAATGACTGGCCAAAATGACTGAATGGATTCAGTCATTTTTTAGGTACGATTTGAATGATTCCGTACCTAGAAAATTTCGAATGATTTTTTCTTTTTAAAATTGCTTTTAGACCATTTTAAATGCCACAGAGCTTCGTGATTCTTTATAAAAGTGTTCAAGCGCACTTCAGAAATGGTTTATAACATTAAAACAATAAAAAAAATATTTAACAAAAAATTTAAATAAATAATAAAAAAAATTAACAATTTTCATTGTTTATTCTAAATATATGAAGCCAATATAATGCTAAGAGCACATTAAATAGTATTCAACAAATTTATTATTAAATAGCTTATTTTTCATATATTTAAAAATAAAAATGACTGACTAGACATTTTTCAGTCATTTTCTAGTCACTTTCTATCGATAGGGTACTGTCTAGAAGGAAGCCGATAACTGTGTGTTTGCTAGCCGACAATTGTCTTTTTGTTACTTGTAAACAACACAATATTTTAAGTAGTAGAATTAATTTTTTCTTAATGTTTTTGAATAGGCAGTTTAAAGCAGTCATAAAAAACAATTATGTTTTTTAAAAATTAATGTACAATGCTCAGTACAATTTTGATACCGTTTTTAGCGAAACGATACGCTTAACTGGCCGACAATTGTCTGGTTTACCCTATAAGTAACTTTTTTATAAAAAAATTATTTTTAGTCCCTCCGAACGTTTGTTTAATGGACACGGCCATGTCACACATTTGTTAAAATTTATTTTAGGTAAATTAGAAAGAACTTATTGAACATATTTGAGATGTTTTAGACTTTTAGATGTATGAAGACGATGTTTGGTAGAAAAAGGATATATTTCCTTTTAGAAATATATTGCCTTAAATAAATTATGTAAACCCTCGTATAAATCATACTCTATGAATAAATTGCAGTATAACTACCGTATCTTGAAGTTGGCATCGGATGCCGTCAGCTGTTAGCAGGGCGTCAAACTTAACAAAAAGAAAAATGTACATTAAAAAATACAATATGTTTGGAAGTCTATAATTACGATTACTGAACATTTATCTATTTACTCTCATTGTGATTTTTTGTCAAATATTTTACAAACTAGGAACTGTTTTCTGTTTTCAAATATGCACATATATAACTAAACTGGACTTATTTAACATATTATGATTGTATACAAATAAAAATTAATAATTTGTTTGTATTGTGTGTATTTTAAAAATAGTTTTATTATATTTTTTAAAAATCTTTTAATCTATTAAATTGTTAAATCAAATTGATAAAGTAATTAAATAAACTAGATATTTTATTTTAAAAAAAAATTGAAAAAGACACAAAATTTTATTTGAAAGCAGTTACCGATTTAGCTCTTTAGTGCATAATAATACAAAAGTCTGTCGCTTGTAGCGCTAGCGTACTATAATATTAAAATTGAAGACAGACAGGGTTGCCAGCATTGGCGATTTTGCGCCAAACTGGCGATTTTTTTTTGGAAATGGCGACTGATTTTTTGACTTGGCGCATGGCGCTTTTTTTGGCGATCTTGAAATTTTAAATATTAAACATATTTTTCAATGATAAACTGAGTTCAAAAATAATTTCCTGCATCCTGTAAATATTTTGATTGACCTGCTTTTAATAATAGTAATTATATTCGAATAAAAGATTAATAATATTCATTTTCCATCAATATTAAATTATTGGGTAACTAGATAAATATTTGTCATTTTGAATTCCCCGTGTTTGGCGATATTTGGCGATTTTTTTTCGACAGATGGCGCCGAACTATCGAGGTTTGCTGGCAACCCTGAAGACAGACTTCCCTTGTTTCACTCAGAAATGTCAATCGTATTTTTCGTTTTAAATAAACATTCACTTACGAAATCATTCCATGATAATGGAAATTATTTACGAGAAAGTTTTTATATACTTTTAAACAAATGCACTTTTTATACCAAATATCGTCTATCTAAAATATCTGAAATGTGAGGTTAGTTTTGTTTTATTTTCCTAAAATAATTTTAGTGAAATACGAGCCAGAACCGTACCTATTAAAAAAACAACGTAGACCCTAGCCCTTTTATAATTCGGTTTCTATAATATCACTAACATGCGACAAAACACCTTTTAATTATTTTTAAAGAACTGTAAACATTTTTCAATTACTTGTTAAAATAAAATTAGATAGTTCAATGCGCTTAACTAAAGTCACTTAAAGCACTGAAAATTAATTGAAGAAACAAAACCTTTTCAAGGGAAATTTGTATTGTGTTTTGAAATAATATTTTAGAAACTGACATAGCCTGCTTGAGGCTAACTAGTGTAAATTTTATAAAATTCGAAGACATTTATTGGCGTAAGGGTCGATGTTATTTATTAAATAAAGTATAAAGCCGTTTTGCAGTGAAACAGTCACATTTTCTCCCTTCGAAGGAAAAGTGACATTAATAATTTCCTTGAATGAGAAACTATACGTCTTCCACATTCTAATATAAAATATAACATGAGAAGCATAAAGGTAGAATTATTGAATATTCTCGAAGGCAATTTGCATGACAATTTCGCATACATTTTATATTAAGATGCGCAAAGTTAGAAATATTTCTTGTCTCTGAAGTAGTTACTGTATTTAGTGTCAAATATACGCTTTGAGAAATCACTCACATTACGAAATTTAAAACGACTAATAAATTTAATTTATTAATTTTAAAATTAAATTATTATTAATTTGTGACAAATTTAATTTGTCACAAATTTTATAACACGAAATTAGTTAATTGATTTTTTGATTTTCGGAATTAAGTTATGCCGTAATTTTCTGCTGCTTCAAGTTTTTTCTGCAAATATGACGACTTTTTTGGAAAATATTTTTTTTTGACAATACTTATACTTACATAATGTTTAAATCATTAATTAAAAGAAGAATGTATCAACCCTCTAGAGTAAATATTTTTTTAATTCAAAATTTAAAAAAAAGTACAATCAATGATTATTGTAATTGCATATCAGCGAAATACAAAGTATGTAGAAAAATAATTATTGATATAGTTAAATATTAAAATAATGTGCAATTAGCTGTTTTAAACATTTGATTAGTAATTTATTATTAGATACTAATATTATTATAATATATAATATTATATATTATATAATAATATATTACTAATATATTATTATAATTTATTACTAATAAATTATGTAATCAAAAATATGTCACGTTAGTTCCGTTTCTTTTTTTTCGTTTTGTTTTGCCAGACTATATATTAGTAATTTGGAAATGACAATTTGTTTTATAATATTTGTGCGCTCAAGAGTCATCACGTTTTTTTACATCACGATGAACAGATTAAAAAATTATATATTGAAAAAGACATTCTCAGGATCTGAAACAAAATGTTAAGTAAATTATTTGACATAATTAAATTAATGCCAGCAAGAAAAGCGTATATTTATTTAAACTAAATTAATAATTAATTTAATCAAAGTTGTTTAATATTTTCCAAAATTTTATTCAGTATTGATATTTTAATAAAAAATTAATTACTAACAGATGTGAATGTTTCAATAGTCATGGGATAGATTTTTCCTGTTGTAAATTTTATCGGATATTCAGTTCTTCTCATTATGTGAACAAGATTTACTCTTGACGAACTTGGCAATAAAATCCAGTCCATACTGTAAATTGCATATCCAATTTCTTTGCTCTAAAATAAAAAAATCATTTTAAAAACGTAATTTCTGTTTAATGGAATTATAATATTTAAAGATTAAAAAAAAAATTACAATTTTTCTATTCAGATTTTGAAAAACAAAAGTATTGTTCGGTTTTTAGAACATATTGAAGTAGCAAGAACGTAAGAGAGAATAAAGATCAGTATTAAACAGTTATCAATTATTTATTTATAATTCTTTTTAGGTATTTTAACATCAGTGATCCACTAGTTATAAGCAACCTTGAAAATTATACTAATTAACAAGATTTTAAAAATTTCACATTTTCTAATTTAATTATGGAAATTTTTATATTTAATGTGTATATTATCTAAAAAAGTGTATAATTCTTATTTCGGTTTCTAAAATTGTTAAAATTGGTAGGGTTGATATATTTGACTTAAACTGGAAACAATACTGGTCCATTGATGTTTACTCTCCATTATGCAACAAACATTAATGATCCGATATTATGTGACAAAAATTGGATTACTTTTTCCATTACCAAGTGTCCGGGCAAACAATATAAACAACATTGTAGCATAATTCCACTTAAAGAAAACAACATGGTCCAAAATTCCGTAGACGTTACATTTACTGTTGTAAGTACATAAGTACTTGTACATACGTCTATGGTGGAGGCACACAATTGAAAGAAAAATACCCAGTTATAAATGCTGTTTAGATTTTTTCCAAAGCTAGAATTTATTTCATATGTAAATATTTCGTAATATAAATATGTGACGCTCCACGAGAAAAGCGACCTTAGCTTTTTCGACTTACGGTTGCTTTTACCGTGACTTGCCACGGGGAAATGGAACTTAAGAAAACGAAGCTAAAGTCCCTTCTCTCATTGAGCGTCACATATTAATATGTTTGTGTGTTCTTTTATTGCAGAATTAGCTAATTACTAATAATTATTATAAAGATTAATTTATTATAAGCAATGAATAATAACTTAACACTTTTAATTCGCAGACAGATACGCATTCTCACCAAAACATGGATTCGTGATGCTGTACCCACATTCCAAGTATTCTTTCTCGTCTATGAGGAGAATCGTAAATTTTTGCCTCTGAGAAGAACTGAGGATATTTTTTAATACGATGCATCAAAATTTCAAGCTGACCGCAAAGTTGAAGCATCATTGACATAATAAATGTATCGACGGCAATTGTAACGTGACCAGCTGTTATTGATCCTACAGCTTGAAGAAAGTATGTTAGCCAAAAGTTTCTTCGATTTTCAAGACAATATGGAGCCCAGGATGTGTACGGCAATGTTGAATTCGAACCTTTTATCAATGGCGCTGTTGCTTTAAGTATTATTGTTACAGAGGCGAAAGCAAGAAAGACAATGGTAATTTTCCTGAGAAAGAAATTTGATAACAATGTTAAAATCCATTCAAACTTCACAAACAAAAAGAAAATGTTAATAAAGCGTTTTCAAACATGTTAAAACTGGTTGCAAATCTGTTAAAAGTTGTTTAGAACTGGTTTAAAATAGTTTAGAATTGTCAAGAATTATTTAAAATAACTTAGAACTGATTCAAATTTGTTTAGAACTAGACAAAAAAGTTTTGAATTGTTTCGAACTAGTTCAAAACAGTTTCGCACTGTTTAGAGCTAGTTAAAAACTGCCTCAAACATTTAAAAAGTAGTTAAAGGCTATCCCTAATTATTTAAAACTAATTAAAATCTGTTTTGAACTGTTTAGAACTGGTTGAAAACTGTTTAGAACTTGTTAAAAACTATATTAAACTGCTTAGAATTAGTTGAAGAAAGTTTCAAACTGTTTAGAACTATTTAACACGGTTATGAATTTATATAAATTCCTTTACAATTATTTAAAACGGTTTAGAAAACTGCTAAACAATATTTGAAACTGTTCAGAACTAGATTGAATCTTGTTTAAATTAATTCAAATATGTCTACAACAATTTGAAACAGTTTAGACCACTTTTAAAACTGATTAGGACTTAAGAACTCTTTAAAACTAATTCAATATTCTTCCAAGCTATTTAGAATCAGTTTTAAACTGTTCAAATCTTTATATCTGTTTAGAATCACTAAAAACAATCAAGAACACTATTTAGGCTGGTTAAAAATTGTTCAAATCTTTTTAAAATTAAATAATTAATATTATCAAAAATAATTTTTAAATCAAAAGTGTTTAAAATATTTTTAAACTGTTTAGAACACATTTAAAACTGTTTACCATTTTTGAATTAATTCTATCTTATTTAAAAATGTTTTAAACCGTTTAGAACCAGTTAAAAATATTTTAAAGTGGTTGGAACTACTTGAAAACTGTTTTGAACTTGTTAAAAACTATTTTAAATTGTTTAGGATCTGTTGAAAACAGTTTAAAACTGCTGAGACTTAATTGAAAACAGATAAAAACTGTTTAAAATTAGTTAAAAACAGTTTAAAACTATTTAGAATTGGTTGAAATCAGTTTAGAACTGTTTATAATTAATTGAAAAAAGTTTAAAACTGTTTAGAACTAGTTGAAACGGTTAGAAATTTACTTAAATTCTTTTATAATTACTTTAAACTGTTTAGAATTCCTTAAAACCATTTAAAACTGTTTAGAACTTGTTTAAAACTTTTTGGAACTGATTCAAACCTGTCTACAATAATTTAAAACAGTTTTAACCACTTTTAAAAGTGATTAGAACTTCTGAACTCTTTAGAACGAAGTTTAAACTATTCAAAAGTACTTTAAATCTGTTTAGAATGACTAAAAAAGTTAAGAACACTTTTTAAACTAGTTAGAAATCGTTTTAAACTTTTTAAGACTAATTTAAACATGTTTAAAATAATTTTAAACTGTTTAAAACGCAATTAAAACTGTTTACAATTTTAGAAATAATTTAATCTTATTTAAAACTGTTTATAACTAGTTAAAGACTATTCAAAACTAGTTTAAAAATGTTCGGATCTGGTTTAAAACAGTGCACAACTAGTTTACAAATTTTTTGAATTACTTAAAATGATTTGGAACCGTTTCAAGCTGATTAGAAATTGTTTGAAAATATTTAAAACAAGTTATAACTTGTTTACAATAATTTTAGATTATTTAAAATACACTTGTAAGTCTATTTAGAATTTTAAAAATAATTCAGTCCTATTTAAGAAGGATTAAAACTTGTTGATAACGGTTCAGAACTAGTATAAATCTGTTTAAAACCGTTCTTAAATTGGTTAGAAATTAAACAAAATTTACAACTAGTTTAAAAATATTTAGATATAAATAAAATTATTTAAAACTGCTTAGAACTGATTTGAAACTTTTTATAAATGGTTCAAAACAGCATTGAACTACTTCATACGGTTTATAATTAGTTTAATATCAATTATTAACAGTTTTGAACCATTTTCAATAAGTTTTAAACAAGTTCTAAACAGCTTTTAAAGAGTTCTAAAAATTCGTCAGTTGTTTTAAACAGTTCTGAACGGCTTTAAACTAGTTATAAACAGTTTTAAATAGAATTGAGCTAGTTCTATAGTCGTAAACAATTTTAAGTGTGTTCTAAACAATTTAAAATGACTAAACAGATTTAAATCAGTTCTAAAGAGTTGAAAATAATTTCTAATCAATTTAAAAAGTGTTCTGAATCGTTTTAAGTGATTGTAAACAGTTTCAAGATAGTTCCAACCAGTTCTAAAAAATTTTTTAATATGGGTAATTGACTAGTTTTAATTAGTTTTGAACAATTTGAAATAATAAATTTAAATAATAAATTAAACTTTGTTTGGCCTATACGGCTTTTTATTTCTTCATTTGTTTATACAAATATTAACATCAGTTAATAAATGGTTAATAAATGGTCTAAATGGTTTTTTAAATGAATAACTTAACGGAACTGTTTTGATTAATTTTTCAAATTTAAGACAATTTTTGTTTCTTTTTACTTCTTAGACCTTTTTTTCTTTTTATTATGGTTATATATAAATAAGTTTTTCTATTTAAAAGAAATAATTATAAAAGCGAAAAAAATATGAATCAATTTTTTCATTTATAAATTGGACTAGATCCCTAAGAAAATTAAATTTAAGAACTGACTGTGATACCTTCCAGCTTTGTCGAATTTGTTTTGAATGCTATTTTCAGTTTTGTCTTGTGGGTAACAATGTTTGTCAATAAGCATATTTCTCAATTCTATTATTTTATCGCGTTTGAATAAAACAACTGCTATTTTAACACAAGCAGTTATTAGAGCAAGAACGTAGAATAAACTCTCTGTAAAATCCTCTAAATTGGGTTTCGATAGAAATAAATACAATAATGCTGAGAATGAGAAAACATACACCATTATAACCATAAAAATACTGTAAGAATTGTATATTAATCGACATCCATTTAGAAAAAATGTTGGACTCCAAATACCAAGGTATTTTAAAATATCGAGAGAAATATCCGCTCTGTACATTTTTAAGTTAAATGTTTTCAAATTAAAAAATCTATTCGTAAAATTCTACTCGTTTCAATTTTTTATTACACATTTCTGATTGTATTATATTTCAAGAAAACACTGTCAAAATAAATATATTTTGTTTAAATTTATTGATTTGTAATTTTTCTTTATAACTAAGCATTTTAAATAACGAGATTTGATAATTATTTAATTGAAATTATAATTTTAAAAAATCACGTACATGTTACCAAAAAGGATATTCAAAAAGTTTTCAATTTTAAAAATGTAATAAAGTTACTTACACAAAGAATGCTAGTTAGCGCATAATAATTCTCTAAATTTAATGAAGATAATGAATACTTTCTAAAGAAAATAACTACATTATGTTTAGAAATATATTTTAAAAATAGGTACCGATTGTCTTGATGCAACTAACATAAATTTCGTACAATAGTAGGAGCTAAAAGTCCACGTCATTTCTCTTATAAATAATAAATCTATTTTGCAGTCGCTTTGTCTTTAAAGTATCATTAATAATTCCCATGGATAAGATGCTTTTCGACTTTTCTACAACTGTATTGATGCTTTGTCTCCTTCTGTGGAAAAGTTTCATTAATAATTTCCTTGAATTCCTGGAAGCTTTTCTATATCTCTATCGATATGTAACGAGACATGAAGCACAATAATGGTGTTATTGAATAATTCCTGAAGACAATTTGCATGCCAATTTTCCATACATCATTTATTAAGACGCAAGACTTCGAAAAGAGAAAATTAGAAACACTTGTCTCTGAATTAGTTAACTACCTGCTATAGGCGATTTTAGAATTATATTTGAAAAGTTATATTCCACATTGTTAAACTTGCTCAAAGTTACAAGTTCATTTCGATAAGAAATTTATAATAACAAAAAATAGATAAGAAAAAGAAAAAGAAAAAAAGAAATAGAAAAGACAAAAAAATAAGTTTTTCATTATTCTGGATTAAGAAACAACAATTGTGAAAATTTATGTTTATTTTGATAAAAAATGAAATTAATAATATAAATTACTACATAAATTTCTCAAAATTTCTTGAATAAAAAAACATTTGTACTGTACAAGATATACAATAATTTAATATAATTGTATCAATTACTAGTCAACGGCTCTAAATTCTAGTGTGTTCCATCTGGACCAGAGCGTCCGATTTCTTTAGGCATCTTTTTATTTGTCGAGTCTTCAAGTTCCTTTGGCTTGTAATAATGAGGTGCGACTTCTAAAAGCCACTTGCTTTCAATCTCAGTTACCTAAGTATTAAAAATACACATTACAAAATTAAAGATTATAAAATGATTTCCACATTACAAATCCGAATAAAATAAAATTAAATTATAAAAAAAAACTACAGACATAAAAAAAATATACATTCATTTCTAGGTTCACTTGCAAATTTAATTTCTTTCAAAGTGTTTTCAATTATATTTAAAAAAAAAACTAATGGAATAAATATAAGAAAAATGTATCAAATATTTGTTTAAATTTTATAATTTAATTAATTAAATTACCTGACGCATAAATTCTTTTGTGGTAAATACTAATTCGTGATAGAGCAGCCAGCGAGGTAATTCTTGAAAAAGTGAACTGTTTGGATGAATTGATACAGTCTGATTGTGTTTAGCAGTTTTGTAATTTCCTCCTTTTGATAAGCGCGCAACATGATAAAAATATCCTGCTGTGATTGCCTATAAATAAAACGTAAATTACACAAAAGCAGAAAATTTTTTATTTTACTTTTGATCGCTGAATCAAAATCCGAAGCCCGTTTGTCTCTATCACGTAAGAATTTTTTTTAATAATAAATTTTTGAAATTTTTAACAAATTTTCAAAATTTTCTCAAAGAATCCGACCATTTTCAAATGTAATCAACTAGGACGCAAATTGAAAATAATTTTGCAAAGCAAAGCTAATTAAATTCACGTAACACGTTAGAAATTTATAGTTTAATGGGACGTTTATAAAACACTTCAATTATTTTATAGTTTTTAATTATAGTATTGACAATATAATTTTTTATGTTTGCAAGATTCTGAAACAATTTTCTTAAAAGTTTATATTTGTTTTTCCTCTCATTATATTATTTTAAAGTCTCAAAAAATGTCGCATTTTTATATATTTTACGACTTATTAATTGTTTATTTCATACTTTCAATTACTCAAAAACTTCCAAAAACTAAAAAAAAAAAACACAAACAAAATTTTTTACTCAAGTATTCAAAAATATATTTTAAAAAGAAAACGTATGATAATTGGAGAAAAAAAAAGAAAGTTCAATAAATTTCATAGTAAAACTAGATAAAAAATTTCAATGATTAAAAAATCAAAACTAAATATCTTCAACAAACCGAGATCAAAAGAAGTTTCATTTATATTTTACAATTTTTTAAATCTGAATTAATGAATATTTAAATATTTATAAGTGGAATTCCACTAATTATTGTTAATACTGTACTATTTAATTTAGTAGTTTTAATCTTTTTGATTAAAGTTTTGTTGAAGGGTTAATGAAAATTAGTTGAATTTTAGTTATAACTTGGAATTTTTAATCAACTTTTTAAAATTCCAATTGTTGTTTTATCAATATTTATTAGTTTCTTCTTTAAATTTCTTTTGTTAGTTTTCAATCAATTCTTAACCTTATATTTTATGGGTTTTATTTTTTAATACTTTTTTAGTTTTTAGTTCTTATTAGTATAATTTTCCCCTATGAATTGCCATCAATTTTTTGCACACTTTTCGTTATCAAAATATTAGCATAAATAAATTTAATATTTATATTTATTATCACTCATCAGACTCTGTTTTACTTCAACTTATAATAATCTATTAAAACAGTTTATAAGAAGTATTTGTAGAACAACAGTCCCCTCCATTTGATAATGGTCGTATTCTTAAAATAAATTATGAGAATTTGTTTTTAAAAAAATATCTTGATGTGATGGAGATAAACGTGCTCCGGATTTGAATTCAGCAATCAAAAATGCTTTAAAAATTTATGGTCCAGTTCCATGAGTTAAAAAAAAATTGTGGTCCTGTATTATTAAATGTATATTCAAATTGTGAAACAGAAAACAATATTACAAAAAGGAAAAAGGAACTTAAGGGAAAAAATGCAGGAATAATAAAAAATAATAATTAGTTACGACGAGGACATAGACGCGTGACATCGCTGACAATCCTATTCTTTATCGTCCACACTTCCCCGTCAAGATTATTCTACCTCTTCATCCAGCCAAGTTCCTCTAAGAGGAAGAGGCTGGCTTGAAGAGGCTGCTTCAAGGGACCGGCCGTTGAAATGGATAATTAAAATTTGCACTGATAAATAATTAAACTGAACTAAAAAAAATTAAAGAAAAGCAACTAAAGAAACTAATTAAAAAATATAATTTAAAAATAAAGAAACTAATTTTAAAAAAATTAATGAATATAGTAGAAATAGAAAAAATAATTTAAAACTGTAAACAATTTTAAGGTGAAAAAAGTTCCAAGGAAAATTAAAGGTTTTCAAAGTAGCTGGACAGTATAAAGGAAAAATCCTAAGAAGAATTTCTAGAAGAAGATGGTTATTTACTTTTCTAATATTAACTGTCTCAGTAATCCCCGACACAAGATCCATCTCAACTCTTTGCATCAAACCAACCAGCTGATCTCGCACGTCCCGCGCCCTTTTCATTGATCTAGAATTAAAAATAACATTGTTTATTGTAATTAAAATACAATTTTTTTCAATTAACAGATTTAAAACTATTTTATTAATATTATATTAATATTAATAATAAAAAAATAATATTAAATTTAATAATTAAATCCAATAAAGATAATAAAAGTGATTGCAGACACAATTAATTTGATTATTTTAATAAAATCATGATAATCTGAATTTAAAATACCTATGTTGAATAAAATTTTCGTAACACCAATGAGTGCTGAAATCACATTGTTGCCATTGATTGTAGACATTGAGCAAAGTGAGATGATCTCCACCAGGAACATGAAAATTTTTTCGAGCTGTGTCTGCATGGATGAGTTTATCTTTAGGTCTGTAAAAAATGGCTCCGTTCACGGAAAGCATTGCTGCAATTGTCGCTATTTCCTCAGAACATCGATAATTTTCACTTGCAATTAGCATTTTAGCCATCATTGGATCCAAAGGAAATTCTGCCATTCGGCGACCAAGTTTCGTCAACTCACCATGATGATTTAATGCTCCAAGAGCATAAAGTTGCTCCAGTGCTAAAACCAATGTTTCATGAGGAGGAGGATCCAGAAAGTCGAAATGTACCAAATCATTGATTCCAAGAGCTTTTAGTGTCAATACCGCATTTCCTGAAATTAAAAGGTATTAGTACTTTATATCTTTTGAATTTAGTATTGAGTACAATTACAATTAAACTAAAAAAATACCAAGATTTATTCTCTGAATTTCAGGAACAGTATTGTCTTCCAATTCGTGTTTATACGCCCAAGCTGTATAAAGTCGAAAACATTTTCCAGGCGCAACTCGACCTGCTCTGCCAGCTCGTTGATTCGCCGAAGCTTTGCTAATAGGAACAACCATAAGACTTTCCATTCCAGTTCGGGAATTGAAGTTATTCTGTTTGGCGAAACCGGGATCAATTACGTAAACTATATTATCTATTGTTAAGGACGTTTCTGCAATATTTGTGGCAAGAACAACTTTTCTCGCGCCATGAGGAGTTGGCATAAATATTCTAGCTTGCATGTCACTTGGCAAGTTGGCGTAAACAGGTAATATGATTAATTCGGATAATTTAGTGCCAAGTCTTCTAACTCTCTCTTGCAACATTTCCTGGCAGGTTTCAATTTCGTCCTGTCCAGTTAAAAATACAAGAACGTCTCCTGGAGGTTGTGTTGCGTGGATTTGGAGAATAGAAACGACACAGGCATCAATGTAGTCAGCTTCCGGTGCTTTGGTGTAATAAATATCCACTGGAAATCTTCGTCCTGGGATTCGAAAAATGGGCGCATCATCAAAAAATTCGCTGAACTTTGTAGCATCAAGTGTTGCCGATGAAATTAGCAGCTTTAAATCACTGCGGAATTTTGTAATGTCTTTCACCAAACCGAACAAAATGTCTGTGTGTAGAGTACGTTCGTGCGCTTCGTCGATGATCATAACACTGAAGAATAAATTTTTGTTTTATAAAATCTCGAAATATTACAAACTTTCAGTTCCATTATCCGAAATTAATAATTGATTGGAATTTAGATGAGTTAAATAAAATATAAATTAGTTACAATTACGATTATAACAGCTAATTTTGGAACTTAAAATAATTAAAAATCAAATGGGTACCTATAGGATGCCAGATCAGGTTCACTTAAAAATTCTCTGTGCAAAGTACCATCAGTCATGTATTTGATTCGGGTTCGTTGAGAAGTACAATCTTCGAAACGAATCGCATAACCAACTTCATTTCCCAGTTTTACGGCCATCTCATGTGCAACTCGAGCAGCCACCGACATTGCAGCGACTCTTCTAGGCTAAAAAGTACAAAGATTAGAAAAAAATTCTAGAGAAATGCGAATAGTTAAAATCCAAATCGATTCGAATTCGAATTGCAAAGGTTCGAATTCGAATCAAACACTTTGTTCCAATGCACATTCGTTCGAAGTCGAATCGTATTTGATTTGGTTTAATTCAATTCGACAAATTTTTATGAGATTTCGATTCAACTTGAGACCTAAAATTTCTTGATTCGATTCAATTCGATTAGTGGTTTAAAAATCCTGATTCGCATATCTCTTAAAAATTCATAAAATGCGTTAAAATACAAAATTATCTTTTTTTACCTGAGTGCATCCAATAATTTTGTCTCCATCTGTATATCCTGCTTCCTGAAGATATTGTGGAATTTGAGTGGTTTTTCCAGAACCAGTTTCACCCTCAATTATAAGGACCTACAATTTGTTTAATTCGAGTTAGTATTTTAAATATTCTCAGTTCTAATTTCTATTCTCATTAGCATTTATGAATTTAAAAATAAAGTGTGATAATTTTTCAAAAAAACTTTAATAATTTAAAAACAGAAATTATAAAACTTGAAAGTAACTAGAATTCAAAAATTAAAAGAAGAAAAGAATTTTAAAAAGATGAAGCTAATTTTCAAATAAATTAAAAATATTTGTGCATTGAAGAACATAATTGTAATTTGAGGAAAATAATTTAAAATTAGAGGAAATAATTGAAAAATGACGAAGGGAATTATAATTGAAAGATAATTATCTTTCAATTATAATAAATGAAGAAATTGACCTAATATTGAAAAAGGTAAATACAAAATTGAAGAATACAATTGAGAATCAAAGGAAAATCTTTTAAAAATTGAAAAATATAATTGGCATTTAAGAAATTAATTTAAAATTGAAACATTCGATTAAACTCTGACAAAATTGATTAAATATGAAAGAAAATGGGAAATTGAAGAAAATGATTAAAGAACATAATCAGAAATTGAAAAAATTAATTGAAATTTAAGGAAAATATTTGAAGAAATTAAGAAATCCTATTTAAAAAAAGTGATGTAACGAAATGTATCGAATATCACGCTTTCATTGTTGTTGAAAACTTGATTAGCTGACCAATCAATTGAAGTTTTTCATATACTTAATAATAACTTTTATCCAAGAATATAAATAAATAATCAAATGTTAAATACAATTTATTGTTATTGTTTATTTGTATTTTATTAAGAAAATTAATAAAATAACCAAAATTCGCCTATCGTTTGACTAAAAAAATTTAATTATTAGTAAAGAATTTGAGGAAATTCCATAAAAATTTTAATTTTATTAAGAACTTTAGTATAACGAAATTTAAATTAATCTTTATTATATTAATATATAATAATATTAATATTAATATTTAATAATTAAATTTTTAAAGTGGATATTTATTCAAAATTTAATCAATTTGAATTTAAGCTGTTATTAATTTCTATGAATTAAAAATTTTGTTAATCTAACTTTCAATTGATTCAAACTTCAGTTTTTTAATTTTCCCAAACTATATCAAACCCAACTTCAACATTTCATTATGTAACAAGTTTTACATATTGATCAAAATTTCACTTAATCCAAATTTAAATCGATTCAAACTTTAATTTTAAAAATTATTATCTAATCTTAATTAATTTAATTGTTTTTTTAATTGAAACTAATTCAAATTATAAATTATATCCAAAGAAAGATCACAATATATTGAATTTAATCAATTTTGTTATAAATTTTGTATTTTAGCCGACATATTGAATCCGTCATTTTAAATTCTGAAAAATTATTGACAGATTCTTAATCAGCGTCCCAAAAAATCTTAATCTAACATGTGCCATTAATTTTGATAAAAAATTAAAGTTTAGTCCAATATGTACCAAATTTTTTATATTTTTTTCAGGTCTGTTATGGATTTAAATCGCTCTGATTTAAACCATTAAAAATTTGCATTAGAATCATGATTTAAATCAAAAAAAACTTTACGATTCTCCGGATGTCTAATACTGCATGTAAAACTTCTCAAACCATAAAAAAAACCCACAAATTTGTGGATATATCTTAAAAATTTAATTATAAATTAAAAATATTTCAATATAAAATATATTTTAATCTTTATAAAATGTAAAAAACTCTGCTAATGCAGATGATCAAAATACCTACGGTTTACAAATTTTTTGGTTTGAAGATAGCAAAAAATTAGTATTAAATTTTTATATCTTTAAGTAATTATAATTTAAATAAATTCCAAAAGTTAATTAACTCGTATTCCAATTTATTCCAACTTTGAAATTTCAATTAATTCAAATTTAAATGTATATTAATTAATGCAAAATCGTTAAATAATATTATTTATTTTCCATATTCACAATAATCATTTTTTTAATTCTTACAATATTTCTAAGAAATAGGATTTTAGGATTTTCTTTTATTTTTTTTCTTTTTATGCAAATTATTTAATATTATTTTACACAATTTTGTTATTATAACATTCACTAAACTTTTTATTTCGTTGATTTTCATAATTATTTCCATATTTTTAAAAAAATAAATACCTACGCTCATTTTTTTGTAAACTTATTCAATTTGTTTTCACATCTTGTCTATTTTTTTCGAGATTAATTGCAAACTTACTTATTCTTCTATAAAACTTTTAGATTTTCTTTATTGTTCTAAATTTATTTTGAATTTGTTTTAAGTGTAATATTATAAAAATATTTTTGGTTCAATTTGCCTAAACTTTTTTAGTTTTAAAGGATTTTTAAATTTCCATTGTGGATTTTTTATTTATCTATATAGGTTTACCTATTATATAGGTATACATTTTTTACTTTATTTTTATTAATTTTAAAAAGTACTAATTTTTAGTAATTTTTTAGTAGATTCTAACCAAAATATTATTATTTTTTGTACTTTATACATTTTTTTATAGTTCGTTAGATTAAGGAAAAAAACATTTATCCATTTTCTTATTATTTATTTAATTTTCTTAATGTTTTACTATTTTTTTAGTCCTTCCTTGCGTTAATTGTTTCTTTAATTTTTGTTATCATTTTTCCATTTCTTAGAAAAAGTTCTCCTTCTTTTCAATTGTTTAGTTTTTATCTTATAATTACGAATTTTTGAAAACATTTATTTGATGCTTCTATCTACATTTTTAAAATTTCTCAATTTTCTATTTTTTTTAAAGCTTTTATTCTTTCACTTTATATTGTGTAAATTTAATCTTGTACTAAATATTCTTATTTGAATATCGTTTTTCTATTTCACAGAATTTCTTTCAAGTTTTTTTTAAATTTCCCAAAATTTTATTAATTCTTTTCTTATACAATTTGTCAAATAATTCTCTAATTTTTCTAATTTTAAAATTTTGTTCATTTTAGTAATATATATTTGAACATTGTATTAATTATTATCTTATTTATAATTTTAATTTAAAAAAATGTTAGTAAATAGTTTAATTTTTCGAAAAGAGTTTCTACTTCTTCATATATTTTTATGTCACTGTTTCATTCTTGTGTTGTTTTTTAAATTTTTTCTTCATTTCTTTAATAAACTACTTACAAATAAACATTTGGGGATTTTATATACTGATTATATATTTAAAAAATCAATTTTTGATTTAAATCAAAAAAATCATGATTTTTATCAGTCCTGCTTTTTTTAAATTTCACGAAAGTGTATATTTATAATCTTCATATGGTTTATGACAATTTATTTCATGCATAAATAATGGCTTTGGTTAAATATTATGATTATAAAAAATAATTAGTGGTTTTTTGATACTATCTTATCAAAAAGTCTCCAACTTGGATTCTCTGGTATTTAAAAATAAAATCTGCGATCCCGGAATCTTGTAAAGCTATCCAAGAAGCATATACAAATCCTATTTCTGAATTTTAGAAACATAATTTTCATTATTCAGTTCTATTCCCAATAAAGGTTATAATTTTAGATTGTTTGGAAATTAAGACGATAAAAATAGGCTATAAAAAATTACATTATATAATATTTGTCAATGAATAATCAAATAATTGCGCGAGTATGTTTTCTAGTATATTTAAAATGGAAGAAAGTAATTATTGAAAATCTAAGACAATAATTAATAAATGAAAAAAATATCTAGATTTAATTTTGACGAAAAGAATTAAAAAATGATAAAAATAATTAAAAATTGAATAAAATAATTAAATAGCTGGACACCCTGATAATTGAAAAACAAATCTGGATTAGTTTAAATTCAAATTTAAATAATTCAATAACAATATGATCAATATAATTAAAATTTACCTGATGATCTCTGATAGCTGCGATTAAATCTTTCTTAAAAGGATAAATGGGCAAACTTTTTTGTGTTTCCTCGATAGTAGTCAAGACTTTAACTTGTGGAGTTGGACTTGGTTCCTTCTTTTTGTCTTTGGTAATTCCAGGCATCTGCAATGCTTGGACAAATTCAATTTCGTCGTCCAAGAGCAACTCGTACTCCTGTTGAGCTAAAGAAAAATAATCGATTTTATAGATGTGAATTATAATTTATAGTTTTTAAACAAAGCAAAATAAATACCTTTTTTATCTTTTGCACCAAATTTGAAAACAGCCGAGGACATTTGATCGGATTCCCATTTACTTTGCTCCGATTGTGGAGGCTCATTTTCAGTAATATCTTGTTCTGGTTCAACTTTTCCATCCTGAAGTGGCATTCGATAACGCTGAATTTTTTCCAATTCTCGTGCTTTTTCATGCTCTTTGGCTAATTGAAGTACTTGCTTTTTGTGGGTTCTGTCCCTTTTCTCAGCTTCTGTTAAACTGGAAATTGATAATATAAAATATAAGAAATTAAGTTGAAATTACATAAACTAGAAATAAAAAATTTGTTTTGTTTGAAATTACACTTCATCATCGAATAAGTATTCGTCATCTACAATATCAGCTTCTAATTCTTGTACTTTATCCTCTTTTCTCTTGGCCAAATAATTTCTACGTGATTCAACTCGAAGTTTCGGTATAAGATCATCTCGTGCAAAATCGTCCATAAGTTTGAGTCTTTTGGCTGCTTCAGCTTTATAAAATAAAAACAAAATTTGTAGTTAATTAAATGTAAATGAAGTGTATGATTATACTCTAAAGATAACTTAATTTTATTGTCAAAAACAACTAATATTTTGTTATTGAAAAGAAATATACCTGCTCCAGAACCAGCCGGCACTGCAATCTTTCTAACTTTACTTTCATCTTTTTCTTTTAAACGTTTAGCAAATTCGTCCCTTTCTTTAATATCAACCTTTCGTCTTTCCTCTTCACTATCACTATCATCGCTAGAAGATTTTCTTTTACTGTATTTACTCATTTTTATCAATTTTTGTTGATGTTTTAGAGGTTAAAAAATGTTTGTCAGTTCAGTTTTTAGAACAAATACATTGAAACTTGAAAGAAATAGAAATCTGATTGTCACTGTTTTTACAATTGTTACTTGATTAATTATTAAACAATTAAACTTTGTTTGGAATGCGTGTTTTTATTGTTAATGTTTGTAAATAAGGGGAATAAAGTGTGAATAATTTGAATGTTTGAGGTTAGGTTAAAACGTTTACGTATTATATCGTGTACGTATAAAACATGTATCCATTTAAAAAGTAGTCACTAAAAATGAATATATGTTTAAAGTCTTAGAAATAAAAAATTTTCGTATTTTAGTGTCACTTGATACTTATTTTTATGAATTTATGCACTCATAACCTGTCAAAGCTCCTGTCAAAACAAAACATTTATTTTTATGCATATGCGCATGTATGGCGCACTTTTTAAAATTCTTTTTTAAAACAAATATTCCAAAATATATTTGAACTAATTCCTGTAACTAATTATTAGTTTACATTTGTTCATAAATACTTTATTTCAGAAGCAATAAATTATTTCGATAACTTACATAAATAAAGGTTGCGTTCCAAAAATTAAAGTAATTTTAATACCAATAAAAATAAAAAATAAAATGATTGGGTAGCTTTTTGTTAAAAATGTAATGTTAATTTAAAATTTAATAAGAAAAATTATACTATTTCAAACAGAAATGCTTTTTCCGCTTAAATGACGTCAGATTTTTCAAATGCATTCAAACCGACTATTTTGAAATTAATATTGCACAAAATAAAAATAAACATTTCCTTTAATGATAACTTCTAATTTATTCCTTCATAAATATTAATAATTAATTAATTATTATGAACTTATAAAGAATAATAAGGAAAATAATTCATAATTTAACTTTTAAAATAGTTTTTCTGGATTTGGGCGCCTTTTTGCAAACCGTTTGCTAATGTGAACTAATTTGATTGGTTATCGAAAAAAGAACTTGAAAGCTGATTGGTCAATTAGCTTTAGTATGAATTTGGCAGTTACAATAATAAATTTTCAGCCTTATTTTCATTGTTTCGCGGTATTTTGTTGATGATTGTCCTGATTGTTCCGAAGCTGCTGTTTATATCAATTGTATTAATTATATTCTCATCATTATGTTGCTATGTTGAATTAAATGTTATTTGTTTGACACTGATGCGAACTATAAATATTTGTTCTTCCCTCGTTTAAGTGTAAGTAAAAATATGTATACCGGGTGTCATAATCCAAGGAACGTCTTTGAACACAAAGATTCAGTTCTTTGTGGAGAAATGCAAGAATCAAATAAATTCACTTACTATTAACTTATTTGAGACTCTTCACTACAGTTGTAATTTCGATTTTATTAATGTTTAAATGAGATTTTTACTTGTTTAAACAATTTATTATTATTATATTATTATTATTTGTAACAGCTATTCAAATAATCCTCAAAAGTTGTAGTTTTTTCAGAAATTGTCTTTTTATTTTTTTAATAATAAGATACTGTGTTAGTAATTATTAACAATTGTTTAAAAAAATGGACTATTGTAAAATATCAACTCTTCTCAAAATATATTTCGAAAGATGAACTTTTTTACAAATTTAATAATGTAAAAACACTGAGATTGTTATTATTATTTTAATGCAATTGTTTAAACAATCATCGTTGTTAATTACTAACTTTTATTACAATTTGTGTAAGATAATGTTGTTTTTTTTAATTTTTCAATTTCTCGAGTTATGCATAATAAAAAATAAATTCTATTTCTCTTGAAGTAATTATTATTTTTACAAATGTTTAAACAAATAATGACTGTTAATTTTGAACTTTTGTTAGAATTATCCTAAGTTTGCTCGTAAATTAACAATTTAGTATTCATGGAATAATAATAATCAGCATTATTAAATAATATTCCATGTATATACTATTAATTTATGAACAAACTTCACTACCTTAGGATAATTCTAACAAAAGTTAAAAATTAACAGTCATTATTTGTTTAAACATTTGTCAAAATAATAATTACTTCAAGAGAAATAGAATTCATTTTTTATTATGCGTATAACTCGAGAAATTGAAAAATTAGAAAAAACGATATTATCGTTGTCGCAAAACGCAAATTATAATAAAAGTTAGTAATTAACAACAATAATTGTTTAAACAGTTATTAAGACAATAATAACAATCTCAGTGTTCTTACATTATTATATTTGTAAAAAAGTTCATCATTCTAAATATATTTTGAGAAGAGTTGATATTTTACAATATTCCATTTTTTAAACAATTGTTAATAATATTGTTATGACTATTACTAACACAGTATCTTATTATTACAATAATTTTCAACGATCATTCACTAAGAATTAATTATTTCTATTATTTATTGTTTAATTTGTTTCGACAAATAATGTTAATTGCTTAAACAAATTAATTTAGTTACATTAAAAAACTACGGGTAGAATAAATATTAATTTATTTTTCCAATATTTCTTTTTGAAAACTAACAAATGTTAATCTACAGTTTAAACAATCGCAACTGTTTGTTGAAACAAATCTACGAATTAAAAACAGAATTTCAATAAAATAAACATTTTTGAAAATGGAATTTGGGGAATAATCATGCGCCCTAGTAAAACAAATTAATAATATCTGGCAATTTGTCTCGAATATATTTTTATTGTACATACATTAATGAAAATATATACATGGTAAACTGCAGCTTATCGAAGCAGTGAAATGTCGATCTATGTATGTAATCAGCTACAGTATTCATAAATAAATCTGTTTGATCTTTGTTTCAAAAGAAGCTGGATGAGCACAAAATTGGCTCACGTAGGCCGACTGTTTATTTAAACTGAAATATTACTTCATTTTTTTATTTGCTTTTTTTTGTTTTTGTTTTATTTGTTTCACAGACAAGAAATCAATTGGCCACAATACGCTTCTCTGAGACTCTCGATTTAATGACAAACAGATGCAGAATACTTTCGCCGATTTTAATATATTTTTTAACGTTCGTACGTACCATCTTCTCTAATCTATTGCACAGCCAAACACTTGCTCGATCACTCGATTTTAACGATTCGTTCACTCGATTTTCACATTAAAGAGCAGCGGTGATCAATAAATGACGGTGGTCGAAATCGTTAAATGACAGTCAGACGAAATGGATTTTTATTATTATTGTTATTCTTATTTTCATCAATCATCACAATTTTTCTGGTTCTGCTTTATTTAACTGAACCGTTCGCGAGTCTTCGTACTATGAAGTCAAATTTTTATTTGATTACACTATTTACCACACTTTACACTATTTATAAAATGGGACCTTCAATTCAAAATGGTAAAACTGTAACTTAAATTATGAATATTGATAAAAAAATCACAATTATTTATTATTCATTAAAAATTAATGAGAAAGAGAAAAATTATTTTCAAATTTCTAAATATTTAAATTGATTAAAATTGAGGCTACTTAAAAAACAATATTCTTCCTCGAATTAAAATAACAAATTAAATCCCAAGGATCTATGCCCGTGAGTTTTTTCCGGAAAATATTGATTTTCAGAAAAATATATTGTAAGTTTAAATTTCTTTGGGCACCTCTGAATTTCTCAGAAAAAACTCTTGATTCCTAGCATTGATGATTCCTGAGCTGTGTCGTAAATAAGTGTAATCAAATCGCGGAATAATTTTCACACTGAGTCCAAACAAGCCCGAGAGGTAAAAAATATATATATATATTTCTTTTTCTTTTCTTTTAGATGAAATTTAGGAGAAACATTGATTCGTTCTAGAACTGGTTCTGCCGTTTCCACCAAATTTTGAATTTATGTCGTTCAAAAATAGTAGCCTTTTAATTCTCTCGTTTATGTTTAGAATCACCGTGAAACAGGTTGGAATTTTCAACAAATTCGATATCGCTTACATTGCCAAATAATTCGATATCTTTAGATTTTCAATATTCACAAGATGTCGCAGAAATTATATATATTTTTTAATTTTTCAATTTCACGCAAAATATATTAAGTATCCTGACAGACAAATGATAAAAATTAAATCAAATTACTAAATCTTAGGAATATTACTAAATACATAAAAATGCTTGATTATAAAAAGTGAATTTATGCTCATGAATTTTATTTATTTAAACATTTTAATTAAAAAAAAAGGAAAGAGTTACTTGTGCTGTGCAGATTAAATATAAAATATCATTAATAACGTGACTATCTATTCAAAATTTTAATCCCCCAAAAAATTGTCCCCTTGAATTATTTTCCAAGAAAATAAACTCTGCAAAATTTGTCAAATATTTTAAGTAAAGTTCGTTTTTTTTTTTTTAAAGTAAAGAAATATTTCCCTAATAAACTTTCAAGAATTATAAATGCGACACCTTGAATTTGAAAAATGTACCCTTAAATTGTTGCGTCTATTTGGACCAAACGTGGTCTTTTCCCCAAGGGGAATAAAATATGTGCCAGTAACAAAAGAATAATAATGAAAGTAAAAATGTTACTGACAGATTGCAATTTCGGAAATCGTTGAGGATTTGACCGATTTAGTTGTACGTTGAAAATACACAGTTCGTAGACATGTATTATATAATGAATATTGCTTAACATTATCTGACTTCGTACGACACTTTACAATGATCACATATTCCTCTAAGGACGACATGCAGCGTATAAAACATATCTTATCTATATTTTTTATGAAGTGTTGTATATCTATTATATTATTTATCCATCCGTTTATTTTTTTTTTATGTCCTACATTTATCAGATATACGTACGCAGTAATCTCTTAAACGCTACCAATGTTAGCAACCGATACTTTAGCGGAACGACAACGTATATAAGAATCGTATATACGTGATTTCGAATCAGAGACATTTAGTTTAAACTAATGCGTTACGATTACGCTGTGAGCGTTTTGCCCAATTTTTTTTGCGCTGGCTTGATTTTTCGTGATATTTGAACACTAGGGAGACAAACAAATTTTTTGTCACTTACTCGTTTCTTTTCGATTCTTAAAAATAAATTAATTATCCAAATTTATGGATTTTTAATTAGTTGTTACTTCATTTACGTTTATTCGTTAGTTTTATTCGCATTTTACAAAAGAAAAAAAAAAAAATTCTGTTTTCTTTTTTATTTTTGTAAATATTTAATGTTTCAGGTTATATTTTATATTATATTCGTCTTTTATAAATTAACTTCTATCATAGCAAAAGTGATTAGATACAAATAAACAAATGAATAATTTTAAAAAAGTGAGAAAATTGTATAAAATAAGAAATTAGTAAAAAATGAGGTGTAAAATACAATTACAAGTAAAAAATTATTCAATTAATCTACTTAAGGTATTTAAGTAAATACGAAGAGAAAGTGATAAAAAATTCCATTTTTAAATCGCCCTAGTGAATATTGGTAGGATACTGAGTTTTGAAATTTTGGTGTTGAATTAAAACAGTTTACGGTTTTGAATTGCTTGGTGTTGATTAACTCGAATAAAACTGTGACAATTATCATTTTTAGACTCTAATTTTTTTCTTTTCGAGAATAAGTTCTTACGATATACGTTACATTTATTTAGAGTATATATTTTTTAATTCTTACATCGAGTGTCAGTTATTTCCAAATTTATTTGCTAAAATTCGTGTATTATTTTCTAAATTAAGAACTTTTATTTAATAATAAAAATTATTAAACTTACTAGATTTATTTAATAAATAAACTCATTTTTTTATCTGAAACTTTTTTTTGTATTATAAATGAAATTTTGATTTTAAATGTTTTCAAATTTTTCAGTATTTAAAAGTACTGAACTGTAAGTACTTTAAAAACAGGTAAAAATTGAATTTTGATAAATCACTGATTTAAAAATCTTTATAATTTAAATTCTTGCACATTAAAAAAGTCTTGTTATTTTAATTCTTTTAGAATTATAAAACATTCTTCAAGAATGTTTAGATCTAATATTTTGATTTCACGAGATTTCCATATTATTGCGCAAATTAAATTGCATGCAAAGAAAAAACTTTATATTTAGTTTCAGTTTTCAAAAGCCAAGCATTTCGCAGTCTTAATTCAACATTGTCGATTGTAGAGGATAAATATCTCTTCATTCGCAGACAATTGAAGAGCAGTCAATAGCTCGTTTAATCATTAATTCTTGATTAAAAGTTTCTTTTCTGTTTTTTTTTTGTCATTCTTTCCAAAGAATTTCAAAAATATCTTTAATTGAACATGTATTTTGAACGATTCGAGTAAAGGGAGAAGAGTAAAAGAAGGTATTTCAAACCTTTTCATACAAAATATTTTAGCCTGGGAATTTTTTACTAATTTAGTTTTAGGAAGTACTTTTATTTTAATCAGTAATCACTTTAAATGGAAAGTTTTTTTTTTACTAAATTCTTTATGGAATTAGTTCCATTTTTTTAACGGAAAGTAATTTACTAATAGTTCAGTTTTGAAGTCTTTAGTCAGAAAATACTTTTTTAACTAAAGTTATAAAATATTACTGCCAATAAGTACATTTTATTTTCCATAGAAAATACTTTAGCCAATAAGTACTTCGCTAATTTAGTCAGAGAGTAAATCACCATTTTAATTTCAAAGTACTTTACTACTTTAGTGAAAATTGATTTAGTAAATCAAAAAAAAAAAAAAAATTCTAAGATACTTTAGAATGAAATTCTTCGGAATCGGAAGTACAATCTTGTAAACACGCCCTGTTATCTTGTACTCTCACAAGTTCTATGTAGTCTTAAGGAATAAAATACCAGCGTTTAATTGCTGGCAAAGTCAATCAAGTTAACGCTTTGATTCGTTTGTCAGTCTGAACTCTCCAAAGTCCGCGATTTAGTCGTGAAATTAGTCCGGACATACAAGGAGACGCTATAGCGTTCGGGACACTAAAGTCCAGTCCAGGATAGAACAACGACTATCCTTAGATTAATAAGATAAAATACTAAAATGCATTTTAACGAACCACCAGTAGCACATTAAGGATTGTACTGAACAGATATAAATCGTAACTATAATATCCAGTTGTTTTTTTCTTCTAGATATTAAATAAAATCGTTCTCATGAATTGTGCGACGAGAGACGTTCATGGCAACCGCCACTTGTATAAATACTGCAACTGTTGTCAGGACAATAATCGTCCAGTCAACAGAAGTCATTTTAACCAGTATAATTCTAGTTAATAACTGCATTTAAAAAAAAGCACTCTAACTTTCGTATAAATTAAATATTAATAATAGTTGCTAAAATTGTATAGCGGCGATGGTGACGTCCTCGTTGGTGTTTCTTAAACGACGATTATCAGTTGTACTCGTTGCACTGGGTGGTCAAATGGAACTAAAGATTCGCAGTTTGCAAATGTGATGATTCTTACGTGTCTGCAGTCACTATCGGAGGCAGTGAGCAGAAACTGTCTCAGTGACAAAATCCCACGTTTTCTGCGACTTGCAATCAACGACGATTGCTTCAGTTTCTTTTTATTCAGGACGAAGTGTTTCATCTAAATCCTTTCTAGAAAATCACAGAATAACGCAACATCGACAATATCGTTGTCGTGATGCGCCAGCACTCGGCGGTGGAGTCACTGGTGCAAAATACGCATGGACTTTGATGTTTGGTAGATGAGTCTGAAAATTATAATAAGAATGAGTCTGAATTTTAGTAATAGTTTGGGTGTTGTAAAATACCTTACAAAATTATAGTTATAGGCTTTTTAAAAAGAAAGATTGTAGTCAAGGTTGGAACACGTAGACTAGGTTAGAACTAGAGATGATAGAGTAATGAATATAACGTGAATGTAATACTAATTGTAAACATAATTATCTTGTAGATCAAAATTGCTTCATTTAAAAATGTATGTATAATTTTCTTTTTGGTTATATGTGAATAATTTCCTACAAACAACAAATTGTAATTTTTAAACACAGTGCAATGTTTTTCAAGGGGGTCACCCTGAGTGATATCTTAATAAAATCGATTTTTTATTGTTTGCAGATACTGATTCCTAAATATGTGTACAATACGCCAGTAAAGCGATTTTCCAATATTCAATGTTCGGTTTGTTAATTCTACACTATTTTTCTGAATAATTTGAGCCTAAAAAGAAAAAACTCTATAGAAGGATTGCCGAATACCCTCGATTTTTGTGTATTTTTTCATTTTTATAGTACACTTTTTACTTTGGAGCAGTTGAATATTAATGTATACGATTTTTAATCAAGTATAAATTCTGTCTGAAGTTGGCGAGTATTCAATTTAGAAGTGTCAGAACTAAATGTTAATATTGGTTAATAACCTTCTTTAATCTCTTTACTGATCACTCAAAAATGCTAAAAGCTAGAAGTCATGAAGAAAATCGTTAGGAGATCCAATTTTATACCAACACCTATTTTGATTTTTTGGACACCCTGAAGTTTATATTTTCATTCTTCCTGGATTTGAAATAATCTCTCACATAAGGTAGTTCAAGTTCGGTGGGGAAAAATTGAAGATGGCCGCTTGCTGGGGCCTAAAAATGCATTGTAGTCAATGGAGCAAAATCAGTTATTTAAAAATAACTTTTTAAAAACAAATTCTGGAACCTATGTTTATTAGCAAATTATTTTTTTTTTATTGAAAGCTATTTTTTAAAATAATAAAATTTAATAAAATTGCTATATCAATTTTTATTGTTTTAAAAAATAGCTTTCGATAAAAAAAAAATAATTTGCGAATAAACATAGGTTCAAAAATTTGTTTTTAAAAAGTTATTTTAAAAAAACTGATTTCGTCCCATTGGCTTCCATGCAAAGCTGTGCTCCAGTATCCTACATATTGGATTTTCCCCCACCGAACTTGAACTACCTAATTATTTTTACTGAATAAAGGGGAAAAAACTACCTTTGGTTCTTTAGAAATAATATATGCAATAATTTCAATTGGAGCTCTTGGTTTTATTGTTTGGGGACATCATATATTTACTGTTGGAATAGATGTTGACACCCGAGCATATTGGGTCGCGGACATTTCCACCAAAACCCAATTGACCGAATTTGTAATTGGTCGAAATTTAATTGTCCGAATTTGTAATTCTACAAACTTGCATTTGTCAGAATTTGCAATTCTCCGAACTTGCGTTTTTCCGAGCTATTAACTTCCCGAATTTGTATTTGTCATAACTTTCAAATCATCAAACTGACATTTGCCAAAACATTTAAATCGACGAAATTGCATTTGTTAAAATTTTTAACTCCTCGAACTCGTATTCGTCTGAACTTTTAAATCCACGAACTTGCATTTGCCCGAACTTTGAAATCACCGAACTTGCATTTGTCAAAATATTCAATTACCAGAATTTGCATTTGTCCGAACTTTGAAATCACCAAATTTGCATTTTTCCGAATTTTGAAATCACAGAACTCGCATTTAGCAGAATATTCAACTCTCCAAATTTGCAACTGTCAGAACTTCTAAATCCCTGAATTTGCATTTGTCCAAACTTTAAAATCACCGAACTTACATTCGCCCGAATTTTGAAATCTCCGAATTTGTAATTGTCCGAACTTTGAAATCACCGAACTCAAGTTTGTCCGAACTCTTAAGTCTCCGAATTTGCATTTGGCCGAACTTTTAAATTACCGAACTTGCATTTTTCCGAATTTTTAAATCACCGAACTTGCATTTGTCAAACTCCTTAAATCACTACTCGTGTCCCCGAATTTGCATTTGTCCGACCATCGGAAAGTAGGTTTTCTAAAGGAGTCTTTTGATTGGCTGGTAATGTTACCGGGAAATTTACCAGCCAATCATAAGACTCCTTTAGAAAACCTACTTTCCGATGGTCGGACAAATGCAAATTCGGGGACACGAGTAGTGATTTAAGGAGTTTGACAAATGCAAGTTCGGTGATTTCAAAGTTCGGGCAAATGCAAGTTCGTGGATTTAAAGTTCAGACGAATACGAGTTCGAGGAGTTAAAAATTTTAACAAATGCAATTTCGTCGATTTAAATGTTTTGGCAAATGTCAGTTTGATGATTTGAAAGTTATGACAAATACAAATTCGGGAAGTTAATAGCTCGGACAAACGCAAGTTCGGGGAATTGCAAATTCTGACAAATGCAAGTTTGTAGAATTACAAATTCGGACAATTAAATTTCTGCCAATTACAAATTCGGTCAATTGGGTTTTGGTGGAAATGTCCGCGACCCAGCATATTATACATCAGTAACAATAATAATTATTGTCATCCCTACAGGAATTAAAGTTTTTAGATGACTAGTAACCATATCAGGGTAAAAAATTAATTATAAATATCTCAACTTTATGAATTATAGGTTTTATTTTTTTATTTTCTCTAGAAGGAATAACAGGTATTACATTATCAAATTCTTTAATTGATATTATTACAATATCAAATTACATGACACCTATTATGTTGTTGCCCATTTTCATTATGTTCGTGCGTTATTTGTAATTGGCAAAGAAAACTACCACCGCGGGCTGCGAGGCGCCACTTGTATCAAAACAAAGATGGCCGACATCAGAGTGGTTTTTTAAAGATAGTACAATGTAGCAGTTGGTTTTAGATGTTTATTTTTGCAATAAGTTGTTATTTTCTAAATGTTATCATTAAAAATTATGTTAGCTTTAAGCTGAAAGTAGTTTATTTACTTTTTGCAAAGCTACTCCGTTGTCTAAGAATATGATTGAGTATTTTAATGTGACGTCATAATCGGTCGGTAAAAACAGAATCTACTGTTGGATATCATCTGGTAGTCACCGGTATAATGGTTTACAACGTTGAGTTACACAAGAAACACTTATATTTTAATATATAATGAAAAATTAAGTCTTCTAGTCTCATAATCGGATGTAGCATTTATTTCAGAAGTTTCTCAGTCGGATTTTTTCGTTTGCCAATGTCCCAAAATAGAGAATTAAATGATTTTCACGTTGCACCTAAAATGACGCGAGGAGAAGCATGAAAATGTTATAAAGCAAATTTGTTAGAATAATGATTTGATAGAATTTTTTACTGGTAGAATCTTAATTTTACAGAACATCAACATGAACAAATATTGAATTTGCAGAAAACCAAATATACAGAATATTAATATTGCAGAATCGTTATTTGGCCGAATATTAATTTTACCGAAAGCCATTTTGATCGAAACTTATTTTGTGCGAATCGGATTTTGTTAGAATACCAATTTTGCAGAATATTAATTTTGCAGAATCTAAATTTTGAAGAATACTAATTTTATAGAATATCAATTTTACAGAATATCAATTTTACAGAATGTTAATTTTGCCGAATATTAATTTTGCAGAAAATCAAATGAATAGAATATTAATCTCGCAGAATCGTCATTTGGTCGAAAATCAATTTTACCGAAAGTCATTTTGTTCGAAACTCAATTTGGCTGAATCGAATTTTGATAGAATACCGATTTTGCAGAATAATAATTTTGTAAATTCAAAATTTCATAGAATATAAATTTTACAGAATAATAATATGGCCGAATATTAATTTTGCAGAAAATGAAATGTGCAGAATATTAATATTACAGAATAGTTGTTTGGTCTAAAATCAATTTTACCGAAAGTCATTTTGATCGAAATGGGAACATCGCAACAAAAATATTTTTCGTGCAGTTTTCTGCAAGATTAGTATTCTATCAAAATTCGATTCGGACAAACTGAGTTTCGTACAAAATGGCTTTCGGTAAAATTGATTTTCGACCAAACAACGATTCTGCAATATTAATATTCTCTAAATTTGATTTTCTGCAGAATTTATATTCTACAAAATTAAATTCTGCAGAATTGATATTCTGTAAAATTAGCAATCTGCAAAATTTAGTTTCTGTTAAATTAACATTCTAAAAAATTGATATTCCATCAAAATGCGATTTGAGCAAATTGAGTTTCGATCAAAATGACTTTCGGTAAAATTGATTTTAGACCAAACAACTATTCTGTAATATTAATATTCTGCACATTTCATTTTCTGCAAAATTAATATTCGGCCATATTATTATTCTGTAAAATTTATATTCTATGAAATTTTGAATTTACAAAATTATTATTCTGCAAAATCGGTATTCTATCAAAATTCGATTCGGCCAAATTGAGTTTCGAACAAAATGACTTTCGGTAAAATTGATTTTCGACCAAATGACGATTCTGCGAGATTAATATTCTATTCATTTGATTTTCTGCAAAATTAATATTCGGCAAAATTAACATTCTGTAAAATTGATATTCTGTAAAATTGATATTCTATAAAATTAGTATTCTTCAAAATTTAGATTCTGCAAAATTAATATTCTGCAAAATTGGTATTCTAACAAAATCCGATTCGCACAAAATAAGTATCGATCAAAATGACTGTCGGTAAAATTAATATTCGGCCAAATAACGATTCTGCAATATTAATATTCTGTATATTTGGTTTTCTGCAAATTCAATATTTGTTCATGTTGATGTTCTGTAAAATTAAGATTCTACCAGTAAAAAATTCTATCAAATCATTATTCTAACAAATTTGCTTTAGAACATTTTCATGCTTCTCGACGCGAGAAAGATTGTCAGCCTTTTAGGAAGAGATTTATCAATCATTTGACTGAGATTCACTTCAAAACTTGTCAAAATTGCTAATAATAATTTAATTTAGGTCTCCTAAAATATATTTTAAACAATAAAATAACAGGACTATATAATTTGTCGAAATTCCTGTCAAAAAAGTGATGGTGTTATTAGACCAAGAGGTAACCTAACCTTACTTTATTGGAACATGTTGGAAAATGTATTTTAACACCAATTGAAGTTTTGAAAAGTTTTGAAGTGAATCCCAGTCAAATGATTGCTAAATCTCTTCTTAAAAGGCTGACAATCATTATCGCGTCACTTTAGTTGAGACGTGGGTACAACGTGAAAATCGTTTAATTCTCTATTTTGGGATATTGGCAAACGAAAAAATCCGACTAAGAAACTTCTGAAATAAATGCTACATCCGATTATGAGACTAGAAGACTTAATTTTTCTTTATATATTAAAATATAAGTGTTTCTTTTGTAATTCAACGTTGTAAACCATTATACCGGTGACTACCAGATGATATCGAACAGTAGATTCTGTTTTTACCGACCGATTATGACGTCACATTAAAATACTCAATAGAAGGCCAAACTCAAGTTAATTCTGGCATGAAACAAACGTGAAAATTAAAATTGTTGCATACTTTTACGAATTAACAAATAATAATAATAACAATTATAACAATTTTTCAAAATTATGATAAAACAAAGATTCATGACACACTTTATGACTTTCTAAGACGATTCCCAAAAATTCAAACCAATGTCGTTTTTGGTTTAGGCTTAAAGACGTCCAAAATATTTTAACGCTATTTTAAAATGTTTGTAAATTTTCTATATTTTTCGTAATATGAATTCCTATAGAATCCGCAATATGAACTAATTTCGTATCAAGTTAAATGAAAGAAATACCTTTTTAACGGTCAGATTAATGACTGAATAATAATTGGAAGGTTAAATTAATTTATAAAGTGAAAAGTTTTGAGGGAAAATCAACTTTATTTAAGAAAAGTGTCATATTTCAGATAACCTGGGATTTATGCTATAACTAAGGAACACCTTTGTGGCCTTAGTGTTAAAAATAATAAAAGAAATACCTTTTTAGCAGCCAGAAGAATAACCAGGTATCAATTGGAAGGTTAAATAAAATTGCAACATGTAAGATTTGATTATAGCCTTCCACGTTACAATTAAATTTAATATACTCCAATTGATATCACGTTTTTAATTTGTCCGTTAAAGAGGTATATTTTTTAACTTGCTACAAAAATAGTTCGTACTACGGATCATAGAATTCCATACAGCGAAAAAGGCTGCAGTCTGGAATAATTTAGATTCCATTTTTCGACTTTAAAGTCGTAATATGGAATCTTCTATCTCGTTATAGAATTTCTTTTACAGGGGCACTGTTGAAATGCGAGGTAAAGCATCAAGCCAATTGTGACACTTTGGGTTGTTACCTGAGACCTTTCAATACACGATACATATTCCAAAAAGAAGATAAGCCAATCTACCGAAATCGTGAAGATTGTTGACCAACTTTTTTTCTATATGAGTGCATCTTAAGTGATGCAACACAGCTTGTCATGCAAATTACGTCTAAAAAGTATTATGACATACTGTTAAAATGTCAAGAAATATATATTAAAAAAAGTTCAAATACCAGGCAAGAAGACTGGAATAACCTAGAATTAATTTTATTAATTCTACTTAATACTTGAATTTCCCTTCATTTTATGATTCTGCATTATGAATTAAAAATAACAAAATTCTATTCCTTCTAATTCAGTTTTTGAAAAAATTTTAATAAATATAAGAATCGATCCCCAATTTTTATGTTCCAAGTCTACAAAAGTAACCACTGAGCTACACGTGACTTGAAAATACAAACATAAATTAGCCTTTTGAATTGAATGTGTGAAGAGAATTGCCAGGGAAAGAAAAAATGTCAACTGTATTTTCTATTACGGAATTAAATATTTTGTAGACTCAAATCAGAAGGAATTATTAGGAATAGAAAAATCATGAATGCGTATGCTGTTTTACAGAATAGAAGAAGTTTCTGGAATTAAAAACATTTTAATTCTATTCTGATGCATGGAATACAAAATCATTCTAGAATAAAGCAGAATCAATTTCAAAAATATTCTTTTCTATTTCTGGAAGTAAGTATTTGAGGGAAGTTCAAGTATTTAATATAAAAGAAATCATTGCGATTTTGAGTAAATGTCAAATAAATGTAATTCAATTCTTTTCAAGGCTTCTTGCCGGATATCTATAATTTTATGGTTCATAAAAAAGAAAGAAAAAAAAGGAACTAAAAAAGCTGGTCGCGTCACACGGAGTGACCCCTTTAAGGTTTTAGGTTATGTTACACATAATGTTAGTTATGTATGTAGTGTCATCTCTTTCTCTCTCATATAAAATATACCCTCCAAAAACCTTTTCTAGGACCCACCTCTGTAGTTAATTTATACTTTTTTGCCATTTTCAAGAAAGCACTTTTAAAAGAAGCTTCATTTTTAATATTTTGTTATAAATTATGCCTATAAAATTATTACAAACAATATAAATTCTTTACAATAATATATATCTACTTTCTAGTAGAAACACTGTACAAAATCAATGAGATTCAGTGAAAAAGAATTCTCAAAAGAACTCAAATAAAAAAGAATGCAAATTGTCGAAACATTTTTTTTAAATCGTAATTATGTCAGACAAACAAGTTGTCAATGCTCAGATTATAAACAGTGTTTCAACCTTGACTATTTAATGACAATTCTATCAAATTTGAATTGGGTTAAATAAAATTTCTGAGAGATCAACAATTTTTTTAATTCCTGATGTGAAAATTTAATAAATGTTAAATGGAAAAATAGGTGCAAACGTACCCTGAGTCTGCGTATGCCATTTCTAGTGATTAATTGGCAGTCATAAAGCTCTATACGTTCCAGATTGTGACAAGCTTGTAAAAGGTGATCTAGGCTAGCGTCTGTAATGAGTGGACAGTTATCCAATTCCAAGACAGCGAGATGTTCAGCAGCACAAGGGGATAGAGCCAATTGCCGAATTCCCTCATCGGTAATCAACTCACAATGAGACAAACTCTGAGTTAAAAAAAAGAAAGAAATTAATTAAATTATTGTGAGCAAGTTGATTAAAAAAGATTACTACTTTCAATAATTTTGGAAACTGAATTAAACGACAAGATAATTTGTTTTCACTTGAAATTACCCATTTTTGTAACTAGTGGGAAAAATTACTGTTTTACTCTAATACGAGAAAGGACTATTTCTATCACTAGTGCAGAAAAAATTTCACTAATGGTAAAAGTTTATATTTTCATCACTAGTGATTAAAAGGACCATTTCTGTTGCCGGTAGAAAAAATGACGATTTTCACCCTTAGTTGCAAAATGACCATTTTCTTAACTAGTGGAAAATAATTTAATTAGAATTAACAATCAGTTTACCAATTTTTCCAGCCTTGGACAACCCATTGCTAAGTGAATGAGTGTTGTGTCCGTTATTAGGGTGCATTCTTCTAAATCCATCTTTTCTAGTAACCTGCAATTCTGCAAATGGAAATAGATATTTTTCAATTTATTTGACAATTTTATTTTCATATTAATAATTTAATTAATATTTAATTTAACTTTTTTTTTAATTTACTTTAGTATAAATTAAATTCGATTTAATTAATATTTACTTATAAACTATATAATAATAGTAATAAACATGAAAAAATATATTCTCAAAGAAGAAATTTAATTATGAAGCGATTTAAATAAAGCTTTTCAAAGATTAGAAAAAATAAGCAAATGTTGAAGATTGTTTAGAAAATTATTTGGATACATACCCTAGCTAGGGCTTGAAATCCTGCATCAGTAAAATGATTACAAGCGACACATTCTAAGACACTGAGAAGTGGGCAATGTTGTGCTAATGTGAGTAAGGATGCATCCGTCAGATTTGTACAGTTGGAAATACAAACGTAATGCAAACGAGGACATCGTTCACTTAATTCTCTTACAGCGTCGTCAGTTATATTCTATTGAAACAAAGCAATTATTCAAATCTCTTATCAGATGCAAATTTTCACTTCAATCAATAATACACTCTTAGAAATTCTGGTTTCGTGAGATAAATTCAATTTAAGAGATAGAAGAAATTTTATAAAAGAGAGATACTTCAAAATAGAAGAGTGCTAATAAAGAAATTGATTTTAACATGAAAGTAATTTAATATAAAGGGAGAGATTTTGAAAAAAAAGAGATTTAAAAAAAGATGGAATTGCAAAATAGTGGTAATTTAATTTTAAAAAGAGATTTTAAAAAAGAAATTAAATAAAAGAAGAAAATTAATTTAAAAAGAAAGATTTGTAATAAATTGGAAGAAATTTAATTATAAAAAAGATTTAAAACTGAAGATATTTTAAGGTAGGAGAAAATTCAATAAGATTTTTTAAGTTGACAGGAATTTAATAAAAGTTTTTAAAACTGGAGAAATACAAAAAAAAAGAAATTTTGAAACAGGTGAAGTTTAATAAAATAGAGACGTTAAAACAGAAGAAATTAAAAAAGTAAAAAAATGTTGAAACATAATATTCGAAGATATTTTCATTCTCAAAAATATTTTCAACTCCAAGGATAGCTTTGAAATTTCAAAAGCAGCACTGATTTTCAATTATCTAAGATACCTTCATGTTTCAAAGATACCTTCAACTTTTGTAAATAAACCTTTAATTCACAAAAATACCTAAAACTTTTGAAGGTATCTTTACAAAATACATTCCTATTCTCAAGATAGTAACATCATTCGAAAATTCCTTTATCTTCTGAAAATATTTTACAAAAATACCTTCATCCTCTTAACCCTTTAACGTCTAATGGGACATACGCTGTCCCATAAATTAAACCGCATTCTTTTATTGCAAATATATTGTACAAAATAAAAATTTCTTTTTGATATTTTGCTAAAACGAAAATAAATAATAAATCCATAAATTATTTAATATTTTAACAGTATTTTAGATATTAGTTAACATATATAAAATTTTATAAAAGAACAGCAAATACAATACTTAATAATGAATATTTCGTTTTATTTTTTGGATAATTTGAAATCGAGATCGAGCAGTGTAATCCGGCATTGCTAAACTACTTTATAGAATAATATTTTAAAATAACCACCACAGATAAAAAAGTTTCTCTGCGTGAAGCACACTGAACACTTCATATAGGCCATGGAGCTGAAATTTTATGTGATACCATGGAGCTGAAATTTTACGTTTATTCTAACCTCACTTCTACAATATTGCAAAATAAATCTATTCCTTCTGCAGATCGCTTGTTTCACATTAAAACTTAAAGAAAATGGTAACAATACTATCAAATAGTTGTTACAGTAATATAATAGTAATGACATGGAACTGAACGCTTTTTTTGTACACATGCGATTTTCACAAAAATAATTTTTTTTTAAGTAAAAATTTTTCTTTTTTAATACTCTTTTCACATGTGATTTAGTGCTAATGAATCAAAATTGAGATTTACTTATTAGAAGGCGTAATAACTAAAGACATGACACCTTAATTATAAGTCTACAGATTGCGTTTAAAAATTGGAAAAATTGAGGGACAAAATATTTTTACAGATTTTTAAGTATGAAAAAGGTATTATGAAGTGCAATATAAACCTAAATTGTTCATAAATATAGAAACTTTATGCTTGAAAAAGGCTGAGTTATAATAATGATATTTTAACCGAAAATTATTAAATTAAATTTAACATTTTGCAAAAGGGACACGCCACGGAGCTGAAATTTCAGCAGTTATATAGTGCAATATAATAGAAGTTATAATATATATATTTATGTATATTTGGTTTTCAGTTACTCTCATATATAATTTTAAAATTCACTAATACACTTCAGAATATATTTTTAATTTAGGTGTATTTTTTCAACGCCGCCAAGTAGGGCAGTTACGTAAGAATCGCCCATATACAAAGTTTCATAAACATCGAATCTGTGGATTAATTTTGACGTTAAAGGGTTAAAATACCTTTATTTTCTGAAAACATTTTTATTTTACGAAGATAACTTCGAATTTTGAAAAACAGCATTGGTATGATTTTAAGATTGACAAAAAAAAAAAAAAGGAAAATTACCCTGCATTCGTGAAGATTAATTGCTTCTAGATTGGGACAGTAACGAGCTAAACATTTGCCTGCTCTGTCTGTGAGTTGTCGACAGCCTTTACTTAAAAAGCTTCGAAGTTCAGGACAGCCTCTGGCAAGAGCCTCGACCCCATTATCGGTGAGCAATGCACACCAGGATAAATTAATGTGAGTAAGGAGTGGACAACCTTTTGAGAGATCTTTTAATGAGATATCCGTTATCTCTGGACAAGAGTCCAGATTCAGTCGTTGGAGCTTTGGACAGTGACTACTAAGTGCTCCACAAGTAGCGTCAGAGATCTTTTTGCATTGGCTCAAATTAAGTTCCTCGATATTAGGACAAGACTGGGCTAAAGTTCGCATTGAAAGATTTCCAATGCTTTGGCATCCTCGTAACGATAATTGCCGCAAGAATCCTCCACATCGTCTTGAAATGTTTTCTATTACTGGTCCCTAAAAATAATTATTTCACAATTATTATTCTCCTTCCCAATCTCAAAGCAATTTTTATTTCTTTATTGCATAACTATAGCTAATAAAACGAGAAATACATTCTGCCGCTTTTATTAAACAATAAATGATCAGAAAAAAAATGACTTAGATCGATTGATTAATTTTTTTTTTTTTTGACAGGGAGATAATTTGCTTTAGGAAAATTTTATTGGCTTGTTGTGAGATAAAAAAAAATTGCAATGGTAATAAATGAAAGAGTGTGGCAACTGATGGCACTGATTTATTTGATTATTCAATTATTGAAATAAATTTAACTCAACCTACGAATGGCCTCAATTACCTCTACATCTCGTTGAAAGTCAAACAGATCAATCCTTTGCCAGTTAGATCCATCGAGAGCTAATACATTCCAGGCCTTGCTTACTTGGGCACATCGACACAATGATACCACATCCAAGTAGGATAAAATTCTAGAAAATGTAAAAATTTCATTTTAGCAATTTTTTAATTTAAGGAGGTTAAAGAAATTGTTTAGATCAACTTGGGACAATTAGGGATGTTAAAAATTATGTAATGGAGAAGAATAATACTATTTTGAATTATTTCATTTGAAAGTGCAAGACCAAGGAGGTTTTAAGTAAAGACAATCATTAGTATAAACAATAGGAAATGTGTTTACATTTTTTAAAATGACTATATCTTTTGAGCTATTAAGGATAGACGAGTTTTCTTTGCAGCAATCAATCCAAGAAAAAAGACGCTTAAAATAAATTCTGAACATTTTTAACGTATTTATTAAATTAACAAAATTGTAGCAATAAAAAAGAATAACTTACGAGCGGGTTGGTGAAATTGATAATTCAAAGTTGCAAATAATCCTGCGGTTGAAACCTTTTATATCCAAGAAGAAAATTTTTGTAATCTCTGTTGAATCGCCAAATATTTTAGAAAATCTAATACCTTTGACAGTACTTTTGCACTCAGTCAGTTCCTTCGTTCCTGAAGTTGCTCACAAGCGAATAGAACAGAGATACTCTTAGCGAAATGCGCATGCGTTGTAATCGTTACCTCATTGGTCGAAAGGAGCCGCCCAGATTAAAATGTTTTAGATAGAACCAATGAGGTAACGTTTTCAACGCATGCGCACTCGCGCTTGGAGCAACTTCAGGAACAACGTAACAGTTGTCAAAGGTATTAGATTTTCTAAATTTTTTGACGATTCAACATAGATTACAAAAATTTTCTGCTTAGATATAAAAAATTTCAACCGCAGGTTTATTTGTAACTGTGAACGAATCAAATATACCGTTTAGATATCGATATAAATCGTTTTACATTAATCTCAAAATTACCATGTGACCTTTTAATCTACAATTTGATTTTGACATTTAACTTTTTAACCATCTTCCTGATAAGTAAGGAATCTCCTTTATAGAGGTTAGAATTTTTCGTAATGGTTATATTAGTTAAATTTGGTTTTATTTAACCTCTTCTAATTTATTATATTCTAATTGCAGATTTCTTTATCATTCATATTATGATTATTCACTATTTAATTCTTTTAAATATATATTTATTTACTGTGTGACCTGCTGAGAACATTAAATATATTTAACAACAATTTACAATAACAATAAATAATACATAATTTTTTAGGTTATTACATGATTTATTCGTTACAAGGCCTCGTAAAAACTTCTAACACAAATTTTCTATTGTTTAAACTAATGATTGTTTTTACTTAAAACTTCACGTTTTTGAAACTTCTTACCCAAGCAGCACGTAATATTACATGAATATCACAGTGACATCATATTGTAATATTGGTCATATTATGGGGTGATATTACAGTGATATTGACGTGATATTGAAATGTCCGCCTCAAGGTAATATTACAAGTAATATTACAGTAATATTACAAATATTTATTTATTTAAATATTTATTTTACATTAAATAAAATATTTTAAAAAAACCCGGCTCACACGGGGTTCGAACACGCAACGTTCGACACGACGTGAATACGCCTTGTACCTCTCGGCCATCTAGATCTTGGAATGTATTTCAGAAAGTGTTCTTCATGTAGTACCTTAAATTCTCTTTGGTACAATATGAAGAACACTTTCTGAACTATATTCTAAGAGCTAGATGGCCGAGAGGTACAAGGCGTATTCACGTCGTGTCGAACGTTGCGTGTTCGAACCCCGTGTGAGTCGGATTTTTTTAAAATAATTTATTTGATGTAAAATAAATATTGAAATAAATAAATCTTTGTAATATTACCGTAATATTACTTGTAATATTACCTTGAGGCGGACATTTCAATATCACAGTAATATCACCCCGTAATATTACCAATATTACAATATGATGTCACTGTGATATTCATGTAATATTACGTGCTGCTTGGGTACTTTTAAAAACAAAACTACAAACTTTCATTTCAATCTGTAAACGTGCTCCAAAATAGTGTCAAAATCTCCCGGACTTGCACAAAAAACAATAATAATTAAGGATATTTTTTCTTTAGCTCTAAGGGAAGAGATAGAAATAGATAGAATTATGGGATGGACGTTTTTTATCCCTCCACTTTAAATCTTCTTTTCTTATCTTTTTCTATCCATGCCTATCCACAATGTACTACTCTTTCTATCCATTTGTATTCATTGATTACGCCTAGTTTCACTTTCAAATGAATCTCAATTATTACCATTTGAATTTTCGAATTATTTTTTAATACTTTTTAATCCCAAAATAATAAAGTCATTATCTTTTATTTAATCCTATAGCGAAGTGTCTTTAAAATCTAACATATATTATAGTATGTAGTCAGTTGTAGAAGTTCGACAAAGTACCTGAATGTTACACTAGAAATCCAAGTTCAAATCTTTAGACTGATCATTTTTTTCTTTATATATTTTTAAACGCTAGAATAATTATTATTTTGGGATTGAAAAAGATTGCAAAAATAAATTAATATTAAAAATTGGTATTGATAAGGATTTATTTGAAGACGAAAGTATAGTTTCTATCGTAGCATACAAATGTATTAGGAAAAAGGGTATCAAAATGAATTTAAAAATTTTAATACTGTTCAATTACTCTCTTCTTACTTGGAATTCAAATTATAAAATTAAGAAAATAAGAAATTAGGAAATTGTGGTAAATAGAAAGATGAATAGTTTGATTCGAAATTATTTATTTGGATATAGGAAAGGGTTAAGAATTATTGGTTGTTATTCACATTTAGAAGGGATAAAAATTAAAAAAGAATTAAAATGTATAAAAGTATAAATGTATATATTTATGTATAAAAAGAATATAAATTTGGATATAAAATCAAACATATATAGATGTATGTCTGTATGTGCCTCATCGTAGTTTTAAATGGGATTAAAAAAAATTAGGCGAGATTCAAAATGATTTACTTAGATACGAAAATAAGGGATTAAAAAAGATTGTTACTCAAATGTGTGAGGAATAAAAAACTATAAAATAATTGAATTAAAAGAAGGTAGGTTTAAATCAGGGATGAAAATGGATATACTTCTTCGTAATTTTAAATAGGTTTAGAAAATATTTAGCTGGGATTCAAAATTATTTATTTAGATATGAAAAGGTGGAATTGACAAATATTAGTTGTTATCTGGATATAAAATCAAACATATATAGATATATGTATATATACAATATACACCTCATCGTAGTTTCAAATGGGATTAAAAAAAATTAGGCGGGATTGAAAGTGATTTACTTGGATTAAAAAAAGAGGGATTAAAAAAGAGTGTTATTCATATTTGTGAAGAATAAAAAAGATTAAAGTGGATAAATAGAATATATGTTTACTCAGGGATTAAAATAGATATACTGCTCCGTAGTTTTAAATAGGATTAAAAAAGGTTTAGCTGGGATTCAAAATTATTTATTGAGATATGCAAATGAGGAATTGACAAAGATTAGTTGTAATTCAGACTTAGCCTAAATAAAAAAAATTAAATTAATTAAATGATTGATAGATTTAGACAGAAAATTCATGATCAAAATATATAGAATTACTTAGAGAATAGAAATGGATAGACAGAGATTTAAATGGATTAGGTTGAGATTGACATTGAATTGACATGAATAAAAAAGGATTTACAAAATTTATCCTTTTTTGAAATTTTTAGAGATTAAACAACATTCGAATGGATAAAATTTTGTAACCTATTATTTCCATTGCAGAAAAAAATATATTATTTATACTGAAATTAAACATTTACCTTAGTAGCAATTCCTTTGGCAGTTTTTTGTTAATTTGGGCCTCGTCATCATGAAATACCCATGTCAGCTGAAAGAAAGAAAATATGCTAGGTGAACAAAAGGGAGGATTTTTCTGGTGAATTTTGAATTCTCTTGATATTATGGACAAAAATCAGAATAATGATATATTTCTGTTTTGACAAAAATGATAATTTTTATATCCTATTTAAGAATTGATAGAAAGAATCGAGGAATTGACGAGACAACGAAACAGATGAGATGAAAACTGACATCAAAAATTGCAAAATAATCAACGTCAAAAGAAACGACATTGAAGAAACGAACCTGCATGTAAGACTGCTTCATAGTGGCAACTGGATTGTTGTGAGAATGCGATTGGGACGTATAGTAATTGCCCTGGTGATGATGGTGATGGTGGTGGTGATGATGAGGTTGATGATAATGATGATACGAAGGATGTTGCTGTCTCCACCATTGACCACCGGTACCGGACTCTTCGACCGGTTGTACCCCTTGACCGACTTGGCCCCCTCCGCCCACTCCTACTCGACTTACTTTTTTCTACAACACAACCCAATTTTTTTTCTTAATAAATAATATAAATAATTTTTTTTGGCACTTCTTCACTATAAACTCCTTTGATTAATGTTGATCCTCGCTTGTTATCTGTCTTCTTTTATTTGTTTTTTATACAAGGGGTCAGACCATTTTATTTCGACCAAAGTTGTTGCGGACCAATTTTTAAAAAATCTGAAACTTTCAGAAATGGTTCTTTATGGTTTCTAGAGTCTGGAATGAAAATAATTATGTTAAAATGTCTTTTATTAATCTTAAAATATGCTTTTAAAGTGTAAAAGGTATGGAAAAACGTCACGTTTTTAGCTGGCAGAAAATATGTAAGAAAATATAGAATTATCCTGAGAAGTGGGAAAATTTTGGTTTTTATTTGTTTAGAATTATTAAAACTATTATTTTTGAATGAATAAATATAACTTAAGGAGATATAGGCACCTGTGATTTTTTCTTTTCTAGCTGAATGTAGGTAGGCATATAAAATTATCTTATAATGTCAAAAATAAAAAAATTATGTCTGCCCTGGCAACAGTATCGGATTGAATTCCAATCAGTTTGAATAAGTTTTAATCAGAATTCTTCCGGGGGATTCCGAAATTTGTTTCCGAGCCAATCAGTTTTTATCCGAATCTAAAAATGGATGTAACTTGACGAAAAATTCTTTCCGAATCATTCCGAAATAATCCGTTTTAATCCGAAGCTAAATTTTAATCCGTTTGAATCCCGTTTTTCATTCCGAATCAATCCGTTCCAATTTTATTCGGGTTTATTCGAATATGAAACGGATTAATTCTGATTGATTCGGAATGAAATAATGTGATTCAAACGGATTAAAATTTAGCTTCGGGATGAAACGGATTAATTCGGAATGATTCGGAAATAAGTTTTCGTCAAGTTACATGCATTTTTAGATTCGGATAAAAACTGATTGGCTCGGAAACAAATTTCGGAATGATTCGGAAAAATACTGATTGAAATTCAATCCAATACTTTTGTCAGGGTGGATATTGAAAAATTCTTAGTTTTAAGAAAAAAGGAAATAAGAAACTTTTGATTGTCAAAAAAAAAACTTTGTTTTTCAATTTTTAAAAATGTAATGTAACTCTAGATCCAAAATCATAACAGAAGAAAAATTGACACTCTTCAGCAACAAATTTAAATTTTGTTCTCTCGCATTAAAAATATCTATCTGCAATCTAAAATTTTTAATTTTTTAACGCTAATTTTTTACCGGCTTTTTTTACAATTTTGAACAAAATTACGCATGGATTTAAAAAAATTTTGATTTACACAAAAATTGAAAATTCTAAAACCCGCCAAAATTTTTTGGTTTTAATTTTATTACTGTAGGGTAATTTTAAATCCAAAATGTTGCTAGAAAAAAATTTGGCACCTCTGAACAACGCGATTTATGAAATGTCGAAATTGGAATAAAGAACAAAATATAATAGATAAAAATAATATGGTTTTAAAGTTTGCCTGACAAATAACCTAATTTTGCGATTTTTAACTGTTATTTTTAAGAAGATAGAATTATTAAAACAATTTTTAACTCACCCAATATAAAGCAAGTGAGTCTAACTTTTAAATTTTTTAGCACTTTTTAAATTTTAACTTTAAATTATATATATTATATATTTTGATTAAGGAAATATATAAAAATTGGATACTTTCATAATATTCAAATTGCATCTAAATCTACTCACATTAAAATTTTCACATTGGTTTTGAATTTAGTTTTTGAAATAATAAAGTTTAAAAACTTTAATATATTTTCAGGGTAAAGAAAACACCCTTCAATTTAAAAATAAATACATACTGTTTTATCCTGAGAATATATTAGAATTTATTTAAACTTTATTATTTCAAAAACTACATTGAAAACTAACGTGAAAATTTTAATGTCATAATGTTATCAAAAATGAAGAAAATTCGTGTTCTCAATTTAATATTTCTAATAATTTAAAGTGAAAATTTAAAAAGTGCTATGAAAATTTAAAAGTTAGACTCACTTGCTTCACATTGGGTAAGTTAAAACTTATTTTAGTAATTCCATCTTCTTACAAACAACCGATAAAAATCGCAAATTCAGGTTATTTGATAGGCGAACTTTGAAATCATATTTTATCTATTATTTTATATCTTTAAGTTATTTATTCATTCAATAATATTAGTTCTAATAATTCTAAACAAATACAAACCATAATTTTCCCAGTTTTCAGGATAAATCTATATATTTTTACATATTTTCTGCAAGCTAAAAAAGTTATATTTTTCCTTACCTCTTACACTTTAAAATCATATTTTAAGTTAACATAATTATTTTCATATCATACTCTAGAAACAATATAAAATCATTTCTGAAAGTTTCAGATTTTTCAAAATTTGGTCCGCAACGACTTTGGTCGAAATAAAATAGTCTGACCCACACATCGTTATAATTTTAATTTTGTTTTACTTAATTAAGTGAAGGGGGGCGCATCCTACAAAATTTTTTTAATTTTTTCAAAATTGACTAAGTTATAGGGGTTGAAATATTTGAAATTCGGTGCAATATGGTCTACAATTTTAATTTATGCTGCTTGTGCATATCGTAAAAAGAATTTAGAAACAAGTGATTCTTATACGGATTCTTTTTTGTTCTTTCGATTGGTAAATTTTATTTTTAATAATTTTTAATATTTAACCTTAATTTTACAAAATTAAAAATATAAAATATTTATAAAAGATATAGATTATAGGTTTAGAAAATGTTTAGCTGGCATTCAAAATTTACAAAAAAAATACCTCATTCATAATCCCAAAATTTCAATCTTATAATATTCATGCACAGAAATTCTTATTTAATTAATTATTATTGTTTAGTCTATATAAAGTATATATTTTTCTGGAAATTGATAGAATTAATGTCTATTTTTTATTTTTAACGAAATTCAAATTTTTTGTTTGTTTGCATTAGTATAATCTATTGCATCCTCTATAAGAAAGCAAAGTATTTTGGTGAAAGAAAAATGTTCATGAATGAACATAATTTTCACCTAGTTCATTTTGAACAAATGTTCTTATGTACATATATGTATGTGTGTAGAGTAACTTTTTTGTCGCTACGATATCTCGAGAACATTTTCACGGATTTTAATAATATTTGGATAGGCTTATTAAACTCATAAATATCTAAATTTGGACACAAGGATTTTTGAAATTATTACCGATTCAAATTATCTTACTCACCATTTTTTAATCTAAAAGTGTTGTTTTTCTCCAACAAATTTTTTTATGCTAAAAATTTAAGTTTATAAATAAAAAAACCATGTGCCTCGGCTTCAAAATAATCAATTTATCCATGAAAAAAATATATATTTTCCGAAAATTAGTTGAATTAATAACTATTTTTTATTTTTCACAAAACTGAAATGTAACTTCTCCATTTATCATTTCTTAGCTATGGTTCCTTTGGAAGAAATATTCATAGAATGAAACACGAATCGATTGATATATGTGACCTGGACTGTGAAAAGGGGGCTTACGTGTCAAAAAATCGTTTTTCATTTTTTTGTCGATTCTGATAGATTTTTTGATGCTCTTTCACGTGGTGTATTCTAAAAAAATATTTTTTTTAACACGTAAGCCCCCTTTTCACTGTCCAGGTCACATATTTTACCGGAAATTAGCAGAATTAATAGCCATTTTTTATTTTTAACGAAATTGAAAATTTCTATTTTTGCATTATTTCAATTTCTTGCTATACGTCTAAATGTTCAAGAAAATAACATAATTTTTAGCTTCTTTATTTATTCTAATGATAATCTTTTTATTTAAATTTTGTAAATAACAGAATTGTTGCACAATTTTTATTTTGCCTAAAATTATTTTTATAAATTTGTTTCCCCTATAATAGTTTAATGTTTTCCGAAAAAACCACATAACCTAAATTTAATTTGTACTAAACGTAAGTTAATATAATTTCTGTAATTTGCATCAGACTATGTGCGTTTTGGACAATTTAAAAATTATTAATGAAAACAAGCTTATGATAAATAATTTTTCGGAAAAATAAAAACCATTTCAAAAAGCAATTTTATTATTTTGAAATTAGATAAAAGTTTCCTTCAAATAAATAAAAATGGTATTAAATTATAATTCAGAATATAATATTTTTATCAAGTAGCATTTCGAAAATAAGAGTTTCTATGTACGGACATTATTAGATTGAAATTTGTCGAATAATCATGCGCCCCGTTTTTCTATATTGGAAGATATACTTCCCAGCGACTTAATCTCGTGGGAAAATAGTTGTTTCTAATTATCTCTTTGTGTTTAATGAGCTTAAATAAATATTGTCTTCTGCAATATTTCAAAAATGTACGTCTTAATTAACAAATAGTACTTCGTAGTTGCTTCGAGATGAAATAAATTTTTTCACGATGATAAAACAGATTTATCAAAGAATGAATAAATAAAGAATGATCGGTTTAAGAGATTTTTTGCTTCTTAAGAAGTTATTTACTGATACCAATCAATATTAAAAATAATATTGTGAAATAAGTTAAGTCACAATGATAATATTTATATAAGTTATTGGTGATAATATTGGTGCAATTAATGTTAGTATAGTAAATAGATAATATTGGTATAGTTATTAGTAATATTAGTATAGTTATAGATATAAAAGCATAGTTATAGACAATATTAGTTTAAACCACCAGATTATTAGTTTTTATATTAATTAATTATTTGTGATCTCGCAAATATTATCTGTATTTTTAATTTTCTTAAAACAGTAATTATTTATTGCCTTGTTAGTTAATTCAGCTTTAAGGTAAATTAAATTCCGTCGCCTTTTGCGTGACAACATATGATTTTCATGAATTGACATGTAAAGAATATAAGATTACCCTTTCAGTAAAAATTTCCATTCACCTTGCATCTAAGCTGATAAAGTAACCTTCGAGTCCGTTACACTCGTCCAACAACTGGTCTTAATAGATTGAAGTTTTGCCAACGACAAAAGTAATTTTAGTGATAATTTTTTAAAAAGGAATAACAAAGTTAATTTATGCACATAGTGAATTTATTTAACAATAATCTAAAGTTTAATATTCCCATTAACCACAGAATTTAATATTTACAGAATTAAAATTATATTTCGAAGATTAACCTACTTTTTTAAAAATAAATTTAATTATATAGAGCACTGATAATTTTAAAGGTCATTTAATCAATCTCTCCCTTGGAGACAGATATTTCAAGCAAATTAGGTAACATTACGAAAATCTGCGCAACTTGGTATCAATTCTATAAAATTACAATCAAATGTAAATTACAATATATTACAAAATAGTGAGTTATTATTTTATTACAACTGTTTCATTAATATAACAATTTATAAAACAGTCAAAGTCAAAAATTGTTCTTCAATTCAGAAAACAATTAAAGCTAGAGATTAACATTTAATTCATAAAACAATCAAAGCAGAAATTTACAATTTATTCATAAAACAATTAAAGATGGAAATTAACAAAACATTTAAAGACAGAAATCAATTTATGAAATATTTATCAAACAATTATAAAATGATTTCTAAAACATTTAACGTCATGTCAATAGGTATTAATTAAATATTAATAAAACAATTATATTTGATGAAAAAAAACTTACAGGAAAGGTCGATGAAAAAAAATTAGAAAATGCACATGCAATTAAAATATTTTTATTGTATTTTTTTTTCATTAAATATTGGTTAAATGCTTTTAAAACTTGACAAAAAGAGAAAGAGGAAAAGTTAATAAATCTTATGAACTCTGGGAGAGATCTTGTGAAATCTTGTTACTTCAGGAAAAAATAGTAACATGATAATAAGAGCTGCTTTATTCGAGGGTTAAAAGGTCCAATCCCGACACTTTTTGTCACGTTTAGAAAGAGGAAAATAGAATAGAATTTTTTCTGTCTTAGTTTCTCCTTATACGAAAAGGTTTAAAATAGAATCTTTTTAACGATCTGTTCGAATAAGAAAGTTTATATTTATAATATATATTTATATATATATATATGTATAATATTAAAATTATTTCTGAAAATTCTAAAAATATTTAACACGATAGAGATTTAAGAAGAAAAAAATGTCAAAAAAAAAGAATTAATAATTAAATAGACAAAAGTAATAAAATTAAAATACATTTTTCGATCGAAAATTTAGTTGAAAAATAAGACGTTTAAAAACCTGTTAAACATTGAAAATTTTTCAATTTCTTCACAGCTGTTTTTTATAATTCTTTTTCTATCTGATAATTGCATTCTTAGTAACAAGTAGTAATTAAGAAGATAGTGATTAATTCCAATTATTTTAAATAAGGGTTAAAATTCTTGAAATGGACGTGGGAAGAAAAAATTAAAACAGAAGTTTTTTGTTCAATAGGATATTTATTTATTAAGAATTTCTGAAAACGCTTCAATTTTAATTGTCGAATAAATCAAGAAAATACACAACGTAGAGAAAGTTAAGTGTAGTAAAATTGTATAATAAAAATATTGCAATTATTTCTAATATTTAATTTTTTTAATTTATTTATGGTTAAATGAAACATTTAAGAACATTTTTAATTAAGAAATTCATAAAATAGAAAGTCATTTGAAAATAATTGAAGTTAAATTTAATTTGAATTATTTTTACATAAATTTGCACAATAATCAATAAATACGAAACGAGATTTAAAAAGCGGGATAAAGAATACGAGTTAAAAGAAGATAGGGTAAATGTACCAATTACTACGAATGCTCCAATTACTACGAATCAGCCTAAAATAGTGGAATAAAAATTTGTTTGAATAAATTAATAATGCATTACAAACTAATATTTTATAATTTGAATGTATTAAGAACATTATTATTGCTGAAAACTTCCGGAAAATTGTTTTTAATTTATTTAAAATTGCTTTAAAAGTTACTACTCAGCATCACGACACAAAATTTTGCTTTCAGTAGGTTGAAAGTCCTTTTTGATATTTAATTATTTGAATATATTTGAGACAGAAACATTTAAAGTAAAGTTATTTCCAGATAAAGTAAGTATTGTAATATTCAAAAATGTTAACAATTTTTAATATTGTTAATATTTTTATTATTTATTTTTAAATGTAGTAATGTGTACAGCATTTTATGCGCACGCATCTATTACGACAATACAAACAAAGTTGATTGACCTAACCTACAAATATGTTTTGAATAATGACAACTGTTAATAAGCACTGTGAGTTAATATTAGTTTAGATATAAGTGCTTTTAGTGAAAGAAAAGATGCCAAAAAAAGATATTATTTCTAAGAAAAAGTAGTCAATTAAAAAGACAGCATCAAAAAAAGCTGCAAGAAATTAAAGAAAAAAGCAAAAAACCGAAGAAGCAGTACCTAATGAAAAGAAAATAGAAGGGGGAAATCGAGAAAAAAATTAAAGATCTCCAAAAAAAAAAGAAACACGAAACATTAATTTAATACGTATATTAATATATATTTGATTTAAACTTTGCTCAAACAGAACCTATTTGTTCTTTTTTGTGATTTTATAAAGTGATTTTAAACTTTATTTTACATTATTCTATTTCAATGTAAAATTAGTTTAGAGAAATATAAATGTTGATAAATAAATAATAAAAACTATTGATTTATAAAACAAAAATTTCCCCGTATATAATTTGCATATTAATAGCGAAAATAAAAAATTTTAAGTAATTTCTAAGGTGAAATTTATTCATAGTATTGCCATCGTAGTAACACAAACACTCGTAGTAATACACGTGTCGTAATGCAAACCATCTCGTAGTAATACCATCATTGTATTTATTTTTTAAATTGCCTTTTTTAAATATTAATAGACATTTACCAATGATATACATCGATTTTTTCAATGTTAATAATGCTCAAATATTTATTATAAAAAATTCAAGGATGAATTTTTAGTTTAAACTATTAAAACGTAGGTTTAAAAACGGCGATTTTGAAAACTCGTAGTAGATGGTACATTTACCCTATTGTTTTAAAAAAAGAGAGATTAATTTTGAAAATGATTAAAAATATAAACTAAAAGAAAAAAAACAATTAAAAATTATATTATTTATTGTAAATTAAATCATTTCTGTTTCATTATTATAAAACTTACTATTTTTATGTAAATATTAATTAATAATCATCTTTAGTTAATTTTTCTTGAACTATGACTTGTCTTCCGCAAACGATTTAAAAATATCAATTTAAATTTCAATTATTCCCTTATTTTTTATTCAAAAATTGATATATTTTGCAAATTTATTTTTAATGCGAACACAAAATGTATTTTTCTTACATGAAACATCACGTCTGCAAATATTCGTTTTCTTCTAATCAATACAATCAATACAATAAAAATGACACTTTCAGACAAGAATATTTATTTCACAGTTCAACTAATGGTTTAAAAAAATATAAGATAAGAAAGAAAAATTCTCAAATAATTTATTCATATGGTTGAGAGAAGAAAAAAATTTATTTATACACTCTCTAAATTTCAATTAGTCGAAATAACTTTTAGGTTATGTTAAACCACTACATAAATTATTTAGTTATTTTTTATTATTAATTATAGTCAAATTTGTCTACTGGATATCAGTTACTGCCTGTTTTTAGCAACTTGTTTCCGTTAAGTTTAACTTATTAAAAAAAAACTAGTTAGTTACTTTTTTATAAAGTTACTGGTTAATTACTTTTCCATAAAGTTACTAGTTAGTTACATTTTTAAAAAGTGACCAGTCAGATATGTTTTGAAAAAACTAAAAATTAATTTCACGTTGATGAAAAAAACATTGCGAACATTATCGCTATTTCAGTGACCAATGAATATAAATAAATAAATTGTTTACTGTCTTTTACCATTATTATTTTCAAGATAAGAAAAGTTATAAAATTTCAGCTTCGAAAATTGTTGTTGTAATATTAATATGAAGCTAGATAAGTATTTATTATTCATTGTACACTTTTTACAAGTTTTAGAATTTTAATAACACACTAATGATGTAAATTTACATTGAAGTTAAAATAAAAAACAGTTAAGCAACAATGTACGACAATGTATAAAATATTCTCTTAGAAATTTAAAAGTGGAAGATTAGCAATGAAATTGAATGATTTTTATGATCTAGAAGTAATAAGCAATTTTTATTGTTTTGTTATTGGTAATTTAGTTTAATTATCATTATAGTAATTAAATAATTTTCCTTTTTTTTTTCATCAATGAATTTGTAGAAAGATCATTAGCCACATTTCGGTTAATTTTGCGAGTTCTTTTGACAAAAGATTATTTTTAGGACAATAACGATTTCGATTATTCGGAGGTTTTATTGTAATGTTTTGTATTTCGAGTCTTTTGTCTTTGTTCACATTGTCTTCATTTTGATTCTTCATTGTTTCTCCTAGCATGAATCATTTTTCTTCCAATTAGGAGCACTTTAATAACACGGATGCTACCACTTTGACTAAGAAATGTGTAATTTTTTCTTTTTTTTTTGAGTCCCTCTTTACAGAACATGAGAGAAAATGACAGACATTGAGCAGAAACTCAAGATTGCATGCTGAATACGTGTATAATTTTTTATGTGTATGTATACACACTCAGACACAAATATCAAGTCTACGAGATCAAAACATGCAAAGTGTGTCTCCGTCTACGGCGTATTCTCACTCTCGATCGACGCAAAATTATTGTCCTCCCTCCCCCGCCGCGCCATTTGTTTACCAGCACGAGTTCCTTTGATTCTAAAAATCCTTTATCATTGTCGCAAACAAACAATCCTTTATCGCAATTTTATAATCAAAACAGAAAACAGATTGTTGATGACACTTGACACAGGACAGAGTGACAGATAGCAACGACGACAACAATGAAAAGCCACTAACAATTTTTTTTTTTGTCATATAATCAAAATCATTAAATTTCGCCATAAGCAACTGTAATAATGCAAAAACGTAATCAAGTTCCTAAAAAAAAAGGACAAGTTTCAAGAACAAAGGAGTCAGTGAATTCTAAGTCGTAGGTCAAGAAAAAAAAATCCTCGTCTCGCGTTTTTTGTTATCGCAAAGCAGCCAAAATTAGTTGATAATTGTCAATTTGTAGTTTTGCCGAAAAACAGGATGAAACAAGTATAGAAGAAGTTGGGTAAGTTAGGCGAAGGAGTTGTGCGAGGACGAGAACAAAGGACGGTCGTCTTGGCTGAGCAAATGAACGGTCGATGGGGAAAATGGAAGGTAGCAACAGTCGGAATTGGAAAAACTTCACTGATAGGACAATCGGACGATGACCTTTTGTCCCAAAAGTATGACCATGAGTGACCACAAAGGAGAAGTTGTATTATAACAAGCAATACAACGCGTTCAGATGCCAGGAGAGCGAATCAGCTGTTCGCCTTAGCAATGACAACATTGAACATACGACCCCGTGCTCTCTCTACTTATGACGAATGACAACATCAAAATTGACCCTGAATCCAGTTGGACTTACCTCGAGCCTCGTCCGCCCGGAGTGTATCATCCTTTTGCGTCGCGTTATTTTGCAAAAATTCCGGGAACACCCGCACACAGTGTAAAAAAAATTTTCAACCGACCAGTCGCTATGCCCGACGATAGAAATGGCCGGTCGAGTCTACCCGCTGAATACTGTTGGGGGGATCGTAGGGGTTTGTGACAGCAGAGACTCGACGGATCTTGGGCCAGAGAGGCGCGGGGATCATGTGTGGATTCTGTTAGATCCTGAGTTGGGAAGTCACGAGGAGGTTTCGAGTTTTTAACGTAGGGAACGTTCTCGACGCAGTGTGAGCTGGTAATTTAGGGATTTTGGTTTTCCGTAATTGATAATAAGATCATGCAGTCGGTATTCATTTATTGAGATAAAAGAATGTTGTTCTGGTACGTAGATTAGGGTTATGATTAAATGTTACTGAAATAGTAGTGTTTAGATGTTTTTTAAGCGGTTTAGAATCATTTAGGTACTGAAAACTATGAAGTTTAGGTCAACGCCACCTGGGGATGGAAAGTTGTAACTTGTAGCAAGTTGAAATAGGGCTCTGTCGGTATTGGATAAAAATGTTGTAAAAGCAAAGGTATTATGAAATAGACAAAACACTCTAGGTTCAAATCGGTTAAATTAACAAGATTCAGATAGTGAATAACAAAAAACAGTTATTATGTTATTTTTCTCTCTGTGACACATAAACAAAAACAAGTAATCGTGTCGGTAGGGTCAATATCTGTGCTTCAGTTACCACACTTGGTCAGATCAAAGATATGATAGTTTGACTCAGAAGTGATTATCATTTAACAAATTTAGCTGAGAAGATATAAAATATTACATATAATGATGTAAAATAACATAAATATTAATATTTTGTAATTAACTGACAATTGGTTAAACGGAAACGTAGTGTACGCAGCTATGCAATGAAGATAAACAAAAGATTCTCGGTTCCCAACCTTTCAAGAACTGAATAGTTGACTTAGCGACAGTGGAACCAATCCTGACACTGCTCTTCATTGTTTATATTGGTTCAAAGCCCGTGATTGGTTTATTCAATCTGTAGTCGAACCTCCCATAAGACACATTTGTTGAGGTTGTTTCTTAACAAAGTAAATATAGCGGACCTCTATTGGTAAAACATTGAAGGAAATTCGGTTTTTTTTATTTTTTATTTTAAGATAAAAAATAAATAATCTTGAAATATTTGTTATTTTAATCCGTTTCATGAACCAATAATTCATAAAAAATATTAATATTATATATATATATATATATATACTCAAAGTGTTTGAAAGACAATATTTTATCATCAGAAGATAATGGGTCCGCATCATTTTTACACAAATTTTTTCGGGCAACTTGTTATATTGTACTCCTGAAGATGAATGTTATATTTTACTCCTACTAAAATTAAAGATTTTTAAGTTTTAATTATTCAATAATTGAATTTATTGGATTAATTAAGTCTTTTAATATTAATTTAATGTAGTAAAATCAATTATTTAATAAATAAGACTTAAAAATCTTTGATTTCAGAAGGAGTAAAATATAACATTCATCATTAGGAGTACAATATAACAAGTTGCCCGAAAAAATTTGTGTCAAAATGATACGGACCCAAGATAATTCACTGTTTTATCCTCAGAGCATGTTCATTTTAGTTGAACAAACTTCTCAAGAACCAAAGATAGTATACTCTTTGCCAAAACACAGGGTGTACTTCCGAATAATGGGTACCCCCGATTTTTCTAAAACTCGTATACCTACTCAAGTAAAAAAGTAAATACAATTTTTATAAACAAGTTTTATTGTAATTTGAGTATATACACTTTGTATATAAACATTATATAATTTACATAAAATTTACACATACAATATAAATTATATACAATGTATATTTATTTTATATAAAAATTATAAAATTTTTTTTTTTTAATTATATATAATTTTTATATAAAATCAATATACATTGTATCTAATTTATATTGTATATGTAAATTTTATGTAAATTATGTAATGTTTATATACAAAGTGTATATATATATATACTCAAATTACAATATAACATGTTTATAAAAATTGTATTCACTTTTTTTTACTTGGGTACACATTTTGATGCTCTAATTACGAAAGTTGTAGTAAAAATTTTCGACTAGATCATGTTCATGATCGTTTTAAAAATCCCATACTTTTAATTTTTTTGTTTTATTATATATATATTTTTTCTTTAATTTTCTTCTCATCTTCACTCAAATTATTTCAATTTATTTTCTTCTATAATTTGTCTTTTAATAAGAATGATGTTATTCCAACTGAGTGTGCTTCTGAAACTGATAATAGATCTTCTCCTTTAATAAGTGAATATGATCCAGAATTTGTAGAATGTGATGTTGGGAAAGAAATGATGTTTCTAATTAAACAAAAATTAAACTCAACTTTAACTTTTCGTGAAAAAATTCATTGGTTAACAAGTACTGCATTATCCTGGGATATTGCAACGTTAAAAAATGAATTTAATATTAATTATAGAACAGCGGAATTTGCAAAGAATATTCAAAAACTATACGGTTTTGGATCATATCCACCGGCCAGAAAAATTGTAACTTTTCCCTTAAATCATATTGAAATAGTAATTAATTTTTATTTTTCTGATGAAATAAGTCGTATAATGCCAGGACAAAAAGATTGCGTTTCTGTCATTCAAGAAGATGGAAAAAAAATCTTTTTCAAGAAAGATTGATTTCGTGGATTAAAAACAAATTTGCACCTGATAAAATCAAAAAAAATTTTTATTTCTCTGACGGTGCAGGATCACAATATAAAAATAAAAAAAATTTTATTAATTTGCTACATCATTTTAAAGATTTTAGTATAGAAGCTGAATGGCATTTTTTTGCTACATCCCATGGCAAAAATGCCTGCGATGGGATTGGAGGTACAATTAAACGGTACGTCAGACGTGAAAGTTTGAGAAGACCTGATACTGTACCTATTTCATCTCCTAAAACATTTTTTGACCTAGTAAAAAACAAATTCAGTACAATTACGTTTGATTTTTGTTCCATTGATGACCATAAGAAAGTTAAAATTTTTTTAGCAAAACGATTTTTATCATGCAAAACAATCCCTGGTACACGAAAGAATCATTCTTTTATTCCTGTTGCAGATAACACAATCCGACCCTCACAGCACCGGATATCCCGGGATATCCTAAAAATGTCCCGTGGATATCCCTAGGATATCCCAGGGATATCCAAGGATATTTTCAGGATATCCTAAAAGCGGCGGTTTGGATATCCTAGGGATATCCTAAGGATATCCGCCGATATCCTGGGGATATCCTAGGGATATCCCATGGATATTCATAAAATGAAATTTAAGATATCCCCCGGATATCCCCAGGATATCCCCCGGATATCCCCAGGATATCCTCAGGACATCCTCAGGACATCCTCAGGACATGCTCAGGACATCCTCAGGACATCCTCAGGACATCCTCAGGACATCCTCAGGACATCCTCAGGACATCCTTAGGACATCCTCAGGACATCCTCAGGACATCCTCAGGACATCCTTAGGACATCCTTAGGATATCCTCAGGACATCCTCAGGATATACCCAGCACAAACAGAATTACTAGCTAGTGCCGTATTGAGAGTTAGGTGACTGAGGCGCTTGCTGCTGGCGCAAACGCATGGGGGCGCCAAAATTTAACGAAATTAAAACAGAATAATAATTTTTAAATTATCAAAAAAAAAATGTTTTTGTAGTTGGAAGCCATAAAAATGAACATATCATTTGCACCAAAAGAGGAATTTTATACATTATGACTTACCTCACTTTGCGTTTCAACCCGTGTGGAAAGTTCCGAGTATTTCGCAGTGTAAGTGGGCACCAGTTGGGGGCTAGGTGGGGCCCACCTGGGCTAGGTAGGCCCCAACTGGCGCCCACTTACAAACTGGGAAATACTGGGAACTTTTCCACACGGGAACTGCAATAGTATTAATTTTAAAACAAAACAAAAGTCACATTTCGTAAAAGTCCCTGCTAAATGCTCGATAATACAAATCAATTATTTAAAAGAAATTAAAGTACATAGGGGGCATTATTTCTGAACTGCCCCAGTCAAAAATTAGAATGTCCTATAACTTTGGTAAATTTTTGCCCTACATGATAATATCAAATCCCCGCAATATTAGCTTTTTTGAAAAAAATTTGTATAAAGTAGAGGGGGTTGAAGTTTTGACTTTTTGAGTGACACCGTCATTTTCGAGTTCATATAATTACGTAACAACTTAATAGATTTTAATTTAAATATAGTGAATTTAAAAGCCTTTTTCAAGCACTTTTTAAATAAAAAATAATTTTAAAAAAAGATTGTAACCCTTCTTTTTTCAAAATTAAGTCTTATTTTTCACTTTTGAGGTTTTTCGGCGGTTTTTGGATTTTTTTTATTTTTTTCAATCGAAAGCTGAGATTTTTTCCAACGAAATATGTAAAAATGGAAATGGGCCAATAATGGGTTTTCGAGAAAATGTAAAAAATAAGCAAAAAAGTAGGTTTTTTTACATTCTCTTGAAAACCCATTATTGGCCCATTTCCAGTTTTACGTATTTCGTTGGAAAAAATCTCAGCTTTCGATTGAAAAAAAAAAAAAAAATCCAAAAACCGCCGAAAGACCTCAAAAGTGAAAAATAAAACTTAATTTGGAAAAATGAAGGGTTAACATTTTTTTTTTAAATTATTCTTTATTTAAAAAGTGCATGAAAAAGCTTTAAAATTCACTATATATAAATTAAAATCTATTAAGTTGTTCCATAATTATACGAACTTGAAAATGACGGTGTCTTTCAAAAAGTCAAAACTTCAACCCTCTCTACTTCATACAAATTTTTTTCAAAAGAGCTAATATTGCAGAGATTTGATATTATCATGTAGGGCAACAATTTACTAAAGTTATAGGATATTCTCATTTTTGACTGGGGTAGTTCAGGAATAATGCCCCATAGAAAGATTTAAATAGAATTCAATTCAATTATTTATTTATTTATTTATTTCAATTTAACGGGCAATGCCCTTTCATACAAAAGTATTTAATTAAATCTAATCCTAGAACAAAACTAGGAGCTAAATCGAATATAAAATTATAAATTTGTTTTAATATTAATTAATTAAAATATTAAATAAAAAATTTATTCCTTTTGAAATGTAGAATTTAATAAATAATGAAAAAATGAAATAAATACCTAGTACCTATATTTTTCTTTTAGAGAATTGAATAAAAATTTAAAATAATAATTTATGTCCCTGAAGTTCTGAACGTTCATTTAAATGAAATTTTTGTTACATGGAAATATTTTCAAGAATAACTTTTGCAACGCAAAATATAAAAGAAGAATTTAATTCTTAAAATATCAAAATCATTTTTTTGGTAAGCAAAACTTTATTTTTGGTCAAATTTGAATTTGTAAAATATTAAAATAATAATTTCGTTGATTTAAACGTTCAGAACTTAAAGGTCATATAATTTTTATTCCCTTTTATAAAGATAATTAATTTAAAATACGTAATAATTTTGAGAATCCAATTACTTAAAAAATTAACCTTTTTCAACATGTAAAATTTAAAGAAATTTACAGGGTGTCTAGCGAATTATCATTTTTATTTTCCTTGCAAATTGATAAAAATTTAGTAGCAAATTTACATTTAAAAAATAATAGATGAAATTCTGTAAAAAATTATAAAGATTAAGAAATTATGATGAACATTGGAAAACCTACAGAACATAAAAATTTTAAGCTATAAGATAAAAAGTTAAAAATATTAAATTAATTAAAAGCTTAAAGAATAAAAAATATGATGAAAGAACGAATAACTTGATAAAAATGTGAAGATATTAATTTAAAGACAATAAGTAAAAGAACTGAAAAAATGTAGGAAACTAAGAACATTTAATACAAAATGAAAATTATTTGAAAAACGGAGATATAATCTTTAAAAAATAAATGCAGCAAACTATGAAGATATGAAGAAATTACAAAACTATGTGAAAATTATGTTCATTTTTGAAGATTTCGCTTTTATGTAAAAAAAATATTTGCTTTCTCAAAAAGGAAGCTAAATTCGTTTTTCATTGTAAAACATTTTTTAAAATTTTTATAAAGGAATCATTACTTAAAAATGCCAATTAGAGTAGTTATATTAAAGACGTCAAAATTAAAATTTTATTAAAAATTAAAAATCCCCATTATTTCTTCAAATTGAGAATAAAATGTATACTTTATACATAATTAAATTGATCCATTTTTACATATAGAATATTTTGTCCAAAGGATCTATGATTATAAAATAAAAATTGGAGAAGGTGTAAAAAGAAAAAGAATTTTCAATGAAAAAAAAAATTAAAACTCATGATTTATTATTATGCGAATTTTCGGTCCATTATAGACTTTATATAGGTCAATCGATTCGTTTTGAGACAATATGATTTTTTATTTGTTAAGTTGTATTTTAAGTGTGATAAACATAAGTCGATTTAGATTATTTTTAAAACTCAAAAATTTTAACGATCACAAAGCTTCTTCAATGAGGAAGCAAAATGTTTAAAAATAAAAAAAGTGGGTGAATAAGTCTATCAATTTTTCTCTATAAAGTATAAATACATTTGCAAAAAAAAAAAAAAATTAGCAATGTAAAATTAAATCAAATAAAACCAAGGTTGCAAAATTTTTTATAAATGAGTAGGGGAGGGGGGCGAAAATTTTTAAGTTTGACTCGGGCGCCAGAAAAGTTCACTACGGGTCTGGTGTATATGCACTTAAAATAAGTGAAAATATCACTTAGGGGCCATTTAAGTATTATTTAAGCATCAATGAGGGGGAAGGGGGTTCCAAAATGCTGACTCTCCATACAAAATTATTTTTTCATCCATTGAAAAATGCTGACATGAGGGAGGGGAGGGGGCCAAAAACCTCTTAAAATATGCTCACGTAATACTTGAACAGCCCCTTATTTAGAGAGAAATGTCACTTATTTGGAAGTGTACATGTATACACTTATTAAAAAGTGTAACACTTTTGACTTCTGAATAAGTAAATATTCATTTCTTCAAATTTAGAAAGAAAAATGTTGTTTCTTAAACCAGGACATCTTTTTTGGCTTGAAATTCCGAAAAGCACAAAATTTAAATTTTATTGAAATTACATATAATTACATATTTTAATGCACTGTTTATGAAAATAATAATAAAAATATCCACTGATTAAAAATATTAAAATATTAAAAATGTCAATAATTGATTTGTACAAAAGTGGTAGTCTTTATCCCTTACAAAAAGAAGTACTGGATTTAGTTCTGGGTTAAGGACTGGGAAGAAGTACTGGGTTCAGTACTGAGACAAGTACTGGGTTCAGTACTGGAAAGTCAGTACTTTTTTCACCATGGATTGTTAATAATTTTTTCATGCTGCGCACTAAGTTTGTATGGGTGCTACGGCTGGGCAATAGTTTTTCGTTGTAAATTAAATAGAGAGGAATACATTGAACGCAAAATCACAATTGCACTAAAATTTGAGAAAAAATGTGTTATTGTGCTTAAAAAATTATATTGCGCGAAAAAGTACTGATTTTACAGTACTTAACCCAGTACTTCTTCCCAGTACTGAATACAGTACTACTTTTTTGCAAGGGATAACAATTCACAATATTGTTATATATATCTACAATATTTTGATAATTGTAATGGTGTTCATGAAAATCAATAATCTATAGATCCACAAATACTCAGATGTTTCCACAAGTTTGACACATGGAATTTAGATTACCACACGTTAGAAATTTTAAAATATCTTATACTTATGCAAATTAATAACCAAATATAATTTTTTGTACAAGGGTACCTTTGTGTTGGCGAGCTACACTATCACTGAAAGAAATTACTTGGGTAATTTTACCTATAATGTTTTTGAACCAAAAAACCCAAAGATTTTATGGATTAAAGTACACAAGATTTTCAGTAATTTTACCTAAAGCCTTTTAAACAACTACCCAATGATATTTAGATAAAAATACACAAGCTTTTTGGTAACTCACAACTACCCTCACAGGCAATTGTACGTAAATTTAACAAACGGATTGTGTATTTTTACCAAAATCTATTTAACGCTAAGAGATCTCGAACTACTCGCAACTTCTGGGCCTAAAGCCCAACGCAACGCTCCAACCACTATGCTATACGCTCGTGAACTATCATTATAAGCTACATCAGGAGGAAAAAGCAATGTCTCAAGTTATCACTATCTTCATATTAAAAACAACATTAAAAAATTATCAGATAAAAAGTTGTAATTAAAAAAATTATTGTTTAAACAAATTGTTGAAAAACTATACTAAAACCAATTAAAAGAATACTATAACCAATAGCAGGTATAATTTGTAATTTGTTGCTGTGACCAACGGGCTTTTATCACATTGCGCATGGACGTGATGAAAAGAAACGGTATGCCCCCAATACGTTACAACTTAAAACCCAGAAGAACCTCCCGGTATTCCGTAGAAACTAAATTTAAGCAAGTGGTGGGGGTATACCAATTCCCCTCAAGGCGTCTAAGAGATACCTGCACGTGACCAATAGCCATAAGTATGCAAAATGTTTTAGAGCCTAAGGAATAGCATAGTTTTTAGCCTATAAATATTCATAAAGTATTTATACGCATCATCCCTGTAAAAGCATGAATATATCCTGAGGATGTCCTGAGGATATCCTTAGGATGTTCTAACAATATCCTTAGGATGTCCTAGGGATATCCTTAGGATATCCTCAGGACATCCTAGGGATATCCTAGGGACGTTTTCAGGTTATTTTAACATTATTTCAGGATGTCCTGAGGATATCCTGAAGGATATCCGTAGGATATCCTTTGGTTCTGAGGAAGGCCACTAAAATTTACGGAAGAGTAACAAAGATTCATTGCATTTGAATAGCAAGTGCTAAGTAGCCGAGAGGTTTAAGGCTACGCGTAAGCTTGGCATCCATCATAGTTAAGTAGGTTCGATCCCCGTATCCCATAAGATTTTTCCGATGCGTTTAACCATTAAATTATTATATATAAGGAAGGACATAAAAAATTATAAATAAGTAAATTAATATCTACTTTATTATAATTTTTTTTCAAAAATATCCTTGGGATATCCTGAGGACATCCTTGGGATATCCTAAGGATATCCTAGGGATATCCTTGGGATATCCTGGGATATCCTTTTAAACATTTCTGGGGATATCCTGAGGATGTCCTAAGGATATCCTGGGGATATCCTAGGGATATCCTGAGGATATCCTGAGAATATCCTTATTGCGGCGGCTTGGATATCCGCAGGATATCCTTTTGATATCCTGAGGATATCCTGGGGACATTTTCAGGATATCCTGACATTATTTCCGATATCCTGAGGATATCCTAGGGATATCCTTTTGTTGTGAGGGGATGTAAAAGAGTATCCAGTTTTGACGACAACTTTTCTTTTGACTTCAAAATGTATTAATTTCATCTGTAAAAATAATATTATTAAATTTTAATGATTTCTCAACAATTTTAAATTACGACTGTCTCTTTTTTTTCGAACATACAGCAAGTGGTTGGGGAATCCACTCCGTATAGAAATTTCAAAATAACATTTTTTCATAATGTTAGTAGAATATTTTAAAAATTAATAATCATTGTTACTTAAAAAGTTTAATTATATTACTCTATTATTACTTATTTTTATCTTTAAATGAAAAAAGAAATTTCTATACGGAAAAAAACGCGCTAAAAAACTCTACCTCAAGGGTGGTGCGGAAATGATTATTAATGTTTATAAAAATAAGTATGTAAATTTATACAAATTATTGCAAAACAAGACAAATTTAAAAATCTTCATAAATATATATTAATAATAACAACTTTCAACCCATCATTTGTTTCGATGGTTAGAGTAATCTTCTCGCACTGCCGAGCAGGCCGCGTGGGTGAACCAACATATTGGAAATTTCAAAAAAATATTTCTCGACAAAATCAAAAAACACCATTTTTATATTTGCAGAGCATTTTCGGGACATAATGAACTATATTTAAAAAAAAAATAAAAAAAATCAACCTCTATCTTCATATAAAAAAACAACAATAAAAAATTATTATTTAAACAAATTGTTAAAAAATTGAATTTAGACATTTTTTAAAATTATATTATTAAATTTCAATGTTTTCTCTACAATTTTGAATGACAACATTTTTTTGTGCGATTAATAGTTAACGAGATAAAAATTCCTGAAAAAAAAGTACGAACATTTTTTAATTGCAAATATTTTGAAAAATATTAAAAATTTTGCAAAACTTTTTGGTATACTTATTTAGCACCCTAAATACTATCCAATTTCAAAATTTAAGAAAAATCTATGATTCGTCAGTGCGCGGAGCTATGGAACGCCCCTATATTCAATAGGAAGCAACAATAAAATAAGTTCATCTTGAACATCTTACTATTAAAAAGATTATATTTCAAAATAATGCTTTGTTGAAATTCCATTAACTATTGGAAAATTGGCGGCCATGACAGTTTAACCATTGTGCGCGTCTTGTCACTGTTGATTTGCTTATTGGGATTATATAATTTCTCTCATAAAAGAAACGATTAAATCATTAACGTTATCGTAAAGTGGGTGAAAAATAACACAATAAATACGTTCTACGTGATAGTTTTATTAAATATAAACCGGCTATATCATGTAAAAACTTTTAAGTGAATTTTGAATTTGGCGGATGTCAAACTTCAACTATTGTTCACAGATGGAAACTTGTGATTTTTGTGGATTTTTCTCAAAAGTGGTAATGTATTATGTCGATTAGTATATAAGAAAACTTTTCCCTTCAAACATTATATGTATTGTGCGATTCGTTAAGCATATATATGTGCGTGCGTATTATCGTTAGTGTTTAGGTTATGTTAGGATTTCGTTTGTGACGGTGATTGTGTTTATATGTATAAAAAAGTGTTAAAAATATATGGAATGTCAATTACCACAGGTAACCTACAATAATATAATAATCATGAAGATCGGTTTATTTGCCTTTTTATAGGAATTACTTATTAATCTCGATTTTACTAATTCCAAAACTCAATAGCAATTTTCCCAACAAAATGGCGATTCAAGTTTCTTTTAACATTTCCTATCGAAAATAGTAAATATTAAATAGAAATAGTAAATTCTGAAAATATAACGATATATCCTGGTTTCCTATCGAAATTTTGTAAAAATAAATACTATAATATTAAGTATGAAAATCGAAAGTCTTTCCGTGTAGATGTTCTTAGTTTTTCTCATTCCTTCAAACCTTTTGACTTTTTAAATTTCTCTCACTTTCCTTCAATATCTTCATTTATAATTTTTTATCAATTTTTGAACTTTTAGTAAATTTATTAAATTTTGCAAACATTTAATTTTTATTTTATAATTTTTTCAAATAATTTATTACGTATATTTTTATATATTGTTTTAGCCAATAAATTTTATTATTTTAGTTTTTAATACATTTTTAGCGAACTCTTAATAAAAGAGGAATACTAAAGTCCAAGTTATCTAATTTTGGAAAAACATTGAGAAGAATCTTGGTAGACATTTTTTTAAGAATTTTTTGTGTTCCTTATTTCTCCCTTCTTTGATAAAAAAGATCTAAGAAAATAATCTTAATATTTTTAATTAATTCATTAGAAAGAAAAATGTATATGGCTTTCGGTTTCTTGGCTGTCTGAACTTTCTCAAAAACTCAATTGTCACAATATTTACTTCACCGAATTTAATTTAGCCAAATGACCATTTATCAAAAATCTAACTTATGCAAAATCTCATTTATCAGAAATTTTAATTGTCAGAAATGTTATTTAATAGAAATTTAATTTATTAGAGTTTACAATTATCAGAAATCTCAGTTTTTCTAAATTATTTGAAATGAAAAATCTCATTAAAGCTTTTCAAATATCATGATTTTTATTCATAAATCAAACAATTGAAATTTAATTAATTAATGAAACCTTCAGAATCAAAGTAAATTTATAATTTACAATAATAAATTAATTAAACATTAAAACAATTAAAATAGTTACATTTGGAAACTTCATACTATTATTAACAAAATATTTGTTAATTCACTAAAAAATTCCATAATAATTTATGATGTTTTTTTTTTTGACATTTAAAATCTTTTTTCATTCTATAACTTATCTAATTTTTATTTTTTAAATTATAGTCCCTTTAGAAAAAATGTTCTAGATTATAAAACGACTTAATTGGTCTATACAATTATATAATACCTCTATGTTATATATAAAATATATACTTACCCGAAAATTGATAGAATTAAAGAATTACTTTTTATTTTCAATGAAATTAGTAAAGTGTTCATGAAATGAACATAATTTTGACATAGTTTATTATTTTTATGTAAGTTCTCAAATTGTCATTTTTAGTAAAGAGTTCTTTAGAAAAAATTTTCTGCAATGAAAAACAAATCTATTGATTTTTCAAATCTATTAAATTAGTATTTAGTAATGGCATTAGTTTTTAATTAATTATTATTTCTGCAGCCGGATATAATATGTAAAATTTTCTTTTAAGTAAAATTTTTAACCTTTAATACAATAACTTTTTTATTATAATACAGTCGAACTTCCGAAGAGTGAACTTCCCAAGAGTTAATTTTCTCCTCTTGTGGTCCCTTTCCTCATGTTTTGTCATGCGCAGACAGGACAAGATGGCGACAATCTACATAAAATTTCCCCTCATCATTTGCCTTTGTCTCCCATAAGTTAATCCCCACCAAAATTAACTCTTAGGAAGTTCGACTGTAACCTTTGTAAATAATAAATAACGTCTTCATTAAGCATACAGATATACTTTTAAAAAATGATTGTATTTATTTTGATGACATGTTTTTTGGAATAATAATGTAAACAAATTAAATAATTGACATTTTTTGCATTTACTTGTTCGATAATATTCAAAAATGTCTCAAAATAAAATATAGAATTGATTAACAATACTTTGGAAATTAATATTATCATTAAAATAATTACACCATTATTAAAATTATATAATTTTTTTGAAAAAGATTTTTAGAAAAGCGTACATTTAATAATAACAAAAAATCGTGGACAAGAAATAGAATAGGAATTTTTCATTCTTTATTATTTCCGATTTTATTGCAGCGTCATCATTTTAAAGTGTATTGACAGAACAAAGAATAATTGTTAGTGATATAGTGTACACTGTACAATAAACAGTTATCGAATATATTTACATTTTACAGGCGTTTTTGTTTAGAATTTTAGCCTTAAAGATATTAATACAATTTGGATTTGACATACACAAAAAGATGATGTACAAAAAATGTTTAATACTTCGACAAATCTAGAAATTTTTCCCAAATCTTAGATTTGTTTTATAAATAAATTTCTTTAAATCTTTCTTTCAGTTGAATTTGTTTTTAATAATGAAAATTGCAAACTTAATATGATAATCAAATTTTAAAAATTGATTGCTATCTTTTTGCAACAATATATTTTTTTTAAATACATCTCTATGTATATGTAAAATCATTTAAAATGTACATCGGTTACATTAAATTTTACATTCGTTATACTTTATGCCCGAAAATAATTGCCTCTACTTTTTTAGTTCACTTTCAGTTTTTTGTATGACAAGTGAGACATTTTGATTTATACATTACAAGATTTTCTAATTACATTATGGGCCGAAAAATATTCATTTTAAATTATCACATTTATCATTAAGGCCTACTTTCTCTTTGCATCATAAGTTTTTTTCTTACTCGCATTATTTTGTTGGCAATTACATTTTTTTTTGCAAAATATGATTTTTACTATTCACTTAATATAATAATTTGTCAACTGGATACTTGGAAAACTGAAAAATTCAGCAAAATACCTGCATTTTACAGTTCTACGCATTACTTAAATAATAATTTACATATATTTTATATAACTACAATTTAATTTATTCGTTGTGATTGTTTAATTGAACAATATTGCAAAAAATGTAATATACCAACAAATTGCAATTTTATGTAATTCATCTAAATTGTGTGAGTCAGTCTTATTATTAAATCAATAAAAAACTGAAAATCGTTAGATTTTACAATTTATGCGTTAATTTCTGTTTCACAGAGGAAGTAGTATTTTTCATTGAATAACGTAAATTGTAAAATAAAACAATTTTCATTTTTTTCGTGTAATAATAAATGACTCAATTTTCTGGAGAGAAAATAAGAAACCTTCATTATACAATTCCTCTCTATTTTTTTGTTTAACTGCACACTATATTTTTTATTTTGCCATTTGTTTTATATTCAGAAAGCTAGTCAACGTAACAGGATAGTTAATTTATGTTTCGTTTTGTGCATATGGACATTTTTAAAGAAACGAGAAAGCATTTATTACAATTATTTATATTACTTTTGTGTCTCCTAGTTGGTTTCATAAAGAGTGTAAAAAGTAGTAAATACAGATATTGGAGTCGAAATATATATATAATTTGTATACATTATCGTCTGCAAAGAAAAAAACAGAAGATCGTCCAATTTTTAGATGATTATTATTTATAATTAAATACTTAGTCAATAATTTTAACCGCAACCGTTATGGAAAAGGGTGTTATTAAAAAAGTGTCACATTTGTTATTTTTTCTGATATTATTTCTGTCATTTTTTCTGTCATTGACATAAAAGGAATAATTTAATTGGATAATTAATTAACGAATAATCATAATAATAATAAATAAATTATAATTACAATTTATAAACAATAGTTTGACATTTTAAAAATAAATAACCATTGATCTTCTGTTTTTTCTCTCCAAATTTCAATTCTTTGATAGATATAATTTTAATTTATTATAATAGCTTTCCTTTTAATAGAGAGCATAGAAATAGTATAACAAAATATATGAAATATTTATAAAACAATTGCTAATCGTTAATTGTGAAAATCAAACTTTTATTTAGTGTCAAGAATTGTTATTTCATTTATTTTTATAATAATAAATTTAAATACATGTGGTAATTAATAATAAAAAAAACAATATTATTTATTAAATAACAATGTTAAAAATGATTGAAACATAACATTTATTGAAGTTTTCTGTCTCTCTTTGTTGATAAAGTACAAATTTGATTTTCACAAATAACGATGCCGAAAATTGAATAAATACCATTTCGTGCATGGCTAAAGCCGTGTCTTATCACATACTTTTCATTAAATTTGATTCTATATTTACAGTCACTCAATGACGCTTAAATTACATAAGAATCACTTAATTTAAATTGTAGCTTGTAGCATATATTTAATTGTAATGATAATATTTAATTCGAGTTTCTGAGCCTCTTTTTACATTCTCATCTCTAATGAGAAGGTTTTACATTTTTTTTTTTTTTTGTAACAAATAGTTTTGTTACAATGATATTCTTCCATTATTACTCCTGGCACATAATTCTCGATCAGCGAGAGAGAAAATTATGATTTATATTCTTTATCTATAATGTTACATTTTTCGTTATTTTCTAAATATTGGACGTTGGTAGCATTCAACTTTTAACAGTGCTGTGCACATTTTTAAAAATTAATTTTATTTAAAATACATACTATTTAAAACAACCGAAACTCATCTTTTGAAAAATCTTTAACCCATTAAGAAACAAGCATCTCATTTTCTTTCCTCAATTTTGTATTCTTCGTTAAATACGAAACAGCAATTAAAAAGTTTTAATATCTGAATTTTTATCTCGACTTTCATTAAACTTTTTGATTCGAAAAATTTTTAATGAAGATTAGATTAATCCAATTTTGTGATCATATAAAATCTTTTTCATTTATTATTCTGCGTTATCCTATGGAATTTTATACAATCTTTTAATAATAAATTTTAATCCATTTTTTCGACTTTAGAAATTTAAAATTCATTAAAAAGATTTAGAAGAGTTAGAAAGATAATAAAATTTATAAAATAAAAGTAAAAACTTGTTAATTTATGGGTTAAAGTGAATAATAATTTTTTTTTTAAATGAGTCGCAAAATTGAATCTTTGTAAAAATTATTGATATACATATGTATACATTTTTAAATATATTTTAAGTGCATATAAAATTTATTGATATTTCTAAACACTGTCAAGATAAATGTTTTTAATCTTTAATAGAAAAGATAATTTCTAAATAAAGAAACCTAACAAAATTGTAACAAATAAACAAAGAAATAACAAAACAAAATAAAAATAGACATTAAGATTAGGACAGAAATATTACATTACTTTATACTTGAAAAAACATGACAAATAAAATTTGTTATTTGTGTGTGTTTAATGAATTTATAATTTTTAAAAGAAATCAACGTTTAAACTATTTACAATAAGTAAAATTATATAATTTAAGAAAAATAAAATATGAAAAATAACATTTATAATTAAATCGTAAAAGTTTTAGAATAAAACATTTTTCTTGCAGATAAACTAATTATAAATATTAATATTTAAAGCGTGAATATATCTAACCCATCACAGCAGTAAATACAATCTATGATATGGAATGATATGAAAATTCGATAAGAAGAATACCAAGTCTGTACAAAAAATTTTCAAATTTCTCGCCTAAAAATGCTTAATTAATTAATAACATTAGCAATACTTGTAAACATTGTGTATTGAGTCGTTGACAAAAATTTAATAAGAGGAAGTTTTAATTTTGTGCTTTCTTTTTCACTTAAATTAAAATTGTATATAAAAAAAATTCCAAATTAACATTTCAAACGAATATGATATTATAATTGCTATTAATTGTAGTTTTTTGTTAGCATTTGAGAACAATAAAACATTTTATATTAAAATGCGAAATACTTTTTAAAAAAAAATTACAATCAGTAGAAATATTTCATTTGATATGACTTTTTATTATCAAACATATGATAATGGAGCAACACGAAGAAACTGAATTTCTTTCATTAACTATAAATTCTGCCCTTGGTTTACATATTAAAAAAAAAGAAAATTGAAGTTTTATAAAATATAAAATATCAGTCAGATTTTCAAATTAAAATCATTACGGGCAGTGAGAAAACCGAGTAATTGAGAATTGTAAAACGTATCAAATTGTTTTCCAGTCTAATGGGCTTTTCATCCCATGATAGAAATTCGGGTTGGGAAAAGTTTGAATCTTCGGCAGTGGCAAATTGGCTCAATATGTGCAACGAACTATTTAAAATTTGTTCTTTAAAAGTAAAAATGTGTAGTTTAAAAGAAAAAAAAAAAAAAAGTATTTTTAGAGAAGGTTAAGGTTTAATAGAAAAATAGAATGTGAACCTAAGTAGTGAAACCTACTTAAATATTTAATTCATAATTACAAACTGTAATTGTACAATCATAGAAATTTAATATTCAATATAACATTTGATATTTTTTAACAATGCCTCCAATACAAATTTTTTAAATTGGCATCTTTCATCATTTCTTTAAAGAATGAAAAATTCTTAAAAATTGAAAACAAAAACAATTAACAATTATGATTATGTTTCGTAGGCAATAACATTTCTATAAATTCTCCCCTTTAATCTGCATACATCCACAACTTTAAATTCTTCTTCATTTGTAAATTCAACTTTTCCTTAATATGTAAATTAAACATTTTTGTCATGAGAATTTATTTCTCCATAAATTATTCAATAATTTGATTGTAAATTCAAATTCTTCTTTGCTTTAAATCAATTAAAAACTTGTCATTAAAAACGCTCCTTGTCATTTCTTAATCTATATACCTATCAAAACTTAATATACAAATAATCTATAATGAACGGATATGGAAATATTCTTTTCAGTAGTTTTTTTGCACTCTTCGCAAAAGTTTTAATGCTCAGTTGGATAGAAATTGAGAATCCAACTGGAAAATAACTAGTTTCGATTGAGGTATAACGATTACTTATTTAAAAGCCCTCAATAGGCAAGATAGGCATGTCCTATTCGCAGGACAAAATATATTTTTCACTTCCTCGACATTTTTATTCTAGTTTTTATATAAAGACATCGTGTCTGTTTAACGAACTTTTAATCGTTCGATGAAGAAAGTAAAAGAGCCTTGATGTGATCAACATTACCTTCAATTATTTCTGATTTTATCTTGAAAATGATTTCGTCAAGTTTGACAATTTTGTTGTTGCTCAGCTATCGAAGGGATCAAATGTCAAAGAACGCGTTTCTGGAAGTCGTCGAATATTACTATAGTTTTGATATAAATTTGAGGAATGTTCGGCATCGCCAGCGCTAAATCGATGAGAAGTTTTATTTCCCGAATCCCATGGTTCTCGGTATCTTCTTGACGATAATCGTCTGCCAACTATAGATTGGATGTTCCTAAAGCCATAGTTTCCTGAAAAAAAAAATTTTTTTAGAGATAGATATGATGTTTAACTAGAGATAAATTATATCAGACTCGCTCAGTTTGTTTATTGTTAGAATTCAGACATTTTTGTTATATTTGTGTATCGTGAACTGCTGTAGAGCATCAAGGGAAGATTTTTCAAACTAAAAAGTGATTTTTAACAGCAAATGAAACTATAATTAAAATGATTTCACCAAATTTTGAAAGATTTAATTGTACAATTATCAGAAAAAAGTAGATTACACAAAAAATTGTTGTAAAATAAAAATTTTTAAAAATAAATATTTTTATAACAAAACATTTTAAACAAAATTTAACTAGTGGAATTGTAGAAAAAGTTTAAAAGAACAAAATGAGCTATTATTTGTCAAAATTGGTTGAAAATTATGCAATTGGTTATAACCAACATAGTCAGTATACTGACCCTTAGATAAAAAACACAAAATGTTTAATAATTATTATTTTACAACAATTTTTTTGTCCAACCTAATATTTTCTGATAATTGTACAACTAAATCTTTCAAAATTTAGTGAAATCATTTTAATTATGGTTTCATTTTCTGTTAAAAACTACTTTTTAGTTTGAGGTTATGTCAAGCTGTTGACCCTCCTTAAGATTAGATCCAGAATACTAAATGGGACATTTAAAGATTTCAATCTTGTATTCTTTAAATTTTGAAAATATTAACTAAAAATGGTCAGAATCAAAACTAAAAATTTTGCGTAAAAATATTAAGGATGTTCAACCCATTGACATAACCTCAAACTAGAAAATGGTTTTCACAACAAATAAAAATATTAAAATTGATTTCACTCAATTTACCTTGGATCGAAATACAATTTTTTCTTTAATTTTATGACTTTTTTTTTAATTTCATTCGTTTTTTTTTTGTAATCTTATTACATATTATTTTATGATTTAGAGGGTGATTTCAGGGCTGCCAGTGACTCACTTTTCTCATTTTTATTCATTTTTTTTAAAACCACTCACTATTACTGATTTTAAAAAAATTCACTTTTCTCACTTTTTTAGTAAAATAATAATAATAATTATTATTATTATTAAATTAATAAGGTTTAACCTTTATTATGCCGTGTGATATTAATTTTCCTTTTTTTGGCCTAAACGGCATTAAAGTAAAACAAATTTGTTTGGCGCGTTTTGAAATAAAAATTTACTTCTTCATCATAACTTCGATGTCATGTGATTAATTATAAATGTTGATTTTTGATACAATGTATGGTTTTTTATACAATGGAAATTTTGTTATACATCTTTGGTTTTGAAATTGTAACCTAACTTTTCTTAGGAAAATAAAGTTGTTCAAACTAGAGAACACCTCCATATTTTTTATAATTTTTAATTTCAATTTTGTAATTAATATCTACAAATTTTTAATTTTTAAACCAGTATTGACAATTACTTTTGTCGTCTTTCAATGTTTACATCAAATTTCAATAATTTTCTTGTCTTTTTTTTTATGGTCATCAATTTTTCAATTTATTACACAGTTTTTATTTTTTTCTACGAAATCAATTATTTTCTTCAAATTTCAGTAAATTTCTTTAATAATGTTATTATTATGTACCAATAATTTTTAAATACTTTACATCAATTACCAATTCTTTTTACAAGTTTAATTTTTTTTCAAATTTCAATTATTTTTGTCATTTTTCGATTATTTTTTCCTATTTTTAATTATTTTTGTCATTTCTTAATTGTTTTTTAAAATTTTTAATTAATTTAGTAATTTCTCAATAATAGTCAATATTTTCGACATTGTTTTATTACTTTCTCCAAATTTTATACTTATTTTGTTATATCTTTAAATTATTGTCATGAATTTTTTAATTTGTTACTTCAATACTTCAATTTTCATTTATTTTTGTCATTTTCTCAATTTTTTTTCAAATTTTTATTATTTTTATCATTTTTCAAGTCTTTTCTTCAAATTTTTTATTTTTTACTTAATTTGTAATTAGTTTTGTCATCTTTCAATTATTTGTCTCAAATTTTTATGATGTTTATTATTTTTTACTTATTACCTTCAAATTTAAATTTTTTGTGATTTCTCAGTTATTTTCTTCAAATATCTGTTATTTTTGTTATTTCTCGATTATTTTTTCTTATTTTAAATTATTTTTCTCATTTTTTAATTGCTTTTAAAATTTTCTATTAATTTAGTCATTGCTCAAATATTATCAATATTTTCGACATTTTTTTATTACTTTCTCCAAATTTTACTTATTTTCTTATATCTTAAATTATTGTCATGGATTCTTTAATTTCTTACTTTAATTTACATTTAATTTTTTCATTTCGCAATTATTTTTGTCATTTGTCAATTGCTGTTTATTTTTAATTTTAATTATTTTTATCATTTTTCAAGTATTTTCTTCAAATTTCAAATTTTTCGGGATTTTGCAATTATTTTGTCCTTATTCAATATCGTTCTTTAAGCAACAATTTTTGTCTCCAATTTTTCAATTATTAATTTCTAATTTTTATTTTGTTTCTCCCTTTTTCAATTATTTATGTCATTTTTTACGTCTTTTTTTTAAATCATAAATTTTTTACATAGTTTTAAATTAGTTTTATCATCTTTCATTTTTTTGAAGGTTGAATTATTTTTGTCATTTCTCAATTGTTTTTTTTTTAATTTTAATTTTTTTATCGTTTTTCAACTATTTTCTTTAAATTTCTATCAATTTCATAATTTTTCAATTATTTAATTATTTTTTTTAATGGTCAATTTTTTTCTCCAATTTTTTAATTATGTATTGACATAAAATTTTTATTTTGTTTTTCCATTTTTCAATTATTTTTGTCATTTTCCAAGTCTTCTCTTCAAAATTTAAATTATTTACTTAATTTTTAATTAGTTTTGTCATCTTTCATTTTGTTTCTTTAAATTTCAATTATTTTTGTCATTTTCCAATTATTTTCTTCAAATTTCTATTATTTTTGCCTTCTTGGAATTATTTTCTTCAGAGATCAATTTTACCTTAAAAACTTATGTATTACGCACTTATTTTTTTCACTATTTTTATATTATAGCTATTAATCATACATAAAAGAAATCTGGGAAAATGTAATTTCAGATCCGGGATATTTAATGTATTATAATTTGTTTCTGTTCACAAATTTTTTTTCATATTACTTTTTTAATTTTCATTTTGAATAAGTTTTGAAACTTTTCTTTTGAAATGAATGTCACATTTATTTTATAGTTATTTTATCTCGCTTAAATTTATCTTTTTACATTTTATTTTTTTAGTTTTACTGTTTTTTATATTGCAGTTTACTTTCATAATTTTTATATTTTTGATTAGGGTAACAGGTACAGTGATCAACACCCTGACAGTGAACGACACCCGTCGTAAAAAAGGTTAATTATTAACATATTTACGCATTAATATACATTGTATTTTATTAAATTGAGAAAAATGGTTCATTACGAAACTTTTAAACTAATGCCAGTACATAATAATTAAAAATAATCAAGGAAATTCAGTTTTTTAAAAATGAGGTTAGGTGTGTTTCGTTTTTTCCATCAAAATTTACGAAAACGACAAGAACATCAGTGAACCAAAAGTAAGTTTATTTTTTGAACACAACTGTTTTAATAAGTCAGGTTTGCATAATTTGCTTTAAAACAAGTGTAATTAATAATGTGAGACTTAAAAAACACTGTAAACAATGTGAATTCTTTAATTATTTGGGTGTCGTTCACTGGTCATATAATTTTCCCCAATGACAGTGAACGACAGGGGGTAAATTTCTATAAATTTCTCAATTTTCAGTGAACGACACCATATAAAAACTTGACCACTGAATTACTTTTTCATGATTATTTAAATGTTGCATTATCACAAATTAATGTTATCAATTATTGTAATAGTTAATTTGCAAATGCTTAGTATAAAAACTTATTAAATTATTTAATAAATCTATTCAATATGCAATACATAACGAGGCTTCCATTTTTTTCTCAATTGTGTAATTAATTAAGAGTAGATCATTTAATTATATGAAAAAACTGAAAATTATTATATTTACAATTGTTTAAAGAATTTAATATTGTTAACTGTCCAATCTATTATTACGACTAAAGACTTCTATTTTGTTCTCAGTTGTTAAATTTATTAAGCAAAACATTTAATTATATGAAAGAGGTAAAAACATTATTTTAAAATTTTTTTAAATAATTCATTGTTGCTAGTTTTTCAACATATTGAACAAAAAATAGAAGGCTAAACATTTCTAGTATTTTCTCATTTATGCACATTTTCAAGATCAGAACAACTATTTACAAGAAAAATTAAAAATTATTATTATTTTTAAAATTGTTTAAATAATTTCTTGTTGTCAATTTTCCAATATGTTGCATATAAAGCTAAACACTTCTATAGACTATAGAAAATATTTATAAAATATATTTATTATCAACATATTTTTAAATAAAAAAATTTAAGACCTTCTCATTTAGGATGAGAATGTAATAATCAATTCTTAAAAGAATTTAATAAGATTTATATCTATTCTTTGTACATCAGAAATACACAAACATTATTTTAATTCTATCGACTCGAAAGAATTGATATGTTTTAATTATTATTTATTATTTTAATACGTTTCGTGAGACATTTTCGTTATTTTCATTGTTTTAAAAACAATAAATAATGTTTTTTACAATTTCGTGATTTTTTCACAGTTTTTAAATTTAAAATATTTATATTTAAATAAATATAAATGAATGAATGAATGAATTATTATTAATTTACTTAAATTTAAATTTATTCTGTTTGGTAATTAGCGGAAAGCAAAAATTATATCCAATTAGATATTCGTCCTTTCAAAGGAATAAAAATGGATAAATATAACATAATACATAATTACTTCTAGAATGTCAAATTTTTTTAGAATCTGCATAAAATTTAAATTATGGGCACATGGTCATATTTTTAATTACATTTTTTGTTTCTGAAAAAATTGGCTAGGTGTCAAAATTATACGCAGTCTGGAAATGTATTTTTAAGGTTATGTTAATTCTCTCTTCGCAACATTCTTAAGAAGAAGTCTTCTCTATAAATATATTATATTTTTTCATTTATAATCAAGAGAATGTGTTAGTTTATGTTTGATATTGTTAAAATATTAAATATTTTAACTTATTTCACTTTCAGAAATAAATCTATTTAACAAATAAGAAAATGTGTCGTTCACTGTTTTCATACAAGGCATTTGAAAACTATTATTATTAATTTTTCATAAAGCTTTCGATAATTTCACACACATAAATATAAAATTAAAACCTTAATCTGTCATTTACAGTTTATTTCGTAACTAAAACTATAATAGGTAAGATTATTATAACTTCACTCAAATTTGAAACTATGCTCAGGGTGTCGGTCACTGTACCCGTTACCCTAGTTTAAACATTGTTTTGAATTTTTTCAAAGTTTGTCACATGTTCTTTAAAAATATTTAACATTTTTAAAATATTGCTTTATTATTCTTTATTAGATGTCTTAGTTTTTCTCATTCCTTCAAACTTTTTGACTTTTTAAATTTCTCTCACTTTCTTTCAATTTTTTTGTTCATTTATAATTTTTTATCAATTTTTGAACTTTTAGTAAATTCATTAAATTTTAGCTTTCTTTTTGCATTACACTTTTTTTCACTTTTTTAAAAACATTTACTTTTGTATCTTAAAATTAAAATTTTTTTTTATTATGTATATTTTTATATATTGTCTCGTAATGCATAACTTTTATTTTATCAACTCTTTTATTGTTAAAAAATTTATTTATTTTACGCAGATTTTACAATCATCCTTTTTCATTTTCTTTTTGCTTTTAATTTTCCTATTGAATATAAGTAGATTATCCTCAATTTTCATACGTTTCAATTCATAAAATTAATGTTTTTTATATGAGAGTGTTTAACAATTATTATAGCACAGTTTTTGAAAAATGTTTTCGAACATTAAATGAGATTATCTTTGTTAATGAATCTGTTATTTTATTTTGCTCTTCACACGATTATTTGAGTTGTAATAAAACAAAATACACATAAATTAATTTATAAACAAAAGCGAATCGAAAAATGAGTTTAGGCAAAACGAAATATTTGTATCTTGTTTTTGCGCCAATTTTTCTTCTGTTAATATTTTAATTCATTTTTGCTCCTAACGCTCAACTTATTTCGTGTTTCCACCAGAGTAATTATTTATTCTACTTTTGCTTCCACTGCTTTCTTATCTCATTTTTACTATCAGGCCCTCATTTCTAACAACTGTCTTTCGTTTAATTTGAGTTTATAAAAAGTATTCTTGAATGAAATATTTTTTAATTTACCTGGTGAATCAGACGGTGATCTGGGAGGAGTTCCACCCATCGGAGAAAGAGGCTCATATGGCGGGGGTGGTGGAGACGATGGTGAAGGTGTTGGCGAAGGGGGAGGAAGTCTCAGGACGGATTCTGGGTCAAGGCCCAAAATTTTGAGAACACGGTGAGGATCGGTCCGGACCCAAAATTCTAAAACATCCGCGGGCCAATCGGTTTGAGTGCAGACGTCTATTAATCTGGCGGGGGGATTCCAACAAAGTGCATCTGGAGGATGCGATGAACTTCTTGCCAAAACTCCACTTCCTGATCTACCCGCTGGCATTGGAAGATTAGGATTGCTTTGAGGTGAACTTGCCAGGATTTGTAGAGCCTGAATCGCATTTCTCACCTATAATTTTAATTAATAAAAATTTTAAAAAACTGTTTAAAACTACTTTTAGACTGTAACAAGTTTTAAATAGTTGATACGCACTCCAAAACAATTTAGAAATTACTTAGAGCAACTTAAAGTCATTTAGAATTAATTCAGAATTGTTTGGAAATATTGAGAACTTTTAAAACTGTTCAAAACTAGTTAAAAATTGATAAAAATTTATTTAAAAGTTTAATAACTTGTACAAATTTGTTTTGAACTGTTCAGAACTACTAATAACTGTTTTAAACTTGGCACAAACTTTTTAAAACTGTTTAAAAAATGTTGAAAAATATTTTAAACAGTTAAAAAATGTTTATAACTTACTTAAAAATATGTATAACTACTTAAAACATTTTAGAACCTGTTTAAAAGTGTTTAGAGATTTGTTATAAAGTATCTAATCAATATTTAATTGTATCAACCAGTTATGAATTATTAAAAATTGTTTCATTAAAATGGAGACATTTATAAAAAAAATTAATAATTACAAGGCTAACATAGTTTTAGTCTAAGCCTACAACTATTTTGCGTATATATTAAAAGACATTTAAGTTTTAAGCCAATTTGTATAAACAATTTATTTTTTAATATTTGCTTTTTTCCTTAAATTATTATTGTCAATAATAACCACAATAGCTGACTACATTTTTCTCAAAGCATCCAATAATATCAATTATTTACGTGCTTAAACGTAACGGAAAAAAATTAAAAATCCAAAATATCTAACTTCGTAAAACATTGGACAGAAGTCATAACAAGTTTAGTTTTATTTAAATAACTTTATTTTGTGCGTTATCATAAAATAATAAAGATAACATTGTTTTTTTATTATTTCCGTGTACAAAACTTGTTATACTCAAGTCAATTTTTCCTTTTCTTTGTTATTTGAAATATGTAATTACATTATCTATTATTTTTCATAAATGCACTCTAAACAATAATTAACAAAGTCGAAAAATGTACATTTTTGCCTACGAATTAGTTTTCCTTATCTTATTAACGATTTAAGATTAAAAAATTACAAAAATTGATTAACAATAGCAAATGATATGTAAAATTTAATATTTTTTAATGCCTTAATTCAATTCAAAATTAATTTTATTTCTCGAGGGATTTATCTCATTTATCTAAAATTTTGTACAATTATCAAATATCTCTGTGAAATATTAAATTATACCAAACATTATTATTAGAATTATGTACCTCATAACTGAGCATAGTAACGTCTTGATGCAAAGTTGAAACTTGTGTATCTAATCTTTCAACCGATCCTCGAATATGATCTTCTACAATATCATGAGGTGGAATTGCCGTTGTTCTACTTCGAACTAAAACACCCTTGAGTGGCTTTCTACCTTCTCTGCATTTATCCCTTTATAATAAAAAATTTTTAGTACAATTATGTTTGAAATATGCATACAGAATTTAAATTTTATTAGACAGATTTCCACCTTAATTGAAATATTCACTGAAATATGAGGGAAAAAAAATAACAATTTTTAGAAATTTTAAAGATTTAGAATAAATAAATATAGTTAATTTATCAAAAGTTAGAGAATAATTATTGAAGTGAAACAAGATAGAAATCCGTCTTATATATGTTGAATTATTATGAACCTGAATTTCGCGTGTCGTGGACTGGTTGATGAATGTAAAGGCGATCTGTTAGAAGGTGACAAAGGGGATGTTTCACCCTCGTCAGGAACATTTTCATCATCCTCACTAATTGACGGAAGAGTTAACGACGGACCATTCATGTCTGACTCTTGCTGCAAATCAAGATTTATAATTTCTGAATCTTTTTCACTGAGATAGTACAATCTCTAAAAATAACTTTTTAAAAATATCAAAAAATAATTTTCACTATTCTTCAAGTTGGTTTCAATAAAGAATTTACATTTGAAAGAAATATTTGCACGACTGACTTTTAAAACAGTAAATAAAAATTAAATATTTTAAATTTGAATTGATTAAAGTTTTGATAAAAGAAAATTTATAATTTACATAATATATATTTATATAGAGATTTTGTACTTTTTTTTTGGATAATATTCAAATCAATTACTTCAGCTTCATAGCCTTCGCGGAGATTGTAAGTGAGATCATGTTGGATTTCATTTGCAAAAATTTGTTGATATTCGGGATAAAGACGAAGAACCTCAATCAATCCTTGAATGTGGATACACTTGAGATCACAGTATGTCAGAGCTTTGACATCACAGCTAGACTTTACCACAACATCCGTAGCCACAACACCACTAGGAACACCATTTGCTCCATGTAGATGATACTGAGCGTTTATGTCACTACCCACCAAGTCCCCTTTGCCTAAAATTAAATAATTCCTACTTAAATATTCTCTAAACATATAGATACAAATTTTTGTAATTCTTATCAGTTAGCAATTTATTAAACCAAGACATTTTCCAGGAAACAGTCAATTTACAAATTTACATTTTGTTCAAGGTTTTAAGACGTTCCATATAAAACCGAATTCATATTAGATTATGCATTAGATCATTGATAATATATTGACAACACGAGTTCTACGTTCTGGATTCTATACAAACAGCAATGAAAATTCACGGAAAACGAAAAATTCACCAGTGTTTATCACATCAAATCTCCGTACAACTAGAGTTGTACATCTCGGATTCTATATATACAATAAAGACAGGATTTTGTCAAGATTTTGTCTGAAGTTTCATAATTTGCGCAATTTCAAAGCTTCTTAGGTGCTCTACGGATTATTTTTATTTTTTCTGCCCTTGACCTTGAACACCTTAGAAAGACTCTAAAAGTTTCATAAGATAATCCTAAGAGCACCTAAGGAACTTTGAAATTGTACAAGTTACGAGACTTTAAACAAAATTTTTACTGAATCTTGTCTTTTTTGTTAAAATTTTCAAACACTTTTTAAAAAACACGGGAAAAATGTTATGAACTTAGAGAACCATACTGCCGTCCTGATTTAAAAACGCACTATGTGCATTTGGGATCATTCCGAGATATTTGACAAAACGCGTTTGTATCTGTACTTTCTTATTCATAAGTATTTTTAAAAATTTAATGATGTCTCTTCACTAATTTGGGTATGCAGAATTTTATTATGCAAAAAAAATTTGCAATTTGTTTATGCAAATATGCAAAACTGCACATATGTTTTTTAATTAAGCGCAAAATCGAAGTGAATCCTTACCAAAAAGCATATCTCCGCACATAGGTTATTTTGTCAGGTTTATAGCTCAAGAACAGCCGAGATTCCTGATGCAAGATTACACTATGTACAAGGACTTGTAAAAATTTATACTTATATTTTGAAAAAATTGTGTTAAGGTTTGGTGATTTTTTTAATTACAAATCATTTAAATGCATTTTTGATTGAAGAGTTTTATTATGAGAGTTAGTTCCATTGATTACAAAAAGCTTAAAAATTATTTTTCTTTAAATTTAAATAAACATTAACTAAACTAGTTTTACATGTAATTTTTTAAAAATTTACCGTTTCTAATATAAAAATCAGCTTTATATTTGCCGAATATTCGCGTACGATTTTCCCTAAAATAAAATTCTTAAAACTGTATTTATTTGACATTTTAAAATCTTTTCTAAATATAATATTCATAACTTTTTTTTTATGAAACGATTAATTTTTTAAAAATTTGAAAATTCAAACTTAATTTACAGGTTTTTAATTTAAAAATTGGAAATAACTTTTAAACACACATTTTTTCTGTCTAATATAAAGATAATAATGATTGATTCTATAATTAAAGTTTAATTTTTTAATTCTCGTACTCGCTGATCAGGTCACAAACGTCGGATTCGGGTACGTTTCGCCAATAAAAAGCGAAACTTTACTATATACTTTAAATTTTAATTTAAGTTTTAAAGAAAATTTTCTATAATTAAGAATTATACACTGAGAAAATAAGTTGACTAAATACAACCAATTTTTGATTAAATTTAGCAGAGAGAGGCTGTTGATATAGCACCTGCAAAGCACTTAATTGATTTTAGCAGAGCATATGCTCCGGTATCCTAGAAGTTTGATTGTCATCGCCGGTGTTTTGTTTGTTTTGTCCCGAGGAACCCTAACCTAGAAATAAAGCTGCTTGGCTAGAGGCTTATTTTCTCAGTGTACTTATTGATAAAGTTCAAATTTTTGTAAAGTCCATGTACATATGCTATTTTGCAAGGAAAGTGAGGTAGAGAATCCTGACGTAAAAACGCACTATGTGCTCTTATGTTTTTCGTATCAGGTTCACGGTCTCTACAGAGCTCGAGATCCTGATCGCAAAAAACATATGTGCGTACTTGTGTTAATTAACTCGAAATTTAATTACAATTGATAATTCTAATTAGCACAGAAATTTTTTTTTTTTTTTACGAATCCAACGGTATAAAAAACTCAATTTTCATAAAAATGTCACTTAGTGCGTTTTTAAATCAGGACGGCAGCATATGTTCCTCAATTAGTAAGTAGAGGAACATATTTTATTCCGGAACGTTAAATCCGGAAAATGGAGAATATGGAATTGGAGTTCCTGAATCTGGAATCTGAATTATATGATAGCAGCGGATATCAAGAAAATATCCTTCGATATCCTGGGGATATCTGAGGAATATCCTAAGGACGTCTTTGGGACATCTTTAGGATATCCAGAAGATGTCCTTCTGATGTTATTGAAATGGATATCCTATGGATACCCACCAGATATCTTCAGGATATGTTTAGGATATTAATTTCGAGTTTCAAATATCCCGGATGTTTTCTAAGAAAGCGGAAATTTCAATATTCATCCGATATCCTGAGGATGTCCAAGAATATTTTGAGGACATTTTTAGGTTATCCTACCAAATTGTCCAACATCCATGGGATGTCCGACGAATACCCTTTTGTTTTGAGGGATGGAATACAAAATCAGTGAAGCCCATACCTGGTTTCGGAATCGGGAAGAGAAATCTAGGACGTGAAATTCGGGTTATGAAATCCGGTATATGTTATCTAGAATTTGGATTCAAGAACATAGAACCCGAGTTGTGAAATTCTGGTTATGGAATCCGGAATTTGAAGTTCGGGGTATATAATCCGGTAAGTGGTATCCGGAATAGAGAATCTGGGATGTCTATGGAATTATTAATTATTGATCTATGAAATTGAAATCAAATGGAAGAAATCGAATAAGTACCTGGAAGTCTAATTAGATAAGAAGATTAGCATCAAGCAACATTTAACGTCAGCAACGACCAAAGCCATCCAATTTGTATAGAAAATCTTTTCAGCTTATGTTTAACATTGGTGGTCCCAGGGAAGTGGAAAGGTGATTAGTAGCGAGTGTGGTATACTCAAAGCTGAGATGTATAGAAAAAGACACCATCTCTAGGAGGCTACTTTCAGTTCAAATGCGAGCGCTTCGCTAATACATCTTCTGGCGAGAGAACAGCAATCTGCATTCTTTCTTGCTAAAGATCAAGCGAACTCGCTTCTAGACGAGAACAGACAACGCGTGAAAGAACAAATCTGTAGAATTGTTAGGGATAGGCTAGACGAAGAATAGCAGGTGAGGTGGAATAGGTAATCTACCAGAAAGTGGATACACATCCTTATTTCCCATTTCGCTTCATAGTTATAAATAAAGTTTATATTTGGAAAGGCCCATCTCTTGTTTATGAACGAGCAACGGACGGATCGTCATTACGAAAATAATAAGTAATTGTTATCAAACTTTTACGTTTTTGTGACATGAAAAATAAATATTATTCTATTTGCAGATGATGCATAATGAACCACCTAATCAAGAAAATTATTTCTTGCCTGTATTTATTTTGACATTTGTAATAATACGAATTTATGTTAATTTTGTGATTTGTACCCAAATAAATTAGCTTGACATGAAATAGTATTTTTTTTCAAAGACAATCATCAGGATGAAAAAATTAATTTAAAAATATTGAACGGTTAATTCAGTTAATTAATAAATAATTAATTAATTACCTAAAATGGCAACCACCATGCTATTTTGCACAACTTCCATACTACCATTACAGAGATAATAAATGTACGAAAGGGCGTCTCCTTTGTGAATAAGGAATTCGCCCGGAGCACAGAAATTGTTTCTGATGTGTAGTGAGAGAAGTTTGAGGCACCCTTGAGAAGCACTTTCGAATATCGGTAAACTCAAAATTTCTCGGTGCAAGTGCATTGATACGTCACCCCTCAGCTCTTCCGGAAACTCTTTGAGAGTCTGAAAAAAGATGCTGAAAGTAAAGCTATGGTGGAAAATTAAATACTCTCCTCTAACAAAGCTCTTCATTTATTAAAATTTTGAACTTCTATCTATCATTTAAGAAATTAATATTACTCTTGAGTTCTTTGAGTTAAATATCAAATGATTCTTAAAATTTTAATATGATTCAAAATACGAAATACAGTAAAGATAAACTTTTTTTTAAAAAAACAGATTAAATTCCACAAAATTTTTTCGAATAACGATTTTTACTAATTTTTTATTTGACTTTCCGAAATTTGGGAGAAATTTTTATTGAGTCAGATAAATTGGAAATCATAAACTAAGAATTAGTGATACTTTACCGATTTAGAAAGTAAATGTTATACCTCGTGTATATCAATCCCATGATTCAAAGACCACATAGTTTGGAAGTAATCTTGCATTCTCTGCTTAAGCTCATCTGGAATCTGATGAAGGACGAGAAATTCCTTCAAATCTCTCCACTTTGATTGGTACAATGATCTTCTTGAATACATCCTCTGTATAATTGCAGTTACATTTCCAAATACTACAGCGTGCATTAAGGCTAGAATTTTTTTTTTAATTATAATGAAACATAGCATTATTAATAATAACAATTGACATTTTTGAAAGCGTTATGATCAATGGAGATTTTAAAATATCTTTCTATTATTATTCTATTATTATTAATCTTTTCCATAGCAAATGGTTCCATGGTAATCGTTACTGTAGTATCAAGCGCTATAGTAACTGTTGTCATAGTAACCGCTGCTTTAAAAATTGTTACCAAAGCAACCGGTGCAAAGTAATCGTTGCCTTAGTAACTGTTGACATAGAAACCGTTACAATAGATATTTTTATCATGGCAACCAAGGCATAGTAACAGATTCCTTAGTAACCGTTGCCGTAGTAACAGTTGCTATAGTAACGATTTCCATTGTAACCGTTGTCGTAGTAACTGGATTCTTAGCAACTATTGCCATAGTAACCGTTGCTTTAGATATTGTTACCATGGTACCTAGGCATAGTAACAAATCCCTTAGTAACCTTTGCCGTAGTAACCGGATTCTTGGCAACTATTGACATAGTAACCGTTGCTTTAGATATTGTTACCATGGTAACCGAGAGATAGTAACAGGTTCCTTAGTAACCGTTGCCTTAATAACTTTTGCCTTAGTAACTGTTTCTGTAGTAACGGTTTCCATAGTAACCGTTGCCATAGTATCCGGATTCTTAGCAACTATTGACATAATAACCAAAGAACACTACATTTTCAAACTCTTTTTAACCTTTCTTTAATTTAATAGATAATTTTTACATTAAACTTTATTCTTATAATAAATTATCTGTTTTAACATATAAAAATATATTTAATTTAATTTTAAAAAAAACTTACCTCCTATAAGCATTATCATAATAGAGAATATTTTTTCGGAAGTAGTATTAGCGGATACGTTTCCAAATCCCACCGACGTGAGACTGCTGCAGGTGAAATACAACGCAGTGACATAATTATCCATACGTGTAACATTTTTTACTGGAATTTTTAGTCTATCTGCGAGAATATGAATCCAGCCTGTAAAGCGAAAACGAGATCATAAATCGTTTAAGAATTTTGGCTGAAATTTTGTTTTCACATTCAGCGTAGTCATTCTACTTTTAATAGCTCTACTGTGTCAAGCAATCTCGATTTATTTCCTAAAAATGCACTCATTTTTTCACCAACTAGGTTTTTAAAATTGACTTCCGTTTTACAGATGTCATTATTTCATGACTCCTGTGCGTCAATTATTACCAGAGATTGACTCTATGTAAATTTTTTAATGTTATTATTTAAAAACGTCGAAAATTAAAATTTCAAGTGAAAAAGTAAAAAAAAAACAATCAATTGATGAATTTTATACTCTTGTTTTTTTTCCTTTTAGTTTATTTTATAAACATTAAAAAATGCGAAAGGAACTTTTCCTATTTTACAGAGAACATAAAATCTCCACCTTCGGTAAACTTTAGTTTTAATGGTTTTGTTTTTAAATGTAAATTCGAAACTCCCGTGGAATAAAAATCGGATTCAGATGCTGATACACTTAAATAGCGGTTTATTTTTATTTTTTTCAAAGAATAAAAGTGCTTACAGCAAAGAGGAATTTAGAATTTAGGTGGGTAAGGTTTGAAATTCACGTTGACAAATTCTAGAGAATCCACCCGTAAGTCCAGTGAATCATGAAGGGAACGCGGAAGATAAGCAGACGCTTTGCATTCTCAATTTTCGTAGATTTTTATATCTGGGTCAACATTATTCGAATTTTTCCTTCATGAAGATGAATGACTTTGAGTAATTTTCTTCACCTTTCACAGAGTATTACGAGTATTTAAAACCATTTATTTTCATTTTTATTTTAAATTCTCTTACATTTATTGATTTCAGGTAAATGTGGTTATTAATTAGTACTTATAATCTTTTTTTAGATAAATTTTATTTCTTTGGAAAAACTTTTCGAAATGTTTTTAATTGTTCTCAATAACTATAAAATTTTCAATTTTTCAGTAAATTTAAAATTCTACTCCAAGAAATGGAAAAAGTACCTATATAGAAGATATACAAATTGCCGACATTTTCAAGAATTAGTTCGTTATTATAAAAGTTTAAGACTACTATTAACTAGATTCTGGAATTTGAAGTTTTTTTTAGAATAGCACTCTCGAGAGTAATTTGTATTCGCCTATCACAAGTGCTACCGACATTTACGATTCCCAATGCAACAGGCGGGGAACAACTTTTTCTCGAATTTAAGTTTTTTAGACTGGTAACTGAGACAATAAAAAAATACGTTTTTACAGGCAAAAAAGTGTGACGTTAAAGGATAATTAAAAGTTTTGCAATTTTACTTAAAAACTTTGAAAACAATGCAACTTTTTACTAGGAAGCAATTTTTGTTCAAAGGCTTTTTCCATCGTGGAAAATAAAGTCTAGAGTTAAATAACCAAGTCTCTCTGTGTATAAATAAGTCGGAAATCTGGGATCAAATTGAGTAGCGCACGCTTTGAATATCATCAAAGTGGAACCACCTCGGTTTAAATTGAGTAACGGTTAAAACGTATCAACCAAGTTCAAGTTTAGTTTTTCAAAAAAACCGGATAATATTGTTAAATAATGAAAAGTTATGTAAAAATGTAAGAAATATAATAATTATTTGATGTGAATAACATATTAGACTCAATACTTGTTTGCGTAGTCGCGTATTAAACTGGCAAATATTTTGAGGTTATAAACATGAAAACATGAGTTTTAATAGCAGAAGCGTTGCCAACTTCATAATGCGGAATTTATTAAAACTATTGGCGCCACTCAAAAGCTTAAATTATGGCACTAAATTTGAACAATTATAGTTAATTTTAATTTCTTATTATTAATATTTAAATATAAGTAATAATAATTAATATTTGTTGACAAAAAATTACTAAATGTTTATGTAGGTGCAGAAAGTGTTTTAGTATTTTTTAAATATTGAAAAAAATATTTGTAATTTCAAATACCGTCAACTGGAGCTATTTTGTGCACAAAACCGCTCTTTTTTCACTCTATGCTTTGTTAAAATTCAGAATTTGAAAAAATAAAGAATTGAACTTTTCAGTTATGTTGTAGACATCCTTCTGAAGGTGTCCTATGAGTTAGCCGACAAGAAAAAATTTTTTGTCTGAGTTATAGAAACTCAAAGTTGTGCACAAAATAGCCCCACGGATGGGGCTATTTTGTGCATCAAAGTTTGTTTATTTATAAAGATGGGTAAAAAATTTTTTTTACTGTTTTTACTGTATGATGTATTTTTTCTAGATATTCTAGAGTGTAATAAATAAAAACAAAGTTAAAAATATTTTTTTTTGTAGTAATTGTTTAACTAATTTGAAAGTAAAACTTTGGAATTTTACAAAAATGGAGATTTACAAAAAAAGTTATTTTTTCAAGTAAATCTTACTTAATAAAACTTCTACTACATTTCTTGAGTTATTTTAAGAAAAAAAGTTACAAAATTAACTTGAAAAGCATGTAATTATTAAAGTTACATTTTTGAGGTTTTTAAGGCACCGTGTGTAAATTTTAAATTTTATGCTTATTTCTCGGTTTTTATAACAAAAATAAAATAAATATGTTCTAAAACTAAATTATAAAGTATTTTTTATTAACTACGAAACCGATTTTTGAAAAATAATTTATTTTAAAGAATGCACAAAATAACCCACCAAATTCTGATTTTTTAGTTTTTTACACTTTTTTCTTAAAATATGCAATAAAAAGTTAGCGCATCACGTATACACCATCACAACTAAATTGTCAACAAGTATTATTAATACACTTTTAAACACTTTTAAACTTCCGGAGATCTAAACAGAATTTTGAGACCTTTGAAAATTTTCAGCTCGATTTTCACGACTTTACGATTTTTTTTCTGATTTGTGATAAAGAATTAAGTAATTTCATTTAGTACTCTCTGTAGTCTATATATCAGAAAATATTTATACCAAATAGCAAACTTAAACAACTATGTATAAAGATTTTATTCATTAAAAACCTCGCGTGCACAAAATAGCCCCATGGCGCACAAAATAGCCCCACTTGACGGTATATTATTCTAATTCTATAACTTTTATATTACAAAAAAATGTGAATTATATTATCTAAATATTAAAGATTAATTGCAAAAACATTATAAAACTGATAATTTGAATATTATTTGTTGATTTAATCTTTTAATTTTTGTACATTTCTTCGGTTATAAATTTGTTATAAAAATAATTTTATCACAACATTCTAGTAATAAAGCTGTGAATGTTAATTTAAAATTAATTGAATTACAATATTATATGTAACATAAATTTTTATTATATTCATAAAAGTATATAGAAATGTAAAATTAAATAAACACTTAAGTAAAATTTTTAGAAAAGTATAAAATTCACCAAGCTACGGATCAACTTTGAGAAACAAAGGAATTGCTTTAGTCGCATTATAATATAGAAAGTAAAATAAATTGCAAGTACCTTTTTTCGTAAAAATGATTCAAGTCCGATTTATAAGTACTCTTGATTCTCAAAAATTAGGAAAAAAATCTCAGAAAACAAATTTTAAAAAAATTGTATGAATTCGGGGTTATAAAACTTATTTTAATTCAGATGTGGAAAAAAATTTTTGGCTTAAAATCGTCAAAAACTTTCAATTATTTTTAAAAACAAACTCTTCAAAAAAAAAAAATTTAATTCAAATAATTTAAAAAAAAATTGAAAAACAAAATTGGTAAATATTTCAAATACTTTTAAAAATTTTAATTGAAAAAATATATAACTTTTTTAAATAAAAAAAGTGGTTACATATTTTTGTTATTTATTAAACATTTCTATAATTATAACTAATAGGGAAAATGTATCTTTTGTAAAAAAAAACGAATATTCATTACTTAGAACTTATCGACTTTATCAGAAATTTTAATTATACATATTCTTCTTAACATTTCAAATTAGTATTGATTGTGACTTTTTAATTTATGTATTTTTTATATCTATACTTCTATGCATTCTTCATTAATAAATAAATCAATAAATAATTTAAACTCTTTATATTTGCTTGACAGTACAAGTATATAAACAACTGCTAAAAGAAGGTTATGTCCGCAAGTATAAGTTAAGACTCTTCCGTAAGATGTCGCAATATGTAAAAGCTGCACATGTTACCAACTTAGAAATCTAAAAAATTTAAATTGCAGTATAACCTAACCTGACCCTTTATATTGTTCAGGATCATTTTGAGTAACTTGAAGTTTCTCATTACTCAATTTGAAACCCCATACTCAAAATGAGTTGCATCAAATGTAAATTTAGGTTTTTTCAGAGTTGAAACGCAACATTAATATTATCAAATTAATATCAAAGGTCAATAGATGTCAATATAGACGAGAGAATTAAAATTTATGATGATAAAATGTGTATAGGTAGTGTGATGAGGTAAAATGTTACCTTGCACAACGTTTTAAAATTAATTCTAAAAAAACATTAATAAACACCAGTCTGGAATCATTTTTGGTTTTGACTGATGTACAGTCGGGTGTAAGCTTGGCGACTTGTGCCTTATTATTTTGAGCTTGCACTCTGAAATCAAACAAAATTTTTATTTAATTTATTTTTCAATTGTTTATTTTAAATAATTCCTTAGTTTTGATTAAATCTTTATTTTAGTTCAATTGATGTTGAATCTAAAAATTTGTTAATTGATCTCAATTATTTAATTATTAATAATTTTACCTGCCAACGTGCCAATCTGGAATTACTGTTATTGTTGACAACAACAACTATTATTTACAAAAACCTGTTCTTTAATTTTGCACGTGGTCCTGACAAAAATGCCAGGGCCAGAAGACGAGGTTAGCGGTCATTGTTTTTATCTTTCACAACAACTTGCAGACGACGGAGATACAGGGGTGGGTAGACGAGACCGACACTTCGCCGCGCAATCAGGGTTGTGCACGTAAAATACATTAGGTAAATTACATAGGTTTTCTACGTATAATACATGCGTATTATACATGAAAAATTGGAAATTAAGAGGGAGTGGGGGATTTTATACGTATAATACATGGTTTTCTACATTATGTAAAATACGTATTATACGTAAAAAACCTCGAGTGACGCGTCACTGCACAACCCTGCGCGCAACAGAGTTTGGTCGCTAGCGGTTGCTACGCAACGGTGACGGATCTCGGCGTAACTCTGAACTTGAAACGATTGTGTCCCTGGCTTGTCGCGCTAAGGAGTGATTGTGTCAGAAGTGTGGCTTGACGACGAGGCGTTCAGCCAGATTATTCTAGACTGGTGCGTCGTTTGAGACGATTAAGTGTCATTTATTAAAGATTGGACTTTTTGTCGATGTTGGAGTCGGTTCTCCGAACAATTTTGTAAAATATTCGAGTCTATGTTCAATGTGCGTCTATTGTATAATTGTATTCGATTTGCGATGCGGCCGACTATTTTTGTAAACATTCCGATACATAAAATTAATAAATGTCAATTTATAGTGAATCTTTAAAATTCGTATTTGTGCTGCTCCTTTCTCTCCACTCTCCGGAAAGTTAGTCGTGGTTTGTTGTTTTAATTTTGTTTGATTTGATTTATTTTACTAGTCTATTATTTTATTATTTTTGTGGTTTAGTTATTTCTCATTAAAATAACTTGGTGCGGTATATTTATTTTTATATTGTTTATTGGTTTATTAAATATTAAAACATTACACAGTTAAAAAGTATAAACATTAAACATAATGTGAAAGAATGCGTCATAGTATTTTGTTAATTATATATAAAACTTTTTTTATTTACCAAGATCCCAATCTTTGTCATGTTGCAATCTTTCAGTTTCTGCAATGACAAACCAGATGCAGGCCAACCAGTGAGCAACCAGAGTGAAGAAAATCATAAGTAATAAAAGTATCATTGCACTGTATTGGGAGTATCTATCCATTTTTTGCAGAAGACGAGCCAGTCTTAATAATCTGGTCAGTTTCACCAGATGGATGTGGCTTTGACCTGATTCCTGTAAAGAACAAAAGGATCTCTATATTTTACCTGAATTATAAACACAAAGGAACAGAGATTTTAAATTTATAATAAAATTGCACAGATGCGCCCGTAAAGTTTCAAAAAGGATCATTTCATCATAAACATGCTTTATATGTTCTTCCATTTTCATACAAGTTTTGAATTAATCTGTCTCATGAAAACATTCTCCAAAGTTGCAAAAGATATGTGAAACTCTATATTGTCCTTTAATACTCAATTTTGCTCTACCTTTATAAAATTTCGTCTCTCAACTCATGCTTTCAAAATTCGATTTTCCACATTAGTTTTTACTAAACTATAATGTGTTTTACTAAACTAAAACAGTTAGAAAGTAAACTTTTTCTAAATTCATTTCAGGAGTGTAAAAACAAAATTTTGCAACTGTTATTAATTAAAATACTTAACGAAAAAGAATAAAAAATGAGTAATAAGTATTTTTATGGTTTCTTTCGAGTACCTTTCGTATAATTTTCAAGATATGTACTTGAAAAGTGAAACTAAATACTTTTAGCTATATTATCTATTAGATTTGGAAGGATTGAAAGACAAAATTCACTGGGTAATATAATTGTTAACCTATTTTAGTTTTCTTTCTTCTTTGCCTTATTTTTCCATACAAAATGAACAAATTTTTCTTAAATTGACTAGAAAATTTTAATAAAAAGAGAATACCTAATTATTTTTATTATTATTATCTAATGTCAATAAACTTTTATTTGAAAACAAAACGTCTGCACTACTGGCCAATCTTGTGGGACCACTTACAGAAATGGGATTAAAAAGATGACAGTTTTAAAATCTTGATAACTCTGTTAGATATTCGCGAATTTAAAATTTTAATAGACCATTGGAAAGCTTATAAAATTTCCCGTTATATGGTCCTATTATAAACCTTTTTTGATTAATAGAAACGGAGATTCAATGTGATAAAGACAGGTGAATTTTTCGCCTTTTGGTAATTTTCATTGTTCAAGTTTGGTGAACTGCATTTTCTAGAAAAGTAATTGGAAACATTTGAAACTAAGCTAAATTAAACCTTGAACTATTAGCTTTAAAATAAGCCAAAGAAAATTAAAATGTCGTGACTGGTTTAAAAGTTATAAGTAAATATATGATAAGAAAAAACGCATTACATTTCAATACATTGCAAATAGACGGAGAGTGGAGGGAACAAAGGAATTGTTGCGTTTTGTTCTTTATACACATTTACTTATAACTTTTGATCTGGTCAAGATATTTTAATTTTCTTTGGCTTATTTTAAAGCTAATATTTTAATTTTCTTCGGCTTATTTTAATTTAAAGCTTATTAATTTAATTAAACTTATTTTATTTTAAAGCTAATAGCTTTAAAATAAGCCAAAGAAAATTAGAATATCTTGACCAGATCAAAAGTTATAAGTAAATGTGTATAAAGAACAAAACGCAACAATTCCTTTGTTCCCTCCACTCTCCGTCTATTTGCAATGTATTGAAATGTAATGCGTTTTTTCTTATCATATATTTACTTATAACTTTTAAACCAGTCACGATATTTTAATTTTTTTTGGCTTATTTTAAAGCTAATAGTTCAAGGTTTAATTTAGCTTAGTTTCAAATGTTTCCAATTACTTTTGTAGAAAATACAGTTCACCAAACTTGAACAATGAAAATTCCCAAAAGGCGAAAAATTCACCTGTCTTTATCACATTGAATCTCCGTTTCTGCTAATCAAAAAAGCTTTAGAATAGAACCATTTATCGGCAAATTTTATAAATTTTCCAATATTTTATAAAAAAAACTTTCATTTAGCTAATATTTGACAAAGTTAACAAAATTTTAAGACTGTGATGTTTTTAATCCTATTTTTGAAAGACGACCCACAATTTTGGCCGAAGTGTAGTAACCCTTTTTTCCCCAATTTGATAGTCAGTTTACTAAAATTAGATCGCGATTTTAGTAAATAATTATCTATAAATTTTTAGGAAATTATCAATCACTCCGTGTCAATAAAACACACAGATCTTTTTAAACGTTTCGGCAGCTATGCTGTCCTCATCAGAAACTAAAATAATGTTTTTATTAATAAACATTATAAACAAAATATACAAAAAATACGAAGAATATTTTTTACATTAAAAAATTAGTTTATAAAAGTGAAATTACCATTAAAAGATTTGTTATAAAATATATATATATATTAAGTACAATCATTATAAAGTCAATAGACCGAGTGATTCATCGAGTGATAAACTCATTTAAAATAATTATCTATAAAGTTTTTTCGTGAATTGGTTAGGTCTTATTATCAAATTTTCTTTATGTGTAATTAAAATATCATATTTCCTGTCCAATTCCGGTTTAAGAAATAAGAACATATTAACACGTCACACTAAGAAAATAATTACTTAGAATAATGACTAGTTGATAAGAATTGTAGATACTTTGGTTGTTAGATGTCAACAATATGACTATAAAAGGCCCGTAACATTGTTTATTATAAACAGAAGTTTAAACAATTGAATTGCTTAAACGTAGCGTCAAATTTGAAAAAAAATGTCTCGACTAACAATTACGTTCAGTTTGATTACGATTTCGGTATTATTCGTAATATGTGGAGGACAAAGTAATTACTGTCAAATTTGTCCAACTCATACTATGTGCAAACCACATGTAAGTTAATGGATAATTTTTACTTTTTTTGAGAAAACAAATTTTGTTTTTTGTGTTAAAAAAATTTTCTTTACAGTTTCTTAGTTTTTTTTTTAAAACTAGATAACCAATTGTATTTAATTTTAAACATTGAACGTATATTTCTTTTAAAAAACAGTTTTTCAAATTTTCTAACAAATTTAATTTTTTCTTTTCTTTTTGAGTAAAAACTCAGCCAAAAAAATTATATTAAAAATTATAAAATTACATTCTTTTTAAGTACAATAGTCCAAATTGCCAAAATAGAAAATACGGGCTTACACAAGAAGAGAAGAATAGAATTGTTGCGGAACATAATAGATACCGACAATTGGTAGCTTCCGGAAATGAAAAACGGGGAAGCCCAAATGGTCCACAACCAAAAGCGAAATCTATGCCAAATCTTGTAAGATACTTTTAAATTATTATTATTGAGTTATAAATTAAAAGAGTATATTAAAAAACGCACATAATTAATATTTTTAATTTAAACAAAATATTTTATTTGGTATCAATTGTTTTAAAAATTATGAAACAAATAGAATATATAGCTAATAAATAAATAACTAATAATTAGTATCAAGGAACTCGAAAAAAATTGTTTTAAAACTTTTTTTTTCCTTGTAAAACATTCTAATTTTAAGAAACATTTTAAAAAATCCCAGAAATTATAGCTCTTGTTCTCTTAATACATAAATGAATAAATTTAATTTAATCATTTTATATAAAAAGACATGGGATGATGAAATAGCCAAAATAGCACAAACACAGGCCAATTCATGTATTTATGCTCATGATCAATGCAGAAATGTCAGTAAGTGTTTACAATTATTTTATAAAAATTTTTTATTTTTAGAAAAAAAATGTAGAGTGTTTGCTTTTTCATAGAGCAAGTATTTAAATATAGTTTACACCTTTGAGTTACGTATTTTTTACATGAAGAAAATTAATTTTTCCTCAAAAAAGAAAATATATTTTGATTATTTTTTATTAAACAAATTGAAAAACGGTTTACAATTATTTTTGTCTTGGAAGCCAACAAAGATTTTTTTAGATAATAGAGTATTAAAACGAAATCTAACAAAATCAACTTAAGAACTCTTTTTTAATTTTATTATAATATGTTATACCCCAAAAGGTCAAGCATTATAAATATAGAACGATTAAATATATTTTTCCGTTATAAAAAATACCTAATCAGGTATTTAACACTTTTATAACATTCTTTTGTCATTTTCAATAAATTTTTGAAGTTTTAATCAAAAAATTAATTTTGCACACAAGAATGTTAACAGAAGAAATTTGCTAATAATGAAAATTTGTAAAAAATCGGAAGAGGTATAATTATTGAAAATTTTGAAAATAAAATTGTAAGAGTTGTAAAATTGCTTTAGTGCAATAATTTCCTATTTTTAGAACGTTTCCAAGTCGGACAAAATATTGCCGAATGGCCAAGCGTTAAGGGTCAACCGCCACATAAAATAGAAGATTTAATAAAATTGTGGTACGATGAAGTAAAATTGTTTAATCCTAATAGTGTGGAAAAATTCGTGTAAGTAAAAATATACTTAATTTATAAAATAAAAATTTAGTTTTCTATATGAATTAAAATTTAATTCACAATTACATTACACTGAAAAAAATGTTTAGTCATATTAACAAAAATTTTGTTAGCTCAACCAAATTTTTAGTCATAGCAACAAAAATTTGGTTGGCTCAACCAAATTTTTGTTGATATGACTAAACATTTTTTTCAGTGTAGGATATAATGTAATAATATAAATAATTAATAAAAAAAAATAAACTGAAAATAATAAATATTTAATTATAATTATAAATGTTTAAAAAATAACTTCTATTGAAATTTTAGGAAATTGCATCCTCATTATAATTTTTTTTGTTATTGTATAAGCAGTTATTTCAAAATTTGATAAAATTAATTTTATTTGATTAGAACTTTGCATTAGTTTCAGGTTATGTTGATCTGTGATTGATTATGTAAATTGTTCATTATCAATAAATACATTGTTTTTTGCAGTTTTAGTAAGAAAACTGGGCATTATACACAACTGTTGTGGGCACAAACAAACAAAATTGGCTGTGGTTATGTGGATTATTTGAAGGGACAATATTACACTGTTTATCTTGTTTGTAATTATGGTCCTTCTGGAAATATGAGAGGAGGAAAAGTTTACGAAGTCCGTCGTTAAGTTCCTTTAAATTTATACAACTTTATTCTCTCATAGTCTGAAAAAAAAATTAGTGAAAATTTTTTCTAATTCGAAATAATAACTGACTTTTTGACACAAATTAATTAATGTTGCAAAAAGTAAATAACTAATTCGAATTTGGAAAATTTCTCACCAATTCAGAATTTGAGAATTGAAAATAAAACAGGAATTTTATGAAGTGAAAAAACTTTGTTCGTATGTGGACAATGTCTTAACATTTAGATCCATTTTTATCAAAGATTTGTATTATGTGTTATAATAAATTCGGCAGAATTATTGTTTCAAAAGAGAAAAATTTGTTATTTTTAAAATCCATTACATGTAAAACAGAAAATAAATTTTATCTGAATTGAAAATTTACTATTTATTTTCTCAACTAATTCACTTGAAGACTGTATTGTTCGCCCTGTGGAATTCCATTTGGCAAAATTACAGACAAAAAATAAATTTCTTAATAAGAACGTGGATAAATGAATTTATAATTCGAAGAAAAAGATTAACATTTTTGCAAAGATAATTGAAGTCGTAGAAAAAAACTGTTAAAAATTAAAGAAAATTTTAAATAATTTAAATTTTATTTTTCTTAAAGCTTGAATTAATTGATTTTTAATCAATTTCTGCAATTTTTTCAATTATTTTTTACAAATTTTTATTATTATTTTCTTCAATTAACAATTACTTCTATCATTTATTTTTTTATTAAATATATTTTTTAATTACTTTTTGTCTTTTTCATTTATTTTTTGATTAATTTTCTAATTATTTTATTATTTATCTCAAATTGTAGTTATGTTTTTAATTTAAAATTATTTTCATCATTCTGCAATTATTTTTTTTTAATACAAATATATATTGTAATTTTTTCAATTATTTTTAACAAACTATAATTATTATTTTCAATTTTTAATTATTATTATTGCTTTGCAAATATTTTCACAAGTTTTTTATTACTTTCATTGTTCTTCAATTAATTTCCTAGATTTTAAAATATTTTTCTCAAATTTTAATAATTTTCTTGAAACTTCAAACTTAGAACATTCAGTTTTGAATGGAAATAGTCTTCACTGAGAGAAATAGATGTTACGGGGTACCATCTAGATGATAGCAGATACCATATCTGATCTTAAATATACGGACAAGAATCTAGATGGTACGGGATAGCATCTGGATGGTACGATGTAGCATCTAGATGGTACGGTGTAGGCTATTTCTCTCAGTGTTGATATTTTTATTTTATATAGATATGTAGATAACACATTTGTTTGTTTACCTAATGATAAAATTCCAGATTTATTTAATGCATTTAACAATTATAATAATAATTTGAAATTTCCAGTAAAATTGGAAAATAATGACAGTCTTTAGTTTTTAGACGTCACAATAATAAAAACAGAATCAGGCCAACTGATTACTAATTGATTCAGAAAATCAACCTATTGAGGTAGATTTCTGAATTTTTTGTCGTGTCATCCTTTTGAACAAAAAACAGCAATTGTAAAAAATTTGGTTGATAGAGCAATTAAACTTTCTCATCCGAAGTTTTGGGAAATTAATTTAAATTTAGTAAAAAAATTGTTACACTACAATCATTATCCTAATGAAATTAGTGATAAATATATTAAAAAAAGGCTTTATAAAATTAGGGTAAAACAAAAAGATAAACAAATTGATATAAATAATGATATTAAAAATGAATTTTGCCAAGATAATACAATAGAAATTCCTTATTATGGTCAAATTTCTAAAGAAATAGAATCTCAATTAAAAAAATATAAAATAAGTACAATTTTTAAAGTTACCAGTATGTTAAAAGAATTTTTTGATACAAAAGTTAGACAAATTAGAAAAGAAAAATGTAGTTTAAAAATTAAAGTCTAAAAATTGTAAACCATCCTATGTAAGACAAACTAGTAGATTATTGAAAGTTAGAGTTAATGAACATAGATTTTTTTTACATTTTGTCATTTTTAGTTATTTTTTAATTCATATTCTAATTTTTTTTATTATTTAACTCTAATTTCAGTTTTTTTTTAAATTTACAATTATTTTTATCATTCTGCAATAATTTTCTTTTATTACAAATTTATGTTGTAAATTTGTCAATTAGTTTTCACAAATTAAAATTATTTGTTTCAATCTTTATTATTTTTATTACTTTGCAAATATTTTCTCGATTATTTTATTATTTTCAATATTCTTCAATTAATTTAATAGATTTTAAAATATATTTCGCAAATTTTAATAATTTTCTTCAATTTTAAGTTATTTGTACTATTCCGCAATAAAAACCCTAAATTTTCAATAATTTATCTCATTTTTCAATTATTTTTTTCAATTTTCATTTTCTTTTTGCAATTATTTTCTCCACCTTTTAATTAGATATATTTATTATTTTTTAATTAATTCCTAAATTTTCATTTATTATCTCAAATCTCACAATGAGTTATTGCATTCACTGTTTAATGTTTTAAACATTCTTAAATTATTTTTTTCAAATTTCAATTACTTCGTCAATTTTAAATTATTTTTTTCATTTTTAATAATTTTCACAATTTTTTTATTATTTTGAATAATTGTTGATTAATTCCAAAATTTCAATTTTTTATCTCACATTTCCATTATTTTTTTTATTAAAATTCTGTTGGATTTTAATTATATCTATATTCAAATATGTACACGATACGCGGGTGATGTTAATACATTTAACTGCCGCCACCTAGTGGCCACTTTTGTCTTTGTACTATTCTAATGAATATGTAGAATTGTGTGCATCGTGGAAGTTTTCGGTAATCTGAATCTTATTAATAAATCCTCAGTTATAGTTCTTTTATTCGAGATCGTTGTTTTAATTAACCACCACTGTTATCTGCTCAATAGGTTATGGGCTCAGATCGATAAATTGGGAAATCGTGATCGATGGAAATAAAGCGTGTGTTGGCAAGTGAATTTTGAGGTTAACCGCGTGGAAACTTTTTGAAGCAAAAATGAGTGCGTCGGGCTTTGCAAGGATCGAAACTCTTAGAAAAGATAATTTCGATACTTGGAAGATGCAGATGGAGGCGCTTTTAATTAAAAACGATGCATGGGACTTTGTGCGTGGGACAAATGTGAAACCTGAAGTTGTCGAGGGAAACGCGGCATCGGCCGCGGCTGTAAAAGAATGGGAAACCAGTGACAATAAAGCAAAGTCCGACATTATTCTTTCCGTAAGTCCTTCAGAATTAAAGCAAATAAAAGGATGTACATCTTCGCGTGAGGTGTGGTTAAAACTTGAAGGCATATATCAATCCCAAGGACCAGCGCGGAAGGCAACTCTTTTAAAGCAATTAATTTTGCAACGTATGAATGAAGAAGACGACGTGCGCGAACACATACGCAAATTTTTTGACGCAGTCGACAAACTTAGTGAGATGGAAGTCGAAATAAACCCCGATATGCTCGCTATTCTTCTATTGTATAGTTTGCCTAAAAACTTCGATAACTTTCGGTGCGCGATAGAGTCCCGGGACACATTGCCAACGCCTGAAACGCTTCGCATCAAAATAATAGAAGAAAATGATGCTCGGAAAAGTGACGTGAACAGTGGAATTCAAAACGCTATGGCCGCGAAAAATCGTTGGAATCCGAACAGAAATAAATCGGGAAATAGTGAACCTAAAGGAAGTGATTTTAAATTTCGGTGCCATCACTGCGGAGTGATTGGTCATAAAGCAAAAGATTGTCGAAAGACGAAAGAAAAATCCCGATTTAGTGCAAATACATTCGAAGATGTTGTAGTGTGTGTAAGTGAGAATTTCTCTGGTACCGAATCATCACTTATCTCAGAAGTCGAAAATCGTGATGAAATGTGGTGTTTGGACAGTGGTTCGACGTCTCATTTATGCAAAAGACTGGAACAATTCGTGGAAATAACGGACCAAGTGAATGGAAAGGTCGATTTAGCAACTACTGGTGCATCTTCACAAATCGTCGCAAAAGGTAAAGTGTCATTTACAACTGACATAAGTGGAAATAAAAAGAATGTCACTTTACAAAACACCCTTCATGTCCCTGAACTTCGCACAAATCTAATGTCAGTTGGAAAAATGACTGATAACGGTTGCGAAGTGACATTCAAAAAGCATTGTGCAACAGTTGTTGGCGCGGACGGTAAAACAAAATTAGTGGCGGAACGTATCAACGGGTTGTATTTCGTGCGCGGTAAAGAGCAACCATCATGCAATGTCGCTTCAAGTGATTCGAAAATTTCATCAGACTCGTCGAATAAACTCATGCAGTGGCACCGTCGTCTGGGACACCTAAATTTCAAAGATCTCTTAAATTGTAGTCGTAAGGGGACTCTTCTAGGTATGAATCTCGAAAAATGCAAAGAGAGCTTAAAGTGTGACATTTGCTTCGAAGGAAAAATGACAAGATCTCCCTTCCCCAAGGCCACGGAAAGAAAGAGTGAAATATTGGACTTAATCCATTCGGACGTGTGCGGGCCAATGAAACTAGAATCTGCAGGAAAAGCGAAATACTTCGTCACGTTCATTGACGATAAGTCTCGATGGTGTGAGGTGCGCTTCTTAAAGAAGAAAAATGAAGTTTCCAAGTGCTTTGAAAATTTTAAGGAAATGACTGAAACTCAACAGGAAAGAAGAATTAAATGCTTGCAATCCGACAATGGGACAGAATTTTTGAACAAAGAATCGGAAGAATTTTTAAAAAGAAACGGCATTTTACGAAGACTAACCGTTCCAAACAATCCCGAGCAGAACGGAGTCGCGGAGAGGAAAAATCGAACTCTCCTCGACATGGCAAGGTGTTTACTGATACAGTCTGATTTACCGTCTTGTTTCTGGGGAGAAGCGGTTCTAACCGCCAACTATTTAAGAAATCGATGTCCTAGCAAAACATTAAATGGAAAGACGCCGTACGAAATCTGGACTGGAAAAACACCAGACGTGAGCCATCTGCGAGAATTTGGTTGCAAGGTACTCTTCCTGGATCGAGCACCTGGACTAGGGAAATTCGATAAACGATCCAAGGAAGGAAGATTTCTTGGTTATTCGGAGCAGTCGAAAGGGTACAGAGTTTGGAACGTAAAGGACAAGAAAATTGAAATTACGCGAGATGTCACTTTCTTTGAGAACTCCAAAATTCATTTAGAGGATTATGAAGAATTTATCCCAGAGGAATACAGATTTAATCATCAGGAAGCTGCAGAATTTCCTCAAGTCTCAACCCAAGACGTAGATATCGAATTCAAATCCGTGGAACTTCCTATTAATGGAGAAAGGCCAATAGAAGATGAAGAGATCGGGAGTAGTTCTGAAGACAGTGCCAACGTCGAAGAACTTGAAGATGATAACCAGGAGATTAACATACCTGCAGGAACTGGCAGAGGTCGCGGAAGACCAAAAAGGATTTTGTCCGGACTAAGGGGGAGACCACGCAAACAGTATCAAGAGCCACGCATAAATACCGCTTACTCGGAAGCTGAAATTGTCAACTTGGCTGAAATACCCCTTAGAGACGCTTTATTGGGATCGGATGCCGAGGAGTGGAATCATGCTGTGGCCAAAGAAGTAAAATCACTCATTGGGAACGAGACATGGAATTTAATCGATCGTCCACCTGACGAGGAAATCATTGGAAGTCGTTTTGTATTGAGGAATAAGTTCAAGCCAGATGGAACATTGGAACGAAGAAAGGCTCGTCTTGTAGCTCAAGGGTTTTTCCAGAAACCTGGGGTTCATTTTAATGAAACCTTTGCCCCCGTAGCTTGCTTAGGTTCCATTCGATTATTAACAGCTGTGGCAGCTGATAGAGGAATGCAGATCCATCATTTGGATGTAACTACAGCTTACCTGAATGGGATCCTTGAGGAACGTGTTCTCATGGAGGTTCCGGAACTTCTGACGAAAGGATTGGAAATCATCGTCGGATCCAAGGGAACCAAAAGTGAACTTTTCAGAAAGGCCAAAACAATGCTGACTGAACTCGAAGCCGGAGATAAAGTTTGCCATCTAAAGAAATCTCTTTACGGTCTGCGACAAGCTGGAAGAAGTTGGCACACTAAACTTGACAGTGTTCTGCGACGACTGGGAGCTACGCCATCTAATGCAGATCCATGTGTCTACTTTCAAGGTAAAGGTGAAAACATAGTTATAATTGTAGTTTACGTCGATGACACCCTTGTCATTTCAAAAAATGTAAATAAAATAATTGAATTGAAGGGGTGTTTATCAAGAGAGTTCGAAATCAAGGATCTAGGTGAAGTTTCTTACTGCCTGGGAATTGAATTCGCTCGAGAAGGAGATAAGATCAGCATGAGCCAATCTGGTTACATCAGGGAATCATTAAATCGCTTTGGAATGAGTGATTCGAAACCTATATCCACCCCGATGGACGCAAACGTCAAATTGAGTAAATCGAAAGAGGAAGCTGATGTTGAGAGAGCGAAATTACCGTACAGAGAATTGGTTGGTGCCTTGATGTATCTGGCTGTGGCCACCAGGCCAGATATCGCCTATGCAGTCAGCACCCTAAGTCAGTTCAATTCTTGCTACGATCAATCGCACTGGGCAGCCGCTAAACGGATCCTTCGGTACTTAAAAGGAAGTATCAACCTCGGATTAGTATTCGAACCAGACGTCAGTCCACTGAGAGGATACGTAGATGCTGATTGGGCAAGCTGTGTGGATGACAGACGCTCTTACACCGGATTCACTTTTGTCTTGAGCAACAGTCCGATATCTTGGGACGCTAAAAAGCAGAGGACAGTGGCTCTTTCATCTACAGAATCCGAATACATGGCCCTAAGTGAAGCCACGAAAGAAGAAGCAGTTTTCATGCGGAGTTTTCTGGAGGAGATCGGATCCAGACAACCTAAGGTCGTAATTCTGAACGACAATCTGGGAGCCAAGAGACTTGCAGAGAACCCAGTTTTTCACGCTAGAACGAAACATATTGACGTCAGACACCATTTCGTTCGCCAGGCCATTAGAGAAAAGTTGATCATCGTCGACCATGTTTCAACGGAGGAAATGGGAGCTGATGTCATGACTAAAGCATTGCCAAGAATGAAGCATGAGAAGTGTTTGAACATTTTGGGTTTAAAAATCATTGATTAATATGTTTTCTTTTTCTCATTTATCATCCACGTTTCGAGGAGGAGTGTTGGATTTTAATTATATCTATATTCAAATATGTACACGATACGCGGGTGATGTTAATACATTTAACTGCCGCCACCTAGTGGCCACTTTTGTCTTTGTACTATTCTAATGAATATGTAGAATTGTGTGCATCGTGGAAGTTTTCGGTAATCTGAATCTTATTAATAAATCCTCAGTTATAGTTCTTTTATTCAAGATCGTTGTTTTAATTAACCACCACTGTTATCTGCTCAATAAATTCAGATCATTTCTATAATGTTATATTTATTTTACTCAATTTAAAATTCTTGAAATCATGTTATAATAAGGTACTTTCTTTTACTTCACAAATATTCTGTATTCTTTAAAATTATTTGTCTAAAATTACAATTAATATCTACACAAATTTAAACTATTTTTATCATTTTTTAAAAATTTTCTTCAATGATTCTCATTATTTTTTAATTTTGCCCTTAAATTTTAAATTCAAAATTTCCGCAAGTTTCAATTAATTTTTTTATTTTTTTTAAATAAAACCTTTTCAGTTTAAATTATTTTCTTCGTTATCAAATTAGTTTCATTATTTCTTAATTAAAATATAAATATACCCAAACTTGAGAACAGATTTCATTATGCAGATCTTTTGTTTTTGTTTAAAGTGATCAATGGTAATGTAAATAGTTCTGCGGTTCTGTCTACCATCAATTTTTCTGCTCCGAAAAGATCACTGAGAACAGTATTACCTTTTTATACTCCTCTAACTAAAAAAAACTTTGCTAAAAATTCTACATCATTGCGCCTTTGTACTAAAGGAATACTAAAGGAAAGGAATACTAAAGGAATTGTCATAGACTGGATTTTTTTAATAATAATCTAGCAAAGTTTGTTAACTCTTTGCGACATTTGTTCTTCAATACCAATAATAACGTGGCCTAATGTTATAAGTTTAAAACAATTTTTGTATTTTCTTAATGGGTTTATTGACCCGTATGTATTTTCAAATAAATAAAATAAATAAGTAAATTAACTTTTAATTTCTTTGGTCATTTTTCAATTATTTTTACAAAATATGATTTTCGATTTTCAAATAGTAATCTTTTTCTTCAAATTACAATTAATTTCTTCAGTATCGAATTATTATTGTTAATTTGTAATGTGAAATAATGGATTAACATAACTCATGAAATTTGTTAATTTAATTATCAATTTCACTATTTTCATCGTTTTCCATAATTATTTTTCAAATAATTTTCAATATTAGAAAACTTGTTTCAATTTCCATCAATTTTTATTAAATTTTTATTTATTGTTTTTATATTTTAGTTGTGTATTTTTCAAGTACCTATTTGAATGATGTTCTTCGATTTTCAATCACTTTCTTTTATATCAAATAAAGTCTGTAATTGTCTCAATTTTTTTTCTTAAATCTCCAATTATTTTTCTCCTTTTTCAAGTAGTCTTGTTTATCTTAAACATATTCTGTAATTTTTACAATTTTTTTTACAAATTTTTATTAAATTCTTCAATTTTTAGTTATTGTCAAACTTTATTAATTCCTTAATTAAATTCCTAAATTTTCAATTATTTATCTCATTATTCAATTATCTTTTTGAATTTTAAAGTTCTTTTATCTTTTTGCAATACTTTTCTCAACCTTTTAATTAAATATATTAATTATTTTTCAATTAATTTCGTTAATTTTCATTTATTATCTTAAGTCTAAGTTATTGTATCCACTTTTCACTGTTTTAATCATTTTTCAATTATTGCTCTCAAATTTTAATCGAGTTCGTCAATTTTTAATTTTTTTTTTTAATTTGTAATGATTTTTACAAATTTTATATTATTATGATTATTTGTGTACTAAGTCCAAAAATGTACTCGAAACCAAATAAATTGTCAACTTTTGCGTTAAAATAATTACGCTAATTAAAGAAACTCTTTAATTTATTTTTGTTTTATCCCCCCCCCCCCCGCGGTCAATATTAAGTGTGCAAATGTCAAAAATTTACAGGTCGCTGAAGATTATGTTGTTTTTTTGTCGAAGATTTCTTCAATTTAAATTGTTTGTTATATTAATAAAAATTAATTAAAATAAAAGTTCTATATTTTTTTCTTAAACATGGGGATCAATTTCAAGTTATCAGGGAACGTTATGATTTACGAAAAATGAAGAACGTTTATTGTACATTTTTATTGTTTTTCTAGAATGTTCTTACTGACTGTAAAAATATAAAAGTAATATTTTCTGCACTATCTATTTCCGGTTTTACATATATTATACACGAAAAATGATAAGGTTTATTGTAATTGTTAATTTTCGTTTTAGAATATTCTTGTACTGATTGTAAAAATACAAAGATAATAATTTCTGCAACTATTTGTGATACTTGACAAAATAGCAAATATATGCGAATGGAAACAACCAAAATCGATTTTATAAAAAATTTGAAATTCTGGATTTACGGAATATTCTTTTTTAATTTTGAAAACGGGATAACTCAGAAAAAAAGAAATGTATTATAATGATCTTTATATGAGTTCATGTATTATTGGGTAAAAATTCAATTATTTATCCAAGTTAACAAAACTATTTTTTAATTATAAAGATAATAAATATTATTTTAAATAATATTGAAACATAAGAAAAATGTTTTTTAATAGTTTAAACAATTGTTTGTTTAAAAGTTTATTTCTTTGTACTGGGTTGTATAATTAATTAATTATACATCGGACTTAAATCTTAAAAGATTTTAAATTTTTATTCTGTGTAAAATAATTGTGATAATGTTTTTAAAAAACTTATAAAACCGTTAAAATAGTTTAATAACTATACCTCGAATGTTTTTCAAACACGTGTATCAATTTCAAATCCTGAAGAATCGTTGTCATTGACAAAAAAATGAGTAGGTTTATAGTTATTTTTTTATGGTTGTTCTGGAATATTCTTACTAACTGTAAAAATGCAAAATTAATATTTTCTGCAACAATCTTTTTCTGGTGCAATAAAAAAAAAATAAAATGTCCACAATCGTTCGTTTTGTATGATAATTTTCTTTAATCTTGAGGATATATAAGTCTGGAAGAATTGTATCCCGTTTAAATTATTTAAATAAGCAAAAAGTAAAGGAAAGCAAGAAGTAAAGTGAGCCCAAAAAGTTAAAAAATTTATTGAAATAATATGTCTTTAAAAGCTGTTGTTATTTTAGGAGTCATACTAATGACTAATACTTATATAATAACTAATGCTATTTATACTATTAATAATTGTGAAGGACGCGTAAGTATAAAATAACCATATTTTTTAAAGAAAAAGACGATTTATTAGATTTTTTAAATAACAGTAATTTTATTTTACACTTTTTTTTTTAAATAGCAACTTCCTCACTGTAACTCAATACTACGGCAAAAAAATGAAAACCTTATAAAAGAAGGTTTAGATGAGGACGAGAAAGTTGAGATTCTTGCTTTGCATAACAAGAATAGACGAAATATTACTTTAGGGAAAGAAACTCGTTCTTCCATGCCACCTGCAGCTTGTATGCCAAAGATGGTAATTATTAACTTTGTAACTTAGAACTGATACAAAAAACTTAATCTAATTAAGCATATTACTCAATTTTTATAACTTACAATTTAGCTTTTAAAAATATTTTCAGAAAATAATTTTTATAACTGCTTTTATTGATAAAGAAATATTACAATTTAAGAATGCAATCTAAAATAAAATATTTCACACTTTCCAAATTCGCAATTACAAAAATAACAATAAAAATGAACAAAATATTGTTTAAGTTAAAACTGAATAAGCAATTTTATTTATCTTATAAAAAGATCTGGGACGAGAATTTAGCCAATGAGGCACAAAAATGGGCCAGTACGTGTGATGATAAGCATGACATGGAGTGTCTCTTTTTTTATAGTAAGTAAAAATTAAACAAAAATAAAAATTACGTATAATATTCATATAATATCAAAATGAAAAATTTCTGGGTTGTGCCGATGCTTACAACTGGCGCAGTACCGCGCCTGTTGTTTCTGCCAAGGATTGGCTTGCCAGAAACGGCGCTGTACTGGCTGTAACGCTGTATCAGTACTGCGCCAATATTGATCTCCAGTATGGGCAGTCAGTACCAGCCCAATGCTGGTTCGGTACTGCGAGTGTTGTTTCTGCCAAGGTTTGTCAAAAAAATTTCTTAACAAAGTCTGTGCTGGCTATAAAGCTATATCATTACTGCGCCAGTACTGGGCTACAGTACTGCGCCAGTCTCGCATAATACTGGCCACTACTGGCGCGGTACCGCGCAAGTTGTCAATTTTTCATTGGGATTGTAGTAAGATTTTCGACAATGATTCAGAGAATTTTCAATATTAACAAATTTTCTTTTTCAAAACAGATAACATTGGTCAAAATATGGGTTTTATTGCACATTCAAATGAAGACAACTTAAATTACACGCAAATTGCAGAATCCTGGTATGATGAAATTGATCAATTTAATTCGAAACAAGTTGAAAATATGCAGTAAGTGTTTATATGAAAAGAAAAAGAACTTCTTTTTTTTTATCTTCTTCTTCTTCTTCTTCTTCTTCTTCTTCTTCTTCTTCTACTCCATCTTTTTTGGTTAGTCTACTTTTTTATTTTCATTGTTTCCTCATAAAGAGAAGTTTGTGATGGATAAAATTTTAGATTTCAACAAATCAAATTAAAGCGAATAGTAAAAAATTTCTACCAAAATTTTAGATTTTCCAAAAATAACCTAAATCGACATATTTTTATCTAACAAGCCTAAATTTTCATTTTTAAAAAAAATTCCAGATGTGTGTGTGTGTGTGGTAACTTTTTTGTCGCTCGGATATCTCGAGAACGCCTTCAAAGATTTTAATAAAATTTAAGATGCTTATTAACTTCATAAATATCTAAATTTGGACACAGGGATTTTTGAAAATACCCAAACAAATTCCTTTTAGCACCATTTTTTATAAAAAAAAAAAAATAAATAAGAAAATCATATTCCTTATTTCAAGACGAATCCACTGACCTAAATAAAGTAAATAATTCATCAAAAATACGAACAACAAATCATGATTTTTCAATTTTTTTACATTTAAAAATTTTTTTTCTATAACTTCTCCAATGTTTATTTTTTACTATAGTTCCTTTGAAAAAAATATTCTACATATATGAAAAAGTGAATTAATGTTTATGACATAAAGTATATATTTTATTCTAAATTTGAAGAAATAATGAACATTTTCAATTTTTAATAAAATTTTAATTTTGATTCCTTTAATATAACTTCAAATTGTCATTTTTAAGTAATGATTGCTTTATAAAAAATTTTGTTCAGTGAAAAATGAATAGATTGATATAATTCTATAATATATATATTTTTTCAGAAATTAATATAATTTATGGAAACCTTTCTTGTTTCAATAAATTTAAATTTAATTACTATTTTTATTTCTTCACTTTTTCAATGAATATTATTAAAAAGAAATATAATTACAAGTATTTTAATTCACTCTGTCACGTTTTTAGGGACTTCTCTAGAATCGCCCATTTTACACAAATGGTATCGGTAAAGGCCACTAAACTTGGATGTGGATCTGTAAAGTTTACAGAAAATGGTTTAAAACGGATAAATCTTGTTTGTCATTATGATGCTTGGGGTAACTTAGTTGGTGAGCCATTGTATAAAATTGGTAAAAGTGTTGACCTCGCACACAAATGCTAAAAAAGGAGATAGTAAAAAACCATTAAAACGTGTAAAGAAAACAATGTAATGGTGTACTAATATTTCTTCAAAATTCCAAAAAATAAAATCACTTAAATCTATTTATTGTTTGTTTTATTGTAATACATTATAGTTAATTAGTATTATTCTTCATAAAGCAAGTAGTAAAATGTAGTAACCAATTATGAATAATATTTCGTGCAGTTTATTTTTTAAACGATTATAATTTTAATTTAATTTTTGGATTTCTTCTAAAGTTAAAAAAAAAAATTTGAATGCTGAATGTTTTCTACTTTGAGTTGATAAAGAACTTCGAGCACAATAGTGTTTAAAAGTGCAATAAAAATGTCGTTTTTAGACATTTAAGACTTGATCGTGATTAGTTGCATTTGAACGTAAAAACGATGCAATTTAAAGAATGTTTTGCTTATCTGTTTTTTTTTATTTTTTATCAACAGTTAATGTCGCACTTTCTATTATAAAGTAAATTACTGTCGATTCTGCTTAGATCATACTATGTGTTTATATAAGGCAATTGCAATAAAATTATTTTATTAGAGCAAGAAACTTCAGATTAGAAAAATTTCAGGACGATAATTTTGAAAAAAAAATGTTTCCCGTTTATTCTGCCGTACATTTGAAGAAAGTCACTATCTGCATTTTTTTCGAAAAATGAGTTTTTTATGTCGTTGGATTCGCAATAAAAAAATAAATATATCTGTGCAATCCGCGATTAAAAATATTAATTAGTTTCGAAGATAATTAAACCCTTATTGGCCTATCTACAGCGATTTTGGTGAAATACATTTGAAGAAAGTCACTATCTGCAGAACGGCGGGCCTATCCAACAGGGAAAAATGTAAAGTGGGTGTCGGACGGTATACAAATACATTTTTCTGGGCCTATGTACATAGTACTAAATGTAAAGTCGCTAGAAATGACCGAAGGAAAAAAACCTATGTAGATAGTGACTTTCTTCGAATGTATTTGAAGCCAGTTGAAGTCTAAAATTAGGTCCTATCCAACAAATCCACACAGCGGTTGTTGGATAGTGACTTTCTTCAAATGTATCTCAGCGCTTTCACGACTCGGGAGCGAGGTCCTATGTACATAGGACCCGACCAAATGAACCCACCGCGATCAAAAGGGCATATGAACGAGTGCGCAGGTCCCCTGGCGCAGCCGTAGACTCGCTGTACGAGAGGCCAACGAAAGTCACGCGTAAGCCCTTTTGATCGCGGTGGGTTCAAATGTATTTCGAGTAATTTTACGCATGCAAAATGGGCCTATCTGCAGTTTTGCAAATAAACAATTAAAATTTATAATTTATTTTTGCAATAATCGATAGATCGAGTCCATTTTACTAAGAAATGATAGTTGTCTTTTCAAAAAGTATTATATATTAAAGGATTCTCATGCAAACGCGTTTCCTTAAATATCTTCGTTCGACCTCAAATGCAGATAGTGGCTCTCTTCAAATGTACGGCAGAATAAGCAATAAAACGGACACTAATAACCATCATTAATTAGATTATAAATTTTTTATTAGGATGGAGTCATCTTCACAAATGCTTTAGAAAATATATGAACTTTAAACTTCCTAGAAAATTCCTCGTAAAGGATACTGTTTTACGCCTAAATCACTTGACTGATTTATTAAGATATCAGCAACCTTTTATACATGATAAATGTCATATATTTTTTAAATTTCTGCAAAAATTTCAAGGAAAAATTAAATTCTTATCACCTAGATTAATAAAATAATTTTTCAGGATGATATCCTTCCAAAAATGGAAGAAAAGAAGTACAAATTTAGTCTTCATAAAATCCTCGCTCCCGAGTCGTGAAAGCGCTGAGATACATTTGAAGAAAGTCACTATCCAACAACCGCTGTGTGGATTTGTTGGATAGGACCTAATTTTAGACTTCAACTGGCTTCAAATACATTCGAAGAAAGTCACTATCTACATAGGTTTTTTTCCTTCGGTCATTTCTAGCGACTTTACATTTAGTACTATGTACATAGGCCCAGAAAAATGTATTTGTGCAACACCTGTAAGAAAAGTACCATTTATCTTGCCTGAAAAATAGACGCAAAATAGGTAATTGCTGCACATAGCAACAATGTATACTTTGCTGCATACTGTGCAGAAAAGTGCACTTTTCTGCACACTTTTCCGTCTGGTAGGTACCCGCGCAATTATTAATTAGTGCTTTACCTGAACAGGTGTTGCACAAAATAGCGTGTGGACCTCGAGCGAAAGAAGATTTTCCGTCTTCGTGCAAATTGCTGCGCTCGCTTCGCTCGGGCAGCAAATTTCGCACTCGTCGGAAAACACCTCCTTTCTGCTCTTGGTGCACAATATACTATTGTATACCGTCCGACACCCACTTTACATTTTTCCCTGTTGGATGGGCCCGCCGTTCTGCAGATAGTGACTTTCTTCAAATGTATTTCACCAAAATCGCTGTAGATAGGCCAATTAGGGTTTATTTATCTTCGAAACTAATTAATATTTTTAATCGCGGATTGCACAGATAGATTTATTTTTTTATTGCGAATCCAACGACATAAAAAACTCATTTTTCGAAAAAAATGCAGATAGTGACTTTCTTCAAATGTACGGCAGAATAAACGGGAAACATTTTTTTTTCAAAATTATCGTCCTGAAATTTTTCTAATCCGAAGTTTCTTGCTCTAATAAAATAATTTTATTGCAATTGCCTTATATAAACACATCGTATGATCTAAGCAGAATCGACAGTAATTTACTTTTTAATAGAAAGTGCGACATTAACTGTTGATAAAAAATAAAAAAAACAGATAAGCAAAACATTCTTTAAATTGCATCGTTTTTACACGTTTTAATGGTTATTTCACTATCTCCTTTTTTAGCATTTGTGTGCGAGGTCAACACTTTTACCAATTTTATACAATGGCTCACCAACTAAGTTACCCCAAGCATCATAATGACAAACAAGATTTATCCGTTTTAAACCATTTTCTGTAAACTTTACAGATCCACATCCAAGTTTAGTGGCCTTTACCGATACCATTTGTGTAAAATGGGCGATTCAAGAGAAGTCCCTAAAAAGGTGACAGAGTGAATTAAAATACTTGTAATTATATTTCTTTTTAATAATATTCATTGAAAAAGTGAAGAAATAAAAATAGTAATTAAATTTAAATTTATTGAAACAAGAAAGGTTTCCATAAATTATATTAATTTCTGAAAAAATATATATAGGGGAAAGTCGGATTGCCCCGGACAGCGGGTAGCCCCAGACACTAGCTATTTCACGTATAATACTGAGTTTTTATAATTGACACAAATTGAACCCACCGCGATCAAAAGGGATTACGCGTGACTTTCGTTGGCCTCTCGTACAGCGAGTCTACGGCTGCGCCAGGGGACCTGCGCACTCGTTCATATGCCCTTTTGATCGCGGTGGGTTCAATTACAAACTGTGTATAATTCACTTGAGCTTAAGTTTTTTAATTTATTAATTCATTTTTTCATTTCTTCTTTTTGAAAATAAGTAATTTCTAAATTTAACCTTAAATTGTCTAGACAATTTAACAAACGTGTATCGTATTAAGCGTCATATAAAAATTCTATTATATTTGGACTTTCTGTTCCTATCCCGTGTGGAAAAGCCAAGTGGGCCCTAACTGGCGCCCCCTTAGCCCACCTGGCCCAGGTGGGCTCCAACTGGCGCCCACTTACAAACTAGGAAATACTGGGAACTTTTTCACACGGGATTAAATAGATGTTTTAATTTATTTCTAAAAAATAATTTGCGGTCATTATTTAAGACACAATTTATTCGCACTTTATCAAATTAAATCAATTTAAATAAGCACTTTTATTTTCTCTGTCCGGTGACACCCGACAAGTTTTTGGAGGCTTACATTTTACTACTCACATATGATCTCATTTTTCTCTCAATTAATGTGTTTATTTTATGATCGAATCTGTTTCAAAGATGGACAGAGGTCATGTCTTTGTCATAAGATGATTTAATTAATATTTCAAAAACATTATACAAATTTGTTAAACAAAAGGCTTAGGTGTCCGGGGCTACCCGACTTTCCCCTATTATAGAATTATATCAATCTATTCGTTTTTCACTGAACAAAATTTTTTATAAAGCAATCATTACTTAAAAATGACAATTTGAAGTTATATTAAAGGAATCAAAATTAAAATTTTATTAAAAATTGAAAATGTTCATTATTTCTTTAAATTTAGAATAAAATATATACTTTATGTCATAAACATTAATTCATTTTTTCATATATGTAGAATATTTTTTTCAAAGGAACTATAGTAAAAAATAAACATTGGAGAAGTTATAGAAAAAAAATTTTTAAATGTAAAAAAATTGAAAAATCATGATTTGTTGTTCGTATTTTTGATGAATTATTTACTTTATTTAGGTCAGTGGATTCGTCTTGAAATAAGGAATATGATTTTCTTATTTATTTTTTTTTTTTATAAAAAATGGTGCTAAAAGGAATTTGTTTGGGTATTTTCAAAAATCCCTGTGTCCAAATTTAGATATTTATGAAGTTAATAAGCATCTTAAATTTTATTAAAATCTTTGAAGGCGTTCTCGAGATATCCGAGCGACAAAAAAGTTACCACACACACACACACATCTGGAATTTTTTTTAAAAATGAAAATTTAGGCTTGTTAGATAAAAATATGTCGATTTAGGTTATTTTTGGAAAATCTAAAATTTTATCAATCACAAACTTCTCTTTATGAGGAAACAATGAAAATAAAAAAGTAGACTAACCAAAAAAGATGGAGTAGAAGAAGAAGAAGAAGAAGAAGAAGAAGAAGATAAAAAAAAAGAAGTTCTTTTTCTTTTTATATAAACACTTACTGCATATTTTCAACTTGTTTCGAATTAAATTAATCAATTTCATCATACCAGGATTCTGCAATTTGCGTGTAATTTAAGTTGTCTTCATTTGAATCTGCAATAAAACCCATATTTTGACCAATGTTATCTGTTTTGAAAAAGAAAATTTGTTAATATTGAAAATTCTCTGAATCATTGTCGAAAATCTTACTACCATCCCAATGAAAAATTGACAACTAGCGCGGTACCACGCCAGTAGTGGCCAGTATTATGCGAGACTGGCGCAGTACTGTAGCCCAGTACTGGCGCAGTAATGATATAGCTTTATAGCCAGCACAGACTTTGTTCAGAAATTTTTTTTACAAACCTTGGCAGAAACAACACTCGCAGTACCGAACCAGCATTGGGCTGGTACTGACTGCCAATACTGGAGATCAATATTGGCGCAGTACTGATACAGCGTTACAGCCAGTACAGCGCCGTTTCTGGCAAGCCAATCCTTGGCAGAAACAACAGGCGCGGTACTGCGCCAGTTGTAAGCATCAGCACAACCCAGAAATTTTTCATTTTGATATTATATGAATATTATACGTAATTTTTATTTTTGATTAATTTTTACTTACTATGAAAAAAGAGACACTCTATGTCATGTTAACAATCACACGTACTGGCCCATTTTTGTGCCTCATTGGCTAAATTCTCGTCCCAGATCTTTTTATAAGATAAATAAAATTGCTTATTCAGTTTTAACTTAAACAATATTTTGTTCATTTTTATTGTTATTTTTGTAATTGCGAATTTGGAAAGTGTGAAATATTTTATTTTAGATTGCATTCTTAAATTGTAATATTCCTTTATCAATATAAGCAATTATAAAAATTATTTTCTGAAAATATTTTTAAAAGGTAAATTGTAAGTTATAAAAATTGAGTAATATGCTTAACTAGATTAAGTTTTTTGTATTAGTTCTAAGTTACAAAGTTAATAATTACCATCTTTGGCATACAAGCTGCAGGTGGCATGGAAGAACGAGTTTCTTTCCCTAAAGTAATATTTCGTCTATTCTTGTTATGCAAAGCAAGAATCTCAACTTTCTCGTCCTCATCTAAACCTTCTTTTATAAGGTTTTCATTTTTTTGCCGTAGTATTGAGTTACAGTGAGGAAGTTGCTATTTAAAAAAAAAGTGTAAAATAAAATAACTGTTATTTAAAAAATCTAATAAATCGTCTTTTTCTTTAAAAAATATGGTTATTTTATACTTACGCGTCCTTCACAATTATTAATAGTATTAATAGCATTAGTTATTATATAAGTATTAGTCATTAGTATGACTCCTAAAATAACAACAGCTTTTAAAGACATATTATTTCAATAAATTTTTTAACTTTTTGGGCTCACTTTACTTCTTGCTTTCCTTTACTTTTTGCTTATTTAAATAATTTAAACGGGATACAATTCTTCCAGACTTATATATCCTCAAGATTAAAGAAAATTATCATACAAAACGAACGATTGTGGACATTTTATTATTTTTTTTATTGCACCAGAAAAAGATTGTTGCAGAAAATATTAATTTTGCATTTTTACAGTTAGTAAGAATATTCCAGAACAGCCATAAAAAAATAACTATAAACCTACTCATTTTTTTGTCAATGACAACGAGTCAATTTTTTTGTTTTTTTAAGGGCTATCTTGTTTATTAAAACGTTTTTCTTGTCAAGGAATTAGTTAAGCAACAATCAACAAAAAACCCTATTTCTCCAACTTCTACGATTGTTTATGCAAAACAATACCGGTAAAAAAAGTCCGAAATATAAATGTTTTCATTTTTTTGACCCGCTCTTTCCAAAAATCGTTAAATGGTTGCTGTTCCGATTTTTCCGAGTTTTTTGATAGAATTACGGGACTAATACTTATTTTAGCTTTTTTTAGTCAGTACTGCGCCAAAATTGGTTCAGTACTGGACAGCCATTACTAAGGTAATAATGATGGCGCAGTACTAGTACATTACTGCAGCCATTACTGAGCCAACTTAGGCACGCCAAGTGTCGGCAGATGCAACTGGCGTAGTACTGCGCCAATAGTCAACAATGGCACAATATTGGAAATTTCGGTTGGGTAAACCGAGTGATTCACCGAGTGATAAAGTCATTTAATATAATTATCTATAAAGTTTTTCCGTGAATTGCGGTTAGTCTTTAATCCCTATTATCAAATTTTCTTCAGGCGTAATTCAAAAATCATATTTCCTGTCTAATTTCGGTTTGAGAAATAAGAACATATTAACACGTCACACTAAGAAAATAATTACTTAGAATAATGACTAGTTGATAAGAATAGTAGATACTTTGGTTATTAGATGTCAACAATATGACTATAAAAGGCCCGTAACATTGTTTATTATAATCAGAAGTTTAAAAAATTGAATTGCTTAAACGTAGCGTCTAGTTTGAAAAAAAATGTCTCGACTTTCAATTACATTCAGTTTGATTACGATTTCGGTATTATTCGTAATATGTGGAGGACAAAGTAATTACTGTCAAATTTGTCCAACTCATACTATGTGCAAACCACATGTAAGTTAATAGGTCATTTTTACTTTTTTTGAGAAAACAAATTTTGTTTTTTGTGTTAAAAAAATTTTCTTTACAGTTTCTTATTTTTTTTTTAAAACTAGATAACCAATTGTATTTAGTTTTAAACATTGAACGTATATTTCTTTTAAAAAACAGTTTTTCACATTTTCTAACAAATTTAATTTTTTCTTTTCTTTTTGAGTAAAAACTCAGCCAAAAAAGTTATATTGAAAATTATAAAATGACATTCTTTTCAAGTACGATAGTCCAAATTGCCAAAATAGAAAATACGGCCTTACACAAGAAGAGAAGAATAGAATTGTTGCGGAACATAATAGATACCGACAATTGGTAGCTTCCGGAAATGAAAAACGGGGAAGCCCAAATGGTCCACAACCAAAAGCGAAATCTATGCCAAATCTTGTAAGATACTTTTAAATTATTATTATTGAGTTATAAATTAAAAGAGTATATTAAGAAACGCACATAATTAATATTTTTAATTTAAACAAAATATTTTATTTGGTATCAATTGTTTTTAAAATTATGAAACAAATAGAATATATAGCTAATAAATAAATAACTAATAATTAGTATCAAGGAACTTGAGAGAAATTGTTTTAAACATATTTTTTCTCCTTGTAAAACGTTCTAACATTTCAAAAAAATCCCACAAATTTGTTCTTATTGTATGAATAAATTTAATTTAATCATTTTATATAAAAAGACGTGGGATGATGAAATAGCCGAAATAGCACAAACACAGGCCAATTCATGTATTTATGGTCATGATCAATGCAGAAATGTCGGTAAGTGTTTACAATTATTTTAAAAAAATTTTTTATTTTTAGAAAAAAAATGTAGAGTGTTTGCTTTCTCATAGAGGAAGTATTTAAATATAGTTTACATCTTTGAGTTACGAATTTTCACATGAAGAAAATTAATATTTTCCCAAAAGAAAAAATATATATTTTGATTATTTTTTATTAAACAAATTGGAAAACGGTTTACAATTATTTTTGTCTTGGAAGACAACAAAGATTTTTTTTAGATAGTAGAGTATTAAAACGAAATCTAACAAAATCAACTTAAGAACTCTTTTTTAATTTTATAATAATATGTTATACCCCAAAAGGTCAAGCATTATAAATATAGAACGATTAAATATATTTTTCCGTTATAAAAAATACATACTTAGGTATTTAACACTTTTATAACATTCTTTTGTCATTTTCAATAAATTTTTGAAGTTTTAATCAAAAAATTAATTTTGCATACAAGAATGTTAACAGAAAAAAATTGGCAAATAATGAAAATTTGTAGGTTTACAATCTGTAAAAAATCGGAAGAGGTATAATTATTTAAAATTTTGAAAATAAAATTGTAATAGTTGTAAAATTGCTTTAGTACAATAATTTCCTATTTTTAGAACGTTTCCAAGTCGGACAAAATATTGCCGAATGGCCAAGCGTTGAGGGTCAACCGCCACATAAAATAGAAGATTTAATAAAATTGTGGTACGATGAAGTAGCATTATTCAATCCTAATAGTGTAGAACAATTCGTGTAAGTAAAAGTATACTTAATTTATAAAATAAAAATTCAGTTTTCTATGAATTAAAATTTAATTAACAATCAAAGTTGTGATTCAACCGTATGACACAACCTTAAACTAAAAAGTGGTTTTTAACAGCAAATAAAAGATTAATTCACTAAAATTTGAAGGAACTGTATACATTTTACAAAATAGATTAATTTTCAGAAAAAACGTTGTTGGTTAAATTTTGTTAAATAATATTTTGTTTAAACATTATAAGCAAAACAAATTTTATAAATTTTTATGACTTTGGAATAAAAGAATTTAATAAGTTACATTATGATATAATGTAATAATATAATAATAATTAATACAAAAAATAAACAGAAAATAATAAATATTTTATTATGATTATAAATGTTTAAAAAATAATTTCTATTTAAGTTTTAGGAAATTGCATCCTCATTATAATTGTTTGTTATTGTATAAGCAGTTATTTCAAAATTTGATAAAATTAATTTTATTTGATTAGAACTTTGCATTAGTTTCAGTTTATGTTGATTTGTGATTGATTATGTAAATTGTTCATTATCAATAAATACATTGTTTTTTGCAGTTTTAGTAAGAAAACTGGGCATTATACACAAATGTTGTGGGCACAAACAAACAAAATTGGCTGTGGTTATGTGGATTATTTGAAGGGACAATATTACACTGTTTATCTTGTTTGTAATTATGGTCCTGCTGGAAATTGGAAAGGAGAAAAAGTTTACGAAGTCAGTCGTTAAGTTTCTTTAAATTTATACAACTTTATTCTCTCATAGTCTGAAAAAAAATTAGTGAAACTTTTTTCTAATTCGAAATAATAACTGACTTTTTGAGACAAACTAATTAATGTTGCAAAAAGTAAATCACTAATTCGAATTTGGAAAATTTCTCGCCAATTCAGAATTTGAGAATTGGAAATAAAACGGGAATTTTATGAAATGAAAAAACTTGGTTCGTACGTGGACAATCTCTTAAAATTTGGATCCATTTTTATCAAAGATTTGTATTATGTGTTAATAAATTCGGCAGAATTATTGTTTCAAAAGAGCAAGATTTGTTATTTTTAAAATCCATTACATGTAAAACAGAAAATAAATTTTACTTGAATTGAAAATTTACTATTTATTTTTTCAACTAATTTACTTGAAGACTGTATTGCTGTTTTGTTGAAAATTGTATTATTTTATGTTAAAGATTAAAGACTTGTGTATGGTTTATGTCTGCAAATTCCATAGAGCAAAAAATTCGCCCTGTTACACTACAATCATTATCCTAATGAGATTAGTGATAAATATATTAAAAAAAGGCTTTATAAAATTAGGTTAATACTAAAAGATAAACAAATTGATATAAATAATGATATTAAAAATGAATTTTGCCAAGATAATACAATAGAAATTCCTTATTATGGTCAAATTTTTAAAGAAATAGAATCTCAATTAAAAAAATATAAAATAAGTACAATTTTTAAAGTTACCAGTAAGTTAAAAGAATTTTTTGATACAAAAGTTAGATAAATTAGAAAAGAAAAATGTAGTTTAAAAATTAAAGTGTAAAAATTGTAAAGCATCCTATGTAAGACAAACTAGTAGATTATTGAAAGTTAGAGTTAATGAACATAGATTTTTTTTACATTTTGTCATTTTTAGTTATTTTTTAATTCATTTTCTAATTTTTTTTATTATTTAACTCTAATTTCAGTTTTTTTTTAAATTCACAATTATTTTTATCATTCTGCAATAATTTTCTTTTATTACAAATTTATGTTGTAAATTTGTCAATTAGTTTTCACAAATTAAAATTATTTGTTTCAATCTTTATTATTTTTATTACTTTGCAAATATTTTCTCGATTATTTTATTATTTTCAATATTCTTCAATTAATTTAATAGATTTTAAAATATATTTCGCAAATTTTAATAATTTTCTTCAATTTTTAGTTATTTGTACTATTCCGCAATAAAAACCCTAAATTTTCAATAATTTATCTCATTTTTCAATTATTTTTTTCAATTTTCATTTTCTTTTTGCAATTATTTTCTCCACCTTTTAATTAGATATATTTATTATTTTTTAATTAATTCCTAAATTTTCATTTATTATCTCAAATCTGACAATGAGTTATTGCATTCACTGTTTAATGTTTTAAACATTCTTAAATTATTTTTTTCAAATTTCAATTACTTCGTCAATTTTAAATTATTTTTTTCATTTTTAATAATTTTCACAATTTTTATATTATTTTGAATAATTGTTGATTAATTCCAAAATTTCAATTTTTTATCTCACATTTCCATTATTTTTTTATTAAAATTCAGATCATTTCTATAATGTTATATTTATTTTACTCAATTAAAAATTATTGAAATCATGTTATAATAAGGTACTTTCTTTTACTTCACAAATATTCTGTATTCTTTAAAATTATTTGTCTAAAATTGCAATTAATATCTACACAAATTTAAACTATTTTTATCATTTTTTAAAAATTTTCTTCAATGATTCTCATTATTTTTTAATTTTGCCCTTAAATTTTAAATTCAAAATTTCCGCAAGTTTCAATTAATTTTTTTATTTTTTTTAAATAAAACCTTTTCAGTTTAAATTATTTTCTTCGTTATCAAATTAGTTTCATTATTTCTTAATTAAAATATAAATATACCCAAACTTGAGAACAGATTTCATTATGCAGATCTTTTGTTTTTGTTTAAAGTGATCAATGGTAATGTAAATAGTTCTGCGGTTCTGTCTACCATCAATTTTTCTGCTCCGAAAAGATCACTGAGAACAGTATTACCTTTTTATACTCCTCTAACTAAAAAAAACTTTGCTAAAAATTCTACATCATTGCGCCTTTGTACTAAAGGAATACTAAAGGAAAGGAATACTAAAGGAATTGTCATAGACTGGATTTTTTTAATAATAATCTAGCAAAGTTTGTTAACTCTTTGCGACATTTGTTCTTCAATACCAATAAAAACGTGGCCTAATGTTATAAGTTTAAAACAATTTTTGTATTTTCTTAATGGGTTTATTGACCCGTATGTATTTTCAAATAAATAAAATAAATAAGTAAATTAACTTTTAATTTCTTTGGTCATTTTTCAATTATTTTTACAAAATATGATTTTCGATTTTCAAATAGTAATCTTTTTCTTCAAATTACAATTAATTTCTTCAGTATCGAATTATTATTGTTAATTTGTAATGTGAAATAATGGATTAACATAACTCATGAAATTTGTTAATTTAATTATCAATTTCACTATTTTCATCGTTTTCCATAATTATTTTTCAAATAATTTTCAATATTAGAAAACTTGTTTCAATTTCCATCAATTTTTATTAAATTTTTATTTATTGTTTTTATATTTTAGTTGTGTATTTTTCAAGTACCTATTTGAATGATGTTCTTCGATTTTCAATCACATTCTTTTATATCAAATAAAGTCTGTAATTGTCTCAATTTTTTTTCTTAAATCTCCAATTATTTTTCTCCTTTTTCAAGTAGTCTTGTTTATCTTAAACATATTCTGTAATTTTTACAATTTTTTTTACAAATTTTTATTAAATTCTTCAATTTTTAGTTATTGTCAAACTTTATTAATTCCTTAATTAAATTCCTAAATTTTCAATTATTTATCTCATTATTCAATTATCTTTTTGAATTTTAAAGTTCTTTTATCTTTTTGCAATACTTTTCTCAACCTTTTAATTAAATATATTAATTATTTTTCAATTAATTTCGTTAATTTTCATTTATTATCTTAAGTCTAAGTTATTGTATCCACTTTTCACTGTTTTAATCATTTTTCAATTATTGCTCTCAAATTTTAATCGAGTTCGTCAATTTTTAATTTTTTTTTTTTTAATTTGTAATGATTTTTACAAATTTTATATTATTTTGATTATTTGTGTACTAAGTCCAAAAATGTACTCGAAACCAAATAAATTGTCAACTTTTGCGTTAAAATAATTACGATAATTAAAGAAACTCTTTAATTTATTTTTGTTTTATCCCCCCCCCCCCGCGGTCAATATTAAGTGTGCAAATGTCAAAAATTTACAGGTCGCTGAAGATTATGTTGTTTTTTTGTCGAAGATTTCTTCAATTTAAATTGTTTGTTATATTAATAAAAATTAATTAAAATAAAAGTTCTATATTTTTTTCTTAAACATGGGGATCAATTTCAAGTTATCAGGGAACGTTATGATTTACGAAAAATGAAGAACGTTTATTGTACATTTTTATTGTTTTTCTAGAATGTTCTTACTGACTGTAAAAATATAAAAGTAATATTTTCTGCACTATCTTTTTCCGGTTTTACATATATTATACACGAAAAATGATAAGGTTTATTGTAATTGTTAATTTTCGTTTTAGAATATTCTTGTACTGATTGTAAAAATACAAAGATAATAATTTCTGCAACTATTTGTGATACTTGACAAAATAGCAAATATATGCGAATGGAAACAACCAAAATCGAGTTTATAAAAAATTTGAAATTCTGGATTTACGGAATATTCTTTTTTAATTTTGAAAACGGGATAACTCAGAAAAAAAGAAATGTATTATAATGATCTTTATATGAGTTCATGTATTATTGGGTAATAATTCAATTATTTATCCAAGTTAACAAAACTATTTTTTAATCATAAAGATAATAAATATTATTTTAAATAATATTGAAACATAAGAAAAATGTTTTTTAATAGTTTAAACAATTGTTTGTTTAAAAGTTTATTTCTTTGTACTGGGTTGTATAATTAATTAATTATACATCGGACTTAAATCTTAAAAGATTTTAAATTTTTATTCTGTGTAAAATAATTGTGATAATGTTTTTAAAAAACTTATAAAACCGTTAAAAAAGTTTAATAACTATACCTCGAATGTTTTTCAAACACGTGTATCAATTTCAAATCCTGAAGAATCGTTGTCATTGACAAAAAAATGAGTAGGTTTATAGTTATTTTTTTATGGCTGTTCTGGAATATTCTTACTAACTGTAAAAATGCAAAATTAATATTTTCTGCAACAATCTTTTTCTGGTGCAATAAAAAAAAAAATAAAATGTCCACAATCGTTCGTTTTGTATGATAATTTTCTTTAATCTTGAGGATATATAAGTCTGGAAGAATTGTATCCCGTTTAAATTATTTAAATAAGCAAAAAGTAAAGGAAAGCAAGAAGTAAAGTGAGCCCAAAAAGTTAAAAAATTTATTGAAATAATATGTCTTTAAAAGCTGTTGTTATTTTAGGAGTCATACTAATGACTAATACTTTTATAATAACTAATGCTATTTATACTATTAATAATTGTGAAGGACGCGTAAGTATAAAATAACCATATTTTTTAAAGAAAAAGACGATTTATTACATTTTTTAAATAACAGTGATTTTATTTTACACTTTTTTTTTTAAATAGCAACTTCCTCACTGTAACTCAATACTACGGCAAAAAAATGAAAACCTTATAAAAGAAGGTTTAGATGAGGACGAGAAAGTTGAGATTCTTGCTTTGCATAACAAGAATAGAATATTTTCAAAAAATAATTTTTATAACTGCTTTTATTGATAAAGGACTATTACAATTTAAGAATGTAATCTAAAATAAAATATTTCACACTTTCCAAATTCGCAATTACAAAAATAACAGTAAAAATGTACAAAATATTGTTTAAGTTAAAACTGAATAAGCAATTTTATTTATCTTATAAAAAGATCTGGGACGAGAATTTAGCCAATGAGGCACAAAAATGGGCCAGTACGTGTGATGATAAGCATGACATGGAGTGTCTCTTTTTTTATAGTAAGTAAAAATTAAACAAAAAATAAAATTACGTATAATATTCATATAATATCAAAATGAAAAATTTCTGGGTTGTGCCGATGCTTACAACTGGCGCAGTACCGCGCCTGTTGTTTCTGCCAAGGATTGGCTTGCCAGAGTCGGCGCGGTACTGGCTGTAACGCTGTATCAGTACTGCGCCAATATTGATCTCCAGTATTGGCAGTCAGTACCAGCCCAATGCTGGTTCGGTACTGCGAGTGTTGTTTCTGCCAAGGTTTGTCAAAAAAATTTCTTAACAAAGTCTGTGCTGGCTATAAAGCTATATCATTACTGCGCCAGTACTGGGCTACAGTACTGCGCCAGTCTCGCATAATACTGGCCACTACTGGCGTGGTACCGCGCCAGTTGTCAATTTTTCATTGGGATTGTAGTAAGATTTTTGACAATGATTCAGAGAATTTTCAATATTTACAAATTTTCTTTTTCAAAACAGATAACATTGGTCAAAATATGGGTTTTATTGCAGATTCAAATGAAGACAACTTAAATTACACGCAAATTGCAGAATCCTGGTATGATGAAATTGATCAATTTAATTCGAAACAAGTTGAAAATATGCAGTAAGTGTTTATATGAAAAGAAAAAGAACTTCTTTTTTTTTATCTTCTTCTTCTTCTTCTTCTTCTTCTTCTTCTTCTTCTTCTTCTTCTTCTTCTACTCCATCTTTTTTGGTTAGTCTACTTTTTTATTTTCATTGTTTCCTCATAAAGAGAAGTTTGTGATGGATAAAATTTTAGATTTTACAAAAATAACGTAAATCGACATATTTTTATCTAAGAAGCCTAAATTTTCATTTTTAAAAAAATTCCAGATGTGTGTGTGTGTGTGGTAACTTTTTTGTCGCTCGGATATCTCGAGAACGCCTTCAAAGATTTTAATAAAATTTAAGATGCTTATTAAGTTCATAAATATCTAAATTTGGACAAAGGGATTTTTGAAAATACCCAGACAAATTCCATTTAGCACCATTTTTTATAAAGAAAAAAAATAAATAAGAAAATCATATTCCTTATTTCAAGACGAATCCACTGACCTAAAGAAAGTAAATAATTCATCAAAAATACGAACAACAAATCATGATTTTTCAATTTTTTTACATTTAAAATTTTTTTTTCTATAACTTCTCCAATGTTTATTTTTTACTATAGTTCCTTTGAAAAAAATATTCAACATATATGAAAAAATGAATTAATGTTTATGACATAAAGTATATATTTTATTCTAAATTTGAAGAAATAATGGACATTTTCAATTTTTAATAAAATTTTAATTTTGATTCCTTTAATATAACTTCAAATTGTCATTTTTAAGTAATGATTGCTTTATAAAAAATTTTGTTCAGTGAAAAACGAATAGATTTAGGGACTTCTCTAGAATCGCCCATTTTACACAAATGGTATCGGTAAAGGCCACTAAACTTGGATGTGGATCTGTAAAGTTTACAGAAAAAGGTTTAAAACGGATAAATCTTGTTTGTCATTATGATGCTTGGGGTAACTTAGTTGGTGAGCCATTGTATAAAATTGGTAAAAGTGTTGACCTCGCACACAAATGCTAAAAAAGGAGATAGTGAAATAACCATTAAAACGTGTAAAGAAAACAATGTAATGGTGTAATAATATTTCTTCAAAATTCCAAAAAATAAAATCACTTAAATCAATTTATTGTTTGTTTTATTGTAATACATTATGGTTAATTAGTATTATTTTTCATAAAGCAAGTAGTAAAATGTAGTAACCAATTATAAATAATATTTCGTGCAGTTTATTTTTTAAACGATTATAATTTTAATTTAATTTTTGGATTTCTTCTAAAAAGTTAAAAAAAAAATTTGAATGCTGAATGTTTTCTACTTTGAGTTGATAAACAACTTCGAGCATAATAGTGTTTAAAAGTGCAATAAAAATGTCGTTTTTAGACATTTAAGACTTGATCGTGATTAGTTGCATTTGAACGTAAAAACGATGCAATTTAAAGAATGTTTTGCTTATCTGTTTTTTTTATTTTTTATCAACAGTTAATGTCGCACTTTCTATTAAAAAGTAAATTACTGTCGATTCTGCTTAGATCATACGATGTGTTTATATAAGGCAATTGCAATAACATTATTTTATTAGAGCAAGAAACTTCAGATTAGAAAAATTTCAGGACGATAATTTTGAAAAAAAAATGTTTCCCGTTTATTCTGCCGTACATTTGAAGAAAGTCACTATCTGCATTTTTTTCGAAAAATGAGTTTTTTATGTCGTTGGATTCGCAATAAAAAAATAAATTTATCTGTGCAATCCGCGATTAAAAATATTAATTAGTTTCAAAGATAATTAAACCCTAATTGGCCTATCTACAGCGATTTTGGTGAAATACATTTGAAGAAAGTCACTATCTGCAGAACGGCGGGCCTATCCAACAGGGAAAAATGTAAAGTGGGTGTCGGACGGTATACAAATACATTTTTCTGGGCCTATGTACATAGTACTAAATGTAAATTCGCTAGAAATGACCGAAGGAAGAAAACCTATGTAGCTAGTGACTTTCTTCGAATGTATTTGAACCCAGTTGAAGTCTAAAATTAGGTCCTATCCAACAAATCCACACGGCGGTTGTTGGATAGTGACTTTCTTCAAATGTATCTCAGCGCTTTCACGACTCGGGAGCGAGGTCCTATGTACATAGGACCCGACCAAATGTATTTCGAGTAATTTTACGCATGCAAAATGGGCCTATCTACAGTTTTGCAAATAAACAATTAAAATTTATAATTTTTTTTGCACTAATCGATAGATCGAGTCCATTTTACTAAGAAATGATAGTTGTCTTTTCAAAACGTATTATATATTAAAGGATTCTCATGCAAACGCGTTTCCTTAAATATCTCCGTTCGACTTCAAATGCAGATAGTGGCTCTCTTCAAATGTACGGCAGAATAAGCAATAAAACGGACACTAATAACCATAATTAATTAGATTATAAATTTTTTATTAGGATAGAGTCATCTTCACAAATGCTTTAGAAAATATATGAACTTTAAACTTCCTAGAAAATTCCTCGTAAAGGATACTGTTTTACGCCTAAATCACTTGACTGATTTATTAAGATATCAGCAACCTTTTATACATGATAAATGTCATATATTTTTTAAATTTCTGCAAAAATTTCAAGGAAAAATTAAATTCTTATCACCTAGATTAATAAAATAATTTTTCAGGATGATATCCTTCCAAAAATGGAAGAAAAGAAGTACAAATTTAGTCTTCATAAAATCCTCGCTCCCGAGTCGTGAAAGCGCTGAGATACATTTGAAGAAAGTCACTATCCAACAACCGCTGTGTGGATTTGTTGGATAGGACCTAAATTTAGACTTCAACTGGGTTCAAATACATTCGAAGAAAGTCACTAGCTACATAGGTTTTCTTCCTTCGGTCATTTCTAGCGAATTTACATTTAGTACTATGTACATAGGCCCAGAAAAATGTATTTGTATACCGTCCGACACCCACTTTACATTTTTCCCTGTTGGATAGGCCCGCCGTTCTGCAGATAGTGACTTTCTTCAAATGTATTTCACCAAAATCGCTGTAGATAGGCCAATTAGGGTTTAATTATCTTCGAAACTAATTAATATTTTTAATCGCGGATTGCACAGATAAATTTATTTTTTTATTGTGAATCCAACGACATAAAAAACTCATTTTTCGAAAAAAATGCAGATAGTGACTTTCTTCAAATGTACGGCAGAATAAACGGGAAACATTTTTTTTTCAAAATTATCGTCCTGAAATTTTTCTAATCTGAAGTTTCTTGCTCTAATAAAATAATGTTATTGCAATTGCCTTATATAAACACATCGTATGATCTAAGCAGAATCGACAGTAATTTACTTTTTAATAGAAAGTGCGACATTAACTGTTGATAAAAAATAAAAAAAACAGATAAGCAAAACATTCTTTAAATTGCATCGTTTTTACACGTTTTAATGTTTTTTTCACTATCTCCTTTTTTAGCATTTGTGTGCGAGGTCAACACTTTTACCAATTTTATACAATGGCTCACCAACTAAGTTACCCCAAGCATCATAATGACAAACAAGATTTATCCGTTTTAAACCATTTTCTGTAAACTTTACAGATCCACATCCAAGTTTAGTGGCCTTTACCGATACCATTTGTGTAAAATGGGCGATTCTAGAGAAGTCCCTAAAAAGGTGACAGAGTGAATTAAAATACTTGTAATTATATTTCTTTTTAATAATATTCATTGAAAAAGTGAAGAAATAAAAATAGTAATTAAATTTAAATTTATTGAAACAAGAAAGGTTTCCATAAATTATATTAATTTCTGAAAAAATATATATAGGGGAAAGTCGAATAGCCCCGGACAGCGGGTAGCCCCAGACACTAGCTATTTCACGTATAATACTGCATTTTTATAATTGACACAAATTACAAACTGTGTTTAATTCACTTGAGCTTAAGTTTTTTAATTTATTAATTCATTTTTTCATTTCTTCTTTTTGAAAATAAGTAATTTCTAAATTTAACCTTAAATTGTCTAGACAATTTAACAAACGTGTATCGTATTAAGCGTCATATTAAAATTCTATTATATTTGGACTTTCTGTTCCTATCCCGTGTGAAAAAGCCAAGTGGGCCCTAACTGGCGCCCCCTTAGCCCACCTGGCCCAGGTGGGCTCCAACTGGCGCCCACTTACAAACTAGGAAATACTGGGAACTTTTTCACACGGGATTAAATAGATGTTTTAATTTATTTCTAAAAAATAATTTGCGGTCATTATTTAAGACACAATTTATTCGCACTTTATCAAATTAAATCAATTTAAATAAGCACTTTTATTTTCTCTGTCCGGTGACACCCGACAAGTTTTTTGGAGGCTTACATTTTACTACTCACATATGATCTCATTTTTCTCTCAATTAATGTGTTTATTTTATGATCGAATTTATTTCAAAGATGGACAGAGGTCATGTCTTTGTCATAAGATGCTTTAATTAATATTTCAAAAACATTATACAAATTTGTTAACCAAAAGGCTTAGGTGTCCGGGGCTACCCGACTTTCCCCTATTATAGAATTATATCAATCTATTCGTTTTTCACTGAACAAAATTTTTTATAAAGCAATCATTACTTAAAAATGACAATTTGAAGTTATATTAAAGGAATCAAAATTAAAATTTTATTAAAAATTGAAAATGTTCATTATTTCTTCAAATTTAGAATAAAATATATACTTTATGTCATAAACATTAATTCATTTTTTCATATATGTAGAATATTTTTTTCAAAGGAACTATAGTAAAAAATAAACATTGGAGAAGTTATAGAAAAAAAATTTTTAAATGTAAAAAAATTGAAAAATCATGATTTGTTGTTCGTATTTTTGATGAATTATTTACTTTATTTAGGTCAGTGGATTCGTCTTGAAATAAGGAATATGATTTTCTTATTTATTTTTTTTTTTTATAAAAAATGGTGCTAAAAGGAATTTGTTTGGGTATTTTCAAAAATCCCTGTGTCCAAATTTAGATATTTATGAAGTTAATAAGCATCTAAAATTTTATTAAAATCTTTGAAGGCGTTCTCGAGATATCCGAGCGACAAAAAAGTTACCACACACACACACACATCTGGAATTTTTTTTAAAAATGAAAATTTAGGCTTATTAGATAAAAATATGTCGATTTAGGTTATTTTTGGAAAATCTAAAATTTTATCAATCACAAACTTCTCTTTATGAGGAAACAATGGAAATAAAAAAGTAGACTAACCAAAAAAGATGGAGAAGAAGAAGAAGAAGAAGAAGAAGAAGAAGAAGAAGAAGATAAAAAAAAAGAAGTTCTTTTTCTTTTTATATAAACACTTACTGCATATTTTCAACTTGTTTCGAATTAAATTAATCAATTTCATCATACCAGGATTCTGCAATTTGCGTGTAATTTAAGTTGTCTTCATTTGAATCTGCAATAAAACCCATATTTTGACCAATGTTATCTGTTTTGAAAAAGAAAATTTGTTAATATTGAAAATTCTCTGAATCATTGTCGAAAATCTTACTACCATCCCAATGACAAATTGACAACTGGCGCGGTACCACGCCAGTAGTGGCCAGTATTATGCGAGACTGGCGCAGTACTGTAGCCCAGTACTGGCGCAGTAATGATATAGCTTTATAGCCAGCACAGACTTTGTTAAGAAATTTTTTTGACAAACCTTGGCAGAAACAACACTCGCAGTACCGAACCAGCATTGGGCTGGTACTGACTGCCAATACTGGAGATCAATATTGGCGCAGTACTGATACAGCGTTACAGCCAGTACCGCGCCGACTCTGGCAAGCCAATCCTTGGCAGAAACAACAGGCGCGGTACTTCGCCAGTTGTAAGCATCGGCACAACCCAGAAATTTTTCATTTTGATATTATATGAATATTATACGTAATTTTTATTTTTGTTTAATTTTTACTTACTAAGAAAAAAGAGACACTCTATGTCATGTTAACAATCACACGTACTGGCCCATTTTTCTGCCTCATTGTCTAAATTCTCGTCCCAGATCTTTTTATAAGATAAATAAAATTGCTTATTCAGTTTTAACTTAAACAATATTTTGTTCATTTTTATTGTTATTTTTGTAATTGCGAATTAGGAAAGTGTGAAATATTTTATTTTAGATTGCATTCTTAAATTGTAATATTCCTTTATCAATAAAAGCAATTATAAAAATTATTTTCTGAAAATATTTTTAAAAGGTAAATTGTAAGTTATAAAAATTGAGTAATATGCTTAATTAGATTAAGTTTTTTGTATTAGTTCTAAGTTACAAAGTTAATAATTACCATCTTTGGCATACAAGCTGCAGGTGGCATGGAAGAACGAGTTTCTTTCCCTAAAGTAATATTTCGTCTATTCTTGTTATGCAAAGCAAGAATCTCAACTTTCTCGTCCTCATCTAAACCTTCTTTTATAAGGTTTTCATTTTTTTGCCGTAGTATTGAGTTACAGTGAGGAAGTTGCTATTTAAAAAAAAAGTGTAAAATAAAATAACTGTTATTTAAAAAATCTAATAAATCGTCTTTTTCTTTAAAAAATATGGTTATTTTATACTTACGCGTCCTTCACAATTATTAATAGTATAAATAGCATTAGTTATTATATAAGTATTAGTCATTAGTATGACTCCTAAAATAACAACAGCTTTTAAAGACATATTATTTCAATAAATTTTTTAACTTTTTGGGCTCACTTTACTTCTTGCTTTTCTTTACTTTTTGCTTATTTAAATAATTTAAACGGGATACAATTCTTCCAGACTTATATATCCTCAAGATTAAAGAAAATTATCATACAAAACGAACGATTGTGGACATTTTATTATTTTTTTTATTGCACCAGAAAAAGATTGTTGCAGAAAATATTAATTTTGCATTTTTACAGTTAGTAAGAATATTCCAGAACAGCCATAAAAAAATAACTATAAACCTACTCATTTTTTTGTCAATGACAACGACCCAAGTAGAATCTAAACTAGAAACCATCCATGGCCCATCTATGGAAGCCATGTTCCATGTGTGGGCCATACATGGCCGCCATGCATGGCCCATACGAGTTTTGTAACATTACGCCGCAGTTTTGCCCGACATCCTAATTTTAACGAGATTACAAATCCTGGTCGTTTCTAACTTCCATATTCTATCCTGCGTTGTCCAGGTATCGAAAAAAACAACTTTTATATAAATAAAGGAAACCCTGATCAGGGTACTATGCACTAGGTACTAAAACAACATCTTCTTCTGGCATTTCCTGTTCAAAGTCATAGCAAAAACAACATCCATCGGGTACCAGTTGATGCCGTTATCCTAACAATTATTTAAGGTGATCTAGGTATCAAATTAACATATTCTCCAAGAATTTTTTCAGGAAATTGTAATTTTATATTATTTCTAATGTGTTTAAGTGGATGCCGTCATCCTAATACATTAATACAGTGCTCTAGGTGTGAAATCAACATCTTCTCCTAGGAAATTTTAAGAAGATTAAACATTTATAACCTTTTTTGCATTTTTAAAAGGATGTCGTCAACCTGACAAATAATTTTATTAATCCAGGTAATTATAATGTCATTTCTCCTGGGAATTCTAGCTGAAAATTAAAAGGTATATTTCATTTATGATACACAAAAGATTCCCGACATCCTAACAAATCGATCAACTGATCTGGGCGAGGATCTAGGTGTGAAATCAAAATCTTCTACGAGGGATTTTTCAGGAAACCTGAAGATCATATCTGTTTTGAAGCATTTGTGCAGATATGAATTCATCCTGACACAATGTTTATTAATCTATGCAATGATTACTTAAAGTGTCCGTTTTGCTTCTCGGTACATAAAGTTATAATATTTTTATTTCTGTTAGAGGTAAATTAAATTAATAATAACGGTGTGTTTGTTTTGTCCTTAAAAATTGTATTTAAACGCATCATCGAGAAACTAAAACCTGAAACAATCCTAACGATTCAGGTTTGTAAGCATTGAGTTGTCAAATAGAGGGTTATGTTGAAGGGTTATGTCAAATAGGGATTTATATTTTCTCTTTTCTTTACCTTGTACAACAATTTTTTACAAAAAAAAGTTAAAATACTATTCTTTTTTTGATATCCATCTGATTCTGATATTTTTTTCAGATATATGCGTCCAAAAAGTAAAATAGAAAATAATATTTTCCAGGAATTCCTGCAAAACATTAACATTTATATACGATCCACTATTTATAAAAGGTAATCTTCTTAGTTTGTTCTTGAGCTCTAAAAGTAAAAAAAATATTCTCCATAAAAAAGTAAAAAACATTATTATCTTTGTAGTGGTATTTTAAAGAAATGATGTTGATTTTATATTAACCGTCGCCGACATCTAAAAAGCATGTATTAAATTGAAATGGATGCACATCAAAACTAATAAATACGGTTAAAACACTAGTTTTAACCGTATTTTTATAAGAATTTATAATACAACTTAAAAATAAGAAAATAAAATTAACCTAACCCTAATTGACAACTCAATGTTTACAAACCTGAATCGTTAGGATTATTTTCGGTTTTAGTTTCATGATGTTGCGTTTATATACAATTTTTAAGGATAACTCAAACACAACGTTATTATTAATTTAATTTACCTTTAATAGAAATAAAAGTATTCTAACCTTATGCTCCAAAAAGCAAAACGGACAATTTAAATAATCATTACATAGATTAATAAACATTGTGTCAGGATGAAGTCATATCTGCACAAATGCTTCAAAACAGATATGATCTTTAGGTTTCCTGAAAAATCCGTCGTAGAAGATTTTGATTTCACACCTAGATCCTCGCCCAGATCACTTGATCGATTTGTTAGGATGTCGGGAATCTTTTGTGTATCATAAATGAAATATACTTTTTAATTTTCAGCTAGAATTCCCAGGAGAAATGACATTATAATTACCTGGATTAATAAAATTATTTGTCAGGATGACGACATCCTTTTAAAAATGCAAAAAAGGTTATAAATTTTTAGTCTTCTTAAAATTTCCTAGGAGAAGATGTTGATTTCACACCTAGAGCACTGTATTAATGTATTAGGATGACGGCATCCACTTAAACACATTAGAAATAATATAAAATTACAATTTCCTGAAAAAATTCTTGGAGAATATGTTAATTTGATACCTAGATCACCTTAAATAATTGTTAGGATAACGGCATCAACTGGTACCCGATGGATGTTGTTTTTGCTATGACTTTGAACAGGAAATGCCAGAAGAAGATGTTGTTTTAGTACCTAGTGCATAGTACCCTGATCAGGGTTTCCTTTATTTATATAAAAGTTGTTTTTTTCGATACCTGGACAACGCAGGATAGAATATGGAAGTTAGAAACGACCAGGATGTGTAATCTCGTTAAAATTAGGATGTCGGGCAAAACTGCGGCGTAATGTTACAAAACTCGTATGGGCCATGCATGGCGGCCATCTATGGCCCCCGTTTGTAAGTATGGCAAAACTGTGGCGATTTCTACTTCGGTAATAGTAAATTTTTTTGTTTTTTTAAGGGCTATCTTGTTTATTAAAACGTTTTTCTTGTCAAGGAATTAGTTAAGCAACAATCAACAAAAAACCCTATTTCTCCAACTTCTACGATTGTTTATGCAAAACAATACCGGTAAAAAAAGTCCGAAATATAAATGTTTTCATTTTTTTGACCCGCTCTTTCCAAAAATCGTTAAATGGTTGCTGTTCCGATTTTTCCGAGTTTTTTGATAGAATTACGGGACTAATACTTATTTTAGCTTTTTTTAGTCAGTACTGCGCCAAAATTGGTTCAGTACTGGACAGCCATTACTAAGGTAATAATGATGGCGCAGTACTAGTACATTACTGCAGCCATTACTGAGCCAACTTAGGCACGCCAAGTGTCGGCAGATGCAACTGGCGTAGTACTGCGCCAATAGTCAACAATGGCACAATATTGGAAATTTCGGTTGGGTAAACCGAGTGATTCACCGAGTGATAAATTCATTTAATATAATTATCTATAAAGTTTTTCCGTGAATTGCGGTTAGTCTTTAATCCCTATTATCAAATTTTCTTCAGGCGTAATTCAAAAATCATATTTCCTGTCTAATTTCGGTTTGAGAAATAAGAACATATTAACACGTCACACTAAGAAAATAATTACTTAGAATAATGACTAGTTGATAAGAATAGTAGATACTTTGGTTATTAGATGTCAACAATATGACTATAAAAGGCCCGTAACATTGTTTATTATAATCAGAAGTTTAAAAAATTGAATTGCTTAAACGTAGCGTCTAGTTTGAAAAGAAATGTCTCGACTTTCAATTACATTCAGTTTGATTACGATTTCGGTATTATTCGTAATATGTGGAGGACAAAGTAATTACTGTCAAATTTGTCCAACTCATACTATGTGCAAACCACATGTAAGTTAATAGGTCATTTTTACTTTTTTTGAGAAAACAAATTTTGTTTTTTGTGTTAAAAAAATTTTCTTTACAGTTTCTTAGTTTTTTTTCAAAACTAGATAACCAATTGTATTTAGTTTTAAACATTGAACGTATATTTCTTTTAAAAAACAGTTTTTCAAATTTTCTAACAAATTTAATTTTTTCTTTTCTTTTTGAGTAAAAACTCAGCCGAAAAAGTTATATTGAAAATTATAAAATGACATTCTTTTCAAGTACGATAGTCCAAATTGCCAAAATAGAAAATACGGCCTTACACAAGAAGAGAAGAATAGAATTGTTGCGGAACATAATAGATACCGACAATTGGTAGCTTCCGGAAATGAAAAACGGGGAAGCCCAAATGGTCCACAACCAAAAGCGAAATCTATGCCAAATCTTGTAAGATACTTTTAAATTATTATTATTGAGTTATAAATTAAAAGAGTATATTAAAAAACGCACATAATTAATATTTTTAATTTAAACAAAATATTTTATTTGGTATCAATTGTTTTCAAAATTATGAAACAAATAGAATATATAGCTAATAAATAAATAACTAATAATTAGTATCAAGGAACTTGAGAGAAATTGTTTTAAAAATATTTTTTCTCCTTGTAAAACGTTCTAACATTTCAAAAAAATCCCACAAATTTGTTCTTGTTGTATGAATAAATTTAATTTAATCATTTTATATAAAAAGACGTGGGATGATGAAATAGCCGAAATAGCACAAACACAGGCCAATTCATGTATTTATGGTCATGATCAATGCAGAAATGTCGGTAAGTGTTTACAATTATTTTAAAAAAAATTTTTATTTTTAGAAAAAAAATGTAGAGTGTTTGCTTTCTCATAGAGGAAGTATTTAAATATAGTTTACCTCTTTGAGTTACGAATTTTCACATGAAGAAAATTAATATTTTCCCAAAAGAAAAAATATATATTTTGATTATTTTTTATTAAACAAATTGGAAAACGGTTTACAATTATTTTTGTCTTGGAAGACAACAAAGATTTTTTTTAGATAATAGAGTATTAAAACGAAATCTAACAAAATCAACTTAAGAACTCTTTTTTAATTTTATAATAATATGTTATACCCCAAAAGGTCAAGCATTATAAATATAGAACGATTAAATATATTTTTCCGTTATAAAAAATACATACTTAGGTATTTAACACTTTTATAACATTCTTTTGTCATTTTCAATAAATTTTTGAAGTTTTAATCAAAAAATTAATTTTGCATACAAGAATGTTAACAGAAAAAAATTGGCAAATAATGAAAATTTGTAGGTTTACAATCTGTAAAAAATCGGAAGAGGTATAATTATTGAAAATTTTGAAAATAAAATTGTAATAGTTGTAAAATTGCTTTAGTACAATAATTTCCTATTTTTAGAACGTTTCCAAGTCGGACAAAATATTGCCGAATGGCCAAGCGTTGAGGGTCAACCGCCACATAAAATAGAAGATTTAATAAAATTGTGGTACGATGAAGTAAAATTGTTTAATCCTAATAGTGTGGAAAAATTCGTGTAAGTAAAAATATACTTAATTTATAAAATAAAAATTTAGTTTTCTATATGAATTAAAATTTAATTCACAATTACATTACACTGAAAAAAATGTTTAGTCATATTAACAAAAATTTTGTTAGATCAACCAAATTTTTAGTCATAGCAACAAAAATTTGGTTGGCTCAACCAAATTTTTGTTGATATGACTAAACATTTTTTTCAGTGTAGGATATAATGTAATAATATAAATAATTAATAAAAAAAAATAAATTGAAAATAATAAATATTTAATTATAATTATAAATTTTTAAAAAATAACTACTATTGAAATTTTAGGAAATTGCATCCTCATTATAATTTTTTTTGTTATTGTATAAGCAGTTATTTCAAAATTTGATAAAATTAATTTTATTTGATTAGAACTTTGCATTAGTTTCAGGTTAAGTTGATCTGTGATTGATTATGTAAATTGTTCATTATCAATAAATACATTGTTTTTTGCAGTTTTAGTAAGAAAACTGGGCATTATACACAACTGTTGTGGGCACAAACAAACAAAATTGGCTGTGGTTATGTGGATTATTTGAAGGGACAATATTACACTGTTTATCTTGTTTGTAATTATGGTCCTGCTGGAAATTGGAGAGGAGAAAAAGTTTACGAAGTCAGTCGTTAAGTTTCTTTAAATTTATACAACTTTATTCTCTCATAGTCTGAAAAAAAAATTAGTGAAACTTTTTTCTAATTCGAAATAATAACTGACTTTTTGAGACAAATTAATTAATGTTGCAAAAAGTAAATCACTAATTCGAATTTGGAAAATTTCTCGCCAATTCAGAATTTGAGAATTGGAAATAAAACGGGAATTTTATGAAGTGAAAAAACTTGGTTCGTACGTGGACAATCTCTTAAAATTTGGATCCATTTTTATCAAAGATTTGTATTATGTGTTAATAAATTCGGCAGAATTATTGTTTCAAAAGAGCAAAATTTGTTATTTTTAAAATCCATTACATGTAAAACAGAAAATAAATTTTACTTGAATTGAAAATTTACTATTTGTTTTTTCAACTAATTTACTTGAAGACTGTATTGCTGTTTTGTTAAAAATTGTATTATTTTATGTTAAAGATTAAAGACTTGTGTATGGTTTATGTCTGCAAATTCCATAGAGCAAAAAATTCGCCCTGTTACACTACAATCATTATCCTAATGAAATTAGTGATAAATATATTAAAAAAAGGCTTTATAAAATTAGGTTAATACTAAAAGATAAACAAATTGATATAAATAATGATATTAAAAATGAATTTTGCCAAGATAATACAATAGAAATTCCTTATTATGGTCAAATTTCTAAAGAAATAGAATCTCAATTAAAAAAATATAAAATAAGTACAATTTTTAAAGTTACCAGTAAGTTAAAAAAATTTTTTGATACAAAAGTTAGATAAATTAGAAAAGAAAAATGTAGTTTAAAAATTAAAGTGTAAAAATTGTAAAGCATCCTATGTAAGACAAACTAGTAGATTATTGAAAGTTAGAGTTAATGAACATAGATTTTTTTTACATTTTGTCATTTTTAGTTATTTTTTAATTCATTTTCTAATTTTTTTTATTATTTAACTCTAATTTCAGTTTTTTTTTAAATTCACAATTATTTTTATCATTCTGCAATAATTTTCTTTTATTACAAATTTATGTTGTAAATTTGTCAATTAGTTTTCACAAATTAAAATTATTTGTTTCAATCTTTATTATTTTTATTACTTTGCAAATATTTTCTCGATTATTTTATTATTTTCAATATTCTTCAATTAATTTAATAGATTTTAAAATATATTTCGCAAATTTTAATAATTTTCTTCAATTTTTAGTTATTTGTACTATTCCGCAATAAAAACCCTAAATTTTCAATAATTTATCTCATTTTTCAATTATTTTTTTCAATTTTCATTTTCTTTTTGCAATTATTTTCTCCATCTTTTAATTAGATATATTTATTATTTTTTAATTAATTCCTAAATTTTCATTTATTATCTCAAATCTGACAATGATTTATTGCATTTACTGTTTAATGTTTTAAACATTCTTAAATTATTTTTTTCAAATTTCAATTACTTCGTCAATTTTAAATTATTTTTTTCATTTTTAATAATTTTCACAATTTTTATATTATTTTGAATAATTGTTGATTAATTCCAAAATTTCAATTTTTTATCTCACATTTCCTTTATTTTTTTTATTAAAATTCAGATCATTTCTATAATGTTATATTTATTTTACTCAATTTAAAATTCTTGAAATAATGTTATAATAAGGTACTTTCTTTTACTTCACAAATATTCTGTATTCTTTAAAATTATTTGTCTAAAATTGCAATTAATATCTACACAAATTTAAACTATTTTTATCATTTTTTAAAAATTTTCTTCAATGATTCTCATTATTTTTTAATTTTGCCCTTAAATTTTAAATTCAAAATTTCCGCAAGTTTCAATTATTTTTTTTATTTTTTTTAAATAAAACCTTTTTAGTTTAAATTATTTTCTTCGTTATCAAATTAGTTTCATTATTTCTTAATTAAAATATAAATATACCCAAACTTGAGAACAGATTTCATTATGCAGATCTTTTGTTTTTGTTTAAAGTGATCAATGGTAATGTAAATAGTTCTGCGGTTCTGTCTACCATCAATTTTTCTGCTCCGAAAAGATCACTGAGAACAGTATTACCTTTTTATACTCCTCTAACTAAAAAAAACTTTGCTAAAAATTCTACATCATTGCGCCTTTGTACTAAAGGAATACTAAAGGAAAGGAATACTAAAGGAATTGTCATAGACTGGATTTTTTTAATAATAATCTAGCAAAGTTTGTTAACTCTTTGCGACATTTGTTCTTCAATACCAATAACAACGTGGCCTAATGTTATAAGTTTAAAACAATTTTTGTATTTTCTTAATGGGTTTATTGACCTGTATGTATTTTCAAATAAATAAAATAAATAAGTAAATTAACTTTTAATTTCTTTGGTCATTTTTCAATTATTTTTACAAAATATGATTTTCGATTTTCAAATAGTAATCTTTTTCTTCAAATTACAATTAATTTCTTCAGTATCGAATTATTATTGTTAATTTGTAATGTGAAATAATGGATTAACATAACTCATGAAATTTGTTAATTTAATTATCAATTTCACTATTTTCATCGTTTTCCATAATTATTTTTCAAATAATTTTCAATATTAGAAAACTTGTTTCAATTTCCATAAATTTTTATTAAATTTTTATTTATTGTTTTTATATTTTAGTTGTGTATTTTTCAAGTACCTATTTGAATGATGTTCTTCGATTTTCAATCACTTTCTTTTATATCAAATAAAGTCTGTAATTGTCTCAATTATTTTTCTTAAATCTCCAATTATTTTTCTCCTTTTTCAAGTAGTCTTGTTTATCTCAAACATATTCTGTAATTTTTACAATTTTTTTTACAAATTTTTATTAAATTCTTCAATTTTTAGTTATTGTCAAACTTTATTAATTCCTTAATTAAATTCCTAAATTTTCAATTATTTATCTCATTATTCAGTTATCTTTTTGAATTTTTAAGTTCTTTTATCTTTTTGCAATACTTTTCTCAACCTCTTAATTAAATATATTAATTATTTTTCAATTAATTTCGTTAATTTTCATTTATTATCTTAAGTCTAAGTTATTGTATCCACTTTTCACTGTTTTAATCATTTTTCAATTATTGCTCTCAAATTTTAATCGAGTTCGTCAATTTTTAATTTTTTTTTTTTTAATTTGTAATGATTTTTACAAATTTTATAATATTTTGATTATTTGTGTACTAAGTCCAAAAATGTACTCGAAACCAAATAAATTGTCAACTTTTGCGTTAAAATAATTACGCTAATTAAAGAAACTCTTTAGTTTATTTTTGTTTTATCCCCCCCCCCCCCCCGCGGTCAATATTAAGTGTGCAAATGTCAAAAATTTACAGGTCGCTGAAGATTATGTTGTTTTTTTGTCGAAGATTTCTTTAATTTAAATTGTTTGTTATATTAATAAAAATTAATTAAAATAAAAGTTCTATATTTTTTTCTTAAACATGGGTATCAATTTCAAGTTATCAGGGAACGTTATGATTTACGAAAAATGAAGAACGTTTATTGTACATTTTTATTGTTTTTCTAGAATGTTCTTACTGACTGTAAAAATATAAAAGTAATATTTTCTGCACTATCTTTTTCCGGTTTTACATATATTATACACGAAAAATGATAAGGTTTATTGTAATTGTTAATTTTCGTTTTAGAATATTCTTGTACTGATTGTAAAAATACAAAGATAATAATTTCTGCAACTATTTGTGATACTTGACAAAATAGCAAATATATGCGAATGGAAACAACCAAAATCGAGTTTATAAAAAATTTGAAATTCTGGATTTACGGAATATTCTTTTTTAATTTTGAAAACGGGATAACTCAGAAAAAAAGAAATGTATTATAATGATCTTCATATGAGTTTATGTATTATTGGGTAATAGTTCAATTATTTATCCAAGTTAACAAAACTATTTTTTAATCATAAAGATAATAAATATTATTTTAAATAATATTGAAACATAAGAAAAATATTTTTTAATAGTTTAAACAATTGTTTGTTTAAAAGTTTATTTTTTTGTACTGGGTTGTATAATTAATTAATTATACATCGGACTTAAATCTTAAAAGATTTTAAATTTTTATTCTGTGTAAAATAATTGTGATAATGTTTTTAAAAAACTTATAAAACCGTTAAAAAAGTTTAATAACTATACCTCGAATGTTTTTCAAACACGTGTATCAATTTCAAATCCTGAAGAATCGTTGTCATTGACAAAAAAATGAGTAGGTTTATAGTTATTTTTTTATGGCTGTTCTGGAATATTCTTACTAACTGTAAAAATGCAAAATTAATATTTTCTGCAACAATCTTTTTCTGGTGCAATAAAAAAAAATAATAAAATGTCCACAATCGTTCGTTTTGTATGATAATTTTCTTTAATCTTGAGGATATATAAGTCTGGAAGAATTGTATCCCGTTTAAATTATTTAAATAAGCAAAAGGTAAAGGAAAGCAAGAAGTAAAGTGAGCCCAAAAAGTTAAAAAATTTATTGAAATAATATGTCTTTAAAAGCTGTTGTTATTTTAGGAGTCATACTAATGACTAATACTTATATAATAACTAATGCTATTTATACTATTAATAATTGTGAAGGACGCGTAAGTATAAAATAACCATATTTTTTAAAGAAAAAGACGATTTATTAGATTTTTTAAATAACAGTGATTTTATTTTACACTTTTTTTTTTAAATAGCAACTTCCTCACTGTAACTCAATACTACGGCAAAAAAATGAAAACCTTATAAAAGAAGGTTTAGATGAGGACGAGAAAGTTGAGATTCTTGCTTTGCATAACAAGAATAGACGAAATATTACTTTAGGGAAAGAAACTCGTTCTTCCATGCCACCTGCAGCTTGTATGCCAAAGATGGTAATTATTAACTTTGTAACTTAGAACTGATACAAAAAACTTAATCTAATTAAGCATATTACTCAATTTTTATAACTTACAATTTAGCTTTTAAAAATATTTGCAGAAAATAATTTTTATAACTGCTTTTATTGATAAAGGAATATTACAATTTAAGAATGCAATCTAAAATAAAATATTTCACACTTTCCAAATTCGCAATTACAAAAATAACAATAAAAATGAACAAAATATTGTTTAAGTTAAAACTGAATAAGCAATTTTATTTATCTTATAAAAAGATCTGGGACGAGAATTTAGCCAATGAGGCACAAAAATGGGCCAGTACGTGTGATGATAAGCATGACATGGAGTGTCTCTTTTTTCATAGTAAGTAAAAATTAATCAAAAATAAAAATTACGTATAATATTCATATAATATCAAAATGAAAAATTTCTGGGTTGTGCCGATGCTTACAACTGGCGCAGTACCGCGCCTGTTGTTTCTGCCAAGGTTTGTCAAAAAAATTTCTTAACAAAGTCTGTGCTGGCTATAAAGCTATATCATTACTGCGCCAGTACTGGGCTACAGTACTGCGCCAGTCTCGCATAATACTGGCCACTACTGGCGCGGTACCGCGCCAGTTGTCAATTTTTCATTGGGATTGTAGTAAGATTTTCGACAATGATTCAGAGAATTTTCAATATTAACAAATTTTCTTTTTCAAAACAGATAACATTGGTCAAAATATGGGTTTTATTGCAGATTCAAATGAAGACAACTTAAATTACACGCAAATTGCAGAATCCTGGTATGATGAAATTGATCAATTTAATTCGAAACAAGTTGAAAATATGCAGTAAGTGTTTATATGAAAAGAAAAAGAACTTCTTTTTTTTTATCTTCTTCTTCTTCTTCTTCTTCTTCTTCTTTTTCTTCTTCTTCTACTCCATCTTTTTTGGTTAGTCTACTTTTTTATTTTCATTGTTTCCTCATAAAGAGAAGTTTGTGATTGATAAAATTTTAGATTTTCCAAAAATAACCTAAATCGACATATTTTTATCTAACAAGCCTAAATTTTCATTTTTAAAAAAAATTCCAGATGTGTGTGTGTGTGTGGTAACTTTTTTGTCGCTCGGATATCTCGAGAACGCCTTCAAAGATTTTAATAAAATTTAAGATGCTTATTAACTTCATAAATATCTAAATTTGGACACAGGGATTTTTGAAAATACCCAAACAAATTCCTTTTAGCACCATTTTTTATAAAAAAAAAAAATAAATAAGAAAATCATATTCCTTATTTCAAGACGAATCCACTGACCTAAATAAAGTAAATAATTCATCAAAAATACGAACAACAAATCATGATTTTTCAATTTTTTTACATTTAAAAATTTTTTTTCTATAACTTCTCCAATGTTTATTTTTTACTATAGTTCCTTTGAAAAAAATATTCTACATATATGAAAAAATGAATTAATGTTTATGACATAAAGTATATATTTTATTCTAAATTTGAAGAAATAATGAACATTTTCAATTTTTAATAAAATTTTAATTTTGATTCCTTTAATATAACTTCAAATTGTCATTTTTAAGTAATGATTGCTTTATAAAAAATTTTGTTTAGTGAAAAATGAATAGATTGATATAATTCTATAATATATATATTTTTTCAGAAATTAATATAATTTATGGAAACCTTTCTTGTTTCAATAAATTTAAATTTAATTACTATTTTTATTTCTTCACTTTTTCAATGAATATTATTAAAAAGAAATATAATTACAAGTATTTTAATTCACTCTGTCACCTTTTTAGGGACTTCTCTAGAATCGCCCATTTTACACAAATGGTATCGGTAAAGGCCACTAAACTTGGATGTGGATCTGTAAAGTTTACAGAAAATGGTTTAAAACGGATAAATCTTGTTTGTCATTATGATGCTTGGGGTAACTTAGTTGGTGAGCCATTGTATAAAATTGGTAAAAGTGTTGACCTCGCACACAAATGCTAAAAAAGGAGATAGTGAAAAAACCATTAAAACGTGTAAAGAAAACAATGTAATGGTGTACTAATATTTCTTCAAAATTCCAAAAAATAAAATCACTTAAATCAATTTATTGTTTGTTTTATTGTAATACATTATAGTTAATTAGTATTATTCTTCATAAAGCAAGTAGTAAAATGTAGTAACCAATTATAAATAATATTTCGTGCAGTTTATTTTTTAAACGATTATAATTTTAATTTAATTTTTGGATTTCTTCTAAAGTTAAAAAAAAAAATTTGAATGCTGAATGTTTTCTACTTTGAGTTGATAAACAACTTCTAGCACAATAGTGTTTAAAAGTGCAATAAAAATGTCGTTTTTAGACATTTAAGACTTGATCGTGATTAGTTGCATTTGAACGTAAAAACGATGCAATTTAAAGAATGTTTTGCTTATCTGTTTTTTTTTATTTTTTATCAACAGTTAATGTCGCACTTTCTATTATAAAGTAAATTACTGTCGATTCTGCTTAGATCATACTATGTGTTTATATAAGGCAATTGCAATAAAATTATTTTATTAGAGCAAGAAACTTCAGATTAGAAAAATTTCAGGACGATAATTTTGAAAAAAAAATGTTTCCCGTTTATTCTGCCGTACATTTGAAGAAAGTCACTATCTGCATTTTTTTCGAAAAATGAGTTTTTTATGTCGTTGGATTCGCAATAAAAAAATAAATATATCTGTGCAATCCGCGATTAAAAATATTAATTAGTTTCGAAGATAATTAAACACTTATTGGCCTATCTACAGCGATTTTGGTGAAATACATTTGAAGAAAGTCACTATCTGCAGAACGGCGGGCCTATCCAACAGGGAAAAATGTAAAGTGGGTGTCGGACGGTATACAAATACATTTGTCTGGGCCTATGTACATAGTACTAAATGTAAAGTCGCTAGAAATGACCGAAGGAAGAAAACCTATGTAGATAGTGACTTTCTTCGAATGTATTTGAACCCAGTTGAAGTCTAAAATTAGGTCCTATCCAACAAATCCACACGGCGGTTGTTAGATAGTGACTTTCTTCAAATGTATCTCAGCGCTTTCACGACTCGGGAGCGAGGTCCTATGTACATAGGACCCGACCAAATGTATTTCGAGTAATTTTACGCATGCAAAATGGGCCATTCTGCAGTTTTGCAAATAAACAATTAAAATTTATAATTTATTTTTGCAATAATCGATAGATCGAGTCCATTTTACTAAGAAATGATAGTTGTCTTTTCAAAACGTATTATATATTAAAGGATTCTCATGCAAACGCGTTTCCTTAAATATCTCCGTTCGACTTTAAATGCAGATAGTGACTCTCTTCAAATGTACGGCAGAATAAGCAATAAAACGGACACTAATAACCATCATTAATTAGATTATAAATTTTTTATTAGGATGGAGTCATCTTCACAAATGCTTTAGAAAATATATGAACTTTAAACTTCCTAGAAAATTCCTCGTAAAGGATACTGTTTTACGCCTAAATCACTTGACTGATTTATTAAGATATCAGCAACCTTTTATACATGATAAATGTCATATATTTTTTAAATTTCTGCAAAAATTTCAAGGAAAAATTAAATTCTTATCACCTAGATTAATAAAATAATTTTTCAGGATGATATCCTTCCAAAAATAGAAAAAAAGAAGTACAAATTTAGTCTTCATAAAATCCTCGCTCCCGAGTCGTGAAAGCGCTGAGATACATTTGAAGAAAGTCACTATCCAACAACCGCTGTGTGGATTTGTTGGATAGGACCTAATTTTAGACTTCAACTGGGTTCAAATACATTCGAAGAAAGTCACTAGCTACATAGGTTTTCTTCCTTCGGTTATTTCTAGCGAATTTACATTTAGTACTATGTACATAGGCCCAGAAAAATGTATTTGTATACCGTCCGACACCCACTTTACATTTTTCCCTGTTGGATAGGCCCGCCGTTCTGCAGATAGTGACTTTCTTCAAATGTATTTCACCAAAATCGCTGTAGATAGGCCAATTAGGGTCTAATTATCTTCGAAACTAATTAATATTTTTAATCATGGATTGCACAGATAAATTTATTTTTTTATTACGAATCCAACGACATAAAAAACTCATTTTTCGAAAAAAATGCAGATAGTGACTTTCTTCAAATGTACGGCAGTATTCACTTAAAAACTTTATAGATAATTATTTTAAATGAATTTATTACTAGGTGAATCACTCGGTTTATTTACTTTATAATGATTGTACTTAATATATATATATTTTTTTTAACAAATCTTTTAATGGTAATTTCACTTTTATAAACTAATTTTTTAATGTAAAAAATATTCTTCGTATTTTTTGTATATTTTGTTTATAATTTTTAATAGTAAAAACATTATTTTAGTTTCTGATGAGGACAGCATAGCTGCCGAAACGTTAAAAAACATCTGTGTGTTTTATTGACACGCAGTGATTGATAATTTCCTAAAAATTTATAGATAATTATTTATTAAAATCGCGATCTAATTTTAGTAAACTGACTATCAAATTGGGGAAAAAAGGGTAACTACACTTCGTCCAAAATTTTGGGACAACTTACAAAAAAGAGGATTAAAAACATGACCGTCTTAAAATGTTGATAACTTTGTCAAATATTAGTGAAATTAAATTTTTTATAAAATATTGGAAAGCTTATAAAATTTTCCGATAAATGGTCCTAATCTAAAGCTTTTTTGATTAACAGAAACGGAGATTCAATGTGACAAACTACAGGTAAATTTTTCGACTTTTGGGAATTTTCTTTGTTCAAGTTTGGTAAAGTGCATTTTCTAAAATTTCACTCTCCGTCTATTTGCAATGTATTGAAATGTAATGCGTTTTTTATTATCATATATTTACTTATAACTTTTAAACCAGTCACGATATTTTAATTTTTTTTGGCTTATTTTAAAGCTAATACCTAGTGTAAGGTTTAATTTAGCTTAGTTTTAAATGTTTCCAATAACTTTTCTAGAAAATGCAGTTCACCAAACTTGAACAATGAAAATCCCTAAAAGGCGAAAAATTCACCTGTCTTTATCACATTGAATCTTCGTTTCTGTTAATGAAAAAAGCTTTAGAATAGGACCATTTATCGACAAATTTTATAAGCTTTTCAATATTTTATAAAAAATTTTATTTCGCTAATATTTGACAAAGTTATCAACATTTTCAGACGGTCATGTTTTTAATCCCATTTTTGTAAGTTGTCCCAAAATTTTGGCCGAAGTGTGGGGGAAACTGGGGCTAGTTGGGTCAGGAGTAGAGTGGGTCATTGCAGTTTACTTAAATGTTATTAGTCGAATTTATTCCTCTCTACACAAAAAGTATTTTACATAGTGAGATGCAAGTTTGTGTCAAGTTTTATTATTATATCATTATTTATGTGGAGTAAATGTAAGAAAAACTAATTTTGATACTCCAAATACTGACGACAGCGTCAGTATTTTTCTAAAAAAAAAAAATTTTTTATCCCCTAATTGAGATACAACAAATTTTTTTTTTTTAAAGTTGCATAAAAACATGTACTTTATGTATCAATTTCAACCGATGTCATAACATAATTATTCACAAAGTTATTCCATTTGTTTATAACGGTTAAATTTTTGACACCCCTTTTTTGCAACTTATTGTTAATGAATTATTATGTATAAAAACCCTATGGGAAATGACAATCGGCTAGAGCTTGGCCCAAGCTTGGCCAATATTAGACCAATGTTAGCCCAAGCTTGGGCCGATCTTGAGCATCGGCAAATTTCCCATAGGGAATGTATATGTTAATATGACTCTCCGGGAGTAGAATGAGTCCATTGTAGTTAAAATGCAATAAGCCAGAAAAATATTATTTACATCTGCATAAAACAGTTTTTTTTAAAATAAAAAATGTAATTAGAATAAAACTATTCACCCGATCGAGTTAAAATTTATTACACTTCTTAAGAGTGACAAGAGGCAAGATTTTACATCATTTGACAACTGTCACTCAATTATTTAAAAAGTTATTAAAGATAAAAAAATCTCTTTTTTAAGTGGTTTTTAAAATTTTTTGAATAAACAAATTACTTGATCTTGACTTCATAATAGTAAATTTTTTTGTTTTTTTAAGGGCTATCTTGTTTATTAAAACGTTTTTCTTGTCAAGGAATTAGTTAAGCAACAATCAACAAAAAACCCTATTTCTCCAACTTCTACGATTGTTTATGCAAAACAATACCGGTAAAAAAAGTCCGAAATATAAATGTTTTCATTTTTTTGACCCGCTCTTTCCAAAAATCGTTAAATGGTTGCTGTTCCGATTTTTCCGAGTTTTTTGATAGAATTACGGGACTAATACTTATTTTAGCTTTTTTTAGTCAGTACTGCGCCAAAATTGGTTCAGTACTGGACAGCCATTACTAAGGTAATAATGATGGCGCAGTACTAGTACATTACTGCAGCCATTACTGAGCCAACTTAGGCACGCCAAGTGTCGGCAGATGCAACTGGCGTAGTACTGCGCCAATAGTCAACAATGGCACAATATTGGAAATTTCGGTTGGGTAAACCGAGTGATTCACCGAGTGATAAATTCATTTAATATAATTATCTATAAAGTTTTTCCGTGAATTGCGGTTAGTCTTTAATCCCTATTATCAAATTTTCTTCAGGCGTAATTCAAAAATCATATTTCCTGTCTAATTTCGGTTTGAGAAATAAGAACATATTAACACGTCACACTAAGAAAATAATTACTTAGAATAATGACTAGTTGATAAGAATAGTAGATACTTTGGTTATTAGATGTCAACAATATGACTATAAAAGGCCCGTAACATTGTTTATTATAATCAGAAGTTTAAAAAATTGAATTGCTTAAACGTAGCGTCTAGTTTGAAAAGAAATGTCTCGACTTTCAATTACATTCAGTTTGATTACGATTTCGGTATTATTCGTAATATGTGGAGGACAAAGTAATTACTGTCAAATTTGTCCAACTCATACTATGTGCAAACCACATGTAAGTTAATAGGTCATTTTTACTTTTTTTGAGAAAACAAATTTTGTTTTTTGTGTTAAAAAAATTTTCTTTACAGTTTCTTAGTTTTTTTTCAAAACTAGATAACCAATTGTATTTAGTTTTAAACATTGAACGTATATTTCTTTTAAAAAACAGTTTTTCAAATTTTCTAACAAATTTAATTTTTTCTTTTCTTTTTGAGTAAAAACTCAGCCGAAAAAGTTATATTGAAAATTATAAAATGACATTCTTTTCAAGTACGATAGTCCAAATTGCCAAAATAGAAAATACGGCCTTACACAAGAAGAGAAGAATAGAATTGTTGCGGAACATAATAGATACCGACAATTGGTAGCTTCCGGAAATGAAAAACGGGGAAGCCCAAATGGTCCACAACCAAAAGCGAAATCTATGCCAAATCTTGTAAGATACTTTTAAATTATTATTATTGAGTTATAAATTAAAAGAGTATATTAAAAAACGCACATAATTAATATTTTTAATTTAAACAAAATATTTTATTTGGTATCAATTGTTTTCAAAATTATGAAACAAATAGAATATATAGCTAATAAATAAATAACTAATAATTAGTATCAAGGAACTTGAGAGAAATTGTTTTAAAAATATTTTTTCTCCTTGTAAAACGTTCTATTATTTCAAAAAAATCCCACAAATTTGTTCTTGTTGTATGAATAAATTTAATTTAATCATTTTATATAAAAAGACGTGGGATGATGAAATAGCCGAAATAGCACAAACACAGGCCAATTCATGTATTTATGGTCATGATCAATGCAGAAATGTCGGTAAGTGTTTACAATTATTTTAAAAAAAATTTTTATTTTTAGAAAAAAAATGTAGAGTGTTTGCTTTCTCATAGAGGAAGTATTTAAATATAGTTTACCTCTTTGAGTTACGAATTTTCACATGAAGAAAATTAATATTTTCCCAAAAGAAAAAATATATATTTTGATTATTTTTTATTAAACAAATTGGAAAACGGTTTACAATTATTTTTGTCTTGGAAGACAACAAAGATTTTTTTTAGATAATAGAGTATTAAAACGAAATCTAACAAAATCAACTTAAGAACTCTTTTTTAATTTTATAATAATATGTTATACCCCAAAAGGTCAAGCATTATAAATATAGAACGATTAAATATATTTTTCCGTTATAAAAAATACATACTTAGGTATTTAACACTTTTATAACATTCTTTTGTCATTTTCAATAAATTTTTGAAGTTTTAATCAAAAAATTAATTTTGCATACAAGAATGTTAACAGAAAAAAATTGGCAAATAATGAAAATTTGTAGGTTTACAATCTGTAAAAAATCGGAAGAGGTATAATTATTGAAAATTTTGAAAATAAAATTGTAATAGTTGTAAAATTGCTTTAGTACAATAATTTCCTATTTTTAGAACGTTTCCAAGTCGGACAAAATATTGCCGAATGGCCAAGCGTTGAGGGTCAACCGCCACATAAAATAGAAGATTTAATAAAATTGTGGTACGATGAAGTAGCATTATTCAATCCTAATAGTGTAGAACAATTCGTGTAAGTAAAAGTATACTTAATTTATAAAATAAAAATTCAGTTTTCTATGAATTAAAATTTAATTAACAATCAAAGTTGTGATTCAACCGTATGACACAACCTTAAACTAAAAAGTGGTTTTTAACAGCAAATAAAAGATTAATTCACTAAAATTTGAAGGAACTGTATACATTTTACAAAATAGATTAATTTTCAGAATAAACGTTGTTGGTTAAATTTTGTTAAATAATATTTTGTTTAAACATTAGAAGCAAAACAAATTTGATAAATTTTTATGAGTTTGGATTATAAATGTTTAAAAAATAATTTCTATTTAAGTTTTAGGAAATTGCATCCTCATTATAATTGTTTGTTATTGTATAAGCAGTTATTTCAAAATTTGATAAAATTAATTTTATTTGATTAGAACTTTGCATTAGTTTCAGGTTAAGTTGATCTGTGATTGATTATGTAAATTGTTCATTATCAATAAATACATTGTTTTTTGCAGTTTTAGTAAGAAAACTGGGCATTATACACAACTGTTGTGGGCACAAACAAACAAAATTGGCTGTGGTTATGTGGATTATTTGAAGGGACAATATTACACTGTTTATCTTGTTTGTAATTATGGTCCTGCTGGAAATTGGAGAGGAGAAAAAGTTTACGAAGTCAGTCGTTAAGTTCCTTTAAATTTATACAATTTTATTCTCTCATAGTCTGAAAAAAAATTAGTGAAACTTTTTTCTAATTCGAAATAATAACTGACTTTTTGAGACAAATTAATTAATGTTGCAAAAAGTAAATCACTAATTCGAATTTGGAAAATTTCTCGCCAATTCAGAATTTGAGAATTGGAAATAAAACGGGAATTTTATGAAGTGAAAAAACTTGGTTCGTACGTGGAAAATCTCTTAAAATTTGGATCCATTTTTATCAAAGATTTGTATTATGTGTTAATAAATTCGGCAGAATTATTGTTTCAAAAGAGCAAAATTTGTTATTTTTAAAATCCATTACATGTAAAACAGAAAATAAATTTTACTTGAATTGAAAATTTACTATTTATTTTTTCAACTAATTTACTTGAAGACTGTAATGCTGTTTTGTTGAAAATTGTATTATTTTATGTTAAAGATTAAAGACTAGTGTATGGTTTATGTCTGCAAATTCCATAGAGCAAAAAATTCGCCCTGAGGAATTCCATATGGAATAATTAATTTTTTTAAAGTAATAATAATTTATTATATTTACGGGAATATTATATTCTTTTATTTGTAGAAAATAAATGATGTCGTAGACAAGAACTGTTAAAAATTGAAGAAATTTTTAAATAATTAAAATTTTATTTTTCTTAAAGCATGAATTAGGTAATTGAATTCATAAGTGAATTAATTTTTCATCAATGAAATTTTAAATTAATTAAAGTTCGAAGAATTATAAGTTTTGAATATTCAGTTTTGAATGAAAATAGTCTTGATATTTTTATTTAATATAGATATGTAGATGACACATTTGTTTGTTTACCTAAAGATAAAATTCCAGATTTATTTAATGCATTTAACAATTACAATAGTAATTTGAAATGTACAATAGAATTGGAAAATAATGACAGTCTTCAGTTTTTAGACGTCACGATAATAAAAACAGAATTAGGCCAACTGATTACTAATTGGTTCAGAAAATCAACCTGTTCAGGAAGATTTGTGAATTTTTTGTCGTGTCATCGTATTGAACAAAAAACAGCAATTGTAAAAAATTTGGTTGACAGAGCGATTAAACTTTCTCATCCGAAGTTTTAGGAAATTATTTTAAATTTAGTAAAAAAATTGTTATACTACAATCATTATCCTAATGAAATTAGTGATAAATATATTAAAGAAAAGCTTTATAAAATTAGGTCAGAACAAAAAGATAAACAAATTGATATAAATAATGATATTAAAAATGAATTTTGTCAAAAGATAATACAATAGTAATTCCTTATTATGGTCAAATTTCTAAAGAAAAAGAATCTCAATTAAAAAAATATAAAATAAATACAATTTTTAAAGTTCCCAGTAAGTTAAAGAAAATTTTTGATACAAAAGTTAGATAAATTAGGAAATTGTTAATTGTTGTCTATGAAGAGTTTAATTTAAATAAAATGAACAATTTTCTGTCCAGAAAATTCCTGATGAATTTGCATTTATAAATTTTCTTTAATTTTCAATTATTATACTTATTATTTTCCAATCCATTTCTTCATTTTTTAATCCTCAATTAAAATCCTAAATTTTCAATTATTCATCTCATTTTTTCAATTATTTTCTTCAATTTACATTTTCTTTTATTTTTTTGCAACTATTTTTTCCACTTTTTAATTAAATATATTAATTATTTTTTAATTAATTTCCTAAGTTTTTATTTATTATCTCAAATCTAAGTTAATGTAATCACTTTTGAATGTTTTAGTCATTCTTTAATTATTTTTCTCAAATTTCAAATACTTTCGTCAATTTTTAACCTCACCCCTCTTTTCCGTAGATTTCAAAAAACAAGTTTAAGTTACACAAAAGTATTTCGCATTTTTTAATTATGCACTAACATGACTTAAAGATAAATAAAAAAGCTTCAAAAAACGAGAAGCATGTTGAAAATATCTATAAAATCAAAAAAATATGATATTTTGAAAATTTAGGCAAAGACTTACTATTGACGTACTTTTTGCACAAAATGTCAGTATCAGATATTATAGCTTATGGTAGACCCCTAACATAATTTGGGGGAGGTAGAGGGGGCAAAACTGACTAAAAATTATTTAAGGACTATGTCTGTCCGCTCATTGGTTTAGAAGTTATAAGCGTTGTTATACTTTCCACCTCTGTTACTTTCCTCCTCGGTCCCCCCTATAACTTCTCCAATGTTTATTTTTTTACTATAGTTCCTTTCGAAAAAATATTTTACATATATGAAAAAATGGATTAATGTTTATCATATAAAGTATACATTTTATTCTAAATTTGAAGAAATAATGGACATTCTCAGTTTTTAAAGAAATTTTAATTTTGATTCCTTTAATATAACTTCAAATTGTCATTTTTAAGTAATGATTGCTTTATAAAAAATTTTGTTCATTGAAAAACGAGTAGATTGATATAATTGTATAATATATATATTTTCTCAGAAATTAATATAATTTATGGAAACCTTTCTTGTTTCAATAAATTTAAATTTAATTACTATTTTTATTTCTTCACTTTTTCTATGAATATTATTAAAAAGAAATATAATTACAAGTATTTTAATTTACTCTTTCACCTTTTTTAGGGACTTCTCTGGAAGTGTAAAGAAAACAATGTAATGGTGTAACAATATTTCTTCGAAATTCCAAAAAATAAAATCACTTGAATCAATTTATTGTTTATTTTATTACAATACATTATAGTTAATTAGTATTATTCTTCATAAAGCAAGTAGTAAAATGTAGTAACCAATTATAAATAATATTTCGTGCAGTTTATTTTTTAAACGATTATAATTTTAATTTAATTTTTGGATTTCTTCTAAAATTGAAAAAAATTTGAATGTTGAATGTTTTCTACTTTGAGTTGATAAACAACTTCGAGCACAATAGTGTTTAAAAGTGCAATAAAAATGTCGTTTTTAGACATTTAAGACTTGATCGTGATTAGTTGCATTTGAACGTAAAAACGATGCAAATTAAAGTATGTTTTGCTTATCTGTTTTTTTATTTTTTATCAACCGTTAATATCGTACTTTCTATTAAAAAAGTAAATTACTGTCAATTTTGCTTGGATCATACGATGTGTTTATACAAGGTAATTCCAATAAAATTACTTTATTAGAGCAAGAAACTTCAGATTAGAAAAATTTCAGGATGATAGTTTTGAAAAATAAAAGTTTCCCGTTTATTTATAAATTAACATAATTTCTATTTGAATCAAAAGTTATCTTATTAATAAAAAATAATTTACAAATTATATTCATTAAAAATAATATAAATATTGTATGCAGTGGCGTACAATATTTTAATTATTTATCTCAAATTTTATTAACTGTTCTCAATCTTTCATATTTAAATTATTTTCATCATAAATTTCAATTATTTTTCTCAATCTTAAATTATTTTTATTATATTTCAATTAATTTTTTTTCAATTTTAAATTAATTTGATCATTTTTCAATTATTTTTCTCGATTGTTAATTACTATTTTCATTTTCTACAATTTTTAAGTATAATTCTAAAATTTCAATTATTTTCTTCAATTTTTAATTATTTTCATTTGTTTTCATAGTTTCCAAATTTTTTTTTATTAATTATCGTAAATTTGAATTATATTTCCACTGAAAGGTGATTTATTTCTTACAACTTATCATTGTTTGTATTATATTTCAATTATATTTCAATATTTTAATTGTAAAATCATTTTCCAATTATTTTCCTTAATTTTCAGTTATTATCTCAAAATTTAAATTATTGTCTTCAATTTTCAATTTTATAAACGATTTTTCAATTATTTTCTTTGCTTAAAAACGAATTCTGTAATTTTATATTCTCCGATTTTTAATCATTTTCATTCTTATGGCGTAATTTTTAAAAATTTTAATTATTTATCTAAAATTTCAATTATTATTTTCATTAATATCTGACCATTTCTGCGATTTTTTAATTATTCTCTTTAATTAAAATTTTTAAGTTATTTAGTAATTATTTTCTCTTTTTAAAAATATATTCTATGATTTTTTCAATTCTTTAGCACAAATTTTATTCACTATTTTCAATCTTTAAAATTTAAATTATTTTCATCATAAATTTGAATTATTTTTCTCAATCTTAAATTATTTTTATCATATTTCAATTATTTTTGTTTCAATTTTAAATTAATTCGATCATTTTTCAATTATTGTCCTCGATTGTTAATTATTATTCTCATTTTCTACAATTTTGAAGTATAATTCTAAAATTTCAATTATTTTCATTTGTTTTCATAGTTTCCAAAATTTTTTTTATTAATTATCGTAAATTTGAATTATTTTTAGCTTTCTTCAAATTGTTTTCTCCAATTTTTAGTTATTCTCATATTTTCAATTGATTTCTAAGATTATCATGTATTTTTCTCAAATTAATTTTTTTTTTAATTTAAAAAAAATTCTGTAATTTTTTTAATAATTTCACTAAAAGGTGATTTATTTCTTACAACTTATTATTGTTTGTAGTATATGTCAATTATTTTTTTTAAGTTTTCAATTATAAAATCATTTTTCAATCAATTTCCTAAATTTTCAGTTATTATCTAAAATTTAAATTATTGTCTTCAAATTTTAATTTTATAAACAATTTTTCAATTATTTTCTTTGGCTCTAAAATATATTCATCTGTAATTTTATATTATCTTTTTCGATTTTAAATCATTTTCATTCTTTTGGCGTAATTTTAAAAATTTTCAATTATTATTATCATCAATATTCGATCATTTCTGCGATTTTTTAATTATTGTCTATTTAATTAACTTTTTTAAGTAATTTTGATAATTATTTTCTTTTTTTAAAAATATATTCTATGATTTTTTCAATTATTCGTCTCAAATTTTATTTACTGTTTTCAATCTTTGATATTTAAATTATTTTTATCATAAATTTCAATTATTTTTCTCATTTTTAAATTACTTTTATCATATTTCAATTATTTTTTCCAATTTTAAATTAATTTGATCATTTTCAATTATTTTCCTCGATTGTTAATTATTATTCTCATTTTCTAAAATTATTTTTTAGAATTTTTAAGTATTTTTCTAAAACTTCAATTACTTTCTTCAATTTTGAATTATTTATATTTGTGTTCATAATTTCCAATTTTTTTTTATTAAATTTATTTATTTTTAGCTTTCTTCAATTCTTTTCTCCAATTTTTCTAAGATCTTCATGTATTTTTCTCAAATTTCAATTATTCTTTTTTATTTTCACAAACAGTGTACTTTTTTATTTAAAAAAATTTTAAGAATCTGAGATTTCAATTATTTCATTCAATTTTCAATTATTTAAATGCTTTTTTATATTATTTTCTTCAATTTTTCATTACTTTCGTTCTTTTTCGTAATTTCCAAAAAGTTTCTAATTATTTCTGTTTAATTAAAAATTATTCTCTCTTCTATTTTAAATTATGTTTATCCTGTTTCATTTATTTTCTTTAATTTTTAATTATTTTCCTTTTTTTTTTAATGAACTTCTGATAGTTTTCAGTATTTTTCTGAAATTTTCTTTAACTTTCCTTTATTGAAAATATATTATGTATTTTTTTCACATATTTTCTCAAATTTTATTATTTATCTCAATTTTCAATCATTTTTTTTTTCAATTTTGAATTATTTTTCTTAATTTTTCATTATTCAATTTTTTTCAATTTATTTTTAAGATTTTCAAGTAATTTTCTCAAATTTACATTATTTTCTTTATTTTTAAAACATTTCTATGATTTTTTAAATTACTTTTCCTAATTTTTAATTGATTTTATTTATTTTTTTCAGTTAATTTGCACAATTTGCAATTATTTTGTTTAATATCAATTATTTTTTGCAATTTTTTTTAATTCTAAAATTTTATAAATTTTGTCCTAAAAAAGAAAAGGTTTTTTACGGCACTGATTGTATGATGTTAAAAATGCTATAAAATAAAAATCAATTTTTATATTATATTAATTTTGATTACATGAAAATTATGTCAATTTAAATTTGCGGAAAACTTACGAGTGCCAATTAAAAATTCTAAAAATTGTTTATTGATGATCAAAGACTGAAAAACCATCTTGCAATGTGATATCATATGGACTGTCGGTTAATGATCAAAATCAAATTTTAAATATTCACAACAAGTATCGGAAGAAAGTTGCTTCTGGAAATGAAAAGCGTGGAAATCCTGGTCCACAGCCAGCTGCAGAAGAAATGCCAAATTTAGTGAGAATCTTGTTTATTTCTGTTTAATTTTTAAATTTTGAAAAAATTATCAAGTTTGCTTTTTTAATTTTTAATTTCTATCGTGGAATTTAGTTTTCTAAAATGTTTTTATTTAATTTGTAAATTATTTCGTTCAGTTGAAATCCGTGTAAAAGCTTATACAAAAGGAAGAGGGTATTTTTTCTATCTATTTTCTGCTTTTGTTTTGTGCAAAGGTTTGGGATAACGAACTAGCAACTATTGCACAAAGGTGGACCAATCAGTGCCAATACGAGCACGATAAATGCAGAAAAGTTAGTGAGTAAAAATTGTAATTAAATTGGCTGTAAATAAAGAAATTTAAATTAAAAATAAACCCTACTTTAAATACTTTTTGTTAAAATTTATATACACGATTATTATTGAGCATTTTTATGAAATGCTTCTATTTTATAGGTCGTTTTGCTGTAGGTCAAAATATTGCGCAACACCGAAGTACAGATTCAAGTAGTTCGGAATTGGAAAAGTTAATATCACGGTGGTATGATGAAGTTGATATCTTTAATTCCAGAGAAGTTGCATTTGTTAAGTGAGTCTGGAAATACTCAGAATTATTTGTAGGATTTTAGTTTATCTATATTAATTCATTTTTTTATTATGTGAATATTATTTTTATTATATTTATTGTAGAGTTTAAATTATTAATAAAAAAGTTAATAACTGAATACCTAATCAAACAATTAAATAAAATTTAAACCTAATTAAATTAAATAAATAAATTAATTTATAATTCCTCAGAAATTTCAAAAAGGTTGGTCATTATACTCAGATGCTATGGGCATCAACTACAAAAATTGGCTGTGGATTTTTAAAGTACTTGAAAGGAAAGAAAAAATTTGTTTATCTTGTCTGTAATTACGGCCCTCGTGGAAATTTGAGGAACATGAAAATATACGAGCCGTTTGTTAATGAAACAAAATCAAGACAGAAAAAAGATTATAATGATTTTGAGAATTATGAAAGTACTATTAAAAAATCGTCGCCATTTTCAGGAATAGAGTCACTTCCTGAGAATTTGCAAAAGATTGTCCTCCACGCAAGCCAGATTTTTATTCCTTTTATTAAACGCATACAGAGTTTAGAAGATAAGAAAGATACGAATGCGATACAAGAGATTCTATCGCAAATTTTCGTTCGTCAAAGGAAAGAAGAATAATTTATTTTTTAATGTTTTTTCACTACTCTTTAAATCTAAATTTATCACTTTTGTCTAATTAAATAGCGACGACTAGTTTATTAAATAATTCAGTAAACATTTTTACTCTGGCCCACCCTAGAAAAAATGAGGATTTAAAATGTATTTGAGATAATAAGGATATTTGTAAAAATATTAAATGCAAGTTATTTTTGCGCACAATAAAATCTTACCAACTTTACTTAGTTAAAAAAAAAAGATTAATTGACTTTTTGGCACTCTTTATATATATATTTAAATTTCGAAATCTCATCTTCTGATGTCAATAGTAACCTCCAAAACAGTGGCGTAACTTGGATTTGAGGGCCTCCCCTTTTTTAGAAAATTTCAAGTAAAATTTTAGGCTATCCTATAGTTGAGATTCAAGGAAAAAATTTTAAATTGAAGAAAATAAAAGTAAAAATTAAATATAAAATATACGAAAATAATAATAAACAGATGAAAAATAGACGAAATTTGGACAAATTAATTTATAAAAAAGAAAAATAATTGAACTTGAAGACAATACTTTAAATTTAAAAAAGGAACCAAAATTCCGGAAGAAATTAAAAGACAAGATTAAAAATCAAAAATTGTAATTGAAATTTGAAGAAAACAATTTCATTATGACTAAACTAACTGAAAAATGAATAAAATAATTTTAAAAAGAAAGTAATTAAGTAATGACAAAAAAAATTAAATTGAAAAATAAAATAAAAAATTATTGGTTACAAGTTAAACTTAAGAAAATAAGAAAAAATGCAAGAAAATCTTTAAATCAAATTATTTTTGAATTTAAAAATGAGAAAAATAATTCAAATGGAAATAATAATTTAAATTTAAAAAAATATCATACAAATTGAAGTCATTAATTAAAAAGCGACAAAATTAAGAAAATCTTAAAAAGAAAATAATTGAAAATTAAAGAAAAATATCTTAAAATACATGAAGAATGTAATTGAAATTTTAGAATCACCCAGAAAACGATTTAAACTGTTCAAACAATACTTTAAATCGCTGAAAATAACATGTTATAAATTGAAAAAATTTAAAAATAATTTGAAATTGAATATTTAAGACAATGCGTGAAAATTGAAGACAGAAACTGAAAGTTGAAGAAACTCGTTAAAAATATAAAACTGTATCCTTCAATTTAAAATTAAAGAAAATAATTGAAAGAAGAAGAAATATACTAAAAATAACAAAAGTAATTAAAATTGATTACAACATAGTTTATAAGTATATAACTGAAAAAAGAAAAAGTGAAAATTCAGAAGAATAATTGAAAAAGGAAAAAATTTATTTTGAAATGGCAAGAAAAGTTTAAATTCATGAAATTAATTGAAAACAAAAAAATAATTGAAATTGAAGACAATATTGTAAAATTGAAGAATTCCGTTCAACAATACATATAAAAAATAATTCAAATTTTAGGCTACAAGTAGAAAATTGAAGGAAAAACCGAGAATTGAAGGGAATTATTTCAAAATGGGGAAAACAATGCGAATTGAAGACTATAATTAATTATTAACAAACATAATTACAAAATTTTAATTAATAATTCAAAAAATAATAATTGAAAGCAGAATAAAATCACCGAAAATTGAAAAAAATTAATTAAAAAATTAAAAGTCAAGCAAAAGATAATTTTCTTAAATTAAACAAAGTAAATGAAAATCGACGAAATAAAATAAAAAACATCACAATTAATTTAAAAATTAGGAAAAAATTTTAATTGAAGACGAAAATTTATAAAATATGAAATATAATTAAAAATTGAAGGCATTCAATAACAATGCCGAAAATAATTGCAAGAAGAATAATCGAAAATTAAAAAGTAACATTGAAAAATAAGAAAAATAATTTCAATTGAAGACAATAATTTTGAATTGTAAAAGAAATTTTTATTTGAAGAAATTCAGTATCCGGATGTAATTTGAGGCAAGAATAAATATCAAAAATTTAAATTGAAATTTAAAGAAAAGAATTGAAATTTCAAGAAAACAATTTGACTATGATTAAAGTAACTGAAAATTAAAGAAAGTAATTTTAAAAAGAAGGTAAATAAGTAATAACAAAAAAAAATGTAATTGAAAACAAAATGAAAGAAAAAAATTGAAAATTTATTGAGGAAATTTACTAGAAAATGACAAAATATAATTCAAGATTGTTGATTGCAAATTAAATTTGAGAAAATCTTTAAAAATTTTGTATTGAATTAAAGATTGGGAAAAATAATTAAAATGGCAATAATATTTCAAAATTGAAGAAACTAATTGAATCAACTCGTTAAAAATGGCAAAAATAATTGAAAATCGATGAAGGAAAGTGAAAGTTGAAGAAATTCGTTAGAAAATGACAAAAAGTAATGGAAGATTATAGTTTTTTTTTAAAATTGATGGAAATAATTTAATAAAGTAGAAAAACATTGTCCTAAGTTGACAGAAATTTTATGTCCCAAATCGCAAAATCGTGAATTCTTAAAAATGAGAGAAATTTTGTGAAAAATTTAATAGTGCGACCTTTGAAAATTTTCTAGTTACGCTTATGTCAGTCGAAATGAATCGATGTTATCAAAACTATTAAAATCTTATATGTGAGATTCTTTAGAACTGGTTCAAGACAATTTAGAACTATTTAGAACTACTTAAAACTGATAACACAGCTTTTTTCGTATATGTTGATCAATTACAGTAGATATACTATCAAAACTTTTTATTAATTTTTCAACCGTTTTAGAATTCTTTTTTGAAGAATTAAGATTTTTCTAATTCCATGCGAGAGATGCACATTATAAAAACATTGAAGAAAAAATAATCGTTAACAGATAGTAGTAAAAATTGTGGAAGAAGTTTGATTTTTAAAAATTTTAATTTTCTTTCAACATCCTATAATAATTTTGTGACTAAATTATGTCAGAAAAAAATTGTCACCTCAGGGTTTCATTAATTAAAATAGGTTAAAACGTCACACGTTCCTCTGAATATCCGATTGCAGTTTCATTAGATTTTTTTATCTTAATTTTTAATAACAAAATATTCAATTAAAATGACTTTCACACTTTTGTGGCAAGATTTGGGAAAATTTTGTTGAAATCTAATAACTTTTTGGTTTATGAAATTTTCTGGCCAAGTAATCTTAATTGTTTTATGAATACTCGTATTATTTCTTAAATAACATTAACAATGAAACATAAATAATTTTACCTGTATTTTTATTGCTTTAGTGCTTTCATTTATTACTCTGTGTAATAAAAATTTGCATAATCCAGAAGCAATTTTGCAATATTAACAATACTAGCAATTTTTTTGTCGCTTTAAAGAATAATTTTTTCATAAATTTATGATTTCAGTATTTAAAATAAATAAAAAAAGTGTATCCTTGGTATCCAATAAATGATTTTTCAATTGATTTTTAAAAATATTTAAACACTTTTAAAAAACAATTTAAAAATCATTTTAGAATTTGCGTAAATAAAAAGAACCGTTCTCACTTTTTGCGAAATAAAGTTAATAACTGTCTCGTAATTTTCAGATTTAGTATAATTTTCTGTAATTATTATCTACATTGTTATATTTTAGAGATTTTATTATAGTTTTAAGTACTAGTAACTGTAATGTGCACAATTAATATTAATATTAATACTACTAATAATAATATTAACAGTAACGTTAAATAAACAAGAAATAACATGTCACTGAATAATTTGATAAAATTCATTTACTATTCATAATTTGCATGAATTTTTCTGTTCGAATAAAGAAAAGTTTTTATTGTCTGAATACGTTTAATTAAAGAAAAAACTAACTTTTATAATGATGAATGCTGAAACATATACAATTCAATGCCGTTTCTAATTTTATTCTTGAAAAAAATATTTTTTGTGTAAAATAAGGAAAAATTGAAAAAATCAAAAGACTGAATTAAATATAATTACTTTTTTTCGTTTAGAATCTTGGAAATTTTAAAAGTCAGAATCTTGGATTTCTAAGGACACTGAAATAATAGTGTAAAACACTCATTAGAATATAAGAACCAGGAAAAAGAACTAATTGTAGGAAAAGTATACTCGCAATTGTAGGAAAAAAAGCAACTAATTGTGAGATTACTTAATTTTTTTATTAGTTAGAATTGTAGGGTAATATAGTTTTTATTGATGAAAAACAGCTTTAGACCTGAAAAGTATGAATAATAGGATTATTGTTCGGGCCCGTATCATTTTGACACAAATTTTTTCGGGCAACTTGTTATATTGTACTCCCGAAGATGAATGTTATATTTTACTCCTTCTGAAATCAAAGATTTTTAAGTTTTAATTATTCAATAATTGAACTTACTGGATTAATTAAGTCTTTTAATATTAATTTAATGTATTAAAATCAATTATTTAATAAGTAAGACTTAAAAATCTTTGATTTCAGAAGGAGTAAAATATAACATTCATCTTCGGAAGTACAATATAACAAGTTGCCTGAAAACATTTGTGTCAAAATGATACGGGCCCTTATTGTTCTCTATTTTCTAAAAATCCAAAAAAAAAACTGATTTTGTCATAATATTTTGTTTAAAACAATTTTCAAAATAATATAATCAACAATTTAAAAGAACTGCTAAAAGACCTGAAAAAAGAGATTTTTTGTAAATATTTTCTTTAAATAAGATTGCAAATTGACATTTTTAATTATTCTTAAAATTTGATGAAATTATTTGTAAGAATAAAGCCTCCTTGGAAAGTTGCAATAAAACTCGAAAAATTCTTACTGATTTGTTCATGCCAATAATACTTTTTCAAAATGTACACGAAAAATTTGTAAATTATTGTTCTATAAAAAATATGTTTTAAAATTTCCTAGCTTCCAAAGTAAAACTTTTTTCTGTATTTTTTAAGGAAATAATTATATGTAACTATTTTAGATAAAAATTTTTTTTAACTAGCATTAAAAAATTTTCCTTGTTCTAGAAATGTGTTATATAAGTTTTTGTTCTAATATCCTGATCTATGTGTAATAAAAAACTCGTAATTTTCAACTTTTTAAAAAAAGTTCAATTTTTTAATTTCTTTCTTTAATTTTTGCTCTTAAAAACAAATATTTTACAATGGAAAATAATTCAATTGCTCCGTATTAATATTCGGCTTATTTGCTTAATGTCATTGATAACAATTCGTCTGATTTTAAAAAACATGTGATTTTTTATAAAAAATAATAATAAACTCTTAATATTCTGTCAATGAATCTGTATAATTTATTTATTGTTTTTAGTTTTCTTTATTTTTTTTATTTTAATGAAGACAAGTTCAACATAAATTTTATATTGGAGGAAAATTGTCTTAATATTTGTTTAACGCTAATTTATAACTGATAACGTCCTCCGTTAACATATTGCATTAATTGAATGGTTCATAAAGAACAGAGTATAAAAAGAATGCAAAAGTAGCGAATGCGGAAGTTGTTGAAGTGAATCAACGAAACTAACTAAGTTCCTTCCTATTTGAAATATGTTATTTAAGCTTGCTTTTAGTCTTACTTTTACAATTCTTGCAATTGTTGTGGTCACTCATGGACAAAATGATTATTGTAAAATCTGCAAAGATCACACATTGTGCCGCTTTCCAGTAAGTGAAAAATAAACCGTTTATAGAATTTTTTAATTCAAAATTTTTTTACTATTTCTAGTTAATTTATAAAACAAAAATAAAGAAAATTCGAAAAGAATAAAATGCGGTCAATTTTTTTTAATCGGCCTAAAGTTTGCCCCTTAAAACTATTATGTTTAATATTCTTGAGAAATTTTATATTTTTTTTTTTTTATTTAAATATGTGAAATCACATCAAACATTAAATAAAAGGTTATTAGTAATTACTTTAAAGTTTATTTTTTAAGTTCAGACTGAAACTAAAATATCTTTTTCTATGAATGAAAAAAAAAACGCTTCTTTAAGAACTTGAGCGTTTTTCGAGAAGTCTTTAAACTTTAGTTTAAATAAAAGTTTTTGTTATAAATTATTACAGGGTTGCAAAGAAAGTAATTATAAACTTTTATTATTTACCTTCTAAAATAATATCATAGAAATTTAATATTTTCCCTAGAATTTTCAAACATGACACTAAAAATCAATACGGGCACTTGAATAAAAATTCTTATAAAAACGATGAAAATGTTTCAAGTTTGTAAAATATTAAATGAATAGTTTTGTTAATAACATAATTAATCACTTCATTTTAATTTAATTAAAACATTCATTGACAGAGTACGAAATCAGTTTGTAGTGCAAAAGTGTCTTCTCTTTCATCTGGACAACAAAATGAAATTGTAAATGTTCATAATGAATTCAGGAGAAAAGTCGCTTCTGGAAATGAAAAACGAGGTAAACCAGGTCCGCAACCAGCTGCCAAAAGTATGCCAAATTTGGTAAGTTATTAAAAAATAAATTAATAAAGTTGCAAATCTGACCCTTAACCGAAATTAGATGCGCTGATTAGAAAAATAATAGTAAATAGTAACCACATGAAAAATGTCAAGGAAAGTTTAAATTCATGAAATTCATTTGAAACAAAAAAATTATTGAAATTAAATACATTATTGTAAAAGAGAAGAATTCCGTTTAACAATAAATATAAAAAATAATTCAAAATTGTAGGCTACAATTATATAATCGAATAATCGAAAATTAAAAAGTAACATTGAATAATAAGAACAATAATTTTGAATTGTAAAAGAAATTTTTATTCGAAGAAATGCTGTATAAAATGATCAATATAATTAAAAAATATAAGTTACGTGTTAAATTTATAGAAACTAATTGAAGAAACTCATTTAAAAATAGAAAAAGTAATTGAAATTGTAGACAAAACAGATTTAAAGTAAAGAAAAGTATGAGAAATAAAGAAAGTAATTGAAATTGAAAACAATTATGTAAAATGGAAGAATTTCGTTTGACAAAAAGTATCAAAAATAATTCAAAATTATAAGCTACAAGTAGAAAATTGAAGGAAAAACCGAGAATTAAAAGCAATTATTTTAAAATGGGGAAAACAATTCGAATTGTAGACTATAATTAATTGTTAACAAACATAATTGCAAAATTTTTATTTTAATTAAATATTCAAAAATACATAATTGAAAGCAGAAGAAAATCACTGAAAATTAACGAAAATTAGTTTAAAAATTAAAAGTGTAATTAAAACAAAAGGTAATTTTCTTATATTAAACAAAGTAAATGAAAATCAATGAAAGAAAATAAAAAACATCACAATTAATTTAAAAATTAGGAAAAAATTTTAATTGAAGACAAAAATTTATAAAATGTGAAAAATAATTAAGAATTGAAGACATTCAATAAAAATGCCGAAAATAATTGAAGGAAGAAGAATAATCGAAAATTAAAAAGTAACATTGAAAAATAAGAAAAATAATTCCAATTGAAGACAATAATTTTGAATTGTAAAAGAAATTTTTATTTGAAGAAATTCAGTATCAAATGATTAATATAATTAAAGTTGACAAAAAGTATAAAAAATAATTCTAAATTATAAGCTACAAATACATAATTGAAGGAAAAACCGAGAATTAAAGGGAATTATTTCAAAATGGGAAAAACAATTCGAATTAAAGACTATAATTAATTATTATTAACAAACATAATTGCAAAATTTTAATTTAAATAAAGAATTCAAAAAATAAATATTTGAAAGCAGAAGAAAATCACCGTAAATTAAAGAAAATTAATTTAAAAATTAAAAGTGTAAATGTCCAGCAATAATATTTGCTGGAAGACGAATAGCTAATGTTAATGGTCGAATAATATTACTAATAGATTCAATTATAACTAACTGAAAAATGAAGAAAATAATTTTAAAAAGAAAGTAATTAAGTAATGACGAAAAATTTAAATTAAAAAAAGATTCAAAAGAGAAGAAAAAATAAGATTAGAAAAAATTCATTTGAAAATGACAAATAAAATAAACAATTATTGATTACAAGTTAAATTTAAGAAAATAAGAAAAAATGCAAGAAAATCTTTAAAACAAACTATTTTTGAATTTAAAAATTAGGAAAATAATTAAAATGGAGAAAATAACTTTTTAAAGAAAAATCATACAAATTGAAGTCATTAACTAAAAAGCGCAAAAATAAGAAAATCTTAGAAAGAAAATAATTGAAAATTAAAGAAAAATATTTTAAAATACATTAAGAAATTAATTGAAATTCTAGAATCATCTAGAAAACAATTTTAATTGTTCAAACAATACTTTTAAATCGCTGAAAAAACGAGTGAAAAAAACATGTTTGAAATTTGAAAAATTAAAAAATAATCTGAAATTGAATAAAATAATTCAATATTTAAGACAATGCGTTAAAATTAAATATAGAAACTCAAAAGTTGAAGAAACTCGTTGAAAAATATCAAACATAATTGACAATTGTTCGTTACAATTTAAAATTGAAGAAAATAATTGAAAGAAGAAGAAATATACTAATAATGCCAAAAGTAATTGAAATTGATTGCAACAGTTTAAAACTGAAAAAAGAAAAAGTGAAAATTTAAGAGAATAATTGAAAAAGGAAAACATTTATTTTGAAATGACAAAAAAGTTCCAATTCAAGAAATTCTTTTGAAAACAAAAAAATAATTGAAATTGAAGACAATTATGTAAAATTGAAGAATTCCGTTTGACAAAAATATAAAAAATAATTCAAAATTATAGGCTACAAGAAGGGCATGTGATTAAGTATGACGTATCTGGTATAGACAAAATTTGTCCGTAACTTTTTTCTTAAAATATTTAATATTGTTTGGAAAAAATCCAAATTAATTCGGGTCATAGAGACTTTCCTAATACCATTTTTAGTAATTGTACCAAGTTTCGTGACAAAATATTCAATATTTTAAGAGAAAAATTACGGACAAATTTTGTCTATACCAGTGACGTCATACTTCATCACATACCCTTAAACAGAATAAAAGAAAATCGTTGAAAGAAAATAAAAAACATCACAATTAATTTAAAACTTTAGAAAAAATTTTAACTGAAGACAAAAATTGATAAAATGTGAAAAATTATTAAGAATTAAAGTAATTTAATAAAAATGTCAAAAATAATTGAAAGAAGGAGAATAATCGAAAATTGAAAAGTAACATTGCAAAATAAGAAAAATAATTCCAATTGAAGACAATAATTTTGAATTGTAAAAGAAATTTTTATTTGAAGATATTCAGTATCAAATGATTAATATAATTAAAAAATATAAGTTCCGAGTTAAATTTGTAGAAAATAATTGAAGAAACTCATTTAAAAATAGAAAAAATAATTGGAATTGTAGACAAAACCGATTTAAAGTAAAAGAAAAGTATGAGAAATAAAGAAAATAATTGAAAAACGAAGAAATTGCATTTAAACATACTTTTAAAAAATTGAAATTTGAAAAAAGTGCTTAAAAGTTACAAGAACAATTGAATTTTAAGGATTAAAATGATAAATTGATGATATCCTGAAAAAATAATTGAAAATTTAAGATTATAAGATAAAATATGCGAAAATTAGAAAAATAATTGAAATTGAAGACAATAGTTTTTTAAAGAAGGAGCCAAAATTCCGGATGTAATTTAAGGCAAGAATAAAAATCAAAACTTTAAATTGAAATTTAAAGAAAAGAATTGTAATTTTAAGAAAATAATTTGACTATGGTTAAAGTAACTGAAAATTAAAGAAAGTAATTTTAAAAAGAAGGTAATTAAGTAATAACAAAAAAAAAATGAAATTGAAAACAAAATTTGAAAATTTATTGTGGAAATTAAATAGAAAATGACAAAATATAATTCAAGATTGTTAATTGCAAATTAAATTTGAGAAAATATTTAAAAAAATTTGTATTGAATTAAAGATTGGGAAAAATAATTAAAATGGCAATAATATTTCAAAATTGAAGAAACCAATTGAATCAATTCGTTGAAAATGTCAAAATAATTGAAAATCGAAGAAGTAAAGTGAAAGTTGAAGAAATTCGTTAGAAAATGACAAAAAGTATTGGAAGATTATAGTTTTTTTGTTAAAATTGATGGAAATAATTCAATGAAGTAGAAAAACATTGCCCTAAGTTGACATAAATTTTATGTCCTAAATCGCAAAATCGTAAATTCTTAAAAATGAGAGAAATTTTGTGAAAAATTTAATAGTGCGACCTTTGAAAATTTTCTAGTTGCGCTTATGTCAATCGAAATGAATCGATGTTATCAAAACTATTAAAATCTTAGATGTGAGGTTCTGTAGGGTTGAAGACAATTAAGAACTATTTAGAACTACTTAAAACTGATAACACAGCTTTTTTCGTATATGTTGATCAATTACAGTAGATATACTATCAAAACTTTTTATTAATTTTTCAACCGTTTTAGAATTCTTTTTTGAAGGATTAAGATTTTTCTAATTCCATGCGACAGATGCGCATTTTTAAAACATTGAAGAAAAAATAATCGTTAAGGGCATGTGATGATAATGCTAAATTTGTCCGTAAACTTTCTCTTAAAGTACTCAATGTTTTGACACCAAACTTTGTAGAATTACTCAAAATACCATTAGAATGGTCTCTCTGACCCAATTTTGTTTCATTTTTGTCTTTAAACTAAATATTTTTCAAATTTACTTTTTTTTCAAAATTTTCCAAAAAGTGTAAAATTGAAAAAAAAATTAGTTTAAAGATAAAAATGAAATAAATTTGGGTCAGAGAGACCATTCTAATGGTATTTTGAGTAATTCTACAAAGTTTGGTGTCAAAACATTGAGTACTTTAAGAGAAAGTTTACGGACAAATTTAGCATTATCATCACATGCCCTTAACAAATAGTAGTAAAAATTGTGGAATTAAAATTAGATTAGATTAGAACTTCGCACAAATAAAATTTAAAATAATATTGAATTAAATAATAATTATTCATAATGAAATTTGTCTAGATAATTAAATTTCCAGGTTTGGGATTCTGAATTGGCAACGGTAGCACAAAGGTGGGCTAATCAGTGTAAATTTGGTCACGACACTTGCAGAAACGTTCGTAAGTATTTGTAAAATTATATTATGCTACTCTCTAAATCTGAATTAGTGAAAAGTAGATTACTAATTCAAATTAGCCATTTATTTTCTACTAGTTTGTGGTAAAGTTTTTATAAAAATTAATAGACATATTTACTAATTTAAATAAGGAATTCACTTTCCACTAATTCAAATTAAGAGAAAACTCTAAAAAAACAAAATTCCTATGAGTTTTTGTAAACACGAAAATATTAAAATTGTTTCTTTAAATAATCACTTTAAACTATATTACAATATTTTTGCTCCATTTGTGTTTTTTGGTTAATTTTTTTATTTCAGATTTCTGTATATTTTTTTTATCATTTACGTAAGAAGTATGGTATCATTTTTTTTCAAAACGCAAGCTTTCGTATTATTCTTAGTTTGCTTCCTCATACAGGAAGAATATTTATTTAATTATGTAAACATTCTTGTATTTTTTTTTCTAAAAATTGCATACCATTTTTTAAAATTTTACCTTCCTGGAGATAATAAACATTAATTTTTTGTGTATAATTTTTTTTTACTATATAAATATTTTATGGTTTTTAGGACGTTTTTCTGTTGGTCAGAATGTAGCAACGTCATGGACGACAGGTTCTAACTTACCATCCCTAAGATCTTTAATTACCATGTGGTATGATGAAGTCGCAAAGTTTAATAAAAATTATGTGGATAGATATGTGTAAGTATATAAAAATGTATTATTATACACAATACATGTACAATTTATCTTTTAATTATTATTTTTCATTTATTTTATTTTTTTTATACTAATTGCTTTAAATTAACATAATTTGCGTTTCATTTTTAATTGAAAAAAATACCATTTTAATTCTAATTATTTGGAGTTTATTGTATTTCCAAACTAATTTACCGTAGAAACTTAATTTTTGTCGAAACTAATTATAAGTTGTTAATTGTTAAGATCAAATATTCACTGTCATAAGCTAATTATAAATAATTATCATTTGGTGAAATTCACTCTTTCCTAGATTTGAATTAGCACTAAACATATTCTGGTTAATCAACTCTTATTTGATTAAAATTCGCTCTTTTATAGATTTGAAATGGCTACTGGTCATTACACTCAAATGCTATGGGCTAAAACTACAAGAATCGGTTGCGGATATGTGAGTTACAAGAATGGAAATAAAAACACAGTTTTATTTGTTTGTAATTATGGACCTAGTGGTAACTATCTAGGAGCTAAAATATACGAACGTCGTTAGAAAATGTGTATTTGAATTCCTGGAAAAAAGATTTAAGTGACTTAGATGTATTTTTTTCCAAAATTTCAAAAAATATACATGGTTATAAAAACAGAATAAAAGAATAAAATTATTTTAAAAACATGTTTTTCATTCATATTTTCTGTGGCTGAAAGGCATAACATCATAACTAACATTTTATCGAATTTGAGATAATTTAGTAATGCTTTTTAAAGTTTCATAACGATAAAGTGATTTAAATGTTTATTTACGTAGAAAATAATTAATAAGGGGCCATCCATAAATTACGTGGCTCCAATTTTCGAACTTTTCGACCCCTCCCTCCCCCCATGTAGCTTAACGTAGCATTTGATAGACCCCCTCCCTCCCCTGATAAGGGCACGTGGCTTTTTTTTAAACGTCTTATAATGCCTAAATATATAATTTCTCGCGTAAAAATAACTGCTGTAATATTTATAATTGTGAATTAGATTTATTATTTTTTATTTTACTATTTATTAAATCATTGGTTTCAATAGAATTTTACCAATTACATTAGAAAGAACTCTCCCATTTTGTTATATTTTATCGCTTGACAGGGAGATCTTTGTTATAATGGTTTTGAGGGGAGACTGCATCGATATTTTCAGCTATGTAAAAGAATTAACTTAACTAATTGTCGCTACAATTTTTAAAATAATTTTTAATTTTAATCAGCCAAAAATTTTTTTGACAATCTTTGAATTTTTGTCTTTTGTCAAAATTAAAAGATTTTAAAATCCATGCTTAATTTTTTTAGATAAACATGTTTCTTTAATAGAAAAAAAATTTGCGACCCAAAATTTTAAATTTTACTATTTTTGAACCTTTTTTTTTGGTAAAAAAATTATTTTATTTTTTTGGAGAAAGGTTAATAGGTTAAATTCACTTTTAGGGTATGTCAAATAACGAATAGTTTAATTAAATTCTGTTTACTAATTTAATTAGTCAAATTTTACTTTTTATAATGAAGTTAATTTTTTACTAATAATTAGTCATATTTAACTGATTCAGATTTAATGACTATTATTTGATTTTTATATGTTAAATGCTTATGTAGATCTTATATCCCAATGTGTTTTTTGAAAATTTAGTAATTTTTTGGAGTTCAAAATACGAAAACTTCAAGACAATAAAAAAATTTTAATAATAATTTTTTAACACGATATAAAATAGAGAGGGGAGGGGGTTCAAAAAATTTTGACATAACTTTAAAAGGGTGATTGACAAATGTGTGATAAGTTACGACAAGGGGCGGGCGGAGGGGGGGGGGGGGAGGTTGAAGAAAAAAAAAAAGATGTCACGTTATTTGTGGACGCCCCCTGAATTGCATTGACTTTTCACTAAAATTTGAGTTAGAGGTAAAAACTACTAAATTAAGTAGTTAAATATTACAAAAAATTAGTGGTCCACTTTTCACTATATAAATTTGGGGAGCTGTAAAATATAAATCAAATAAAACAAAAATGGCTTAGGAAAAACTTAACATATTGCAAAAGAAAACTTTTCTAAACTAATTATGCAGCTAAAATGACGGAAAATCGTAAATGATTTTTTAATTTCCTAAACATCTTCAGAAGTTTGTAAATTTTTTTCGATCTTATTTTTCATTAAGATTGTTAGATATAACCCTTTTCTACAGAAAAAAATTAATTTTTTACAGAAATAATGCTTCAAAAATTGTAAATTTAAATTTTTTGGTCCCCAATTTTTTTTCTATTAAAAAACATATTTTCAAAAAAATACGCATGGGTTTTAAAATCTTTTAATTTTGACAAAAAATAAAAATTCGAATATAGTCAACAAATTTTTTGACCAATCTTTTTTATGGCCGTTGAATTCCTTGTAAAAAATTACTATAAAAATTATAATGACGATTAGTAAAGTGAATTCTTTCACATAGCTGAAAATGTCGCAGTCTCCCCTTATAATTCTTATTTCTAACAACTTCAAGGTTTTCTGGTAAGCATATAGACTCGGTTCAATTCAATTCTCTCGAAATGGTTTTTGAGTTGCCAACGCTATTTAAAAAAAAATCTGTGAAATTAAAATACAAAGCTACGTTGCTCGGACTCGAACCCCTCCCTCCCCCCATGTAGTCTAGCGTAGCATTTTGCCTGACCCCCCCTCCCCCCTAACAGACCACGTAATTTATGGATGACCCCTAACAATATTTTCGTTTCTATAACCTATATATAATAACTATAACCATATAATCTTTTAATATCCCATTGCAGTTTTATTAGATTTTTCTATCTTAATTTTTAATTATGAAATATTAAATTAAAATGACTTTCGCACTTTTGTGGAAAGTTTTGGGAAAATTTTTTGAAATCTCATAATTTTTTGGTTTACGAAATTCTCTGGCCAAGTAATCTTAATTGTTTTATAAATACTCGTATTATCTCTTAAATAACATTAACATTGAAACATAAATAATTTTACTTGCATCTTTATTGCTTTAATGCCTTCCTTTATTACTCTGTGTAATAAAAACTTGCATAATTCAGAAGCAATTTTGCAATATTAACAATACTAACAACTTTTTTGTCCCACCAAAGAATAATTATTTCCATACATTTATGATTTCAGTATTTAAAATAAATAAAAAAATCCTTGGTATGAAATAAATGATTTTTAAATTGATTTTTAAAAGTAATTGAACATTATTAACTTGGAATCTGCGTAAATAGAAAGAACCGTTTTCACTTTTTGCGAAATAAAGTTAATCACTATGTCTAGTAATTTTCAGATTTAGTATAATTTTCTGCAATTATTATCTATATTGTTATATTTTAGAGGTTTTATTATAATTTAAAATATTTTTAACTGTAATTTGCACAATTAATATTAATAATAATAATAATAATGTTAACAGTAAAGGTAAATAAACAAGAAATAACATATTACTGAATAATTTGATAAAATTCATTTACTATTCAGATCTGAAATAGCATTAATTTTTCTGTTCGAATAAAGAAAAGTTTTTATTGTATGAATACGTTTGAATAAAAAAAACTAACTTTCATAATGATGAATGCTAAAACACTATTCATTGCCGTTTCTAATTTCATTCTTGAAATTTTTTTTTTGTGTAAAATATGGAAAAATTGAAAAAATCAAAAGGCTGAATTAAATATAATCAATTTTTTTTATTAGAATCTTGGAAATTTTAAAAGTCATAAACTAATAAATTGTAGCGGAAGTACACTCGCAATTATATAAAAAAAAAAAACTAATTGTGATGATTTTGTTGATTTTAATGATGACAATTCAACATACATTTTTTATTGGAGGAAGATTGTGTTAATATTTGTTTAACGCTAATTTATAACTGATAACGCTCTCAGTTAAAATATTGGATTAATTGAATGGTTCATAAAGAACAGAGTATAAAAAGAATTCAAAAGTAGCGAATGCAGAAGTTGTTAAAGCGGACCAACGAAACAAACTAAGTTCCATCCTATTTAAAACATGTTATTCAAACTTGCTTTTAGTCTTACTTTTGCAATCTTTGCAATTATTGTGGTTACTCATGGACAAAATGATTATTGTAACATCTGCGAAAATCACACATTGTGCCGTTTTACAGTAAGTGAAAAATAAACCGTTTATAGAATTTTCTAATTCAAAATTTTCTTATTATTTCTAGTTAATTTATAAAGCAAAAAAAAACAGAAAATTCGAAAAGAATAAAATGCGTTCAATTTTTTTTAATCGGCCTTAAGTTTGCCCCTTAAAACTAATATGTTTGATATTCTTAAGAAATTTTTTATTTTTTCTTTATTTAAGTATTTGAAATCACATCAACCATTAAATAGAAAAGGTAATAACCTTTACTTTACTAATTACCTTAACTTTTAAATTTATCTTTTAAGTTCAGGCTGAAATGTAAATATCTTTTTTTCTATTAATGCACTGCAAAAACTGCTGTCTTCTAAGTGTCTTATTTCAAAACATTTAGGTGTCTAAGACGCAATAAGTGTCTTAAAATGAGACATTTTTTGTGTCTTAAATACAAAAAAGACATTAAAGTGTCTTAAAAAAATACACTTAGAAGACAGCAGTTTTTGCAGTGTAAAAAGAGCGTTTTTCGAAAAATGGTCAAGCTTTAGTTTAAATAAAAATTATTGTTAAAAATTATTACAGTGCTGTAAATTAAGTAATTAAATTAAAAACATAATTATTCACTTCCAGTGGCGTAACTGGGGGAGGGGGGGGCCAGGGCCCTGGGGCAAACAGGAAAATGAGACCCCTATTATATATGATTTTTAAATAGATGTTTTTTTCTTTTAAAATTTTAAATCATATTTCACCTTTTTAAAATGTTCTCAAATTTTAAAATCATGTCAAATTTTATTTCTTCAAATTTCAGTTAATGTGAACTTGCATTGATTAAAAGTTCAATTAATCCAAGTTTCAAATATATTAAATTTGAATTTTGAACTATTTTTATCATTTTTTAATTATTTTCTGCAATTTTTAATTATTTAAATTATCATTAAATTGTTTCCCTAAATCTTAAATTTACCTTCCACAAATTTTAATTATTTTGTTTAGTTTTCTCAGGCACTTTTTCAATTTTAATTCTTCTTTCCTTGACATTAAATCACTATAATTATTAATTCCTATAAATTTTATATTACTAATCGCAAATTTAAATTATTTTTTTTACTTTACTAATGTTTTTGTCATTTTACAATTATAATCTTCAATTTTTTATCATTTTCATAATTTCTAAATTAATTTCCTTAATTTTCAAATATTTCAAATAATTATTTTGTTCAATTTTTATTCATCTTCATTATTTTGTAATTATTTTTTCCATCTTTTAATATTTTCATTATTTTTCAAAATTAATTTCCTAAATTTGCAGTTATTATTACAAATTTAGATTATTATCATTAATTTTCCATATTTTAAACGATTTTTTCATTACTTTCTTTTGCTTAAAAATAAATATTGCAATTTTTTATTATTTTCTTCAATTTATAATTACTTTAATTATTGTTGGATTAGTTTCAAAAATTTCAATTATTTATCTGAAATTTCAATTGTTTTCATCAAATTTCCATTATTTCCGCGATCTTTTTTTAATAATTCTCTTCAATTAAACATTTTTAAGTAATTTTGTAATTATTTTATTTCTTAAACATATATTCTATGATTTTTTGAATTAATTCTCTCAAATTTTATTAACTGTTTTCAATTTTTCACATTTAAATTTTTTACATCATATTTCCATGTTTTCTGAATCTTAAGTTATTTTCAAAATATTTCAATTACTTTTTTCAATTTTTTATTATTTTCTTCGATTGTTAATTATTATTCACACTTTCTAAGATTTTTAAGGATTTTTATAAAATTTTAATTATTTTCATCAATTCTTGATTATTTTTGCGATTTTTTAAAAATTCTCTTTAATTAAAATTTTTTAAGTTATTTTGTAATTATTTCCTTTTATTAAACATATATTCTATGATTTTTTCAATTATTTCTCTCAAATTTTATTAATTGTTTTCAATTTTTCATATTTAAATTATTTTTGTAATATTTCAATTTTTCTCTCAATCTTAAATTATTTCCAGCATATTTTACTTCGTTTTTTCAATTTTGAATTCTTTTTATCATTTGTCAATTATTTTTCTCGATTGTTAATTATTAAGCTCATTTTCTAAAATTTTTTTCCAAGATTTTTAAGAATTTTTCTAAAACTTAAATTATTTTCTTTGATTTTTAATTATGTCCGTTTGTTTTTATAATTTCCAAACTTTTTTATTAATTATCGTAAATTTTAATTATTTTTAGCTTTCTTCAAGTCTTTTCTCCATTTTTTACTTATTCTCATTTTTTCCATTTGATTTCTAAGATTTTCATGTATTTTCCTCAAATTTCAATTACTTTTTCTTTATTTAAAAATAATGCTGTAATTTTTTCAATTATCTCACTTAAAAGTCATTTATTTTTGACAACTTATCATTGTTTCTATCACATTTCAATTATTTATCTGACATTTCAATTATTTCACTCAATTTTCAATTAATTATACTATTTTTTATATCATTTTCTTTAATTTTCAATTACTTTCGTTCTTTTTCTCGTTCTTTTTCATAATTTCCAAAAAGTTTTTACTTATTTCTCTTTAATTAAAACTTGTTCTCTTCAATGTTGAATTATATTTATCTTTTTTCATTTATTTTCTCTAATTTTTAATTTTTTGCTTTTATTTCAAAGTACTTCTAAAAGTTTTAAGTATTTTTCTGAAAATTTTTTTAACTTTCCTTTTAAAAAATATTTTATGTAAGTTTTTCAATTATTTTCTCAAATTTTAATTTTTTTTCAATTTTAATTTATTTATCTAAATTATGATGTATTTTTTTTAATTTTTCAATTAGTTTCTCGAATTTATCACTATTCAATTATTTCAATTTACTTTTAACATTTTCAAGTATTTTTTTCAAATATAAATTTTTCTCTGTATGTTTAAAACACTTCTATGGTTGTTTAAATTACTTTCCCCAATTTTTAATTGATTTTATTATTTTTTTTCAAAAAATTAGCAATTATTTTGTTTAATTTAAATTATTTTTTACAATTCTTTTTAATTCTAAAATTCTAAAATATTATCAATTTTGTCGTAAATAAATATTTATTTTATTTATATAAACTGATTTTTAAATATTGTATTTAAAATATTTGTGATTGTTGATGTAGAATTCATAAATTACTACAATTAGTAAGGTTTTTGGAATTTTTTTGTAAAAAAGGGTCTATTAGGGTTGACTAAGGGCCTCCTAAGCTCAAGGGCCCTGGGGCACTTAATAGTTGCCCCTTAATAGTTACGCCACTGATCAATTCATTTTCATTTAATGTAAACATTCATTGACAGAATCCGAGAGCAGTTTGTAATGCAAGAGTGTCTTCTCTTTCATCTGAACAACAAAATGAAATTGTAAATGTTCATAATGAATTACGGAGAAAAGTCGCTTCTGGGAATGAAAAACGAGGTAAACCAGGTCCGCAACCAGCTGCCAAAAGTATGCCAAATTTGGTAAGTTATTAAAGAATAAATTAATAAAATTCAAAACCGACCCCTAAATAGAATTAAAAAAAACTTATTTGTATATTTCCGCCGTATTTTAATGCGTCGATTAGAACTTCGCCCAAATAAAATTTAAAATAATGATTAATTAATTATTTATAATAAAAATTGGCAACAAAATTAAATTTCCAGGTATGGGATTCTGAATTGGCAACGGTAGCACAAAGGTGGGCTAATCAGTGTAAATTTGGTCATGACGCTTGCAGAAGCGTTCGTAAGTAAAGTAACGAGAGTCAAATAGTGATATATTACTAAAAATTAATAGACATATTTACTAATTTAAAGAAGTAAAAAATGTTAAAATTTTTTATCTAAATAATCACTTTCAATTATGTTACATTATTTTTGCCTTATTTGTTTTTTTTTTTTGTTTATTTTTTTATTTCAGATTTCCGTATATTATTTTATCATTTACGTAATAAGTATGGTATCATTTTGTTTAAAAACGCACGTTTTTGTATTACTCTTATTTTACTTCCTCATACAGGAAGAATATTTATTTAATTAAGCATGCAATCTTTTATTTCTTTTTCTAAAATTCCATATCATTTTTTAAATTTTTATTTACCTGAAGATAATAAACATTAATTTTGCTTCCTCGTAGAGGAAGCTTTATGATCATTAAGATTTTCAATTTTCCAAAAATAGTCTAAATCGACTTATTTTCATTTTAAAAGCGTAAATTTTCATTCCTAAGCAAATGTCCAGATGTATATGTGTATGTGTGTGTGTAGCGTTTTTTGTTTACAAGATATCTCGAGAACACTTTAACGGATTTCAATAAAATTTGGATGACTTATTAAGCTCATGAATATTTAAATTTGGACACAGAGATTTTTGAAAATACCCAACCAAATTTTTTTGAGCACCTTTTTTCATCGAAAAAAATCGTTTTTTGACAAAAAATTTTTTCATGCTAAAAATACAACTTAAAGAATACAAAAAGCATATTCCTTATCTCAAAACGAATCGATTGACCTATATTACTTTTATAATTGATCAAGAATTCGTAAAATAATTCATATGTGACGCTCCGCGAGAGAAGGGACCTATCGCTGAGAAAGCAAACTTTATAGGACGGACAGGCAAAAAGGAGGAAGAAAAATCTGGACGCTTAACATACCTATGTTTGAAGCTTAATAACAAGAAAACTAATTGCAGGAACCAAATTTTGATTTTTGGAACTCAAAAAGCAACTCAAAAACTATCAATTACCATTAAAAAACTGAAATTAATGAAAGCCAATTTCACGAGGCGGTCGTTCAAAGAAAATCCAAAAAATGCGATACACTTAGCACTACTAGGTTTAAAGCATTATAACAAACAGCGTACTTGATAAAATTTTTTTTTGAAACATGAAAATGAAAGATTAACTCAAAAACTATCTTTTAGCATAAAAAAATAAAAATTGATTTTTTCCAAGATAGGTCCCTTCTCTCGCGGAGCGTCACATATTTTTACAATTTTTTTCATTAAAAATTTTTTTTTTAACAATTTCCCCAATTAACTTATATATTATTACTTTTTTGCTTCCTCTATGAAGAAGCAAATTATTTTGCTTACTTGGAAGCGAAATGTCCATGTAATGGACATAATTCTCACCTAGTTTTGTATTTAATTTGTTTTACTCAATAAATATTTAATGGTTTTTAGGACGTTTTTATGTTGGTCAAAATGTAGCAATGTCGTGGACGACAGGTTCTCACCATCCATCCCTAACATCTTTAGTTACCATGTGGTATGATGAAGTTGCAGATTTTAATAAAAATTATGTGGATGCATTAGTGTGAGTAATAAAAATGACTTTTATTCACAATACACGTACAATTTATTTTTTAATTATTATTTGTCATTAAAAAAAAAAGCTTTAAATTAACATAATTAAGCTTAAATTTTCACTAAATTCATTTCCATTTGAAAAAAATAAAATTTTAATTCCTTTTATTTTGAGTTTATTGTATTTATAAACTAATTTACCATAGAAATTCAATTTTTCTCGAAACTAATTTTAAATTGATAATTTTTATTATCAAATATTTACTGTCCTAAGCTAATTATAAATAACTATCATTTGATGAAATACACTCTTTTATTATTTTTTAAATTACAGTAATCATATTCTAGTTAATTAACTTGCATTCGATTAAATTTTCTCTTTTACAGATTTGAAATGGCTACTGGTCATTACACTCAATTCGTATGGGCTGAAACTACAAGAATCGGTTGCGGATTTGTGAACTATCAAGATGAAGATAAAAACACAATTTTATTGGTTTGTAATTATGGACCTGGTGGTAACATTCAAGGAGCTAAAGTGTACGAACGGCGTTAGAAAATATGTATTTGGATTCCTAGAAAAAAGATTTAAGTGACTTGTATGTAATTTTTTCCAAATTTTCAAAAAATATACACAATAATAAAAACATAATAAAAAAATTAAATTATTTTAAAAAAATGTTGTTCATTGATATTTTAATTCAATTAATTTTTATGTAAACTGTAAATAAATTCCGTTTTATGATTAATTACAAACATGTTCATTTTTTCACTAAGGACGAAAATGGCCAATTAATTAGTCAAAAATTGCCTAGAATACAAAAAAAATGTCAGAAATTACACGCTCAATAGCTTCAGAAATTGTAACCAAAGACTGCAAATCGCCCGACATGTAAACTTTTCCTGTAACTGATGTAACAAATTTGTAATTTTAGTTTTTAAATTCCAGCAGGAAACTTTACTCCTCAAAGAAAGATATCTGCAGCTTCTTTAATTTATTTGCATTATACGTTTCATTTGTTTTATTCATTATTATTTATATTATTTATCATATTTTTATAAAAATTTTCATTCTCTGTCAACACAAGTTTAACTGTTGCAGGAAAATGGGTTGCATATTTATTTTTTTGATAATGTACATCTGACAAAATGTTTGCAATATCGTAGTTCTATTAAATGGCACATAAGGATTATAAAAGGACGCAAAAGTTCCGTATCAGCAGTTTGTTGAAGTAAATTAACGAAACAAGTAAATCCAATAGCTTAAAACATGTCATTACGAGCTTTGAGCTTTACTCTTACAATTCTTGCAATAGTTGTGCTTAGTTATGGCCAAAATGATTATTGTAATATTTGCCGAGATCATACAATGTGCCGCTTCAGAGTAAGTATGATGCAACTAATTTATAATTAAAATTTATTTAATTTTTCCATATTTCTTTAACAAAAAGAAAAAAAAATTGTAATAACATTTTTAATTTTTAAAAACTGGTATAAGACAAGAGAGCAATAAAATTCCATCCCATTCAAGGGTGACGATTTTTTTCTGATTTAATTTTGGTTCAGTTGAAAAAGCGCTTGGTTCCGCGGTCGAGGAGGTTAAGCAATATCCAGCTCGGTTAGAACATGGATGAATGACCGCCTCCAAAATCGCTAGTCTAGTGTTTAAAAAAAAAATACATTTTTTTATTTATTTGTAATAATTTCTAAATGCCACTTTTATTTAAAGAATCCCAGACCTGTGTGTAATGCAAGAGTTTCATCCCTTTCACCCGGACAGCAAAATGAAATTGTGAATGTTCACAATGAAATGAGACGCAGAGTCGCTTCAGGAAATGAAAGACGAGGCAGTCCAGGTCCACAACCAGCTGCCAGAAATATGCCGGATTTGGTAAGATGAAACGTTATAATTGCTTGGTTCAACTAAATAAAGTGTGAAAAAAAATTTTCTTTTAATTACTTATTACTTATGGTGAGTTAAAAAAATATTTAATTAATTCTTTAAGTTTTCTATGTAAGTAACTTAAATGTTAGGTAATATTTGTAATAATAAAACTATTCTTGTAGGTTTATGACAATGAACTGGCAACTATTGCACAAAGATGGGCAAATCAGTGCACTTTTGGTCACGACACTTGCAGAGCTGTCCGTAAGTAATTATAAATTATAAAAATATCCGAAAATTTTGGAACTTTTGGATAAATCTAATTACATTTTTTTTATATTGTCACTGGATCAATTACGTCATTAGGAATTAGTCTGTTAAAATAAATTACGAATTTTAAATCCATAGAAAAATTACGCTTAATGAAATAGTTTTCAATTGTTATATAAGTTTTATAAATCAAAATTGTTTGATATTTAACACGTGTTAAACTTTGTGGGTTAAGATAATATTTAACTTATAAAAAACATCTCGAAAGTTTAAAAACTGCAAGTGGTATTGCCAGATATTTCTAATGTTGGTAGTTTTTATCTCGTCGATTTCGTAGCAGAGCTACTGCTTTCGTCAGTCTGACCTTGGCGTCACAAAGCCCGAATATTTATACCTGACGCGGCGGCTGCGCAGAATGAGGCGCACTCTGATTGGTTGATATTAGGTTCTAAACGTTTATGGACTATGCTCCGCGTTTCGGGACAAAGTCGCTTAGTCAGCTGGTCCGGTTGCAATTTTAGTTTACATATTACTAGAAAATAATTATCCATTTGACTGAAAGGGGCATAAGGCCAATAAACTAAACTAATTATTTTCTCGTTTCTAGGACGTTTCGGCGTTGGCCAAAATGTTGCTACAGCATGGACGACAGGTTCCAATCCTTCATCAATAAGAGATTTGATTACCATGTGGTATGATGAAGTGAGACTATTTAATCGAAACCAAGTGGATAGATTTGTGTAAGTTTAATCTTTGTTTTTAATCAACTATAGTTCAAGTTAATTTATATTTAATGTGAAATCAAATTTAATCGACTTTATTACCAATTCCATGTGCATAAAAATTTATTTAATTTACATAATTATCATAAATAGATTCAACTCGGCGACTGGACATTACACACAACTCGTATGGGCAGGAACTACAAGAATTGGCTGTGGATATGTGAATCACATGAATGGAAATCGAAACACAGTTTTATTAGTTTGCAATTATGGACCTGCTGGTAATGTTCGCGGACAAAGGATTTATGAACGTCGTTAAAAACAAATTAACCATTTGTTGAACGAAACTAATTGCAATTAGATTAGAAATTAAATAGATTTTTTTTCTGTATGTTTGAACTTATCTGAAAAATAAATGTAGTTAAGATATTATTTGTTGAAACAAATTGTTGTTACTTTATTTTATTGTCACTCATATTATTGAAATATTTTGTAACATATTAAATTCCTCATATTCAAAAATAGTATATATTACATAACTGGTAAGTTCCAAAATGAGGAGCACAGTCTGTAAATAGTTAAATGTGACGGATCCTTTCACAATGGTACTGATTATCCACAGCAAGCTTACTGTGGCTGAGCGCTACCCGACAATCAGCGTGCGCATCATTGTCACGTGCTCCATGTGCTGGAGTATAAATAGGAGTGCTTCGCGGCTCAAGCGTCAGATTGGCCAGAGCAGCTGCCTTGCTACGATCTAGGAGATTGTTTATATTGATGAAGAGAGATTATTATTTCTTTGCAAACTGTGGCTTAATAGATAAGAATTATAATAATTAATAATAGTTCTCAATCCCAACAAGAACTTTAAAATTCTTGGCTGATCATAAGTACACCGAAAAAACTGTACGGTTAAAATAACTAGAATTCCGGTTTACCCCTCTTAACATGATTTGCTGGTTTTTTAAACCAAAATTCTAGTTAATTTTACCAAATGTCCGGTTAAAATAACGTCCATCTCCAATAAGGCCTTATTTAACATGACTTTCTGGTTATTTTAACCAGACATTTTTTTTAGTGTAGTCTCTAAATCTTATTTTCAACCCCTATATTATATTTGGAGTTTTAGTTTATCAGATTTGGACTCTAAACCACATTTTCAAAGCCGACAATAACTTTGGATTTGAAGAAGAAAAGGTCCAATCATACCTAGTGATGTGCTGTGCCCGGTATTATTAAGTAATACCAAATTCTGAGCCGTAATTACTTGTAGTGTATTACAAAAACCGTAATATTCGAGTAATTAAATCTAGACGGCTTTTATTTAAATAATAACGCCTTACACATAATTACGGTAACATTTGACTATTTTTGAAATTGTTTTTTATTTAAATAATACACAAATAGTCAGTTATTGCAATGAAAAGTAATTTGGAATAAAAGTTGTACACAGAGAGAAAAGATTTCTTTTGGCAATATGTTTATATTGATTGCTTGAAAGAAATTGTACTTTTGCTTGTTTCAAGAATATAAGATATTTGGCGTAAGCTTTGGTCTGCTTCTGTCATGCGCAAAACAGTTTAACATGTAATGATATGAGTTATGAATGTGTAGCATATTCATACCATTACTATAGAAGCCGGCAGGAATCTCGAAGGGAGTGGGGTTTCCCACTTCTCGCGCGTCTCTCTCTTCCTCTTCATCGCAACGCGACTGACGGCTCGTACATATATTGAGTTTTGCTCGCCAATTCAGTCAGTCGTCTGGCGGACAGGACTCGAGGCTCTCCTCGGTCCTGTGCTAGGTAACTCAGTAGGCTGCTGGGCAGTGGAAGTGTTGTGTGTGGATGCTCTCGCCACATTACCACTATCTCAAAGTAAGCTGTCTAGAAGCCAGACTGACCAATGAAAGAGCGTGGGGATTGAGTGGAGGTACTCCTCCCTCAAAACTCATGTGATGCATCAAGAACTTTTTTAGGTGAAGGATCGCTTGGCGTTCTCCAAATTAATAGAGGTACTCTTCTTTAGTTTAGCGAACAGTGATGGAAGATTGCAACGTCTATGGGTGCTCCCGTGAGGTTGTAATTCGTGTTCTACTAGGTACTCTCAGTTTCTTGGCTAGAGATAGAAAATTATAGGTGCTCCTGTTTGCTTTCTTTCTACCCAAAGAATAGACGCAATTTTTCCCTTGGAGGGGATTATTGCACAGAGGTGGGAAGTGACGTCAGTAAAAAATTATTAACGATTCAGCCTATGTCAGACCATTCGTTGGTCCACTGTTTTCTTGACTAGCCAGCTTGTAGAGAAAAGAAATACTGTAAATCTCGAAATCTGTGAAAAGTTCTAGAATTGTTTTGTAACTCGTTTACTATGCATCATTTAAGATTTTGTTAATTTCTTTTTTGTAACATTTCAATTTTTAATTTTTAGAATATATTATTGTTATTTTTATTTTTTAATTCTCGGTGTGATTATTGACTTCACCTTGCCTTCTAGTAATTAATATTCTAAAAAAATAAATGTCAGCCAGCAGGCTAAGATTTAATTTGATTTGTTACTAGAAATAATATTTTCAGCCAGTTGGTCAAAATTTTATTTTCAGAACTCTAGTTGTAATGGACAGTGAATAATCTGACGAGCAAATTCCCAGCAATCATCATTAGAATTTTCGTATCATTACAAACATAAGCTCAAATTCTTGAGTGTAATATTTTATACTAGGGCCGATTTATAATTATATTTATAATTTATACTTGATCCAATGCATTTCTGCAAGGGCACAAGAAAAGTTTTTTTTCACTGTAGCAGAAGACAAAAATACAAATAAATTAGTGTGAATCAGTGTTTATATTATGTTAATTCTATTCTATTTATTAGGAACTACAACATATTGTTAAATAAAACAATCGTGAATTGTGAAAAAGTTTAAAGTATTAAACTAACCTAAATATTATGTACATATGATTACACACGAAAGTGTTTTTAAATTTGTAAATTTAATAATTTATCAAAATAATATATTATAATTAATTCTTCATTTAATTAATAAATTATTTCTATACTGATAATTAGATTTTTATTTTTATTATTTATGATTTAAACTTGAGATTTAATGCACATAAAGTAGAAAAAGAAGAAGTTCAGAGTAATAACTGTAGTATAGTATAATTCGTTTTTTTTTAATTATTTCAATTCTATATCTATATACAAATTTACAAATTTCTTTCATTCATAAATTTTTTTATGAATTGCTAAATTTTATATTAGAAAAAAAAATTATTGTGTCTTATTCTTTTGTTATCATTTAATTGTCGTCGACTTACTTATTAATGTATAATATTTATCTCTGACTTTCAGTTTGACAAAATCATTCGTCGTTTCGACAATGATTGTTAATTTTTATTTATTTTACACATTTTCTGTTTATACAAAAAGAAAAAACAAAAAAATTGATTGTTGCCAAAATTGTATAATGTTTTGTTGATTGTTGACTCGTTACTATGTAACTAAGTTGTAAATTCGGAGGTATGTTATTTATTTTTGATTTTTTTTATGAAAGAAAAAAGTGAGAACTGTTTTAAGAAAATTATGTTACTGTGTTTTTCTAAATTTGGTGTTTGGTTTTTTTTTAATAAAGTGGCCTGAAGAGGATGGCGAACCGAGCCATCGAAACGTACTCATATAAATATTGTGTTTCAACATTATTGCCTTCCTATATCGAAAAAATTTTCCTGAATTAAATTTTAAATTCTTTAACACAAATTTAAATTAATTTTCTTAATTTACCATTATTATTTTCATTTTGCAATGATAAAAATTTTAATTACTTTTATATTAACTTCATAAATTTTGAGTTATCTCAAATTTGAATTATTGTCTTCAATTTTCCAATTTTTAAACGATTTTGTAGTTATTTTCTTTTGCTCAAAAATAATTTCGGTACTTTTTTATTGTTTGTTTATTTATTTTAAATTTAATTTATTTTTTTCAACTTATCGTTGTTTACATAATATTTCAATTATTTTAGCTTTAAGTTTGATTTTTTTTCCATTCATTTGAAAACAATCAAAATTTTGAAAACACCGAAACTAAGAAACTATTTCATAAAATTTAAAAATATTTGGTACTTGCACTTTCAATCTGTCATAAGGTTATATTGAATAAATTTTATGTTTTGACCTTGTCAGGGAATTTTGCCCCATATGGCTTATTCTCTCAGAAATTCTCTCGTAACGAGCTTAACAGATATTCTTTTGCAACATTTGCCCTAAAATAAATTTCTTCCTGTCAAAATATTGTTTAAAAGTATCCGTAGACTTCATAATTGTTAAATTCTCTGTCTCTTAAATAGTAAAATTCCACACAAAAATATGTAAAACAATACAAAAGTATGATTATGCATCCAAAAACAGCTATAAACCTGTTACGCTGTTTGTCCGTTACGGTATAGAGAGACAAATATTGTAGGTAGCTTAAGATAGAGAGATAGGAAAGGTAGGTATACTGGTATAGCAGGTAGCTTGAGATACAATACAAGCCTCAGGTGCTCACTAATAATAATTACTGAATTACACCGAAATTCGAAAATAGTTTTAAGAATTTAAATGTTTAAGAGCCTAAATATACTTTTAAAAATTATTTGCTTAAGATAGAGAGATAAGAACAAAAAACAAAATATGTCAAAATAAAAGTATAAGGTCCATATTAACAAGAAATTAGTTTACAAAATATTAAAAATGTTTTTGTAACAAGAAATTGGCTTCCGTTTCCGGTAACGATGAGTAGCTGACGCCTTGGTGAATGGTAAACAGTTTTGTTAAAAATTTATGAATAATAACTGAAGGGTGAGCAGTACAGTGATTGGCAAGTGTAGAGTGAACTGTGAAGATGTGAATGAAAAGAGTGAATAAAGAGATAGTTGAATGTATGAATAGTAAAAAGAGGTGAAAAGAAAGGAAAAATTGTGAGGTTATGATGAGAGCGTGCTGAGTGAGAGGTACAGAGAGTGACGAAGATAAATATATTGATAAAGTGTAGATAAGGTAGGGTGTGAGAATGTCGGAACGCAATGACTCGAGTAGTGAAAGAATGAATGAGGACAGGGCGCGAAAAATTGAAAATTTATTATCATGAAAAATAATAAATGTAAAGATTGGCAAGTTTTACTTAGGGTAATGAAAAGGTCAGTGAAGGACTCGAAAGAAAAATTTAATAAAACGTTACGAAAAGCAGTGAAAGGGATTTTAAAGCGGTCTGAAGAGTTGGAGGCAAATTGGCAAGAGGAGAAGGAGACTATGCGGAAAAGAAAAGAGAATTTACAGAAAGGAATAATAGGTGAGAATAAGAAGAGTTTGCAGAGGGAGAAGGTAGAAATGGAAACAGTAACATTAAATAAAGAAAAAAGGCGTATTGAGGGGAATAGAGGAATAGGAGATGAGGACCTGAAATTCAAAATGATGGAATTATCGAGGCAAGTAGAACTTATGGAAAGGGAGAAAAGGAAGAGGAATATCGTGATCAAAGGCATGAAGGTAGGGTGGGGAGGTGGTAAAAAGAAGTAGAAACACTGTTGTCAAGGATTGGGGCAAAGTTTAGGATCAGAAATGTTAAGGGGGTGAAAGGAGAGGATACGGAAGAACCAAAATTGTGGATTGTGGAATTAGAGGATGTGGAGGAAAAGAATAAAGTTATTGGATTAAAGGGTAGGTTGAAAGGATGTGTGGAGAGGATAGATGTGGATAGAGAGTGAAGAGAAAGAAGGAGAAGATGGATGCTGGAAAAAACAGCGTGGCAGATGAAAGAGAATATGGAAGAGGATATCAAAGTGGGACCAGAAATAGGCTTAGATATAGAAAGGAAAAGTTAAATATATCCTGGGGAAGAGAGAAAACGTGTAAATGAAAGAAGGATGAGGTTAGGATGATGGGATGATTTGATGAGTGATGAGAGACATTGAGAGAAAGTTACTGAACGGTTACGTGTAGAGCGTATTAATGGTAAAGGTGGAACATGTTGGGAATAAAGAAATAGAGAGAATGATGAAAGATGCCTTAAGGGGTTAATGGTAAGGAGATGAAAGAGTTGAGTTAGATTTTATAAAAAAGGGTGGGCGATGAAGGGAATGAACCCATGATGAAAAAAAGGAACAGGAAACGGAAGCCCAGGCACTTGGCACACTGAAAAAAATCCCTTGCACCCGTACACAAGGAATCAACCAGTTTTCCTTGTTAGTTAAGGCGCCAACTAGGGAAGCCTAGTTAAAATACAAGGATAATTTTTAGTCTAAGAAATTAGAAATTATATTATATTGAACATCAGAAATTGTGGGACCGACTGTTTTTATTACTCAGAAAGTCTATTATTTCATAAAATATTAATATTTTCTATCTCTAAAACATTAGTGGTTACGGTAAATGACTTAGTTGTGGCCGTCATATATTTGAAGGTTATGTTGATTTGACATTTTCAAAAAACATTATTAAAAGTTTAATGTATACTTTTGTATTATTTTAAGATTATGTAATACAACTTTACTCATTTGCACTATAGAAAACTGTAAATTTTTAGCTGATTGACAATTTTTTCCCCCGTTTTTAAGAATTACAAACAAACAAGTTTGATGTGTATTAGAACTAACTTTGCTTCGATTGCAAGCTTAACTTGGAATCCTTGTCATTTTAACTAAAATGGCTTCAACTATAGACAAATAGTTGATTTTGACAAACATATTTTTTTCAGAGCAGTTAGGTGTTTAAGATATGAGAAGAGTCGCGGTTAGGTTAGGTTGATTACTTTTTTAGAGTAAGTTAAATTAATGTTATTTGTAAGTGTTACTTGTATCTGAATGTAAAGGGAGCGAAGGCCCTAGAACCCGTAAGGGATGAGTCAATAAATAATGTAACGTGGTTTAAAGCATTTATTAAATTTACTTATATTTCGATTAAATGTGACTCGCATATCTGTGAGAAGCGTGTAGTAGTAGTGGAACGGATTACTATTTTCCGAGCAAAAGTTGAGAGTAAATATTAGAAAATGATCCTACTGAAATAATAGTGATATTACGTAGTTATACTTTTTAAAATTGCTTGAGCAATATTTAATAATGGTCAAATATAATAATTAATACCCGAACTTGATAAAATTTATTATGACAATATAAAGATCAAAAATGTTAATAGAATTTTTAAAAACGACTAGAGCAATAATTACTATTAGTAAATTTAATTACATAAAAAGTAATTTTTCTTTATATAAAGCACTTTTTACTCTGAATAGTAATTTTAACTCCAAAAAGTAATTTTTCTTAAATAATTACACTATTTACTATAAATCTAGATCTTCTTTTATACGTGTCCTACAAATATGTTCATTTTTCCCATTAGGGACGCAAGTAGCCAATTAATAAGAATCAAAAATTCCCTAGAAGACAAAAACAATGTCAGAAAGTATACTCTTAACAGCTTAAAAATTTATAACTAAAAACTTTAAATCGCCCAACATGATGTCTAAACTTTTCCTGTAAGTGATGTAACAAATTTGAAATTTTAGTTTTTAAATTTTAGCAGGAAACTTTACTTCTCAAAGAAAGATATCTGCAGCTTCTTTAATTTATTTGCATTATTCGTTTCATTTGTTTTATTCATTATTATTTATTTTATTTACATTATTTATCACATTTTCAAAAAAAAGTTCATTCTTTGTCAACACAAGTTTAACTGTTGCAGGAAAATGGGTTGCATATTTATTTTTTTGATAATGTACACCTGATAAATTGTTTGCATAACGTAGTTCTATTATATGGCACATAAAGAGTATAAAAGGACGCAAAAGTACCGAATAAGCAGATTGTTGAAGTAAATTTACGAAACACGTAAATCCGATCGCTTAAAACATGTCGTTACGAGCTTTGAGCTTTACTCTTACAATTCTTGCAGTAGTTGTGCTTAGTTATGGCCAAAATGATTATTGTAACATTTGCCGAGATCATACAATGTGCCGTTTTACAGTAAGTACGATGCAGATAATTTATAATAAAAGTTTATTTAATTCTTCCATATATCCTTTTCAAAAAGATACGGAATTAAAAGTAAATTTAAATTACAGAAAATGAAATAAATTTTGCTTTATAACTCGTGCACCAATGTATTTAATTGTAAAAGTAAAACATTTTTCTTTGATATGTAAATTTGTAATTTTAATTTCTAAATGTCTCTTTTATTTAAAGAATCAAAGACCAGTTTGTAATGCAAGAGTTTCATCCCTCACACCTGCACAACAAACTGAAATTGTGAATGTTCATAATGAACTGAGACAAAGAGTCGCTTCTGGAAATGAAAGACGAGGCAGTCCAGGTCCACAACCAGCGGCCAGGAATATGCCGAATTTGGTGTGTTAAAAAATTTTAATTGCTTGGTTAAACTAAAGAAAGTATGAAAAAAAAAAGTATTTTAATCACTATTGCTTATTGTGAGCTAAAGAGAATATTTAATTAATTATTTAAGTTTTCTATGTAAGTAACTTAAATGTAAGGTAATATTTGTAATAATAAAAACATTCTTGTAGGTTTATGACAATGAATTGGAAACTATTGCACAAAGATGGGCTAATCAGTGCACTTTTGGTCACGACACTTGCAGAGCTGTCCGTAAGTGATTATAAATTATAAAAATATCCGAAAATTTTGGAACTTTTGGATAAATATAATTAAAATTTTTTTTATATTGTCACTGGATCAATTACATCATTAGGAATTAGTCTGTTAAAATAAATTACGAATTTTAAATCCATAGAAAAATTACGCTTAATGAAATAGTTTTCGATTGTTATATAAGTTTTATAAATCAAAATTGTTTGATATTTAACACGTGTTAAACTTTGTGGGTTAAGATAATATTTAACTTATAAAAAACATCTCGAAAGTTTAAAAACTGCAAGTGGTATTGCCAGATATTTCTAATGTTGGTAGTTTTTATCTCGTCGATTTCGTAGCAGAGCTACTGCTTTGGTCAGTCTGACCTTGGCGTCACAAAGCCCGAATATTTATACCTGACGCGGCGGCTGCGCAGAATGAGGCGAACTCTGATTGGTTGATATTAGATTCTAAACGTTTATGGACTATGTTCCGCGTTTCGGGACAAAGTCACTTAGTTAGCTGGTCCGATTGCAATTTTAGTATACATATTAGTATACATATTACTAGAAAATAATTAGTCATTTGACTGGAAGAGGCATAAGTTCAATAAACTAAACTAATTATTTTCTCTTTTCTAGGACGTTTCGGTGTTGGCCAAAATGTTGCTACAGCATGGACGACGGGTTCCAATCCTTCATCAATAAAAGATTTGATTACCATGTGGTATGATGAAGTGAGTTTATTTAATCGAAACCAAGTGGACAGCTTTGTGTAAGTTTAATCTTTATCTTTAATTAATTATTCAAATTATTTTATATTTATTTGGAAATCAAATTTAATTAACTTCATTGCAAATCCCAGGTGCAAAAATCTGGACTTTTTCAGCTGGGATCACTTTATAATAATTTTTTTTCTAAGTAATGTGACTTTACTTAAAATAATTTCCGTTCGAACAATTCATAAATTTCTCGTACACTTTTAATACAGTTATAATTATTATATTTAATTTGTAGCAATATACTTGATAAAAATTTATTAAATTTACATAATTATAATAAATAGATTCAACTCGGCGACTGGACATTACACACAACTCGTGTGGGCAGGAACTACAAGAATTGGCTGCGGATATGTGAATTATATGAATGGAAATCGCAACACAGTTTTATTAGTTTGCAATTATGGACCTGCTGGTAATGTTCGCGGACAAAGGATTTATGAACGTCGTTAAAAACAAATTAACTATTTGTCAAACAAAAGTAATTGCAATTAGATTAGAAATTAAATAGATTTTTTTCTGTATGTTTGAACTTATCTGGAACTGAAAATAAATGTAGTTAAGATGTTATTTGTTTAAACAAATTGTTGTTATTTTATTTTATTGTCACCCATATTATCGAAATATTTTGTAACTTATTAAATTTCTCATATTCAAAAACAGTATGTATTACATAACTGGTGAGTTTCAAAATGAGAAGCACAGTCTGTAAATAGTAGAATGTGACTGATCCTTTCAGAGAGGTACTGATTAACTACAGCGAGCTTTCTTCGGCTGAACGGTACCCGCCAATCAGCGCGCGCATCATTGTCACGTGCTCCATGCGCTGGAGTATAAATAGGAGTGCTTTGCGGCTCAAACGGCAGATCGGCGAGAGCCGCTGCCCTGTTACGATCTAGGAGAATGTTTATATCAATGAAGAGCGGTTATTTATTTTCGGTAAACAGTGGCTTAATAGATATCATCTGCAATTTTCACTGATAATACGAAATAATTAATAGAACGTTAGAAGAAAACAAGGAAGTACTTTAGGGAATATTCTTGTCCAATATTCTTCACGGGCGGATATTTTTATTATTCCACTAAACCTCCCTTAATTTTCGGTCCGCATATTCCGTAAATGTCAGCAAAAATTCAGAGAATATTTAGCAAAATTTTAACGTCACCAAGACTTTTGAAAGTGATCTGACTTGGAGCAGATTGGTCCATGTACATAATATTTTTTCTAAATATTTGATATTTTCCTACTGGCACTGCTAATATCCACATAAATAATGTTACAATATTAAAATTTATCACAAACTTGCATTTTACTATGTGTATTAATTTATTTGTAGGGAATAATGAATTAGACTAATACCATTCGAATAAATTGCAAACTGCTCTTGGCCCAACTTGACCCGGTCTCCCTTAAATATCAATTTATCTTCATTTTTATATGTAGGAAAATTTACTCCTCAAGGAAACATGCCTGCAACTTTTTTATTTTATTTATCATAATTTGGCAAAAAAATTTATCTTAGTTGTTATTTCTTAATCCATATTTAAGTTTTGCAGGAAAATGACCTGAATATTATTTCTTTGTTTGATAATGTACACCTGATAAAATGGTTTCATAATAAAGTTCCAATCCATGGTTTCAAGAGAGTATAAAAGAACGAAAAAATAGTAAATAAACAGGTTGTTAAAGTAAATCCACGAAAGTAGTAAAGCCAGTCGCTATTGAAACATGTCATTACGAGTTTTAAACTTTATTCTGACCATTATAATTGGTCTTAGTTGTGGCCAGAATGATTACTGTAACATTTGCCGAGATCATACAATGTGCCGTATTACAGTAAGTACAATTTAATGATCTTAATTTTTTTAAATTATTTCAAATTTTAAATTTCTAATGAATAAATGAGGATAAAAATTTTTTTTTCATGAAAATCGCTGAGTAACACGTTTATTTTAAGAATCCCCGACCAGTGTGTAATGCAATAGTTTCATCCCTTACATCCGGACAGCGAAATGAAATTGTGAATGTGCATAATGAATTTAGACGAAGAGTCGCATCAGGAAATGAAAGACGAGGCAGTCCAGGTCCACAACCAGCAGCTAGGAATATGCCAAATTTGGTGATTTAAAATTTTTTTATTGTTTGATTGAACTGAGGGCAGAAAAAAAATTCGTTAAATATGGTATTTAAATCATTAACCCTTTCGTACCTTTCTCAAAAATGGAATGAATCATAATTTGACGAAACAAAATTTGTCTAAATAAGGAATTAAAAAATAATATCTCACGATGACATATTAGACGGGAACAGGAATTTACATAAATAGGAAATTTGATATAATTAATAATTAAATATAAATTATTACCCATCTTGGAATATCCACTATAACTTTTGGGATTTTAACAAAATTTAAACGGAAAGAAAAATAATAACAATTACAGTAATAATTTGATTTGTAACATTATTACATCATAATTAATATAAAAGTTTTTTTAGTCAAAGTTAATAAGAAAATTATAATTGTAGGTATGGGACACTGAATTGGCCACTATTGCACAAAGATGGGCTAATCAGTGTAGATTTAATCTGGCTCACGACAGCTGCAGAAATGTCCGTAAGTGATTATAAATCACGTGACTAAACAATGCGTAAAATGTGTTTTTTACATAAAAAAAACCACGGAAAAAAATTTTAGTTTAGATAAATTTTATCTTTTAATTCTCGTTATTAAAACCAGTCTTTCCTTTTGGTAAAAAGTCTAGATATATAAGTAAATATTTTCTCGTTTTTAGGACGTTTTAATGTTGGGCAAAATATTGCTACATTATGGTCGACAGGCTCCAATCCTTCATCCTTAAGAACTTTAATAACTTTGTGGTATGATGAAGTGAGATTATTTAATCGAAACCAGGTGGACAGATTTGTGTAAGTAACATTTTTTTAATTTAAACTTTATATTTCAGAATTAGTTTGATTTAGTTTGAAATTAACTCAAGTCACCTTTATTTTAAATTAGTTTAAATTTTTAGAGAAATTGCAATTAGCAATCGTTCATATCTTTAATGCCCTTATTATTTGTTTTTAATGCTTATTTTATTTTTTTCACAAAGAATTTGTGAAAGAATTTCCTTTCTTCATCATTATATTTATTGAATTCATAATCTTCGGGAACAGATTTAATGCGGCAATTAGCCACTACACGCAAATAGTATGGGCAGCAACTACAAGAATTGGATGCGGATATGTTAATTCTATGAATGGAAATCGAAACACAGTTTTATTAGTTTGCAATTATGGACCAGGTGGTAATGTTCGTGGACGAAGGATATACGAACGTCGTTAAAAAACATTAACATTCTTGGAAAAATGATTGGATTGATTTGAGTAAAACATTTTCCCGTATGTTTGGATTTTTCCACAATTAAAAATAAATGTATCGAAAAAATTGTTGTTGATTTACGTCCAATTAATTTCCCCATGAGTAAATGTAACAGAATTAATTCCTTTCAGTGCGGTTGCAACAAATAATAATAATAATAAATAATTAACTGACAACATGTTGTCAAAATACGAATAAATAGTTACCAACATTTGTTGGCTGTTAAAAATACGGACTGACATTAGAAAAAAGTAACATTCACATTGACAGATACGACATGACGGCGACATTTTTCGCTCTGAATTCGAGATAACAATAGAAAATAATTGCGAGTTGTCGCATCTCGTCAAGATTCAGAGCAGCTGATGATTGGTCCATTCAGTAACAGATATCAGTCGATACTTTTCCGACTTGTTCAGTGCCTGGTAGTCACTTCCTCAACCCTTTCGACACGCTTAATAATATGCCGTTTCCGATTTACCGACAAACGAACTTCCATTCAACTTGATTCTCAATCTCAGAAAAATTATTACATGTCTCCAAGATAAAAATTCTTGTCGTCAAAATGCTTTACACTTTGATTTCTATGCCACCTACAATTTGATTCCATTTTGTTTTCTCAATATAGGAAAATTTAGTTTGAAGTAATAGCGCAGTTGAAATAGTTTCGTTATTAAAGCAATTTCAATTCTTAAAATAAAAAAAAAAACTTGTTACAAGAACAAATCAAATTTGTTCGTGCTATTAAATTAACAATTTTTCTCCGTATGTTGCATCCTTATTCTAGATGATAGTGCATACCTGAGAAAATTCTATGTTATCAAATTGCACTAATTAGATGAAGCATAACGATCAGAGTATATAAAAGAGCGTAAAACTAGTGACTAAGTAAGTTGTGGAAGTTATTCAACAAAACAAGTAAATCCTTAGATTGAAACATGTCATCTTTGCGTGTTTTTAGTTTTGTTCTTGCATTTCTAGCAATTGTTGTGGTCAGTTATGGACAAAATTATTGTGATATGCGACATGATCATACCATGTGTCGCTTTCAAGTAAGTACAAAATTTGAAAGTTTATAATTTTTATTGTATTACTAAATCACTGTTTTTGTGTTATTGTTACGTAACAGTTGTGATAGTTGTAACAGTTATGAATGTGTAACCTATTTGTGTTGTTGTAACTAATATCCTAAAAAATTTGTGTTGTTGTGTTATAGTTGTTGGATTATAATAGTTCTACATCTAATAGTTAGATAAATGTTGTTATATAATAATTGTCATACAATAATTGCAATATCACAGTTGCTGGTCGAGTCCATACCAAGTGATCACACCAATTTCAGTCATATTGAGTAATATTTACGAAATTGATATTTTGGGTTCCTTTAGGAGTAAAAAAAATAAATTTTAATTATTTTTAAAAAATTCAAAATATTTTCGAAAATATTCAAATTCGAAATTTTATGTACTATTTTTTTTGTGTTATCATAACTTCTGTAATTTTGAAGCAATTGAGATCATTTTTTTTTTAAATTACTCGTATTTAAATACTCTTTCAAGAAAAATTATAATAATTAAGAAATTGTTTATAATTAAATTTTTATTAAAAAAATTAAATTATTTATTTAAACAAAATCTAAAGTATATCATCGATCTTTTTAAAAAAATTCATAAACATAGCCTATAATGTGCTTAAAAATTTAAGCCAAAGAAAAAGATGGTATGTATTATAGTTTTTGAGAAAAAAATTATTAAGTTATGCTAGCGCGGCGCGGACCGGTGTCACCGCTACTCAACGCGTAGTTCCGTAGTAACCGAAATGTATGTATATTTTTACATAATGTAAATATAGTTAGTGTATTATATTTAAATTATAAGCTTCAGAAAGTCACACTGATCTTTTCATAGTACATGGACATCAAACTTTAGAATTAAAAAAATCGGAGAAAATAATTAAAGTAAAAAAAAGTAATTAAAAAATTGGTAATTTATAGAAAAATAATAAAAATAACTAAAAATTGGGAAAATTATTAAAATTTAAGAATAATAATTGAAAATTTGTTAAATCAATTGAAAAATAATTAATATAATTAAAAACTGGTAAAAATAAGTGAAAATAAGTGAATAATTAAAATAATTTAAAACTGAAGAAAGAAAAATAATGGACTGGTAAAATTATCAAAATTCGCGATGTTCAGGGGTGTTAATTTTTTTTCTTATGCAATTTTAGACCTAAAATTATGGGGTAATGTCAAAAATAGAGAAACAAATAATTTGCGGAGTTTGAGAAATTTATTCTAAGAAAAACTTAAATTTTAAAAATTAAACCTCTTTCACAATTTTCATTTTTTCCATCGACAATTTTTTTGTGGGATTTTTAAATGATTTTCTACAATCCATCGTATGGATTTTGAAAAATAAAATTTCGAAAATGACCAAAAAAATATTGTTTTTTAATTTTTATGTAATACCATAATTCTACATCTTAATTGATGTAAGAAAAAAAATGACACCTCTGAGCATCAAAAATTTTGTTGAGTTAAAATTTCACCTATCTCTCCCCTTAAAGAATGATAAAAATAGTTTGAAAATAGTTGAAAGAAGCAAGTTTACAACGACCATTAAACAATCAAATTGTTACTCCTCTTGACTTATACGAGTGGGCAAAATCCAGTTTAGAGAAAATTAATGTAGAATTTTGTAATTACGCAGAATATAAAGCTGAAAAACAATTGTTAAGTGAAAGATTTAATCAAGCTATGACCATTAAAGGTACACAAAAATTTCATTCCTTCGTACCCCTTGAGAATAAAATTGAAACAAAAATTTTTTCAAATTCTGTGCACAGCACAATTTGTAAAATAAAAAAATAAACATGACGATTAACTGTATTTATATTATGTAATAATATACATACATTTCGGTTACTACGGAACTACGCGTTGAGTAGCGGTGACACCGGTCTGCGCCGCGCTAGCATAACTTAATAATTTTTTTCTCAAAAACTATAATACATACCATCTTTTTCTTTGGCTTAAATTTTTAAGCACATTATAGGCTATGTTTATGAATTTTTTGAAAAAGATCGATGATATACTTTAGATTTTGTTTAAATAAATAATTTAATTTTTTTAATAAAAATTTAATTATAAACAATTTCTTAATTATTATAATTTTTCTTGAAAGAGTATTTAAATACGAGTAATTTAAAAAAAAATGATCTCAATTGCTTCAAAATTACAGAAGTTATGATAAAACAAAAAAAATAGTACTCAAAATTTTGAATTTGAATATTTTCGAAAATATTTTGAATTTTTTAAAAATAATTAAAATTTATTTTTTTTACTCCTAAAGGAACCCAAAATATCAATTTCGTAAATATTACTCAATATGACTGAAATTGGTGTGATCACTTGGTATGAACTCGACCTGCTATAAAATAGACGCCTGATAAAAGTTGCTATATGTATAAACAATGGCCATATCATATTTATGTTGTTGATGTAACTATTACTATAACTAATTAGTGTTTTTGCAATATAACATATAACTAGGTGTGAATTCTGTCCATTTCATGGACACTTCGCTTCTAAGGAAGCAAGATAATTTGCTTCCTCATAGAGGAAGCAATAAATTTATTATAATATAAAAAATAATAATTTAATTTTAAATTAATTATTATTTATTTTTATGCAAATAAGTAATAATAATAAAATAATAATAAATCAATATATATATATTTTTTCTATCATCCAAAACTTTATTCATTTATTTATTATAAATAAATAAAGTCAATTATTAGTCAATTATTTTTAGTCAATTCATTTTGAGACAAGGAATATGATTCTTTTAATTCATTTGTTTGAATTTTTAGCAAGACATTTTTTTTGGCAAAACACGAGATTTTTCAATAAAAAAAAATTAAAAATTATGAATTAATACGTGAGTTTTTAGTCAAATATAAAAGTTATATAGGTCACTCGATTTGTTTTGAGACAAGGAATATGATTTTGTAATTCGTTTGGTTGGATTTTTAGCATGAAATTTTTTTTTGGCAAATCGCGAGATTTTTCGATGAAAAAAAAATGAAAAATCATGAATTATTACGTGGGTTTTTAGTCAATTATATACTTTATATAGGTCAATCGATTTGTTTTGAGACAAGGAATATGATTTTGTAATTCGTTTGGTTGAATTTTTAGCATGAAAAAAATTTCCAAAAACGAGATTTTTTGATGAAAAAAACTGAAAAATCATGAATTATTACTTGATTTTTTGGTCTATTATATACTTTATATAGGTCAATCGATTCGTTTTGAAACAAGGAATATGATTTTTCCATTCATTTGTCTGAATTTTTAGCATGAAAAAATTTTTTGCCAAAAAACGATATTTTCGATGAAAAAAGGTGCTCAAAAAATTTGATTGGGTATTTTCAAAAATCCCTGTGTCCAAATTTAGATATTTGTGAGCTTCATATGTCATCCACATTTTATTAAAATCCGTTGAAGCGTTCTCGAGATATCCTGGCGACAAAAAATTTACCACATACACACACACACACACACACACATCCGGACATTTTCTCAGGAATGAAAATTTGAACTTTTCAGATGAAACTGAGTCGATTTACACTATTTTTGGAAAATCGAAAATCTTAACGACCACAACGCTTCCTCTATGAGGAAGCAATATATTACATTCATGTTGTTGTTTATATAAACTTACAATATATTATACGTTAAATGTCTAACAATAGCTTCATAACATTTTTCTATATAAATTCTATAAAGCAAAAAACTCGCCCTGTGGAATTCCATATCGCAAAATTACAGACAAAAAATAAATTTATTAATAAGAATGTGGATGAATGAATTTATAATTCCAAGAAAAAGATTAAAATTTAAAAAACAAAAATCATATTTTGCAAAGATAATTGAAAATTAATTAATAAATAATTAAACTAATTTTGATATTGAAGGAAATAATTAAAAATGAAAAAGTTTGATTTGAAAAAATTAAACAAAATAATTGAAACTTGCAGAATCATGGAGTAATTATATTAAGAATTTAATTAATCCACGCTTTGAAAATAATAAATTTTAAATTATTTGAAAATTTACTCAATTTTTAACGATTCTTTTCTATTACACGGAAAATAAAAAAAAGTTGTGCCAACTGAATTCTAATGTTATTATAACCCGAGATACTTTGTTGGATCTTATTAAGTGACAGTTACAATATTGCCTGAAGTTGTAGCTAACAAACAGTTTCAATAAAAACAGCATAATAATACTTATGTTAAATTTACTGAAGTTTCATGTTATAAATATCCAATTCTAATATAAAAACTTGCAAATTAAAATTAATAAAATAAGTTGAAAATTATAGTCATTTAGTAAACATTCTGCTTCCCTTTTGATGAAAATTTGCTTCTTCAAGGAGGAAACAATAGATTCATTTTTAAAATATATATGTATAAAATTATCGAATAATTTGAAAGAAAAATTGTGGTGAATTTATTTAGAAAATAAAAATTTAGGTACATATTTGTTAAAAATTGAAAAATAGTAATTTTTAAATAAAATGTTGATAATAAAATTCAAACTTTAAATGTTAAACAGATTCTTCTTAATGTATAAGGAATAGTATTTTTTAATAATTAAATTAAAATTTTTTTTAATGTTAACAACCAAGTACAATCGTTAGTTTTTAATTGCGAATAACTCTTGAAATTTTAAACAAACAAATTCTTTATAAAGTTCAACTGATTTTTTAAAAGTCAGGAATTCGAATTTTTTATATATTAAATTGAATTTATATACGTAAAAAAAATATTTTTATTGAAAAGAACAAATTTTTTAAGAAATCAAAATTTAATAAAACTTTTGTTGAAGGTTATTTTTAATAACCTCCGAGTCTAATTGTAGAGTTTAATAGTAAAAATAACCATACCAAATTTTATTTAAATCCAATAAACCGTTCTCGATTTGTCGTATTAAAAACAGTATATAAACCCACACAGAAATACACATTCACACGAGTGGATATTTGGTCAGGAACTCATGTAACATATTTCTAGATAAAGACATTTATAAGTTTAAAAGAATACCAAAAGTAAAATGTTTGGAAAATTTAATGACAGTTTGTCACTACAGATAATGTTATTTTGTTTTAACAGAATAACTTCATAGTTATGGCAGCATCAGAATATTGCAATTCAAACAAAAAACTTCCGTTATTATAACATGATATAAGAAATGTAATTTTTAATCAGTTCCTGTATGTAGAGCTAACATTTCTTTTTTTTCAGTGTATGATTCCAGTTTTGCAACAAAAAACCAAATTTCTTACTTTATTTTTTCGGTTTTATGCATCATTTTTTACTTCCTCTCATTAAATACATTACAGATCCATATATTGAAGAAATTCATGAATTTTTATTTAATTCAAATAATTTATTATTCTTTCTGTTACGAATAATTGATTGACAACTCGTTTCTTTAAAGAATCCGGGACCAGTTTGCAATGCAAAAGTTTCTTCTCTTAATCCTGATCAACAAAATGAAATTGTGAATCTGCATAATGAATATAGACAAAGAGTTGCGTCGGGGAATGAAGGAAGGGGTAGTCCTGGTCCACAACCAGCAGCCAGACATATGCCAAATATGGTAAATCAAAATATTATCATTTTTTGTAAACTTGTAGACAAATAATTAAGAGAAAATAATGTAATAAAACTTTCTTTTTAATTATACAAAATTTATTTTTTTTCGTTTATAACATAATATGCGTATTTACATTACTTGACATTAAAATTATACTTTAAGGTTTGGGACCATGAATTAGCAACAATTGCCCAAAGGTGGGCCAATCAATGTCAATACGGACACGACGATTTTAGAAATGTCCGTAAGTAATTAGAAATTATTTTATTCAACATAATAAAAGTATCAAAATATTTTCAAACATAATACAATTTTTAATAGGTATCACAATTTTTACATTTCTTTTTGTCACTTTCTGCTTGTAAATTTTAATTTTATAATTTTCTCTTTACCAATGTTCATTTCATTTTCGTTTAATTAGTCATTGAAATTACCGAAAGTAAATATTATTCGTAAATCAATTTACTTTGTCTATTTTAAGCACGTTTCGGTGTTGGTCAAAGTGTAGCTAAATCATGGGCAACAGGCACCGAGCCTTCATCAATAAGAGATTTAGTTTCGATATGGTACAATGAAGTTGCATTATTTAATCATCACCAAGTGGAAAAGTTTTCGTGAGTACAAAAATAAATATATTTTTTATAACAAAAATACAGTTGATTATGAGATTTATTGATTTTTACTTCCAATTATTTTAAATTAACATAATTTAGTATCAACTTCATTACATAAATCAAATTTATTTAACTTTACTTGAATCAACATTATGTGAAATTAGGTAAATTGAATTACCTTTGTACACAAGAGAATTTTAAAATTTACAATTTAAATGCGGGTGATATATGTCATGTTATTCATTTAAGTAAACATTGTTTCAAATTAACATAAATCATGTTTAAATAAATTGAATCAATTTTGCATCCAAATTAGCATAAAAATCCGTTTCATTTTAATTTAAATTGATTAAAATTCACTAATTCCTATAAAATGTAGGTCAACTGTATAAAATTCATTGATATTAACTTTATATGTAAAATCTATTTCAATTCTTGAAGTACTTAAACTTATTTTAATCAAATCAACTTCATTTCGGATTGGTTTATTTTTGAATGAATTAATCTTATTTAAATCCTTCTTACTTAATTTCAATTTTTTATCCAGTGGCGTAACTGTGAGGGCAAAGGCCCTGGGACAAACAGAAACATGGGGCCCCAATTATATATGATCTTTTAAAAAGATGTTTTTTTTAAATTTTAAATCATATTTCACCTTTTTAAAATTTTCTCAAATTTTAAAATTATGGCAATTTTAATTTCTTCAAATTTATATTAGTCATCGCAAAATTAAATTATTTTTTTTACTTTACCATTATTTTTGTCATTTTACAATTATAACCTTCAATTTTTAATCGTTTTCATGATTTCTAAATTAATTTCCTGAATTTTTAAATACTTCAAATAACTATTTTGTTCAATTTTCATTCATCTTTATTATTTTGCAATTATTTTCTCCATCTTTTAATATTTTCATTATTTTTCTAAATTAATTTCCTAAATTTGCAGTTATTATCACAAATTTAGATTGTTGTCATCAATTTTCCATATTTTTAACGAATTTTCCATTATTTTCGTTTGCCTAAAAATAAATATTGCAATTTTTTTATTATTTTCTTCAATTTATAATTATTTAAATTATTTTTGCATTATTTTCAAATATTTCAATTAGTTATCTGAAATTTCAATTGTTATTATCAATTTTCCATTATTTTTGGGATTTTTTTTAATAATTCTCTTTAATTAAACATGTTTAAGCAATTTAGTAATTATTTTATTTCTTAAACATATATTTTATAATTTTTTCAATTATTTCCCTCAAATTTTATTTACTGTTATCAATTTTTCAAATTTAAATTATTTTTATCATATTTCAATTTTTTTTCTTAATCTTAAGTTATTTTCAAAATATTTCATTTACTTTTTTCAATTTTGAATTCTTTTTATCATTTGTCAATTATTTTTCTCGATTGTTAATTATTATACTCATTTCCTAAAATTATTTTCTAAGATTTTTAAGTATTTTTCTAAAATTTCGATTATTTTCTTCGATTTTTAATTATGTTCATTTGTTTTCATAATTGTCAAATTTTTTTTATTAATTATCGTAAGTTCCAATTATTTTTAGCTTTCGCCAATTCTTTTTTCCATTTTTTAGTTATTCTTATTTTTTCAATTGATTTCTAAGATCTTCATTTATTTTCCTCAAATTTCAATTACTTTTTCATTATTTAAAAATAATTCTGTAATTTTTTTTATTTATCTCACTTAAATGTCATTTATTTTTTGCAACTTTTTTTTTTTTTTTTTTTTGCGTAGGATGTGAAAACCTGCCTTTAGGTACCCTGTAGCCCGTACTACAGGGTTATGCAGGGGTGGCGATGTTCTGCCGACCCGCTAAAAACACACCCTTATTTGGGACCTTAAGACCACTCCCAGGTAGAGCCAGTTTACTGACGTATCGCCTTCAGGAGTCCCGTCTCTATCGCCTAAACGATATCATCCCTCGACTTACGGGAACTACCTTTGTTGGCGGCCATCGAGATCTTTAACCCTCATAACATGTTGGATGAAGGTCTCGATGTGCCGCCAATTCTCTTTGGATCGAGTCATTAACAGGACCATGTTCTCCGGTGTAACTTCGCAGTTTACACTGGCGAACATGACCCGTCTTTCGTCGTTCCATCGTGTGCATGTAAAGAGTGTGTGCTCTGCGTCATCCTTTGGGGATTGGCAGTACGCACACCCTGAACTTTCTCGTCTTTTGAAGCGCTCTACGTACGAGTTAAAACACCCGTGACCTGAGAGCGCTTGGGTGAGGTAGTACGAGACTACTCCATGTTTTCGATCTATCCAGGTGGCGAGTGTAGGTATGAGCCGATGTGTCCATCGACCCTTCTCATCCTCGCTCCATCTTGCTTGCTATCTTTCGACGAGTCGGCTTCTCGCATCTCGGCGAATTTGGTCCTTGCTGGGTCTATTGTCATCCGTATAACGGGTGGACATCCTATCTTTGAAAAGGAGGAAAATTTCTTCCCTTTCTTGCGCCAAAAGATCTGCCGGCGGGACGCTGGCAAGGACCTGAGCAGCACTCGCAGATACTGTCCTATAGGCAGAGATTATACGCTTAGTGATAATCCTTTGCGAGGACAGTATCTTCTCCAAGATGATCTTGCTTCTATCTGTTCGCAGGGAGGGAGCCCACACTGGTGCTGCATAAAGCAGCTTTGAGTGGAACACACTCGCCACCAATCTCCTTTTCTTTTCAAAAGGCCCACCGACGTTCGGCATTATACGGGCTAAGCTTATCGCACGCTTCGGTTTTGTCCAGGGTCATTTGAAGGCCTCTGGCATCCAGCCAGCTCTTTGTTCGTCGCAGACATTCGTTCACCAAGATTCCGAGCTCTTCTGCAGTTTCGGCAGAGCACACGATCAACGCGTCGTCCGCAAAGCCAATGATCACCGCGCCTTTGGGTAGACCCATTCGCAAGAAGTCATCATACGAGACGTTCCATACGAATGGTCCTATCCTCGAGCCTTGAGGGGCACCTCGATGCATCTCTTCCTTCAGAGTGCAGGTGTCTCCCTCGTATATTACCCACCTGTCGCTAAGATAATTATTCATTATCCGCAACAGGTAGGGCGCTATTCCTTTGTTTCTCATCGACTTGATGAGATTTTCTCATTTAGCGGTATTAAACGCGTTGCGTATATCTATAGCTACCAAAGCGCAGAAACTCTTCTTCTTCCCCGAACCCAATTTGTCCTTTCCTTCCTTGGCTAGGTCCGCTGCCTTTTGTATGGCATCTACTGTGGACATGCCTTTACGGAAACCAAATTGGTAGTCGGATAGACTATTCTCTCCAGTCAAGTGGAGTTGCATCCTCTGCAGAACCATGTCCTCTAGAAGTTTGCCCATCGTATCTAACAGGCATATTGGCCTGTAAGATGAGACATTATCTAGAGGTTTGTTACCTTTCCTTAGGAGGACCAGCCTCTGTCGTTTCCAATCCCGTAGGAACTCTCCTCTTTTTAGGCAATTGTTGAAGCAATCTAAGAGAATCTGGGGTGAAGCAACGATCACTTGTTTAAGTATCTCGTTACTTATCCCATCGATTCCAGGCGCCTTGCCTGGCTTCAATCTTTTGCCGGCTTGGTGGAGCTCTGCAAGAGTGAAGAGTTCCTCCTCACGGACTTGACAGTCACTCCAGTCCATCCTAGGCCATGGTTCTGCTGGTGGAAACAAGGCCCTGATTATTTGACGCACCCAATCGGGATTGTCTAGGCCGGGGGTCTTTTGCTTCGTCACCAATTTCTTGGTGACGATTTTATAGCCCATTCCCCATAGGTCCTTCTCGACATCCTCGATTAGGGTCTTCCAACACCTTCGCTGTGAAGCTCGAATCTCTTTTCTGAGGATCCTCTTGGCCTCTGTATATGCGTCCTTTAGCATAGGATCTCCCTTAGAGCGGGTGTATATCCTTCTTGCTCTAATGCATGCTTTTCGCAAAGAGGCCAGCTCCTCTGACCACCAGTATACATTACGTCTTCTGGGAGTGGTACTTCTGCAGCGCGGCATTGTCGCGTTGCATGCGGTGATTATCATATTCATCACCGGCCGCACCTCCCCATCCAGGTTGTTCGGTCTCTTCACCCATCCAAGTTCCTCAAAGAGGCGGGATTCTTCAAGGGACCGACCGAACTTTTCGACGTCTAGCTTCTTAATGTTCCACCTAGGGCCTCTCTTACAGGAAGCATCCTGCTTGTTTGCTCTAGGTGTGTCTCCTCCTGAGACTGAAAACTTAATATACTGGTGGTCACTTTCGGTATGATCCTCAGAGACGTGCCAGTCTTTAATGTGCTTGTTTAGGAGAGACGTTGTTATCGTAAGATCAATAATAGATCCGATATTATGGTCTCTCCTGAACGTCCACTTTTGGCCCTGATTAACAACCATCAGATTGTTCCTGGAGACCATTTCTGCAATTAGAATTCCTCTATTGTCGAGCCTTGTCTCGCCCCAGTCTGGCGACTTCGCATTGAAGTCGCCTGTGACGAGAACATCCAGCCTGGATTCTCGCAGGCTCGACTCGAGTTCGTCTATCTCCGCTTCGAAAGTTGTCAGTGGGTCGTTGGGTGAGAAGTAGCAGCTATACATGCGTATACCTGAAATTTCCACCCACACGAACCCACTGCTCGTCTCCAGGAACTTGTCTACCCTCAAATCAGGATTGTAGACCTGAATGGCTGCTCTTCCCGATGAATCCTGGTACCAGGGAGCTAGATCGTTTCTTTTGTTCTGCTCAGTGCAGAACAGAACGTCGATCATCTCCTGACTGGCTGTCACCAGCATCAGGTCCTGGGCCTTCTTACTTGTGTGCAGGTTTATCTGCAGAAACTTTAGGCTTTCGCCTGTTTTAGTTTCTGTAGTGCCTCTTTGTACACCGGGCAGGCGTTGCTGCCTGCCCAATGTTCAAGCTCGGTTTTGCCTAAGTCCGTGCAAGTAATGCACACAGGCACCTGGGTCGAACAATTTTTGGCCAAATGTCCCGCATCGCCGCATCTCCGGCAGTTTTTAACCCTGTCGGGGCACTTGCATATGCGTGTAATGTGGCCGTAACCCAGGCACCTTTGGCATCTCTGGACCTCCATGTGCTCCTTAATAGCCGCATTGATCCAGCCAATGCGGACTTTTCCTGCCTTGAGAAGGGCATTACAGTCTCCTTCTGTCAGGCGGACCAACGCCATTTTCATGCCACCAAACCTTGGGATCAGTCGGCATGTGGCTTCGAGGTTGTCCTTTACGAGCTTTGTTCGTAAAGCCATCAGCACGTCTTCCTCTGTCACTGTCTCGTCGAGATCTCGGATCTCTAGCGACTTTTTATTTACAAGGGCCATCACATTGGCCTTTTCGTTCAGAGCCGCAGATAAGGCTCTATCGAGTTTAGAGGTATCTCCTCCTTTTTTAACAATGATGAGGACCTCTTGTTTAAGAGTCCTCCTTACCTTTGACACTTCCGTGCCCATCTGGTCTGGATTTACATCCTCTTTCATAGCACGGAAGACCTCTTGGTAGGCTGCGGGGGTTTCGGCTGAAATCCTTACAGCCTCCGTTGTTCTCGCCTTTAGCAGACGTTTCTTTTCTGCTTTCTCGGCATTCTCCTTCTTTTGGGCGGCTTTCCTTTTCCGGGCCGCTTTTCTTTTGTCGACGATGGTTTTGAAACCATCATCGTCTTCTGCCCTTCCATTGGAGACCACCTCTGCAAGGGACCGAGATTTGCTTTTTTTCTTTCGCCCTGGCTACGAGGCCTTTTTTTATCATCGTTTGGGGTTTGAAAGCCTTGCCCACTCAAAGTCGTCCCTGCCGGCTTCTGGGCCGGGCGTTCAATAAATCGCAAATTTTTGCGAATTACGTCAAAGGCAATCTCGAGCTGCTTCATGGCTTCTTGTACCTCCTTCTTGATACTTTTTTGCTTACCAATTCCCTTCTTTATTGTCGCGAAGATGCCCGGGAGCTGTTCCGACTGGTGGACTATGTTCTCCGAGAATCTCTCGACTTCGGGAGTTTTGGTCTTTTCAGCAAGGTTAATTTGCCTAGATGTAGAGGGCAGAACTTCTACTTCGTCGCTATTAACTTCCATAGCCTGATCTAAATTTTCCGTTTGAGTGTCCATAATTTAAGTTAACCAGCGCCTCGTGCGTAAAGTGGCGGGCCGCCTTGATTGGGAACGGGTACACCCTCGGATACTGCGATCCTACCCCAGATCCCTGGGGCCCAATCAGCTGCTTAGCCGTTCCCGGAATACACGGACGGAACGGACTCGCCAGTAACAATGCAGGTTCCGATTCCTTACATCCATTACGCACTCGCCGATCAATCCCGAAGGGGCTGGCTCCTGACACCCTACCGCAGGTCCACGTCGGCAGAGCTATGCTCACAGCAGACTCGTACCTGCCACGGTTGGAAACGCCGTGACAGGACTTATCACTCCCAGTGTACTGCCTGCAGGGTGCCGATCGGCTAGTGTCGTTGGTCAGACCGAACAGACAACCGGTCCATCGGGCGCCAACCCTAGATCGAGACTACTCCACACCAACTTAGAAAAACCAAAGAGGCGGGAGTGTCCTATTCTTCCCAGAACCCATGTCTTCCACAGCTGACGAGGATGGTTAGCCCCCATTTGGAATCCGAGTTAACATCATCCCCAAAGGATAGCTAGTGCACAGGTTCTAAAAACGGCGGCTACCCGAATTAACGGGGTCCCGTTCATTCCCCTGTGCCCAAACTCGCCAGACATCAGGAGTCGATGAGTTCCGGGAAGAGCTGAACAGCTCGTCCAGTGATGGCGTCCTTCAATTTTCAATTGTTCACATTTGTTTAATATTATAATTTCCAAGATTTCAAATTATTTATCTGACATTTTAATTATTTCATTCATTTTATTACATTATATTTTATATTATTTTTTTCAATTTTCGATTACTTTCGTTCTTTTTCTCGTTCTTTTTCATAATAATTTCCAAAAAGTTTTTATTTATTTCTCTGTAATTAAAACTTGTTCTCTTCAATTTTAAATTATATTTATATTTTTACATCTATTTTCTTTAATTTTTAATTTTTTTTCTTTTCTTTCAATGAACTTCTGAAAGTTTTAAGTATTTTTCTGAAAATTTCTTTAACTTTCCTTTTTTAAAATATTTTTTATAAGTTTTTGAATTATTTTCTCAAATTTTAATTAGTTTTTTCAATTTTAATTTATTTATATGAATTTTGAATACATTTTTTTTAATTTTCAATTATTTTCTCGAATTTATCATTATTCAATTTTTTTCAATTTACCTTTAAAATATTGAAGTATTTTTTTCAAATTTTAATTATTCTCTGTATGTTTAAGACACTCTTATGGTTGTTTTAATTACTTTCCCCAATTTTTAATTAATTTAATTTTTTTTTCAATTAATGTTGCAACATTTGCAATTGTTTTGTTTATTTTAAATTATTTTTTGCAATTCCTTATAATTCTAAAATATTATCAATTTCGTCGTAAATAAATATTTATTTTATTTATATAAATTGATTTTTAAGTATTATATATAAAAAATTTTTAATTGTTGATTACACAAGATGTAGGATTCACTAATTACTATAATTAGTAAGGTTTATGGAATTGTTTTTAAAAAAAGGGCCCATTAGGGTTGACTAAGGGTCCCCTTTGCCCCTTAATAGTTACGCTACTGTTTTTATCGGTGTGACAGAATCTTCTTTATTAATTGTTATTTAATTAAAAACAACTTTTTATAGGTTTGATATGTCAACTGCACATTATACGCAAATGGTCTGGGCAGATAGTACAAAAATTGGATGCGGATTTGTGAATTATATGAATGGGAATGAAAACACAGTTATATTAGTTTGCAATTATGGACCGACTGGTAATATTCAAGATGCTAGAATATACGAACGACGTTAAAGAAGAGTTAATTAACATTCTTAAAAAATTGATTTTATCGAAATGAATGTAACTTTTCTCTGTAATATTCGAACTTGATGACTTAATTATATCAATTAGTAACAATAAAAATCTATTTATATATTCAGTGTTACAGTTTATTCACTATATTTAAATTTATCTTTTCCTTCGATACCAAGAAAAATGTTTTTTCAACCTTTATAGATAAGGAAGAATGGGAAAATCAGAAAACTGAATTAAACGTAATTATAATTTTTTAAAAAATCTTGGATTTCTACAGACATTGAAATGATAGAGTAATTTAAGGTAGTGATTACAGGAAACATAATTGATATGCAGAAAATTATATTCGTAAGGTGCACAAATAAACTCGAAGTATGAAATTGTATAAAAACTTCATTATTAAAGTTATGCATTATTAAAAATTAATTAAAGTGTGATAAATCTAATTTATTTGAATTAAAATACACCTATTATATTCAATTTTTCCTACTTTTTTATAAGCTATTTCATTTTCGTTTTTTCTTCGTTAAGCAAACAATAATTAAAACGTTACAAAGTATTTCTAAATATTACAGTGATTGAATTATCAGCTAGTGCGTGTTAGATAGAAAATTATTCACAATTTAATACTTGATTTATTCTAATCACGCAACAGAATTATACAAAAATGTAAAATCAATATTATCGAACCAACTTTAGACGATAACAGCTGTCAATTGACGAAAAACAATTTTGGTATCATATTTTCAAAATTCAAAATAGTGGATGAAAATTTGAAAAATTAACAAATTTTTACAAAAATTGCTACTTTTGGAACTTTTTGGAATCGATGAATTCGAATTCAATGTCAGATTTGAAATTCGAAATAGCAGCTCAAAAATTAAAAACTCGAATTTTTACTCAACATAATTTTTCAGTCACCAAATTCATATTTAACAGTATTTTTATTGAGGAGAATTCTCATTTAACAGAAATTTAAGTAATTAGGATTTTTAAATTCCAGAATATCCATTTCTCCGAATTTTTATTTGCCCGAATTGATATTTACTGGAATTATTAAACGTGCTTATTTGTCCGAAATTGCAAATGGCCGAACAAAATTTTATAATTAATTATATTATAATATATGATTCATTAATTAGAATTGAGTTTAACCTATTCTTAATAATATTTTAATGTCTTCAAAAAATGGCCATAGTTAATGTAAATCATGATTAGATTTAGTGAAATAATGTCAACACAAACTTTACACTTTATATGTGACAAATGATTATTCTATGTTAATCTGCACCTGATGATAAAATTCCATGTTAACAGATTGAATTAATTAAATGTAGTATGCAGAACAGACTATAAAAGAATAAAAAGTACCAAATGAGTAGATTGTTTAAATTAATCAGCGAAACAAGTTTAAACCATTTAGTGAAAAATGTCATCATTTCGAGCTTTCAGATTAAGTTTCGTAATTCTGGCGATTGTCGCGTTAACTTATGGCCAAAATTATTACCATCCTGGCTACTATAATTATATTACGTCTGGTTTTATAGTAAGTGTAAAATAATTAAACAATGTCAAAATTAAAAAAAATCAAGTATTATTACTTTTGTAAATTTATTAATTAAACTATTTAGCTAACATTTAATTTATTAACAGTTATTTTATATTTATTATTATTATTTATAAATTTAGGAATATTTTTTAAATAAAATAAGATTTAAGAAATATTTTAATTATTTAAATAAATTAAGTGAATTAAGATGAAAAGATTTACTTAAACATTTCATATCAAAATCTTTGGATTCGGGAATATGACCGGATACCCTTATTATTATTATTATTTTGGTATGAAATAATTTAGTTTATTAATTATCACTTTATCAATTAAAAAAAAGTTTCTTTAAAGAGTTCGAGACCAGTTTGTAATGCAATAGTTTCTTCTCTTACACCTAATCAACAATATGAAATTGTAAATCTACATAATCAATTTAGACGAAAAGTTGCGGCAGGATATGAATATAGGGGATATCCTGGTCCACAACCAGCAGCAGAATATATGCCAGATTTGGTGAGTTACAAATTTAAAATGGATTTTTTAAACTTCCCAACAAAGAATCATTAAAATTAAAATCATCAGAAAACAATACTAACAAAAATTACGTATTGAAAAATATAGTATTTATACCATAGGGTATGTGTGTCAATTACTGTGGATTTTTCAATTGCTGTAATGTTTTTAAGTTGTGTTATGAAGTATTTTTATGTAAATTCACACACGTACACAGTTTAAAAAAAAACATTTTTGATATCCTGGTGTCGAGATATGTAAAAAAAAACTATCAATAATTTGGGGATAAAACAATACTTCCTCTTTGAGGAAGAATTGATATATTTTGATATATTATATTATATTATAATTCTAGGTTTGGGACACTGAATTGGCATATGTTGCACAAAATTGGGCCAATCAGTGTAAACTAGCACATGACAATAACAGACATGTTCGTAAGTAAATAAACATGATTTTGCACAAAATTTTCTGAATCGACAAATTAAAAATAGGCACATTTCTCGTATTGCTTTTAAATAAATATCTGTATTCCTTTTAAATAAATACAGTTTATTTGATTCAAAACAAAATTATTGTCTATTACTGGGAAATTTAATATTTTTAATAAAAAAGTTTATTAAGTTTTTTTTATTAAATAAATATTTGGTTTCCTTTCAGAACGTTTTCAGGTTGGTCAAAATGTGGGTAAGTCATGGACAACAGATTCCAGTCCTTTATCAATAAAAGATATGATTACCATGTGGTATGATGAGGTCAGATTTTTTAATCGAAATCTAGTGGAACATTACATGTGAGTAAAAAAATAGTCATATTTCCTTTATTATAGATGTCCTGTTTATTTTGTGGTTCATCATTTTTTTTTAAAAAAAAGTTTCTATATACGAAAAAACGAGTGAACAAAGCTCATTTTGAGCATTAGAAAAACAAAAAATATTATTAAAAAATAAATAGTTGTAATTACCTGATATTACTAACATATTCGGGATTGATAGTTTGTTCAATTTTAAAGATAATTGCTTGTAGTCGCGCTGTAAAGTGTCATTTATTTTTAGGTTATAAACATGATAACACATAAAGATAAAAATTAAAAGCGGAAACAAAACTATATTTACACCGATAAAAAAACCATAGTTAAAAGTATATTATAAAATAAAGCGAAAAATAAAAAAGAACATGAAAAAATAATAATTAAATATAGAAAGACATGAAAATCTTTAAAAATGCAATTGAAAGAAAGCTGACTACTTTTATTTGATTTGCGCATGCGCGTCACGGCCGCATGTTAAAAACATTTAGGCATTAAACTCATTTCTTTAGGGCGAGTCTTCAATGGATACACACAACTTGTGTATGATATGTCTGCAAATTCCATAGAGCAAAAAATTTGCCCTGTGGAATTCCATATGGCAAAATTACAGACAAAAAAAAAGTAAAAATAATTAATTTTTTAAAAGTAATAATAATTTATTATATAAGAAAAATAATTGAAAATAATAAACTTTCATTTGAAAAAATTAAATAAAATAATTGAAACTTGCAGAAATTTAATTTAAAAATTAGGGGAAAAATTGAAAAATAATGAAAACAATTATAAATTGTAGAAAAATTTTGAAAAATGATATAAATAGATGAAAATTGTAGAAAATAAATAAAGTCTTAGAAAAAAACTGTTAAAAATTGAAGAAAATTTTAAATAATTTAATTTTTATTTTTCTTAAGGCGTGGATTGATTGAATTTTTCATCAATGAAATGTTAAATTAATTAAAGTTCGAATAATTATAATATATAATTGTAATTGTAGTCTTGTTATCTCAAATATATTCTGTAATTCTTTCAATTATTTTTTACAAATTTTTATTATTTTCTTCAATTAACAATTATTTCTATCAATTATTTTTTTACTAATTTTTTTTTCAATTACTTTTTGTCATTGTCAATTATTTTTTTATTAATTTTCTAATTTTTTTATTATTTATCTCAAATTTTAGTTATTTTTGTAATTTAAAATTATTTTCATCATTTTGCAATTATTCTTTTTTTTTACAAATATATATTGTAATTTTTTCAATTATTTTTAACAAACTAAATTTTTTTTTCAATTTTTAATTATTTTTATTGTTTTGCAAATATTTTCACAAGTTTTTTATTACATTCATTGTTCTTTAATTAACTTCCTAGATTTCAAAACATATTTCTCAAATTTTAATAATTTTCTTCAGTTTTTAATTTTTTATTGTTGTAATTTTTTAATTAATTTCTTCAATTTTTAATTATGTGTACTATTCACCTTTCAATTAAATATATTATTTATTTTTTAATTAATTTCCTAAATTTTTATTTACAATCTCAAATCTAAGTTAATGTATCCACTTTTAAATGTTTTAGTCATTCTTTAAATGAAACTCTCAAATTTGAAATACTTTCGTCAATTTTTAATTATCTCTTTTTAATTTAAATTGATTTTCACAAATTTTATATTACTTTGAATATTTGTTGATTCATTCCAAAGAGTTCAATTATTTATCTCAAATTTTCATTACTTTCTTCAATATTCAATTATTTATACAATTTTTGAATTACATTTTGTCATTTTTAGTTATTTTTTAATTAATTTTCTAATTTTTGTTATTATTTATTCTTAATTCCAGCAGGCCCGTAGCCACAAATCTTTTTGCCGAGGGGGGGGGGGTTTAAAATCATATACCCGTAACGCCCGTATCAAAAAAATTGTTTTTCAACGATTAAAAAAAATTCGGGGGTGTGCCCGGGACCCCTGGGCCCCCACTGGCTACGAGCCTGAATTCCAGTTCTTTCTTAAACTCACAATTATTTTTATTATTCTGCAATAATTTTCTTTTATTACAAATTTATGTTGTAAATTTGTCAATTAGTTTTCACAAATTAAAATTATTTTTTTCAATCTTTATTATTTTTATTACTTTCTAAATATTTTTTCAATTATTTTATTATTTTCATTATTCTTCAATTAATTCCATAGATTTTAAAATATGTAACGCGAATTTTAATAATTTTCTTCATTTTTCAATTATTGTTGTTATAATTGTTCAATTAATTTCTTCAATTTTTAATTATTTTATTACTTTGCAAATGTTTTCTCAGGTTTTTTATTACTTTCTTTATTCTTCAATTAATTTCCTAGATTTAAAAATTTATTTCCCAAATTTTAATCATTTTCTTCAATTTTTAATTTATTATTGTTGTAATTTCTTAATTAAATTCTTCAATTTTTACTTATTTGTACTATTCTTCAATTAAATTAAATTTTCAATAATTTATCTCATTTTTCAATTATTTTTATCAATTTTAATTTTCTTTTATCTTCTTGGGATTCTTTTCTCCACCTTTTAATCAAATATATTAATTATTTTTTAATTAATTTTCTGAATTTTCATTTATTATCTCAAATCTGAGTTTTTGCATTCACTTTTTAATGTTTTAATCATTCTTCAATTTTTTTTCTCAAATTTTAAATACTGTCGTCAATTTTTAATTATCTTGTTTTAATTTGCAATAATTTTCACAAATTTTATATTATTTTGAATAATTGTTGATTAATTCCAAAAATTTCAATATTTCATCTCAAATTTCCATTATTTTTTCCAATAAATTTTCGATCATATCTATAATGTTGCAATTATTTTCGTGAATTTAAAATTCTCGAAATCATTTTATAATAAGGTACTTTCGTTTACTTCACAAATATTCTGTATTTTTTAAAATTATTATTCTAAAATTGCAATTAATATGTACACAAATTCAAACTATTTTTATCATTTTTTAAAGATTTTCTTCAATGATTCTCATTATTTTTTAATTTTCCCCCTAAATTATAAATTCAAAATTTCCGCAAGTTTCATATATTTTCTTTAATTTTTTCAAATAAAACTTTTTCAGTTTAAATTATTTCCTTTAATATCAAATTAGATTCATTATTTATTAAGTAACTTTTATTTCTTTGGTCATTTTTCAATTATTCTTACAAAATATGTTTTACGTTTTTTAAATTGTAATTTTTTTCTTCAAATTACAATTAATTCCTTCAGTATCGAATTATTATTGTTAATTTGTAATGTGAAATAATGGAATGACATAACTCATAAAATTTGTTAATTTAATTATCAATTTCACTATTTTCATCGCTTTCCATAATTATTATTTTTCAAATAATTTTCAATATTAGAAATCTTGTTTTAATCTTCATCAATTTTTATTAAATTTTTATTTATTGTTTTTTATATTTTAGTTGTGTATTTTTCAAGTACTTATTTAAATGATGTTCTTCGATTTTCAATCACTTTCTTTTATAGCAAATGAATTCTGTAATATTGTCTCAATTTTTTTCTTAAATTTCCAATTATTTTTATCCTTTTTCAAGTAGTCTTGAATATCTCAAACATATTCTGTAATTTTTACAATTTTTTTTTACAAATTTGTATTAAATTCTTCAATTTTTAATTATTATCAAACTTCATTCCTGAATTAAATTTCTAAATTTTTAATTATTTATCTCATTTTTCAATTGTCTTTTTTCAATTTTAATGTTCTTTTATCTTTTTGCAATACTTTTCTTCATCCTTTAATTGGATATATTAATTATTTTTTAATTAATTTTCAAAATTTCCATTTATTATCTTAAGTGTAAGTTATTGCTTCCACTTTTCAATGTTTTAATAATTTTTCAATTATTGTTCTTAAATTTTAATCGAGTTTGTTAATTTTTAATTTTTTTTTAATTTGTAATGATTTTTAGTAATTTTATATTATTTTGATTATTTGTTTATTACTTAATTTCGAAAATGTACTCGAAATCAAATAAATTGCCAACTTTTGCGTTAAAATAATTACGCTAATTGAGAAACTCTTTAATCTATTTTTGTTTTATTCTCCCCCTCCCCCCGGTCAATATTAAGTGTGCTGATGGCAAAAATTTACAGGTCGCCGCCCCTGAGTGTTTTCTTATATTTTTCGTTTTATTTTATGCCATATTTTTATTTTTTATAAACTTTCCGCTTGTAATTTTTGTCTTATCATGTTTATAACCTAAAAATAAGTGACTTTATAATGCACGATTAGAAGCAATTATCTTTAAAATTGAACAAACCATCAAGCCTAATTAAATAACCAATTATCTAAAGATTTGGAAATGGATTTGTCTAAAGTGCGAATTAATAAATTTCTTTGTGAATCGGAAATTTGAAGAATGAGGAATGTAGAATTGACGTTTTGAATAGTCTTGAGAATAAGTGATGAGAAATTTACTGAATCTATTTTAACAATTATGAATCGAATAAAAAATTTGTTAGTTAGGATGTAAAAAAAATTAAATGACTTGAATCGGAGATTTCTTTTGAAGAAATTTCATGACCGATTTTAGGAGCTCGAGTGAATCTCTTTTAGAATGCGCAATTCGATATTCACTCAAGTTATAATATAATATAATATAACTATTTATTATTTAACAATATTTTCCATTTTTTAAATACTAATAATCATTGAATACTATTAGTAGAATATTTCCATGTTGGACATTTTTATATAATTTAAACTACTTTTATTTTTAAATAATCTTAATCAATTTTGTTTATAGATACATTCCGTCAATAGGCCATTACAGCCAAATGATATGGGCATCAACGACAAGCATTGGTTGCGGATATGTGAATTATTTGAACGGACATCAAAATACTGCTTTATTAGTTTGTAATTATGGACCCACTGGTAATGTCAATCGAGGCAGAATGTACGAAATTCGTCGTTGAAGAAGTTTAATTAATGATTTTATCTTTCTATTAAATGCATCCGTTTATCCTTAGAAAAATACTCTATTATAAATTGTATATAAAAATAAATTTTTTTTAAAAATTCATTAAAAATTTACTAGTTGTCTACACTTAATTAACTTTATTTATAACACCTTTTTTAAAAAAAACCTGATAGTTATGAATCTGTTGTCAAATTTTCAAGATTCATAATGTCGGTTTCAATATGCCAAAACACAAATTTAAATTTCTTTTCGTTTATTTGAAACTTGTTACTCGTGGATTTTTGGGGTCGGTGATTAGGAATCTAAAATACGATTTTCAAAACTCAATATGTCGGAGCAATTTTATCAAATGTAATTTCTATATTTCATGCATCATACTGAAGCCGTCATTTTGAATTTTAAAAATTTAATTTCAGTAGTCTTGAAATTATCAGCGTTTAAAAAATCTCCTAAATAACAAGTTGCAGGTGAGTTTAATTAGTTCTAAAGAATTTTCGAAAGTAAAATGTAGCGATTGCAAAATTTTTGTTTATGAGTTTTAAATGCAGAAAAATTGCCTAAAACTTCATGATAAAATTTTTTACATTCCGCTGTTGGGTAAAAAGAAAAATATTAAGAGTTTATAAACAACGCAACAGTCAATTAAAAGAAAATAAAATAAAAAAAAATTTTTTTTTTACTTTTGTATAGCATGACGTTTTTTTAGAATGACATATTTTTAGATAGTACAGTAACAAAGCAAACATAATACGCTCAAACGTAAAATAAATATTTGAAAATTAAATTCAGATGTTCAATGAATGACAATTGACGACAAAAAAAAGGTTGTGTTAATATCTTAATTATGATTCTAATGTAAATACAATGCCACATTTTTCTGTCCTTTTAGAATAATTAATTTCAAAACTTGAAAATATTATTATATGTACTAGTAAAATTTTTAAGGATAACAAAGTTATTTATTATATTACAAAAATATGCTATACAAATATTCATACTTTGAAAACTACTGGAAACTAAATTTTTGAAAGATTTTTTGTTAAAAGTAAACTTTGATTTTTTAAAAATGATCTTTTGTTTCTTTTGATAACAAATTTTATGTACATTTTGCTTCCATGTCAGCAAAAAAATTTGCTTTCTCATGAATAAGAAATAAATTTATTTTTAAAATGTATCAAGTTATATAATAATTTAAAAGTGAACATTAACATTTTTTCCTTGACGTTAATATGATCATCCAAATTTTGCATATGTGTTCCGTAATTTACGCACATAATTATATAATATTAATAAAGCTAATACATACTTTACGCTTTAGAAAAATCTGATGAATGTTTATTTTAAGTTTACGTGCACCTGATAAAATTTTTATGTCAATAGCTTTAATTAGAATTTAATGAAACAAACTTAATTAACAGCAGAGTATAAAAGCATTCAAAAATGGAGAGCAGGTACGTTGTTGAAATTGATCAACGAAACAAATAAATCAATATATTTAAAAAATGGTATCAATACGAACTTTTAGTTTTATTCTTACAATCCTAGCGTTTGTTAAGTTCACTTACGGTAGAAATTATTGCCATCTTGGCAACGATCATACTATGTGCCTTTTTTACGTAAGTATAAAGTAAGAGTTGAAAAAGAAAATAATTGATAAAATTAAAAAATTTATTTTTGTCTTTTAATTCTGACTACGTAATAAACACGATATTAAAAGTAAACGTATATATATGTGTACTTAAAATTTTCTTTATTAAAAATAATTGCATAAACTTCTTTCCAAGAATTGGTCAAAAACAAAAAATACAGATTTTGTTTAATTAAAGAACATTTTTGAAAATATCACGAAGCAAACTAATTCGTATATTTGTAGGATTTGTGTCCTATAAAATATTTATAAATTTTAATAAATTTTAAAAAATACGCATTATTATTATTTTATTTTAATAAATAAAACCCCGTTTTTTAAAGTATCCGAAACCAGTTTGCAATGCAAAAGTTTCGTATCTTACGCCTGAACAACAATATGAAATTGTGAATGTTCATAATGAACTGAGACAAAGAGTGGCTTCTGGAAATGAAAGACGAGGTAGTCCAGGTCCACAACCAGCTGCCAAATATATGCCAAATTTAGTGAGTTTTCTACTATGAAAAATATTATTATCCTTTATATACAATTAATTAAATGTCCCAATTAGTGCACTACTAAAAACTTTACTAAAATAAATAAAGAAAAAATTAGTTTTTAATTCTTCTATGAAATTAATTTTTTGCATTGAAATGAAGCCAATCCTTTTCTAAATTGAAAATGAATTTGATTCAGATTTTATTATCAAAATATAATAAATTATTGTGTTTTAATGAAATAATGTTATTGTGCCAATTTGTGTAACATACATGAAAAATGCATGGCGATTGTCATATTTTTCTTGATCTGTCAAAACGAACGACACGGTCAAAGTTTATATTTCATTTTTCGTTTTCTAAGTTAACAAGAATCATGAAACATAAATCAAGACGAAGTATATAAAAGATGAAATTAAAAACATTTGTTTTTTTATATTATTTTTATATTGTGTGGTATTTATTTTAAACATTTAAACTCAGTTGTGCACAAATTGGTACGTGTCTACAAATAGAGACATTTACCTTATATATACTTTTTATACATATATATTTTATATTATCTCATTTTTCAATTATTATTTTCAATTTTCATTTTCTTTTAACTTTTTGCAATTATTTTCCTCACCTTTTATAAGATATTTTAATTATTTTTTAATAAATTTCCTAAATTTTTATTTATTATCGCAGTCCTAAGTTTATGTATTCACTTTTCAATGTTTTAATCATTTTTCAATTATTTTTCTCAAATTTCCATTACTTTCTTGAATTTTCAGATATTTATATCATTTTTCATTACTTTTTGTCATTCTCAATTATTTATTAATTCATTTTCAAATTTTTTTTATTATTTATCTCTAATTTCAGTTAGTTTTTCAATTCAGAATTATTTTTATTATTCTACAATGATTTTCTATTATTACAAATTTATGATGAAAATTTGTCAATTAGTTTTCGCAAATTAAAATTATTTGTTTCAATCTTTATTATTTTTATTACTTTGCAAATATTTTCTCGATTGTTTTATTATATTTTCATTAATCTTCAATTAATTTTCTAGATTTTAAAATATTTTTCGCAAATTTTAATAATTTTCTTCAATTTTCAATTAATATTGTTATAATGTTCCAATAAATTTCTTCAATTTTAAATTATTTTTACATTTCCTCAACTAAATCCCTAAAATTTCAATTATTTATCTCATTTTTCAATTAATTTTTTAAATTTTCATTTTCTTTTATCTTTTTGCAATCTTATTTTCTTCACCTTTTAATTAAATATATTAATTATTTTTCAATTAATTTCCTAAATTTTCATTCATTTTCTTAAGTCTAAGTTATTGCATCCACTTTTTAATGTTTTAATCATTCTTTAATTATTTTTCTCAAATTTCAATTACTTCGTCATTTTTTAATTATATTTTTTCATTTGTGATAATTTTTACAATTTTTGTATTATTTTAAAAGTTTGTTAATTATTTCCAAAAATTTGTAATATTTATCTTAATATTCCATTATTTTCTTCAACAAATTTTCGATTATTTCTATAATGTTGTAATTATTATTCTGAATTTAAAATTCCTGAAATCATTTTATAATAAGGTACTTTCTTTTACTTCACAAATATTCTGTATTTTTTTGAATGATTTTTCTAAAATTGCAATTAATATCTACAAACTTCAACTATTTTTATCGTTTTTCAAAAATTGTCTTCAATGATTCTTATTATTTTTCAATTATTTCCCTAAATTTTAAATTCGAAATTTCCTAAAGTTTCCATCATTTTCTTTAATTTTTTTCAAATAAAACTTTTTCTGTTTTAATTATTTCCTTCAATATCAAATTGCTTTCATTATTTATTAATTAACTTTCAATTTCTTTCGTCATTTTTCAATTATTTTCACAAAATAGGATTTTTGTTTTTAAATTGACCGCGGGATATTGTGTTTAAATGAATAAATAAATAAATAAATTGTAATTTTTTTCTTCAAATTACAATTTATTTTCTCAGTATCGAATTATTAATGTTAATTTGTAATGTCAAATAATTGAAGGATATAACTCATCAAATTTGTTAAATTAATTATCAGTTTCACTATTTTCATCGTTTTCCAAAATCATTTTCCAAATAATTTTCAATATTAAAAAGCTGCTTTCATCCTCCATCAAATTTTATTAAATTTTTATTTATTTTTTTTATATTTTAGCTGTATTGTTTAGGTTCTTTGATTTTCAATCACTTTCTTTTATTTCAAATAAATTCTGTAATTATTTTAATTCTTTTCTTAAATTTGCATAATTAACTTTAATTTTCAATTATTTCTATCATTTTTAATTACTTTTTGTCATTTACAATTTTGTTTAAGTTAATTCTTTTATTATTTACCTCAAATTCCACTTGCTTTTTTAATTCACAATTATTTTTATCATTCTGCAATAATTTTCTATTATTACACATATAAGTTATAATTTTTCCAACTATTCTTCACAAATTAAAATTATTTTTTTCAATTTTTATTATTTTTACTACTTTGCAAATATCTTCTCGAATTTTTAATTATTTTTAATATTCTTCAATTAATTTCCTAGATTTTAAAATATTTTTCGCAAATTTTCTTCTATTTTTAACTAATATTGTTATAAGTTTTTAATTAATTTCTGCAATTTTTAATTGTTTTTACTATTTCTCAATTAAATCCCTAAATTTTCAATTATTTTTTTCAATTTTAATTTTCTTTTATCTTTTTGCAATCTTATTTTCTTGACCTTTTAATTAGATATATTAATTATTTTTCAATTAATTTCCTAAATTTTCATTAATTATCTCAAATCCAAGTTATTGTATCCACTTTTCAATGTTTTAATCATTTTTCAATTATTTTTCTCGAATTTCAATCAAGTTCGTCAATTCTTAATTTTTTTTTAATTTGTAATGATTTTCACAAATTTTATATTATTTTGATTATTTGTTTATAAATTGCAAAAATGTATTCGAAATCAAATAAATTGTCAACTTTTGCGTTACAATAATTACGCTAATTAATATTAAGTGTGCAGATGGCAAAAATTTACAAGTCGCCGTCCCTGGAGCTTTATTAGTTAATCCTGAGATCAATTTGTAATTTTTTTATAATTTTCAACAGAAATTTGGCATTTGAGACAAACGCGCGGTCAACTTTGTCCGAGTTGGTCTTTTTTTAATTCGCTACAACTTGTCAAAATTTAAAATCACAATTCAATGCCAAATATTAGTCTCCCAGTAAAATAATTTTTTTTTAATATAATAAATTACATTTCCTAGGCTTGGGACCCTGAACTAGCAACTATTGCACAAAGGTGGGCTAATCAGTGTAGGTTTAAGCATGACCAAAACAGAAATGTTGGTAAGTAATTATAAACATAAAGTAAAAAATGTATTTTAGTATATTTTAATTTTTAATTTTCACCGAGTTAAATAATTTCACGGTCTTTAAATAAACTCTAAATTTTTCCAATTTAAGAAAAAGAGGGTCGGGTATTTTTTAAATTTGAAACAAATCTGGAGATTATTAATATATATTTATATAAGCTTTACTATTTTTAATAAAAGTTTAATTACAAAATTTTGTCACTTTTTAGAACGTTACTATGTTGGCCAAAATATAGCTATTTCATGGACAACAGGTTTCAATCCTTTATCAATAAAAGAGATGATTACCAGCTGGTACGATGAGGTCACATTTTTTAATCGTAACCATGTAGAAAATTTTGTGTGAGTGTAAAACAATCGTTATATTTTCTTTATTATATGTTATCATTTTATTTTCTGGTTCATCAACAAAAATTATTTTGAAATTTTACTGAAATTTTTGTTGAAATTTGTTTAGAATTTCTAATTAGTCAATGTCAAATTAATTTAAACTATCTTTAATTCAAAATAATTTTAATCAACTTTGCTTATAGACAAGCTAAGTCAATTGGACATTACTCTCAAATGTTATGGGCAGAAACTACAACCATTGGCTGTGGATTTGTGAATTATATGAATGGAAATAAAAATACAGTTTTAATTGTTTGCAATTATGGACCACGTGGTAATATTCCTGGATCCAAAATGTACGAAATTCGTCGTTGAATTGTCTTGTAAAAATACCAAATTAAATTGTAACTTTACCTCTAAATATAATAAAGTATCTATTTATTAGAAATAAATATGTTAAATGAAAATTAATTTCACGAAATTAAAATTTTTTCCATATTTTTATTTTTTTGCCTCCTTATGAGACAGATAGACAGACAGACAGACAGCTTCGTAAAACTAATTTTTTTCAGAATCAGGAGGTATCAAGAAGTAGTACTCAAGTTATCCGATCCCGAAATTTTTTCCATAGACAGACCGATAGACAGACAGACACTTTTATAGAACCGATTTTTTTCGGTAACAAGAGGTCTCAAGAAGTCAAGAAATGTCACTATTAGGGAAAATTCAATATCTTACAATTTCAAGCTAGGAGTAAAAAAATCATTGATATCATTTGATAATGTTATAAATATAAAATTGTAAACGTGATTTTAATATTTTTTTCTATAATTTTCAAATAAAAATTCACATTTGTAGAAAAGAGTATTGCAGATTAGTTTAAATGAGAGAAAGGGTATAAAATCTAATTTTTATGGACCGATATCTTATTTTTCTTATTATCAACGTCATGATTATACAACTTTATGAATTTTACGTATAATCTACGCACAAAATATCAAATACGTCAACTTAATGCTTTAGAATAAATTGTGATAAATATTTGCTCTAAGCTTACGTGCACCTGATAAAGTTTTATGTTAATAGTTTGAATAAATTAACTGAGACAACATGAGCAGAGTATAAAAGAATCGAACAATTAAGAATAGGTATATGTTTTTGAAGTTGATCAACGAAACAAAAAGTACTACTTTTCAAAAAATGGCATCAGTACGAGCTTTGAATTTCATTATTACAATCCTAGCGATTGTTGAGTTCACTTATGGTACAAATTATTGTCAACTTGGCAAAGATCATACTATGTGCCTGTTTCGTGTAAGTATAAAATAATTGAATAACTTGAGAAATATTTTCTGTCTTATGTAAAACTGTGTTTTTTAATAATCATGTTTTTTTAAAGAATCTGAAACCAGTTTGTAATGCAAAAGTTTCGTCTCTTACGCCTAAACAACAACATGAAATTGTAAAAGTACATAACGAATTGAGACAAAAAGTCGCTTCGGGAAATGAGAAACGAGGTAGTCCAGGTCCACAACCAGCAGCTAAATATATGCCAGATTTGGTAAGTTGGAAAATTTTTAATTCTTTTATTAAACCTATTAAAAGTCAGCGTTTCAAAATCAGAAAACAATTCTATGTGTCAAAATATGAAAATTGACTCCTTTTTATGAAAAACCACTTAAGATCTTATAACTTTATAATTTCTTTAGTTAAGAACAGAGAAAATATCGAATTAATTGAACTTCTTTAAATAAATACAATTTTTTTTTAATATAACATATATTCTTAGGTTTGGGACCCTGAATTAGCAACTATTGCACAAAGGTGGGCCAATCAGTGTAGTTTTGCACATGACAGTAACAGAAATGTTGGTAAGTAACAATAAAATATTCTGCTCCAAGTTTTCTTAACCTAAACCTATTTTTTAAAAAATAATTTTCCATCCCATAGAATATTTTATCAAGTTTCCAATCCTTAATAAAAGTTCAGTTGTAAATAAATGTTTAATTTCTTTTCAGAACGTTTCAGTGTTGGTCAAAATGTATATCAGGCAGGAACAACAGGCTCCAATCTTAAATCAATAAGATCTATGGTTACTGGGTGGTACGATGAAGTCCGATTCTTTAATCGTAATCACGTGTCAAATTTTGTGTAAGTATAAAAAATTGTCATATTTTATTTTTTATTCATTACAACTGCCCACCTCTTGACCACTTTAATTTGTTAACCATAATCTTTTTTCATGAACAATTTACACGAAAAGTACTTTACGTAAATTCCACAAAAATTGCAGTTGGATTTTTTTTATATTTCTATTTTCTGGAAATTGAACAAAAGTTAAAAAAAATTCTATGAACATTTCAAGTGCAACTCTTTAGAAGAATTTTTCGTAGAATCTTTTTGCGTGGTTGATTTTAAATCAGATTAAACTATCTTTATTTAAATATAATTGTAATCAACTTTGTATTGTAGATTTGGCTTTTCAACTGGTCACTACTCACAAATGTTATGGGCAAAAACTAGAACAATTGGATGTGGATATGTGAATTATATGACGCAAGGACAGTGGAACAAGGTTTTATTTGTTTGCAATTATGGACCCACTGGTAATTATCAAGGACACAAAATGTACGAAATTCGTGTTTAAATAATAATAAGAAATTAATTTAACTTTATATTACATTCATCGATCTTTCTTTTTAAATACTGTACATAATTTATATATAAATTTATTCATAATTTGTTAAAATTCTACATAAACTGGAAATAAAAGTATTTTTAAAATTAATTGAAAAATGTGTTATTTGTGTACGTTTAATAAATTGTGTTTTTTTATAAACCTTGTTTTTCGAGTAATGTTAGTTTATTTTTGATTATTTGAAAATTAGGAGAAACTGGAGTTACGATACTACCTTTATATATTTTGTTTCATAAAAATGTAACTAGACATGTTACTTAAATAAACTTTTATTATTATTTAACTTTAATTATCACTTAACATTTCTCCACAATTATTGCGTATTTTATTAAAGTCTTGATTGAAAAAAAACATAACTTATAAAAGAGTACAAATTATCAACATTGCCCTAGGAAGCGGGATAACGATAATAAGGCTATTTTTTCTATAAGTGCAAATATGTTGGAGATTTTTTTTTTGTATAAACAGCTAAAAACTACTTGATTTTTAAATATTTTTAAAACCATATTATGTATTTATATTTCAAATAATTATTTTGTTCAATTTTCATTTATCTTTATTATTTTGCAATTATTTTCTCCATTTTTTAATATTTTTATTATTTTTCAAAATTAATTTCCCAAATTGTAGTTATTATCACAAATTTATATTATTGTCATCAATCTTCCATATTTTAAACGATTTTTCCATTATTTTCTTTTGCTTAAAAATAAATATTGCAATTTTTTCATTATTTTCTTCAATTTATAATTATTTTATTTATGTTTGCACTATTTTCAAAAACTTAAATTTATTTATCTGAAAAATTTCAATTGTTTGCATCAATTTTCCATTATTTCTGCGATTTTTTTTAACAATTCTCTTTAATTAAACATTTTTAAGTAATTAAGTATTTTATTTCTTAAACATATATATTTTATGATTTTTTCAATTATTTCCCTCAAATTTTATTTACTGTTATCAATTTTTCACATTTAAATTATTTTTATTTTAAATTTCAATTATTTTTTTCAATTTGTATTTATTTTCTTTCTTTATAAATATATTCTATGATTTTTTCAATTATTTCTCCCAAATTTTATTAACAGATTGTAATTTTTCATACTTAAATTAATTTTATCATATTTTATTTTTTTCTCAATCTTAAATAAATAAAATAATAAAAAATAAATAAATAAATAAAATTTTATCATTTGTCAATTATTTTCCTCGAGTATTAATTATTATACCCATTTTCTAAAATTATTTTTTTAGATTTTTAATTAAATGTTCATTTGTTTTCATAATTTCCAAATTTTTTTTATTAATTATCGTAAATTTCAATTATTTTTAGCGTTCTTGAATTCTTTTCTCCATTTTCTAGTTCTACTCATTTTTTTTCAATTGATTTCTAAGATCTTCATGTATTTTCCTCAAATTTCAATTACCTTTTCTTTATTTAAAAATAATTCTGTAATTTTTTCACTAACCTCACTTAAATGTCATTTATTTTTTACAACTTATCATTGTATCACTTTTTAATTATTTTCTTCAAATTTAAAAATTTAAAAACATTGTTCAATTATTTTCAAACATTAATTTCCTTCAATTTTCGATTCTTTACATTTGTTTAATATTATAATTTCCAAGATTTTAAATTATTTATCTGACATTACAATTATTTCATTAAATTTTCAATTAATTATATTTTTTTTTATTTCATTTTCTTCAATTTTCAATTACTTTCGTTCTAATTCTCGTTCTTCTTCATAATTGCCAAAAAGTTTTTACTTATTTATCTATAATTAAAACTTATTCTTTTCAATTTTAAATTATATTAATCTTTTTTCGCTTATTTTCTCTAATTTTCAATTTTTTTCTTTTATTTCAATGAACATCTGAAAGTTTTAAGTCTTTTTTTTTTAAATTTCTTTTTTTTTAATATTTTATGTAAGTTTTTTAATTTTTTTCTCAAATTTTATTTTCTTTCAATTTTAATTTATTTATCTGAACTTATTTATCTAAATTTAAAATTTTTTTTTTAATTTTCGATTATTTTTTTGAATTTATCATTATTCAATTTTTTTGATCAGTTTTTTTTCAAGTATAAATTATTCTCTTTATGCTTAAAACACTTCTATGGTTGTTTAAATTACTTTCCCCAATTTTTAGTTGATTTCATTATTTTTTTTTCAATTAATTTAAAAAATTTGCAATTACTTTTTTTATTTAAATTATTGTTTACAATTCTTTTTAATTCTAAAATATTATCAATTTTGTCGTAAATAAATATTTATTTTATTTATATAAATTGGTTTTTAAATATTATATGTAAAATATTTGTAATTGTTGATTACACAAGATGTAGAATTTATAAATTACTACAATTAGTAAGGTGTTTGGAATTTTTTTTAAAAAAGGGTCTATTAGAGTCGACTAAGGGTCGTATTTTCATTCAAAATTTTCTTTTGCTTGGAATAATATTTTTTTGATTCTATGTTAAAAATAAGAAAAAACGTATTTTTTTAATTTTCGTATTAGTTGAAAATTACAAAAGTTACGAATTTTTTAAATTTAACATTTTCAAAAACAGAGCACTTTTGACGCGCGTTTTTCTCCGTTTTTAATGGAAAATTGGAAAAATGCTCTATATGCTAAATTGCCACAAAAATATTTACAAAAATGAATGTAAGCCAAAAAAGTGACATTTCTGAAAACCGAAGTCATAAATTTTCAATTTTTTTAATGCATTTACATTAGTAACTTTTAAAGAGTTACTTTTTTTTTTACTTAAAGAGTAGAAACTTATAAACTATTAAAGAGAATTTTCTCGTAAGTCTAAAAGTGGTGGTCTTCAACGTTTTTTAGATATTTACATTTATTTAGTTACTTTCACATTTTTACAAACTTAACCATCTGTCAGAAAACAAAATAATTGCATTACAAAGTAAATTGTAAGTTGAAGTTGTTTCATTTCTATTTCTAAAATTCATATTTTGAACTTTGTGCAACGACGAATAATTATAAATATTTTTTAAACTTTTAGAATGTCGAGAAAAATTTCTATATTAATCAGTAACTGCGTTAAATGAAAAAATCGAAAATCCATAACTTCGGTTTTGAGAAATGTTACTTTTTAGGTTTAAATTAAATTTTCTACATATTTTTGTTGCAAATACATTATTTTTTAGTACAGTTGTAACAAATTCAGAAAAAGCTGAACAAATTTTATTTAGAGCATCTTGTTCCAATTTTCCAATAACGGAGAAAAACACGCGTCAAAATTGCTCTGTTTCTGAAACCGTTAAATTCCTAAAATCCACAACTTCTGTAATTTCCATCCAATACGAAAATAAAAAAATACATATTTCCTTATTTTTCATCTAGAATCAAAAAAAAATTATTTCAAGCAAAAAAAAAAATTATGAATGAAAATTTTCCAGAAATAATTTAGTCAATATATAATATTTGTGTTTTATTGACGCATTACAATGCATATATTACTTCCTCATTATAATATGAATTTACATTTCTGATGACGATGTAATATATTGCATTCATGTGCGTCAATAAAACACAAATATTATATATTGATTAACTTATTTCTGGAAAAGTCCGTTCAGTCCAAAATAAGAAATAGAAAATTTCCTCTCTCACCTTTATTATAATTAAAATTCAATTAACCATTTCTTATTTATACTAAAACGGTATTTTTACTAAAATTTCTTTATTTACATGGAAATGAAACATTTTTTCTTCATAATATCGTTTCTTCAATAAAATTAAAGATTTGTATATAGAAGAAAGTTTTAATCATCTATAAATGATTAAGATATTTTGATTATTATCTTTACTCCATTAACACCGTCTCCCGTAAGTAAATAAAATGACAGTACATTTGTTTATGTCGGCATTATTTATCAACTACTAACTAGAGTTTTAATTCAAATTAGAAGTTCTTTTTTCTTCTTTTTTGTGATAACAGATATTTTTTATGTTTGAATATAATATGGGGAGTCTTGACAAACTTATATTTTTGCACATGCCAATGTAGAAGTTAAAGCTTGTTTTTATATTCACTATAAAAATCAATAAATAATTTAACTTTTCCATTTCTATTTTGGGTCATTTTTCCAAAATAGTTCTTTTTTTAACTGATTAATATCTCGGCGATAATGAGGAAGTAACGAAAATAATCAAAATATCTTGATTATTTATGAACTAGCATTAATACGTCAAGCAGACTACAGATGTTTTCCTTCAAATAAAATTTTAAATCACACATTTCACTATTTTTAATAAAATTTACTATAAATGTACCACAAAATATGTTTTATACACATACATTTTTACTGCTTTAGATAACAAGAAATTATAATTTGAAGAAATAATCTCTAATTTTTTTCACTTTCAAAAAAAATAGCCTTATCAGCTTTACCCCGGTAACTAGGGTAATGGTGATAATTTGTACTCTTTTATAAATTATATTTTTATTTAATCAAGAATTTAATAAAATACACAATGATTGTAGAGAAATATTGAGTGATAATTACAGTTTTATAATAATAAAAGTTTATTTAAAAATCATGTCTAGTTACATTTTTATAAAACAAAATATATAAAGGTAGTATCGTTACTCCAGTTTCTCCTAATTTCCAAATAATCAAAAATTAACTAACATTACTCGAGAAACAAGGATTATACAGAAACACAATTTATTAAATGTACACAAATAACACATTTTTCAATTAATTTTAAAAATACTTTTATTTCCAGTTTATGTAGAATTTAAGCAAAATATAAATACATTTATATACAAAGTAAGTACAGTATTTGAAAAGAAATATCGATGAATGTAATATAAAGTTAAATTAATTTCTGATTATTATTTAACCACGAATTTCGTACATTTTGTGTCCTTGATAATTACCAGTGGGCCCATAATTGCAAACAAATAAAACCTTGTTCCACTGTCCTTGCGTCATATAATTCACATATCCACATCCAATTGTTCTAGTTTTTGCCCATAACATTTGTGAGTAGTGACCAGTTGAAAAGCCAAATCTACAATACAAAGTTGATTACAATTATATTTAAATAAAGGTAGTTTAATCTGATTTAAAATCAACCACGCAGAAAGATTCTACGAAAAATTCTGCTAAAGAGTTGCACTTGAAATGTTCATAGAATTTTTTTTAACTTTTGTTCAATTTCCGGAAAATAGAAATATGAAAAAAAATCCAACATCATTTTTTGTGGAATTTACGGAAAGTACTTTTCGTGTAAATTGTTCCCCATGAAAAAAGATTATGGTTAACAAATTGAACTGGTCAAGTGGTGGGCAGTTGTAATGAATAAAAAATAACCATTTTTTATACTTACACAAAATTTGACACGTGATTACGATTAAAGAATCGGACTTCATCGTACCACCCAGTAATCATAGATCTTATTGATTTAAGATTGGAGCCTGTTGTTCCTGCCTGATATACATTTTGACCAACACTGAAACGTTCTGAAAAGAAATTAAACATTTATTTACAACTGAACTTTTATTGATGATTGAAAACTTGATAAAATATTCTATGGGATGGAAAATTATTTTTTAAAAAATAGGTTTAGGTTAAGAAAACTTGGAGCAGAATATTTTATTTTTACTTACCAACATCTCTGTTAGTGTCATGTGCAAACCTACACTGATTGGCCCACCTTTGTGCAACAGTTGCTAATTCAGGGTCCCATACCTAAGAATATATGTTATTTATTTATTTATTTATTTCAATAAATTATATTTAAAAAAAATTTATTTATTTAAAGAAATTTAACTAATTCGATATTTTTTCTGCTTTTTAACTAAAGAAACTATAAAGTTAAATGCTTAAGTTGTTTTTCATAAAAAGAAGTCCATTTTCATATTTTGACACATAGAATTGTTTTCTGATTTTTAAGCGTTTACTTTTCATAGGTTTAATAAAACAATTTAAATTTTCCAACTTACCAAATCTGGCATATATTTAGCTGCTGGTTGTGGACCTGGATTACCTCGATTCTCATTTCCCGAAGCGACTTTTTGTCTCAATTCGTTATGTACTTTTACAATTTCATGTTGTTGTTCAGGCGTAAGATACGAAACTTTTGCACTACAAACTGTTTTCGGATTCTTTAAAAAATCGTGATAATTAAAAAAAAAAAGTTTTACATAGGGCAGAAAATATTTCTTAAATATTCAATTATTTTATACTTACACGAAACAGGCACATAGTATGATCTTTGCCAAGTTGACAATAATTTGTACCATAAGTGAACTTAACAATCGCTAGGATTGTAATTATGAAATTCAAAGCTCGTGCTGATGCCATTTTTTGAAAAGTAGTATTTTTTGTTTCGTTGATCAATTTCAAAAACATACCTATTCTTTATTGTTCGATTCTTTTATAATCTGCTCATTTTGTCTCAATTAATTTATTCAAACTATTAACATAAAACTTTATCAGGTGCACGTAAGCTTAGAGCAAATATTTATCACAATTTATTCTAAAGCATTAAGTTGACGTTATTGATATTTTGTAGTTTTGTGCGTAGATTGTACGTAAAGATTTATAAATTTGTATAATTATGACGTTGACAAGAAAGAAAAATAAAATAGATTCACAAAAATTACATTCTACCCTTCCTTTCATAAAAACTGATCTGCAATAGTCAATTTTCCACAAATGTGAATTTTTATTTTTGAAAATTAAAGAAAAAAATATTGAAATCACAATTACAATTGTTATTCATAATATTATGAAGAGATATCATGTCTTGAGTCCTCCTGCTACCGAAAAAAATCGGTTCTATATAAAAATGTATGCCTGTCTATCGGTCTGTCTGTGGGAAAAATTTCGTGACGGATAAGATGAGTACTAGGGTGTCCGTTAAAAAGTCGACTTTCGAATTATGTTTACGCTACCCTCCAGTTTGGTTACAATATAAAAAAAAAATTTCTGTAAAATTGCAGCCTGATTGATTATAATATTAAAAAAAGTTCATTTTTCCCATGCATTTTCAACGGGAAATTTCAATCGATTGCTGGCACGGGTTAATATTAATCAATGAGGCTGCAATTTTACAGAAATTTTTTTTTTATATTGGAACCAAACTGGGGGGTAGCGTAAACAAAATTCGAAAGTCGACTTTTTAACGGACACCCTAATGAGTACCAATTCTTGGAAATACTTCATGACACCTCCTGATACCTAAAAAAAATTACTTTTACGAAGCTGTCTGTCTGTGGGACAAATTGCGAGATCTAAAAATTTGAATAAAATCTCTTGGATGTAAAAAATTTTTTCTACAAATAATCGATCGGGTTAAAACTTGTGGTTTAATTTATCATTCTAAGAGACCTTTAATTTGAAATAAAGCATTCTTATAGTTCTAACTATTATGGTTTTTAAGATATACACTGTAAAAACAGGTGTCTTACAAGTGTCTAATTTTAAGACATAAGACGTTTAGAAAGCGTCTTACAGGCGTTTTTAAGACACTATCTCAATGGTTTAAAATTAAGACACCTGAAAATGTCTTAAAAGTAAGGACAAAATAAGACACTTGTTTTTAGAGTGTAGAGCCAAACAAAATCAACTCTCTAAAACTGAATCAGTGAAATTTTCACTGATTTGAAATCAGTGAACAACTTCTCTTTGCTGAATCAGTGAAAATGACTGATCTTCAGTGAATTTCACTGATTCAGCAACGAGAAGTTGTTCACTGATTTCAAATCAGTGAAAATTTCACTGATTCAGTTTTAGAGAGAAGATATCTCTCGGACCCATGTTTGTTTGGATTTGCTTTAAAATTAATTTTTTTATAAACAAATTTTGCCTATGCTAGTGACGTTATACTCCATCACGTGCCCTTAAGTTAAGTTAAAATTATGTAATTATACAGCTTAATAACTCATATTATCATCAGCGTAACAAGAACATTTTTGTAGGGTGAGCCGGGTCCAGGTCTTTAGTCCAACAGTATATACATATATTCTGGTGCTCCATTAATTTTTTTAAACCATTTTTTAAAGGTCGCGCTATTCAATTTTTCACAAAATTTCTCTCATTTTTAAGAATTCATGATTTTGCGATTTGGAACATAAAATTTCTTTCAACTTAGGACAATGTTTTTCTACTTCATTGGATTCTTTCCATCCATTTTAACATGGAAACTATAATTTTCAATTACTTTTTGTCATTTTCTAACGAATTTCTTCAACTTTTACTTTCCCTCTTCGATTTTCAATTATTTTTGACATTTTCAACGAATTCATTCAATTGGTTTCTTCAATTTTGAAATATTATTGCCATTTTAATTATTTTTCCCAACCTTTAATTCAATACAAAATTTTTAAAGATTTTCTCAAATTTAATTTGCAATCAACAATCTTGAATTATATTTGTCATTTTCTAGTAACTTTCCTCAATACATTTTCAAGTTTTTTCTTCCATTATGTTTTCAATTTCATTTTTTTTTTTTTGTTATTACTTAATTGCCTTCTTTTTCAAATTACTTTCTTCAATTTTCAGTTATTTTAATCGCATAGTAAAAATATGGTCTTGAGATTTTAATTCTTTTCTTTAAATTTCGATTACAATTTTTAATTTTTATTCTTGCTTCAAATTACATCCGAAATTTTAGCTCCTTCTATAAAAAACTATTGTCTTCAATTTCAATTATTTTTCTCATTTTCGCATATTTTATCTTATAGTCTTTAATTTTCAATTATTTTTTTAGGAATATCATCAATTTATCATTTTAATCCTTCAAATTCAATTGTTCTTGTAACTTTTAAGCACTTGTTTCAAATTTCAATCTTTTAAAAGTATGCTTAAGGGCATGTGATGGATTATGACGTCACTTGCATAGGCAAAATTTGTCCGTAACTTTTCTCTTAAAATATTGAATATTTTTTTATGAAACTTGGTAGAATTACTTAAAATGTCATGAGGAAGGTCTCTCAGACCCAAGTTTGTTTAAATTTTGTCTCAAAATGTATTTTTAAAAAAGTTTCCAATTTTTCGAAAATTTCCAAAACTTAAGTTTGGGCCAAAATTTAAACAAATTCGGGTCTGAGAGACCTTTATAATGACATTTTAAGTAATTCTACCAAGTTTCATGAAAAAATATTAAATATTTTAAGAGAAAAGTTACGGACAAATTTTGCCTATACCAGTGACGTCATAATCCATCACATGCCCTTAAATGCAATTTCTTCGTTTTTCAATTATTTTATTTATTTCTCATATTTTTCTTTACTTTAAATCTGTTTTGTCTACAATTCCAATTGCTTTTTCTATTTTTAAATGAGTTTCTTCAATTATTTTCTACAAATTTTACTCGTAACTTATATTTTAATTATATTGATTATTTTATACTGAATTTCTTCAAATAAAATTTTTTTTTACAATTTAAAATTATTGTCTTCAATTGGAATTATTTTTCTTATTTTTCAATGTTACTTTTCAATTTTCGATTATTCTTCTTCTTTTAATTATTTTCGGCATTTTTATTGAATGCCTTCAATTCTTAATTATTTTTTACATTTTATAAATTTTTGTCTTCAATTAAATTATTTCCAAATTTTTAAATTAATTGTGAAGATTTTTATTTTCTTTCATTGATTTTCATTTACTTTGTTCAATTTAAGAAAATAACCTTTTGTTTTAATTACACTTTTAATTTTTAATCTAATTATTTCAATTTTCGGTGATTTTCTTCTGTTTTCAATTATATATTTTTTGAATTTTTAATTAAAATTTTAATTTTTCAACTATGTTTGTTAATAATTAGTTATAGTCTTCAATTCAAATTGCTTTCCCCATTTTTAAATAATTTCCTTTAATTCTCGGTTTTTCCATGAATTTTCTACTTGTAGCCTATAATTTTGAATTATATTTGATATTATTATTTGTCAAACGGTATTGTTCAATTTTACATAAGTGTTATGCAATTTCAATTATTTTCTTTATTTCTCATACTTTTCTTTACTTTAAATCTGTTTTGTCTACAATTTCAATTACTTTTTCTATTTTTAAATGAGTTTCTTCAATTAGTTTCTATAAATTTAACACGTAAATTATATTTTTTAATTATATTGATCATTTTATACAGCATTTCTTCGAATGAAAATTTCTTTTACAATTTCAAATTTTTGTCTTCAATTGGAATTATTTTTCTTATTTTTCAATGTTACTTTTCAATTTTCGATTATTCTTTATCTTTCAATTATTTTCGGCATTTTTATTGAATGCCTTCAATTCTTAATTATTTTTTACATTTTATAAATTTTTGTCTTCAATTAGATTATTTCCAAATTTTTAAATTAATTGTGAAGATGTTTATTTTCTTTCATTGATTTTCATTTACTTTGTTTAATTTAAGAAAATTACCTTTTGTTTCAATTACACTTTTAATTTTTAAACTAATTTTCTTCAATTTTCGGTGATTTTCTTCTGCTTTTAATTATTATTTTTCTAATTTTTAAATTCAAAAATAGTTTGATATAAAGATTTTCTTTCATTTTTTGTTATTTTCTTAAATTTTACTTGTAATAAATAATTTTTTTATTTTATTGGTTATTTTAAAATGAATTTTTTCAAACCTTTATTTTTCATTCTCTTTTGAATTTTTTTTTATTTAATTTTTTTGTCATTTCTTAATTACCTTCTTTTTTAATTTATTTTCTTCAATTTTCAGTTAGTTTAGTCATAATGAAAATGTTTTCTTCAAATTTCAATTATTTTCTTCAAATGTCCATTACAATTTTTGATTTTTAATCTTGTCTTTAATTTCTTCCGAAATTTTGGTACCCTTTTTAAATTTAAAGTATTGTCTTCAAGTTCAATCATTTTTCTTATTTTTAAATTAATTTTTCAAAATTTCGTCTATTTTTTATCTGTTAATTATTATTTTCGTATATTTTAACTTATATAAACTTTAATTTTTGATTATTGTTGAAGGAATTTCTTGAATTTTTAATTTAAATTCTTATTAATTTAAAATAAATTTTTTCGTTTCTTAATTATTTTCTTTAATTTTTACTTTTATTTTCTTCAATTTAAAATTGTTCCCTTGAATTTCAACTATAGGATCGCTTAAAATTTTATTTGAAATTTTCTAAAAAAGGGGAGGCCCTCAAATCCAAGTTACGACACTGTTTTGGAGGTTACTATTGACATTAGAAGATGAGATTTCGAAATTTAAATATATGTAAAGAGTGCCAAAAAGTCAATTAATCTTTTTTTGAACTGAGTAAAGTTGCTAAGATTTTATTGTTCGCAAAAATAACTTGCGTTTAATATATTTACAAATATCCTTATTATCTCAAATACATTTTAAATCCTCATTTTTTCTAGGGTGGGACAGAGAGGTTTTTAGGTTTGTAGTTACGCCTATGAATTAACAATAATTCAAATAAGAAACTAATATTTAAAATTTACTTAATATTTTTAATCTGTGAGAAAGATATAGGAAATATGTATATGAAAAATAGAATTTTTTGATGATTATAAAAGTTCTTCTTTTATGAGCTTCGAGTTTAATTAAAAGTGGAAGAGAACGCTTCTCAGTCCTTTTAGTTTTTTAATCGTTCCTTTGTTTTCAGTTGTTATATTTTTTCTCTTCGAATGTATACTTTTTTGAGAATTTACAATCAAACGATTAATTAACAGTATGGCATAATTTATAAGGACCGTATATTTTGAGTATAGTACTCTATGAATTAATAATTCCAGCAAGCTTCCATGTTAAAAAAAAGATGATTAATTAAACAATAAATACGCAGATTCTCAAAATAGGAATGTGATTACGAGAGTATTTTACAAATCTATAGTCCTAAAAAACAATAAAAAAAACACTACCTTTTGAAGCTGTTTATTAATTTTATTATTTAATTATTAATTTGTTATTATTTTATTTATGCCAATGAGATTGGTGAAGCTATTTTTCTAAATATATAATAATTTCTAATATATAATAAGAGAAAGGTTTGCTTCGATGCACACTTATGTCAAACGCATTTTTAAACAGGATTATTAAAATTTTCAATTTTTAAAATTTTTATTTCAGGGCGAGTGTGACTCGCACTTGCTCGCTTTTTTCCATTTTTTCTTCACTGTGGCGATGGCTTAAAGTGGCTCTTTCTTTAAGCCATCATTTCAAGCCGCCACTGTGAAGGTAAACAGACTTAATAAAAAATGTATTTAAGAACCTAGAGAAAATTCTTTTTAAAGAATAAGAGAAATTCAAATTAAAAACTAAATAAAACGCATTTTTTAATTACTCCAAGAAATACATTTTCAGGGAATCTGCATGTTTCAAAAGTTTTTTAAAAAAACGCGTCTTTTTAGGAAACCTAAATAAAGAATTTTTCGGAAAGACCTAAATAATAAAAAAATGAAACGTTTTTAATTTTTATAAAAGTAGTCGCACTAACCTCTCCGCTGTAAACATCAGACGCATAAAGAAGATCAAAAGGTAGAGCTGCCACCAGGTCGACTAAAAACCAACTCTTAAAGTAATTCCCAGCTATGCTTTTACTTTTGCTGACGACTTCTCCCTTTCTGTTTACATATGTTGTTCGAAAGTTGAGAATAATATCTGCAAAAAACGCCAAACATAATTTAATTATCACAAATAGAGAGTATTTTGAAAATGAAGAATTGTATTAAGAGAAAAACATCAATTTTTCAGAAAATAAAAGTGTCTTTTAACTGAAAAAATAAATTTTATAAACATTTATAAAACTGATAATTAATTTATTTGGTTTATTTATTATTTATCAATCTCTTTATCTAGTATTATAAAAATTTTGATTAAATTACGAATTTTCGTCTATGTAGCTCTTCCATGCGTGAAGTCTTTGATAATTTCCATGGGAAACTGAAACTGAAATGGGTACCGGAAGTTTCGAATAGACGATATCATTTCCAATGTATATATGTACTGAATTTTGATAACTTTGTATTTTAGTATTACGTATGTTAAATTTACAGTAATTTATGTATTTATTGAATCTTATGAAATATCTGTCTTAAACTCAAAGAAAAATTCCATCTAAAATTGTTAAATTAGTTATTTTATATTTGTATTTATTGAAAACAAAATTTTTCATATGAAAATACAATTTTTTCTTTCTGAGGTATTTTAGTTGGAAAACTTTTAAATGAAAGAATTATGAACTCTTTCTAATAAGAATAAAATTTAATTATAATAAACCAAAATTTAAATTTAATTCTTTATATTTCTAACCTTAAAACTATGCAAATTACGTTAAATAAATTGTTTGTTAAGAGCATATACTTTGGTACTTGAATGTGGCTTTGATGATCAAAGAGAATTTGTGTAGGGTATTCGTCAGCAATTCAGTAGAAATATGAGTGAATAGTCAGACATAAGAGAGTATTCATTTCTATCTCTTTCGAAGGTTCTTTTCGTTCTTGTATAAATAACAAGGATGGGCGCGCCCACGATCTACAACGATGTGACTGTATCCTATCGTATCGTGACGAACCACAACACGATAGACTTAGTCGAGTAGTATCGTAGCTCGCCACGATATGATGCGTCTGAAGCCATCGTGTTGAGGCTCGATACGATACGATGGAACTTCTTCCATCGTATCGTGGCTTGACACGATACGATGGACTGAGTTCCATCGTATCGTGTCAAGCCAGGATACGATGGACTGAGATCGATCGTATCGTGTCAAGCCACGATACGATGGAATGAGTTAAATCGTATCGTATCTAATCACGATGCGATAGACTGAGCTCAATCGTATCGTGTCCAACCACGATACGATGGACTAAGCTCAATCGTATCGGATCAAACCAAGATTCGATAGATTGAATTCCATTGTATCGTGGCGAGCCTACTACTTTCGTCGTAAATCGCGGAGCTTCGTTCAAATTCAAGCCCTCCTTATTATTTCATTTGGCCCTTTTATAGCATAATAAATGAATATAAAAATTAAAACAATACACTACATCAGCCCATGCCCAAGCAGATAAAAAGTAACAAAAAATAGCTGATTCTGGAAAGTAAAGAACTTTTTAAATAATTATTTTTATCATTATAAATTGTTCAAACAAATTGTTATAAACAAATAGACAAATAAAAAAATTTTTATCAGAAAGAAAGATTCTGTAAAGTGGAGAATATTTTAAATAATTAAATTTTACATTATAAGTTGTTTAAAAAATCAATTGTTTAAAGAAATTGTTATAAACAAATGGACAAATAAATTTTTATAAGAAAATAAAATTCTTAAATGTAGAGAATGTTTTAAATAATTAAATTTTACATTATAAATTGCTTAAACAAATTGTTATAAACAAATGGACAAATATTAAAACTTTTGTCAGAAAAAAAGATTCTGAAAAAGAGAGAGTGTTTTAAATATTTAAATTTGACGTTATAAATTGTTTAAAAAATTAATCGTTTCAACAAATTGATATAAACAAATAGACAAATAAATTTTTATAAGAAGAGAAGATTCTGAAAAGTAGAGAACGTTTTATATAATTAAGTTTTACTTTATAAGTTGTTTAAACAAATTGTTATAACCAAATGGACAAATAAATTTTTATAAGAAAAATAGATTCTGAAAAGTAGAGAATGATTTAAATAATTAAATATCACATTACAAATTGTTTAAAAAATTAATTGTTTAAACAAATTGTTATAAACAAATGGACAAAAAAATTTTTATAAGAAAAGATAATTCTTAAAAGTAGAGAATGTTTTAAATAATCAAATTTTACATTATAAATTGTTAAACAAATTGTTATAAACAAATGGACAAATATTAAAAATTTTATCAAAAAAATAGATTTTGAAAAGTAGAGAATGTTTTAAATAATTAAATTTTACATTATAAATTGCTTAAACAAATTGTTATAAACAAATGGACAAATATTAAAACTTTTATCAGAAAAAAAGATTCTGAAAAGTAGAGAATGTTTTAAATATTTAAATTTTACATTATTAATTGTTTAAAAAATTAATCGTTTCAACAAATTGTTATAAACAAATAGACAAATAAATTTTTATAAGAAAAGAAGATTCTGAAAAGTAGAGAATGTTTTAAATAATTAAATATTACATTAAAAATTGTTTAGAAAATTAATTGTTTAAACAAATTGTTACATACCTAGTTTAATATTTTTATATGTTTATTATGATAACTTGTTACTCTGATTATATCTTTGGCTATGACATTTTGATTCATTTTATAATTTATGTATATCGCTCGGTGTATCGGGTTTTTTTAAGGACTCACCAGCTCTATGAACTCATCTTTCGTAATAAATCATTTAATTAAATGGACAAATATTAAAACTTTTATCTAAAATAAAATTCGGAAAAGTGGAGAATGTCTTAAATAATTTAATTTAACATTATTAGTTGCTTAAACACATTCTTATAAACAAATTGTGACAGCAGTCTAACGTCACGTAATGTTTCACTACAGAAAACGCTGAAATAACGTTAATGAATGTTACTATATAATAAGCGGCAAAATACGAACGATTAAATAGATATATATATCAATTATATTTCAATAACGATTAACAATAGATTCACTTTACGTTCTTTCAATCTTTTTTCGAATATTTTTTAAACCTTTATAAGCTTCAAGATTTTAAAATGCTGAAAAAAAGGGGTTTTAATTTTATGACTTGAAAATATACGGAAACGAACATCTGGTATCATAAATCCGGACCGTAATTTGAGAATATGCTTAATTACTCGGTATATCAATTTTTATTTTTTTTTGCGGCTTAACAAATGTTGTCGGCAGTTTAAACTTGTTGACCTTTTAGGTTTTTATTGAATAAAAGTCTCGAGTACTCGAACTTTTATGATAGAAAAATACAATTTTGGAATATTTCAGTACTTGAAACTTTGAAAGCGTTTTTCTTAAAACTATATTTTTCAAGTCGGGCGACACATTAGCGCCTACAATTTTTAACCGATCTTGCTCAAATTTTCACTGCAGCTTCATAATGACATTTTCAAGTGAACTACGTAGGATTTTTTCGAAAAATTAAAATTTGCCAATTCTGTGGTTGATTTTCAAGCAATTTTTCTATCAAAATTCGTATTTTTTCTTAATATTGACGCTATTTTTTTTTTAAATCGATATTTCTTAAAAATCCTACGTAGTTCAGTAGCTTTTAGCATCTTGTTTCAAAATAATTTTGGGTTTTTGTTCTAGATTAAAAATTACGACCTGTAGTATGTCGCCCGTGCAAGGTCCTCGAAGATAAGGGGTTTAAACTTATCAGCCACTGTGCCGCCATTTTTATTTTAAAAAATGTTTTAGTGTATTTTAACATACTTTAAGCTATGTTTTTTTATATGCTAAAACCCAGACCTTAATAAATTTTATAGCTTTGTTACAAAAAATTCAGAAAAATGACTATACTTTTACTGCGCGCAAGGTAGTATTACCCCTTAAGCAATTAATTTATTTAACAATTTATAATGTTAAATTTAATTATTTCAAACATTCCCCACTTACCTCAATCTCTTTTTCTGATGAAAGATTTAATATTTGTCAATTTGTTTCTAACAATTTCTCTAAACAATTAATTTTTTCGACAATTTTGCATTCTTTATGGGTTTTTCCTATCGGTAATTTTCATGTTTTATTGCCAGAAAACGTGACATTTTCGGAACTTCAAGATTATGAAGGTTTAATGAATATTCGAGAAAAGATTTCAAGAACATAAAGAAAATCTATTGTTGATCGTTATTAAAATATAATTAATATCTATCTATTTAATCGTTCATATTTTACCGCTTATTATATAGTAACATTTATTAACGTTATTTCAGCGTTTTCTGTAATGAAACATTACGTGACGTTAGACTGCTGTCACAATTTGTTTATAAGAATGTGTTTAAGTAATTAATAATGTTAATTTAAATTATTTAGGACATTCTCCACTTTTCAGAATTTTATTTTGGATTAAAGTTTTAATATTTGTCCATTTGATTGATTGATTTATTACGAAAGATGAGTTCATAGAGCTGAAGAGTCCTTAAAAAAACCCGATATACCGAGCGATATAAATTATAAAATGAATCAAAATGTCATATCCAAAGATATAATCAGAGTAACAAGTTATCATTATAAACATATAATAATTTTAACTAGGTATATAGCAATTTGTTTAAACAATTAATTTTCAAAACAATTTTTAATGTAATATTTAATTATTTAAACCATTCTCTACTTTTCAGAATGTATTTTTCTTATGAAAATTTATTTGTCCATTTGTTTATAACAATTTGTTTAAACAATTTATAATGTAAAACTTAATTATTTAAAACATTCTCTAATTTTCAGAATCTTCTCTTCTTTTAAAAATTTATTTGTCCATTTGTTCATAACAATTTGTTAAAACAACTAATTTTTTAAACAATTTATAATGTAAAATTTAATTATTTAAAACATTCTCTACTTTTCAAAATCTATTTTTTTGATAAAAGTTTTAATATTTGTCCATTTGTTTATAACAATTTGTTTAAACAATTTATAATGTAAAATTTAAATATTTAAAACATTCTCTACTTTTAAGAATTTTCTTTTCTTATAAAAATTTATTTGTCCATTTGTTTATAACAATTTGTTTAAACAATTAATTTTCAAAACAATTTTTAATGTAATATTTCATTATTTAAAACATTCACTACTTTTCAAAATGTATTTTTCTTATGAAAATTTATTTGTCCATTTGTTTATAACAATTTGTTTAAACAATTTATAAAGTAAAACTTAATTATTTAAAACATTCTCTACTTTTCAGAATTTTCTCTTCTTATAAAAATTTATTTGTCTATTTGTTTATAACAATTTGTTAAAACGATTAATTTTTTAAACAATTAATAATGTAAAATTTAATTATTTAAAACATTCTCTACTTTTCAGAATCTTTTTTCTGATAAAAGTTTTAATATTTATCCATTTGTTTATAACAATTTGTTTAAACAATTTATAATGTAAAATTTAATTATTTAAAACATTCTCTACTTTTAAGAATTTTCTTTTCTTATAAAAATGTATGTGTTTATTTCTTTATAACAATTTGTTTAAACAATTAATTTTTTAAACAGTTTATACGGTAAAATTTAATTACTTAAAACATTATCTGCTTTTCAGAATTTTTTCTTCTGAGGGATCATTCACATATCACGTGATACAAATTTTAGCTATTTTAAACCCCCTCCCCCCTCCTCGTGATACTTTTTCTATTGATAAAAAAATTTATTTCCATGGACCGTGATATTTTGCCTACCCCCCTCCCACCCCTAAAGATATCACGTGATATGTGGACGACCCCTGATGAAAAATTTAATATTTGTCCATTTGTTTATGAGAATTTGTTTCAACAATTTATAATGTAAAATTTAATAATTTAAAACATTGTCTACTTTTCAGAATCTTTTTTTCTTTTAAAAATTTATTTGTCCATTTGTTTATAATTTATAATTATATTTATAATTTAAATTTTTAATTTAATTATTTGAAATAGTCTCCACTTTCCTAAACCTTTTCTTCTGATAAAAATTTTATTATTTGTCCATTTGTTTAAACAACTTATAATGTAAAATTTAAATATTTAAAACATTCTCTACTTTTAAGAATTTTCTTTTCTTATAAAAATTTATTTGTCCATTTGTTTATAACAATTTGTTTAAACAATTAATTTTCAAAACAATTTTTAATGTAATATTTCATTATTTAAAACATTCACTACTTTTCAAAATGTATTTTTCTTATGAAAATTTATTTGTCCATTTGTTTATAACAATTTGTTTAAACAATTTATAAAGTAAAACTTAATTATTTAAAACATTCTCTACTTTTCAGAATTTTCTCTTCTTATAAAAATTTATTTGTCTATTTGTTTATAACAATTTGTTAAAACGATTAATTTTTTAAACAATTAATAATGTAAAATTTAATTATTTAAAACATTCTCTACTTTTCAGAATCTTTTTTCTGATAAAAGTTTTAATATTTATCCATTTGTTTATAACAATTTGTTTAAACAATTTATAATGTAAAATTTAATTATTTAAAACATTCTCTACTTTTAAGAATTTTCTTTTCTTATAAAAATGTATGTGTTTATTTCTTTATAACAATTTGTTTAAACAATTAATTTTTTAAACAGTTTATACGGTAAAATTTAATTACTTAAAACATTATCTGCTTTTCAGAATTTTTTCTTCTGAGGGATCATTCACATATCACGTGATACAAATTTTAGCTATTTTAAACCCCCTCCCCCCTCCTCGTGATACTTTTTCTATTGATAAAAAAATTTATTTCCATGGACCGTGATATTTTGCCTACCCCCCTCCCACCCCTAAAGATATCACGTGATATGTGGACGACCCCTGATGAAAAATTTAATATTTGTCCATTTGTTTATGAGAATTTGTTTCAACAATTTATAATGTAAAATTTAATAATTTAAAACATTGTCTACTTTTCAGAATCTTTTTTTCTTTTAAAAATTTATTTGTCCATTTGTTTATAATTTATAATTATATTTATAATTTAAATTTTTAATTTAATTATTTGAAATAGTCTCCACTTTCCTAAACCTTTTCTTCTGATAAAAATTTTATTATTTGTCCATTTGTTTAAACAACTTATAATGTAAAATTTAATTATTTAAAATATTCTCCACTTTACAGAATCTTTCTTTCTGATAAAAATTTTTTTATTTGTCTATTTGTTTATAACAATTTGTTTGAACAATTTATAATGATAAAAATAATTATTTAAAAAGTTCTTTACTTTCCAGAATCAGCTATTTTTTGTTACTTTTTATCTGCTTGGGCATGGGCTGATGTAGTGTATTGTTTTAATTTTTATATTCATTTATTATGCTATAAAAGGGCCAAATGAAATAATAAGGAGGGCTTGAATTTGAACGAAGCTCCGCGATTTACGACGAAAGTAGTAGGCTCGCCACGATACAATGGAATTCAATCTATCGAATCTTGGTTTGATCCGATACGATTGAGCTTAGTCCATCGTATCGTGGTTGGACACGATACGATTGAGCTCAGTCTATCGCATCGTGATTAGATACGATACGATTTAACTCATTCCATCGTATCGTGGCTTGACACGATACGATCGATCTCAGTCCATCGTATCCTGGCTTGACACGATACGATGGAACTCAGTCCATCGTATCGTGTCAAGCCACGATACGATGGAAGAAGTTCCATCGTATCGTATCGAGCCTCAACACGATGGCTTCAGACGCATCATATCGTGGCGAGCTACGATACTACTCGACTAAGTCTATCGTGTTGTGGTTCGCCACGATACAATACAACACGACTTGCTCGATGCCATCCTTGATAAATAACATAATAAATATTATAATTTCTAAATTATTTATTCGTGAATGTGATTAAAAAAGAAACTCAAACGTAATTTTACAAAAAAAGTAAAAAGTTATATTTTATTAGAAAATGTGTTGAATCTCTTTATTACGTAACTATCAATTTCTTTTTAAGGTCAATAAAATTCAACTTGTTGGCTACGATTGAGTTTTCAGTGGTTCGACAAATATTGAAGCAAATATGTAGAAAATTACGGTAGTTTCGTTTTCTTTAGTAGCAATCTGCAATGTTAATGGATTATGTAAAAAAGAAAATAATAAAACGGATTTTGTAAAAAAAATATAAAACAGACAAGAAAAAATCAATTTTTGAATTGAACCTGCTATATATCTGTTAAAAAATCTTTAAAATTCTTTTGAATAAAAATAAGATTGTGGAAAGTTCCAACCGTATATTTGTATACAAAGTAAATGATATTCTATAAATTTAATAATCCATAGATAATAATCTGATTTAACTTAAAGACCCTTAATACGATTAAATACGAGAATATTTTTTCATCATTTTTATTCTACTTTAGTCAGCTTTGTACCATGAAAAAGTGAGAGTTCAACTTGACCTATTATATTCATGTCAAGTTGATCTGCGACAAAAAACTTGGTCCATATTAATGTCACATTTTACCAAATTCAATTTATCTTACATCTTTCGGTTATGGTGTTTTTTTTCCATTGATTTTTTCGCAAATTGTTGAAATTTTTTAAGAGTGTTGATTGCGATCTTAAGTATGAAAATTCAAAATAAAAAATAAATGCACTAATTCAAATAAATAAAATTATATCAATAAAAGCTGTTATCTTATTTTACAACGTCGCAAAAACTACTTTAAGAAGTAATATTTCTTTTTTGCAATTTTTCACATTCGCTGCTATTTTATGTTTGATATATGAGCGTTTCTTATATTACTAGGGTTAGATTTATTCAAATTCTGTTGCCGAGAAATATTGACTCTTGAATTGGAAGGCTTTCAACTACTTTAAGACTTTTTTCAACTTGAAATGTTTTATTCTTATTTTTATTTCCGATTTAAATTCAATTTTCCGCTACATAATTTTTGTTAACCTGTACAATTGGTGGTTATGGAAAAATGAGTAATTTAATTGAAAGTTTATATTTATACTTAATCTTAATAATAATAAATAGTTCATTATTTTTGAATTTTAAATTATAGATTACAGTTACAGTTCTTAGATTATCTTAGTTTAGTGCCTAGTTAATATTTTTCATATTAATAACAACATATTTGAAAAAATAAATTTTAAATACGTTGAAATTCAGTTCGAATGAGTTCAATACTTTCAGACCCGATTGAAATAAATAGAAAAGAAGTCATTTAAATTCGAAAGAATCAGAGAATGGAAAGGAGATACCACTTAATTAACTGAATTTCCAACAGCGAGAACTTCTACTTTCCAATTGGTTTGCGATAGAGTAATACTCCAACAGGTCTTCCACTCTAAGTACATAATCAGATTAAAATGCTTTTCCTCTTTCCAAAGAATTCTTAAATATGGCAAACTTATCAAAGGATTTTTTTTTGCCAAAGTCTACAGATGAGTTGTTAATAAAATAGCAGACATATTTCACTTCTAAAAGTAGAGGCATCTTCTTTTCTCCAAAACTTGCAATCTCACAGATTCTTGAGCATCTTAGAACTTTGCGTCTCTTCAATTTTACATCGATTAAAGTTCAAATTGCAGTAATTCGCATCAGTTAAAATTTGAATCAATTAATTAGTTACACACCCAGTGAATAATATGTAATGAATAAATTTGTAATTTAAAATCTACATAGGCGTAACGAGAACATTTTTGTAGGGTGAACCGGGTCCAGGTCTTTAGTCTAACATAGGGCAATGTTTTTCTACTTCATTGAATTCTTTCCATCAATTTTAACATGGAAACTATAATTTTCAATTACTTTTTGTCAATTTCTAACGAATTTCTTCAACTTTTACTTTCCTTCTTCGATTTTTAATTATTTTTTACATTTTCAACGAATTGATTAAATTGGTTTCTTCAATTTTGAAATATTATTGCCATTTTTATTATCTTTCCCAATCTTTAATTCAATACAAAATTTTTTAAAGATTTTCTCAAATTTAATTTTCAATCAACAATCTGGGAATTAAATTGTCATTTTCTAGTAAATTTCCTCAATAAATTTTCCATTTTTTCCTTCCATTTTGTTTTTAATTTCATAATTTTTGTTGTTACTTAATTACCTTCTTTTTAAAATTGAGGGGCTGGATGCAATAAGGGGATACGCGAGACTTTCGTTGGCCCCGCGTACAGCGAATCTCCGGCAGAAACGGGGGACTTCGAAAGTCCTCTATATCCCTTTATTGCATCCAGCCCCTCAATTACTTTCTTCAATTTTCAGTTATTTTAATCATAGTCAAATTATTTTCATGAAATTTCAATTACAATTTTTGATTTTTATTCTTGCCTCAAATTACATCCGAAATTTTGGCTCCTTCTTTAAAAAACTATTGTCTTCAATTTCAATTATTTTTCTCATTTTCGCATATTTTATCTTATATTCTTTAATTTTTGATTATTTTCTGCATTTTTATTGAATGCCTTCAATTCTTAATTATTTTTCATATTTTATAAATTTTTGTCTTCAATTAAATTTTATTCCTAATTTTTAAATTAATTGTGATTTTTTTTTATTGATTTTCATTTGCTTTGTTTAATTTAAGAAAATTACCTTTTGTTTCAATTACACTTTTAATTTTTAAATTAATTTTCTACCATTTTTGGTGATTTTCTTCTGCTTTCAATTATTTATTTTTTGAATTTTTAATTAAAATTTAGATTTTGCAATTATGTTTGTTAAAAATTAATTATAGTCTACAATTCGAATTGTTTTCCCCATTTTAAAATAATTTCCTTTAATTCTCGGTTTTTCCTTCAATTTTCTGCTTGTAGACTATAATTTTTAATTATTTTCGGTATTTTTTGTCAAACGGAATTCTTAAATTTTACATAATTGTCTTCAATTTCAATCATTTTCTTTATTTCTTATATTTTTCTTTAAATCTGTTTTATCTACAATTCCAATTACTTTTTCTATTTTAAAATGAGTTTCTTCAACTACTTTCTACAAATTTAACTCGTAACTTATATTTTTTAATTATGTTGATCATTTTATACTGAATTTCTTTAAATAAAAATTTCTTTTACAATTCTAAATTATTGTCTTCAATTTGAATTATTATTTTTATTTTTCAATGTTACTTTCCAATTTTCGATTATTCTACTTCTTTTAATTATTTTCGGCATTTTTATTCAATGCCTTCAATTCTTAATTATTTTTCACATTTTATAAATTTTTATCTATAATTAAATTTTATTCCTAATTTTTAAATTAATTGTGATGTTTTCTATTTTCTTTCATGGATTTTTTTTCTTTGTTTAATTTAAGAAAATTACCTTTTGTTTCAATTAAACTTTTAATTTTTAAACTAATTTTCTTCAATTTTCGGCGATTTTCGTCTCCTTTCAATTATTTATTTTTTTTAATATCTAATTAAAATTTAAATTTTGCAATTGTGTTTGTTAATAATTAATTATAGTCTTTAATTGGAATTGCTTTCCTTATTTTGAAACAATTTCCTTTAATTCTCGGTTTTTCCTTCAATTTTTTACTTGTAGCCTATAATTTCGAATTATTTTTGATACTTTTTGTCAAACGTAATTCTTCAATTTTACATTTAAGTGTTATTCAATTGTCCAATTATTTTTTTGTTTTCAAAAGAATTTCTTGAATTTAAACTTTTCTTTTCATTTCAAAGTGAATATTTTCCTTTTTCAATTATATTCTCTTAAATTTTCACTTCATCTTTCTTCAGTTATAAACTCTTGAAATTAATTTTAATTACTTATGTCATTTTTAGTATATTTCCTCTTCTTTCAATTATTTTCTTCAATTCAAATTGAAACGTATAACGTATAATTTTCAATTATGTTTGATATTTTTCGAGTTCTCTAGGTGATTCTAAAATTTCAAATACATTCTTAATGTATTATAAAATATTTTTCTTAAATTTTCAATTATTTTCTTTTTAAGATTTTTTTAATTTTGTCGCTTTTTAGTTAATGACTTCAATTTGTATATTTCTTTAAATTTAAATTATTATTTCTATTTTAATTATTTTTCTAATTTTTAAATTAAAAAATAATTTGTTTTAAAGATTTTCGTTCATTTTTTGTTATTTTCTTAAATTTAACTTGTAATCTATTTTTTTTTATTTTATTTGTTATTTTCAAATGAATTTTTTCAATACTTTATTTTTTCCTTCCTTTTGAATTTTTTTTTTTTTTAATTTAATTTTTTTGTCATTACTTAAGTACTTACCTTCTTTTTAAATTTATTTTCTTCAATTTTCAATTAGTTTAGTCATAATGAAATTGTTTTCTTTAAATTTCAATTATTTTCTTCAAATTTCAATTTTAATTTTTCCAAATTTCGTCTTTTTTCATCTGTTAATTATTATTATGATTCCCGGTCAAAAACCCGAAAACACATGCCCGAATGGACATTTGCCCGAATTCCTATTGCCCGAAAATAACATGCCCGAAAAGTGCCCGAAAAAAGTTAGTCGTAAATTTTAAGCAGTAATAAAAAATATTTATTTATAAAAATTGTTTAAAAGAAATATAATTTTACACAATTAAGAAATTTGAATATTGTATTCCAAATTCGTTAAGTAGTCTAATATTTTTTTATCTTCTTTATAGCTTTATATTCTCCCAATGGAATTTATTTTTCTCTGCAGGTTTCGACCTCACGTATATGAATCCTCCGATTATTAATTCTTTTCCAGCAAGCTTACCAATTTCAACATTTTCCTCTACTTCAAGATTTTCTTCCATTTCTATTTCACTAATATCTCCCATTTTCACTTTTAAATTTTGCAAATTTTGAAGAAACTATGACTGAATGACAGAGAATTTTGCCATTTTTTGGGTGTATAAACAAATCAGTAACAATCTTTTGTTTTATATGTTCTACATAAGCATACTTCATGAATGTACTGTTTGATTTATAATTTTAAAAAAAGAACTTTTCGGGTAAATGGATTCGGGCAAAGACGTTCGGGCAAAAAAATTCGGGCAAATGTCAATTCGGGGAAATACACATTCGGGCATGTGGATTCGGGCGGGTGTTTTCGGGCGTTTGGGCGTATACCATTATTTTTGTATATTTTAACTTATAAACTTTAATTTTTGATTATTTAAGGAATTTCTTCAATTTTTAATTTAAATTCTTGTTATTTTAAAATTAATTTTTTCGTTTTTCAATTATTTTCTTTAATTTTTACTTTTATTTTCTTCAATTTAAAATTGTTGTCTTGATTTTCAACTACAGGATCGCTGAAAATTTTATTTGAAATTTTCTAAAAAAGGGGAGGCCCTCAAATCCAATTAACGACACTGTTTTGGAGGTTACTATTGACATCAGAAGATGAGATTTAAAAATTTAAATATATGTAAAGAGTGCCAAAAAGTCAATCAATCTTTTTTTTTTAACTGAGTAAAGTTGCTAAGATTTTCTTGTGCGCAAAAATAACTTGCATTTAATATATTTACAAATATCCTTATCTCAAATACATTCTAAATCCTCATTTTTTTTAGGGTGGGTCAGAGAGGTTTTTAGGTTGGCCGGCCCACCCTGGTATCCATGTAGTTACGCCTATGAAAGTCTAAAACCACTTATGTAACATAATTAATTAATAATAATTAATTAAAAGATTTCATTAGGGAAATATCTGTGGCTGAAAGGCATAACATCATAACTAACATTTTATCGAATTTGAGATAACATCAAATTTGAGTTTATTTAGTAATGTTTTTTAAAGTTCCATAACAGAACAGTGATTTAAATGTTTATTTACGCAGAAAATAATTAATAACACAACAGCATAACTGCATTCAAATCGAAAAAAAGAATTGATATTCTTCTTTGAAGTGTTCATATTTTATTAAAATTGATAAACAGATGTAAAATCTACACTAGAAAATAGGATACAATGACAAATACCAAAAATATTGGTTGTTTTTTCGAATTTTACAAAACCAAGAAAATAAACATAAACAGGTTTTTCTCAAAACTATGAAAATGCAGTTATGTTATTCTGCCTTTCAGCCACAGATATTATGTGTAGAAGAAAAGCAAAAATTCAGTGGGGAAAATCTTTTATGTAAAAGAGGAAAAACCTATGAAAGTCTAAAACCACTTATGTAACATCATTAATTAATAATAATTAATTAAAAGATTTCATTAGGGAAATATTATGTGTAGAAGGAAAGCAAAAATTCAGTGGGGAAAATCTGTTATGTAAAAGAGGAAAAACAATTGTATGAATATTTAAAAAATTTCCATTGCAAATTTTCGAGAGGGAGAGAGTCTCTGGTAGGAGATTTTAGAAGTTAATTACTATCATTGAATGAAGAGAGTCAGAAATTCGATGTAAAGCTAGGTACATCAATTAGGGAGAAGCCATGAGAATTCTGCCAGATAGGAAATTAAAGAGCTTTGAAGCTGATTCGCTCAGTTCTGTTTGGATCTTTGGTTTTGTGACAATAGCACTTGCTTCCTTTGTGACCATCGTGGTTCATAACTTCAAATGACTCTATTCATTCTCCCGATGTTGTTGAAAATTCAAAATTTCTGTCTTTCCTCATTCACTTTTTCATATTTCGATCAACCATTTTCACAGAGAAAACACGCAAATGCATTTAATTAGATTAAGCTTATAAGAGTTTATTTACAAATATTAATATTAGACTTAGAATTTTTACTATTGTTTGCAACTGTAATTTCATTCATTTTAGCCTCGCATTATTAGTATTTGATATTTTATGATATTATAAAGTTAGTAAATTAACCCTCAGGGTAAGGACTGGGTTAGAGTAACCCAAGCGAATTTTAAATGTTGCGCCATTTCTAAACAAGTCGAAGGAAGGGGCTCGGACCGGAGGGGGGAAAATCTTTGAGGTACCAATTGAATCTTTTGGCAGAGCCAGTCGATGCTTGATCTTCAAGCAAGGGGCCCAAGCTGCAATGTATTTGGTTGAAACACTGCGAAGCTTCTTTTGCCGTCTATCGCAGCGCTACGGGTACATTACCAATACATATGAATCTCTTGTATGTGCAGAGAGTGCTATATTTGTGTCAGTGTCAAACGAAAACAAACTGATAGTGACTTCTGGTTCGAAAACGCGTGAAAGTTATAATATAATATAAATATTATATGAGAATTATCTGTATTATTTAGTTTATTAATGTAAGTATAACTGATTTGAATTTTAAATTATTTTTTACTCATTAATTAATGTAATTTCTATTAATAGTAAAATATGTCGACCTAACCTTAAATGTCATGTATGTATATTTATTTAATTTTTTAATTAAATCTTGATAATTTCAATTATGTTATTAGTCATTGTTATTATGTTATTATTTTATTTATTTTTTTTGCAATTTTCAAATTTTAATTTAAAAACTTGCTTTTTAATTACAAATGTTTTTTGTTTTAAAATTTTTATTTAAGTTTGTCTTTTAATTATTTTAATTATTTTTTGCAGTATAACATGGGTCAGAAATGTGCAGTTAAATCATGTCAATCTATAGGAAGAAGGATGTTTAAATTTCCTAATCCTGAAAAGGATCTTGAACGCTGTTTAATATGGATTTCAAGAACAGGGAATCCAGAAATCTGTAAACTGTCAAAAGATAAATTGAAGCAAAAAGTTATTTGTAACGAGCACTTTGAGGTGCAATATCTTTTTTGCAAGAAATTAGTTAGATCTGCTATACCAACATTGAAGTTGTGATGTATGTATTTATTTTTCTAATTATTTATTTAAATTTTTTTAATTAAATTGAATTGTAATTACTTTATGTGAATGATGAGGATATATGTATATGATATATGTATATGTATATTTACACTTTTTGCAATGTATTTACAAATATTACATTGAATATATTTTCAGTCCTTCAAGAGAGTAATTTTAGTACTAGAATAAAAGATTCGATTTTAAAATAAGGTTTCCAAGATATTTCTTCATATTCCTTTGATGGTACTCTCCTTTAAATTCCTTTCCAAACAAAAATAAATAAATATTTTTTATAAATTATCCTTTAGTGTAGAAACTAATTAAATCCTTCTATAGCTGTTGGTACTACCTCAGGCCAATAAACAGAGAGGAAGAAAAAGAAGAAGAAGAAGAAAAAGGAGAAAAAGTTGAAATTAGAATATCTATAAATTGTGCCGGAACATCGCAGGAGGTAATGAGGTCGCTTTTTGGTTATCCATGATCCTCACAGGATATCCATAGAGCAGGATATATCCTTTTATAATGAGAGTAAAAATATCAAGTTTCCCTTTTTTAATTTTGCTAGTTTTTAATAATTATGTCACGTCCTTACTTCTCGTGAAGTTTTATGTTTGATATCTTATAAATTATAGAAATATTACATTTAACCCTTGAATATATGTTTGAAGTCAATATTTGAGTTTTAACTTGTAATTGAATACGATTTTCTAGGCAATAGAAGTCTAGTTCACCGTTGTATTTTAACGCTTCAATTTAACTTTCGTGAGGAAGATACGCGTGCCGTGTTTTGTGAAAACCCCACTCGAATTTTGGGGTACAGAGTTTTAAGATCAATACCTTTGAGTTAGCTAGCTTTTTGACCAAATTAAGAATAGTTCTGAAAGGGTGAACTTCTCTTCTTTGAAGGGAATAAACCCACACGATTTTAGGCTATAAAATTTTATTACCTCGCCGTTTCTATGCCAACGAAACCACTCGCTACCACATTCTAATAATCTAATTGGTACCTTTTCTTTATAAAAAAGATTCCTCAAGTTTGAAAGTTCAGTTCTCAATTTGCTTCAGTCAGCTCCAGTTCTCAATTTGCTACGGTCAGTTCTAGTTCTCAATTTGCTACGGTCAGCTCTAGTTCTAAGTTGATACGGTCAACTTCAGTCATAATTTTGCGGTGTTGATGACTACTAATTTCGTCCCACAAAATTCCTGGTCATTTCCCGGTTTTTGTTCCTATTTTTCCCGGTTTTTTCTCTTGTTAACTTAAAATATATTTTAAGTATAAACAGACCAAGAAATTGTCAAACAAATTGAAGATAATAGTTGATAATTGGAGAAAATAATTGAAATTCAAAGAAAATAATTGAGATTTGAAGAATTAAATATTAAACTTTACAAAAATAATAATTAAGAATTATAAGAAACAATTAATAATAAAAAGAAATAATTAATAATGGAAAGAAATAATTGAACAATGACAAAGATATTTGACAATTAGAAAAAAAATTTTAAAAAAAGGAAATATTAATCTACAATTGAACAATAATTAAAAAAATTGAACAATGGTTATTAAATTCAACGAATATAATTAAAAAATTGGTCAACTAGATAGAAAATCAAAAAAAAAATAATTCAAAATTGAAGAAATAAATTGAAAATTAAATAATGAAATTGAAATCGTAAAAACACAGAATTATTGAATATTAAAAAAAAAACAATTGAAAATTGAGAAATAAAATTGAAATTCGAATACAATAATTGAGCATTGAAGAAAATTACTAAACAATTGGATTGAAAAAAGAAGAAAATAATTTATAATTAAAAAAAGTGGGAAATACCAGGAATTATTTAATATTGAATAAAACATTAAAAATTGAAGAATAGAATTGTTATTTAAATAAATAGATTGAGAATTGAAAAAAATAACTGAACAATTAAAAAATTAAATTGAAAATTGAAGGAGGTTTTGAAACATAAAATAAATAACTGATAACTGAAAAAAAATAATTGAAAAAAGTCGAGATTACTGAATATTGAAACAAACAATTGAAAATTGAACAAAACAATTAAACAGTAAAGAAAATAATTGAAAATTGAAGAAAATAATTGAAATTTGAAGAAAGTACATAAAAATTGAAGACAATATTTGAAAACAGCAGAAATATTTAGAAATCGACAGAAAGAATTGCAAACTGGTGAAAATAATTTTAAAATTATCAGTTTACATTATAATTAAAAGAAAAACATAATTTAAAAAAGCTGAGATTTGTTGAATATTGAAGATAATTGAGAAGAAGTTGAAAATTGAAAGAAATTGAGAAATTGAAAGAAATATGAAAAATAATTGAAAATTGAAGAAAATAATTGAAATTTAAGAAAAAAATTGAAAATTGAAGAAAATTAAGGACAGTAATCTACCATCAATGTGGTGTATATATAAATGTTTATAAATCTATAATAAGTAAAAAAAAGATCACCTTTGCCGGGTATAATGCATTTAGAGGTTGAAAGATATGTAACACGGGTGAGTCCTGATGATTCATTTTCTTAATACTTTAATTTAGCTTACCTATAATAAAACTGATAACCATTATGCTTACATATGATCAAAATGATAACCAGTATGCTTTCGTTTCTGATAATAGAATAAATTTATGAAGAAAAATTATAATCTGCAGGATTCCTTATATTCAGGCTGCTAAAATTTGTATAACTGTGTTTTATTTTATTATTATTATTATTCTTTTTTTTTCATCTTTTTCAAATGTACCTAATAAAGGGGGTTTCCCCGTTTATATGTATATTAAATAAATAAATAAATAAAAATAATTGAGAATTAAAAAAAAATCATTATAAAAAGCCTAGAGTTATTGAATATTGAAAAAAAACAATTGAAAGTTGAAGAATGGAATTGAATGTCGAAAATTAAAATTGAGAATTAAAGAAAATAATTCAAGAATTGAACAATTGGACTGAAAGTAGAAGAAAATAAGTGATAATTAAAGAAAAAAAATTGAACAACCAGGAATTATAGAATTTGAAGAAAACAATAAAAAATCAAGGATGTAATTGTAATTTGAAGAAATTAATTAAAAATTGTAGAAAATAATTTAAAATTGAAGAAAATGTGATTTCATGAAATTTTTTTAATAATAATTAGTGAGTTGAATTGAAGTTTCAAATACATAATTGATAATTGAAAATTGGAGGAGTTATTGAGATCTGAAATAAATAAATGATAATTGAAAAAAATAGTTGAAAAATGTCGAGAATTATTGAATATTGAATTAAATAATTAAAAATTAAAGAAATTAATTAAAAATTGATGAAAATAATTGAAAATTGAAGAAAATAATTGAAAATTGAATCAAATAATTGGCAATTGAAAAAAAATTACAGTTGAAGAAAAAAATTGAAAATTGATTAAAATAATTAAAAATTGAAGAAAATAATTGAAAATTGAATCAAATAATTGGCAATTGAAAAAAATAATTTAGAGTTGAAGAAAAAAATTAAAAATTGATTAAAATAGTTAAAAATCGTAGAAAATATTTCAGAAGTAAAGAAATTAATTAGAAATGGATGAAAATAATTAAAAATTCAAGAAAATAATTGAAAATTGAATCAAATAATTGGCAATTGAAAAAAATAATTTAGAGTTGAAGAAAAAAATTAAAAATTGATTAAAATAGTTGAAAATCGTAGATAATATTTCAGAAGTAAAGAACTTAATTAGAAATGGATGAAAATAATTAAAAATGAAATCAAATAATTAGCAATTGAAAATAATAATTTAGAATTGAAGAAAAAAATTAAAAACTGATTAAAATAGTGGAAACTCGTAAAAAATATTTCAGAAGTAAAGAAATTAATTAGAAATTGATGAAAATAATTGAAAATCGAAGAAAATAATTGGCAATTGCAGAAAGTAGTAGAAAATAATTCGGAAATGAAGAAATAATTTGAAATTAATGAAAATATCTCAAAATGGAAGAAAATATTAGAATTGTAGAAAATAATTGGAAATTGAAGAAAATAATTGAGAGTTGAAGAAAATAATTGAAAACTGAAAATAATAATTGTCAATTGAAGAAAATAATTGTGAATTTCTGAAAATAGTTGAATAATCAAGAATTGAATTGAAGCTTCAAGAACGTAATCGATAATTGAAAAAAAATATTGAAAAAAGCCGAGAATTATTGAATATCTAAGAAAATAATTGAATATATTATGTTTTAATTTTTAGTGTATATTTTTTATTTTTCAATTGCATAATTGTCGCATAATTACACAAAATTAAAACGCATAATCAGATTGGTTCAAAATGCATGAAGTTACCATCTTTATTTATAAAACAAATTGATATATTAGTCAAATTTATTAGCCCAGAAAGAAAATTCACGGTTTGATGGAAAATTCCCGGTTAATTCCCGGTTATTTCCTGGTTAGTAGACACCCTGAATGTAATAAACGTGAAAATTAAGTTTGAACGTGGAATCTTACAGTACGGAAAATTTATTAATACGGAATTCGATCGAGTATATTGTTGCAGACTTTTCAACATTATCCAAAAACAAATTCTATTGTTGTTAAATAAATAATATTGTAAAAGTGTAAGTGAATTGTGAATTGAGAACTCCCGGCACAACTTGTCGGTACAAATAATTGTAAATGCTTCTGAGATATTCCTGATCATTGCATTCCTAAAATTAATCCTTTTCCTTGAATTTCCAAAAATTGCTACTCTCTACTCCTCAGATTGAATAACCCTTTCACAGTAAATTCTAATCCTTGCTTCAGACAATAAGAATTGTTAATCGTTAGCAACCTACGATGAAACAGATCCATCCAGAACTTGCTGTCAGGTTATAAATCTCTCCCGCTGCAGTCTTTGTAACTTCGATCCCGTAGCGGATATTTGAGGGATCAGGTTCGACGACTTTTTTCTTCATAATGAGGGTAAGAATCTATGTTTTGAATATTTTCGTATAAGTCCCTTATCCTGTCTAATAAATTATGATTGTTACAGTGTATGACGATTGCAGCCAGGATACAGAAAAACAAGGGATTTTTCCTCTCATCTTCTTTATAATTGTGTTTTGTCTGAATTATTTTCTAAGGATTTATTCGATTTTTTCGAGATAATAGGATTAGCAAGCATAGTGGGGTATGTTAATTTAAATTTTTCTAAATTAAAATTTTCTTGTTGCGAGACACATACTCACTTTCCGCTTGCTCCAGAAGATCATAATCATCCCGAGTTATTAATTAACGTGTTTCTTATATTGTAAACACTAATTTATAGTGTCTAATTTTCCATATGTTTTATAATAGTACTACTGTTCCATGTAATTTCAAGAAGGCAAGACTTGACCTTTTATTAAAGACTTTAAAGTGATATATAATATATTAAAAATGAGAATCCTTAGTGTCTTATAATATTATGATAGTTAATTTTTATTTTTCTATATATTAACTATTTTCTTTGATCTCTATCAGAGAAACTTGTTATATTTCACGCTTAAGTTTATTAATGACTTATTTTTAGTTTATCTGAACCTGAGTATCTCAAATATTAAAACAATTATATATTTAATTGACAAAACAGTATGTAAATCTATTAATTTGTTTTTATACTATTTATAACTAAATATAGTTTATATACATGTATATTTCGTTACCCATTTATGGTCCTTTATGGACTGCGGGGAATTATATTTACTAAATAAATAAATAAAATAAATAAATAAATAAATAATTGTATTTGATAAAATAAATGTTTAAAAATTGTATAATCCATCAGATGCTTATTGTTCAGTGGACTTTCTTTTCCCTGTTCCCTCAGTTCAAAGCCTTCGGGTTTTGTAAATAAATCATAGGTTTAAAATATAAAAATATTTAAATTGTCAATGTCCCATTCGAAGATAATATAAATCACTTAAGTTAAATATCAAATAACAAATATGTATTATAATGTTAAAAACACGAAATGATCATTATAATGATAGTCAGGATTTGTTGGAAGAAGAAAAGGTTAATTATTGTTGATGTGTGAAGGAAAAGAATTAATACGATGTGAAGAAAATGAGAAAAATTGACTTTTCTGAAAAGCTTTTTTCCTATGGGGAAACTCACCGGTAATGAAGAGGCCCTCGACCACAACATCACTGACCATAGTAGGCCTGTCTGTGTTAATGAAACTTGCGTTGTAAGGAACTACCACTGCCACATAAAAAGTTGCTATGAGTATTAGCCAATCCCAACACGTCTTGTAAATCCCATAATGGCTCAAGATATATTGGGATTTCTTAATTGCTGTGGTCTTGTACTCCGGAAGCGGCGCTGCCGAGGAATGAAGAAGATTCTGAAAGATATAAACAATTTTCCTTTTAAATTTCCTTTCACTCTGCAAAATTCAATATTTAATTATACCCAATTCAATATAAGCTACTTTTATCTTTTCAACGGCTACATTTTTCCCCAAACAATTCACGAGGTTTAATTAAAAGTTCTGTAGATTACCAATGTTTAATTATAAAAATTCTCCTGATGCGCAGACAAAAATGTATTATTACTTTTTTTTACACAGAACGGCTTTTATGGATTTTTATTTATTTTTAGAAAACCTTCATATTTATAGGAAAATGTAAAATTTTCAATAAAGGGAATTTTTTATTGGGTTTTTTTTAAATAGGGTTAAAACTATGATGTTAATGTTAAGTTGTGAATTTGGTTAGAAAATATAAAAAATGTGACAGAAAATAAATAGGTATTAAGATTATTAATTAATACTACAGTAGTAATGAAAAGGATATTATTTACTGGTTTGAATAAACATTCAAGTAAAAATATGGATTTAGAAATGCAGAAAAGATTATTTCTTAGAGAATTTGATTCAGGCTGAATACTTGCAAGATAATTTTCCGATAAAGCAGAGGCGTGTCAAAATGATTTATTATTATAGACGAGTAGTGAACACACTTGAGAAAGTAGGGTACTCTCGTACTCACACTGAACTCTTTAGGAATTCTCTGACATAATTACGAAATAGTTCTCTAATAAATTTTTAAAGGAGAATTAATTCTTTTGATGTTTCATTGTTCGCAACAATCCTTTTAATCTACTCTTTCTGCTCCTTTAAAAGATTTCCACTGATTGATGGTTATGAAACTTTATCTTAAAAATAAAATAAATAAAGTACGTCAACCCTTTCACGCAATCAATACTAATGTTTATTTTAAAAGTAACTATAAATACTAGTCATAAACTGCAGTAATTTGTTATAAAGTAAATAAAATCCGTGTAATATTTCTTATTGTTATTTTAAATAAAAAGCATCCTTTCAATTTCAGTAGCGAAATTATTCAATACATAACCAAAAGAGACATTTTATTGATGTCTCTTTCAATGGTGTTTTTACTACTTGACACAGACTTAGCTTTTTTTCTTAAATTTCAACTATAAAAATTTTTTTAAATTAATTTGAAACGGAAATATTATTAATAGGTTGTAAATTAGTATCATGATTTTACAACTATCAGTTATTAAATTTTATTTTGTATCATTAATTTTTGCAAATTAATTTGACAAATATATTTTCTTTATTTTAAATAGTAATTTTGGCTAACCCTTCTATACAAATTTATTACCTCGAAAGTTGCACATAATTCCAAGATCTTTAAATCAATTTCTTTATTTCTTAGAAATATTTTTTTTTTTTTAATTTTATGTGTCACTTTAGGATGTAATAATAATAATAATAATAACAATAATATTTCTACATGACGAGATTAATTCAATATCAAAAACAAACTCAAATTAAAAAACCTCTAAAAAGTATTTCGACTGCTTAGTTTAAAGAACAAGAATTTGAAGAACTGCCTTATTATAAAACTAATTTTCTTTCTTTTTAAATAAAACAAAAAAATCTCTAGTATTATCATGACAAATAAATTAGGAACTTTCTTTTCATTCTTTTGAGAAGTTTAGAGAAATAAGGATGTATAAAAAAAAAGAAACAAATTGATTCCATCAGTTTATAAATTTTAAAATATTTGAATATTTAAAGGAATATTTGGTTTTCTTCATGAGAAGCAAAAAATAAAAATTGTAAATTATCTTGGCTAAGTTCAAAATTTCAAGTAAAAAATTCTTTGTTAATGAATCTTTTTCCTTATAACTTTAACAATGATAAATAAATTTGTAAGATACTTGAAGTTAAATTTGTGTTTATTTCGACTTTTTTGAAAAATTGATTTATATCAACTTTTGACAACTTGCTCCTCAATTAAAGAATTACTTTTGAATTGAATATTACTTAATTAAAATTTTAATTATATATTTAAATTCAAAATTGGAAATAATTATTGGATCTGGATAATACAAATTTCTGTTGGAGAAAAATTATTATTAATGGAATCGGATTTTTGAATTTAAATATTTTATAAGTTCTGGATAATTATTATTAATTACGTACAAGTAAAATTTCTCTAGATTTTATTGCCTGATTGAAAGTTCTGAATTATTGTCAAATTTTATCGAGTTTAACAAATAAAAAAAGATTTTCAGAGATTTCAATTTGATTTGATTTTTTTTAAAGAGAATCAAAATATATTGATCTTCTATAAATGTATAGGACTTACAATCTATTTCAAAGTCTTGGATATATTATTATAAAAGAATCCTAACCTTTATTTATAATTATGTGAATGAAGTTAAGTAACACGTGAATAACCTAAAAATTAAATTCTTTGTCTTAATTTTTATAGGTTGGAATTAAAGTTTTCTTTTTTAAATCCACAAAATTCACAATTAATTTTGTTAAATAAATTTGTTATTTAAATTGATTTTGTGCTTTAATTAACTAAATTAATAAATCTTTTCAAATATCAGTAGTAGTGATCTGCATCATATTAAAATGATATTTTAAAATATCAATTAAAATGTTGGTAATTATATTTTTGATATTTACAATTTTCTTCTTTAGAAATAATATAAGAAACGATGGATTTCTGTAAAAACTGCAGTGACATCGAAAAACGGTGCTACATAAAGGGAAGAAAAATACTATAAAAAATATATGAAGCTCCTGTGATTGAAATAACTTGTAAAGTTCAATTTGTAGCACTCTAATAAATTATATAAATACCTGCTTGATTCGAAAAAGCATGAGTTTTAGAAAGGAAAACCAGCGGCGTAACTAGGAGGGCAGGGGCCCTGGGGCAAACAGAAAAATGGGGCCCCAATTATATATGATTTTTTAAATAGATGTTTTTTTCTTTTAAAATTTTAAATCATATTTTACCTTTTTAAAATGTTCTAAAATTTTTAAATAATGTCAATTTTAATTTCTTCAAATTTTAGTCAATGTGAACTTGCATTGATTAAAAGTTCAATTAATCCACCTTTCAAATATACTAAATTTGAACTTTAAACTATTTTTATCATTTTTTAATTATTTTCTGCAATTTTTATTTTTTAATTCTTTTAATAACACAGGTCTACAAGGTTTTTTTTTATTAGATATTGGAGTGGTTTCCGAAGTATTTTTGTGCGCTGAACACGATGCCGGGTTCCAAAATTGCGCATCACGTCATGATTTTGAGAAAAGTGGGGGTAAAGACCCCGAAAACGTGTTTTTGGGGTTTTTCGACATTTTTTTCCTCTTTAACCTAACGTGCTAGAAACTTCAATAAGCTCTTAAATTAAAGCTTAAAATGTGCAATTTAGAATCCATATTTGAAAAACTAAAAAAAAATAGAGGCTTTAGAGAAAAGTGGAGGTAAAGACTTCAAAAAACTCGTTTTTGGGGTTTTTCAATATTTTTTTTTTCTCTTTAACCTGACGTGCTAGAGACTTTAATAAGGTCTTAAATGAAAGCTTAAAAGGTGCACTTTAGGACTCTAACACCTAAGATTAGGGAAAAAAAATATTGGAAAATCCCAAACAGACGTTTTTTGAGATATTTACCCCCACTTTTCTCTAAAGCCTCTATTTTTTTTTGGTCTTTCAAATATGGAGCTTAAAGTGCACATTTTAAGCTTTCATTTAAGACCGTATTAAAGTCTTTAGCACGTCAGGTTAAAGAGAAAAAAAATATTGAAAAACCCCAAAAACGAGTTTTTTGAGGTCTTTACCCCCACTTTTCTCTAAAGCCTCTATTTTTTTAGTATTTCAAATATGGATCTTAAAGTGCACATTTCAAGCTTTAATTTAAGACCTTATTGAAGTTTCTAGCACGTCAGGTTAAAGTGGAAAAAAATGTTGAAAAACGCCAAAAACACGTTTTTGGGGGTTTTTACCCCCACTTTTCTCAAAATCATGAAGTGATGCGCTATTTTGGAACCCGGCATCGTGTTCAGCGCACAAAAATACATCGGAAACCACTCCGATATCTAATAAAAAAAAAAAGTTTGATTTTGTAGACCTGTGTAATCTTTAAGGGTGATTCTCCAGAAATATTCCTTTTTGTGTATCGGATATGAAAATTTATTAAATACATTTTAGGACCTCTAAAATTTATAAACATGTTAAGCAATTAAAGATTTAACACCTTCATAACTTGATCATGCTAATTTGTAGCGTTTAAAAAAGATTTTTAAATTTAAAATTTATAGATAAATCTAAAGGTTAAAATGTAGAGCAGGTGTTTTTTTTTAAGTAAACAACAACTTCATATCATTTGAATTTATTTTAAAAAATATTTTTTATAGTCAAAAAGCTATTTAATATTATTAATTTATTATTAATTATAATTTAAAAAAATTGTAGATTTTAAAAGACTTACCAAAATATGAAATCTTTTGACCACCAATAATTATTTGTCAAGATTTGAAGGTTTATTTTTTGTTGACAGTTCAAAAACAATTGATATTCATATTAATTTTAATAAGAGCCAGAGGAATGACGAGCCAGAGGAATGATGATTTCAACATTTTTTACATTTTATTTGAAATTAAGTAATTTTTTTTAAACTTAAAATAGTTTAGCATGTTTGTATAAGTTAACTTTATTGTAGAAAAATTACAAAAATATTGTATCTACTGACATTCTATTTTTAATTTGAGCCAGAGGAATGACGCTTCAGGTTGTGAATCGCTGTAAAAGCTTCAATTTATATATTTTTAACTTTAAATAATTATTTTTTTACAAAACCCACTTGACAAATTATTATTAGGGATGTCAATATATTTAATAAGTACGAAAACAAATAAATAACCCAACTAATATAAAAAATATTGAATAATATACAACAAGCCAGAGGAATGATGCAAAACCAGAGGACAAAATTCATTTTCCATTTATGGAAAAAGTATAAGATCTATTTTATTTATACTTTGTACAAATATTCTACAATCCCTTAGCTTCTAGAAAATATCTGTAAAGTATTGTTTTTCAAATATTAAATAGTTGTTTTACGTTTTGAAAGAATGAAAAATTGACATAGGACAGGTTAAAAGGCTCACTTTTAGTAGTTAAAATTACAAAAAAGTACTTTAAAGTTATAAAATAAATAAATTCTTTTGCAGGATTTTTAGAAAAAGTGGTAAATTATTGATGTATAGAGAGAAATTGTCATAAATTATTATTATTATTGAGAAAATCTTAAGGATATACAAAAGTAATATTTCGGGAGAATCACCCTTAAATTGTTTCCCAAAATCTTAAATTTACCTTCCTCAAATTCTAATTCTTTTGTTTAATTTTTTCATTCACTTTTTCAATTTTAATTATTTTTTCCTTGACATTAAATTTATATATTTATTTATTCCTATAAATTTTATATTATTCATCGCAAATTAGAATTTTTTTTTACTTTACCATTATTTTTGTCATTTTGTAATTATAACCTTCAATTTTTAAACATTTTCATGATTTCTAAATTAATTTCCTCAATTTTCAAATATTTCAAATAATTATTTTGTTCAATTTCCATTTATCTTTATTATTCTGCAATTATTTTCTCCATCTTTTAATATTTTCATTATTTTGCTTCCTCATAGAGGAAGCTTTGTGATGGTTAAGATTTTCGATTTTCCAAAAATAGTCTAAATCGACTCATTTTCATCTAAAAAGCGTAAATTTTCATTCCTAAGCAAAGGTCCAGATGTATGTGTGTGTGTGTACGTGTGTGTGTATAGCGTTTTTTGTCGCCAGGATATCTCGAGAACGCTTCAACGGATTTCAATAAAATTTGGATGACTTTTTAAGCTCGTGAATATCTAAATTTGGAAACAGGGATTTTTGAAAATACCCAATAAAATTTTGTTGAGCACCTTTTTTCATCGAAAAAAATCGTTTTTTGCCAAAATTTTTTTCCAAGCTAAAAATACAACTTAATGAATAAAAAAATCATATTCCTTATCTCAAAACGAATCGATTGACCTATATAACTTTTATAATTGATCAAAAATTCGTAAATTAATTGATGTTTTTCTTTTTGCACTTAAAATTCCTTTTTTTAAAGAATTTCTCGAATTAAATTTTATATTATTAATATATTGCGTTTTCTATAAGAAAGCAAATTTGTTTGCTAACTTTGAAACGAAATATCCACGAAATGGACATAATTTTCACCTAGTAAAATAATGATAATAATAATAATAATAATATTACTAATAATATTAACCCTCAACTGCTAGACTATCAGGATTTAACGTAACTGCTAGATTGGGTCTACGGGACCCGAGCGATTTTCAAACGCTGATTGCTCAGAGCCTAAGGAACATATCGGGACGTCTTTTTTTTAAAACTTATTGCCAGAACCTATAGAAAAAGAATATGTGGCTTAAATTAATGTGTCTTTAATATTTTTTTAAATATTTTAAGAAATGTAAAGATACTATTTTAAAAAGTCGTTTTGTTTTAAATAGCTATAGTAACACCAAAAATAGACATAAATAAAATTTCTAAGTGGATTTTTAAAGCTTTAAACATGTACCTTAAGTCTGTTTAAGCCATTTTTTGATTGGCTGAAAAAAACATATTTTTTGGGAGAAATGAAAATCATCAAATTTGGTTTATTAAGTGGAGTCACCTGAGAAATTTTAACCCATCGAAATATATGTTACTTATCGGTGCCAATTTTTTTTCTAGGACTATTTTGCATGTAAAAAAATGCCATATTATCAAAATGAAAAAAAAAATTTTTGGAAAAAAAAATGAAAAAAAAATTTCTTTTTGTTAAAATTATTATTTTTTTTTTTTTTAAAATCTATCTCCTCCTACAATTTTTCATATTTTTTTAATGCCAATTTTTTTATATGCCTTTTTTAAGATTTCAAACAAAATATCGTATGAGTTTTAACATTTTTTAATTTTTTCAACAAAAAAAAAAAAAATTTTTATATTTTTTATTCAAAAAAATTTTTTTTTTTTAATCTTGATAATATGTCATTCTTTACATCCAAAATAATCCCAGAAAAAAAATTTGCACCGATAAGTAACATATTTCGATGGGTTGAAATTTCTCAGGTGACTCCCCTTAAATAATAATTATTAAATTATTGCTTCCTCTATGAGGAAGCAAATTGTTTTGCTTCCTTGGAAGCGAAGTGTCCATGAAATGGACAGAATTCACACCTAGTTTAAAAATTAATTTCCTAAATTTGCAGTTATTATCACAAATTTAGATTATTGTCATCAATTTTCCATATTTTAAACGATTTTTCCATTATTTTCTTTTGCTTTAAAATAAATATTGCAATTTTTTTATTATTTTCCATAATTTATAATTATTTTAATTATTTTTGCATTATTTTCATCAATTTTTCAATATTTCTGCGATTTTTTAAATAATTCTTTTTAATTAAACATTTTTAAGTAACTTTAAATTATTTTATTTCTTAAACATATATATATATTATGATTTTTTCAATAATTTCCCTCAAATTGTATTTACTGTTATCAATTTTTCACTTTTAAATCGTTGTTAAATAAATAAATAAATAAATAAAATATTTTTATCATATTTCAATTTTTTTTTAATATTAAGTTATTTTCTTTTCTTTAAACATATATTCTAAGATTTTCAATAACTTCTCTCAAATTTTATTAACTGTTTTCAATTTTTCATATTTAAATTATTTTCATCATATTTAAATTTTTTTCTCAATCTAAAATTATTCACAGCATATTTTACTTAGTTTGTTCAATTTTGAATTTTTTTTATCATTTATCAATTATTTTCCTCGATTAATAATTATTATATTTATTTTCTAAAATTAATTTCTAAGATTTATTTCTAAGATTTTTAAGGATTTTTCTAAAATGTCAATTATTTTCTTTAATTTTTGATTAATTTCATTTTTTTCATCATTTCCAAAAAATTTTATTAATAATTAAAATTTTCCATTGTTTTCAGATTTCTTCAATTCTTTTCTCCATTTTTTAATTATTCTCATTCTTTTCAATTGATTTCTAAGATCTTCATGTATTTTTCTCAAATGGAATTTTCTTTTACTTTGTTCAAAAATAATTTTGTAATTTTTTTAATTATCTGACTTAAATGTCATTTATTTTTTACAACTTCATTGTTTATATCACATTTCAATTATTTTTATCAAATTTAAAAATTTTAAAACATTTTTCAATTATTTTCCAAAATTTATTTCCTTCAATTTTCAATTTTTAACATTTGTTTTATATTATAATTTCCAAGATTTTAAATTATTTATCTAACATTTCAATTATTTCATTCAATTTTCAATTAATTATATTATTTTCTTCAATTTTTAATTACTTTCGTTCTTTTTCATAATTTCGAAAAAGTTCTTACTTATTTCTCTTTAATTAAAACTTGTTCTCTTCAATCTTAAATTATATTGATCTTTTATCATTTACTTTCTCTAATTTCTAATTTTTTTCTTTTATGTCAATGAATTTCTGAAAGTTTTAAGTATTTTTCTGAAAATTTCTTTAACTTTCCTTTTTTAAAATATTGTATGTAAGTTTTTCAATTATTTTCTCAAATTTTAGTTATTTTTTTTCAATTTTAATTTATGTATCTGAATTTTGAATCATTTTTAGGGTTCCGTACACCTTCGGTGTTCGGCGGAACCCTTATAGCGAGACTCGTGCGTCTGTAGCCAAAAACCATTCCCCCCCCCTTAACTTCTAAACTATTTGACCTAGAGGGCTGAAATTTGGTACGCTTATGTATTTTCACGTGTAGATTGCACGAAAAATATAGAGAACATGATTCAAGTAGATGTTCATAGCGTTGTCAAGGAAATAACAACTTTTTTTTAGCAAAAATGCATTAAAATGGACCATTCCCCCCCCCCCCCTTAACTTCTAAACTATTTGACCTAGAGGTCTGAAATTTGGTACACTTATGTATTTTCACGTGTAGATTACACGAAAAATATGGAGAACATGATCTGGATTGATGGCCATAGTGTTGTCAAGGAGAAACTGCAAATTTTTGAAAAAAAAGTTTTTTTTCTTTAACTTTGCCATTTTTTGAGCTAGAGGGCTAAAATTTGGTACACTCGTGTATTTTTGCATGAAGATTATGGAAAAATTATGTTTGGAAATAAAATTGAATATTATTAGGTCACAAAAAAAAATTCAAAAATGACCAAAAAGAGGTTTAGACCCCTATGCTAGAGCTCACCCTAATTTTCCTACAGTACCCTTCAAACCAATAAAATTTTTATTTGTATACTCAGAATGTAAAAAAACGATATAAAACGCAATTGAAAATTGTTATCACTTTTTTTTTCAAAATAATTGAAAAATTATGAAAAAAAAACAAAAAAAATGTTTAATCTTATACAAGGCTTGATCAAGGCTGCCACAGGACCTATAATCAAGACTGTTATAAGCCCTGAAACCCTATAAAAATTTCAGGGCCTCCCCTTAAAAAAAATTTTTTTATTTTTATGTTATTTATATGAAATACAAACCTGTACCCTTAAGCAAAAGTTTCATGTACTTGAAGGTAGAAGTATTTTCATAATTATATCATAATTCATAATTGTATCAAATTTTCGCCCTCTAGCTCAAATAGTTTCAAAGTTATGAGGAAAAAACTTTTTTTTCGAAAATTTGCAGTTTTTCTTTTTTTGACAACGTTTTGACTGTCAATCCAGATAATGTTCCCTATAATCTTCCTGTAATTTACACGTAAAAATACAGATGTGTACCAAATTAGAGCTCTCTGTTTGTTAATAAGGTATATCTTTGTTTCGTAAATGTACGGAACCCTAGATTTTGGTACGGGTGTAACTCGTACTTGCCCGATTCTTTTTTTTTAATTTTAAATTATTTTCTCGAATTTATCATTATTCAATTTTTTCAATTTACTTTTAAGATTTTCAAGTATTTTTATCAAATTTAAATTATTCTCTTTATGTTTAAAACACTTCTATGGTTATTTAAATTACATTTCCCAATTTTTTAATTGATTTCATTATTTTTTTTCAATTAATTTGCAAAATTTGCAATTATTTTGTTTAATTTAAGTTATTTTTTGCAATTCTTTTTAATTCTAATTTATTATCAATTTTGTCGTAAATAAATATTTATTTTATTTATATAAATTGATTTTTGAATAATGTATTTAAAATATTTATAATTGTTGATTACACAAGATGTAGAATTCATATTTTACTACACTGAGAAAAATGGATATTAGTGAATATTAAAATTTAACATCTAGATAATAAAACTTAGTATTTAGATATTTAAACTTAATATCCAGATATTAAAATTAATATTTTTTAATATCCAGGATAGAAAGTTTTAATAACCATTTCTCTCAGTGTACAATTAGTAAGGTTTTTGGAATTTTTTTTAAAGCAGAAGCAGTAAAAAATTGATATAATAAGTTTCTACATCTAAATACAAGTATAATCTGAAAGATTCTCCAATTCTTTAGTATCTTGCTTACTTAGAAGTTTTACAGCAAAAATTCAATTCACCCATGCAATTTACTTAAAAACACAAAATGTAATTAAACTAATTTTTTTTAATGTTAGGACTCATTTTTGTAAATTAAATCAAGATGACTAAAAAGCTGAATGTTTAAGAATTAATTATAAAAAAAAAATTATACGTCTGTGAGGTAACAAGTATATATTTTCTGAAATTTAGAAAAGAAAAAATTATCATTGGAAAGCATCATTTTCACAATTCTTTAATAAGTTCTTTAATAATAAACTAATAAATAATACTGATAATTTTGGCCAAGTAAGGAATGCAAATTTACCCAAACAGGCATTTTACACAGTTCACCCCTATAATGAAATAAAACATCTAATTATTGAACACTATCAATATGTTTTATTATTATTAAACACATACAAAAGTCATCTTAAATTTCTATAATACACATTTAAAATTTACAACTAATACGACTTTAAAGACCTGAGTTTGCCCGTATCCAGCCTCTATAAGAATAAATATCAGTATAGACTCCTGGATAACTACTCAAAGCACATCCTTTGCCCCAAGAAATGATTCCAACGAGACGAAGTCCAACGGCTAAAGGACCTCCAGCATCGGAAACACACGCGTCTCTTCCTCGTGCAAAAGCACAAATTTGACCTGCAGGTAATTTTCCCTGATAATACGTACTATTGCACTGATAAGTGTTTATAATTTGAACACTGGCCTTTTGCAATTGGCTCGGGAAAGTATTGTTCATCCATCCCCATCCGGAAATTTTGGCTATACTTCCAACTCTTGCAGGTTCATTGTATGATAAAGGAATAGCGTCTCGACTCCCATTAAAATCCAATAGAGTTCTTAATTCAATCAAAGCAATGTCATTCACTGGGACATTGTTATTATTTATGTAATAGTTGGCGTGTTTAATTATTCTGTACACTTGGTGAATCGAGCCACCGTAATTCAAATTTGCGGTGCCAGCTTTAATCGAGTATTGGCTTACACTTCCAGATGAGACACAGGCAGCTGCGGTAAGAATAAATCTTTGCGAAATAATAATTCCTCCGCAAAAGTGTTTGCCATTTAAAAGAACGCTCACTTGATACGGAACATCCTCGATACTAACAACTGGGGCACCTCCAACAATTCGAGAAGTTAGGCCACTTGCTGAAGATCCTGAAAAAAATTTGTGGATAAGATGTTTGTTTGTGACTATTGTTTTTTTAATTACATGACTAGTACAAGTGTCTGACAAAGTAGTAAATCATTACAAGTTTAAATCCCTAACCTATAAACAAAGATTAACTTTATTAATTTTAATAATTCAATTGAAAGGATAGAATAAATTAGACCGAAATTTATTTATCGGAATATTTGATTTCCGAAACTTCATTTATCGGAATATTTAACCTCTCGAATTTTTATTTGTCAGAATGTTTAAATCCTCTGATATATATTTCTCAGAAAGTGTATTTATCAGATTTATTAATTGCCCGAACATTGAACTAACCAAAACTTCATTTATCAGAGTATTAAACTTCCCGAATACAAAAATTTAAGAATGAGTATTTGTCCCATGCAAAGGAATGTAGAATTTCTAAAAGAGCTCGCTGATTGGCCGGTAATATTTCCGGAAAGATTACCAGCTAATCAGATAGCTCCTTCGGGAACACTACATTTCGTGTGTCGGTAAAACATAATAGACCATTTTTTAAAAAAATAGAATTTCAAAAACGTTACCAATTGTAGTAATATAAGGTTTAACTAAATTAAACAACGCGCGATTAGTTTTCACACCGTGTTATCAACAATTATAAATATTTTAAATATATTATTTAAAAATAAATTTATGTAAATAAAATAAATATTTATTTAGAACAAAATTTAGAAAATTTCAGAATTAAAAAAAATTGCAAAAAACAATTGAAATTAAACAAAATAATTGCAAATTTTGCAAATTAATTGAAAAAAAAATGAAATCAATTAGATATTGGGGAAAGAAATTTAAAAAATCATAGAAATATTTTAAAAATAAAGAAAATAATTTAGATTTGAGAAAAATACTTAATGTTAAAAATAAATTTAAAAGAATTGAGTAATGAAAAATTAAAGAAAATAATTGAAAATTTTAAAAAATGATTGAAAATTGAGATAAATAATTCAAAATTGAAGAAAATAATTAAAATTTGGGAAAATAATCATAATATATTTTAAATAACGGAAAGTTAAAGAAAATAATTAAAAAATGGAGAAAAAAAATGAAAAAAGATAGACATAATTTAAAATTAAAAAGAATAATTTTCAACTAAAGAGAAAAAATTACAAACTTTTTAGAAATTATGAAAAAGAACGAAAGTAATTGAAAATTGAATGAAATAATTGAAATATCAGATAAATAGTGTAAAATTTTAGAAAATATAAAACAAATGAAAAAATTGAAAATTGAAGGAAGTAAAATTTGAAAAATAATTGAAAAATGATTTTAAAATTTGAAACTTGAAGAAAATCATTTAAATATGGTACAAACAAGGATAAGTTGTAAAAAATAAATGACATTTGAGTGAAATAATTCAAAAAATTTACAGAATTTTTTTTTAAATAAAATAAAAAAATTGAAATTTGAGGAAAATACATGCAGGTCTTAGAAATCAATTGAAAAAAATCAGAATAACTAAAAATTGAAGAAATGAATTGAAGAAATCTGAAAACAGTGGAAATTTGCAATTATTAATAAAATTTTTTGGAAATTATGAAAAAAAATGACGTTAATTAAAAATTAAAGAAATTAATTGAAACTTTAGAAAAATACTTAAAAATCTTAGCAAATAATTTTAGAAAATGAGAATAATAATTACCAACCGTGGAAAATAATTGAAAAATGATAAAATTAATTCAAAATTGAAAAAAGTAATTGAAATATTCTGAAAATAATTTAAGATTCAGAAAAAAAAGTGAAATACTATGAAAATAATTGAAATGTGAAAAATTGATAACAGTAAATAAAATTTGAGGGAAATAATTGAAAAAATCATAAAATATATGTTTAAAAAAAAAAAATTACTAAATTACTTAAAAATGTTTAATTAAAGAGAATTATTAAAAATATTGCAGAAATAATGGATAATTTATTAAAACAATTAAAATTTCTGATAAATAATTGAAATTTTTTAAAATTATGCCAAAATGATGAAAATAATTAGAAATTGAAGAAAACAATACAAAAATTGCAGAATTTATTTTTAAGTAAAATGTAAATAATTGAAAAATTGTTAAAAACATGGAAAATTGATGACAATAATCTAAATTTGATATAAAAACTGAAAAATTTAAGAAATTAATTGAAAAATAATGAAAATAATGAAAGGAGGAGAAAATAATTGCAGAATAAGAAAAAAAAAAAGAAAATTGAACAAAATAATTTAAAATTGAGATATATATTTGAAAGTTTAGGAAATTAATTTAAAAATAAAGAATTAAATTGACTTAATATCAAGAAAAAAATAATTAAAATTGAAAAAGTAATTGAAAAAACTAACCAAAATAATTAAATTTTGAAGAAGGTAAATTTAGGATTTAGGGAAATAATTGAAAAATAATTAAAAATTTCAAAAAAAAATTGAAAAAAATAAAAACATTAAAAAATTGTAGTTTAAGTAATTGAAATCATAATAGAAAAGAATTATTAAAAATTGAAGAAGTTTTAAAATCACTTCAAATTTAGTATATTTAAAAGGTGGATTAATTGAACTTTTAATCAATGCAAGTTCACATTAACTGAAATTTGAAGAAATTAAAATTGCTATAAATTTAAATTTTTAGAACATTTTGAATAAGTGGTGGTTTAAAATTAAAAAAAAACATCTAGTGACAAATGTCAGGCGTGGACAGAACGAATTAATTAATTAATTAAACTTGTAAATTATTATATAAAATTGGGGACCCATTTTTCTTTTTGCCCCAGGGCCCTTGCCCTTCCAGTTACGCCACTGTCTCGGTTAGTTTAATGTTCGGACAAATAATAAATGTGATAAATACAATTTCTAACAAATATATTTTCGAGAATTTAAACATTCTGACAAATGAAAATTCGAGAGATTAAATATTCTGAGAAATGGAGTTTTGAGAGGTTAAATATTTGGACAAATGGTAAAACTGATAAATACAGTTTCTAAAAAATGCGAAATGGAAAAATTATGTATTCTGAGATTTCATAATGTTTTTAGATCGAAATTTCTATTCTAATTGTTACTTGACATAAATTTCATAATTTGAATTACCATTTTTTATAATTTATATTTATTTGAATTATTGATTAATAATAGAATTTTTTTCACATAATTTGCATGTCACCCAAAAATTATTTACACTATATTTCATTTTTCCAATTGTTCATTTTTCATAATTATTGATTTGTCGAAAAATTACATAACCTAAAATTCATTTAGAATAAATACTTTTTGACATAATACTTATATCACTGACTAATTTTTGTATGTTTAGTTAAATTGGATCAGATTTCCTTGTAACCGAATTTTCATTTTTCGAATTTACTTTTAAACGAATTAAAATAAATACAAATTTTTACTGAACAGAATTTTAAGACCACCGAATTCATATTTAACGGAATTTTTATTTTACAGAAAGTTTTTTATATCAACTTTTTAATTATAGTAGAATTCCAATTTTGACAAATTAAGAAACTCTGATTGCAAATTAAACATTTGAAGTTTTAAATTCAAAATGAATGGATCCATCATTACAAAGTAATCAAATATTTTTCAATCTCCTCAAAATTCAAATATTTAATTTAATTAAAAAAAATTTACACATCGCGGGTTAAGAGACTTGTTTCGATTTTTATTTCAAATTCAGGAATAAGCAAAATAAATATTTGCGTTAGTTCACATTAATATTTGCACTTTATTGTTGCGTTGCATTGACTTGTTTTTTCGTACAATTTTTATGTTTTTTTTCTCAATATTTAAAAAGTGTTATTGATAGAGATTGACTTAAAATATTTAAAAAAGTGCAATGAATTCGTTTCCATGAAAAAAAAATATAAATATACGAAAATATAGAGAGAAATAATAAAAAATAGATATGGATATGTAACAAATGAAATAAAATAGAGATGGAAATGTAAAATATTTGAAATGAAAAAGAAAGAGAAATGATAAGATATTTAAAATGTAGAGTAGAGGCTCTAATTCCTAGTTCATTATATGATACGCTTTTTACATTAAAAAAGATTATAATTACGAGTAAATGAAAGTTATATGTAACAATTAACTGAGCAAAGAATAGTTTCCTTTGACGGTTATCGTTCCGTATCAATATTACAACTTTTCGAGAGAATTATAAGATATATAGAAAAAAGTGTAGACCATTTTCTTAATTAAAAAGGTAAGGGCCTGGGAAATTAAATTGATCAGGTTCAAGTAACGTGATTAAAATTTATAAAGTAGATTCCTTATAATTAAAAAGTGATTTTTTCTTGATAAAAAAGATGGGAAATAAAGTAGATGAAGAAGGTCAGATAAAAAATTGTAAAAGTAAAATAAGGAAAAAACTTTTAAAAACATTTTTTTTAATAGTAATTAGATTGAAATCCAAATATGTAAATTTAAGCTGTAAAGTTAATAATTTTTCTAATTAAAACTATGATAAATAATATTTATAATAAAATAATTACAGGATTAGTATTTACAATAAAATAGTTAAGAAATTAATAATTTATAACAAATAACACCGATCTCAAATTAAAAACAATAATGGAAAAATATATTCATAATAATTGCGGGTATTTTTGTTAATAATAATTATTGTTATTATAAAGTAAAAAAAAAAACTTACCAGCAGCGAAAATAGCTAAAGCTATTACAGTCAGAAATCCAATCATCATTGACACTTTTCGAGTAACTAATTCTGAAATGTGACTGCTTCGAAAGTAGTTTAAAAACCAATGCTCACTTAATCTTATCAGAAATCATTTCCTCATTTTGCACTCCGTCTTTCTCGGAATTAATTATCACTTTACATAATCAGTAAATCAGGTGAAATCAACTACTGAAATGATTAATCATAACTTAAGATAATAAGTTGCAGGCAGTTGTGTCATCAAGTGTTTGATTTACACTTCAATCTAAATCATGTTTTCCTAATTCAAAGAAATATTTTGTTTCTAATTGCAAAAAATAGAGAAACTTTATTTAAATCTTTAAATTAGTCATTTTTGTTTTAATAATTTACATGCGTCCGACAAATTTTTTATTCGCCATAATATTAAAATATAATATTAAAGTAGCTATACAGTGAAATATTTCTAAAAGAATTTTGATCGTGGCCTGATTATTATTAGAGTGTTTTTAAATTAAAAAGTTCCTATGCAGAGTAATTACCCTGTTTCGCAAAGAAAAAGAAAATTTTAAAGTTTATGCTAACTTTTATACAAGTCTTAAAAACTTTTTTAAACTCGCACCTCATTCATTCTTCGGGTTATTAAGATATATTACTGGAAGTTGTGAAGCACTGGAGAAAAAGAAACCTTCTCATCTCTAGAAGAAATGTTTTAAATTAAAATTTAAGATGTTGAAAATGAGACAAAAGTATGACACTTGGAAAGGTGAGAAAAATGCTTATCTTCACCTTTTCACTCCTCTGTCACATATTTTTAATAATTATGGTCCAATGTTTTTAAAAATTATTTTTTTTTAAAAGCAAATGGGTATTTACCCTAGAAATAATTCCCTTCTATTTTCTCAAACAGAAATTACAATCTATAGAGTTTTTTTTTGTTGGTAAAATTTTTGTTAACTTTTAATTTGAAAAAAGTCTAATGTTTCTTAAACTTTATATTATTTTACTTTTTCATTGCATATTTTTATTTTATATTATAAGTTTCTCTGTTACTATCAGTTCACATTTATTTACAGAATATTATCTTAAAAGTAAAATTTTGTCGAAATTACTGGGAATAAAACACGTGACAAATATTGATTCATATCTTTGAGATAGCTCATTGTAATTTCGAGAATCATATATATATAACAATAAAAAGTGTTTGATTAACAGCTAAAAATAATGAATGTAAAATCTAGGAATACAAATTTTTATCTGACAGTTATATATCACACGATTTTTGCCAAAATTTATTTGCATCATGAAGAAAAATAACTTCCAAACAAAACGAAATGACAGTGGAAAAAATTTGACTAAATTGCGACGTGTAAGAAATAAAATTAATGGAAACAGAAATAAGTGGAAAAATAAACAGATAAATAAAAACATGGAAAAATGGATAAAAATAAATGAGTAAATTAATTAGGTAATTAATAGACGAATAATTACAGATAAATAAGTAGATAACTTAATAAATTATGAAATTAAATCTGAAAACGAGAAAAAAAGACTTGAACATACAATTTTATAAACCACTTATACTTTTTAATTGATGGAAATTTTTTGCCGTGACAAATAACTTTTAGACCAATTAAATTGTCAAGTGACTGGTGAATGCTAAAATTTCCTGAAAGCAGTGTGAATAATATTTTATCTGCTTTAATGTGTGTTTAAGTCTTTACTAAAGTACTATGTGCCTCGAGATAGACCATGAAGATGAGACAAGCTGCAAATTTAATTAATAGTCCAGGATATGGGGTTAACTAAATTATTAGTTGGTCGGTTCAGTCAGTTGGGTGTGGAATTTAATACCTGAACTTCATGATAGGATTGCAAATAAAGACTTGCTTATATTGGATCATCGAAAACAGATCACCCAATATTTAAAAACATATTTATTGTCTCACTAAAATTGAACTAATTTTAATTAATTTAGATTCAGAAAGTTTGAAAGAAAAATTCACCAAAGGAGTTATGACAGTTGTAGTCAGAATTTTATATATTGGTTACAATAAAGGAAGATTCTCGGGATTATTCAAAAAGGGTCACATCTTTCTTGGATCATTGTTTAAAAATAAATAAAATAAAATAAACAGACAAAATAAATAATTTTCCAACCAAAAATAATTTGAAGCTCAATCCTAAATCACAAGAAAAGATTTAAATAAGAATAATCTAAAAAAATTACAATTATCAGTAATAATTACCTGATGGCCATCTACAGTCCCAAATTCGGATAATGGTAAAGGGGGTGGTTTGATTTTAAATTAAATTAAAATGTGAATAAATAAATTACTTATAAAATAAGACATAGCAATTTAACAACAACATTTATTAATTAATAATAGGAAAATGAATGATGTCGAAGATTAAAAAACATAGACCAAATTTTTAAAATTAAGAGAATTTTACAGTTTGGTATCTTTAAAACAAAAATGGTGATCAACAACCATTATTAATAAATTTCAGACAAGTTTGTTTGATTTAGAAATAAAAATAAACATTTAAATTAATTTAAATATTTAGGTATAAACTAACTTGAATTTAATAAATAGTCATGAAAAGGGAGAAAAAAATTGGTAATTTGTTTAATTATTGATTAAATTATAAAAAGAGAAAAATAATATATTTTTATTTTATTTTTTAAAAAAGCCAAAATTGAAATATATAAACTGTTTTATTTTTGTCAATTTATTTATTTAAAACAAATAAATCAATCAATAATAATAATAATTAAATAACATAAATTAAAATATATCGTTATTATTTCAGATATTTTTATTCAGATGTTTGTAGTAAATTAAATAGCTTGCATTAAATTAAAAAAAGAATCTTTATTTACAAGGAATTTTATAACTCATTTAATTATTTTACTTTTCATTAAATTAAAATTAAAAATATATTATACAATAAAAAAATCCACAGCTAATGAAGGTAACCCTTCATTATCATTCATTCATTCATTCATTTAGTCTTTCATTCTGTTCACACCTATTTCGAGCTCTAATTTTTTTTTAAATACTATAAAAATAATGATAAAGAATGAAATATTATGAATTATATCATTGAAAAAGAGGCAAGCACCTTTTTTTAAACATTTTTTAAGGCTTCCAAATGCATTTTTGATTATTTTTTCCCCTTTAAGAATTTTCTTTTTTTTAGTTCAAAGCTTTTTTGCGCTATAATTATTTTTAAAGAAAAATTAAAATTAAAAAAAAATAAATAAATAAATTCCTTTAAAAGAATGTTGTATTTTTTATCTTAAAATTATTTTTTTTTACTAGATGAGTAAAGTATTAAACTAATTAAATTTTTAATTAATGGCATGTAATGGACAATGACGTCACTGGTGTAGGCAAAATTTGTCCTTAACTTTACTCTTAAAATATTTAATATTTTGTAACGAAACTTGGTGATATTACTTTGAATACCATTAGAAAGGTTTTCATGACCCTATTTTGTTTGAATTTTGTCCCAAAATCAATTTTAAAAATTTTTTAAAAAAAGACAATTTTTTAAAAATTAATTTTGAGCCAAAATTCAAACAAACTCGGGTCAGAGAGACCTTCCTAATGATAAGTTTAGTAATTCTACCAAGTTTTGTGACAAAATATTTAATATTTTGAGGGAAAAGTTACGGGTATATTTTGCCTATACCAGTGACGTTATACTCCATCACATGCTCTTAAAATTTGAAACATATTTTAAAATCGCATTGATAAAATCAAGTTAAATATTTTTAATTTATAAATGTAAAGGATTTGAATACAATATGTTTCTCTTGTTGAAAAACAAAATAAAATTGAATTACATGTATTAAGACTTTGGTTATATTAAAATTTTGATTATTTAAAGTTTAAAATAATTAAACTTTAAATCGATAAAAGTTGAATAATATTTTAAATTTAGAAAAATTAAAATTTGTCTTGATAAAAGTTTTGAAGAATGGTTTAAAAGTTTAGAATTAAAGTTTGTATAGAAGTTTAAATATAATGTTAGTATTTTTTAAAATAAATAATTTATTAACTTCATATCTCACGCATACATTTAAACTTTTATTGTTTACTTTTTGATAAATCATTTTCTTGTATTTATGGGGTTTTGAGAGATCCTACATAAAACACCTAACTCAAAAGAATCATAATTTTTTCAAGAAATCTTATCTTTCTTATTAAACTGCTCTAAAATAATAATTAATTTTTAAAAAAATGTATTTGACGGAAAAATAATAGTTTAAAGAACCAAACCCTTTTTCTGCTTTAATAAAATTTAAATAAAAATTATGTAACAGTAAAAAATCAGTTACATTTAACATTTTAAATTGCGAGTTTGAGTTTCCAAAATTAAAATATATACTTGATATAGTCAAATTAAATAATTAATACTTAATAATCAACACTAAAAATTCATAAAATACTATTTTAAAAAAGAAAAATAAATAAAAATTGCAATTATGAATAAAGTGCGAATGAAGAAAAAGAAAATATTTCTACTTTATTTTATAATAAAAATATGTTATACCGGAAATAAATTATTTATATTAAATTAATAAATTAATAGTACTTTACAAATTTAGAGAACACTAATTTTTAAAATGGAGGAAATAAAACATTTTCATTTCAATTAAATTAAAAAAAGGGAAAAAGCAAGAATAATTAATTTTTTTTAAAATAAAATTATTTTTCACAAAAATAACTCTATCCAAATTTTATAAATAAATTATAAAAATTCACATTTATAAAATAGTAATTTTAAAAATAAATGGAAAACAAAATTTTAATTTCACTTAAATTGTCAGCTCTATAATTGCTTATAATATAAATATAATTAAATAAATAATAATCCATACAAATTTAATCATTAAATTATTAGTGTTTTACAAATTTACAAACTAATAATTTTTAAAATAGAGCAAATAGACAATTTTGATTTTAATTCAATTTCAAATTGACAAGAAACAAAGTAATTAATTTTTTTTTGACAATAAAATTGTGTTTCTCATAAATAACTAAATATATAAATTATTAAATAAATAAATAAATAAATTATTAAATTTTTTTCAAATTTATAAATTAGGATTTATAACAATGAATCGAGAATGATGTTTTTATTTAATTTAAATTTTCACCACTATGATTACTTATAATATTAATATGTTCTCATTAAATAAACAACATATCTAAATTCAATCATTGAATTATTAGTGTTTTACAAATTTATGAACTTCTAATATTTTAAATACAGCTAACAAAACATTTTGATTTCATTCAATTTCAAATTGAGAAAAAGCAAGAGTAATTAATTTTTTTTAAGTTTAAATTATGTTTCACCTAAATAACTCTATCCAAATTTAATAAATAAGTTATTAGAATTTTTTCTAATTTATAAATTAGTCATTTTAACAATGAATTGAAGACAATGTTTTTATTTAATTAAACTTTTACCATTATAATTACTTGTAATATAAATATGTCCTAATAATTTTTTTTATTTTTATTTTTTATTTCTTTTACCTTTTGATAATACAATTAAAAAAATATTTGTTTTATGCGCTCCGAATCGTTCATAAAGATCATTGAAAGGTCGATTTATAATAAAGCAAATAATTATTTATATTACTGAAGTAATAAAAAAATAATAAAATTGATAAAAAATATTATTAAGAACATTTAGTTCTGGATGTAAAACAAATAAACATTATAAAGATAGTAATTATAAAAAAAATATTAACTCATCTTGCTTTCCCTCAATTTGAAATTGAATTGAAATAAAAATTTTCTATTTGCTCTATTTTAAAAGTTATTAGTTTGTAAATTTTTAAACAATAATAATTTAATGATTAAATTTGGTTGGATTATTTATTTAATTAGGACATATTTATATTACAAGTAATTATAGTGGTAAAAATTTAAGATGAATTAAAATTTTGTTTGTCATTTATTTTTAAAATTACTAATTTATAAATTTTAGAAAACTCTTATAATTTATTTATTAAATTTGGATAGAGTTATTTAGGTGAAACATAATTTAAACTTAAAAAAAATTAATTACTCTTGCTTTTTCTCAATTTGAAATTGAATTGAAATCAGAATTTTCTATTTGCTCTATTTTAAAAATTATTAGATTGTAAATTTGTAAAACACTAAAAATTTAATGATTAAATTTGGATGAATTATTTATTTAATTAGGACATATTTATATATTATAAGTAATTATAGAGGTGACAATTTAAGTGAAATTAAAATTTTGTTTTTCATTTATTTTCAAAACTACTATTTTATAAATTTGAGAAAACTCTTAAAATTTATTTATTAAATTTGGATAGAGTTTTTTTTGTGAAAAATAATTTTATTGCAAAAAACATTAATTATTATTCTTGCTTTTTCCGTTTTTTAAATTTAATTACAATCAAAATGTTTTATTTCCTCTATTTGAAAAATTAGTGTTCTATAAATTTGTAAAGTACTATTAATTTATTAATTAAATATAAATAAGTTATTTCCGGTATAGCATATTTTTTATTATAAAAAATATATATTTTAATATTGGCTTCCGTTTCCGGTACCGTTAGTAGATTGACGTTCGCGGATTTTGGAAAAATAAATTGGTCGTCGGTTAAAGTTAAAGTGGAAAAGTGAGTGAAAAAGTGTAGAGAGAATTTGTGTGGAAGAACCAGGTATAGGTGAGTGAAGGCGTAAAGGTGTGGGAGTGGATGGTTTAAAGTAAGTAAGTGAATTTGTAGTGTGACTGGATTGTAGGTTAGGAAAAGAGTGAGTGACAGAGAGAATATAAGGTGGGAAAAGGCGGGAGAGCAGCGTGAGGATTGATATGAGTGGTAAGAAAGGGAACGATAGAGAGCAGCACAAGGCTGTGAGCGATGAGTTAGTAGCTGCTGGGACAAGTGATGGTGAGGGTGAGGGGGAAGAGTCTGTCGATGAGACATATAGTACGCCGAGTAAGGGGGGAGATAGCAAGACAAAGGCGAGTGATAGCAAGGCAGACACACCGGTAAAGTCGAGAGGTAGGCCGTCAAATGCAGTTAAATTGAAAAGGGCGAATAGTTTAGAGTCAGGACAAAAACTGGACAGGTGGGTGGTGAATAATGATTTGGCGGGGGGGATCATCAAGGAGGTAGGAAAAATGATGAAAGGGTTGGAGGAAAATATGAAAAGTAATATGAAAAGTAATTTTGAAAAGGTAGATAAAGAATTTGGAGAGTTGAGGAAAGAAAAAGAGGATCATAACCAAAAGTTAGTAGCAATATGGACGGAGATAAGAGAGATGAAGAAAGCGCGGAAAGAGTGGGAGGCTAAGTGGCAAGTAGAGCATGAGAAAGTAGTAAAAAGAGTAGAAGAGTTGGAATATGAAATGACAGAAAGAAATGAGGAAGGCGGAAAGGATATAGGGGAGTTAAAGAAGAGACTAGGAGCGTTGGAAAAAGATATGAGAAATAGAAAAGGGCAGATAGTTGAAATAGATGGGGAAGAGAGATATGAAGAGCCAAAGAATAGAGAGATGGAAAGAAAAATGAAAGAGTTGGATAGGCAGCTGGAAAGGGTAGATAAGGAGAGAAGGCGCGCGAATTTAGTAATCAAAGGATTGGACGCGGAAAGGAAGAACGGGAAGGACGAGTTGGAAAAATTGCTGGTTAGTATAGGAGCGAGGGTTCAGATAAAACGAGTGGTAGGAATAGAAGAAGATAAGGGCAATAAACCAAGAATATGGTTAGTGGAAATGGAAAATGAGGATCAAAAATGGGAGGTGATGAAAAAGAAAAAGCTGTTAAAGGGAAGGAAAGAAAGAATAGAAGAGGATAGAACAAGGAGAGAAAGAAGGGTTTTAGAAGTACTGAACCGAAGAGCATGGGAGGAAAGAAGCAAAGGAAATGTAGTAAGGATCGGATGGGAGTGTATGTGGATTAATGGAGAGAAATGGAGAGTGGAAGAGGGGGAAGAAGGATTAGAGTTAAAAAAGGTTGAAAAGGAACTGGAAAAGCAAAGGGGGATCGTCAAAGAGATAGGAAATAAGGGGTTTCGGGAAGAGCAGCAATAGAGAAAAAGGGGAGAAAATGGAGGAAATAAAAATTGCGTTCTGGAATGTGTCAGGGTTAAAAAACAAAGATGAGGGATTTTGGAAGGTACTAGGGAAATGGGATGTGTTAATGCTGCGTGAAACTTGGATAGATGAGAAAGATTGGGGAAAAAAGAGAGGAAAGTTACCGGCAGGATATAATTGGAGGATGCAAGAGGCAAGGAAAGAAAGTAACAAAGGTAGAAAAGCAGGAGGAATGGTATCGGGAGTGAGACTAGGAATTAAGGAAAGTAAGGAGAAGGCAGGTATGGGTAGGGAAGAAGAGGAAGGTTGCATGGTTAGAAAGATAGGAGAGGGAAAGGAGAAGTTAACTATTGTAAAAGTGTATAGAAGAAGAGGAGAAGAAAAAGGTTGGGAGATAATGGAAAAGTGGATGGAAGTAGGGAAGGAGGAAAAAGTGATAATAGGAGGAGATTGGAATGCTTGGACAGGAGAATTAGGAGGTGGCATATGGGAGGAGGAAAAGCAAAGGTATACGAGAAACTCAAAGCATAAGGAAGTGGATAAAGAGGGAAAAAAGATAATTAGGTTGGTGGAGGAAGCAGCATGGTCAATTTGTAATGGAAATATGGAGGGAGACGAACAGGGAGAGTATACATTTAAAGGTATGGGGGAAACGGTGATAGACTATGTAGTGACGGACGAGAATACGAGGAAGGGAATAAAAAAGTTCAAAGTGGCAAGGGAAGTAGGATCGGAGCACTTCCCACTGGTAATCACGATGAGAGGAAGGGAAGGAGGAAGAAGAAGAGGAGGAGGAGGAGGTAAAGAAAGAAAGAAAAAGTACAGGATGGGAGAGTGGGGAGAAAAAAGGCTTAGTGAATTCAGAGAAAGTATGCAGAGAGAAGAAGGAGAAGCAATGGAAGGAAAGAGCGTAGATGAATGGTTGAAAGAACTAAGGGAAAGGATAGATAGAGTTAAAGAGGAAATAGGAAAAGAAGAACAAGGTGATAGAAGGTATAGCGGATGGTGGGATGAAGAGTGCGAGGAAAGTAGGAAACTAATGAGGAAGAATATAAAGGAGTGGAGGAGAGGTAGGATGGAAAAAAGGAATATAATAGAAAGCATAAAGAACATGAGAAACTGTTAGAAGGGAAGAAAGAAGAGTCGAGAAAAAGATTCATGGAGGAAGTGGAAAAGGCGATAAGAGAAGGAAGAGAATGGGAGGTAATAAATAGGGAGAGGAAATGTAGGAAAGAGATAAAAAGAGAAATAGAGATGAAGGACTGGACAAAGTTTTTTAGCGGAATGTATGGAGGAGTCAAAGGTAGAGTAAGAGGAGAAGGAAGAAAAAAGATAGAGAAGAGTGATGAGGAAGAAATAAGAAGAGAGGAAGTAGAAGAGGCTATAGATAGGCTCAAAAGGAATAAAGCCACAGGTTGGGATGAAGTTGAAAATGAGAGTTTAAAATATGGAGGAGAAAGAGTAAGGGAGCAAATGTGGAAAATAGTAAAGAAAGTATGGAAGGGAGAGGGATGGCCGGAAGAATGGAAGACGGGACTAGTGGTGCCACTAGTTAAGAAAGGAGAAGGAAAGAGTATAGAAGAATATAGAGGGATAACGCTAATGCCGGTGGGCTATAAAGTGTACGCGGAGATTTTAAGAAAGAGGCTAGAAAAGAAAGTTGAAGAACTTGGGTGTATTCCACACAATCAAGCAGGGTTTAGAAAGGGAATGGGAACAATGGATAATGTATACGTTTTAAACTATCTAATAGAAAGAAATCTAAAAAAGAAAAAGGGAAAGTTAGTAGCATTATTCATAGACTTTATGTCAGCATTCCCGTCGGTAAATAGAGGCAAGCTGTGGAAAGTTTTGAAAGAAAGGGGAATAGAGGAAGGTTTAATTGAAAGGGTAAAAGAAGTATATGAAGACACGAGGGTAAGAGTGAAGATAGGAGAGAGATTGGGAGAGGAGTTTTGGTTAGGCAGGGGATTGTTACAAGGGTGCCTGCTAAGTCCCTTGCTGTTTAATCTATTAATATCGGATTTAGAGGAAAAGTTATGGAGAAGAGGTAAAGGAGGGGTGGTATTGGGAAATACAAGGATTTTTTCCTTAGCATATGCGGACGATGTGGTGTTGCTGGCGGAGGATGAAAGGGGTATGAGACTGATGATGAGTGAATGCGAGAAGTATGTAAGAGAGAAAGATCTATGGGTGAATGTGGAAAAAACAAAGATAATGAGATTCAGGAAGAGAGTGGATGGGGAGCAAGAGAAATGGAAACTGAATGGAAAGATGATGTAGGAAGTTAAAGAATTTTGTTATCTGGGATACTGGTTTGAATGCAAGGGGGGTAGCAGATTGAATGTAAAGAAAAGGTGTGAGAGAGCGGGAAAGGTGATGGGGCAAGTATGGGGGATAGGAAAGAGAAGGTTTGGGAATGATTGGAAGAAAAGAGTGTGGATGTTTGACGTGCTAGTGTGGTCAGTGATGAGCTACAGAGTGGAAGTGTGGGGATGGAAGGAGGAAAAGAGCGTGGAACGAATGCATGAGAAGTACCTGAGGTGGACGATGGGAGTAAGCTGGAATTGTCCAGGGTATATGCTAAGGGAGGAATTAGGAAGAGAACGAATAATGGTCAGACAGAGAAAGAGAGCATGGATGATGGAGGAGAGATTAAGACAAGGAAAAGGAAGCAGGATTGCCCAATTATGCCTGAATCAGATTGAGGACAGAGCCAAGAGGGGAGACACAGGTATGTCGGAATGGGAAAAGAAAAGGAGGGATGCGCGGAAAGAAGGGCGGAAAGGAAGGGTCGAAGTAGGAAGGTGGGAGGATATAGAAGAGGAATTAAAAAAGAAGGATAAGATAGAGAGGTGGGAAAAAATAGAGGAGTCGAAGTGCAACAGGTGGTATAAAATGGTGAAAAACGAAAGAGAACCTGAATACTTAGGGAGAATGAAAAAGGAGTGCAAGTGGAATGGAGTGTTGAGATTCAGAATGGGAGAAGGGATGAATGCGTGTAAATATTAGAAGGAAGAGGATAAAAGAAAATGCAGAGTGTGCATGTATGAAGAGGAGGACTGGGGGCATGTGTTGGATGTGTGTATGGTAGGTGAAGATGTGGAAAGAAGTTTGGGAGCGAGAGTGTTAGAGATTTTGCATGAAAGTGGAAAAGGAGAGAAGTGGATGAGAGAATTAGAGAATAAGAGAGAGAGAATGGAATATTGAAAAGGCCAAAAATATTTTGAAATATTTTGAAACTAAAGAATCGTGTTGAAGATAAAAATGTATATAAAGGTAATAGGAAACGGAAGCCCTGGCACAGCAAAGAGCATTTTAGAGAGTTTAGGAATACTATAAGCGTTAGTAAGTAAGAGAACGTTAGTTTAAGTGTAATTTAGGTTAAGATAGAATAAGTTTGTAAAAAATATGTAAAGGGAGCTGAGGCCCTCGAACCCGTAAGGGAGAGTAAATAAAGTATATATATATTTTAATATTGTTATTAATTAATTGATAATTAATTCAATATTTTAAATTGCGAGTTTGAGTTTCGCGCCGTTTGCGCTTAGGTCAGGTTAGAAATATCCGCTTTGAGCAGGAAATGAAAAAGCACCACACCGATAGGTATGTATTCGATCGTCTGGTCGGTTTCTTGTATAATAAGTGTTAAAACTTTATAAACATATAATCAACATTACTGACGGGGCTCCATTAGTGGGCGTAAGCCATCCCAGGTGAGCTCCAATAATTAATTTTGTTTTATTTTTGATGAAGTCAATCTCCAAATAAACATTAAATTTAGAGACAGTGTTCAGTGCGTCTCTTTGTAAAATGTCCGTGCCATGCGGCCCATCATTTCCATTCTTGTAATCTTTTGATCATATTAAAATTTAATAAATATGTTCTTCTATAGTGTAAAATTTAAATTTTAATTTGTGCTGCTTCTTATCCTCCACTCTCTGGAAAACTGGTTAGTCATAGCTTGTTAATTTTGTTTAACAAATAGAGTAATTTGATTAGTGTCACTAGTCTTTTATTTAATTGTTGTTTTCTTTGTTTACTTATTTATCATTAAAATAAATTGTCGCTAGGTAATTATTTTTTATATTATTTATTTGTTTTGATTAAAATTTAGCTGTAAACATTTAACATTAAACATAATTGTGAAAGAATGCGTCATAATAAATTCAGAAGATTCCGCAAAAAAAAACCCCGGTTATTTCGGTAACAGGAGATCCCAAAACGTCGATAAATGTAGAATTTACGAAAAAATTTAATTTATACAATTTAGAAATGGAAATGTAAAAATTAATATATTTAATAATGCTTGTTTATACTCACACTATTTAACTTAATCTTATGTTTACTGTCCTGCTTATAATGGCCTGACAATTGATAAAGGACGGCTCTACTTCTTCTTCTGCCATAATTCGCTGGAGGAGCTTCAGGATCAAGATTGCCATTCGCATCTAAAAATCAGGAAAACTGTTTTTGTAAAAGCTTCCAATATTTAACAAAAATAAACTAGAAATTGAAATGTACGGATTTTATTTTAAAAAAAAAATTTCAGCGTGCGCAAAGTGTCTTAAAATTAAAAGCATTTTATTTTCTTTAAAATAAAAAATATTTACATTTTTATAATTGTTTTTTTTTAATTTTATACTATTTTCAGAATTATATGCTACCGAAGAAAAATTCTTATATATTTAAATAAATAAAATCTGTTTCTGATTAATTTTTAGTTCAAAGATATGAATGGAATTAATCTTTATCGTTTTGAAGACAAATGCTTAGTTTGCTCGTCTGCATACTAAAATTTCTATAAACAGTGACACAAACGTTGCACTACTTAAATCTGTTTTTGCCCCAACTTTATCATCTTTTATCTGTACTAGAGCTTAAACTTTCGAGTTTAGATTCAGTCTGTCGCCTCAGGACATAAAACTCTCCTTTAAACTTTTTTAAGTTTCATTCACTCATTTTTTGTCGTCTATTACTTCTGATCTACTTCAAATTAAAGCCAAGGAAGCAAACTTTTCAAGTATTTTTGCTTAGAGACAAATTTTTCATTAAAGTGACTTTTTTTTATTTATCTTTCCCAACTCAAAATTAAAAATTTTTTAAACTTCTAGCGATGCATGTGCTTATGGTGAATCAGCAAATCGTGATTTAATGAAATTGCAATTGTGATAGTTGTGTTAATTATTGAAAATTAAGAAAATAATGAATTATAATAAGTGACTATTTCCTCAATGTTTAATATTTATTAATTTTGTTTGTAATTATTTTCGTAATGCAATTACAGTCATAAAAATTCTAATCAATTTAACTATCGATTAATTTTTTTATAGATATGTAAATAAATCGATAAATTAATATTAATTATTATGTATACATTTATTTATAGAAAATAATAAATTAATAAATATTAATTCATCAATTATTTTCCTGCTACTTTATTTTCGTCTAGAAAGCTCTAAAAAGAACTCGTTTACTTTTGCAATAACTTTTAGTGCAATGTTAAAATTTTTGCTGGCAGTATGTGTAAAATATTTTAACTTTGTCATACTTATGAATTAAAATAATACCGTTTCATCGTGAATTCCCCATGTTCCTGCTTAAAAAATGTTAATTGCCGTGGTTTTATAAGCGTGATTTTATGTCGCATGAAACTCTGCTGGAAGTTCTGAATTTTTATACTCTTTATTCATAGCTGTTAATTAATTATTTAAATTTCAACTGCAGGTAAAAGTAATATAAATTGCGCTCTGCGCAGAATAAGAAAGAATCTTAATATGGAACGAGAATACTTGACAAAAAAAAAAAAAATATGTGTGTGGACATTTTAATATTGAACATATTATGTACCCGAAAGCTTTATATTGGAAAAGTTTAGCATTTTATTTTATCTAAAACGATTTTCCAACTTTTCATCATTGATTCAATGCGACATTTGCAAAGCAAAAAACACTTACCACTATCGTGTAACTCACAGAGTTGAAGATCTTTTGTATAAGTAATATCCTTATGTGAGGCCAAAAATAGAACGACATCACCTTTCTCGTTTTTTATTGGAACAATATCGAGTAGGCATTCGAACGAATTTCCTGAAAAACAAACAATTACAATAGTAATTAATTTTTAAATTATAAAAAAAAAAATTTACAGCATATCATTTTTAAGGAAATAATTTAAAATTAAAGAAAATAATTAAACAATGAGAAAAAAATAATGAAAAACGAAGAAGAAAATTAAAAATATTTAAGAATATTATTGAAATTTCAGGAAAGACATTTTTAATTGAAGAAACTAAATTAATAACAAATATATTTATTAAATTTTTTTTTTATTAAAAACTAAAAAAATTTTAATGTTTTCAACTGCAGGAAATAACCAGAAAATAAATAAAAATCGAAGAAGAACGTAAATATGCAGGAAAATTTCAACAGTGGATAAAAAATACTTAAAAATTGAAGAAAATAATTAAAAAATAAAGAAAATAATTTTAAAACTAGAAGAATTATTTTTTTTTTAATAGACAAAAATAACTAAATATGCAGAAAGTTATTAAGAAAGAAAGTAAGTAATTGAAAAATGAGAAAATAATTGCTAGTAAAAGAACCATTAAAAAAATTGAATTAAAATTTTTTAAAAAAATATCTAAATAGAATAAAATAATTGTAACAAAGAGTAAACAATTAGGATTTAAAATTTGAAGAATTAATTAGAAAAGTTTGAAGAAAATAATTGAAATTAAAGAAACAATATTTTTTTAACTAAAAAAACAAGGATGAAATATTAAAGAAGATTTAAAATTTATTTATTTAACAAATTTTACAGGCTATCAATAACCTTTTAGAGTAATATATGATAAGATTATTTGAAGACAATAATTTAAAAATGGAAAAAAGATTCTAAGATATTGAGAATATTCAAGACTATTAACATAATTTAAAATTGAAAAGAATTGTTTAAACAAGATAGAAAATTATTTGATTAATTGAAGAACCTCTTATGAAATCGAAGAAAGTAATTGAATATTAAAGAAAATTATTAAAAAACAGAATAAATAATTGAACAATGAAGAAATTATAAATTTTAAAGAAATTAAAAACATTTAAAGAAAATAATTGAAATTGAAAAAAAAATATTTTATATTTATAAAAATGGAAAATATTCAAAAATATATTTGAAATGTAAAAAAAATAATTGAAAACGAAGAAAACCATTTTCTTAATTTTTTATTTATTTATTTATTTCACATGTAAACGGGCGTAAGTACAAAAAACGAAAAAGTCCTTCGTACAATAAGTACCGATATTAAAAATTAACAGGTTAGGATAATTGATTTATAAAATATAATATAATAACATAATCAAATAATTTATAAATAAAGTAAAAAAAATTAAGAATATCATTGAAATTTGAAAAAAATAATTGCACAACATGAAAAATAATTAAAAATAAAAAAAAATTTAATTGACCAGTTGACGAGTTGTTAAATAAAAGAAAAAAAATTAAAAAATGAAGAATATAATTGAACCTTAAAGAAAAATATTTAAATAATTAAAGAAAGTAAATTTAATTTTTGAGAAATTAAATTAATATATTAAAAAATAAATAAATTTAACAATAGTTTGATGTACTTAAATTCCAGAAGAAAAGAATAAGACACCTTTATTAAAAATAATATGAAAATTTAAAAAAAAAAATTGAAAATTGTAGCAAATAATTAAATAATGAGGAAAATAATTAAAATTAAAAAAAATTTATTTTTAACTGAAGTAGACATTGACAAATCTCAAGGAAAAATAGAAAAAAATAAGGAATGTAATTGAAATATAAAAAAAATAAATTTTTATTCAGAGTAAATTTTAACCGCTGATAAAAAAAATAGAAAATTCATAAAATGTACTAAAAACATAGAAAATTATTAGATTAATTGAAGAATCCCTTAGAAAATCTATGAAAATAATTGAATATTTAAGAAAATTTTTAAAAAACAAAATAAATAATTGAACAATGAAAAATTATAAGTTTTAAAGAAATTAAAAACATTTAAAGAAAATAACTGAAATTGAAAAAACAATATTTTAAATTTATGAAAATGAAAAATATTCAAGAATATAATTAAAATGTAAGAAAAAAATAATTGAAAACGAAGAAAACCATTTTTTTCACTTAATTTATAAAAAAAGTGGAAAAAATTAAAGAATATCATTGAAATTTGAAAAAAAAAGAATTGTACAACATGAAAATAATTTAAAAATTTAAAAAATGTAACTAAACAATTAAAGAGTTTCTTTTTATAAAAGAAAAAGAAATTATTTAAAAAATGAAGAATATAATTGAACCTTCAAGACAAAAATTTAAATAATTAAAGAAAGTAAATTTAATTTTTGAGAAATTAAATGAAGATACTAAAAAAAATAATTGAAACAATAGTTTAATATACTTAAAAACGGAAGAAAAGAATTAGAAATATATTTTAATAATAACATGAAAATTTAAAAAAAAAGTTGGAAATTGTAGCAAATAATTAAATAATGAGGAAAATAATTGAATAATTAAAAGACTTTGACAAAATTAATTGAAGTAAAAGAAAAAATTGAAAAATTTCAATAAAAATATAGGTAAAATTGAAGAATGTGTATATTTAATGTAGAAGAAAGTAATTTAAAAATGTATAAAATCATTAAAAAATTGAAGAAATAATTTAATATCAAAGAACAATTTTTATAATTAATTCTTTTTCTGCCCGAAGCTGATCTTATGATTGTGGGCTGTATTTTTTTCAAATAGAAAGAATAAATAAATAATAATTAAAGGAAATCTTAGATGTAAAAGTCCATTAAGTATGATCTCAATTTATTTTATTTTTTACCTCGTTTTTGACAAAACAAATTTAAAAATTGATAGTGTACTTAATCATTTTTTAAATGAAAAAGCCTATTAAAAACAAAAATAATTTTTAATATAAAAAATGTTTTTGACATACTTTGTAAATTTTACACTAATAATAATTATTAGATAAAAGTTTGGAAATTTCGTAATTTTAACTTTTACTTTACTTGCAAAAATTATCATCTTTGTAATATATTCCATTATTTTAAAATTATTCATCGCGGTGAAAACTTATTTTTATAAAATTCTGCAAGCAGATGACATTTGTCAGATTACAGGGTAAAAATATTATTTGACAAGAGAAACAGTTTGCTTCCGCACCTGGAGATATGATGTGACTCTAAAAATACCGCACATAAAACAGACATAAAGAATCATGCTACAATGCAACTCTAGTCGTCCATATATTAGATAACACCATGTGTTAAAAGTTGAATAAAATCTGAAGGTAGAAGGAAAATATTTACTTTAATGTGTAAAATACTTTCTTCGAAAACATTAACGTAAAAAAGCACTAAAATATCGTTCTTTCAAAGCTTTAGTTTAAAAATAACTCATGTGTTCTTTTTCCAAAAACTTCTGTCTAAAAAAACTTGTATTTTTCTTTCTAATTTCAGCGACCAAGATTTTTGTAAAAAAGATATTCACTTTAGCCCTTTTTATGCTCAATTTAATAATATAATTTTTTTTCTTATAATAACAAAATTAGACATAACGATTCTGCAAATATAAATGACCTAAATAAAATATATGATTCTGTGTAATATTCGAGATTAACTTCCGAAAATATAATCTCGGAACAAAATTCCATAAATAAAGAGCTTAATGGACTTTATCAAGTCCAATCAAAGTATATTTCTTAATTTGCTGAAACAGTAGAAAGTTGGAGAACAAAAACCTAGAACAGAACGATTTTTATGGATGAAAGAAGTCATTTTATTTTTACTTAGAAAAGGTGGTGTGTCCACATTTCACAATACTTGATCTATTGGCTCCTTTTAATCGAGCCGCACCCCTTTTTTATCGCATTTTTACAAATGCCTCTTTAAGAACGAACTTTGACGAATTGAACTTAAAAACGTTGTATCTCTTACACTTCATTGAACGAATAAATATTTTATTGGCAGAATTCAAAGGAGAAGTTGACAAAGTTATCTTTATTTTTTATTTATCTATTTCTTTTCTTTCAATTTTCATTTATTTTACCTTCAATTTTTCTTTCTTTACTTTTTTATTTCCTTTCTTTATATATTTATATAAAAAATAAAATTTATATTTTATTTTGAATTTTTATTCTCTTTTGCTTTTTTGAGTCTTTTCGTTTTATTTCTGATGCTCAAAACAATAATGTTTATTACGATGGGATTTTAAAAACACTTTTAAACATTTAAAAGCACACTTTTTATGTACGATGGTTATTAAAAAGAAGCTTTAAAAACGAACTGTCTATTTCATTTGTAATTGCGAAATTATAACGTGAAAGTTTATATTTAATCAAATTTAACCAATATCATCAGGTTCTTCTCTCTTTTTTCGTTTATTCAACAAAATTGTTTAAATATCGTTTCCAATGCGAATAATTTTTTTAAATTGATGATAACAATTTTTTATGATTAAAGGTTTAAAAATTACAGATTTAAAAGTCTCATTTGTGATTTTTGTGATTTTTAACTTTCCGAAAAGTGAGGTTAGGTTTTACATATTTAATCTTATTTTTGCAGTAACTTACAAATTATTCGAAAAACTATTAAAATATACTTACTACCAATTTTTATTATTGTTTGTCAAATATTTTAAACAACAACAGTTGCAAAAAAGTTTTTTTGTACACAAAGCATGATTTAAAAATGTTCGTTTACCAAAAATGTAATCATACCTCAACATTTCATTTCTAATTAATAATATTTCTCATTTGATAATTAGTTTTAAATTGCATATTTAAAATATTACTTTAATTTTAGTAAATTCCAAAATGATACATAAACAAGCATTTTATGTCAGTTTTTACTTAATAAATATTTTTAATCTAAAGATTCCAATTATTATTTCTTTTCTAATTCTTAATTCTTAATTTTCAATTTATCTTTGAATTTAAAATTGGTTATTAAATAAATGTGAATATTCTTAGATGATTTTTGTAACTCAAATGAAATTCTCAATCAGAGATTGCGGTATAGAATTCTTAACAGAGATCAATGGTGAATATACATATATAGATATATGTAATCATACAGTAGGCATGTGGAACTCGGTTCAAATAGAAGTTGTCTGATCGAAATTGCTTTTACTACTGTCAGTTTGAATTTCATGTTGGATGTAGTAGCGTAGTTACATGAGAATAGTTACACAAATAAAACTTTACTGAATTGCAATTCACATTGATTACTTATTCACGTAGTGTTTACATTTCCCTTTTTTAACACATATACTTTGATCTTCCCCTTTTTTCTTCAAAACCTCATTTAATTTCCAGGAAATTTTCACCATTTACTTTATTTCAGCCTTCAATTTAAAACTTTTCTTAATGATAACAATTTCTTGTAATGAATATTTATATAAAGTTTAGATAAATAGTTGAGCTTTAAATAAGTAATTGATCTTTACATTAGTATTTAATTTTCACCTGCAATTTGAAACACTTTAAGTGTTATTTCTATTTTTACATAAAAATTTAACTCTCAAACGAAACTTTAATCTTTACACGATTATTTAAGTTTTACATGAAACTCTAACCTTTTTTATAAAACTAACTGTTGCATGAAAAGTTAAACTTTACGTGAAGCTTTGACTTTTAAATGAAAATTTAACTTTTACAAGAAAACTTAATCTTTACAAACTTTACATAAAGCTGTACTTTTTACATGAAAATCTATAACCTCAACGTGACACTTTGATATCTTTGTGTAAATTTAACTTTTGCGTGAAAGGTTGATTTTTACGTGAAGCTTTTACTTTTACTTGAAAATTTAATTTTTACATGAAACAATTTTTAACCCTTCACTTAAATAAATTATTAAGCACACTTTTTTAAAAACACTTGACCTCAACATATTAACATCTCTAACATAAATATTCAAACTTTTCATGAATATTCATTTTCTGCAAACAATAATCTTCTTTTCACAATATATATAGTGAGTATACACTCCTTTTCATTTGAATACCCTAAAAATGAATTTTAAACAAACAAAAGGAAAGATTGCAGGTAAAATGAGAAATATGATATCAAAAGCAAAAACCGTATTATCTTCAAAGAAACGTATACTTGAAGGAAAAAAACGATTTGAATCTTTTATGGAAAGGCAGACTGACTTTTTTAAATCAATTTGAAATTCAAGCAAGAAGACCTGGGGGGTGGTAGTTTAGCATCGATTTTAGTCTGGCTCGAGACTTTTTTCATTATTCAAAATCTTGTTGGAAACATGTATGAAAATGTTTCAGAGAAGAAACGAAAATTAATGTGACAAGTTATTTTAAATCCCAAACAAAGTTACGCATAATTGAGGTTAAAAAACATGAAAAAAAAATTAGTAATTAATTTAACTCAGAGATAGAGGAAAATTGCCTTGGACCCTATTTGGACTTTTATCCGATTTCTGAATTAAGTCAAACTATTACATTAATGAATTTTATCAAAACATTATTAAAACTAATTTGTTTCAAGTTTCTATATCCAAATAAGTTGAATCCAAATTTTTTGAAAATATTTAGAATTTGTTTAAATCGGTTTAGAAGTGGTTTTAACTTGTTTTAAGTTCTAGTCAGTTCTAAATGGTTTTCAACGAGTTCCAAACAATTCTGCACAAGTTTGAACAAGTTCTGAATAATTTAATTAGATTTAAACAGTTTTTATATTGCTTATTGTTAATTGATCAAAACTGCTTTAAAACTCGTTCAAAAGTGTTCAGAACTATTTATAACTACGTAAAACCAGTTTAAAACTGTTTAGAACATGTTTTAAACTTTTTAGAAATTTGGAAATTTAAACTGGTTCAAAACAGTTTGGAACTGTTTAAAACTAGAAAATATTTCAAAACTAATTAAACTAGTTCGAAACTGTTCGAAAAAAAATCAAAAATGTTTGTAACTAGTCCACACCTGTTCGGAACAGTTTGGAACTTGTTTAAAATTGTTCAAAACTAGTCCGAATTTGTTTGGAACTATTCCGAACCTGTTTAGAGTTAATCCAAATATATTTGGAAGTAGATCGGAACTGTTTAGAACTTGTTCAAAATTGTTTGAAACTAGTCCTGGGCTGTTTGAATCTATTTCAGAATTTTGTAAAACTAGCTTAAAACTGTCGAAAAATAGTTCAAAACTGTTTGAAATTAAATCAAAACTGATAAAACTAATCTGCAATTATTTGCAACTATTTTGGAACTATTTTTGACTCGATCGTAACTATTTGAAACGAGTCCAAATCTGTTTTAAATCTGTTCAGGACTTGTTCATAACTGTTTTTATTTAGTTCAGAAATGTTTTAAACTAGTTCAGGAATGTTTGGAACAAGATCAATAATGTCAGAAACTAATTCCAAATTTTTTGAAATTTGCTTGCAATTGATTAAAACTAGTTTAAAACTGTTTATTACTACGCATAATAATGTAAAACAATTTATAATTCGTTTAAGATTGATTAGAATTACTTAAAACTGTTTTAAACTCTTTAGAACTAGTTTAAAACTGGTTAAAAATATTTTTGAAATTAAACTAGTGTAAAACTGTTTCAAACTAGTTCGCAACTGTTTAAAGATTGTAAAAAATGTTTAGAACTAGTTTTTGTAGCTATTTGAAACTAGTCCAAACCTGTCTGACAGCAGATTGGAACTTTTTAAAATTTGTTTAAAACTGTTTGGAACTTGATTGAAACTAGTTTATAACTTTTTAAAACTAGTCCAAACCTGTTTGGAATCTGTTTGGACCTGTTTAAAATTTGTTCAAAATTGTTTGAAACTATTTCAAACCTGAGTAGAGCTAATTTAAACTTGTTTGAAATCAGTTTAGAACTAACTTAAAACTGATTAGAACTAGTTCCAACCTGTTTAAAACTTATTTAAAAACTGTTTGAAACTTGTCCTGAACTGTTTGAATTTATTTTAAAACTGTTTGGAACTAGTTCAATCTTGTTTAGAACTTGTTCAATATTGTTTATAACTAGTCCAATATTGTTTATAACTAATCTAAACCTGTCCGAAACTAATCCAAACTTGTTTGAAACTAGTCCAAACCTGTTTAGAACTAAATCAGAACTGTTAAATACTTATTCTGAACATTTTAAAACTTGTTCAAAAATTTTTTAAATTAGTTCTGAACTATTTGAATTTAGTTTAGAACTATTTCGAACTATTTCACGACTAAAAAATAGAAATAGAAGAGTTTTTTTTAATGAACAAAAACAAATGTTTAAGGTGAGATAAAACCGAATAATCACGATGTTTCTATTTTTATTATGTTATGTTATATATTATGTTATTTTTTGAAGAAAGAAAAATTGAACTGAAACTACGAAGAAATTTGAAATTAAATGAAAAAATTAAAGAATTATTGTAGGAAACAGAAATTGAGGAATTGGCTTATTTTAGAAATGTTTTCTAACGCGGCAAGACAGAAATAACTTTTCATCAAGTTTTACGTAAGTAAAGGTAAAATTGTGCTCGGTTTGCAGTATTACTTTTATGATGTTGTAAGAGTTTTCTGAGAAGCAGAAACTTTTAATTTGCTCACCGTTCTTTTTGTAAAAGGTCACCTCCATTTTGAGCTCGGTTTTACTCTCGAGGCTTTTGTCGATCATTGCTTTTTGTTCTTCTTTCGTTGCCACGCCATAAAGAAATTTGCAAGCGCAACTCTTTTGCATGATTTGCGCTCGCGCAAATCCTGTCAGCTCACAAAATCCATCGGAGCAATAAACAATCGGGTACATCGTCGGAACCTGCGCATTTCCCAGGACAAAATTGCTGTCTGTAACAAAAAAACGTTTTCTCATGTTATTAAATCAACTAATATTAATTGTCATTAATCAATTTTAGTTTTTTAAATAATTAATCTGAAGTTAGATTTTAAGCATCCAAAATGGCAATATCGCCAACGAAATAATTTAAAATCAATCGTAAATGCTTGATAATTTAAATAGCGAATTAAAATGCTTTTAAAAAATTAGTCCGATATAGTAGATCCATCGTTCTTAATTTGTTAAACGTAACTTTGAATTATTAAATAGAATTTAAAAAATTTTTTGGTTTTTACAAAGTTTTGACTTACAAAGTATTGTTTGCAATTTGCTTATGACAAATAAGTAAACAAAAATTAGACAAATGCATTATCTGTGACAAATAAATATTGCCATTCGATTCTATGGGGGAAAATAATAAAGAAGTATATTACATGTTTATGTTTTCTTATTTTATTTTAATTGTTTATAATTTGTTTATGATAAATAAGAAAATAAGTTAACAAAATTTAGTTTCTGATACAAATAAATATTAATATTCGATTCCACAGACAGAATAATTAAAGGAAAAATTTTAAATGTTTATTTTTTCGTATTTTATTTTAATTGTTTATAATTTGTTTAGAACAAATAAGTAAATAAATTAAGCAAATGCATTTTTTGTTACAAATAAATATTGACATTCAATTCTATAGAAGAAATCCCTAATGAAACATGTTACATGTTTATTTTTTATCAATTCTATTTTAATTGTTTATAATCTGTTTATTACATATAAGTAAACAAATATGACAAAATACATTCTTGGTTGCAAATAAATATTAGAACTCGATTCTACTGAAAAATTCACTAAAGAAACATGTTACATGTTTATTTTATCTTATTTTATTTTAATTGTTTATAATTTTTTTATAATAAATAAGAAAATAAGTTAACAAAATTTAGTTTCTGATACAAATAAATATTGATATTTGGTTACACAGAAAGAATAATTTAAAGAAACATGTAAAATGTGTATTTTTTTCCATTTCATTTTAATTGTTTATAATCTGTTTATATTAATTAAAATATAATTTAATAACATTTAGTTTCTGATACAAAAAAATATTGATATTCGATTCCACGAAAATAACAATTTGAAGAAACATGCTAAATGTTCATTTTTTCCCATTTTATTTTAATTGTTTATAATCTGTTTATAACAAATTAGTAAACAAATTAAGCAAAAAAATTTTTTGTTGCAAATAAATATTGACATTTAATTCTAGAGAAAAAATCCCCAAAGAAACATGTTACTTGTTTATTTTTATTTATTTTATTTTAATTGTTTATAATCTGTTTATTTTTAGATTTAAGTAAACAAATTCAACAAATGCATTCTCTCTTACAAATAAATATTAGAAGTCGATTCTACTAAAAAATTCACTAGAGAAATATGTTACATGTTTATTTTATCGTGCTTTATTTAAGTTGTTTATAATTTGTTTATAATAAATAAGTAAATAAGTTAAGAAGATTTAGTTTCAGATACAAATAAATATTGGTATTCGATTCCAACATAAGAATAATTTAAAGAAACATGTTAAATGTTTATTTTTTCCTATTTCATTTTAATTGTTTATATTTTGTTTATAACAAAGAAGTAAACAAATTAAGCAAATGCATTTTTTGTTACAAATAAATATTGACATTCGATTCTAGAGACGATATCCTTAAAGAAACAAGTTACATGTTTATTTTTCTTATTCTATTTAAATTGTTTATAATTTGTTTATAACAAATAAGTAAATAATTTAACAAGATTTAGTTTCTGATACTATTAAACATTGATATTCGATTCCACGGAAAGAATAATTGAAAGAAACTTGTTAAATGTTTATTTTTTTCCATTTTATTTTAATTGTTTATAATCTGTTTATAACTAATAAGTAAACAAATTAAGCAATTGCATTCTTTGTTATAAATAAATATTGACATTTAATTCTAGAAGAAAAATTCCTAAAGAATTCTACAAAAATATTCACTAGAGAAATATGTTACATGTTTATTTTATCTTATTTTATTTTACTTGTTTATAATTTGTTTATAATAAATACGAAAATAAGTTTACAAGATTTAGTTTCTGATACAAATAAATATTGATATTTGATTCCAAAGAAGAAATCCCTAAAGAAACATGTTACATGTTTATCTTTCTTATTTTATTTTAATTGTTTATAATTTGTTTAAAACAAATAAGTAAAAAAATTAGGAAAATGCATTCTTTGTTACAAACAAATATTACAAGTTTTTTTTTATTTTATTTTAATTGTTTATAATTTGTTTATAACAAATAAGTTAATAAATAAAGTGGATTCATTTTCTGATACAAATAAATATTACTATTCGATTCTACCAAAGAAATCACTACATGTACATGTTTATTTTTTCCTATTTTATTTTAATTGTTAATCTGTTTATAACAAATAAGTAAACAATTTAAGCTAATAAATTCTGTTACAAAAATATTGCAATTCAATTCTACGGAGAAAATCACTAAAGAAATATGTTACATGCTTCTTTTTCCTTATTTTATTTTAATTGTTTATAATTTGTTGGCAACAAATTGTAACAAAACCCTAAACAAATAGTATTAAAATATGAAGAAAAATGCATACTCGGGTTTAACCGTCAGAGGGTTAAACATTTAAAAAAATATGTTATATGAGAAATTATTCTGACAACAAAACATGTTGTTGTCTGAGAAAAAACACTCAAGAAATTGTAGAAACCAGGTTTTGTCCTCGGGATCGATTTGAGGTCAGAGAATTAGTCACAACTCGTTTAACACCGCTTTAGTAACATGCACATGACGTCACCACGTTTGAGAATTTCTTTGCAATTGATGTTATTTTTAAAATCTCAAGGGGGTGAAGAAAGTGATTAAAGAAAGAAAATGAACAAAGATGACAAATTTTATTTTACAAACCAATTTTTCTTTGTTCTGCTCAACATCAAAGAGGTAAAAATAGAATGATCAGAAAAATTAAAAGAGAATTAGAAGAGTGGAAAATAAAGAAAATTATAAATTAAGGACGTTGACCCTATGATATATAACCACAAACTAGAGACCTTGAATTTAGCACTATTTATCATTTTGTACTTTTTTTCAAATTTAAGCAACAATTACAATTTTTATCCAATAGTGTAAACTCATTTTGAACTTCGTATATAACACTCTCTACAAATTATCCTCATAGATTAAAAATATTTCGTTCAGAAGCAATGAACAAAAATAATTTTATTTTCTATAATGTTTCTGAATAAAGTATTTTTAACGTTTTTATCATTTTTATTGGATCAAACATCCTTCATTATTTTGGTAAACACAGCTTTAGTGAAAAAAATAAAGTGACATGAAAAAAAGATTGTTTCTTATGGACGTTAATATTTCTATGATTTTCAGTTTTCAGTATCGTCTATTCCCTCGGTGCATATAACTTTCAAATATTTCTTTTATCGTTTTCTTGAATATATGGGAAAGGAATATTGCTTCTTATTTTATATAATAAACGTGGTGTATGAAATTCTAAAATCTCTCTTTCGCATACAGGAGTTACCTAACTTACGAAATGCCTTAACTTCTGTTTATTTCTGGTATAAATTGAAGTTTCGTGTTCAACTTGTCCCCCAACGTATATAGCTTTATCTTCTTTCAATAATAAATTTTCTATTCTGTACGCTATTTCATGTTTACTATAGATAGAGATTCTTAAATCTGTCTTTGGCGTTTTCTTCGTTTACGTTCCTTCCTTCGCAAACGTAATTTCGTATTCGTAGTTATATAAATAGGATTCTGTATTAGCAGACAATAGCATTAAAATGCTATTGTTTCAGTTTTCAGAAGATTTAGATATACTCTCGCATTTAAAATAACTTGAAAAGTGTGCAAAAAAATTCTTTGAGTGTCTCAAATCCTGTTTATTTAAAATCTCTGGGAAAAGTCAACTGCACTTATACAAATTATCAGAAAATGAGAAAGCTTTCATAGAAGAACCAAAGCCTCTTAACATTAAGGAAAACTAAAAATTCAGATCATATAGAAACAGAGTAAAGATGCTTGAAAGCTTTTGAAGGAATTAGGACTGTGAAATCTTCGTTGAAATAAAGTACTTGAGAGTAATATATTTTAATAATGAGAAGATTTTCAATTTTATTCTCATCTTTACTTATTTTACGATATATTTCTTATTTTCTTGATTTTATAAATGAACGCTGTTAAAACTCTACACATTTAAATTCTAAAGAATTAAATTCTATAATATAAATTCTACACGTTAAATTCTACACGTAAAAACTCTACAATAAGATTTTTCATAAAACATTAATATTAAACCCTGCATAGTTAAATTCTACAATAAAAATTCTATTACAGAGTTTTAATGTGTAGAACTTCTCATTTTAGTGACAATTTATTTGATTTCTAGTAAATTTTCGGAATTAATAAACAAAAAATCAAATTAATATAAAATTTGTGAAATTCATTACAAATTAAAAAAAAAAATTTTAAATTGACGAACTTAATTGAAATTTGAGAAAAATAATTGAAAAGTGATTAAAACATTGAAAAGTGGATACAATAACTTAGACTTGAGATAATAAATGAAAATTTAGAAAATTAATTGAAAAATAATTAATATATCTAATTAAAAGGTGGAGAAAAAAAAGATAAAAGAAATTTAAAATTGAGAAAAATAATTGAAAAATGATATAAATTATTGACAATTTAGGAATTTAATTGAGGAATAGTAAAACTAATTAAAAATTGAAGAAATTGATTGCAAATGATAACAATAATAATTGAAAAATGAAGAAAATTACTAAAATTTGAGAAAAATATTTTAAAATCTAGGAACTTAATTGAAGAATATTGAAAAAAGTTAAAAATTCGAGAAAATATTTACAAAGTAATAAAAATAATAAAACTTGAAGAAAATAATTTTAATCTGTGAAAAATAATTGAAAAAATTACTAAGTATATTTGAAATAACAGAAAATAATTGTAGAATGATAAAAATAATTGTGAATTGAAAAAATATCTGAAATTTGAGATAAATAATAAAAAAAATTAGAGAATTTGTTAAAAAATAATTGAAAATTGAAGAAAGTAATGAAAATTTGAAATAAATAATTGAACTTCTTGGAATTATTCAACAAATATTCAAAATAATATAAAATTTTTGAAAATAATTGCAAATTAAAAAAATAATAATTAATAATTATTGTCGAAAGTATTTGAAATTTAAGAATTAAGAAATGATTAAACCATAGATAAATGGATACATCAACTTAAATTTGAGATAATAAATTAAAATTTAGAAAATTAATTAAAAAATAATTAATATATCTAATTAAAACCTGGAGAAAATAAAAAGATAAAAGAAAATGAAAGTTGAAAAAAATACTTGAAAAATGAGATGAATAATTGAAAATTTAGAAATTTAATTGAGGAATTAAGTTTGAAAATACTTAAAAATTGAAGGAATTGATTGGAAAATGATAACAATAAGAATTGAAAATAAATGAAATTTATTAAAATTTGTGAAAAATATTTCATATTCTAGAAAATTAATTGAAGAATAATAAAAGTAATGAAAAAGCTGAGAAAATATTTGCAAAGTAATAAAAATAATTAAAAATTGAAGAAATTAATTTTAGTTTGTTAAAAATAATTAAAGATCTCTCTCTAAATCTGAATTAGTGGTTTTCTACTAATGAATTAGCGAAAAGTGAGCTACTATTAAAATAGTAAGAATTTTACTAATTTTTAGTAGAAAACTACTAAGAATAAGAAGAAAACTACTAATCTTGTAGTAGAAAACTACTAATTAAATTAGTAAAAGAATCTACTTTTTTGAAAAGTAAAGTTTCACTATTTCAATTAGTAGTTTTCTACTAAGAATTAGTAATTTTTTACTAAGAATTAGTAGTTTTCTACTATATGAATTAGAGAAAAATGAGCCATGAATTTGACTAATTCTTAGTAGAAAACTACTAATTCATAGTAGAAAACTACTAATTCAGATTTAGAGAGCTTACAACATATAATTTTAATAAAAGAAAATAACTGCAGAATGATAAAAATAATTGTAAATTGAAAAATTAACTGGAATTAGAGATAAATAATCAAACAAAATTAGAAAATGAATTAAAAAATAATTGAAAATGACAAAAAGTAATTGAAAATTAATTGAAAAATAAATTTAATAAAAAAATAATTCATAGACATAATTGGTTATAAAGAAAATAATATAATTTGTAAAAAGTAATTCAAAGAATTACAGAATATATTTGAGATAACAAGACTACAACTACAATTATATATTATAACTTTTCGAACTTCAATTAATTTGAAATTTCATTGATTAAAAATTTAATTAATCTACGCTTTGAGAATAATAAATTTTAAATTTAATTTTCGAAATTTACAATTATTTTCTTTAATTTTTTTAAATAAAACTTTTTCATTTTTAATTATTTCCTTCAATATCAAATTAGTTTCATTATTTATTAACTAATTTTCAATTTTTTTTTGCAGAATATGATTTTTGTTTTTTAAATTTTAATCTTTTTCTTTGAATTGTAAACTCATGTATTCACATTCTTATTAAGAAATTTATTTTTTGTCTCTAATTTTTTGTATAAATTTGTAGAATTAAACAAGGTTGGATTTAATATTAATATTTTATAAAAAAGTTCCACTGTAGAGTTTCATTGTGTAGAATTTATAACGCGTAGAATTTATCATTGTAGAGTTTAAATTTGTGGATAATTTAAATAATGTAGAATTTTAAATTGTAGAATTTAAATGATTTAATATTAATGATTAATAAAAAATCCTATTGATGTAGAGTTTTAATGTGTAGAATTTTAACCACATCTAGTATAAATGTTACTTTCTTTATCTTTTTAAATTTCATTTATTTCTGTTTATAATTCCTAAATTGTCTATAAATTGACATTTTTAGGAAGAAAAATTAAATTAAAATTCTTTTGGTGCAATAAAGAGTATCTATAATTAAAAAGAGGTCAATAACCTTTGAGCAAAATAACGAAACGTCAATCAAGTCTCTGCAATTGGAACTGTTATCGAAAATTTGGAATACCTTTAGCTCGTTTTCCCTGTAACTGGCACCTACGAGTTAAATTCGAAAGACGAGAATAGTGCAATCCAGATGGTTTCGAACAAGAGTATTGCATGTTTCAGAATTTAACGGGAACTGTCAATCGGCAAATGAAAGGACACGTTTCATCTACGCTTAAAAAGTCGATTGATAAAAGACAAATATAACCACTTGAAAATTCTTCATTTTTGTCAATTTGCCAAGAATTTTTGGCATAAATGACTTCTCTGCACACAACATGATATAAATTTTATTAAGTCATTGTTTCAAGTGAATTATTCACGTTTAATAAAACGTGAAATATTGTCAGATAAAACTAATTTAGAATGGTACATTTATATATGAAATTTAGAAAATTAGCTTTTTTTAAAGTAAAAGATAAAAGTTTAAAATAAATGAAAGGAATGAATTTCTCGTCCAGTTGATAAAATCAATTCTTTGTAAATTTATCAATTTATTTCAAAATAAAAAAAATCCAGTTGAAACGAATTTTCGGTTTACTGTGTTTCCACTTAATCTAAAAGTTAAATATAAAAAGTTTCAATTTATCAAAATTAAAACTTAAATGAATTTAAAAACACTCAATTTCAAATTTTTCAGTTTCGAATTAATTCCAAATTTAATTTTATCCAATTTTCAATGGACACAAATATAAGTTTAAGTAATATTCAAGTAATCCAAATTTAAAATTCAATTTTCTAATCATCCAAATTTATACTTATCCTAGGTCCAATTTAGCCTATTCCTATTGATAGCCTATTTCCTTTATAAAACAAAAATATACAAAAATATTTTCAAATTTATCTAAATATAAAAAATTCTTTATCTTTAGCTCGATAATTCAATTAATAATTTTACAATGAAGATAATAATTTTTGTAATCATTATGCACATAATGTTTTTAATTTAACAAGTTTGCAGAGTTAAAAAAATCATTATTGATATTTTTCGTTTAACCATTTACAATCGAAAATACATTATTTTAATTATTCTAGTTACAGGTAATGTTTGTATTCATAATTGATTGGCAAAGCTATCACTCCAGTTTAGAGCGTTACGGTATAAAATCGATTAACACCAATAGAGTTACTGGAGCCTATCTTGTGGTTGATTGTACTATCGTCAGCATTTATAATCATCTCATCAACCGCTAAAAGTGACATTTGTGTTTATTTCCACATACCCTTTTTAAGTCTTGTCACAAAATTAAGCTAATTTATCTTGTTTAATCAACTATATTTATTAATTATACATTAATCACCCCAAAAAAAACAGTTTTATTTATTAACTTCATTCAAATGAGAAATTTACATCCAAATTGTTTACATCATTGTAGTGAATTCGTAACTTCCGAAATTGATCCCGTGACACAATTTCCTCATTGAACTACAAAAGTTAAATTAGCTCCCCATAATTACTTGCTAATAATTTCCTGTCAATAACTGCTAGTTATTAATTATTGTTTATTAATTACTTGATGATAATTACTTGTTAATAACTACTTTTTAAAATTAATTGTTAATAATTACTTTTTAATATTACTTGTTAATGTTCAATTATGATTAGTAACTGTACTAAAAATTTATTCTCAATAATTCCGTGTTTAGAATATTGCTCGTTTTCAATTGATAGCTTATAATAAACTATTCATAATCAGAGGCTTCTATCATATCATATTTAGTTATTTAGAATTAAACGCCAGCAATTTATCATTCAAAATCTATTCTACACAACTAACTATTTATAACCTGTTGCTCATAAAAGTCACAAATATAATTTACATCTGATTTTTCGTGATTGATTGCATATTAACTGTTGAACAGTAAAATAAACGACAGTGACGTAACTAAGAGAGCAAGGGCCCTGGGGCAAACAGAAAAATGGGGCCCCAATTATATATGATTTTTTAAAAAGATGTTTTTTTCTTCTACAATTATAACCTTGAATTTTTAATCATTTTCATGATTTCTAAATTAATTTCCTGAATTTTTAAATATTTCAAATAATTATTTTGTTCAATTTTCATTAATCTCTATTATTTTTCAACTATTTTCTACATCCTTCAATATTTTCATTATTTTTCAAAATTAATTTCCTAAATTTGCAGTTATCATCACAAATTTAGAATAATGTGATGAATTTCCCATATTTTAAACGATTTTTCTATTATTTTCTTTTGCTTAAAAATAAATATTGCAATCTTTTTTATTATTTTCTTCAATTTCTAATTATTTTAATTATTTTTGCATTATTTTCAAAAATTTCAATTATTTATCTGAAATTTCAATTGTTTACATCAAATTTCCATAATTTCTGCGATTTTTTTAATAATTCTCTGGAAGTAACATTTTTAAGAAAACTTTGTAATTATTTTATTTGTTAAACATATATTTTACGATTTTTTCAATTATTTCCCTCAAATTTTATATACTGTTATCAGGTTTTCACATTTAAACTATTTTCATTATAATTCAATTTCTTTCTGAATCTTAAGTTATTTTCAGTATATTTCAATTACTTTTTTCAATTTTTTATTATTTTCCTCGATTGTTAATTATTATTTACATTTTCTAAGATTTTTAAGTATTTTTATAGAATTTTTATTATTTTCACCAATTTTCGATTATTTTTACGATTTTTTAATAATTTTCTTTAATTAAAATGTTTTAAGTAATTTTTTAATTATTTTCATTCTTTAAACATATATTCTATGATTTTTTCAATTATTTCTCTTAAATTTTATTAACTGTTTTCAATTTTTCATATTTAAATTATTTTTAAAATATTTAAATGTTTTTCTCAATCTAAAATTATTTACAGCATATTTTACTTACATTAGTTTCTTAAATTTTGGATTCTTTTTATCATTTGTCAATTATTCTCCTCGATTACTAATTATTATACTCATTATCTAAAATTATTTTCCAAGATTTTCAAGTATTTTTCTAAAATTTCAATTATTTTCTAAGATTTTTAATTATGTTCATTTGTTTTCATAATTTCCCCATTTTTTTTATTAATTATCGTAAATTTCAATTATTTTTAGCTTTCTTCAATTTTTTTTCCATTTTTTAGCTATTCTCATTTTTTCAATTGATTTCTAAGATCTTCATGTATTTTCCTCAAATTTCAATTACTTTTTCTTTTAACAATTCAATTATTTCATTAAATTTTCAATTAATTATATTTCTAAGAGTTTAAGGTATTTTTATAAAATTTTAATTATTTTCATCAAGTTTTTATTATTTCTGCGATTTTTTCTTAATTCTCTTTAATTAAAATTTTTTAAGTAATTTTGAAATTATTTTCTTTCTTTAAACATATATTTTATGATTTTTTAAATTATTTCTCTCAAATTTTATTAACTGTTTTCAATTCTTCATATTTCAATTTTTTTTTATGAATTTTAAATTATTTCCAGCATAATTTACTTCGTTTTTTCAATTTTGAATTCTGTTTATCATTTGTCAATTATTTTCCTTGATTATTAACTATTATATTCAATATCTAAAATTATTTTCTAAGATTTTCAAGTATTTTTCTAAAATTTTAATTATTTTCTTCGATTTTTAATTATGATCATTTGTTTTCATAATTTTCCAATTTTTTTGAATAATTATCGTACATTTCAATTATTTTTAGCTTTCTTCAATTCTTTTCTCCATTTTTTAGATTCCCATTTTTACAATTGATTTCTAAGATCTTCATGGATTTTCCTCAAATTTCAATTACTTTTTCTTTATTTAAAAATAATTCTGCAATTTTTTCAATTATCTCACTTAAATGTCATTTATTTTTTACAACTTATCATTATTTGTATCACATTTCAGTTATTTTCTTCAAATTTAAAAAATTAAAAACATTTTTTAATTATTTTCCAAAATTTATTTCCTTTAATTTTCAATTCTTCACATTTGTTTTATATTATAATTTCTAAGATTTTAAATTTTCTATCTGACATTTCAATTATTTCATTTAATTTTCAATTAATTATATTAGGTTTTATATTATTTTCTTCAATTTTCAATTACTTTCGTTCTTTTTCTCGTTCTTTTTCATAATTTCCAAAAAGTTTTTACTTATTTCTGTTTAATTAAAACGTGTTCTCTTCAATTTTAAATTATATTTAACTTTTTCCATTTATTTTCTCGAATTTTTAATTTCTTTCTTTTATTTCAATGAACTTCTGAATGTTTTAGATATTTTTCTGAAATTTTTTTTTAAATTTCCTTTTTTAAAATATTTTGTGTAAGTTTTTTAATTATTTTCTCAAATTTTTATTATTTTTTTCAATTTTAATTTATTTATCGGGATTTTGAACCATTTTTTTTTAATTTTAAATTATTTTTTCGAATTTATCATTATTCAATTTTTTTCAATTTACATTTAAAATTTTCAAGTATTCTGTTCAAATTTAAATTATTCTCTTGATGTTTAAAACACTTCTATGGTGGTTTAAATTACTTTTCCCAATTTTTAATTGATTTCATTCTTTTTTTTTATTTAATTTGCAAAATTTACAATTATTTTATTTATATAAATTATTTTTTGCAATTTTTTTTAATTATAAAATATTATCAATTTTTTCGTAAATAAATATTTATTTTATTTATATAAATTGATTTTTAAATATTATATATAAAATATTTATAGTTGTTGACTACACAAGATGTAGAATTCATAAATTAATACAGTTAGTAAGGTTTTTGGATTTTTTTTTAAAAAAAAGGGTCTATTAGGGCCCTGGGCCACTGCCCCACTTTGCCCCTTTAATAGTTACGCCACTGATAAACGATTTATTCAGAAAATATTTTCTATTTTCGATCGTCCAATTTTGTCAATTAAAATGTCACGTTTGGATGCGTTAAATTACGTTAAATGAAAATTTATTGATTATATACATCAGTAAATAGATGAAGAATTGTGCAAACCTGGGGAAAATTTAATGAGTTTTGTTCTGAGACTCGTGCACAAGTTTTCTAGTATTTTTGATTTATGTAGACTTGGAAATAACTTTTGGATTTTTATAGCACGTTAATGTTCAATTAATTTCTCAGAATGTCAAGTTCTAGGCGAGCTTTAACTGCTGCAGTGCATTCTCGTGTACTTAATCCTTCGAAAGTTTTGATCTCGTGATGTAGTTTTCGGCAAACGTTACAGGTTACACAATGCACATCTCTAAGCTGGGTTCGGTCAAAATTTCACAGATTCAAATATTACGAAGCCTTATTTTATATTTATAATTTTATAATGTTTAAACTAAAAGAATTTATGAAATTTTCAGTTGATCGACATGCAGATTTATTTAATTTTCAAAAGTTATATATAAATTTATCATTAATTAACAAGTCTTATCTAATTTTTAGATTTAAAATGTAAATTTAAACCATTATTTAGTTTTAATTAATCCAAAAGTAAAATAATCCAATTTCCAATAATGAATCTAAACATAAATTTGTGCAATTTTCAATCAATCAAAATATAAATTTATTTTATTTTTAATGCGTGTAAAAATAAATGTATCCAATTTTTAATTGATCTAAATTAAAAGTTCTCCAATTTTTAATGATAAAATCTAAATGTTTACAGTTTCCAGTTGCCAAATGTAAATTTTCGAATTCCCAATCAACGTGCAGTTGTTACCACAATTTTCACTTTCTTTCTTAATAATTTATTAATTATTTAATTTTATTAAAATAAAAGTTGCCAAATGTAAATTTTCGAATTCCCAATCAACGTGCAGTTGTTACCACAATTTTCACTTTCTTTCTTATTCGTTATATTTATTAATTATTTAATTTTATTAAAATAAAATAAATTGATTCAAACAGAAATAGTCTAATTAAATAGTTTATTGTCTCCATTTAGTGATTTTCTTAAACAATCACTTAAGAGGCTTTGTCTAAATTTATTAGAGTAAAATTTCTCTTTACCTTGTTATTTACAGTGTTTCATATCAACGTTGCTTTTGCCGCTCAATTAATAAATAACTTCTCTGAGACTAACTTCTCAGGTTTCCTGTTTCAACCAACCATTTAAGCCTTAAATTATTCCTCTAGCAACAACTATAAATCGAGTAAAGCTCAAAGTAAATTCCTAATTACTTCAGAAAAACATCTTACAGAGCATTTGCCTTTCCAGAAGCTCCTTCGACGCTACGGGGGAGCTGAGGAGGCCAATTTCATAAAGTTCAGAAAAAGAGAGGCTTCTCTACACTCGTACAAGTTAAATGAAATTTTTCGCAAATATCGTTGCAGGAAAAAGAGAGTTCAGACAACTTCTTTTTCTTTTAAAATTTTACTCTGTTTGCTATTTTCACCGGATGCATCTCGATTCAGAAGTGTTCCTAATTAGAGTTTTTTTAATTGGCTTTTTTTTCTTAGTTATTTACAGGGATTTTTATAAAATCTAAAACATTGCTGTTGTTTTCTGTGATTTTCCACTGAAAAAAAGGTTCTGAGTGTAGAACAAAAATTTTGTTGGTTTAAACAAATTTTTTTGTTGATATACAAGCAACTAGATTCTTTTAATAAATTTTTTGACAACTTTAACAAAAGAATTTAGTAGTTCAACAAAATTTTCTTGCACTTAAAATGTTTGTTAAATAAGGAAACAAGTTAAAATAAATACAGAGAATATTTAAATGAAATTTTCATGTGTATAAATATTTTTAATTTTTGGATCAATGATATAATTTTTTATTTCAAATTGGAAATATATCCTTTAATATTATTGGTGTTTATACTATAAGTATTTTCTGCGGAATAAATACTATAAAAGTTGTAACAATATTAAATTACAATTATTGTACAAGTGTTTGCGTACCAAAATAAGTAGCACGAAAATAATTTAATTATAAATTAATTTATATTCAATATGAACATGAAATTATTCTTGAATATTACATTATAACTATTATTGTGTTTTTGTCGCAAAATAAATAGTGTTAAATATTAAAATATTTTGAGGTTAGATTATATAGACTTTTGTTTGATTCTGTTTTTTTATGAATAAGTTTAATAACTGTTCTATAATTATAGTTTTCAATCACTTAATTGAAATATTTTTAAATAAGAAATGTTTGTTAATTGATAAACAAAAATAATTAAATAAAATAAATTAACTTTTCATAAAGATTGCATTTTTGTTAGTTTTTTCAGTGTCTATGCAGTATTTGTTTTATAAAACTTTTTTCCACACTATTTTAACAAGGAAAATTTAATGAAAGTCCACATATGAACTGCACATATAAAAAATGAATTCGCTGCTTGAGTAAAATTGCCATTTTTTTTTTAAATTCTTGGCTGCTTTTGACAGGTGGAAGTTACGTAAATTACTGGAAGATTTGCGAAGTACTTTTTTTTTCACTATGTTCAGAATTTTAAAATACTTTTTTCGTAATGTTCGAAGAGTAAGCTTAGACACTAGATATGAAAGAAAGTTAATTTTATTTTCTTTAACGAGGTCGTAACACGATATGAAAGATACGAGAGTTCTTCTCACCTCACCCTTCATGACCTAAAAGAAATCTCACGACTCTTCTATTCGTTCCATTTTTCTTTTTCGTTTTTTTTTTCATCCTTTGATGACTCGATACACCTGTTTTTTCACGTCGGGATATTACAGTTTTATCACTCCAGTTAAATAATTTTGTGAAATATTTTAAAATGTAGATATTTTCAGAATTTAGTTTCTTAGATTTATGTTTACAATCTTTTTTATGTTTATTTTGATTTATATCCTTGTTTATTTGCTTTTTGTTACTTCTATTTTAATTTAATTTTTTTTTTAATTATAAAATATATTTTATTAAATTTTAGTAATAATATTATCTTTATTAAGAATTTCGTTATAGGTATCAAGGTATAATAACAATTTTAAACAATAATTTGACAATATTAATGTAATTAAAAAACTTAAAGATTGTTTTTTTTTAAAGAGAAAAATGTTCAATGAAAAATAGAAATTGATATGAAAACAAGTGTTAGTTTTGTGGACAGAATCAAACACTCGTTACCATATGATTTCTAGGAAACCTTCAAATTCAATCTTGGTCTTTACGGGCCATGAAAAAAGTCATTGGCCACCCAGGGGCTTAACTTGAACTTAGTAGGGTAGCTAAGCTGCTAACCCTGCTATAAGCATAAAATGCGAAAACCCACGCAACACACAAAACTTCCAAGTTCGTTTTAAGTAACCTCTGAACTCTTACGTGATAAGGCAGAAAAGGCAAGATTGAACCTCTCGAAAAAGGAAACAAGGTCAAAAAGATTAGCTTCTAGTTTGGCTGAAAAAAAGTTTTCCAATGAATTTGTAGAAAAGAAAATCGTTAATAGGTATCGTAATTAGTATTACTAATAATAATTTTAATGAAAACGATATTCTTTAAATTTAATCCTCAAATCTGTAAATAATATAAATCATCTGTAAAAAAAAGTTAAATGTACTTTTTTAGGGGTATATTAGGAATAAAAATAACATCGGCACACAAAAAAAATTAATGCTCTAAGTTCGAAATCAGAATATGACTATTATACGTTTTTGGGGTCGTTGAAACCGAATTTAAAGTCCATTTAACCAGTGGCGTAACTCTTAAGGGGCAATTAGACAACCTTAATAGACCCTTTTAAACAAAAATTCCAAAAACCTTACTAATTGTGGTAATTTATGAATTCTACATCTTGTGTAATCAACAACTATAAATATTTTAAACATAATATTTAAAAATCAATTTATATAAACAAAACAAATATTTATTTACGACAAAACTGATAATATTTCAGAATTAAAAAGAATTGCAAAAAATTAATTTAAATTAAACAAAATAATTGCAAATTTTGCAAATTAATTGAAAAAAAAAATGAAATCAATTAAAAATTGGGGAAAGTAATATAAACAACCATAGAAGTGTTTTAAACATAAAGAGAATAATTTGAATTTGAAAAGAATACTTGAAAATCTTAAAAGTAAATTGAAGAAAATTGAATAATGATAAATTCGAGAAAATAATTCAAAATTAAAAAAAAAGATTCAAACTTCAGATAAATAAATCAAAATTAAAAAAAAATAATTAAAATTTGAGAAAATAATTGAAAAACTTATATAAAATATTTCAAAAAAGGAAATTTAAAGAAATTTTCAGAAAAATACTTAAAACTTTTAGAAGTTTATTGAAATAAAAGAAAAAAATTAGAGAAAATAAATGAAAAAAGATAGATATAATTAAAAACTGAAGAGAACAAGTTTTAAATAAAGAGAAATAAGTAAAAGCTTTTTTGGAAATTATAAAAAAGAACTAGAAAAAGAACGAAAGTAATTAGAAATTGAAGAAAATAATATAAAAACTAATATAATTGATTGAAAATTGAATGAAATAATTGAAATGTCAGATAAATCATTTAAAATTTTGGAAATTATAATATAAAACAAATGTAAAGAATTGAAAATTGAAGGAAATAAATTTTGGAAAATAATTAAAAAATGTTTTTAATTTTTTAAATTTGAAGAAAATAACTGAAATGTGATACAAATAATGATAAGTTGTAAAAAATAAATGACATTTAAGTGAGATAATTGAAAAAATTACAGTATTATTTTTAAGTAAAGAAAAAGTAATTGAAATTTTAGAAAAATACTTAACAATCTTAGAAAATAATTTTAGAAAATGAGTATAATTATTAACAATCGTGAAAAATAATTGACAAATAATAAAAGGAATTCAAAATTGAAAAAAAGAAGTAAAATTTGCTGGAAATAATTTAAGATTGAGAAAAAAATTGAAATATGATAAAAACAATTTAAATATGAAAAGTTGAAAATAGTTAATAAAATTTGAGAGAAATAATTGAAACGTCATAGAATATATGTATAAAGAAAGAAAATTATTACGAAATTACTTAAAAAAATTTAATTATATACAATTATTAAAAAATCGCAAAAATAATAAAAAATTGATGAAAATAATTAAAATTTTTTAATAATACTTAAAAATTTTAGAAAATGTGAACAATAATAATCAACAATCGAGGAAAATAATAGAAAATTGAAAAAAGTAATTGAAATATTTTGAAAATAACTTAAGATTCAGAAAGAAATTAAATTATAATGAAAATAATTTAAATGTGAAAAATTGATAACAGTAAATAAAATTTAAGGGAAATATTTGAAAAACTTATAAAATATGTGTTTAAGAAATAAAATAATTACTAAATTGCTTAAAAATGTTTAATTAAAGAGAATTATTGAAAAAACCGCAGAAATATTGGAAAATTGATGAAAACAATTGAAATTTCAGATAAATATTTGAAATATTTAAAATTATGCAAAAATAATTAAAATAATTATAAATTGAAGAAAATAATAAAATCACTGCAATATTTATTTTTAAGCAAAAGAAAATAATGGAAAAAACGTTTACAATATGGAAAATTGGTGACAATAATCTAAATTTGTGATAATAACCGCAAATTTAGGAAATTAGTTTAGAAAAATAATGAAAATATTAAAAGATGGAGAAAATAATTGCAAAATAATAAAGATAAATGATTCAAAATTGAAGGTTATAATTGCAAAATGACGAAAATAATGTAAAGAAAATAAAAATTTTTTAATTTGCGATGAATAATATAAAATTTATAAGGAATAAATAATTATATAGATTTAATGTCAAGGAAAAAAGAATTAAAATTGAAAAAGTGACTGAAAAAACTAAACAAAACAATTAAAATTTGAGGAAGGTAAATTTAAGATTTTGGGAAACAATTTAAAGATAATCAAAAGAATTAAAAATTGCAGAAAATAATTAATAAATGATAAAAATAGTTTAAAATTCAAATTTAGTATACTTGAAATGTAGACTAATTGAGCTTTTTATCAATGCAAGTTTACATTAACTGAAATTTGAAGAAATTAAAATTGCCATATTTTTAAAAGTTGGAACATTTTAAAAAGGTGAAATATGATTCAAATTTTTAAAAGGAAAAAACATCTATTTAAAAAATCATATATAATTTGGGACCCATTTCCCTGTTTGCCAGGGCCTTTGCCCTCCCAGTTACGCCACTGTATTTAACCTCTTCACGTTGTACTTTTGAAATAACCTCAAAAACCTATAAATTTGACCCCAAAATTTTTAATTTAAGAAAAATTCTGATCTTTAAGTCTTACTATGACTACTTTATGTTTTTGGGGTCGCTGAAACAGAATCTGAAGCCCATTTAACCATCACGTCATACTTTTGACATAACCTAAAAAAAACTCAAAAAAACAATTGCAAAATTCTTTGTAATAAATAAAATTTCTTTACTAACTAATAGTATTATTTAAATTAAATTTTCTGTTCTAAAATCCCAAAATTTACAACTGTTTCAACCGACCTCGACATGTGTTTCAATTCAACTGACCCTTATAACTTTTTGATTTCTTTATTTTTTATTTACTTACTACATAAAACCAGCTATTTCAAATTATAAAGATCATAAAAATAGGACTATTTTTGGCTGAGTTATACTTGATAATGTAAAAATGATTTTTAACTCACCTCGGTCTTCCCTATATTTTAGGGGTATAAAGTGTAATTATTAGGGTATAATAAGTCATTTTTAAAAGTTAAAAGTGTAGTTTTCTACGATTTAAAAACTTACTTTTTCTAGAGTAGAAAAGTGCACTTTTGTGGGTATTAAAGTGTTCTTTTAAACGTTTAATTACTTTTAAATACTTTTAATTCAAGGGTAAATTTTTAGAGGTAAAAAATGTACTTTTTCGAGGTATAAAATATAATCTTTAGATGCATAAAGTGTGCCTTTTAGGGATTAGAAGTTTACTTTTTGAGATTAAAAAGCCTACTTTTGAGGTTATTAAAGTATCCTTTTAAAGGGAATTAAAGAGAATTTTTTAGGGGTAAAAATAATGTACTTTCTGATGGTATAAACTTTAATTTTTAAATATTAAAAACGTACTTCTTTAGGGGTTAAAAGTTTACTTTTTGAGAGTAGAAAAGTGTATACTTTTGTGAGTATTAAAGTGTTCTGTAAAGGGTTTAATTACTTTTAATTACTTTTAATTTAAGGGTACATTTTAGAGGTGAAAAATGCATTTCTTAGAGGTATAAAATGTCATTGTTAGGGACATAAAGTTTGTTTTTTAGATGTTGAAAATGTATACTTTTTGAAGGGGTTGAGAGTGTATTTTTAAAGGTTAAAATACAGTATTTTTGGTTATAAAACTAGACATTTTGGGGTTAAAAGCTAAGTTTCTTTTGAGATTACAAAAACCCACATAAAACCCCCAACAAGAAACTTTTCTGGGTACGCCCCTGAACACATTGTTTAGAGGATAAAAAAGAAGCATTTTTTAAGTTTTTAAAAACATCAATTTTTGGTTGGGGGTAAATAAATTTTCGTCTGATTTGAACATATTTAATATACTTATTTTATTGGTTAATGAAATAGTTTACAAAAGCAGACGTAAAGTCAAAAACCTTTTCAATTCTCGACATAGGCGTATTTAATAAAGTATTTTTTATAACTAACACTTAATTTGTTATTTAATACCCAGATGTGCTTTAATTATATTATCGGGTATTAAAACCGAATTTAATAAAAATATGTATCTTGCCAAATGTTCTGTCGATTGAATAAAAAATTTTGATGCAGCTTATGCTTATGATAATGAAACTAAAGAGGATTAAAACCTTCACTCTTGAAATGCCAGCATATTTTATTTAACAAAAATAATATTGAATTTTTGTTAAACCTGCATTAAATTTATTTATCGTCAAATAAGAGATATAAGTTTTTGCTTCACAAAGTTAATTATTAATAATTTATTTTCAATAATTGTATGACTATGAATTTAAACGTACTATTTCAAGAGAATATATAATTAATTAAATATTACATTAATTGAAATTATAACAATAATTATAGTAATCATTTAATTGAGATTATCGTAATAATTATAATTTTCAAATTAATCGCATTTATAGAATTAATTATAAAAATTGTTTCATAATCCAATTATTATTATCACTTTCTTAATAATTATTTCATTCTTTTTCGTCTAAACAATTAGTTGTTGATTTTGTCTTATAATACAGTAGAAAGGAAACGATATTTGCAATTAGAGTCAGAGAAAAACAAACTTCTCGGAAACCGGAGAAGTTTCAGAAAGTGGATGATTATCTAAGAAAAAGTACATCTTCCTTAATTTCTTCCGGAAACTACGTCAGAATAAATTAATAGTAAATTGCTCTCAAAGTGAAACTTGTTATTAGTCAAAACAAAATTAAGTTTTGACCCACGAAAAAGTATAATATTGTTTACGAATATAATTATATTTCAGAATAATACAATTACAATCAAGAAAACATAATCAATCATTCTTAACTTTTTTCTTTTTTATTGAAATCCACATTTTTCATCATTTTATTTCATCTTTCCATTGTTCAAATAATCTTTTCAAAATTCAGTTTATCTTCTGATAAAGAATTTAATTTACATAACAATACAGCAAATTAAATTTCAGGTAAATGTGCAAAGACAAGCCAATTAAAAACGAAAGAATACTCAATTAAACACGATTCAATTAATGTGACTTAGAGAAGAGGTTAATTAAAAAAAATTTTGTCATTTATGCATTTTGAAATGCTTTATTTATAAAATATAAGAAATTAACAATTTTTTTTTAATATATAAAAAATTAAAATAAAAAAAAGACCGAAATTTATAAAGTATATACAAATGGACCAAATTAACAATATCAAAATTATTAAAAGCATTAAGTTGTTAACTAATTGTTTTGGTAAACTATTTTATATCCGAGAGAAAACGAACCATAATTACCTATCGATTTAACCTTAAACTAATAAACGATATCGAATTTAAACTTAATTTTCGTTCACCTACTCATATATACCATGAATAATAATAGAATTTTAGTCTCCGTAATTAGACTAAAAATAGAGTATAATTTTTAACCCTTAACAAAATTTGCATAATAATTAAAGTCTTTATAATAAGTCGAAAAATTATTATATAACTATTATTTGTAAGTTTAGATTGATTAGAAAAATTTTATTTCCTTTAGTTTTACTATACTCGTTTCGTTCCATTAAAAATTAAATAGACACGTAAATTAAGAGAACGTGACATTTCAATGTAAACTCTCACGTTTAGAATTCTCATCCTCTATTGAATTAATCAAACGCATTATTAAATTATCCAAAAAATATATAATTCTACAACTTCATACTTCTCGTCACGTTCAAAGGATATAATTGTTTATCCACATCGTTAAAAAAAATTGTTTAAAAAATACTGTAAATTTCTCGGTTTAATATTTCATTCCGTTTGTTAATTCAATATTTGATTCTGCGAGTTTTTGACTCCATGTTTTCATTTCCGGGAAAGAAATTTTTTAAAGAATACAATATTGCTTCAGCTGTTTGTCAATAAGACCCCCGACAGAGATTTATTTTATCAAGCTTTTATTCTTCTACTTTTTAGAAATGTCTACGAAAATTTTTCTCTAAGGTAGTATCTGCCATCGTTCAAAAGATGCGAAGCTAACTTGGAGGTTCATAAATCAACTTCTGCGAAAGGTAGAACTCTAAATGTTGGATTTTATGACTTTTTTTCCACGAACCTTAGAAATACTTGAAAATTCTTTGACTCGATCATATGTTCGAGTACGACCATAATTTTTTTTATCTCTTTCGACCATAAAAGCGTCACTTGATCGACAAGTGTAATTTTTTAAGGGATCGATTTTCAAAGGATTTTACCCAGTGCAAAGAGAAATATTACAACTTTACTCTCGTAAAAATTATAAAGTGTTTTTTCTTAGAAGATACTCGCATATTTTTCCAGTAATCCAAAATTACTGGGTTCTAAAAAACTATAGTGTAGTAAGTGAAAGAATAATAATAAATAAGAGGTTTCATAAATAAAGTGTATAGAGATTTAGAAGCAAAAAAAGTATAGTACGTGAATATTAATATTGAGATTAAGAAAAAAAAATGATACACGAGTATTTTTTTAAGGATGAATATGATTTGTATTCTTTCCAAGGATTAAAATCAAAATTAAGCGGAAAAAATGTCAAAAAATTAAATTTCGTATTATGTAATTTAAATTAAATATTTCTGTTATAAAAATTAGATGTGACTTTAAATTTTTATAATTTTCATTTAGATTTATCTCATGTTTAAATTAAACTCTTGAGCATGAAAAACGGTTTTTATCTCTTCATATTTTGTTAAAATGTGTCAAATTCTCCGGGTGTGAAAATTGTGCATTGAATGCAAATGTTCCTGACACAAGAGAATTTTTTATTTACAATAAACTGGTGCTTTGATAATTATATTTAAGAGGACAAAAATATGTTATTATTTCACTTTACTCAGAAAATATTGTTTTACATTTGAAATAATCGAAACGTTTTGCATTAAAATTATTCTGACAGGAATTTTCTAAAAAAATATTTTTATTTCAAAACTTGTTATATTTCAAAATCTAAATTTGCACAATATTCCTGTATTTCGTTAGAAAATCACTTTATTTTAAATTTACTTTACTACTTTTTTAAACGTCTTTTGAAATTAGCTTTTTAATAAGCAACCCTATTTTATTCACACGCTACATTGTTAATTTATTATTACGCTCTGAAAAATATAACCACAAAGGTTTTCTCGAGTTGCGAAATTGCAGAAAGTACTTCTTGTGTATAGCGGAAATTAGATGCAGAAAAATTGAAATAAATAATTAGCAGCATCCGAGTTTAAATGAAATTTCCAACAATGTAATATTCCTGGTTTAATATCCGAGCAGAATATTTTCTTATCTTCTTATAATGCTGATAAAAAATTTAATTAAGATATAGAGAATTAGTCAAATGAATTCTATAGAGAATTTTTTTTTTTTTAATTTCGTGCAGTCTTATCAGAAATAGAATTTTCTACACTGCCGATGTCAAAGCAGAGTTATCGACCCTCTACCAAAGAAGCCAAAAGCCACAGAGAGCGATAGCACAAAAAGGCTTTGTCTATCTTACACTTTTTAAGAAAAGAATCTTTTCTGGGAATCTTTCTTTTAGAGACACTAATACTAGAAGGAAAGACTTTTTCCACCCCTCTTCATTTCTCTTTTATTCTCGCTACAGTTTAAGCTTAACTACTTTTTAAAGTACACGAAACAAGACCAGTATCGCTAAAGTTTGATAAGACGTTCTATAAAATTTTATACGTGACAGGATTGAATATTTTTTTCATGAGACGCATAATATGTCAATTTTTGTTGAAAGACAAATTAGTTTCATTTGTCAATGCGTGGATTTTTCTTTCTATTTTCAAACAGCGAAAGTAATTCCGATGTATAAATATTTAAGCTTGAGAAATCCCAAATTATATTCAGGAAAAAATCTTCGTGAATTGGTATCCACGAAGATTTTTGAACACTTTGACTTATTTTTCAAAATATGAATTGTTAAAGCACACTGTATTTTTCCTTTAACTTTGTTTTAGACAGCAGTGGCGTAACTATTATGGGGCAAAGTATTATGGCCCTTGAGCTTAGGGTCCCTTAGTCTACCCTAATAGACCCTTTTTTTAAAAAAAATTCCAAAAACCTTACTAATTGTAGTAATTTATAAATTCTACATCTTGTGTAATCAACGATTATAAATATTTTAAATATATTATTTAAAAATCAATTTATATAAATAAAATAAATATTTATTTACGACAAAATTGATAATATTTTAGAATTAAAAAGAATTGCAAAAAATAATTTAAATTAATCAAAATAATTGCAAATTTTGCAAATTAATTGAAAAAAAGTAATGAAATCAATTAAAAATTGGGGAAAGTAATTTAAACAAGCATAAAAGCGTTTTAAACATAAAGAGAATAATTAAAATTTGAAAATAATACTTAAAAATCTTAAAAGTAAATTGAAAAAAATTGAATAATGATAAATTCGAGAAAAGAATTGCAAATTAAAAAAAAATGATTCAAAATTCAGATACATAAATTGAAATAGAATAAAAATAATTAAAATTTCAGAAAATAATTGAAAAATTTACATAATATATTTTAAAAAAGGAAATATAAAGAAATTTTCAGAAAAAATACTTAAAACTTTCAGAAGTTCATTGAAATAAAAGAAAAAAATTAAAAAATTAGAGAAAATAAATAAAAAAAGATAAATATAATTTAAAATTAAAGACAATAAGTTTTAATAAAAAAGAAATAAGTAAAAACTTTTTGGAAATTATGGAAAAGGACAAGAAAAAGAGCGAAAATAATTGAAAATTGAAGAAAATAATAGGTATATAAAAAATAATATAATTGATAGAAAATAAAATGAAATAATTAAAATGTCAGATAAATCATTTAAAATCTTGGAAATTATATTATAAAAAAATGTAAAGAATTGAAAATTAAAGGAAATAAATTTTGGAAAATACTTGAAAAATGTTTTTAAATTTTGTATATAATTGAAAAAATTACAAAATTATTTTTAAATAAAGAAAAAGTAATTGAAATTTGAGGAAAATACATGAAGATCTGAGAAATCAATTAAAAAATGAGAATAACTAAAAAATAGAGAAAAGAATTGAAAAAAGTTAAAAATAATTGAAATTTACGATAATTAATCAAAAAATTTGGAAATTATTAAAACAAATGAACATAATTAAAAATTTTAGAAAATAATTGAAATTTAAGAAAAATACTTAAAAATCTTAAAAAATAATTTTAGAAAAGAAGTATAATAATTAACCATCTAGGAAAATAATTGACAAATGATAAAAAGAAATCAAAATTGAAAAAACTGAGAAAAATATGCTGGAAGTAATTTAAGATTTAGAAAAAAGATTGGAATATGATAAAAATAATTTAAATATGAAAAATTGAAAACAGTTAACAAAATTTGAGAGAAATAATTAAAAAAATCATTGAATATATGTTTAAAGAAAGAAAATAATTACAAAATTACTTAAAAAATTTTAATTAAAGAAAAATATTAAAAAATCGCAGAATTAATCGAAAATTGATTAAAATAATTAAAATTTTATAAAAATACTTCAGAAACTTAGCAAATGTGAAGAATAATTAACGATCGAGGAAAACAATAAAAATTGAAAAAAGTAATTGAAATATTCTGAAAATAACTTTAGATTCAGAAAAAAAATTGAAATATAATGAAAATAATTTAAATGTGAAAAATTGATAACAGTAAATAAGATTTGAGCGAATAATTGAAAAAATCATAAAATATATATGTTTAAGAAATAAAATAATTACAAAATTACTTAAAAATGTTTAATTAAAGAGAATTATTAAAAAAAATGGCAAAAATAATGGAAAATTGATGAAAACAATTGAAATTTCAGATTAAAGATTGAAATTTTTGAAAATAATGCGAAATAATTAAAATAATTTAAGATTAAGAAAAAAAATTGGAATATGATAAAAACAATTGAAATATGAAAAAATGAAAACAGTTAATGAAATTTGAGAGAAATAATTGAAAAACGTCATAAAATATATGTGTAAAGAAAGAAAATAATTACGAAATTACTTAACAAATTTTAATTAAAGACAATTATTAAAAAATCGCAGAAGTAATAAAAAATTGATGAAAATAATTAAAATTTTTTAAAAATACTTAAAAATCTTAGAAAATGTGAATAATAATAATTAACAATCGAGGAAAATAATAAAAAATTGAAAAAAGTAATTGAAATATTTTGAAAATAACTTAAGATTCAGAAAAAAATTGGAATATGATGAAAATAATTTAAATGTGAAAAATTGATAACAGTAAATAAAATTTGAGGTAAATAATTAAAAAAATCATAAAATATATGTTTTTACGAAATAAAATAATTTCAAAATTACTTAGAAATGTTTAATTAAAGAGAATTGTTTTAAAAAAATCGCAGAAATAATGGAAAATTAATGAAAACAATTGAAATTTCAAATAAATTTTGAAATTTTTGAAAATAATGCAAAAATAATTAAAATTATTATAGATTGAAGAAAATAATAAAAACATTGCAATATTTATTTTTAAGCAAAAGAAAATAATGGAAAAATCGTTTAAAATATGGAAAATTGATGACGATATTCTAAATTTGTGATAATAAGTGCAAATTTAGGAAATTAATTTTGAAAATTAATAAAAATATTAAAAGATGGAGAAAATAATTGCAAAATAATAGAGATTAATGAAAATTGAACAAAATAATTATTTGAAATATTTTAAATTTAGAAAATTAAATTAGAACATTTTAAAAAGGTGAAATATGGTTAAAAATTTTAAAACAAAAGAACATGTATTTAAAAAATCATATATAATTGGTGACCCATTCTCCTGTTTGACCCAGGGCTCTTGTCCTCCCAGTTACGCCGCTGTTGGACTGACGCTTTTTTAAAATTTTGTTTTATGTTAATTTATACTGTTAAATACGTTTGCCGAGATCTTTTGACAAAAGTTTTTGTTTTGAGGTTAGGAATAGAAAGTAAATAATTTATACAGACACAAGTGCGCATGTTTTTCACCTTTTCGGTGATTGGTCAAAATGCGCGCGTTGATTTGAAATGATTTTAAAATTAAAACATGTTCAAATAAATAAATAAACATGATATTACTTTATTGCAAAAATTATATAACATGAAATTCGTTTCTTTTCAAGTAATAATCAGAATATTAATATTTCACCTCATTCATTAATTTTAAAAATGTGTTTACACTATATTTGTATAAAATATATTTGTATAAAATTTATTTCACACTGAAAATATAAAATCGCTGTTTTGCAATTTTTGTTAACCGGATTTTCAAAAAGAAAACAAAGGCATCGACTTAGAAAATCCGAGAATAATAATTTCAAATATTTTAAGTGGTTTTTTAAGTGCTTGTAGTGAACTCTTGGTGCGCGTTTCCAACTCGCACTTGTTTTTAAATAATGAGGAAAAAATTTTTTTTAGAATATAGTCCTTGAAAGAAATAAAATTAATTACAGTTTATGACTCAAGTCTTTTGACCTAAAATTAGAAAACTCTTGAAGCAGGATAATTACTAACACACACATGCACACACACACGTGAAATTCATTTTAACAATAGTGTTTGCGTGACGAGCGTTGAAAGTAAGTTTGAAAATGAATTTTCCCGCTTTTAAGTTCTAAATCCCATGGAGTAATTCTGTGCACAAATAACGTATGACAGGCTTTTTGTGTATTAAATCTAGTATGTGACTTTTTTGGTAACGCATTGAGAAATTGAGTTTACAACTAGAAATAATAAAAAAAAAATAATAATAAATTGAAATAAAGTAAAATAGAAAATAGAAAATGGATAATAAAACAATAACAAAGTTAAAAAAAAGAATTTGAAAATACACTTTCTCATCTGCATAGAGTGAGATGTTACAAATGAATGTGATTACAAAAGGTAAATTTGTACTTTAGTCTCGAGAAAGGTTGTATTTCGTTCTGCAAAGAGATTACTGTGAAACTCAGTCTCTGGGGAATTTTCCGAAGGTAGTCGTTTCGTGGTTTAAATTGGTTTGATACGCATAGCCGAGCTCGAATTTCACGCACGAAAATCTCTAAGGCACACTAGATTTCACCAAGCACAAGTTGGTTCTTTTTACAAGCTACTTGCAACCCTTGACAGATACTTAAATTTTCTCGTTTTCTAGAGAAATTCGCAAAAACCTCAAAATTGAGGTAAAACTTGATTTTAAAAAAAATTCTCCTCGTAAATTCAACGTTTTAAACTTGTGTTTTCAAGTAAATTAATTAACATTACTTAAATTAATCTAATACAGAGAAGAGGCGGGTAAATTGCCTATGAGGGTAAATTGACATTTGTTGATAATTTGGTGAAAAATAAATATTAAGCATAATATATGGATAATTAAGCATAATATAAATATCAAACAATTCGTTTTTCATTGTAAAATATTTTTTTATAAAGGAAGCTTTACTTAAAAATGACGATTGGACTAGTTTTATTAAAAAAATAAAAATGCAAATGTCATTAAAAATTAAGAAAATATCCATTATGAATTCAAATTTAGGATAAAAAGTATACTTTATTTGATTAAATTAATTCATTTTTTCATATAGAATATTTTTTTGAAAGGACTTATAGTTAAAAAATAAACATTAGAGAAAGTTTCTTTGAGAAAGCAAAAATTATACTTTCTATAATCCTAGATTTAATTGTTCAAATAGAGTTTAAAAAATTAAAAAAACTTAGTTTAATTGGACCACATGTTTTCGGGTTAGTTGCATAGGGAGATATTGTTGAAATACTTTTTCGATTTCTGAAAAAACTGAGAAGTGAAAATAACAATCATTTTCTTATTTTTTTATTAACAACGTTTTGTTACTCGAAATATTAAATTGAGTATCAATTAGTAAATTAATCAATTTGCATAACCTTAATTAAATTTTCCCATGAATGATAATTACATTTCTTCAGATTGATTTTATTAGTTAAATCACAAGTAATTAATTGAGTTACATTAAATATATTACTATTTTCGAATATATTTATTAGCATATTCTTCAATTACGAAAAAGCAATTTGAAAATGCAAGAGATAGAGAGGAACCTTTGAATAAAAACTTCTACTTGAAATTTCAAATTTCGTAATTGTTAATTTAGTAAATTAACTAAATTAAGTGAAATTTATTAGATTGCGTTAAATTAAAAATTAAATCCCCTGTTTGAGTATTTTCTTCTATCTTATTTTTTAGGAATAAAAAGTAATTAAAAATATTATTGCTCTGTTTTACAAAAATACAGAAACCGCATTTTTTAAAATTCATCTCACAATTTCAATTTTCATTTCTTCGTTAGCTTAATACAGTTCAACAATTTTTTAATACTTTTTAATTTTAAAGAATAGAACTTTTATTGCTGCTTCTGTTTTTTAACGGAAGGAATGCAGAGAATTGAAATTCGGATATTAAAAAGTTTAACATCAAAATAAGATCTCAAAAAATTGCTCAAAAAGACGAAAAAACTAAGAAAAAAATTTTTTTTGTCCGGGACAATATGGTAATGAATTCCTACGTATTTTTCTCCGATGAATCAAAATCCAAAGTCAGAATAACCAAATTGGCTCAAATTTTTTAGATAATTTACAAAAAGCGATATTTTGTGTTTTTTAGCAGATTTTTAAGATTATTTCAAAAAATTTTGACAATCTGGTTATTCTGACTTCGGATTCGAATTCCGTGAAGAAAAATACGTAGGAATACATTTGTGTAGTGACTGGATTTTTTGTGGCTCTGTAATTAATAATATATATAGTAATAAATAATAATAAAACGATAATAAAATTAATAATAACTTTATAAACTGTTAACAAAAATAAAAACTTATCCACCTCTTGAATCGTTTAGAAAATATTGTGCACAATCACGTAAAAGTGGTGATTAACGTTTAAAGCAATTAGCTACTTGAGTTTTCCTCTCTGACTGTAATCAGCAGAGATTTAAATTACTTTTTTGCGTTCCTGGAAGGGTTGACCGCATTTTTCTAACGCAATATAGATTTCCTGTATAAAAGAAGTATTTATTAATGTTTCAAATAAGAGAATACATTTTTTTTTAAATCTCTTCGACAACATTATATATACATAAATCTTACTAATTAGGTCTGCTAACCGCTAAAATCTTGCTTCTAAATCAACTTCAGCTTCTTTATGTTCAACTGACTCCAATAAAGATTTATCACACGCGATTTAAGGATTAGTGTAATTTTAGATTTACTAAATGTTCCTTTTCTTGAATCGAAGTTACTTAAATATTATTCTATAAAAAGAATACACGAACCTTTCTCAATAAAATTTCACGAACTATTAATTATCGCAGTGAAATATTTTAATAACAAAATTATTGAAAAAAAAGTTATTAAACCGGATTATTAAAAAATATTTCTTGAAGAAAAACGATAGTAAAAATTTACAAAATTTATTTTTTCTATGAGTGAGTTTACACTGTAAAAATATATGTTTAATAAAACATCCTATTTAATTTTTCTTTTTTTTTCATATTTTTTTTTGTTTATGAAAATTTTTAATTTCCTAAAGTTTAAGAATGATATTAAAGTTGTTAACCTTTAATAATTGCATCGTGCAAAAATAAAATACTTTACTTATGATCAGCGAGTTTCATGTATAACTTTTGTGCTTAAATTTCGTCGCGCTGACGATAAATGCTTGCACACTCAGATGTTTGTGATTTATAAACGTCACGATTTGCTCTCTTACCCGCTTTCATTAAATTTTAACTACTTTGAAATTTTACGTTTAATATGTAGTGAAGATTTCCCTCTAATGGGAACAATTAATCACTTAAATCTTCCCTAAAACTTTAGATGAATTGTTCTCGAGAGATTAATTAGGATTCTTTCTGAAAATCTTTTATTATATTTTATTATCCTCAAATTAGAAATTATACGCTCTCTTAATCTGAATTATTAAAAAATCGGTCACTAATTCAAATAAATTAAAATTTCTACTAATTTTTAGTCACTTTTCACTAAATATGATTTGGGTGAAAATTTCATTGCAGCAGAAAGTCAACCATATGTGTAAATTTAACATCAAAATAAAGAGACATTTAACAATGATCTAAAGTTAATCTTAAGAATTTCATTCATCTGAAAATCACATGCAGCAAAAATCGCAGATAGTTTTTTCTGTGATATGAAAATGTAATAGTGTTAGACTAACTTGTTTTCCGATTTTTTATCTGATTCCTCTTTAATTAAAATTAAGTAGTTTGAAGACCAATTTACATTTCGGCGAGTTGACACAAAAGATGTTTTGCTTTTAATGTTTGCGAGCTCGAGGATGTTTGGCAAGGTACAGAAACACGTAACAAGCAATTTATTGGATGTTAGTGAATGCGCCCGAGTTGGAGGCCTTTAGAGTAATTACAAACATCAACCCCTATCGTCTTTACTATTACATCAAAGTACTCGAAATTTTGTTGATTTTATACAAATAAATTGTAAAATTTGCATTTCTGTACTTGGCTCAACCATTGTCTCTTTATTTATTTTAATTAAAATTTAGTAAATGTTGATCATGTTATAACATTTTGAGGGGTCGTTATACGGAGGTTTTACAGAGAGGTTAGGTTATACCTTACACATAACCCAACATACAATTCTTAAAAATACCATCTGTAAAAACAAATTCTAAGCTCAAATTCATAAAAATATTTTCTAACATAGAATAAAAAACATAATAGAAATATATTGTTAAGAGCACTCTTAAAAAAGCAGTCTTAAAAACCAGAAAGAATAAAATTAAAAAAATGCAACAAAAAAAAATAAGTTACTAATCTAGGAAAAGCATAAAAACATCTTACAATTTAACAATTGAGGGGCTGGATGCAATGAAGGTATATAGAGACTTTCGAAGTCCCCCGTTTCTGCGGGAGACTCGCTGTACGCGGGGCCAACGAAAGTACCACGTATCCCCTTATTGTATCCAGCCCCTCAATTGTAAGCAACTTATCCGCAAAAAGAAGAAAATTAAAAAAAAATTGCAAACAACTCTAAAAAATTGGTTTAAAACGTTAAATATATTTTATAATTATTTTAAAGAACTAGTTTTAATGTTTTAAACAGTTTCAAAATGTTTTTAAATAAATTAAAACAGCTTCAAACTGGTTCTGAACAGTTTAAAACAATTATAAACAGTTTAAGACGGTTAAGAATAAGTTTAATAAAGATTAAAATATTTACAAACAGTTTAAAACTAGTTTCAAAGAAAACTTAATAAGTTTCGAACATTTTTAAATAAGTCCTATTCAGTTTTAGGTAGTTCTAAACAGTTTTAATCAGTTCAAAACTGCTTAAAAAAGTTTTAAAACAATTTGAAACAGTTTTAAAATAATTGTAACAAGTTTTAAACAAGTTTAAACATTTTAAAACAGTTATAAACATAATTAAACAGGTTTAAACAAATCTAAATAATTCTAAACAGTTTTGAACCAGTTGTAAACGGTTTTAATAAGTTCTAAGCAGTTTAAAACGGTTTAAAACGAGTTTAAAATAAGTTTAGTCAGTTCTTAACAGTCTGAAATGGTTGTAGACAGATTTAAACAGTTTCAAACATTTTAAAAATATTTCAAAAAAGTAATAAACTGTTTTCATCAGTTTGAGAACAGGAAAAACCTTCTCTGAACAGTTTAAAACAATCTCAATCTGTTCTAAATTGTTTTGAACGGATTATAAACGTCTTCAAACCACTTCTAACCTGTTTAAAACAGTTATAGACAGTTTTTAAGACTGTTTAAATAATTTTTAACTGTTTAAACCTAATTTTAAATTGTTTTAAAACAGTTCCTAACCATTTAAAACAGCCTCGAACCAGTTTAAACAGTATTAATCAACGCTTAACAGTTTAAAACTGGTTCTAAACAGTTTAAATCTAATTACAAAAATTCTCAAACCAGTTCTTAACAGTTTTAAATTAGTTATAAACATTTTATTCAGTTCTAAACAATTTAAACCTAATTATAAACAGTAGAAAAACAGTTGTAAGTAGTTTTAAAAAGAAAAAAACATTTTCAAACAGTTTTGTATCAGTTCTAAGCAAGTTTAATCAGTTTTATTGTAAAAAAAATTATGTAATAAATATTTTTTTTACTATAAAAAAAAATTCTTTGAAAAAAAAGCTTAAAATCACTGGGACCTCCCCTTGAAGCTTTTATAGACAGTTTTAAACATTCTTTAAATAATTGGTTAAAATGTTTAAAGTTATAAGGAAGATTTCTTGCAAGATTTAAGGCAAGGTTCCACCAAAAAACGTGTTTTTTCAAACTTATTTTATTGATATTACAAAAAATATTTTTGAATCAAACTTTTTTTCTATACAAAGACACATAAAAACACTAATTGGAATTTTTTTTCAAAATGGTGGCACCGAAAATGGCTGTTCCAAAAAGTCCCTTTTGTTGGTAGGTGACACGATTATTCCGTATGAATAAATATTTCTTATTCCTTGTCTTCATAGACGTCGTTTTCATGAATTTTTGCATTTCTTGCTGCAGTCCTGTGCTCTTTAGACACTTCTGTGGCTTCAAGCTCGGCTTGATGAACACGCTTGTCGTTAATTTACCGCTAAGCACGCTCCGTTCTCCCATCTTGTATACCTACTTATCGGTCGTACGGACCTTGGGGACTAATTCTCTATTATTTCTAAGAGTATTTTCTAGAAATTTATGGGGGAAAAAATTTCGATTCTTTGAAAATTGTTTGGAGGAACCTAGCCTTAAATGGGTGGTTCATGGCTTTCTGTAAGCATTGTGAAATAATTCTTAATCTGTCATAGAATCTTTAATGGAGTTTAGAGTTCCTATTGAGGAGGATTTTCCCCTGTTTTGTGACCATGCCTGCTCTCTCTCTCTCTCTCTCTCTCTCTCTCTCTCTCTCTCTCTCTCTCTCTCTTACTGCAAGATAGAGCTCTAATTGTTGGTAGGAGTTCTCCCTCTCTTTTGGTTCGTCAGCGAAGGCCTGATGTGATGAGTCTTTCCAGACTGTTTCTTCGGTTTCGTAACTGGTTTCTCAATTTGTATATAACGGGTGAACAAATGATACGTATTCTCAATTTCGTAATGAGAATAAACTATTCAGGTTTCGAATTTGAGACCACTATTATTTCTGTTATTTGTTAATGATGTTAAGTTTATTTTTTAATTTGCTGAAATCTTATTATATGCGGATGAGTTGAAAATGTTTTATCTCATACGGAATCTTTATGACTGTTTTTTACTACAAAGCGATTTGAATCGTTTACATAACTGGAGTGTCATGAAGGGAATGTCGCTAAATGCTTGTGTATATCTTTTTCAAGAAAATCAGTTACATTTCGTTATGATTACATAATTTATGACAGTGTTCTTAATCAAGTCTTTGAGGTATGTGACCTTGGCATTACTTTTAATTTTGATCTATCTCTTAACACACATATATCTAATGTAGTTAATAAAGCCGTAAGAACTCTTGGTTTTATAAATCGGAATACATCTAATTTTAAAAATTTGTCAACTTTAAGGGTTCTGTATTTCTCATTTGTTCGATCTATTATGGAATATAGTTCAGTGGTCTAGTGCCCTTATCATAATATTCATACTTTAAGACTTGAGAGAGTACAGAACCGCTTTCTTAGGTTCGTCGCGTTATAACTAAATATCGAATTCGACTCGTTTACTCATGATTATTCTTTATTAAGAGCACAACTGAGAATACCTAAGTTAAAATCAAGATTTTTGTACAATGATTTGTTATTTTTGTTCAAAACTATCAATGGCTTTATCAACTGTTCTCAGGTTTTGTCACTTATCAACTTTTCTGCTCCATAGAGATCACTTCGGCATTTACTTCCATTCTTATTGTTTTTCATAAAACTAACTTCGGAAAAAATTCGATTTTTAATAGACTCTGCATTAAAACGAATTATCATAGCGACATTCTTGACTTCTTTGACAACAGAATCAATTCGATTATTTAAATACTCCGTAATTCTATTTTATTTACATCCAACATTAACATTAACAATTAATTTCATACATGTTCTAATAAAAATGATGCTGCGTTATATAGTGTTAATTTTTATATTTTTGATTTTCTCTCTCGTTATATTTTGTTTATATTTTGATTATATTTTATGTCAATATTTTATTATTATTAACTTTAATGGGTTTTTTACCCATATACATTAAGTAAATAAATAAATTCTTGGTTAAATCTAAAAGTGATATGAATTTTTGTGAAGTGCCGACATACATTTCTAACAATAATTCTTAACGGTTTTAAATTAGTTTTCAACTATTATAAAACAATTCTTGCAAATTTAAAAACTGTTTCAAAGCAGTTAAAACAGTATTAATCAACTCTTAACAGTTTAAAACCAGTTCTAAATAGTTTGAATCTAATTATATAAAGTTTCAAACTATTTTCCAACAGTTTTAAATATTTTATTCAATTCTAAGCAGTTTTAAACTAATTGTAACTAGTTTGAAACTAGTTTTGAACATTTTAAAACTGTTATAAACAGAATTAAACAGTTTTAAGCACTTCTAAATGGTGCTAAACAGTTTTTAAATAGTTTCAATTTGTTCTAAGCTGCTTAAATCGGCTTTAAATGAGTTTAAAATAAGTTTAGTCAGTTTGAAATAGTTATCGACAGTTTTGAAATATTTCGAAAATATTTTAGGAAAGAAATGAACAGTTTAAAACAAATTTCATCTGTTTTAAACTGTTTGGAACTGATTATAAACAGCATTAAACTACTTCTAACTTGCTTATAGCTTTTACAGACAGTTTTAAACATTTTTTAAATAATTCTCTACTGTTTTAACCCAGTTTTAAACTATTATAAACTATTCTTACTAATTTGAAACTGCCTCGAACCAGTTATAAAAGTATTAATCAATTCTCAGGAATATTTGTCTGATTACTGGATGGTTTAAAACCAGTTCTAAATAGTTTGAATCTAACTATATAAAGTTTCAAACCATTTTCTAACAGTTTTAAACATTTTAGTCAATTCTAAGCAGTTTAATACTATCTAGAAACTGTTAAAAACTACTTCTAAGTAGCTTTGAAAAGTTAAATACATTTTCAAACAGTTTCACATCAGCTTTAAGCAAGTTTAATCAATACAAAACAGTTTAAAACAAATTGTAACAAATTTTAAACAAACTTTAAACATTTTAAAACAGTTACAAACAAAATTAAACAGTTTTAAGCAATTGTAAAAGTTGCTAAACTGTTTTATAATAGTTTTAGTTAGTTCTCAGCAGATTAAAACGGTTTTAAACGTGTTAAAAACAAGTTTAGCCAGTTTTAAACAGTTTAAAATAGTTCTGGATAGTTTTAAACAGTTTTAAATATTTTAAAATTATTTTAAGAAAGTAATAAACCGTTTTTAACAGTTCTAGTATAGGGGAAACTGTTGTTCAATAGTTAAAAACAAGTTAAATCTGTTCTAAATTGTTTGGAACTGATTATAAACAGCTTCAAACCACTTCTAACCTGCTTAAAGCTTTTATAGACAGTTTTAAACAAATTTTGAATAATGTTTAACTGTTTTAACCCAGTTTTAAGTATTAAAAAACAATTCTTACCAATTTGAAACTGCTTTAAACCAATTTAAACATTATTAATAAAAAATTAACAGTTTTAAACAGTTTTAATCTATATATACAAAGTTTTAAATTAGTTTCTTTCTGATTAAACAGTTTTTAATCAGTTATAAAAATTCTTTTCAGTTCTAAGCAGTTTAATACTAATTAAAAACTGTTAAAAACTTCTCCTCGTGGTGTCACCTTGTCGTGGTGAGGGGGCTTAGGACCGGCCAGGCGCTTGTCCTTCGGACGCCATCACTAGACGAGCTATTCGGCTCTTCCTAGAACTCATCGGCTCCCGATGTTTGACGAGTTTGGGCATAGGGAAATGAACGGACCCCGTTAATTCGGGTAGCCGCCGTTTTTCGAACCTATACACTAGCTAGCCTGTGCGGATGATGTTAATTCGGATTCCAAATGTGGGCTAATCATTCTCATCAGCTGTGGACGACATTGGTTCTGGAAAGAATAGGACACTCCTGCTTTCTTGGTTTTTCTAAGTTGGTGTAGAGTAGTCTCGATCTAGGGTTGGCGCACGATGGACCGATTGTCTGTCCGATCTGACCAACGACACCTAACCCAATCTAAGGTTCCACACTGTGCCGAGAGATGGATGGCACCAGGGTTACAAAATCCGCCACGAAGCTGCCGGGGATGATGCGAACGTCACCCAACCTACGTGCTCTTCAATTTGGCGTCTGTATAGCGCAGGCGTCGGTTGTTGATGCCGGGGGCCTGGGCGGCGGACGCGCTGTCGTCGCCAGTGACACGTTCGAAGGTGTCGCGAGTGGTGCTAGGATACTGGACGCCCTTCTAGTATACAAATGCCTTACCCACACATCGGAGCTCTATGTGAGTGGACCGTTTTTTCTCCAAAGCTCGTGGGAATCACATGAATGTAATTTGAGACATTGGATATTTGGTTATTGGAAAATTGGCCAATTACAGAAGTGGTTATTGTAAAATTGGAGAAATTGATAAACTGGAAGATTGGCAAATTAGAAAATTGTTTAAACTGGTAAATTAAGAAATTGGAAATTTGGTTATTGGTAAATTGTCAAATTAAACAAATTTGTAAATTGAGAAATTGGAAATTTGGTTATTGGAAAATGGACAAATTAGAAAATTCGTAAAGTAGTTATAGGAAAATTAAAATTTTTTAAATTGGTAAATTGGAAAATTAACAAAATAGAAAAATTCGTAAACTGGTCAATAGAAAAATTGGAGATTTTTTATTAGTAAATTGTCGAATTAAAGAAATTGGTAAAGTATAAAATTGGACAATTTGAAAATAAAAAACGAGAAGACAATATCGAGAAAATATCTAGCGTTTTTCTCGAAACGACATTTTTTAAAATTGCTGACATCATAACTCAACGAGAAATTGACCGATCGACTTCAAATTGAAACTGAGTATTCTTAAATATATTTACTATACAATGACCTACGACCTTTTTGATTAGTTGAAAATCGTCAATTTAGCATTGAAAAAACGACCATTTTTTACTCCAAAACACGATACTTTTTTCAGAACTACGCCATTTTGTTAATTTTTGATATTTTTCAAAAATCGTAGGTCACTGTATAGGAAATACCTTCAACTTTAATAACCTTTTTCGATTTTTTGTTTCAGCTACTCATTCGGCCGGAATCATGTCAGCAGTTGAGGGACTTTTTTGGCACCTCAGAAGACAGCAGATAACTCCGTTATTTTTCAATATTTTTTTTAAAAAAAATCTTAAAATCTAGCTGAAAATATACCTTATTATGTCCAAAAAACTTCAAAACATTCTATCGAGTACTTTCTTTTAAAAAAATCCCGAAAATCGCCTGGTATAGCCCCTTTAATAGTTCTAGGTATTTCTAAAGATTTTTAGTGTTTTAGAACTGATTTTAACAAGGTTCTAACAGTATTAAGTTGTTCTCGACAGTTATAAACATTTTTTAAACAATTCAAAAAATCATTTAAACACCACTCTAGAGACAAAATAAAGATCTATCTTTGATGATTTATTTTGAGAGAATGAAAAAAGGAATTGAAATTCTGTTTAGATGGTTTATAATATATGTATTGAAGAGTGAAAAAAATTATTTAAAATTTTACTACAAAATGACGACGATATTTAAATTCGTATATTCTGTACATCCCTTAAACATTTTCTGCTTATTCATTTTAATAAATATATATTTACTAAATATTCATTATGTTATTATTTTTTGTGTGTATACGAACGTTTTGCAGAGACATACTAAAATTCTTAAAATACCCTCTGTGCAATCAAATTTCGAATTTTCCAACAAAAAATAAAAAAAATAATAGAAATATATTGTGGAAAGCTGTCTTTGTGATAACAATTTTTTAAATAGAGATAGAGTTGTAGCAGCAGTTGGATCTTGAAAAAAAAATTTTAATTTGTGCAAAGTACTTCCTCTCCATAAAATGCTATCTCGTACATAAAAAAAAACCTTCAAAAATGAATGCGCTTGTAGACTAATCGCGTAATATAACTATGAGAAATAATTACTCTCGACGTGCAAAAAAGTCATTTTATACATTTACTCTCTTTAATGAAAAATGCGCCTTTTGTGTGTAAAATATTGTTCAATATTTAACTGAAAATCACATTTAAATTCAGCCCTCGTGTCCTTATAATTCATTCTAATTCAATTTGCTTACAACTCAATTTCAAGTTTTAATTAAATGACATTCTCGTTAAGGTTTTAATTTTAATTTAATTTTGTTTTTTTTTGTGGATTTTAACGTTTTTAAAATGCAGATTTCGTGTGTAAAAATTGATTCCATGATATGAATATTCCAGGTTTTAAAAACTGTATATTTATTTTTTTTTTGTATATTTAGTTTTTAGAAGTTCATTCGGTTTGATTCAGGAATTTTTTCACGGTGAATGAAGTGGTGTAAAAAGCTATAGCTGGCGAAAAAAACTAATGCAATTTATATCCATGTCACATTTTTCACACGTTTGTGGTGATGCATGTTGCTATTAAATACGTAAATGTGTGTGTGCATGTTCGTGCAATTTCTACTCAACTTGATGATGACTAGAATATACATTCCTATTTTAGAGATTCATGATTTTATGGCGCTCAAACAGGAATGATATTTACTGCTCGAAATGAAATTCACGTTTCAGACTTCCTCTATACTACGACTGTAATAAACATTTTTAATAAAATTAAGCTGATGTATAAACAGGATGGTAAAAATAGACCACCGAATGTACGTTTTTCTCAATTAAGTACTCGCTATTCATTTCTGAAAAGACTTACAATAACCACCAATGCAGATAAACTTTTTTTATTATATAATATATGAATAGCCTTCTTTTGATAATTATTTTAATAGCTTTTTTTAAAAATAAATTCAACCGCAATATGAATATTCAAAAATTAAATTAATTTAAAATGTAATTGAATTACATTATAAGGGATTCAAATGAAGATAGATTTATATTAGAATCTATATAAATTTAGCACTGAGAAAATTTACCTTTAACCGAGTTATACAAATAGCTCTGTTAAAAGGAACGTATTTAAAATTACATAAGATATAGTTGAAAGGAAACACACAAAACCTAAAAAGCTCAAAACGTTGCATAATAATACCGTTTTTTCGATTTATTTTACAAATTGAGCTAAAAAATGGCACTATTATGCAACGTTTTGAGCACTTTAGGTTTTGTGTGAATAAATAATACTTGCTGTCACAATCGATTTGAATTTTTATTTTATTTTTACTCAAAAATAAATGAAATTTTTTTTTTTTATAATAATAAAGTTAATATTTTATTAAATGATTCATACGATTCTTCAATTAAAAGACAATTTATTATGCTACCCTTGTATAAAAATAATATTTTGCAACTATTTAATTAGTTCATTGATATTGAGTATATATCAATACGATTCAGAATTGATTAAAGTTTGGATCAATAGCATTTAGAATTACTTGAAGTTTCGATTAATAAAATTTTGGATCGATAAAAGTTTGCATCAATAGTTCGCGCGATCTATTAAAGCTAAAATGAAAAAAATTTTGGATCAATAGAATTTGACATCGATTAAAGTTTGGATCAATAGCATTTGGGACTATAAAAGTCCATAAAGTTTAGAATTGAATAAAGTTTGAAACAATAGCATTCAGGGTGGCTTGAAGTTTGGAGGAATATGTTTTATGATTTATTAACGTTTAGATCAATAGAATTTAGGATATATTAAAATTTATATTAAATAGTATCAAGACTCGGTTGAGATTTAAATCAATAAAAATCGATTGAAGTTTAAATCAATAGAATTTGAGATCGATTAAAGTTAGGATCTATTCAAATTTAAAATAATAGCATTAAGAATCGGTTAAAATTTTGATCAATAGCGTTTAGGATCAATTAAAGTTTGAATCAATAGTATTTAGAATCACTTGAAGTTTGGATCAATAGAATTTGGGAGCAATAAAAGCTTGTATTATTAATTTGCAAGAACTATTAAAGTTACAGTCAACAAAATTAAGGATCGATAAAATTTGGAATCAATTAAAGTTTGGATCAATAGCATTTAGAATCACTTGAAGTTTGGATAAGTAGAATTAGGGTTCGATTGCAATTGAGAACAATATTATTTAAGATCGTTTATAGCAATAGAAGTTAGGATCTTTTAAAATTTAGATAAATAGTATTAAGTATCAGTTAAAAATTTGAATCAATAGCTTTAAGGATCAATTGATTTTTGTATAAATAAAATTTAGGATCGATTAAAGTTTAGATGAATAGTATGTGGAAAGTCTATTGAAGTTTCAATCAATAGAAATTGGCATCGATTAAATTTTGGATCAAGAGCATTTAGAATCACTTAAAGTCTAAATCAATAGAATTTCGGTACGATAAAAATTTGTATCATTAGTTCGCAAGATTTATTAAAGTTACAATCAACAAAATTTAGGATCAATAGAATTTGGGATTGTTTAAAGTTTTGATCAATAGTATTTAGGGTCTATAAAAGTTTCGATCAATAGCATTTGAAATTGTTTGCATCTATAGAATTTGAGATCGATTAAAGTTTGGATCAATAGCTTCTGGGATCATTTAAAGTTTGGAGCAATAGTGTTTAAAATCGATTGAAATTATGTTATAGTGAAATTTAGGTTCTAATTAAAATTTATATCATACACGTTAACAATCGGTTAAAGTTTAGATCAATAGCGTTTAGAACAAATTAAAGTTTGGATCAATTAATTTTTTATTGATTCTTAAATGAATAAAAGTTAGCATCGATGTACATAGAAATTGTTAAATTGAACTTTAAATCAATAAAAAAATATTGATACTTATTAATACAAATTTTAATTACGCATGGATTTTATCGCCAACAAAAGTAAAGATCAAGTTAAACTAAAAATCTTTGATGTCTTCAAAATTTCGTTAAAAGTTTAGATTGTTCTTTAACTTTAGATTAATTGCAACTCGAGTCAATTTAAATTTAAATAAACTGGAATTTTATCACGGATAAATTGAATTTTAAATTGATGAAAATCACGATGAATGAAAATTGGAATTAAAGGAATTTGAATAAATTAAAACAAGAACAATCCAAACTAATTTAACTTTAAACAATTTGATGGATTTCGGTGTCTTGAAATTGAATTCAATAGAAATTGGAATTGATTAAAATTTGCATGAATTAAAATCTGTAAAAAGGAATTATTTTCCACGAATTTTCACTTTAAGTTTAAGAGAAATTTTAATAAGTTTAATTTAGTTATTTTTACGTATAAATTTAAATTTTTTTTTAAAAAATCCTTTTATTTTACTTTAAAATATTTTACTGAAATTTTACTTAAATTTTAAATTAATTTTTACTTTTATTTTCAATTAAAGGCAAATCTTCATTAAAAATCAGTGATGGAAATACAAGAAATAAACTGAAATTTAAATGAAAAAATAAACCGGAAATTGAATTGTTTTTCAAAATAACTAAAATACTACTAAAATTATTGAAAATTAGTTTTTAAGGTTCCCTTAATGTATTTAAAGGAAAATCTTTTTTTTCTAGTTTTTCCTGCACCCGTATCTATGAAATTCAAGATTCTTTTGAAGTGAAAAATGGTACGCGACTTTGATACCTTCTGCACAAGTTCTCAAGGGACTTTTGACTGTCTAAAGTAGAACATATTTGGAACGATGTACTTTTCTTGACTCTGTGCTCTTTTTTTTGACCTGTTTATCGAATATTTGTAAGCGGGATGAGAGACGAAGATTCAGCATCGCATAATCGCAAAAGCGTCTTTTCGAAAGCACATAAAGAAGAGAAAAAGCGCCGACGCCATAGTTCAACGAGCTTTCAAGAATTCAATATGCACATTATATGTTGAGGTGAAACTACCTTTGTTTCGCCACATGAGCATCCCTCACAATTGTGTGTGTGTCTTAACTACTATTGTTAATTCAATTCACAGATAATGACTGGTCTTTTGTCATTTATCTTCCACTACAGAAATTTCCTCGGAAAATATTCAGTTTTAATTGCTTTTGCTTTCTCTCGTCTTTATTATTTTCTTCTTCATTCTCATTATACATTTTTGATCAATATTTTTCAGCATTTTTTATTAATAAAATTGTTTATTATCATGATATTGTTTATTGAATAATAAAAATAATTTATTTAAGTTAAATTAATTAAATAATTATTAACTTGGAAGTGGACCTCGGTAGCTTAGTGAAAAAGCAGTCGACTGTAAACTGACTGATTCTAGGGTTCGAATCCCTGCCGAGTCGACATTTTTTTACAGTTTAAAAATATTTACCTCTGTAAATAATGTAATATCTTGTTTTTTTCTTCAATTTCTAGCTGCTTTTAAAACTTAAAAATGGAAAAAGTGATAAGAAGGGAAGGACTAAATATTGTGACAATTGCTCTCTAAATCTGAATTAGTCTAATTTTGACAAATTTAATTAGCATTTAGGTATTTGAGTAATAAATTTACTACTTATTGAAATTTAACTAATTTAAATATTTGTTATTGCACTGTGGCTCATTCTATTTATTGTAACACAAAACCCATAATTTTTGTTTTTTATTATTTAATAATGATATTTTTACCTTAAATTTATAAATAAATAACTTTTATAGCAGTTTCAGGTAAATATTCTTTAAAAGTGAAACTTTACGAAATTTGGAACTAAATTTCCAAAATACGTACCTAACTTAAAATTTACTTTCAATGTTTATTTCAATTGCAACTTTACGCTCTATTTTAGCAAAAGTTGTTGCATGAAGTCGAGTAAAACATTGATAAATTGTAAATTAAAAGTATATACTTTTTTTAAATTAATCCTGAAACATATAGCTTTCTGAATAGATTCATTAAATTTATAAAAATGAGTCTTAAAATTAAAAATTAGTTTAATTACTTTGACTTCTTGCTGTAAAATTTCTAAGCAAGATACGCAAAATACGGAAAATCTCTCGGCTTACGTATATTTAGAAATAGAAACTAAATATCAAGTTGATACTGCTTCTGCATAGAAAATCAGTGTTTAAACAAATTAATTATATTGATTATTGCATTCATATTAATAATAATTATAATAATTGTACATTGAAGAACCATTTTTTCTATATTTTTAAAACACAATTTTAAATATGCGCGGGATTAATCATAAGAAGTGCGCATGCGCAGAAAAAATGAGTATGAGTGCGCCAGTTACGTGAATGACGTAATTAAAGAAAAAGAATCATGGCAGATTAGCGTGACAAATTTGGCATTGAATGTCAAATTTTAGGTTTTCTTTCTAAAACTCACGTTTTTTTTAAGCAAGCAGGTATTTATATAATCTATTACAGGGTTAAAAATTCAACTTTGCAAGTTATTCTAATCACAGGAGCATTATATATTTTTTATAGTCTTTTTTCCCCTATATGAAGTCAGTGGCGTAACTGGGAGGGCAAGGGCCTTGGGGCAAACATGAAAATGGGGCGCCAATTATATATAATTTTTTTAATAAATATTTTTTTCTTTAAAAATTTTAAATCATATTTCACCTTTTTAAAATGTTCTCAAATTTTAAAATTATGGCAATTTTAATTTCTTTAAATTTCAGTTAATGTGAACCTGCATTGATTAAAAGTTCAATTAATCCACGTTTCAAATATACTAAATTTGAATTTTGAACTATTTTTATAATTTTTTAAAATATTTTTCTGCAATTTTTAAAGCTTTTAATAATCTTTAAATTGTTTCCAAAAAATTTACCTTCCCCAAAGTTTAATTATTTTTCTTTGGTTTTTTCACTCACTTTTTCAATTTTAATTATTTTTTCCTTGACATTAAATTCATATAATGATTTATTCCTATAAATTTTATATTATTCATCGCAAATTTAAATTATTTTTTTTTACTTTACCATTATTTTTGTCATTTTGTAATTATAACCTTCAATTTTAAATCATTTTCATGATTTCTAAATTAATTTTCTAAATTTAAAATATTTCAAATAATTATTTTGTTCAATTTTCATTAATCTCTATTATTTTGCAATTATTTTCTCCATCTTTTAATATTTTTATTATTTTTAAAAATTCATTTCCTAAATTTGCAGTTATTATAACGAATTTAGATTATTGTCATCAATTTTCTATATTTTAAACGATTTTTCCATTATTTTCTTTTGCTTAAAAATAAATATTGCAATTTTTTTTATTTTCTTCAATTTCTAATTATTTTAATTATTTTTGCATTATTTTCAAAATTTTCAATTATTTATCTGAAATTTCAGTTGTTTTCATCAATTTTCCATTATTTCTGCGATTTTTTAATAATTCTCTTTAATTAAACATTTTTAAGTAATTTTGTAATTATTTTATTTCTTAAACACATATTTTATGATTTTTTCAATTAATTCCCTCAAATTTTATTTACTGTTATCAATTTTTTACATTTAAATTATTTTCATCATATGTCAATTTTTTACTGAATCTTAAGTTATTTTTAGAATATTTAAATTACTTTTTTCAATTTTTTATTATTTTCCTCGATTGTTAATTATTATTCACATTTTCTTAGATTTTTAAGTATTTTTATAAATTTTTATTTATTTTCATCAGTTTTCGATTATTTCTGCGATTTTTTAATAATTTTCTTGAATTAAAATTTTTTAAGCAATTTTGTAATTATTTTCTTTTTTCAAACATATATTTTATGATTTTTTCAATTATTTCTCTTAAGTTTTATTAAATGTTTTCAATTTTTCATATTTCAATTGTTTTTATCATATTTCAATTTTTTTTCTTAATCTTAAATTATTTCCAACATATTTTTCTTCGTTTTTTCAATTTTGAATTCTTTTTATTATTTGTCAATTATTTTCCTTGATTGTTAATTTACTTATTTTCTAAAATTATTTTCTAAGATTTTTAAATATTTTCTAAAATTTCAATTATTTTCTAAGGTTTTTAATTAGGTTCATTTGTTTTCATAATTTCAAATTTTTTTTATTAATTTTCCTAATTTTTAAGTATCTTTAGCTTTCTTCAATTCTTTTCTTCATTTTTTAGCGATTCTCATTTTTTCAATTGATTTCTCAGATCTTCATGTATTTTCCTCAAATTTCAATAACTTTTTCTTTATTTCAAAATAATTCTGTAATTTTTTCAATTATCTCACTTAAATGTCATTTATTTTTTACAACTTATCATTGTTTGTATTATCATTATTATCATTGTTTCAATTATTTTCTTCAAAGTTCAAAATTTAAAAACATTTTTCAATTATTTTCCAAAATTTATTTCCTTTAATTTTCAATTCTTTACATTTGTTTTATATTATAATTTCCAAGATTTTAAATTATTTATCTGATATTTCAATTATTTCATTCCATTTTCAATTAATTATAATATTTTTTATATTATTTTCTTCAATTTTCAATTATTTTCGTTCTTTTTTATAACTTTCAAGAAATTTTTACTTATTTCTCTTTAGTTAAAAGTTATTCTCTTCAATTTTGAATTATATTTATCTTTTTTCATTTACTTTCTCTAATTTTTAATCTTTTTTCTTTTATTTCAATGAACTCCTGAAAGTTTGAAGTATTTTTCTAAAAATTTATTTTAATTTACCTTTTTAAAATATTTTATGTAAGTTTTTCAATTATTTTCCCAAATTTAACAAGGATATCATTCTGCTTTACAGCTTACGTTCTTAAACTGCAATTTAACCGATTTTAGAAAACAAATAAACGAAACTTTTTACTTTTATCCGCATTTTTATACAGTATTTTTGTTTTACTAACTCACCCGAAATTTATCGAAAATGTCGAATCTCAATCAGGATATTTTAAAAATTATTTTTTGCTGTGTATTATCTTACATAGATTCGTTAATTAATTATATTATTTAATTCTCAGAGGTTTTTATTTTAACGTGTGATGGTTTATATTTTCCAAAAATATCATTAAATAATTTTTTTTAACTCTATAGTATTTTGTTCAGTTCTCCCTTAGTCAAAATTGACTAATTCATATTTATAAAGTGGATATCAAAGATTGGGAAAAGGATATTATATGAAGAGTGGTTACAAAGTGATTTGATTAATATTTAGAACTTAGTTTGTTTTAATCAGCTTTTTAAAGTACTTTTTAAATGTGCATTAAGCTTGGAAAGTGCGAGATTCACGAAATCCTCTTTTATTGATTTTTAGTTCAATTAAGTTTCTCAGAACAGACACTGAAATCAGATTGTATAGAACTGAATAACTGTATATTTGTTCTATAATCGACAGATCTCGTATCTATCTCAACTTTGGACTATTCTCAAAAGTCAAATAAATCCAGGAATTAATTGTTGATCTATCAAAGTCAACTATCCATTCAAGCGTAAAATTCGATAAATTAATATTGTATTCAATCAGGAAAGAAACTATTGTTTCTTAAACAAACATTAATCAAAACTAAAATAACGATAATTTTTTTAATTAACCTTCAAATTATACTAATGAAAAAAACTATTTTTAGATAAATAAAGGATAAATGTAATTTTGGATTTAAATTTAATTTAGTTTTTTTATCTATTACTTAAATTCTTATTAACAGAATATTGAGAATGTTTACTGTATTCATTTTACCTGTTTTTCTCATTAAAAAAATGTATGACTATTTAATTTGTAACTCTCTGATGCAGTTAAGTTGTGATGACCTGGTTTTTTTTTAATATTGTTCTAAGCTGGGAATAAGCAGAGTGAATTAAGATTTACTGCATATGAACTAGTTTTTTTCAATTCTTTAAACAAGAGAGGAGCGTCTCAAAATCTGCAGTGAGTGCATCGTAGATTTAGATAACGATGGAAACAAGATACACAATTTTATATGCGTATTACCAGGAATGAAATTTGAGAACAGAAGGAAATGATATCTATTTCAGAAAATTGAAATCTGCAAGATAACACATTTTATTTTTCCCAGTAAAATAACCTAAGATCAAATCATCAAACTCACCTTTAAAATCTACAAAACCACCTGTTACACTGAAAAAAAAATTATTTGAGTCAATTAATTCAAATTATTTTAAAAATATTTACTTGGTTCAAATATTTTGTATTTAGATCTAAAAAATATATATTTGATTTAAATAACTTAAATTATTTGAATGACACTTATTTGAATCAAATAAATCGTAATTGAATCAAAAAAATAATTAATTGAATCTAATAAATGAAATTATTCAACATAAATAATAATTTATTTAAAACAATTGATTTATTTATTTCCCTCAAATCTTTGGTTTTTTGATATAAATAAAAATTATTTCACACAATAACTTCATTTTATGAATTCAAGTAAACTAAATTATTTGAAACGAATAATGATTTATTTAATGCTAATACATTATTTTATAAAAACAAATCAAAAATACTTTGATCAAATAAATATTTAATAGAAACTATAATAGTGAGTTATTTGTAACCATTAATTTATTTATTTCAGCCAAATATTTTTTTGTTTAATATAAAAACAAATTATTTAAGATAATAACTTCATTTTATGGATTCAAGTAACTTTAATTATTTAATGCGAATAATGATTTATTTAATACTAATACTTTATTTTATGAAAACAAATAAAAAATACTTCGATCAAATAAATATTTAATTGAAACTATAATAGTGAATTATTTGTAACCATTAATTTATTTATTTCAGCCGAATATTTGTTTGTTTAATACAAATAAAAATTATTTAATACAATAACTTCATTTTATGGATTCAAGTAAACTTAATTATTTAATGCGAATAATGATTTATTTAATACTAATACTTTATTTTATGAAAACAAATAAAAAATATTTCGATCAAATAAATATTTAATTGAAACTATAATAGTGAGTTATTTGTAACCATTAATTTATTTATTTCAGCCTAATATTTTTTTGTTCAATACAAATAAAAATTATTTAATACAATAAATTCATTTTATGGATTCGAGTAAATTAAATTACTTAATGAATTAAATTGTTATTGTTCAATTTTGATTTAAATATTTAATATTCTGTTAAAGTATTTTTTATTAAATTAGTTATTTCTCATCTTTTATTGATTTCGGTCACATTAATATTAGAAAGAATTGTTTAATTTGTAAATAATAGTATTTAATGGTTTCTTCATAAATTACTATTTATAAAAAGTTTAATATGGTACTTGCGTGTACTAGTGCTTAAGCGTTTGATTTGCGTGCGTAGCGTTGAGGGTTCGAATCCTCTGTAGGTGCGATTTTTAATTATAAGTATATAATTGTTTATATGTGCGAAATATGTTGTGTAAAAATTGTAAAAACCTTTATAAACAATGAATTCATTCGTTTAAAGGAATAAATAACACAAATACTAGAATAATACCTTAAAAAAATAGAAAACCAGTTACAAATAAAGTAGAACTCAAGTATGAATAATAATTTAGAATTAATTTTATGATTTTAAAATTATTTTTAAATATTTTATTAGTTTCCTAACATTCTGGCACTCGAGAATTTTGAATTAAATAAGAAGTTTACTTGAATTAGATGATTTCTAATTAGTTACAAATAATTTATTTACTTAATGCAATTAGACATTTACTTGAGATAAGTAATTCTTGATTTAAGTCAAATTTAAATTTATTTGAATCTAATATAATAATTTTTTCACTTGATGCAAATAGATTTCATATTTGGGCTTAATAAAAAAATATTTGACAGAATTAAAGGGATTTTAGTCAGAATTAAAACAATTATTCGTGATAAATAATTAAATACTTGATACAAAAAAATGTTTAGTTCTTTCAAGAAAAACATTCTTTCCATGCAAATAAATATTTATTTGAATTAAATAACATGAATTATTGAATTAAGTAATTTTCATACTTGATTTAAACCACTATTTATTAGTTTTAAGTATTCCATTTATTTGGTTAAAGTAATTTTTATTTGACGCAAATTACTGTTTATTTTATGCGATAAAATAAAATACTTAGGACCAGTAAATATTTATTTGAGTCAAATGTATATTTAATGGATAATAGACAAGTAAATGATTTACTTGGATCAAATAATTTTTATTTGATTCAAATAATTTTTTTTTCAGTGGAATGTAATTTAAAGTCAATTTATAAATTATTCAACACTAAATAATAAGACACGCGATTAGTATGTTTAGTACTGCTTTTGAGAATCAATAAAAACTGATTTTAATATACTGTTTAAAATTTGTAATAGATAATCTACACTATTTCTTTTTTGTTGTATTTTTAAAAATAATACATGTTTTAACTATTTTTTCCATTGCCTTTTAAAATAATTCTTAGTTATTTTAAGCTAAAAATATTATTACACTGGTTTGATATTTTTAACGAACTTTGTCGAAATTTACGCAAAAAATGCTTGCAGTATAGAAATAAGTGAAAGAGCGAAGAATTACAATTTGAAATTGAAAGAGTGAAACGACGAGAATATTCAAATAGTAAGTCAGCTTTGTTTGAAGAAGGTTTTAACAACGTTATTACTATCCTGATTCAACAGTTTCTGGCGAATCTGAAACTAATATTGAAACTGCAACTTCAACTTTACACGAACCCTTGTGGAAAAATGTTCTGTCAAGATTTCAGTTCAGAAGTGGATTCGATTTGGCTACATTTGGTCCAGCTCCGACGCAAATTATGCTGGTCGAGACAAAAAAAGCGTTTGAAAGTCGCAAATTATCTGATCTGGATTAATATTAAAACATTATAAAATACACAATATTACAAGGTGATGTCTATCGATTAAGAATATTGGTTAAATATTAGGTGATTTGAATAAAATATTAAGATTAATTTTAAACTAGCCTTAAGAAGAAACAAATTATTGAAACATTTCAAAAGATCCGAAATACTATGAAAAAAACGAAGGAATAAAGGAATTATAGAAAAGGTAAAAAATATGGAATAGATAAATAAAAAGTTAGAATTTCTCTTTCTTGATTCTTGTAGATAATGTCTTCCTCTTTAAAAATGCATTGGAATTTTTGAAAATTTTAAAAATTAACAAAATGGCGTCGTATTTTCTGAAAATAAACAAAGTCATCAATTATCTCAAAAACACCACCTTCGATTTTATTCAAAAATTTATTTAATTTTATTTATTTATTTATTTATTTAATTTTTATTTATTTATTTATTTATATTTATATTACTAATATAAAAAAAAATTCGTATAAGTTTGAAGTGGGCTAAACCATTTTTAAAGCCAGGAGAATTTTTTTTCAAAAAGTTAAAAAAGTTTTTTCATCATACTAAGTTTTATTTAGAAAGAACGTTCAGAAATAATTTTCTTTGATTTAAACAAATTTTTCTAAATTAAAAAAAAACTTCTTTATACTAGTAAATTTCATTTTAACTTCAAGAAGACCATTTTTTTGTACTAAGATAATTTTCTTCCATTTAAAAAATTGTTTGATACGATATAAACCCTTTAAAGTAAAGTATCTTTATTATTTGAATACATTTTTTCGTTGACTATATTTTTTATATATAAATATATACGACTATTAAATATATATTATAAATGTTATATTATTATCTTTTTATTCAAATACATTCTTTTCTTTACTTTGAAGGGTTTATTTCGTTTAAAAAATTTTTTTTAAATGGAAGAAAATTTTCTTGGTACAAAAAAATGGTCTTTTTGAAGTTAAAATGAAATTTACTAGTATAAAGAAATGTTTTTTAATTTAGAAAAATTTGTTTAAATCAAAGAAAATTATTTCTATGCGTTCTTTCTAAATAAAACTTAGTATGATAAAAAAAGTTTTTTATTTTTTGAAAATATATATATACAATATATTTTTAAGCAAATGTCCAGATGTATGTGTGTGTATGTATGTGCGTATTAATTTTTTTTCATCGAAAAAAATGGTTTGTTGACAAAATTTTTTTCCATACTAAAAATGCAAATTAATGAATACAAAAATCATATTCCTTGTTTTCAAAAAGAATTATATAAAATGTATATAAAATAAATATATAAAATTTATAATTCACGAAAAAAACCCACAATAATCCATTATTTTTCAATTTTTTTGGCATTTAAAATTTGTCTTTCTTCCATAACTTCTTTAATTTTTATTTTTTAACCATAGTTTATTCGGTGAAAATATTCTAGATTAAAAAACGAACTGATTGGTCAACATAAAATATATATTTCCCCGGAAATTGACAGAATTAATGACTATTTTTTATTTTTAACAAAATTAAATTATTTTTTATATAAGCTTAAACTGCTGATCGACTCTATGATGGAGTAAATTTGTTTGCTTTACATGGAAGCAAAGTTTTCATGAAATAAACACAATTTTCACCTAACAGTTTGTAAATAGTTTATTTAAAATCTTATCGGTTTTGTTTTAACTCGTATCGATTTTTATTTTCATTTATTTTGAAAAATTCTTGCTAACACATATCAGAAAATGTTTTATTGAAAAAAAAAATCCTACTATATGTTCCAGTACTCAAATCTTCGATACATATTGTATAATATACGCAGTGAAGATTTAAATATATATAAAAGGAAAAATTCCAGAGATTGTAGATTCGTTTTTATTTGAATGCCTTTCAAGAAAAATCCTTTGTGGTAAAGGTTTGAGACAGTTCCAGAATTCTCGATATGGACAGTATCTATCTATACGGCTTTCAAAAGGAATGAATGTCTAATATCGTGGAAACTCTGGTTCAACCGAATCGAGCGTGTACGTCTCCCTGGACAATATTCTCAACATTGCGTGTATTGGGAATTTACTGACTGAAATGTCAAGTTGCAACTGCCACCCCACAATTTCATGACGAAGAGAAATTAATCCCAGAAATAAAAATTATTTGTATTTAAAATAAAAAAAAACTCCAAAATAAAATCAATTCTATCGGAATTTAAAAATATCACATTTTCAACAATATTGTTGTGTTTGAATAATAAAGACATATTGAAAAATAACGACACTTTCGGACAGTCTTTAAATTTTAATTTATTATAAAGTCCAACGTTTCAAGAACTAACCGTTCCCATTATCAAGGACTGAAATACACATATAATTATTAAAACCAATTTGAACAAAAAAAAAATTATAAATAAGATAATATAAATTTTTAATCACTCTCACTCGTCATCAAAAACACAATATAAAACACACATGAATGACAGACATAAAGAAAAAAGAAGAAAGAAAGTATTTTCTTTCAGTCAAAAAATAAAATGCATAATAAAAACACTATGCTTTCTTTGGATGAATTTACAAATAGTATAAAATTTTTAATGAATAACACTTTTTTTAAATTAGATGGCAAATTTTATAGACAGATTTTTGGAACTCTGATGGGTTCTCCGATTTCTCCTATAATTTCAGACATGGTTATGGAGGATTGGGAAATCAAATGTCTTGAAAAACTAAAATTTAATATTCCATTTTACCGTAGGTATGTCGATGACACAATTCTTTTTATTCCTAAAAATAAAATTGAAGAAACTTTGTCTGTTTTTAACTCTTATCATCCTAGACTTCAATTTACTTATGAAACGGAAAATGAAAATAGCATACATTTTCTGAATCTAAAAATTATAAAAGATAAAGATGGTTTTTTAAAGACAAATTGGTTTAGAAAAGAAACCTTCTCAGGAAGATTTTTGAATTTTCTGTCCAACCATCCTATACAACATAAGATTTCGATTATTAAAAACCTTGTTGATACAGCATTACTTCTTTCAGATAAATCTTTCCATGAGGAAAATCTAAAAATCATAAAAAAAATTTTATTTTTAAACAATTATCCGGAAGAACTTGTTAATAAAGAAATTATTAAATAAAGAAATGTGATTGACAATAAAGACAACTTTGAAACAAAATCTATAAATAACAATAATGAAAAACCCGAAAAATTTATCACTATTCCATATTACGGGAAGGTTTCTCAGACAATTAAAATAATGCTCTCTAAACATAACATAAAAACTATTTTTAAAGTAAATTCTAAATTTAACAGATTTATAAAACTTGGTAAAGATCCTAGTAATATTTTAGAGAAAACAGGAGTAGTTTACAAAATAACCTGTATATGTGGAAAATGTTATGTTGGAGAAACAGGTAGACCTCTAGGAGTAAGAAGAAGAGAACATATATTGAACAAAAACCTAAAAAATGAAAAATACCATAATGTTATAACATGTCATCAAAACCAAAATGACCGTGACGTTAATTCACATCAGATTTTCTGGGATAAAATAAAAGTTTTACATAATGAGACTAATTCCCAAAAAAGAAAAATTGCTGAAATGGTTTTTATTAAAATAGAAGAAGAAAGTAGTATTACTAAAAAAACTGATTTGCAATTTTTTAGCCCTTCGTTTGAGCCAGTATCATTTTGACACATGACTTAATTTTAGATTGTTATATTGTACAGAATGGAAATGTTATTTTGTACAACTGCTAAATGATATTTTGTACAATTTTGAAAAATGAATTTGTTATTTTGTACAATTCTTTAAAAAAGCTAAAATATTGTACTTCCAATGTTTCATTGCTTTTTTAAAAAATTGTACAAAATAACAAATTCATTTTTCAAAACTGTACAAAATAACATTTAGCAGTTGTACAAAATAACATTTCCATTCTGTACAATATAACAATCTAAAATTAAGTCATGTGTCAAAATGATACTGGCTCCTTCGTTTAATTCTATTTTACAAATTTTAAAATAACAATTTTATCTCAATGTCTTAAAATTCTAATTATTAATGTTATTTCTAATTATAATCATTTAATGTCTTTCGTCAATATGAAAATCTATTTATTTACAATCTGTTAGTAGTCTCTGTTCACTCGTACGAATAAGTTCGATGTGAAAATGATTGTCACGTCGTTTGGAAAAATTATTAATGATATTAATTTTACTTTTTGACTGAAAGAAAATACTTTCTTTCATCTTCTTTCTTTATGTCTGTCATTCATGTGTGTTTTATATACAGTGATTAAAAATGTATATTACCTTATTTATAATTTTTTTTTTCAAATTTGTTTTAATAATTATATGCGTATTTCGGTCCTTGATAATGGGAACGGTTCGTTCTTCAAAACGTTGGACTTTATAATAAATTAAAATTTAAAGACTGTCCGAAAGTGTCGTTATTTTTCAATATTTAATAATCTCGGACGTAAAATACAAGAATAATAATAAAGACTAATTACAATAAAATTTACTTTTAAAAATTAAAGTAATTTTATACAAAATTGAAGAAGAAATTTAAGAAAATTAAATTTCTTGAAATATATTTTATATTAGAAAAAAAATCACTCGCTAAATAGCGAGCCAAATTGTTTTATTTCTTGAAATAATGTTTATTTTATATTCAATTATTTCAGGCATAAAATGTGGTAAAATGTAAAAAAAACTAAAATTCTGTAATGTTAAGCTAAAAACAATTGTAATTAACAATTAAAAATTTCATGAAACTATTATCGAATATTTGTATGTTGATTATTTATTAAAATTGCAATAAAAGACTACAAGAAATATACGACAAGTTGAATTTTTTCATTTATTTACATATAATATAATATGTAATAATGTTTGCCCTAGGTCAAACAGGAAAATGGGGCCCCAATTATATATGATTTTTTAAAAAGATTTTTTTTTCTTTTAAAATTTTAAACCACATTTTACTTTTTTAAACTGTTCTCAAATTTTAAAATTATGGCAATTTTAATTTCATCAAATTTCAGTTAATGTGAACCTGCATTGATTAAAAGTTCAATTAATCCAAGTTTCAAATATACCAGATTTGAATTTTGAACTATTTTTATCATTTTTTTAAATATTTGCTGCAATTTTTAATTCTTTTAATGATCTTTAAATTATTTCCCAAAATCTTAAATTTACCTTCCTTAAGTTTTAATTATTTTTTTTAGTTTTCAGTCACTTTTTCAATTTTAATTCTTTTTTCCTTGACATTCAATCAATATAATTATTTATTCTTATAAATTTTATATTATTCATCGCAAATTTAATTTCTTTTTTTTTACTTTACCATTATTTTTGTCATTTTGCAAATATAACCTTCAATTATTAATCATTTTCATGATTTCTAAATTAATTTTCGAATTTTCAAATATTTCAAATAATTATTTTGTTCAATTTTCATTTATCTTTATTATTTTGTAATTGTTTTCTCCATCTTTTAATATTTTAATTATTTTTTAAAATTAATTCCCTAAATTTTCTGTTATTATCACTAATTTAGATTATTGTCATCAATTTTCCATATTTTAAACAATTTTTCCATTATTTTCTTTTGACTAAAAATAAATATTGCAATTTTCTTATTATTTTCTTCAATTTATAATTATTTTTGTATTATTTTGATAAATTTCAATTATTTATTTGAAATTTTAAATTATTTCATAAATTTTCCATTATTTATGCGATTTTTTTAATAATTGTCTTTAATTAAATATTTTTGTAATTATTTTATTTCTTAAACACATTTTTATGATTCTTTCAATTATTTGCTTCAAATTTTATTTACTGTTATCAATTTTTCACATTTAAATTATTTTCATCATATTTCAATTTTTTTCTGAATCTTAAGTTATTTTCAGAATATTTCAATTACTTTTTTCAATTTTTTATTATTTTCCTCGATTTTTTTGTATCGCATATCAATTATTTTCTTTAAATTTCAAAACTGAAAAACATTTTTCAATTATTTTCCAAAATTTATATCCTTCAATTTTTAATTGTCTACATTTGTTTTATTTTGTAATTTCCAACATTTTAAATTATTTATCTGATATTTCAATTATTTTCTTCAATTTTCAATTACTTTCGTTCTTTTTCTCGTTCTTTTTTATAATTTCCAAAAAGTTTTTACTTATTTCTCTTTATTTAAAACTTGTTCTCTTCAGTTTTAAATTATATATACCTTTTTTCATTTATTTTCTCTAATTTTTAAATTTTTTCTTTTATTTCAATGAACTTCTGAAAGTTTTAAGTATTTTTCTGAAAATTTCTTTAACTTTCTTTTTTTTTAATTTTTTATGTAAGTTGTTCAATTATTTTCTCAAATTTTAACCATTTTTTTTCAATTTTAATTTATTGATCTGAATTTTGAATCCTTTTTTTTTTAATTTTCAATTAGTTTCTCGAATTTATCATTATTCAATTTTTTTTCAATTTACTTTAACAAGTATTCTTTTCAAATTTAAATTATTCTCTTTAATTCTCTTCTGTTTAAAAAACACTTCTATGATTGATTAAATTAGTTTTCCCAATTTTTAATTGATTTTATAATTTTTTTAATTTAATTTGCAAAATTTGCTATTATTTTAATTATTTAAATTATTTTTTGCAATTCTTTTTAATTCTAAAATATTATCAATTTTGTCGTAAATAAATATTTATTTTATGTATGTTAATTGATTTTTAAATATTATATTTAAAATATTTATAATTGTTGATTACACAAGATGTAGAATTCATAAATTACTACAATTAGTAAGGTTTTTGGAATTTTTTTTTAAAAAAGGGTCTATTAGGGTTGACTAAGGGCCCCCTAAGCTCAAGGGACCCGGGGAATTGCTCTACTTTGACCCTTAATAGTTACGCCACTGCTAAATACAATAAAATTTATTTTTAAAAATGATAGTAATTTTATTCAAAATTTGAAGGAGAAATTTAAATTTCTTGGAATATATTTTATGCTAGAAAAAAGGACTCGCTAAAGTGCAAGCTAAATTGTTTTATTTCTTAACATAATGTTTCATCAATGATTATTTTATAGTAAATTATTTCAGGCATAATATTTGGTAAAATATTAAAAAAAAACTAGAATTCTGTAGTATTAAATTAAAAACAATTACAATAACAACAAAAAATTGTTTAAACAATTAAAAATACCATGAAACCATTATTGAATATTTGTATGATAATTATTTATTAAAATTGCAATAAAAGACTACAAGAAATATACCACAAGATGAGTTTTTTAATTTTCTTCTTCCTATGTATTAATTAATTAAGGTGTTGTTTAATTAACTCTCTAAATCTGAATTAGTAGTTTTCTACTATGAATAAGTCAAATTCATGGCTCATTTTTCTCTAATTCATATAGTAGAAAACTACTAATTGAAATAGTGAAACTTTACTTTTTAAAAAAGTAGATTTTTTTACTAATTTAATTAGTAGTTTTCTACTACAAAATTAGTAGTTTTCTACTACTAAGAATTAGTAAAATTCTTACTATTTTAATAGTAGCTCACTTTTCGCTAATTCATTAGTAGAAAACCACTAATTCAGATTTAGAGAGAATAAAAATGTAATTATATAAGCTTTTGTATATCACGTATACTCTTAAATGATTCTAATACGATTTCTGAAACATTCTAGTAATTTTGAATATCTTAAAACTTCGTTTTTTGCAAAACTTTAATTTTCCCATACTTTGTTATTAAAAAATAAATATAATTAAAGAAAAAATTTAAATTTGAGCTCGAGGAATTTTTCAACAGAGGTTTTATATAAAGGAAGGAAAAGAGATAATTGAAAATTAAAATGACTTTTTTTTAAATATCGTTGACACTGTTCTTTTAAATTCCATTAAATAAATAATAACCAGAAATGAGTGGAAAGATTGTAAACAAACAAAAATGGGATCTTTTTTTTTCTTTTTTAAAGAAAAGCTATCAATCTTGTTGAGAAAGAGCTTTTTTAGGTTTTCTCGATAAATGAGGACTACAGATTTACGGTCACCGGAAAAGTGGCAAAGGAAAGGTAACATATGATGTAAAAAAGAAGAAATGGGTCGCGTTCTAAAAGTATTTGTCAAGAAAAACCGAACTTTTCGAGTTATAACTTTTCGACATAGACCTGTTGGTTCTAGTTTTACTTCATAGAACACAAAACTTTTTAAATTAATCTTGCAATTGTTTCTTGCAACCATAATCTGCAGAATTAAAAAAAAAACTTTATAATATTTTTCATTCTAGAGTTTCATTGAAATTAATTTTAGGAAAATTATGTACTTTATATTAATAAATAGATAATTTTATAATTATTATTTTTTTAGAAACCCGTTTAATAACTTTCTTTAACGCGTTAAAAGTTTGAAAATTATCACAGAAAAAACTGTCTGCGATTTTTGCTGCATGTGATTTTCAGGTGAATGAAATTCTTAAGATTAACTCTAGATCATTGTTAAATGTCTCTTTATTTTGATGTTAAATTTACACATATGGTTGACTTTCTGCTGCAATGAAATTTTCACCCAAATCATATATTAAATTAACAAAATTTTTTTTCAGTGATATATAGAATGATGAAGATGAATGGATTTTAAAAATCGAAGTCGACCCATTATTCACGAATCAATCATATTTTTGATATGTGAACTTATTCAAAGCCAAAAAGCTTTTAGAACAAGCCAATGTCGAATATAAAAGTATGAATGGAGGCAGTTGAAAAGTAATAAAAATACTTCAACAGTTTTGCATTGAATAAAACAACTCTTCGATATCGGTATATATGTACTGAATATATTCAAATGTATATAAAAAGATGCGTTTGATTCTTGAGATTGTTTCTTGATACCATAAATCATAAATTTATGAAGCAAATAATAAACGACTGGCAAAAAGTGAATGGGATCAAAAATGCCTTTCTCATGTTCTTTTCACAAGCCTAGCAACCCTTTAATTAATATTGTTTTTTTAACGCATCTCTCGAATTTCAGTTCAATTAATTATTCCTGAAAAGAATAATCTCAGCAAAAATTACCTCAGAGAAATATTTTCTCGACTTTTCATACTTTTGTTGATTTAATATTAAATTAAATTTTTTTTAATAAGTTTTATTGAGCACTAAATTGAACTAAGCTCGGTCTTGAAAAAGGAGAGTATAAAAGGCATTTCTGACGAATTACGCCATTCCTTTTGAATATTTCAGTGGTATACTGCAAAAAGAATATTTCAAAAGAACTAAATAAAAATTTAATAAAACTCTCTGGCAAAAAAAAACTGGGATCAAATTCTGATTAATGAACTTTTAAGATTTTAAGATTGTATTTCAAAATATGAAATAATAATGATAGGAATAACCATAAGAATTTTAACTGCAGTAAAAAAATTACTCTGAAATGCTAATACAACATAATGGTCGAAACCAAATCAAATCATACAATTTTTTCAGAAGAGAAGCAATATATTTCGAGATACGCATATCGTGATAACGAAGGTAGAAACGTCCTCTAATTAATTAAAGAGACCCTTTTAATTGAAGCAATCAGTTCATCGATCGGGTCTAGATTTAGAACTAAAATTTGAAATTTCGTCTCTTTTTTAATTTGATTTAATTAAAGCAAATATAGTATAAAGCTTCAAAACACATTTCATATTTTGTTAATTTGCAAATTGATTTTCAAATATAAATGTACGTTAATGAGTATTAAATAAATTTATGACAATCAGCCAATAAACTAAAGTATACATCGTTTTTCTAATGTAAATAATTTTTTGATTGCAAATAATTTTATAGGTGATTTCACGAATATATTTAAATATTAATAAACTCTAAATTAATCCGAAAATAATATTCGAATATTTTTAAAATATTTTTCAAATATTTGCACTCAACATTGCTAAACTTGGAAAATAATAATTGTCAGTATTTAATAAAAAACAGAACCAGGGGAAGAAAATAATTAAAAACGAAAAAGTTTCATTTGAAAAAATTAAAGGAAACAATTGAAAGTTGCAGAAATTTAATTTAAAATTTAGAGCAAAAATTAAAAATAATGAAAATAATTAGAAATTGAAGAAAAAATTTGAAAAATGATAAAAATAGATGAAAATTGAAGAAAATAATTTAAATCATAGAAAAGAATTGTTAAAAATTGAAGACATTTTTAAGTAATTTAATATTTATTATTTTCAAAGCGTGGATTAATTAAATTTCAAATTAATTAAAGTTCGAATAATTATAATATATAATTGTAATTATAGTTTTGTTGTCTCAAATATATTCTGTAATTCTTTCAATTCTTTTTTACACATTTTTATTATTTTATTCAATTAACAATTATTTCTATCAATTATTTTTTGATTAATTTTCTAATTTTTTTTATTATTTATCTCAAATTCTAGCTATTTTTTTAATTCACAATTATTTTCGTCATTCTGCATTTTTTTTGTTTTATTACAAATATATGTTGTAGTTTTTTCAATTATTTTTAACAAACTAAAATTATTGTCTTCAATTTTTAATTATTTGCATTATTCTTCAATTAATTTCCTAGATTTTAAAAATATTTTTCTCAAATTTTAATAATTTTCTTCAATTTCTAATTATTTTCAAACTTTATTCCTGAATTAAATTCCTAAATTTTCAATTATTTATCTCATTTTTCAATTATTTTGTTTTTTCAATTTTAATTTTGTTTGATCTTTTTGCACTTATTTTCTCCACCTTTTAATTAGATATATTTATTATTTATTAATTAATTTCCTAAATCTTTATTTATTATCTCAAATCTAAGTTAATGTATCAACAATTCAATGTTTTAATCATTTTTTAAATACTTTTTGTCATTTTCAATTATTTTTTAATTCATTTTCTATTTTTTTTTATTATTTATCTTTAATTCCAGGTATTTTTTAAATTTACAATTATTTTTATCATTCTGCAATAATTTTCTTTTATTACAAATTTTTGTTGTAAATTTCTCAATTATTTTTTATAAATTAAAATTATTTCTTTAATCTTTCTTATTTTTATTACTTTGAAAATATTCTCTCAAATATTTTATTATTTTCCTTATTCTTGAATTAATTCCCTAGATATTAAAATATTATATGCAAATTTTAATCATTTTCATCAATTTTTCATTATTATTGTTTTAATTTTTCAATTAATTTCCTAAATTTTTATTTATTATCTCAAATCTAAGTTATTGCATCCACTTTTTAATGTTTTAATCATTCTTCAATTATTTTTCTGAAAATATCAATTACTTCTTCAAATTTTAATTATTTTTTACATTTGCAATAATTTTTGATAATTTTTATATTATTTAGAATATTTGTTGATGAATTCCGAAAATTTCAATTATTTATCTCAAATCCCCATTATTTTCTTCAATAAATTTTCGATCATTTCTATAATGTTGTAATTATTTTTCTAAATTTAAAATTCTTGAAATCATTTTGAAATAAGGTAGTTTCTTTTCTTTCACAAATATTTTGTATTTTTTAAAATCATTTTTCTAAAATTGCAATTAATATTTATACACAAATTCCAACTATTTTTAAAAAGTTTCTTCAATAATTCTCATAATTTTTAAAATTCCTCCGTGAATTTTAAATTCAAAATTTTCGCAAGTTTCAATTATTTTCTTTAATTTTTTTCAAATAAAGCATTTTTAGTTTAAATTATTTCATTCAATTTCCAATTAGTTTCATTATTTATTAATTAACTTTCAATTTCTTTTGTCATCTTTTAATTACTTTTACAAAATATGATTTTTGTTTTCTTAATTGCAATTTTATTCTTCAAATTACAATTAATTTCATCAGTATCAAATTTTTAATGTCAAATAATAGAAGGAAATAACTCATTAAATTTGTTAATTTAATTATCAGTTTCACAATTTTCATCGTTTTCCATAATTATTTTTCCAATAATTTTCAATATTAGAAAACTTGTTTCATCTTCCATTAGTTTTTATTAAATTTTTGTTTATTGTTTTTATATTTTAGTTCTATTTTTTAAATACTTATTTCAATGCTTTTTTCGATTTTCAATCACTTTGGTTTAAATCAAAGAAATTATAAAAACCGTAATTTTCTGAATTTTTTTCTTATCCTTTTTGTCTTGTTTATCTCAAATATATCCTGTAATTATTACAATTATTTTTTTACAAATTTTTATTAAATTCTTTAATTTTAAATTATTTCTATCATTTTTTAAATAGTTTTTGTCATTTTCAATTATTTTTTGATATTTTCTCTAATTTTTTTTATTATTTATCTCAAATTCTAGTTATTTTTTTCAATTCACAATTATTTTTAACTTTCTGCAATAATTTTCTTTTATTACAAATATATTTAGTATTTTTTTCAATTATTTTTCACAAATTAAAATTATTTTCTTTAATTATTATTATTTTTATTACTTTGCAAATAAATTTGCGAATTTTTAACTATTTTCAATATTCTTCAATTAATTTCCTAGATTATAAAATATTTTTCTCAAATTTTAGTCATTTTCTTCAATTTTCAATTATTATCGTTATCGTTTTCCAATCAATTTCTTCAATTTTTAATTTTTCTCAAACTTCATTCCTCAATTAAATTCCTAAATTTTCAATTATTTATCTCATTTTTCAATTATTTTGTTTTTTCAATTTTAATTTTGTTTGATCTTTTTGCACTTATTTTCTCCACCTTTTAATTAGATATATTAATTATTATTCAATTAATTTCCTAAATTTTCATTTATTATCTCAAGTCCAAGTTATTATATCCACTTTTCAAAGTTTCAATCAATTTTAAATTATTTTTCTCAAATTTCAATCAAATTCATTAATTTTTAATTTTTTTTTTAATTTGTAATGATTTTCACAAATGAGTTCACTCTGAGCCTTCAGAGTGTGTAGACGTGTTTATAAACGGCCTGAGCTATTGATAATAAGTATTATCTGTTTAAAGTTTCGAACCGACTTAATTTACTTGTTAAATCTGTTTAAAATTAAAATTGTGCTTATTGTGCTGTGAAGTGAATTAAAACGTACAAGTGAATGAGGGACCTCTAGGAGAATTCCTTCTTTTTCACTGTAGTGCTGATATCTTTGGAAGCAAAGATATTTTGCTTAGAAAAATAATGGTAGAAACATCATCAACTGGGGCGCCAGCCCCACCAAGTCAAAGTTACTCCAACGGCATGTCACCGAAAAAGGAACACGCAATTATTATAGATCATGTCCAAGAAGCCGAAATAATTGATTATCTCAAAAGTCTATCCGAAGTTATCGACCCAAAGCGCATACGATACATTTCTCGTATATCCAAAAATCGAGTATGTTGTTATTTGGAAAGTAAACAAGCAGCCGATGAAATCATCAACAGTAAACCATTAACAATCAAGGAACAAATACTGCGAGCTAGACCTTTAATAACACAAAACAAAAGAGTAATCATTTCTAATGTTCGCCCAGAAGTGCCTAATAAAGTTATTGAAAATGAATTAACAAAATTGGGAATAACCATAAAATCCGCGATTACCAACTTAAAAGCCACTTCTTTTGACCCATTATTTGCTCACATAGGCAGCTTCAGAAGAAAATTCTATGTCACGCCAGATGAATATGACAAAATATCGAGTGTAATATCAATACAAAACGAAGGATCAGACTACTTCATGTATATCTCGTCAGATAAAATCGCATGCTTTCTGTGCAAAAGAGAAGGACATATTGCAAAGAATTGTTGTGAAATTATGGAGAATGAAGACTCTAGAACAAATCGAGATTTGCTATCTGCAGCTAATAATAATAACAATTCAATCCAACAATTGCCTTCCACAACTGTCAATGTTCAACCATCGACAAGTGATTTCCCTTTCCTTCCTCCTATAGAAAACGAAAAAGGAAAGGGAAAAAGGGCTCTTACTACAACCGAGTCTGAAAGTCTCCGATCGCTCTCACAGAAAGTAAATGACTTAGTTAATAGCCCTATTGACCGCTCAGATGATGAATCATGTTGCAGTCAAAAGTCAAATTCTAAAGATGTCAAAAAACCACAATTGAAAAAAGTCAAAAAGAATAACAATGATAGCGTACAAACTCCTAGCCAAGATTTAAATTGGGAAAATTCAAAAAATGCACTCGATGAATCATCTAAAATCCACCCCCCTAAACTTTAATCAAATTTGCGATATGTTCGAAAAAACCAAAGGAATTAACAACCCCTTAGAAATAGTATCTTCTTATACTAAAAATTATGAAGGTCTACTAGAGATGCTAGTTGATGTCTACTCTAGTCTTCCAAATTCCGGCACGAAAAATAGGTGCACAAGGATAATTAAAAAACTAAAAGCGTCGTTAGAAGACTCAGAAAATCAACAAATCACTGCTTGCAATACTTAAAACCACAACATAATGAATCAGCAAACTCGCTCTACAACAATGACCAACGATCTAAAACTCATGCTATGGAATGTGCGTAGCTGCAGAAGGATAAAAGAAGAATTACCAAAAATATTAAACGGCTTAGACATCCTTATGTGTCTTGAATCCAGATTAAATATAGCAACAACACAAGCGCAAGAATATATTTTTCCTGGATTTATAACATTCAGAAAAGATCGTCCAAATGCATCAGCCGGTGGTATAGCAATTTTTATTCGACAAAATTTAGCATTTAAAGAAATAAAAAATCTAGATATACCAGATGAGAGAGTAGAATTATGTGCTCTTAAAATCACCAATATACAACCAGAAATCACACTTGTTGTGTGTTATCGTCCTCCAGGATTCACACTCACTCAAGAAGAGTAGGAAAAAATATTATCCAATGTAAACATTGATGAAAACACTATTTTTTTGGGAGATTTCAACTGTCATCATACCATATGGAATTGCAATGCTACCTCTACTAACGGAACTAGGTTTCAAGAAGCGATTGAAAAATTTGATCTTTATCTACACAATGATGACACTCGATCACATATAGTTACAAATCCAAAATCTGAATCAAACATCGACCTAATTTTTTCAACATTGAATATAGCAAATAAAATTAATTACAAAATGGGCGATGAACTGTGGGGTTCGGATCACTTTCCCTTGTACTTTAATATCGAAATTCAAAAAAATTGCTACAAGAAAAAAACATTTTAACTCTACACTTTAAAAACAGATTGGTGTAAATCCTTAGAATATTTAGAAAATAAATTTCATGACACTTTTTTTACCGATACTTATGACAATGCATTACCTACAGAAAAACATCAAATCTTCGTCGACGTCATTACTGAAGCCATTGAAATCAGTACCCCCAAAAGAAACTCAAATCGAATTAACAAATCCTACAAATCAAACCCAGTCGGATGGTGGGATAATGAATGTAATAAAGTCAAAAGAATGAGAAGAGCAGCCTTTAAAAAATGGCAATACACATCAGAACTTGAAGGCTTAATTAAATATAAAAAAAAAATTTCTTTAGAAAATTTGCTGCAACATTAAACAGTAAAGTAAATATTAAATATGTTTGGAATAAATGTCGAATTTTGAACAATAAATGGGTCAAAATTCAAAATGACAGTATAAATGAAAATATGCAATTAGATTCTAAAATTGAAGCTGAAATGAATAGAATCAGTCATCCCTATGTTCCCTCCAATCCTGAGTGGATTCCAGACTTTGTGAATAATGATTTTCTCGAAGCTGTTTTTAATTTCACAGAATTTAATCTGGCCCTCGAATCAAAGAACTCTAACAGTTTACCAGGAATTGATGGCATAGATTACATGATTCTCAAGAAACTGTCAGTCAAATATAAGCTTATACTTCTTGACATCTTTAATGAAATGTACAGCTCGGAATATTTTCCTACTGCATGGAAACACCACTTTGTTTATTTCATTCCTAAACAAGATAATACAAAAGTGAGACCAATCTCACTTTCCTCTTGTATTTCTAAACTATTCGAAACTATGATAAAAATAGACTAGAGTGGTGGCTAGAACATGAAAAAATTATAAATAAAACTCAAACTGGATTTAGAAAAGGTACTTCATGTATGAATAATCTCTCAAATATCACCATGAAAATTTCTGAAGCCCTCTCAAGAAAAGAAGATACAATTGCAGTTTTTCTAGATGTGAAAGGAGCCTTTGATAACGTCAATTGTGACATTCTACTCAACCAACTATCTGATATAGGCTGTCCATTGAATTTAGGAAAATTTATAAAATTCATTACATATGAACGCTATATACACACTGCCAATTCTGACGAAATAAGACACGTGCACAAAGGAGTTGCTCAAGGCGGAGTACTTAGTCCTTTATTATATTCTATATATGTAAGAAACGTCACCAAAAACGCATCGACAAAAGTCGTAGTCTCAGAATTCGCAGATGATGTCAGCTTATACCGCAGTGACATAGATGTAAAAAACTGTATTTCAATAATGGAAACGACAATAAAAGATGTCGAAAAAGAATTTAACTCACTAGGATTAGAAATCACTCCTGAAAAAACCAAGGTAATTCACTTTAATAATAAAAAAATTAAACCAGGAGAAATAAATTTAAAAATCGGAGATCAAAAAATAAAATCAACATTTAGCGCACGGTTTTTAGGAATTATCTTTGATTATACATTATCGTTCCGTCCACATATTGAAGAAATACAAAAGAGAGCTCTCAAAGCATTAAATATTATAAAATTTTTAAGAGGTACTTGGTGGGGATGTGATCCAGGCACCCTGATGCTACTTTACAAAAGTTACATCAGATCTATTATGGAATATGGATTGGGAGTCTATTTTCCAACTACAAAAAAATTGACAAATATACTAGAGAAAATTCAACATGAAGCAATACGATTCTCCCTAGGATATCGTCGAAGTACTCCTATGAATGTTATAATAGTAGAATCAAAATTACCAACAATTAGGGAAAGAGCTAAGTTTTTACTAAAAAATTTCTATGCAAAAGTCTTATCTAATGAATCACTGCAATTCTACGAAACTCTAATAAATTTTATAATGTATAATCCAATAATTAAAAAGAGACAAAATAGATTAATATTTCAATGTGCGAGAGAGATAAGCCCATTTGTAGACCAACTGGAACGAAGAGAATCTTTCAACCTCTATAACTACAGCTACAAACTTTCACTCACTCAAATACCCTTTGACACAACAGTTGGAATTTCTATAAAAAATGGAGGACATCCCAGAATAGTAAAGGATCTAATTCAACAAAACCCCCAAGATATCGTGTCGATCTTTACAGATGGAAGCAAATTTAAGGAAGCGCACTGTGTGGGAGCTGCATGCTACTGCCCGGAATTAAACATTATTTGTCAAAAAAGTATTAATGTGCACGCTTCAATATACACGGCAGAATGCATTGCTTTGAAGGAAGCTATGATCATTGCATTACAAGTTCCACAAAAGGATATTTACATATTCACTGACAGTTTAAGTGTCCTGCAGGCTTTAAACCGTCCTCAACTAAAAATAAAAGTGAATAATCACCTTCTAGAAATAAAAAAAATATATATTGAATTTATCGAAAAATATTCTCATCATAGACAAATTAAATTTTTTTGGATTCCATCACATGTAGGAATAGAAGACAACGAGAGGGTTGATGGAATTGCCAAGATAGCTACAGAAGATGTCAGACCAATCATTACAGAAGTACCATATACCGACCTTAAAACAATTTTTAAAGAAAATTCTCGAAAGAATACTACAAATCAAATGAAAGAACAAGGAAAAGAAAAAGGAGTAGATTACTTTAAATATTATTTTAAAGATACGCCTAAACCCTGGTTTGAAAAATTCAACTTCCCAAGAGAGACTACAGTATGGATCAATCGATCAAAATCAAATCATTATCATCTAGCTTCCTCTCTTTTCAAAATTAATATAAAAGACATTGTGAATGCGGACATCCGGAAGAAGATGCCAATCATGTTTTTTGGCAATGTTCGAAATATGACAACCATAGAGCTCAACTAATGACGAAGATTCAACAACATTGCCAGCTTCCTGTAAATGTCGCAAGTATTTTATACGAAATGAACCCAGTAATGATCAGAGCTATGAACTCCTTTCTTAAGAAATCCAACCTCAAAATATAATAGACTTTAAACATATTTGTTCTGTGTCTCTACCTAAATTAGTTAAAATGTCTAACTATCATATATATATATGGGTGATTATTTCTCAAACGTCCCAGTTCAAAATTAAAAGTTTTTGGATTAGCTTCAAATTTTGGTAAAATGTTGTCCTATACGAAGGAAACAAATCCCTAAAATGTTAACTTGTTTTTTAAAAATTTGTAAAAAATAGGGGGGGTTGAATTTTTGACTTTTTATGTTGCCTTGTTATTTTCAATTCCGTGTAACATTCACAAAACTTTATGGATTTTAATTTTTATATAGTGCATTTTAAAGCATTTTTCATGCACTTTTTCATACTTATAACAAAATTTTCAAAAAAAAAATTTCCCCCCTTTTTTTCAAAATTAACATTTATTTTTCATTTTTGACCCATTTGGATGAATTTTTTTTTCATTAAAAAGCTGAGATTTTTTCCTATAAAATATGTAAATTTGGAAATGGTCTGGCGATAAGTTTGCGAGAAAATTAATAACAAACCAAGCGACGCGCCCAGCGTCACTGACGCCATTGACCACACAGCACCGCAACACAGTGGGGCAAAATAAATGTTTTTGGACAAATCAACTTTCAGTCCGCAATTTTCAATCGATTTACAAGTTCTTTTTTTCAAAATAAAGGTAATTAAATTTCAAATCGATACAACGAGAAACATATTTTAAAAAATTTTTTTAAATCATTGTTTATTTAACAACAAATTTGTTTTAAAAAAATTTTTGGATTTACGGTGCCATCATTTTCTGGAAAATTTTGATATTTGATCATGAATTATTATTCTCAATTCAAAAACTTCTTAGAAAACAAGATTTATAAGGGCCAAGAAAATAAATTTTTTTTTTTAAAAGATATTAACAAATTAGTAAACAAAAACAATATATTCCGTAAAATCAATTACAGATTGATGAGCTTTAAAAATATTTACTGTCATACTTCTCATTTACTTTTTTATAACAATTGCTAATTTTCTAAACAATTTTAATTAACAAATTCATGATTTACCTATTTTCAACGAAAACATTTTTTGAAAAATCAATTGCAATATATGGTAGCACTACAATAGTTTCTACAATAGTTCCCACTTTGAGTCCTACCATACTGCAATTGATTTTTCAAAAAATGTTTTCATTGAAAATGGGAAAATCATGAATTTGTTAATTAAAATTGTTTAGAAAATTAGCAATTGTTATAAAAGAAGTATGAGAAGTATCACAGTAAATATTTTTAAAGGTCATTAATCTGTAATTGATTTTACGGAATAAACGAAAGTTATTCTCCTAAAAGTATCGAACTTATGAATTTGTTAATTAAATTTGTTTAAACAATGCGCAATTGTCGTCTGATATAAATATGTATCAGTGAAACACCACTGATAAAATACTTGTAGCCGTTAAAGTTTAAAAAAATTTGTTAGAGACCTAAAAATTGGTATTTCATTAATTTGTTTGTTATAAACAATAAATTTTGTTTATAACAATTAATTGTTATAAATAATAAAATTGTATCACGTTGTTTATAACAATCGTTTGTAACTAAAAACGATTAGTAATTGTTATAAAAAATTACTAATTGTTATAAACAATTGAAAATTATTGTAAAAAATAGCAAAACTTTTAGTAAGAATTATTATTTCCATTAAAAAAAAAAAGAAATAGTTTTTTTTTAAGTGTTTAAATATCACAAATAATGAAGATATTGTTTTTGTTTACTAATTTGTTAATAACTTTTAAAAAAAAATTTTATTTTCTTGGCCCTTATAAATCTTGTTTTCTAAGAAGTTTTTGAATTGAGAATAATAATTCATGATCAAATATCAAAATTTTCCAGAAAATGATGGCACCGTAAATTCAAAATTTTTTTTAAAACAAATTTGTTGTTAAATAAATAATGATTTAAAAAAAAATTTTAAAAAATGTTTCTCGTTGTATCGATTTGAAATTTAATTACCTTTATTTTAAAAAAAAGAACTTGTAAATCGATTGAAAATTGCGGGCTGAGAGTTGATTTGTCCAAAAACATTTATTTTGCCCCACTGTGTCGCGGTGCTGTGTGGTCAATGGCGTCAGTGACGCTGGGCGCGTCGCTTAGTTTGTTATTAATTTTCTCGCAAACTTATTGCCAGACCATTTTTAAATTTACATATTTTATAGGAAAAATCTCAGCTTTTTAATGAAAAAAAAAAATAAATAAATAATTCATCCAAATGGGTCAAAAATGAAAAATAAATGTTAATTTTGAAAAAAAGGGGGGAAATTTTTTTTTTTGAAAATTTTGTTATAAGTATGAAAAAGTGCATGAAAAATGCTTTAAAATGCACTATATAAAAATTAAAATCCATAAAGTTTTGTGAAAGTTACACGGAATTGAAAATAACAAGGTAACATAAAAAGTCAAAAATTCAACCCCCCCCCTATTTTTTACAAATTTTTAAAAAACAAGTTAACATTTTAGGGATTTGTTTCCTTCGTATAGTACAACATTTTACCAAAATATGAAGCTAATCCAAAAACTTTTAATTTTGAGCTGGGACGTTTGAGAAATAATCACCCATATATATACTGTATTATAAATGTAGCTCAAAAACCTTGATAAAGGTTTAATTATATATATATACTGTATTATAAATGTAACTCAAAAACCTTGATAAAGGTTTAATAAAGCTTTAATAAAAAAAAAAATTTCACAAATTGTATATTATTTTGATTATTTATTTAATAATTCCGAAAATCTTCTCGAAATCAAAAAAGTTGTCAACTTTTGCGTTAAAATAATTACGCTAATTAAGAAACTCTTTAATTTATTTTTGTTTTATTCCCCTCGTCCTCTCTCCGGCCATATTAAGTGTGCGCAGATGGTAAAAATTTACAAAACCTCTTCCATGGACAGAAATTCAAAATATATTAAACATCAATCCTTTGATTCTTACTATTGAATAATTTATTGAGAGACGTTGGAGATTTAAATTTTGTAGTATTAGTTATTAGCATCTGTCATTATTAGATTTTAATTATGCAAGAATGCAAAAATGTAAATAAATCAAGAGATTAAGGTTTTAATAATGTAAACTGATATAAAATCGCAGAAAAGCGGGAATTGAAAAGGCAAAAAATGTTGACATCATGGAAAATTTCAAGAAGAATAGAAATAAAGAAGGAAGAAAAGAATCGCTATATCTCAAAAATGTTTGATCTTGCTTCAACCTTTAAAAATCGCTGAATCGTCCTAATGGATTTCGAGAGAAGAGATTTTCACGAAAGGATTGTAAAACATTTTCTCTTGATTGGCAGACTGATGACTCTGCTAAATGAAGGGCAGACTTCGTTAGTTAAAAGTAAAGAGCATTATCACGTCTTGATTCTTTGCTCGGACATGTGACGAAATTTAGGAAAATTACAGCATTGATTACTAATTTTTCTTTCTAAAGTTTTATTTTCGCCAATGAGTCTTTTTTTACCACACCCTTTAAATCCTTTTACGCATCAAGAATTCTTTTCAAACTGATAAAAAGAATTTAACTTGAAAAATTATTCTAAAAATTTAATTAAGTTTTCTGATGTAATTTTCTGAAAAAAGTAAAAACAAAATATTTACTAATATTGATTCCAAGCGATATGATTGTGTTTCAATTCTATGTCATTTAACAACTAATTTTAGAAACGAAAGGTTCGCTTATTGATTTCGTTGATTGAAATGATTGAAAGGGTCCTTGTTAAAATAGTTTTAAAAAATTAGGTTAATAATAAAGTTGATTAAGACTGATCAAAAAAAGAATTCGTGTGATGATTTAAAGCAAAAACTGTTTTTTCTCTTTTGCTTTTTCAAATTAATTGATTTTCGATTAATTAGTAGCACATGACTAAGTAGCATACGATAATTACGGCGTATGTAAATTTCACATAAACTTATCGTCCAGTGAACTGAATATTTGTTTATCCAACCGAAAATTTGATTCTTTGTTATATTTTTCTTGTTTTACGTATTTTCACTCAAATATTTTAGAATTTATAAAATTTTACTTAAATAAATCACAATTTATTTATAACCAGTCTATCTAACAGCATTATCGATTAAAAAGAGTTTTTAATTAAATTTATTAAAGTGATTCAAATTTTATTAATACAACTTTTCGTTTATTTTATTAAAATTATCAAAATCATTTCAACTTTATTCAACCTCTGACTAAAAGTATTTTTATATTTAAATCCGTTCAATATTATTATTTGATTAATATTTTTTTATCCAGTGCTTTTGCAAATTAAACCAACAGGTTTTTATTTTTAAGAGATTTATCGAATTTTATATAAATATTGACTGCAGTTAATACATTAAAAAGAGTGTGCAGAAATTGAAATAATTTGATAAATATTTCAAATGAATTAAGAATTAAAATAAAAAAAAAATATTTTTGAGGTTAGGAAAAATTTTACTCGATTTTAGATTTGGAGTTTCCTTTAATATACATTTTACTGATTGGAACTTTCTAAGATTTATTTCTCATTAAAACGATTGAAATTGAGGCTTCAAAAAACACAATTTAACATTTATGAATAATTGTCCTGGACATGAGTTGATAAACGTTTTTAACATAAAAAAATAAAATGTTTTGTATAACCTGTCATTTTTCTACTGACATCTTCAGACTTATGAACGAATATCCGTCGATAATAGGAAATTGTACAGATACAACTTTACCGACAGTCGATTAATTTTAGCAACAATAATTTTTTCTTTAATATTTCTTTCCTTGTAAATTAAAATAAGAAAATCAGTTTTACTCTATATAATAATTAAATTAATGACAAATTGTTGTTTTTCATGCTTTTTAAATCCAAAGTTCTTTTCTTTTAAACGAATAAAAAGAAATTATTGGCGCCAAAACTGATCGATTATGTCGATAAATAATATATGTAGTCACATAAGTTTTTATATTCTTTAAAGCCTCATTTCAAATGTTTTAATAAGAAATAAATCTCAGAAAGTTCCAAATTATCAAACTACAACAAACTAATCTATTGTTCCTAACCTCAAAAATTATTTCTCATTCTTGTTTATTACAACATATATTTTTAAAAATTTATAAATTTTTATTGTGAAATCACTTTTGAGGCTAAAAACAACTAAACGCTGTTACATAAGAAAAGTATTAAAATATCTTAAAAGCATGATATAGAGACTGAAAAAAAAGAACTAAAACAATTTTCCTAAACTATTAAGCAGTAACGTTGACTTAATATTGAAATTTAGACGGAAATGAATTCTTCCAGTTCGTTGCCTCGAGGAAATCGTTTTCTTTTTCTAAAATTAAATTCAACCACGTGAAACAAAGTCAGTGAACTTGTGATTTAAAATTAATTTGAAAAGTCACAGAATTGTCTCATTTTGAAACGAGAGTCAGTTATTAAGAAATAGAAAGGAAATCCATTTTCTATTAAATAATCCGTTTTGACATTCAGACTCGAACAATCACATCCTATAATCTATTTCTGATCTGAATTCACACTAACAAGACAACTTAAGCGGAAGAACAAACTACAAGAAGCCGATATTTATATTTGAAATATAATCAACCTTTGTCTCTTCTTCTTAAAGCCTTTAATACATTGAATACCACTTTAATCCCGTAAAATTAATCTTTTCTAACTCATTTCTCAGAATATATACTGCTAAAAAATATTAAAATTCTAATACTCGCTAATTAGTTAATATGAAAATTAACATTTGAAATACCGAAATTTAATTCTTTTAATTCGTGACATTTGAAACGCGGTTTGTGAAACAGACGACAAAGGATTTTAAAATCCAATCAAATGTCAAACTTTATTAAATCGCATTAAAGCAATTTTTCAGAGAGAAAAAGCTATTTGTCCCGGACAGTGCATTTTTCAAATTTGGCCAATTAATCTTCCAATAAAACTCTTTCTTCGTTTTATTATTATTTTTTTTATAGGATATCTTGAAATCTTATTTTATTTTTTTATCATTCTCATCTTCCCCGTTAATCGTGCTCCATTTTTTGCTAATCTCATTTCATTATTTTTCTACTCTTTCAGCCAACATCTGCGTTATCTCATGAAAATGCGGAAATGAAAAAGAGATTGTACGAGACTCTTGGATTTCTATTCCATTTCTCGGACTAATGACAGAAAAAATATATATCCAGCGACGACTTTATTTCTCTCCTTAATACTTTTACCCTAGTCCTAAACTTTTTGCTGCGCTCTCTTGTTTCTCTCAAACACAAAATTACTTTGGAAATCTTTCGTAATTAAATTATTTTCCTAATAAAGAAAGTATCTCGTCGATTTCTGATTTTATTGGAATCATTGAGATTATTTTTCCTAGGGATCAAAGAACCGAAATAGAGGAGGAACACTAAGAAAATAAGTTGACTAAATATAACAAATTACTGATTAAATTTAGCCGAGAGAGGTTGTTGATATAGCACCTGCAAAACACTTTGTTTATTACTAGCCGAATAAATGCTACTGTTAACCTTTAAATTCGGTTGTGATCGCCGGTATCTTGTTTATTTTGTTCCGAATCCCTTAACCTAGAAATTGGCTAGAGGCTTATTTTCTCAGTGAAATGGGTCAAATGTTAGAAAAAAAAAAGATTTTGAAAGAGAAGCTAAAAAAGGCTCATGAATATTCCCTAAAACCCATTTGGTCTAAAATCCCTTTGTCCTAAAATCCATTCGATCTAAACTTTATTTGGCAAAAAACTCATTTGGCACATATACTATTTAGCCTAAAACTCATGTAGCCCAAATCCCATTTAGCCTATATCTATTATATATATTATAAGATATATTATAATTTAACCTAAAACCCAATTAACCTAAAACCTAGTTGACCTAAAACCCATTTGGTCTAATTCCCATTTAGCCTAAAACCCATATGGCTTAAAACCAATCTAGCCTAAAATCCATTTAGCCTAAAATTCAATTGGCATAAATCCCATTTAGCCTAAAACCTATTCAGTCTAAAACAGGGGCGGGGACTTGTAAATTTTTGCCATCTGCACACTTAATATTGATCGGTGAGGAGGGAGGGAAATAAAAAAAAATAAATTATAATTTAATTAGCGTAATTATTTTAACGGAAAAGTTGACAATTTATTTGATTTCGAGTAAATTTTCGGAATTAATAAACAAGTAATCAAAATAATATAAAAGTTGTGAAAATCATTACAAATTAAAAAAAATAAATAAAAAATTGACGAATTTCATTGAAATTTGACAAAAATAATTAAAAAATAATTAAAACATTGAAAAGTGGATATAATAACTAAGACTTCAAATAATAAGTAAAAATTTATGAAATTAATTGAAAAATAATTAATAGATTTAATTAAAAGTTGGAAGAAATAATTGCAAAAAAAAAAAGAAAATGAAAATTGAAAAATGAGATAAATAATTGAAATTTTAGGTATTTTATTGAGGAATAGTAAAAATAATTAAAAATTGAATATAATTGATATTGAAAATTATTTGGAAAATGATTATGGAAAATGATAAAAATAGTAAAACTGATAATTAAATTAACAAATTTTATGAGTTATATCCTTCCATTATTTGACATAAAAAATTTGATACTAAAGAAGTTAATTGTAATTTGAAGAATAAAATTGCAATTTAAAAAACTAAAATCATATTTTGTAAAAATAATTAAAAGATGACAAAAGAAATTGAAAGTTAAGTAATAAATAATAAAACTAATTGGATATTGAAGGAAATAATTTAAACTAAAAAAGCATTATTTGAAAAAATTCAAAAAAATAATTAAAACTTGCAAAAATTTTGAATTTAAAATTCAGGTGGAAATTTTAAAAATAATGAGAATCATTGAAGAAAATTTTTGAAAATAGTTGGAATTTGTGTATTTGATTGAAATTTTAGAAATATAATTTTAAAAAATACAAAATATTTATGAAGTAAAAGAAAGTACCTTATCACAAAATGATTTCAAGAATTTTAAATTCAGGTTAATTATTACTACATTTTAGAAATAATCGAACATTTATTGAAGAAAATAATGAAAATTTGAGATAAAAAATTGAAATTTTCGGAATGAATCAAGAAATATTCAAAATAATATAAAAAATTGTCAAAAATCATTGCAAATGAAAGAAATAATTAAAAATAAAATAAATAAATAAATAAGAATAATAAAAAGGTGGAAAAAATAATTGCAAAAAAATAAAAGAAAATGAAAATTGAAAAAAAAATAATTGAAAAATGAGATAAATAATTGAAAATTTAGGAACTTAATTGAGGATTGAAGTTTAAGAAAAATTAAAAATTGAAGAAATTGATTGAAAACGATAACAATAATAATTGAAAATGGAAGAAAATGACTAAAATTTGGGAAAAATATTTGATAATCTAACTAATTTTAATTTGTGAAAAATAATTGGAAAAATTATTAAATATATTTGTAATAAAAAAAAATTCTTGTGGAATGATAAAAATAATTGTGAATTAAAAAATAACTGGAATTTGAAATAAATGATAAGAAAATTAGAGAATTTATTAAAAAATAATTGAAAAATGAGATAAATAATTGAAAATTTAGGGATTTTATTGAGGAATAGTAAAATTAATTAAAAATAGAAGAAATTAATTGAAAAATTATAACATTAATAATTAAAATTTAAAGAAAATGATTAAAATTTGCGAAAAGTGTTTTAAAATATACGGAATTAATGAAGAATAATGAAAATAATAAAATATTCAAAAAAATATTTGCAAAGTGATAAAAATAATAAAGATTGAAAAAAAAAATTTTAGTTTATGAAAAATAATTCAGAAAATTACAACATAAATTTGTAATAAAAGAAAATTATTGCAGAATAATAAGAATAAATGTGAATTGAAAAGATAACTCGAATTAGGGATAAATAATAATAATAATAAATTATAAAATGAAAGAAAAAATAATTGAAAATGATAAAAAGTAATTGAAGAATGATATAAATAATTGAAAATTGAAGAAAGCAATGGAAATTTGAGATGAATAATTAAACTTTTTGGAATTAATTAACAAATATTCAAAATAATATAAAATTTGTAAAAATCATTGCAAATTAAATAAAAAATAATTAAAAATTGACAAAAGTATTTTAAATTTGAGAAAAATAATAGTAGAAGCATTGAAACATTAAAAAGTATATGTAATAATTTAGATCTGAGATAATAAATTAAAATTTAGGAAATTAAAAAATAATTAATACATTAATTAAAAAGGTGGAGAAATTAATTGCAAAAAGATAAAAGAAAATGAAAATTGAAAAGAATAATTGAAATTCTAGAAATTATCTAGAAATTACTAGAAATTATCTAGAAACTTAATTGAAGAATAATGAAAGTAATAAAAAACCTAAGAAAATATTTGAAAAGTAATCAAAATAATTTTTTAATTATTTTTATTACTTTGCAAATATTGAAATTGAAGAAAATAATTTTAGTTTGTTAAAAATAATTGAAAAAGTTACAACATATATTTGTAATTAACGAAAATCATTGCAGAATGATGAAAATAATTGTAAATTAAAAAAATAACTAGAATTTGAGATATATAATAAAAAAAATTAGAATATTAATTTAAAAAATAATTGAAAAAGACAAAAAGTATTTGAAAATTAATTGGAAAATAAATTTATTAAAAAAATATTTTATTGAAATAATTGTTAATTGAAGAAAATAATAAAAATTTGTAAAAAATAATAGAAAGAGTTACAGAATATATTTAAGATAACAAGACTACAATTACAATTACATATTATAATTCTTCGAACTTCAATTAGTTTGAAATTTCATTGATTAAAAATTTAATTAATCCACGTTTTAAGAATTATAAATTTAAAATTTTAAAAAAATATCTTCAATTTTTAACAATTCTTTTCTATGATTTGAATTATTTTCTACAATTTTCATCTATTTTTATCATTTTTCAAAAAATTTCTTCAATTTCTAATTATTAAGATTATTTTTTTAATTTTTCCCTTGAATTTTAAATTAAATTTTTGCAAGTTTCAATTATTTCCTTTAATTTTTTCAAATGAAACTTTTTCGTTTTTATTTATTTTTGCAAAATATGATTTTTGTTATTTAAATTTTAATCTTTTTCTTTGAATTCTAAAGTGGTATTATAGCAAATGGGTTTTAGGTTAAATGGATTTTAGGCCAAATGGGTTTTAGCCTAAATTGGTTTCAGGCTAAATAGGATTTAGACTGTATGCGTTTTAGGTCAAAGGGTTTTAGGCTAGATGGGTTTTAGGTTAATTGGGATTTGTGTCAAATGAGTTTTAGGGTAAATGGGACTTATATCAAATGAATTTTAGGCCTAATGTATTTTAGGCCAAATAGATTTTAGGCTAAATGGGTTTTAGGCTAAATGGGATGTAGACTAAATGCGTTTTAAGCCAAATGGGTTTTAGGCTAAATGAGTTTTGGGCCAAATAGGTTTTAGTCCAAATGCGTTTCAGGGAATATTCATGCCCCTCTTATCAGATATTCAAATCTGGTTCCCTTTTTGGACACTAGGGGTCAGAAAATTATATTTACATATTTTAGGGTATGTTTTTAATCAACTTTTTATTAATAAACCCTTCGTTTAATTCCTAAATACACAAGTCGCGATTTTTTCGAAATATTTCCAATTTAAAAGTTTCTTGTAACACGACCCGAGACAGTTTTTCAATAAAATTTACGCTATTTGCGTTTTCATAAATTTTTATCCTAAAAGTAGATTAAGTTTCACCGCGGCCACGATCAACTAACACAAGTCTGATTTATTTGGCACCTGATCAATTCCGATAAAGTAAAATAACGAGAAAAACGTCAAGCTTAGAAAGATAGATAGTGAGAAAGTTAGAGCTTGTCGATATAAAGAGAAAAGGGAGTGTAATTTTATTACAAACCAATTATTATCGATCCTTATCGCTTAAAGTTCACTTTAACAAAAAGGCGATCTTGAAAGGACACTTGAACTGACTGCAATACAATTTTTTCGATTGCACTTTTCAAGCACATACTTTTCTCTATTGCTGTACATTTTTACTAAATATCTTTAAAAAACGATAAAATAGTTTATTATTTATTCTTTAGTATCGAATACGAATTTCAGGGATTTGACGTTAATTTAGTGAGCTGTATTCGCTTTTGTTATTGAAAGCTGTTTGTTTCCTTTATTGCCGTCTATCAATGAGTAAATTATAGCGGATGTACTCGGATTTATATGAAAGGGTTGATTATGTTATGTACCAAAAGCAGAAGTTCCCACAATGCAAAATTTCAAATCCATATACAAATTTACATGATAAAATCCAAATTTTCTTTAGTTCCTAATAAAGTTGGGTTTCAATTTATTTTTATGCAAATTCACATTATTTAAAGTCAGAAGAGAATCAATAGCTCTGGGCAAGCGACTCCAATCGATATTTAATTTTATTTTTTTTGAGACTGGTTACTGAAATTTATTCAAAGCCTCTATGGACTGTGCATAATTCTCGTAAAATTTGGTTTATACCACAGCTTTACTTATTTTTTTATTAATTGTGTGAGAAAAGAAAATAACACTTTTTTTAATCAGATAAATAATACAAATTTCAGAGTTTCAAAATAATTTTATAATCAATGCGCATAAAAAAAACAACTTAATGTATTTGAAAGAAAATAAATTTTCCAAGATTTACAGAGCAGCAAGTTTACTATGTAAATTGAATCAAGAAGTCTAATTTACTAATCGGAAATTGTCTGATGATTGAATTTTTTTACTTAAACGAAAAGGAAAGTTAAGTTTATATTCTAAGTTTTTACCTAAAGTTTAAGAAACTAATTTCTTTCCTAGAAAATTTTAAGAATAATTGCATTGTTTACAACGGAATTCAAAACGGTTAAATATAACATAGTGGTTAAATTTTAAAAATCTCAAAAAAATATACATGAATTCGAATCAAAAAATAAATACATTTTGAAAATGTAAATAAAATGAACTAATTTCAACTAAAGCAAATAATAATATATTGACATTAAATTATTAATAATGTTCCGTATATTATTATATTTAATAATGCCAGAGAAGTACTGTTTGTATTGTCGAAGAGGAAATTTTATACAATTATTACTTTTTCATATTTATTTGATAGGAAAAAGACGGAAAAAAGTAGAGTATGAAAAAATGGAAATTTAATGAAAGACCGAGATAAAAATTGTTGAGAGATTTAATAACAATTCTTTGTATTTCAATTCTTTATAGAATAAGAAAGAGTCTCTTGATAAATAGAAAGTCGCTATTAAATTGACATCAAATTGATTTAAAACGAGAATGAAATGTGCAGGTATTATGTTCAATAAAATACAAAGTGAATTTGATATTTTAAAGTCTTTAAAACGTAAGGCTTTGATACAAAAACATCGCACGAGATTTAATATAGGTAGAGGAATTACTCGAAAATTTCCAGAAACAGCATAAAAGCATGTCTAACATTTTCCAAGCCTTGGCTGACTATCAACCTGGAATTTAGTGATCACAAGTAAAATGAAGACGTGCAATGTCATAAAGATTTATAAAGTAGATTTCCACGAAAATTGAACGAAAACAAAGCTCAAGATGGACGTTTTAGTTCAAAATACAACAAAATAACATTTTTTTAATTTAGAGGGAAATTGTTTTATCTTAGCAACCCCAGTGTGGTTTTTCTGACAATATACTTTTTCTCTTCAATCGAAAGGGTTAATATATTTTGTTCTTTAATAAATTTACCAACTAATAAAAAAGTTCTAGGTAATAAAAGTTAAATAGTAAGTTTTGTTTTCTTTGAAACTATTAAGGTAGGCTGTTTTTCCGTTTAGGGGAGAGTCGGGTAAAATGCCTAATTGGGTAAATTGGCAATGGTTAATAACTTGGCCAAAAATAAATATTAATCATAATTGTTTTTAATTATGAAGTATATTAAGGTGAAGATGATTTCTGTAAAGTTTCATGTTTATCAGTTTATTATTAAATAATTTATTAAAGAATTGTGAAAATGATGCTTTCCAACGATAATTTTTTCATTTTTAAAGATTAGAAAACATGCACTTCTATCTCACATACGTACATAATTTTTTTTTTAAATTAATCCTTGAATATTTAGCTATCTAATCACTTTGACTTAATTTATAAAAATGAGTTCTAAAATGAAAATAATTAGTTTAACTACATCGTCTGTTTTTGGCTAAATTGCCTTGGTTAAATTGCCTATATGCTGTAAAACTTCTAAACAAGATACGTATGATACGGAAAATCTCTCGGGTTACACGTATATTTTGATGTAGAAACTAAATATCAAGTTGTTACTGCTTCTGTATAAAAAATCAGTGTTTTAACAAATTAATTATATTAATTATTGCATTTATATTAATAATAATTATAATAATTATGCATTGAAGAATCATTTTTAATATATTTTTAAAACATGATTTTAAATAAGCGCGGGATGAATCAAAAGAAGTGCGCATGCGCAGAAAAAATACATAAGATTACGAGAGATACGTGTTGTCACGTGACTATAAAGAATCATGGCGGATTAACTTGTCACATTTGGCATTGAATGCCAAAATTTTCGTTTTCTTCCTAAAACTCACGCAGTTTTCAATCGAGCAGGTATTTTTGTAATTTATTATAGTGTTTAATTTACTTTTGTAATGTCGGACTGCTTTGGATTAAAATTTTAGTTTTATGACAAAAAGATTATATTTTTGTATTCACAGCTAGTTCTTTTTTTAATATAATCAAGATAATTGATTATAGAGAATATATAAAAAAAATTTTTTTACTTTTATTCATATTTTTCCATATTTTTGTGCACAGGCGATTTGCCCAGTCGTGTGCCAAAATGGCGAATTTTGACATCAATATTTAAATAATTCTTTTTTCTATTTTTTCTGAAATAAACACTTAAAATGACTACCTTATTATATTCTTAAAGGATGTTTTCTAAATATTTGATGGTTTATATTTTTCAAAACTATAATTAAATACTTTTTTTTTTGCTCTAAACTTTACTATAGGCATTTTGGCCGACTCTCCCCTATTTATTCTGTCATTATTTATATCATTATTTCCGTCACAGTGGCGTAACTATTAATGTGCAAAGTGGGGCAGTACCCCGGGGCCCTTGAGCTTAGAGGGCCCTTAGTCAACCCCTACAGACCCTTTTTTTAAAAAAAATTACAAAAACCTTACTAATAGTAGTAATTTATGAATTCTACATCTTGTGTAATCAACAATTATAAATATTTTAAATATAATATTTAAAAATCAATTCATATAAATAAAATAAATATTTATTTACGACAAAACTGATAATATTTTAGAATTAAAAAGAATTCCAAAAAATAATTTAAATTAATCAAAATAATTGCAAATTTTGCAAATTAATTGAAAAAAAAAAATCAAATCAATTAAAAATTGAGGAAAGTAATTTAAACAACCACACAAGTGTTTTAAACATAAAGAGAATAATTTAAATTTGAAAAAAATACTTGCAAATCTTAAATGCAAATTGAAAAAAATTGAATAATGATAAATTCGAGAAAATAATTTAAAATTAAAAAAAAATTATTCATAATTCAGATAAATAAATTAAAATTGAAAAAAATAATTGAAAAATTTACATTAAATATTTTAAAAAAGGAAATTTAAAGAAATTTTCAGAAAAATACTTAACTCTCAGAAGTTCATGGAAATAAAAGAAAAAAATTAAAAATTAGAGAAAATAAATTAAAAAAGATAAATATAATTAAAAACTGAAAAGAACAAGTTTTAATTAAAGAGAAATATAATTAAACACTTTTTGGAAATTATGAAAAAGAACGAGAAACAAAACGAAAGTAATTCAAAATTGAAGAAAATAATATAAAAAATAATATAATTAATTGAAAATTGAATGAAATAATTGAAATTTTAGATAAATAATTTAAAATCTTGGGAATTATAATATAAAACAAATGTAAACAATTGAAAATTGAAGTAAATAAATGTTGCAAAATAATTGAAAAATGTTTTTAAATTTTGAAATTTGAAGAAAATAATTGAAATGTGATACAAACAATGATAAGTTGTAAAAAATAAATGACATTTAAGTGAGATAATTGCAAAAATCACAGAATTATTTTTAAATAAAGAAAAAGTAATTAAAATTTGAGGAAAATACATGAAGATCTTAGAAATCAATTGAAAAAATGAGAATAACTAAAAAATGGAAAAAAGAATTTAAGAAAGCTAAAAATAATTTAAATTTATGATTATCAATAAAAAAAATTTGAAACTATGAAAACAAATGAACGTAATTAAAAATCAAAGAAAATAATTAAAGTTTTAGAAAAATACTTAAAAATCTCAGAAAATAATTTTAGGAAATGAGTATAATAATTAACAATCGAGGAAAATAATTGACAAATGATAAAAAGAATTGAAAATTGAAAAAACGAAGTAAACTATGCTGGAAATAATTTGAGATTGAGAAAAAAATTGAAATATGATAAAAATAATTTAGGTATGAAAAATTGAAAACAGTTAATAAAATTTGAGAGAAATAATTGGAAAATCATAGAATAAATGTTTAAAGAAAGAAAATAATTACAAAATTACTTTAAAATTTTTAATTAAAGAGAATTATTAAAAAATCGAAGAAATAATAAAAAAAATTGAAAATAATTAAAATTTTATAAAAATAGGGTCAGTTGGGGTAATTCGGGATAGAATTCTTAATTTTCACTAATAACGTAAGTTTTTTATTTTAATAGGCAATACTTTCGGTTTTCTTTTGCATTAACTTGTTACGTCACTTCCCTAGAATAATTCTATGGGTTAGTAGATTTTATAGATGACCCTGAATCGCAAAAAACTGCTGTCCCGTATTACCCCGACGATTTTGTCAAAATGGCAAAATTTAGGGGTAATTCGGGACAGAATTTTTTCTAAGAAAAGACTACGAAAAAAGTTATCTAAAGTATACTACTGTATTAAGGGATGAAATAGCTTAAAAAAAATTCATAAAAGATATATGATACTTTAATCATATGAATGATAATGTATCATATATGTTCAAAAATTAACCATACCGTAAGTAACAATGTGAAAAATTAAATAACTTGAACACATTTTAAGGGATTTATCTTAAACTTGGTAAAAAAAGATTTTTGGGGTCGCTAAAAATTAATCTAAAATCAGACATTTAGAATTAAAAATGGCGAATTTAATAGGACGGAAAATTCTGAAAAAATTCGTAAAAACTGATCTAATTTGCTTCAATTTTGACACCCGAAGGTTATCTAATACGAATTTGAAGTCTTTCTTTCGCTTTCTTTTTCTCTCTTTTTCTCTCTTTTTCTCTTTTGCTCTCTCTCATTCAATCACTAACTTTTTCTCTTAAATTCATTTACCTGTAGCTCGTTTTGTAGGTATCCTTTACGTATTTGCAGTAAGAACTATCTATTTTGCACTGTGAAATATTATATTATGCCTAAATATTATACTTAAACTCAAGAAAAGTATAATAAACATTTTTTTTTGTAATTTTACACTGCAAAAATAGTGTAGTGGGCAATAAGATGCAATTTTGTTCAGCTGTTATTAAAAAAAATTCATTTAAAATTCTGTCCCGAATTACCCCAGTTTTGTCGAATTCTCGGGGTAATGAAGGACAGATTATTATTATTATATAAATTAACCAAGAACAAAAGCCCAAGTGAATTTCAATTACAGTATTAATAACACATAAAAAAAAATTTTTGTTAAATTTTTAGGATTGTTTTTTTTTCAAATACGAGAAGAACTACTGAAACGGTTTTTCTTCGATTGTCAACTTTTTATCGATTATGAATTATCTTCCTATACCTTGCTGACAATTGACAATTGAAAAATTATCAAATATTCAGAACTTCTTTTAGGTGATCTGAGGTTGAAATATTTATATTGTACTTATTTAAAAGTCTGCAAATTTAGCTTAAATATTGTTTGTCCCGAATTACCCCTTGTCCCGAATTACCCCAACTGACCCTACTTAAAAATCTTAGAAAATGTGAATAATAATAATAATAATTAACGATCGAGGAAAATAATAAAAAAATGAAAAACGTAATTGAAATATTCTGAAAATAATTTGAGATTCAGAAAAAAAGTGAAATAGGTACGATAAAAATAATTGATATGTGAAAAATTGATAAAATTAAATAAAATTTAAGAGAAATAATTGAAAAAATCATAAAATATATGTTTAAGAAATAAAATAATTACAAAATTACTTGAAAATGTTTAATTAAAAAGAATTATTTAAAAAATCGCATAAATAATGGAAAATTGATGAAAACAATTGAAATTTCAGATAAATAAATTGGGATTTTTAAAAATAATGCAAAAATAATTAAAATAATTATAAATTATTGAAGAAAATAATATAAAAAATTGCAATATGTATTCTTAAGCAAAAAAAAAAATAATAATAATGAAAAATCGTTTAAAATATGGAAAATTGATGAGAATAATCTCAATTTGTAATAATAACTACAAATTTAGGAAATTAATTTTTAAAAACAATGAAAATATTTAAAAATGGAGAAAATAATTGCAAAATAATAAGGCTAAATGAAAATTGAACAAAATAATTATTTAGAATATTTTTAGGAAACTAATTTAGAAATCATAAAAATGATTAAAAATAATAAAAATGAAAAAAATAATTAAAATTTTATAAAAATACTTAAAAATCTTAGAAAATGTGAATAATAATAATTAACGATCGAGGAAAATAATAAAAAATTGAAAAAAGTAATTGAAATTTTCTGAAAATAATTTAAGATTCAGAAAAAAAAATTGAAATATGATGAAAATAATTTAAATGTGAAAAATTGGTAACAGTAAATAAATTTTGATTTAAATTTTACAAAAATTGCAGAATTAATGGAAAATTGATGAAAACAATTTAAATTTCAGATAAATAAATTGAGATTTTTGAAAATAATGCAAAAATAATTAAAATAATTATTAATTCAAAAAAATAATTTAAAAAATTACAATATTTATTTTTAAGGGCATGTGATGGATTATGACGTCACTGGTATAGGCAAAATTTGTCCGCAACTTTTCTCTTAAAATATTGAATATTTTTTCATGAAACTTGGTAGAATTACTTTAAATGGCATTATGAAGGTCTCTCAGACCCGAATTTGTTTAAATTTTGGCCCAAACTTAATTTTTGGAAATTTTTGAAAAATTGAAAACTTTTTTGAAAATCAATTTTGAGACAAAATTCAAACAAACTCGGGTCTGAGAGACCTTCCTAATGATATTTTAAGTAATTCTACCAAGTTTCATTAAAAAATATTCAATATTTTAAGAGAAAAATTATGGACAAATTTTGCCTATACAAGTGACGTCATACTCCATCACATGCCCTTAAGCAAAAGAAAATAATGTAAAAATCGTTGAAAATATGGAAAATTGATGACAATAATCTTTTGTAATAATAACTAGAAATTTAAAAAATTAATTTTGAAAAATAATGAAAATATCAAAAGATGGAGAAAATAATTGGAAAATAATAAAGATAAATGAAAATTGAACAAAATAATTATTTGAAATATTTGAAAGTTCAGGAAATTAATTTAGAAATCATGAAAATGATTAAAAATTGAAGGTTATAATTGCAAAATGACAAAAATAATGGTAAAGAAAAAAATAATTTTAATTTGCAATGAATAATATAACATTTACAGGAATAAATAATTATATTGATTTAATTTCAAAGAAAAAAGAATTAAAATTGAAAAAGTGACTGAAAAAAAATAAAAAAAAAATAATTAAAATTTGAGGAAGGTAAATTTAACATTTTGGGAAACAATTTAAAGATAATTGAAAGAATTAAAAATTGCAGAAAATAATTAAAAAATGATAAAAATAGTTCAAAATTCAAATTTAGTATATTTGAAAAGTGGATTAATTGAACTTTTAATCAAGGCAAGTTCACATTAACTAAAATTTGAAGAAATTAAAATTGCCATAATTTTAAAATTTGGGAACATTTTAAAAAGGTGAAATATGATTTAAAATTTTAAAAGAAAAAAATATCTATTTAAAAAATCATATACAATTGGGGCCCCATTTTCCTGTTTGCCCCAGGGCCCTTGCCATTCTAGTTACGCCACTGTCCTGGCATTATTTTCCTATTGTTGTTTCCTGTAGTCATGAAAAAATACGAAGAAGGAATTATATGACCCAAGTTTAATTGAATTTTGATTTAAAATTAATTTTTAGACCTTCTTAATGGTACTTTAAGTAATTCTTCAAAGTTTAGAGTAAAAATATTTTTTATTTTAGGAGAAAGTTTATGGATAATTTTTGCTTGTACTAATAACGTAATTCTTCATCACATGCCCTTAATTTAATTTAATTAATTTTATTTTGAATTCAATATATCAAATATTTTTGATTTAATAAGTATTTAAGCGACTTTACAGAATGATTACTTTGACAATGACTGAATTCACAGTAATATTTAGCAGAGAAAATTCCATAGCGAGTGTTAATGTGTAACTATACGGCTCAGAATGGACCACACAATAATATTGTAATTCCACTATCACAGATGCAAATGTTTGCAATGAGTGTTACTTGAATAGAAATCTAATCCGATATCGCGCGCTACACTCTAAAAACAAGTGTCTTATTTTGTCCTCACTTTTAAGACATTTTGAGGTGTCTTAATTTTAAACCATTGAGATAGTGTCTTAAAAATGCCTGTAAGACGCTTTCTAAACGTCTTATGTCTTAAAATTAGACACTTGTAAGACACCTGTTTTTACAGTGTATTAAGAAATTTTATTAAAACATTTAAATGTAACTTTATGACTATTTCATATTAAAAACTATATATATTTTACTTTTTTTTGTTTGTTTTATTTATCAATATTTATCACAAGTAGTTAAATATCGAAAAGCTATAGTTAAATTGAAATTGCGTGGTTATAGGATAAATAAAAACTTCCGTCAACTAGTTTCACGGTAGAATGGACTAAAAGCACCCTAAAATATTAAAACTCCACCTCTCATATTTTTTTTCGAATGATTAACTGTGATGAAAGTGAATAAACTCCCGATATTAAGTAAAAAAAAATATTTTTATGTACATCGATTGAAAAGAAGGTTTGTGTAAGCCTTGGCAAAAAAAAAACTGTCTTAAGTACCCTACCATGGAAAACACTTTTACATGCCACGACAGAAAAAACGTTTTTGTATGCAATGATAGAAAAAACATTTTTACATACTATAATGTAAAAAAAATTTGAGAGTGATCGAAAAACTTTCGAGATACTTCAAACTCCCCTTTTTCCAAGATAGATATATTTTATGATTAATGTGTATAATGTAGCCAATAGGGAGGTAGAGAATCGTACGAAAATTACACTGGAGACTTTACACAATAAATAATAATCAATCAAAACGAACCTTATTCAGAAAAGAAGTTCCCCCACACTTTGTCTAAAAATGTATTCTGCGCTTATTTGATCATTTCATCGTTTGTTTGCTAAACAAACAACTTGTGTTGAAAATTTCATTATGTTAAAGACTTTATTATCCCTTTTATTCAGTTTAATGTATATTTAAAATTTTGTTAACTCTGTTATTAATTATTTAGGGAAGTTGTTTTTTTAAGGATCTGATTCTATATTATATTTTTAACAAAAAACTTGTAGATCTTATTCTTGAATAAATAGTAAAAAATATAGGGGAGAGGGCCTCAAGTTGGACACCCTTTCGTCTTATTGCTGTAGAATACAAACCAAATAAAATATATTAAAATATTTTATACCGGATGAAAGTACAATTTATAAGGTAACTTATGGCCACAGAGATAAAATTTTATTTTGAACATAAACATTTTTTAAAGCGTTTTTTCTAATTGTTAAAATTTTCGGTCTAAAAAAAAGTGGCCCCAAGATGGACACCTTCTTAAAAGTCTCTGAAAATTGTAGTAAATAAAAAATTATCATCCTGTAACAATTCTTAAACTAATTTTTAATCATTTTACGGAATTTATCAGGAAATAACATTTCCTAAAACTTCAATCTAATAGCTTAACAGTAAAAAGTAATAAAATATCGAAAAATATAGATATATAAAATTCTCTAACGATAACATCACATTTTATGGTGGAAAATAAAAAATTTTAATTAATTTTCTCAAAAAATTATTAAAAAAAGTGTAAAATCGAAAATATGCAAATAAATACATTGAGATTTGAGGCCTGTCCATCTTAGGGTACATGGCACCATTTTTTAATCCCCAGTAAAAATATATATACGAACACTGAATTAGTAAAATTATTTTAGGATATTATTATACGATAAATAAAGAATATTATAACGTTAAGTACTCATTCTAAATCATAAATTTAAATAACTTTACCAACTTAAGAAAAAACTGTTACAAAACTTTTTTAGACCCAAAATTACGTGTCATGTATAGAAGAAAAACCAACTGGTTTTTTTTCTTCAAATGTGCATCAAAATCTTCGTCTAGACAAACAACAAAAATGACAAAAAGCATAAGGCGCTGCCACCATTAACAAAAATTTTATACGAAATGTCCATCTTGGGGCCCACTCCCCTACATATATGTAAATAACAAGGATTAAAAATTTAAACATGACGCATAAAAGGATTCAATTTTTTAATCTGTTAAAAAAGTATAAAATATGTTAACAACAGCCCAGTTCACATTTTGAGGTTATAATAGTTAGCCGTAAAATAATTGTTACAATGTGGTTTCGATGTACAAAGAATTTTTAAAATATTTTTAGAATAAAATTTCTAAAGTTAATAGCGTTATTATTTTTTACTATTTAGTGCATTTCAAGAATATTTCTTTTTCTTAAGTAATTGGCATTATCTAAAATTTTAACATTTGTATGACTAAATTCAAAACTATGTTGATAATTATGTGCATGTTTCCATAGAGTATGATTTTTACTTTGTACATAATTGTATTATTATTATTATTATTATTTATTATTACTATATATTATTATTATTATTATTTAAAATTATTACCCTGTAATTATTATACTCTAAAGTAAAAGATTTACCTAATTAAGACAAAAATCAAGAAGAGTTAAAAAAAGAAACGAAAAAGAAAACGAGAGCAAAAGAAGCTCTAAAAATAGCGATAAATTTAAATAAAAAGTGGATGTCAACTAATGAGAATTGAGGATCTCGAGAAGACGTCGTGATGGAAAATTTTAGTACCGCGGGTAAAATCTGAGTTCGAGTAGTGGCTTAAAGTATCAGAGCCAATGTCTGAGCAAATTTATCTTATAAACAAGACAAACTAACTTTTCGGTCCTTTATCCATAAACTTTGATTTGATGAACGCACCGAGCAAAAGGTGAATATGAATATCTAGTGAATTCGAATAAGCAAATAGAATATCAATATTCTGCGCTTTTTTCTCAGAGATAGAAAATCTTATTGATATTAAAAGTCGTCTTTACCTCTAGAAATCGCGATTTTTACTTGGAAACTATTAATATTGAAGTATAAAGATCTAATTTTTAAAAGAACGTCTCCTACGCATTTTTGGATCAAAAATTAATTATTATTATTTGTACCATGGAAATTTGATATACAAATCTATTTTAATTAATTTAACGGTCATTAGAAAGTGGACATATAGAATATGCAGATCTGTGAGAGGTGAAAATTTAATTTAGCAATGGTTATAGGAAAACTTTTAAGAGAACTTTAATCTGAAGTGAAACCGCTGCTTCGTGGTTGGTTTATGATTGCTCAACATAACATTCGCAAACGACTTAAACTTTAAACCCGGTCATTCAAGCTGAGAATTACGATCTTCAAACTTGGATTGAACGAAGCAAACGTGAAACTAGCTTTCACGAAATCCATCTTTATTGCTCTTCAATATATTTCTCCTATAATGCAAATTCTATACAGTTGTTTCCAATAAGCAGCTTTCAGAATGATATTGGCTCGGGATTTTATTCAAATGACAATAAATACAACGAAAAAAAATTCTTAATTCAAACGGAATATATTTGAGAGGATTCCTCTCTAAAATTCCAACAATAGATAATCGCTTTTAATTTAATATATATATAAGTTGCAAACAAGTATTTACACGTAATCACATTTGTTCACAAGCATTCTGGCAAATATAATCGATTCGTTAAAAAAACGCACTGAAATCTATAATATTTAAACAAAATATTATTCGAATTGAGATTCATTTGACGTTTTTTGTCGACTGAGAAGTGAGAACGAGAAATTGGCATTTGTCCTTTCTGCTATATACCTAACCTAACGTATGAGCTTAAAGGAGCGCGAAATTTGAAACCTATATATCAACAAAATGAGCAATTAATTATCTAAATCGTTTTGTATTACAACTTATTTATGTAATTAATAAGTAGTTACTTAATTTAATGTAATTTTCATATCAAAATATTTATCAAACATTGAAAACGTGGAAAACAAACCAGCTCTGAATTACTGTTGGGTGATCTCCCCTAATTTTTATAATTCTCAAAATAATTTGTAAATTGGATAAAAATTAATTAAATTTATTCATCTACTTACGGGTTCCATCGAAACGTGTTGCGATTGTGTCAAGGAAGGTATTTTGAGGAGCGAGGAGACCCTTTCTGGTGGGCATTGGGGCCACCCCGCCGCGCTTTAATGCGCTTGGATCTGAAAAATTAAATAATTGCAAAATGTAAATATAACAACTGGAAATATATAAAATCTAAAAATATATAAAATTATGAGTAATTGTTAGAAATTGTTAACAGTTTGGGAAAGAGTTAGTAGAAACTTTGCAAGAAAGGATTAATTTTATTATAAAGACCGGTTTGGTCATGTCCCAGATGATAGCAATAATTAAAATTATGGATCCTCACTGTGCTCTAGTTTTGAATAAATTTTGCATATCCATATATTTAAATTGGTTCGCAGAGTAAGAAAATACACATATGTATGTTCCGAAACTTGAGATGACATATCCTTCAAGTAATTTGCATACCTACAAACTACTTTCAAAAGGCTAAACTAGCTGCTAATCACTTTTGAAAAGTTTCTTGAACTGAAACTGTGGCAACTGTTGATAATTAACAAGTTAATATGAATATAAGAAAGTTTCTTTCTATGCTAATACTTTAGGTATTATAGTTTTGTTTACTAACAAATTCACTTGACTAGAAGAATCTGCTGATGGTAGTTGATAAAAATATTTAACTACAATCATTTAGTAACGTTAATTGTAGTTTTTTTTAGTTCAAATCTAAAATAGAATTGTAAATTGAAATAAAAAATATCCATTTTATAATTATGGAGTCAATTTAATTTGGTAAATGATTTAAATAATTTTAATAAATAATATATAATTGTACAGCTGTTAAAGATTCAATAATTAATTACGAATATAAAAGATAAATTCTGCGAAAGAATCGCTGAAAATAGGATTCGATTTAAATTAAACTGGATTTAAATTAGAAATGATTTAAATGAGAACCGATTCAAATTATAGGTAATTCAAATCAAAGTCAACCGAGAAAAAAAAGTCAAATTGGAATCAATGTCGATTTAAATTCGTGACAATTTAAATTAAAATTGATTCCAATTAGAGTAAATTTGATTTAAAAGACAGTTAAACTTAAAATTGGTGTCGATTTAAATTGAGCAGAATTTAAATTAGAATCGAATTAAAATTGGCTTGATTTAAATTTGAATGGAAATGATTGAAGTTGATTCAATTTGGAGTTAAATCAAATTAGAGACGATTCAAATAAGAGTCAATTCTTATTGGGGTCAATTACAACTGAAAACAATTCACAGAAAACTGTTTTGGATTAAATTAATCGGCAACGCTCTTTTTTTTATACCAAATAGAATTTAAATAATCTGAAATTGGCTTAAAACAATTGCGCTGCAGATTATTTTAATACATAAAAGTTTTCAGTGTTTACATTGGGTTCAATTAGAGAGTTTATTTAATTAAAGATAATTTAAATTAGAATTGATTTAAATTAAAGTCTAATTAAACTAGAATCTATGCAAAGTGGAGATAATTCAAATTCGAGTAGATTTAATTTGAAAACAATTTAAGTTGAAGTTGATTTAAAATTAAACTCTCTATTTAATTTAGAGTTAATTTAAATTTGAGTTGATTAAAATTGGAGACGATTAAAATTAGAGTCGATTTAAATTGGATTCGATTTAAGTTGCAGTTGGTTTTTAATTATATTCCATTTAAATAGAAATAATTCAAACTAGAGTCAATTCAAATTACAGTTGATGGAAATTTTAAGCGATTAAGATTGGTGCCAATTTAAATTGGAGAAAATTTAAATTTTGTTCCAATTAAGTTAAATTCAATTTGAAATTAAGCTGTACTTAAATGATCATACAAATTAGAAACGAATTTAAATTGAAAACGATTTAAGTTGCCATTCATTCTAATCGGATTAAATTCAAGATTGAATTGATTTCAATATTTTACTTAAATTAAAGACAATTTGAATTAGAGCCGATTCAAATTAAAGTCGAATTCAACTAGAGTCCATATAAATTGGAGTAATTTCAAATAAAAGTAGATTTAATTTGGAGACAATTTAAATTAAATTAAATTTAAGTTGAAGTTGATTTTAAATTAAACTCTATTTGTATTAGACACAATTCAAATTTGAGTTGATTCAAACTCGAGTCTATTTAAATTGGTTTTAATTTAAGTTAAAGTTGATTTTTAATTATACTCTATATTTAAATTAAAAATAATTCAAATAAAAGTCTATTCAAATTGGAGTAGAGGAAAATTGGACGCGATTAAAATTATTGCCAACTTAAATTGGAGAAAATTAAAATTTTGTTTAATTTAAGTTAGTGTCAATTTAAAATTAAAATATACTTAAATAATAATACAAATTAGAATCGATTTTAATTAGAGAGGATTAAAATTGGTGTCTATTTAAATCGGTTGCAATTTAAGTTAAAGTTGATTTTTAATTATAGTCTATTTAAATTAGAGATAATTTAAATTGGAGTCGATTTAAATTAGAATCGATTCAAAAATTGGAGTTGAGGGAAATTGGACGCTATTAAAATTGTTGCCAATTAATATTAGAGAAAATGTAAATCTTAAATGATGATACAAATTAGAATTGATTTAAATTGGAGTCTATTAAAATTGAAATCCATTAAAATTAGATTCAGTCAAATTTGAGAGTCGATCCAAACTAGTGTCGATGCAAATTAGATTTAATTTAAAGTAGAGTCGATGTAATTTGGATTTTTTTGGATTTAATTTGAAGTTGATTTGAAATTAAACTCTATTTAAATTAGAGATGATTCAAATCAGATTCTATTTAAATTTGAGTGTACTTAAATTGGAGATGATTAAATTCAATTTAAGTTGAAGTTAATTTTCAATTAATCGATTTAAATTGGAGGTGATTTAAATTAATTCCAGTTAAATTTGATTCAATTTAAGTTTGAGTCGATTTCAATAGAAGTTTACTTAAATTAAAGATAATTTGAATTTGAGCCGATTAAAATTAAAGTAGAATTAAGCTACATTCGATGCCAATTGCAGTTAATTTAAATTCGAGTCAATTTATTTTGGAGACAATTTAAATTGAATCCAATTAAAGTTAAAGTTGATTTTAAATTAAATTCTATTTAAATTAAAGATAATTCAAATGAGAGTCGATTTAAATTTGAGTTGATTCAAATTGGAGACAATTAAAATTAGTGTGAAATAAAATTGGAAACAATTTAAATTAATTTAATTTAAGATGGATTTATTTATATACTTGAAAGATAATTCAAATTAGAGCCGATTTAATTTGAAGTTAACTCAAATTCGAGTCAATTTAATTTAAGTCGATATATATTAGATTAAATTCAAATCCACTAAAACCAGAATTAATTAAAATTGGGTTCAATTTAATTTAAAAGCGACTTAAATTGGAAGTTATCGGAGTCGACTTTAAATTGAGCTTGATTTAAATTTGTGTAATTTGAAATTAGATCCAATTAAACTTGTTTCGTAAGAAAACTAGTTACATACTTTATAATTTGAATAAATTAATTTTTAAATTAATTGAAGGTAGGTTTAATCTGATATTTTTATCAATGAATATCTTTTTTTGAAAAAACCAATAAAAATCGAAATTATTATTGTACCTTTTGGAAAATTGTGTTTATTATGCTCAAAAAATCTTGAACAAAAATTGTATGATATATTTTTTCCCTCAAGTGTAAAAGAATGTTTCATGACCTCCAGTTGAGTTTATAACTTTTAATCGATTTCAGGAATCTGCGGGCACAAAATCACCCAAAAAGAATCCTAGTAATTAAATTTAAATTTAGATTTCCATTTCCCGATATTGAAACTCAAATAGAACGTTTCTGATCTAAAAGGAAAATACGAATCCTTGAAAATTGATTCCCGAAAATTACTTACTCCAGTATTTGCAAAAATCTTCTTTAGTTCAATTGAAAAATAATGTATTTATTTATTCATTTATAACAGAACTGCAAATATTTTTCTTCAATTTTGGAAAATGATACAAAATTTAAAATTATTTTCTAAAACTAAAGTTTGGTTAAATCCCGTAAATAAATATAAAATAAAGAAAAAACAATAACATGTAGTTTTGAAAATGTAATCTAACGTGTAAATTGAACACTTCATATATATTTTATACTTTTGAGGAATTGACTGAATGTCAAAATATATCCAATATTGAAAATTACATTTCTCTATTTTTTCTTACAAACATGGAAATATAGAGAACTAACGAGTATATTTCTCATCCTGAAAAATAAACCATTGTTACTCTTTATTGACCATTACACACAGTTCACGAAACATTTTTACTCAAACGATTTATATTCTCCATAGTTCAAAAATGTTTCATTTAAAGTTTTGTTATTTCCCACTACTAATTGTTATCATTTATAACAGTGATATCACACACATTTTTCGACCTTTATTTTCAAAATTAGAAAAAAAAACTTTGAATGTTTTTAAATAAGTTTTTAAACTATACTAATACTTTTCGGAAAAGTTGCCTATTAATAACTCTATAGAAATTTTTTTTGTAATTATTAAAATTTCACTGTCAATATCGAAAAAAAAGTAATCTAGTGTAAAGAGTGAATTGGATCAAGGTTAAAGACATGGAACCATTTTAAAAATAGATCAACAGCTGGTCACGTTCAAAGAAATACATATATTAGAATTCATACATACAACTCTCGAGATGTTTAGAGAAGATCGTTGAATTTCACTTTCTAGCATTTTATTTCGTTTCACTCGACTTTCTGACAGAATAGAATTGTAACAGAAGAAAAACCAGCTTTTCTCCTGATTCTTACACTGACTGACATAAAAAAATATAAATTTTTTACATTTTAAGTTTACATGATATTTCTTTCTTGACGTTTCTGCTATTTTTCTTGACATTTCTCTTAACAAATGCTAGTTAATATTTCTCCTCTTGTTCCTTTAAATCATCTACTCGAGTTTTAAAAATTATAACTTATATACTCTCTAAATCTAAATTAGTTAAAATTTAAAAATAATTATTTAATAGTCAAATTCATTTTTAGGTTATGTCAAAATAACTAATATTTTAGTAAAATTCTGTTTACTAATTCAATTAGTCGAAATTTTAATAAATTAGTCATATTTTATTAATAATAAGTTATTTTTCACCAATTAGTGGAACAAAAACTCAGCCATGATTTTACTTTTAATTAGTTTTTTTTAACTAATTCAGATTTAGAGAGTTAATTAGGTTGAAATATCGTTACTTAATTACATTACTATATAAAAATTATATATAATATATATTGTATATAATGATATACCTATTCAGCAGTTATTTTGATTTATATAACCACTTTGAAAAATTGTCTCCAGACTTTTAAACTACCATTAATCCGTTTCCTCAAGAAGATTAATTAAACTTTTCGATTATCATGCATGATAATGTTGAATCTCTATTCTGAGACAAGAGGAACATTCTTTTTACTTCCGCTAACAAAAAGCTTGTTGAAACAAAGCGCTTTATACGAATTTCTCTCTTTTATTTCACATTTATTCTTTCTCGAAACGTTTTGTCCTTTTTTGTTTATCCTGCACGTTTTTTCCTGGTTCTAAAATATTATTTCCCGTCACTATTAGTTTCAAGTTTCAAGGAAAGCTAAATTAACAATTTTCTGCTAAGTACTGCTTAACACACAAAGTGATTAATTGAGATTTAGGTTAAAACAAATTAATTAATAAGTGACCTGTGATTTATAAATATGTATTAATAAAATTTATAATAAATACAAAGTATGTTTTAGGAGTGGCTAGATTCCAATCTGTAGTAAAAATTTAAAAAATCAAAATGTCGGCTTCAAAATGGGGACCAAAAATTTTTAATTTGCGACTAATCTGTCTAAAGCAGATTTTAGACAGATCAGTCAAATTAAAAAATGTTGGTCTCCATTTTACAGCCGCCATTTTGGATTTTTAAATTTTGACTACAGATTTGAATTCAGCTACCCAAAAAATCCCCGAATAACTATTTCATTTCGTATTGAGTAAAGTAATTTTTTTTTTAATTAATAAAAATATGGATAAACTGAAACGTGGACATGCCATTTTGAATTTTGAGAGGATTTCTTAATGGGTTTTATTATTACTATTTTTTTAATTATATAACTTCTGGTCAACTAAAATTTAGATAAATTGAATGAATAAATAAAAATCCAAAACAAATAAAATTGAGACAAACTTAAATTTAGACAACTTAACATTTGAACGGAATGAAATTTGGATCGACTAAAATATAGAGGGATTAATTGGAACCAATTAATATTTGGTTAAAATTAGAATTGGTTAAAATTGGAATTGGTTAAGATTTGAGCCGGTTAAAAGTAAAGAGGGTTAAAATTAGAGATGGTTAAAATTTGAGTCAGTTGAAATTGAGGTCGAATCAAATTGAAGTAGTTTAAAATTCAAATCTGTTAAAATTGCAGTTTGTTAAAATTACGGTAATTTAATATTTAAGTAGGATTAAATTGGAGGCAATTAAAATTAAAGTCGCTCAAAATGTATGTATAATAAAATTGAACTAGGCTAAAATTCAACTAGGTTACAATTAGAATTGGTAATAATTGGAGTCAGTTAAATTAGAGTAGGTTAAAATTGAAGTCGTTTAAATTAGTGTCCATTTGAAATAGTGTAAATAGTTAAAATTTGTGGTTAAAATGTAAGTCGTTTAAAATTTAGTCTGATTAAAATTAAAATAGTTCTCTATATTTACATAACCTCAAACTAGAAAGTTGTTTTTCACCTCAAATAAAAATATTTTTAAAATAAATTTCACCGAATTTTGAAAGATCCGGTTGTACAGTTTTTAGAAAAAATTAGGTTGAGCCAAAATTTGTTGTCGAATAATAATTATTTTATATTTTATGTTTTTTCTTTTATAATATAATTTTATGATGTAATAATATAATTCGGATAATTCATTATTCCGATATTCATTATTGTTGCACAATAATTTTTTACATTTTTCCTGAAGCTAAAGTGAGAAGAAAATATTGAAAAAATTTTATTTTATTTGAGAAAACTGAAAAATAACATAAACTAAATAAGATTAACATTTCAAAAAGATTTTTCCAAAAACTTTAAAAAAATTAATTTACTATAATTTTAAAAAATATTGTGCTTACTAATTATAATATTTACATTTTTATGTTCCTTCAAGTTCTGTTTAATCTCTTGCAAAATCTAAGAAAAAATTTTTGCAATAATCATGATAAATAGTTTTTTTCATGATTTATCATGATAATTGCACAAATTTTTGAATTCTATAAAAAGTTTTCTTTTAAATCACACCAAGAACATTAGAAAATCTCTATTATTTCAAAAGTTATTTGAAATTTAAAAAACACTGCAATTTACACTTTTTTTTTATAATATATCTTTTAAAAACAGTCAAAGCGACTTCATTGTTTACAAAATTTATATTTTTAAACCAATTATAGAGAAAGAATTTTATTTTATTAAAATTAAAGATTAAAAAATTGATGAATTTGAATTAATCAAAACAGATGACCCCGTACTATTGTCCTGTACTTTTTTCAAATGTTTTCTTTTTTGGGGGGGGGGGGGGGTTATTCAAATGTTTATTTCTTTTTTAAAGTCGAGATACAGATTTACGTATGCTAGAATACATTTAAGCAGTGGCATAACTGGGGGGGGAGGGGCAAGGGCCCTGGGGCAAACAGGAAAATGGGTCCCCAATTATATATGATTTTTTAAGAAGATATTTTTTTCTTTTGAAATTTTAAATCATATTTCAACTTTTTAAAATGTTCTCAAATTTTAAAATTCTAGTAATTTTAATTTCTTCAAATTTCAGTTAATGTGAACTTGCATTGATTAAAAGTTCAATTAATCCACTTTTCAAATATACTAAATTTGAATTTTGAACTATTTTTATCGTGTTTTAATTATTTTCAACAATTTTTAATTCTTTTAATTATCTTTAAATTGTTTCCCACAATCTTAAATTTACCTTTCTCAAATTTTAATTATTTTTTTTAGTTTTTTCAGTCACTTTTTCAATTTTAATTTTTTTTTCCCTTGGCATTAAATCAATATAATTATTTATTTCTCTACATTTTATATTATTCATCTCAAATTTAAATTATTTTCTTTACTTTACCATTATCTTGGTCATTTTGCAATTATAACCTTCAATTTTTAATCATTTTCATGATTTTTAAATTAATTTCCTGAATTTTCAAATATTTCAAATAATAATTTTGGTCAATTTTCATTTATCTTTAATTCGTAAATTTGCAGTTATTATCACAAATTTAGATTATTGTCATCATTTTCCATATTTTAAACGATTTTTCCATTATTTTCTTTTGCTTAAAAATAAATATTGCAATTTTTTTTATTTTCTTCAGTTTATAATTATTTTATTTATTTTTGCATTATTTTCAAAAGATTCAATTATTTTTCTAAAATTTCAATTGTTTTTATCATTTTTTAATTATTTCTGCGATTTTTAAAATAATTTTTTATAATTGAACATTTTTAAGTAATTTTTTGATTATTTTATTTCTTAAACATATATTTTATGATTTTTTCAACTATTTCTCTCAAATTTTATTTAATGTTCTCAATTTTTCACATTTAAATTATTTTCATCATATATCAATTTTTTTCTGAATCTTAAGTTATTTTCAGAATATTTCAATTTTTTATTATTTTCCTCGATTGTTAATTATTATTCACATTTTCTAAGATTTTTAAGTATTTTTCTAAAATTTTAATTATTTTCTTCGATTTTTAATTATGTTCATTTGTTTTCATAATTTCCAATTTTTTTATTAATTATTTATCGTAAATTTTAACTATTTTTAGCTCTCTTCAATTCTTTTCTCCATTTTTTAGTTGTTCTCATTTTTTTCAATTGATTTATTTTCCTCGAATTTCAATTACTTTATCTTTATTTAAAAGTAATACAGTAATTTTTTCAATTATCACATTTAAATGTCATTTATTTTTTACAACTTATCATTGTTTGTATCACATTTCAATTATTTTCTTCAAATTTCAAAATCTAAAAACATTTTTCAATTATTTTCCAAAATTTATTTCCTTTAATTTTCAATTCTTTACATTTGTTTTATATTATAATTTCCAAGATTTTAAATTATTTATCTGACATTTCAATTATTTCATTCAATTTTCATTTTTCAATTAATTATATTTTTTTTATATTATTTTCTTCAATTTTGAATTACTTTGGTTTTTTTCTCGTTCTTTTTCATAATTTCCAAAAAGTTTTTACTTATTTCTCTTTAATTAAATTTAATACTTGTACTCTTCAATTTTAAATTATATTTAACTTTTTTCATTTATTTTCTCTAATTTAAATTTTTCTTCTTTTATTTCAATGAACTTCTGAAAGTTTTAAGTATTTTTCTCAATATTTCTTTAAATTTCCTTTTCTAAAATATTTTATGTAAGTTTTTCAATTATTTTCTCAATTTTTAATTATTCTTTTCAATTTTAAGGTATATCTCTCGGTTAAATACAAGGTATCAGAAAAAAAGTTCCAGTGCACAAATTTTAAAAATTTGTAAAGAAGCGATGTGAGAGAAAAGTTTGATTGCATAAAATAGTGTATAAATAAACCATTTTTAGTATTACAATTTTTTTTCCCTAAAACTGGATATTTTCCCATCCAAAAAATATAGTTTCTAAAAAAGTTTTAAATGCTTTGAAGGACACTGGAATTTTTTTTCTGATACCTTGTATTTAACCGAGAAATATACCTTAATTTATTTGTCTGAATTTTGTTTTGAATCATTTTTTTTTAATTTTCAAGTATTTTCCCGAATTTATCATTATTCAATTTTTTTAATTTACATTTAAGATTTTCAAGTATTTTCTTCAAATTTAAATTATTCTCTTTATGTTTATTTCTACGAGTTTTTAAATTACTTTCCCCAATTTTTAATTGATTTCATTATTTTTTTTCAATTAATTTGCAAAATTTGCAATTATTTTATTTATTTAAATTATTTTTTACAATTCTTTTTATTTCTGAAATATTATCAATTTTGTCATAAATAAATATTTATTTTATTTATATAAATTGATTTTTAAATATTATATATAAAATATTTATAATTTTTGATTACACAAAATGTAGAATTTATAAATGACTACAATTAGTAAGGTTTTTGGAATTTTTTTTTAAAAAGGGGTCTATTAGTGTTGACTAAGGGCCCCCTAAGCTCAAGGGGCCCGGGAAACTGCCCCATTTTGACCCTTAATAGTTACGCCACTGTATTTAAGTAGTTGGCTTTATTCCATTTATCCTTACCAATGCAATTTATTGTGTTATTCAATCTAAGTCGAAAGTGACTTTTAAAGTAACTTGAAAAAGTAACGAAAGTTAAAATTTGAGTTGATTAAAATTGGCATCACTTTAAATTTGGATTAAAATTTAAATTGGTTAAATTGCTTAAATTGCTGCGAATAAACATTTTTAATCTATACTTAAATTGTAATCGAAAGAGGTTAAAATTCGAATCGATTCAAAATTTGAGTAGATTCCAATGTCAGTTAATTATAAAGTCGATTGAAATTTGAGTTAGTTTAGTTCTTAGTAGATGAAAATTGAAGCTCATCAAATTAATTGGTCTTGCTTAAAATTTGTGTCATTTTAATGTGAATAGGCTAAAATAGAATTCATTCAAAATTTGATTTGGTTAACAATCTGCACTGTTGTAATAAAAAAGAAACAATTTTAAGAGTCCCGTAAATGTTTTTTTTAATTTTTGATAAATTTTTGTATTGATTAAAAATCATTAAATAAAATGAAAAATAAATTTTTAAACAAATAAATAAATATTATATAATTTTTTTAATATATTTTCTAGATATATTATATATATATATGATGAAATAAACATGTTTGTTAATTTACAACAAGACAAATTTCCTCATTACCAATAAACCTAATTTCTTCATTCAACATTAACAATCCTTTTAGTATAAGCACGTATTTTCTATGCAATAAAATTAGTAATATAAAGTCAATTAAATTAATCAATCAAATTAGTGAATTAGAGTTGTTTCATGCAAACTGAAACCATGAAACTTTAGCTTTTATTGCAGGAAGTGCAAAAATCGATGTTGAAGAGAGCTTCATAGATATTATCTTGCAAGAGCTTTAGTACAGAAGATAGCTTATCAAATCGAGCGAATAAGTAAACTGGGGATAGGGACCCTTGTAAAATGAAGGCAGTACGATGTTTGGAATGCAAAACTCACTCTTTGATGCTTCCATTTTGTATGAAAGTCGAGGTTCCACTAATACGAGTTCCTCGAAGAATATCTTGATCGAATACAAAACTGGAAAATGAAAATAGAGTATACGTCTTGAAAGGAGGGATAGTGTCTAACTGTTTACGTTATTCAGCACTGTCAAGAAAATTACTTCGTCTCTCTTTACTTTACTAATTCCCTGGAGATCTTTAGACAAAAGCTGCGGATAATCAGTCTTTTAATGTTTTGCAATCCATCAGAGCTTTCACTTAGGTAGTATAACAAATTCTCTTTCAATTCAAAAATAGAGTTTTTTTATTATCTCTCTTTCTTTCCCACCCCTCTTCCTTTTTTTTTTTTTTTTTAGTTTATTCACATCGAAACAATTTAATATTTATTGTCGGAAATGCATTTCTCGACTGGAAATAGGACACTAATAAATCATGATATCAGAAGGTATAAATAAGAAATTTAATGGACTCATTTGTATAGATTTTGAAATAAGACGTGACCTAATCTGATTCAATAGGGTGTGTCAAAAAAAAATTGTAAGCTCTATAGACGGGAATTAAGAGAGTTGTACGTTTCAATCACTACTTTAATTTTCATGGCGTTTTTAGCTATTTTTATTTATTAGGTGCTTCAATTTTTAATTATTAATATTTCTGAACATTTAATTAATCAAAAATTATTTTTATCAATAATTTTTTATTAATTCTTTATATATAGGTTCAAAAATTTGTCTCGATGCAAGAAACATGCTTTTATTCATTGAATTAAATTTAGAGTACGAGCAATTTTTAAAGGCTAAAAACCGTATTTTTGATATAGAAAGGAGTGTTAAAAAATGATTGGGGATTTTCAAAAATACGTGTGTTTAATTTCGGATATTAATGAGTATAATAAGTTAATAAGTCTAAAAAATTTTATTAAAAACTGTCAAATGGTGTCCGGAATATCTTAGCGACAAAACAGTGACACGCACACACTAACACTAACACACACACACACACATACATACACACAAATGCACACACATATATATATACAGGATAATTGCAGAATTTAAAAGCTATTAACTTTTCTAATTTAGATAATTTTATTTAATAAATTAATGTTGAATTTAAGAATGTTTGACATATTAGCATAACCTCAAATTAAAAAAGTGGGCCGAAAAAAATAGTTTAATCATTAAATAATAATAATCTCCGTAAACTCCTGAAGTTAGTTAGTATTGATTATTTATTCATCTTTTTCTGTCCACGATTTAAAGTCTGAAGTGAAGTTAGTTAGTATTAATATTTATTCATCTTTTTCTGTCCTCGTTTTAAAAACTGAAGTGCAGTTAGTCTTAGTCCCTGTTATTTTATTGATTTTGACTCTCTTTATCAGAAAATATTTTTAAATTTGAATTAAAAGAATAAAGTAACCTTTTTCGTTAGTGTCGTGTTGTACTGGTTTTTAATTGTCACTTGTGTAAAAAAAAAGTTTTGAAAAATGCTTAAAAAATTTATTATGATTTTTGAAGAAGTTTAAAATATATACACATGCATTTAATTTCCTATTAATTTTCAGTTATTATCTCAAATTTAGATTATTGTCATCAATTTTCCACCATATAACGATTTTTTAATTATTTTCTTTTGCTTAAAATTTTTTAAGTAATTTTGTAATTATTATTTTTTTTTAAACATATATTTTATGATTTTTTCAGTTATTTATCTCAAATTTTATAGAATGTTTTCAATTTTTCATATTTAAATTATTTTCATCATAATTCAATTTTCTTTCTCAATCTTAAATTATTTTCAGCATATTTTAATTATTTTTTCCAATTTTCAATTAACTTTATCATTTTTTAATTATTTTTCTCGATTGTTAATTATTATTCTCATTTTCTAAAATTATTTTGTAAGATTTTTAAGAATTTTTCTAAAATTTCTAAAATTTTTCTAAAATTGTTTTCTTCAATTTTTAATTATTTTCATAATTTCAAGATTTGTTTATTAATTATCGTAAGTTTTAATTACTTTTAGCTTATTTCTGTAATTCTTTTCTCCAATTTTTAGTTATTTTCTTTTTTTCTTAATTGATTTCTAAGATCTTCATGTATTTTTTTCAAATTTCAATTATTTTTTTCCTTATTTAAAAAAAAGTCTGTAGTTTTTTCAATTATCACACTTAAATGTCATTTATTTTTTACAACTTATCATAGTTTGTATCATATTTTAATTATTTTCCAAAATTTATTTCCTTCAATTTTCAATTCTTTACATTTGTTTCCTAATTTCAAAAATTTTTAACTATTTATCTGACCTTTCAATTACTTCATTATTTATATTATTTTTTATATTATTTTATTCTTCAATTTTCAGTTACTTTCGTTCTTTTTCTCGTTCTTTTTCATAATTGCCAAAAAGTTTTTACTTATTTCTCTTTAATTAAAACTTGTTCTGTTCAATTTTAAATTATGTTTATCTTTTTTCATTTATTTTCTCTAATTTTTAATTATTTTCTTTTATTTCAATGAACTTCTGAAAGTTTTAAGAATTTTTCTCAAATTTTGTTTCACTTTCTTTTATTTAAAATATTTTATGTAATTTGTTTAATTATTTTCTCAAATTTTAATTATCTTTTTTAATTTTAATTTACTTATCTCAATTTTTAACCATGTTTTTTCAATTTTCAATTATTTTCTTTAATTTCTCATTATTCAATTTTGTTTTAATATACTTTTAAGATTTTCAAGTATTTTTCTCAAATTTAAATTATTTTCTTTATGTTTAAAACATTTTTATGGTTGTTTAAATTACTTTCCCCAATTTTTAATTGATTTCATTATTTTTTTTCAATTAATTTGCAAAATTTGCAATTATTTTTTGCAATTCTTTTTATTTCTAAATTATTATAAATTTTTTCCTAAATAAATATTTATTTTATTTATATTAATTGATTTATAAATATTATATTTAAAATATTTATTTCTTCTTATTAGATAAATATTATTTACCGATTTGTTATATTTATTATTGTATTTTATAATTTCTAAAATGCATGAAAAATATAAATAAATAAAAATATAAATTTTTTAAAATTTCAAAATACTATAAGGGGTTATCCATAAAGAACGTTCCACTTTTAGGAGGGGGGTATTTTAAATTTAGAACGTTCATATCTTTATGTTCTTATTCTAATATTCTTTTTCGTCATTGAGACTTTAGTTTTAAAAGTTATCAATAGAAATGTCTTTGAATATTAATATTATAAAATACCTATATCTATATATATTTTAAATAACACAGGCACACAAAAAAAACTTATTTGTCCAAGACTCTACACTAGTGTATTCTTAAGTATTTTTTTCTGCTGAATCCAAGTCTAAAGTCAGAATTGCTAGATTGGCTAAAATTTTCAAGATAATCTCAAAAAACAAAATCTCAAAAAATTTCCAAAACACCAAAAAGTAAACCAAAAAAAATTTTTTTTAGCCGAGACACTACACTAATGTATTCTTATATTATTTTTCTCCGATGAATATGAATCTCAAGTTAGAATTAGCAGATTGGCTAAAATTTGGAAAGTATCTAAAAAAAAAATCCAAAAAAAACCCAAAAAAAATTTTTTTGGCCGGGACACTATGCTAGTATTTTCCTACGTATTTTTCTCCGCTGAATTCAAATCCAATGTCAGAATAACCCATTTGGATAAAACTTTTTAGATTATTTCAAAAAACTGCTCAAAAACACGAAAAAATCGATTTTATTTATATTATCTCAAAAAATTTAGTCAATCTAGCAATTCTGATTTCGGATTCGGATTCAGCGGAGAAAAATACGTAGGAATACACTAGTGTAGTGTCTTGGACAAAAAAGTTTTTTTTTTGTGTTTTAATATATAAAATTAAAAAATTTTGATTTTCGAGGGTGGAGGGGGTATAAAGCATTTTTAAAGTTCTATTTAAAGGGGGGTTAAAAGCCTCAAAAATTGGTGGAACGTTCTTTATGAATGATCCCTAATAAAAATTTTTAAAAAAAATTCTATTAATGTATCGTTTTTTTAATTCATTCTCTTTTTTCTTCAAGCATAGAAAATTCCCAATAATACATTCGAATTCGTAAAAGCTTTTCAGTTTAAATTTTTAACTTCTTTTATCTTCGTTTACTTTAACTAAATCTGCTTTTTAAATGGAATTGAGAAAAAAAAGTCCTTACAAGAGATTAAACATTAAAATTTACTATGCATTATAATTAAAAATGTCTAATTATACATTGATTATTAATAATTAATCATTAGAGATTATTATTTTAATTATCATTAATTATTATTACTGTATTTATAATGAATTATTATAAATTTATTTATTATTAATTTTTATTAATTTATTTATTATTGATTATCATTAATTTATTTATTATTAATTATTATTAATTATTAATGAAAAAACAAATTACAAATTTTCTTTTTCAAAAATAATAAGAAATGATTCCATTTTAAAAAAAGTAGGTTACTATAATATTTCTCTTAATGTTTCGAAGACGAGTTCAAACAAAGGGTGTATTTTTTGGGAAGATTACAGAACAAAGAAAGAGGAAGTCAATTGTATTTTCCTTCTTAGTCTTGGAGTAAATGAAATGTTTTCTCAATGGTGTGAAATTTCCTCGTTAACGCGCATTCTCAAACAATAGTAAATTTCTTCTTAAATTTCACTCAAATTTCACTAGGTTTTAAAAAAAAAAATAAATAAATAATTATAGTTAAATTTTAAATATTTTATTTAAATTTAAAAAAAAATCGTTTACAAAAAACAATTAGAATTAAGAATTAAAATTATTAGCAACTAGTTGATAAATCTAAAGTTAATTAATTATTAGTTTCAAGCACTTTTTGGGAAAATACAACTTCTGCAAATTTTAGGATGTTGATATCTAGAATTGAATTTCAATGGAAGATATGGACTTTCAATCAATCATCGAAATACATCACTTAATTTTCACATGACAAATGGGGCTTAATTGCTCACAAATTATCTCGACTAATCAAATTTGAAATTCACTTCTGCCTTAAATGTGGAAAGTAACTTTTCTCACTTGTAAAATTTGTAAACGTTTATAGATATAAATGTGTAACCAATCTAATATTTTATAAATTATTATTATTTTGAATCCTTAAAAGAGAATTCATTATTTCAAACTTAGATCTTAATGTTGGAATATTAAAAATTAGTTTCTGTTCTATTATTCATTAATTTTTGGGCGAGAACTTAAATGTGTTTTTTACAATAAGGAGTTTTGCCAGTAAGTAGAATAAACTGCATTTAGTCAGACGTGTATAAAGTTATATTTATCCACTCTTGATAAACTTTTACATAAATATTGCACGATTCCAGCTTATTTTGAAATAAACTGTTTATCATAAGAAGCACTTAGGCACTTTAATGTCTTTTAAAAATCGATGTAATATTTATTAAAAGATAAGTCAAGAGATAGATTTATTATATAGAAAAAACTGCCAAGCCGAGAGAAGGTTATTAATAAAAATTGATTTTTTTCTGCACTCATAATATTGTAATTATTATCTCATAAAACTTTTCGCTGCCAGGATAGTAATTATTTAAAAGCATTGATGGTCTTTTAAAACACGATTTTATGCAATTTTTATTTACAATTATTATAATTTCCATTTTAATGATCTCAAATATAAAACCAAAAAATTGATAAAGTCCAAAACAATCAGAAGAGGATGATATTTAATACTATGTGTATTGATAATTAAAAACAAATAATAATTCATTAACGAAATTAAAAATCGTTTCATCATGTGCTTTAATTAAATGTAAAATTCATCTCAGATTTCTGTCTCTTAAAGCTTAGTTATAAATTTTAATTAGAATTGTATAATTAAAAAAAAAATTGTTCCTCTATTGCTTTCTAACCTTTAGAATTAAATTATTTTACTAATTAAAAATGCTTTCTTATCTAAGAAATCTAAAACTGAACTCAAAATTGAATTGAAATTGAAATCTATAAATCGAAACAGTTGATAGCCTTCAGTCTGGCAAATATTGGACTATCACCGACGAAGATAACAAGAAGTAATAATGAGAATTTATTACTTTTGAAGATACGTTATCTAACACAAAATTCAACCCTTCTACAACAATCGATTTTTATCAAACTATAACCGATAATTTTTTTAAGTACAAAAATCAGCACCTATCAAGAATTTTTTGAAGTGTGGAAATTGAGCCCTAAACAATAAAATCTATAATTGAAGCTCGTGTCGAAGAATCGATTCATAATTTCGAATAGTCGTAAACTTTTTAAGAACCCCAAACCTTCTTTTACGATCAATCAAACTTCCAATCTTCTCAAAAGACCTATTGTCATAAGTTTTTCTAAGCATAGAGTGTCCAATTTTTTATTTGATGTAGAAATAAAGCGGTAAAATAAAAAAAAAAATTTAACAAGATATTTGTGAAAATATTGTCTTTATTCAGAGAAATATTTGTTCAAATATTATTCGGTTAAATAAAGAGAAAAATTAATGAAACAGAAAAAAATAAAATTTAAAATAAACCTTTAATTTCCTTACTTTTAGATACAGTCAATAAAATAAAATAATAATAATAATAATAATAATAAACACATTTGGGACAATATTGTACTTGTTCCATTACGTTTGACACACTTTTCACTAGATAATCAGTTGGAAAAATACGGTTTAAGAACCGATCAAGTGATGTAAAAAGTAGAACATCACGTGGTGTGGAAAGTCGCTATAAATTACAATAATAATAATAATTGATATGAACCTTATTAAAAATGAAAGCTCACTATTGGAGCATAATAAAGGATCCTTCTTTTTGAAATTCCATGGTATCACTGAAAAATTAATTAACCCCTCATTGTTTTCACTTTTGAAGGCTTTTTTCACTTTTATAATCTTGTTTCACGACACTTTTAATAGAGAAAATTAAAACGAATTTTTTATCGCTTTTACGATGATTTTTACGATTAAAAGAGACACGCAAAACGCGCGATGGTATCCGCGGAACTAAACAGGGGAGAGAATTTTCTATCCTGATGGCCCGGGCGCCTGGTAGACTTGCGCCCAAAGAACCAGGCGCAACATGTGGGAAAGCGTCTGCTATATGCCAGGCGCATATCCAGACATTTGTATTTGCCAAGTTTCTGCTTAGAAACACACTCTAATCCCATTGGATAAACGCATACATATACTCATTACTTCACACCCAACTCAAAGTGCATTGTTTATTTTTCTGAAACTTTTTTTTTCCAATTTTCCAACGAGAGACAAATTTTTTTTTAACTCTTTTGAAGCTGAATTATATGAAAGCAGAAAATAGTATATCTATAATCCTGGAATATTCTATTGTAATCTAATGGAATTATTGGAAGCAAAAAACAAAATACTTGCAATATTTTCTATATTTAATAAATCCAGGCCCAGATTTTTGTAGGTCTAATTAATAATTTAATTTATTTAATTAAATTTCATTTAGTTTTCAATTACTCTTTTCTATTTTCAATTCATTTTACAACATTCAATCGTTTTCGGCTTCTTTCAATGTTCTTTTCAATCACAGAAATTGTAGAATTTCAACTAAATTGTTCAATTCTACAACTATTTTTTACAATTCTTAATTATTATTATCTTCAACTTTCAATTCCATTCTTCAATTTTCAATTCCATTCTTCAGTTTTCAATTATTATTTTTTTCTATATTCAAGAATTCTAGACTTTTTCAATTACTTCTTTCAGTTTTTAATTATATTTTTTAAAATTCCGTTACATTCTTCAATTTTCATTTATCTCCTTCAATTTTTTCAATTCTCAATAATTCTCAAAAATTTTTATAACTAATCTTTAACTTTTTAAATTATTTTCTTCTCTTGGCCATTATTTCTTAGTGCTTTACGATATCAAGACGATATCATATTTGAGCAATATTGATATTGATCTCAATTTTTCTTGACTATCCAAAAATGGTCTCGAGTTGATAATATCGATCTAAAATAACTAAAAAATGACGAAAATAATTGACAAATGAAAAAAATTGGAATAATGACAAGATTAATAAATCGACAATTGACAAAAATAATTTAAAAAATTAAAGAACAAATATAATATTTTAAAAAAACAATTGGAAATTAAAAAAGGAAAAAAATTACAGAAATAATAATAATTGAAAAAAATTGACCTGAATTAAAATTTGAAGAAATAATCACAAATTGATAAGAAGAAAATAATATTAAAAATTGACAAAATAATTGAAAAATGAAGAAAATAATTGTGAATTAGACAGAAAAATTGAGGAATTAAGGAGTTAAATTGAGATTTCAAAAAAATTATTGATAATAAATAATTTACAAATTATTATAGTATTAAATAGTATTAAAAAGTGAAAAAGCCCAGGATTGGTGAATATTTAAGAAAATAATTGACAATTAAAAACTGAAGAAAACTGTAGGAATAATTATAACAAATAATTGAAAATTGAATGGGATTTCAAAAAGTTAAAGTTGGTTGAAAATCGAAGAAAATAATTTAAAATTAGAAGAAATAGTTAAAAATTGAAGAAAAAAATTCAAAATTAAAGAAAATAATTGTGAATTTAAGAGGATAGTTGAAAAATTGAATTAAAAGTTCAAGAAAAATATTGTTAATTGAAAAAATCATCGAAAAAAGCCGAGAATTATTGAATATTGAAGAAAATAATTGCCAATTGGAAAAAATTCTAAACATGGCAAGATTATTAAATTGAAAACTGACAGAAATAATTTTAAACAGAAAAAGATAAACATGAAATTAAAAAAAAAAACTAAAAAAGAAAGAAAATGATAGGAATAGTTCTAGAAACAATTGAAAGTTTAATTGCTTTTTGAAAAATTAAACTGTATTAAAATTTGAAGAAAACACTTTCAAATTGAGAGAATAATTGATAATGAAAAAAAGAAGTATCAATAAAAGACAAGAATTGTGATTGGATACAAAAAATTTAAGAATTGAAGAACTGAATTGAAATGTCAAGAAAATGATTAATAATTGAATAATATGAAAGAAAATAATTGAAAAAAGACGAAAATAAAGGACAATTGCAAAAAATTCGAAAAATTGCAACATTAAAAAGTTTACATTTCAACAGAATTGTCTTAAAAGTTAAGAATGTAAATTTGAGATTTAGAACAGAAATAACTAAGAATAAAAATTGAAAAAAAATTACTGTAGTAATTGTAGAAAATAATTGTAAATTTAATTGGATTAAAAAAAAATTAAACTGGATTGAAATTCTTCGAAAATAATTGCCTATTGAAGGAAACAAGTGAAAATTGAAAAAATAATTGAAAACAAAATCGAGAATTATTGAATATTGACTGAAATAATTAAAAATTCAAGCAAATAATTGAAAACTGAAAAATAATGGAGAAAACGTGAATATTTGAAAATCAAAGAAAATAATTGAAAACTGAAAAAATAATTGAGAAAAACGAGAATATTTGAAAACTGAAAAGAATAATAATTGAAAAAAACCGAAAATTTTTGAAAATTGAAGAAAATAGTTGAAAACTGGAAAAACAATTGAAAAAATAAGAATGATTGAATATTGAAGAAAACAATTTAAAATTGATAAAAATATTGAAAGAAGCCGAAAATATTGAATATTAAAAAGAATATTTGAAAATTGAAAAACATGATTAAAAATTAATTATAATAATTGTGAATAGAAGAAAATAATTGTAGAATTGAAGAAATTAATTGAGATTTGAAGAAAATAGTTGTGAATTCGGCCCTGAATAAATCGTAGTTTTATTTATTACGTGTACTGACGTTTTTACGAGTTGTAACAAATTGAAAATTTTTAAAGCCTTTGTAGAATGAGAATGATAAATGTAAATACATCAGTTTTTGAAAAGCTTTGTAGAAAAATAAATACCTTTGGTAGCTATTTAAAAACGGTACTTTGAATTAACAAATTACAAAAGAACAAGTTTCAAATAAATCCGGAGGTTTTTTCAAAAAAAGTTAGCCTGCCATATTGGATCCGTCATTTTGAATTTTGATAAATAGATAATTTTCGTGTTCAGCAACCCCAGAAACCCCCAGGTGACAAGTTTTAATCAAATTCGGTTGATTTTTAAAAATTAGTCCGCCATATTGGATTCGCCATTTTTAATTTTTAAAAATACAACAGGTTCGTCATGAACAACCCCAAGAATGCTCAAATAACGAATTTCAAACAAATTCGGTCAGTTTATTTTAAATTTAGTCTGCCACATTAGAAGAAAGTTAAAAAAAATTTTTTAATTAGTCAGATAGATTGGATTGGTCATTTCAAATTATAAAAATCAGACAGAACAGATTCGTATTTATAGAAACACCGAAAATCCCCAAGAAACAAAATTCAAACAGATCCTGACAATTTTTAAACATCGTTTCACCATACTGAACCAGAACAATAATTTTTGAAAATTAGACATTAGATTCATATTCTGCTACCCAATCCCCCATCAAAAAAAAAAAAATTTCAGATATATAGCACATAAATTTACAAAACTTGTCCACCATTTTAAATTTCTAAAAAGTGACTTAAGATTAGGGTGATCAGAAAAAAGTAAAGTCGAAATTTTAATGCTCTTACCCCATAGGATTGTACTATGCCGAAAAAAGTTACCCCTATTTTTCTTTTTTCAAATCGTAAAATATTTAGCGGTCCTTCAAACATGGAGACTAAAATGGGGAATAAAACTTTTTCGTAGTAATGGTTTAAAATCCTTAAAAATCAATATTTTTCAATAGCTACACTCTGTTTCTCTTTAGATTAAACTAAAATTAATCAATGGTTGAAACAAATTATTAGTGTTTAATTCTAACTTTAATCAAATTAAGCTACAGAGTTGCAAACTTTTCCAATTTTACAACATTTCAGCTAACTCATAAAAATTATCAACAACAAATTAAAAATAACAATTGTATTAATTGTTTAGACAAATTATTATTGTTTAACTTCAATTTCTTATAAAATTAAGCTACAGAGTTGCCTCCTATTTTAAATTTTGCAACTTTTCTACCAATACTATCAACAAACTAAAATTACCAATTTACCAATTGTTTAAACAAATACATACTTTTGAAATTGAAGAAACAGCAGAAGGAATTTCAAAAACTTCACTTCTACTTCTACCAACTACCACTATAGTAAACTTAAAAACATGTTTAGAACATTTTGATAACAAAACATTGATAAAAGTTTCTAATCAACGATGACGTCTTACAGTAAAATTGCAGCTCTCTCAAAATAGAGAAAAAATTGCAACTCTGTAGTTTAATTTGATAAAAAGTTTAAAAAATAAACAATAATAGTTTCGTTTAAACAATTGGTACAATTGTTATTTTTAATTTGTAAATAATAATTGGTTGCATTCGTCCTCAAAAAATGCGAAATTAAGAAAAAGTTGCAAATCTGTGCTTTATATTAATAGAAAGTTGAAATTAAACAATAATAAATTGTTTAAACAATTGACAGAATTATTATTTTAAATTTTTTGTTATTAGTTGGTATTAATAGACTTTAAAGGTTTGAAAATTCAGAGAAAGTTGCAACTCTGTAGCTTAATTTGATAAACAATTAAAATTAAACAATTATAATTTGTTTAAAAAATTCGTAGAATTTTCATTTACATTTTTTTGTTAAAAATAGGTATCATTTAGCTAAAAAAGTTTCAAAATTGAGAGAAAATTGCAAACTTTGTAGCTTAATTTGATAAAAAGAAAAAATTAAACGTTAAAAGTTTGTTTAAACAATCGATACAATTGTTATTTTTAGTTTGTGGTTAGTAATTGGTTATATTCGTCTTCAAAAATTAAAAAATTAAGAAAAAGTTGCAAATCTGTGGCTTAATTTAATAGAAAGTTGAAATTAAACAATAATTAATTGTTTAAACAATTGACAGAATTATTATTTTAAAATTGTTGTTATTAATTTGTATTAATAAGCTTAAAAAGTTTAAAATTGAGAAAATTTGCAACTCGGTTGCTTAATTTGATAAACAGTTGAAATTAAACAATTCTAATTTGTTTAAACAACAGGCAGCATTGTTATTTTTAATTTGTTTTTTAGTTTGATGTTACTAATTGGTTACATTCGTCTTCGAAAGTTGCAACTCTGTAGTTTAATTTAATAAAAAAAAGATTAAAATTGAACAATGACAATTTGTTTAAACAATTCACAAAATTTTTGTTTTTTGTTTGTTGTTAGAAATTGGTATCATTTGGCTAAGAAAGTTTCAAAATTGAGAAAAAATTGCAACTCCATAGCTTAATTTGATAAAAAGTTGAAATTAAACAATAATAATTTGTTTAAACAATTGATACAATTTTTATTTTTAGTTTTTTGTTAGTAATAATCGCTTACATATATCTTGAAAAGTTGCAAAATTGAGAAAAAGTTGCAACTCTGCAGCCTAACTTGATGAATGGTTGTAAATAAACAATAATAATTTGTTTAAACAAATTACCAATTTTACATAAAACAATTTTTAAAAGTTTATATTTATATAGTATTTATTGAAAATGTTGCTAAATATTCTCAGGAAAATAGTTAAAAATAGTAAAAAATATTTTTTAACGCTTGTTTTTGTATTTTTGCATATTTTGGGGTTTTTGGGGGATCCATGAAAAATAGTTAATATTAACAAATGGTTAAATAAACAATTTTGCATTATTCTTTGAAGTTTCCTGAAGTGAAATAGACTTCGTCGATTGAAAAATATTGATCTCCAAAGATTCTATACCATTTCTACGAAAGAGTTATTTTTCCCCCAAGTAAAATACATGGAAAACTTTGAGCGCTTTAAGCGACCTCTAAATATTTTTTGATTTAAAAAAAGAAAAACAGGGGTAATTTTTTTCCACCTAAAACAATTGTAGGGGGTGAGAACATTGAAGTTCCGACTTCCATGCATTTTTGGACCACCCTACTATAGATTCAAAATTTCGTCTCACTTCACGATTTTGAAAAAAGTAGGGGTAAATACCCCAAAAAGTTTTTGGATCGATGAATCCGAATCTGTTGTCTAGTTTTTATAATTCGAAATAAAATTTTAAAAAACTTTTTGCACTTTTTTGGAATTCGTTATTTGGGGTCTTTTGGGGTTGCATATATATACGGATATGACGCATTTTTCAACATTCAAAATGGTGGACTCAGTATGACGGATTAAGTTTGTATTTTTGTATTTATATTTTTGGTTTATCGTCTCAAACTTTTATATCAGGAAAAAAATATTTTGTCCTTGATTCTTGTCTACAGAAAATGGCAGAAATAATGACAGGATATATAACAGAAAAATAAATAGAAAGAAAAACTATTCCAATCTCAGATGATTAAATTATTTTTTTGTATATTGAAGTCAGAGACAAAGATTAAAAAAAATAAGCAAAAAATTTATTTTCTAAAAAAGTAGGAATAATATATTAAGAATGTTAAATGAGCATCTTTCAGGGTAGTTTGAGTTTCTTCCAGAATAGTTTTAAGAGTAGAAATGTTTACTGACGAAACCTCCGAACCTCGAGAAACAGTCGAAATTAGCTGTGAAATTTTTGATGCCACAATTAGTCCATTGTGGAGTTAATAATCTTAATAATAAAAAGACTTTAACTCTTAAATAATAAATTCTAGGTCAAAAGGAGCTTCAATCAGGCTATCAATAATAAATTTAAATAGAAACTAAGTCAAGGAAACTTTTTCTAACAGAAATCTGCCAAGGGAACAATAAAAATTGATATAAATTTCTAACCTATAATATATCCTGTAAATAAAGTTTTTAACATTCTAGGTAACAATTTTTTATCTTCGATTATCCTCCATTAGCTGTGTATCGTGACCTAAAAATTCTATTATATTGGTCTATTAAATTATTGCGAAATTTACGATTCTTAAAACTTTAAGCGATTAATAATATAACTATACGAATACTTAATGAGGAAAAAGAATATAAGTTTCAATTTTCAAATATGAAGATCTACATTAGCACAATCAAGAATCAGAGAAGTTTTATTTACACAAGAAATGTTTTTCCACTTGAAATAAAATCAAAAAAATATTTACGTCGATAAATCTTGTTCTTTATCGAAGTCACAGAAATAATGACTTCTCTTTGCTAATATTACAATGGCAAATAGGGAAGAAATGAAAAACAAAATGAAATAGAAACATCTGTTTCCGACATGAAAAAATCGTATACTTGTAACGAGTATTTCTTTTTTTTTTTTAAATAGAAAAACATATATCAGAATATATGCGTTAAACAATCATAAAATCCCTGTAAAATGTTGATGAAATTCATTTTGTTAAAGAAACTGGTAATAAAGAAAACAATTTGAGCATTACCGAAAATGAGATTTTTTACAAAGAGCTGAGAGGAAACTTTATCTCCAGTACTCCTCTAAATTGGAAAAGAAAACTGTTTCCCATTGAAATGTTTCGACCTCTCAATTCTTCATTTTTCAAAATTTCAAAGAACTCTAAAATATTTATATGATTGAAAACAAACTGCTATTGCAATAATAGAAATAAATATAAATAAAATGTAAACGTGTTTCTCTCACTGGTTAAAATTTTCCACAAAAACAAATCCCAAACAAAAATGTGATTTTATATTTTTACATTTAAGTTCGTAGCCAATTTTTCAAAGTCAAAAATATCTTTAGAATATTTGATATTTTTAAACGGATTCTAGCAGCTGCGTTCTAGATTTAAATAAGTAAACAAAATTTGTAATTTATATTATTAACATCTTGAACATTATTATAAAATATAAACATTTTTATTCACAGAATCAGAAAATACCAATTATCTTTAATAATTGTTTGTTTACGTTTCATGTCACGTTCACATTTGTCTGATCGATACAAATTCGTGGGGCTAAAATCGGGCAATCTTTCCGATTCTCTTTTTTTGTTTCCTGAAGAGTAACACTAAATTGGTGCAAGGGTTTGGGTTCGACAATCCAATCGCCAATAATATCCGACTGCTTTTTAGTTGGAAAATATATATCTCGGGTTTTATTTTCGTGACAGGAGAAATGAAGAAATTGTCTTTGGGATTTAGGAAATCTTGCTTATATTCAAGACGATTTAGTTTAAAAAAACAATTTCCTTAAAATTCAATCAAATAAATAAATTTCGTTCACAATTCAAACATTTCAATTTATAAAATCTTAAATTCAAGTCTTCTTGATTGGAAATTAATGCTTTAGGAAATTAAGTGCACGAGAATACTGATCGATTCTAAATCAACTGTTATAAGCTGTTTAATAATAATTGTTATACCAACACGATGAGCGAGTTAATCAGACATATTTAGTTAACTGGAAATTAAGTCAAAAATTAATAACTTAATTCAGTCGAAAACAATATTCTGCGAATGCAATTATTGAATTAAAACAAATTTGCTTTAATAAAGGTAATATCCTTGACTTGAGATAAAGTTTGCACCACGATTTGTATTAAATTTGAAATCCATTTTAAAGGAGATTTGAAGGAGATTTTAAAAGTAGGACAGTCTTTTGAAGGATACAACTGAAAAATCCTGAGGCAAAAGCCTCAATGGGTTGTCATTTTAACTTAATCCAATTCACAGAAATAGTAGACATTCAAGTAGCACTAAAAACGACATAAAAATTCTAATTAAATATTTCGGTTTAATCAAGATTTCTTGATATTCAGTTTTATCTAATCGAAAAATCTAATAAGGGTTATTTTTATTTTATTCATAAGATTTTCCGAATTATCATTGCGAGCTTTTAAAAAATTTTCAATTTTCGCGAAAATTTATTATCGTGACATTAGCAATAATAACTAAATTAATAAAAGAAAAAAAGAAAGTAATTTTTATTACTTAAATTAAAATAGATGTTAAAGAATATTGCGAATTTTTATATAGCAGTAAATGGTCAGTTGAACAATAAAATCAATTTTACATTTACATATCATGCTTAAATTTACTGTCGAATGCAAATATTGAATACATTTACGTGGAAAATCGTGGCAATTTAACTCAAGTGTGATTTTGCGGTAATAGTCATACGTTGGTGTGACTGTATTTGTTTCGCGTTAAATTATATGGAAAATCCCATTAAAAATATTTGCCGTATTTAAAATTTATCTACTTTTTGGATTTTAAATTAGTAAATTTGACTTGTTTACGATATCATAAACAGATTATTAAAACTGAATATTAATTTTAATTAATGGCACAAGAATAATTTTAATTTCTCTGAAAAATAGTTTTATTATTAAATGATTTTTCCCCTTATAAACTGAAATATTTAATTTATATTTTTAATTGATTTAATATCATTAATTTTTTTCATAGTAATAAAAAAGAATAAAGAAATAGATTATCAATTTTAATTGTCATGAACATTATTAGTTAAACGGCTGTCTGCAACAGAATTTTAAAATAGCTGGGGGACTGCCCCGAAGGTTTTTTTATACTTACGGTCCTGGCTCTTATTAATATCAATTTATTTTAGGTTAAGTTGGAGAAAACTCGTTGATTGTTTCAGGAATACATATTTTAGATCTATGAAGACGATATTTGGTAGAAAAAGTGAATTTCTTGTCAGATATAAGAAAAAACTTCAACGTAAATAAATTATTTTCCTAAAATATGTAGCATATAATCTGAAGGTGACAGAGTATGACAAAGAAAAAGCACAGCTTAGATATTATTTATATAAAAAATAACCTTGAATTGCAAAATTGAAAAACATGTGGCCAAGTTTACGATATTTTATATTTGATAAACAAAACGAAAGACGATTTCGTTGCTTGATGCAAATTTAGAACCAAAAGTACGATTGACATTTTTCATTGTATAATTATGTGAGGACAAGAAGAAGAAACTGTCAAATTACATCTGAAGCGCCACTAGCGACCTATTTTTATACTATTGCACTTATGAAATCAGTCGGTAAAGAAATCCGCTTTCAATAAATTAATTAATTTAAATGAATATAAGAAATAAAATAAATCTAATAAATAAAAAAGTATATTAAATGAAATAAATCTAAAAATAAAATAATAAATAAGATGAAAAAATAAAATAAATAGTAAAAATTAAGTGAATATTTGAGCAAATATCGGTTAAGTAATGCTGTTTAATTTTCTAATTCAGTGAGTTTGTCTTCTTGACTGGCAATATTGGTTTATCTTGAATCGATTAATTGGTAAGTGGATAAATTTGATCGACTCTGATGTATCACGTGATCAGTTTATAGGTGATCTACTTGGAAATTGGCTAACCAACAAACTGACAGAATATGCCAAGTTTCATGGTGAAACACTTTAAGGGTTAGGAAGGCGTAAGTGCAACACTTAGTGTACAAATGTAAGCTGAATGAAATGTTGGTGCAGGTCAGTTTAGTAGTATTGTACAACTAACGCTTGTCGGGGGTCGATGACTGTATTCTCGCGTGCTAAGCTCTCATGAATAGCTGCACAACCTGTAGACGTTCCAGATATAGATTGGGCCAAAGGCAACTCGACGATTGCTCGTCATCTACCAAGAAATCGAATTTGTGCCTTTCAAATCTGCCTTCTGATCCCTCGCATACCAGCCAAATGAAAAAGCTCAGCCATTTGAAAAAAAAAACTTTTCTGCTTATCTATTTATAACTTATCGCAAAAATATTTTCTATCTTTATTTCAGTTTTTCGGTCAATTTAATTTACTTTGTATTCTTAATGCTAATTAAAGTTTTCTCGTATATATTTGTCAGCATAGTTTTTACTTATTCAAACAAGACATCTTTCTAAGACTTAAGCTACTTAAATGGCAGGAATTTCCTTGAATTCATTAAAAGTATGGAAGTGAACATCAAGCAATAAATTACAATTTTGTAGCAAACGGCTCAACAGACGTCGTTCGTTTATCTTGCAGCTGTACAAACACTGTTCTAGAAGCTTAGAAAGCGAGAAAATCAATCACCTTTACAAATTTTAGAATACCGTTCAAACTGAAAGCATTTTTTTTTCTTAAATAATTACTTTACCTATTTTGCTTGTAATGCTTCTTTATACTCGAAAATGTCATAAAAAATTTAAATTTCCAAATCCTTTTTCACAGAAGATGTGTTGTTGACACCTTTTTATGTGTTCCAAAAAATAAAATCTCAATTGTTGTTGACGCTCTCAATTCCTTTCATAACAGATTACAATTCACATATGAAATTGAGGATAATAATTCTAATAATTTTCTTAACTCAAAAATAATCAGGACTGATAATAACTTTTTAATTACAGATTGGTATCGAAAGGACACTTTTTCAGGCAGGGTTTTGTATTTTTACACTAACCATCGTTTAAAAAATAAAATTGGTACCATTGAATCTTTATTGACTCAGCAGTAATGCTTTCTGTTATGAATTTCATATAAAAATATATTAATTTAGTAAAACCTTTTTTAAAATTAAAGAATTATCTGACAGAATTTATAAATAAGTATATTAATAAAAAAAATAATATAAATCAATAACAGAAATGCATCCTTTGTTTACAAGAATGATGATTATAAAAAAGATAAGAAAATAATTTTTCCTTATTATGGAACTTTGTCCCAGAATGTTAAAAGGTTACTTAAACGTTTTAATATCAAAACTGTTTTTAGTGTGAATTCTAAACTTGATGTTTTTATTAAATTGGGGAAGGATCCTCTTGAGAGACTGAATCAATTGTGGTTGCATTTCTAAATTTAAATGTAATTGTGGAAAAACATATGTAGGACAAACTAAACGTCCTTTTCAAATTCGTAGAAAATAACACATAGATAATTTTGATTTAAATGAAAAATATTACTATTTATTACATTTTGAACCTCACTACAAAAAGAGACCTATTGTTGAAATGTTTTTTATTAAAAAAGAACGAAACAATAGTTTAAATAAAATTACGAATTTACGCAATGTTTTCTTGGCATGAGTATTTTAATAATTTTTATTAATAATATTATTAATAATATAATTTTAAATAATTATACAAACATACGATTTTTTCTATTCTTTTTTTAATTTAAATTTCACAAATTATTTATTCTTAATTTCGTTTTAGTTTCACTGACTCCAAACAATGGTTACCTCGATATTATTATCGCTTTTATTTACTGACCTACATATCTATGTATATGGGAATTTTTTACGAATATTTTCTCAGGAAATTATAAAAAGAAGCGTTTTATGTTTTAACTCGGTATGAGGTTTTTCGTAATTTGTCTTTTTATCATCGTTATTATTATGTATATTTTTGTCTCTCTTTGATAAAATAATTCTAGTTTTTTATTTTGTTTAATTGTCAGACTCCCTGAAGAGGAAATTATTTAGATTTCGAAACATTGGAGAATAAATTTTAAACATTAAACAAATTTGCTCAAATGACTTCATTTTTTCTTGCTCCTTTTAAAAATTTTATGTATTAAATAATGTTCATTTTATATTTTTTTTATTTCTGACCATCAAATTTGGAACTTTTACGAAAATATACACATTCAATTGGGAACGTTCCCAAATATTAGTTCATTCCATTTTGAACAATTAAAAAATAAATTTTGGGCATCCAATTTTGAACGCCTTCAAAATTATGCACTTCTAATTTGGATCGCTTCCAAATTTATGAGAATCTAATTTTGAAGTTTCAAAAATTAATTTTAGGAATTAACAACCCTTAATTTTGTTTTATATTTTTATAACTATTTGTTTTATTGTTGTTTTGTGTCAATCGGTAAATATTTGCCATATTTATTAATAATATTGATAATAAATGGAGATCTAATGAAATTAATTGATTAATATGATTTCTCAAAGTTGCAGAAATCTTATGTGGGAGTAAAAGTTGAACTTGAAAGGAAATTATGTGAGAGCAGCTGACGGCGATGCGTTATTGAAAATTGCACATAAGCGTGGATGTGATATCGATCATCAATGTATCAGCATTACATTCGGGTCACCAGTGTCAGTAGGTTATTCTGTGTATTCATGCAAAATAGTAGCAGACAATACGAGGCTATTTAGTACAAGTAAATAATCGATATAGGAAACTTTACTCTATTCGCTTGATTTCAAAAAGTGAAAGAGCTAACCCGAGTCGAAATTTTGAAGCTACTTTGAAGCTCATGAGGAACTTTAGCTTCTACTTAACGACTTCTTAATTTTTAGCCTCTTCCTTACTTCTAATAATAATATTTCCTTCTACTTTACGTCTATACACATGTTTCATTTTTCCAATCATTAAAATTAGCAGCTCTTTTAAAGCTCCACATTCCTAGTTATAAAGAAATATAAATTTTTATTCTACTTTAAACCTGCAAGTGAAACTCAGTCATTTTTTCCATTGAAATATACTTTTTTATTTAACATATAAGAAAAACGGGAGTTAAACTAACTTTTTCTTCAATTATTATTGTTCCTCTGATTAGCCCTTAAGAGGAAAAAATTTTAATCTATAACTAAAACCCAATAATTTGTAAAATTAGGGAAAATGTGTATCTTTCTAGATGCACTTGTAAAAAAATAACAATTATTAACAATAATTTGTTTAAACAATTTTGAGTGGTGATTGTTGTTAATTATGATGAATATATCTTATTTTTTCAATATAAAAAGTAAACAAATTAAAAAACTACTACTTGCTAGGTGTTTTTAAATGTTATAAATTAACAATAATAAATTGTTTTAAAATATAAAAATAATAATTTATGGTCAATAATTTTTATTTTTCTAACCAGAGCCCAGTAATTTGTAAAATTAGGAAAAATTTGTATTTTCCTGGGTGTATTTGTAAAGAATTAGTAATTACTAGCAATAATTTGTTTAAAAAATTAGAATCAATTAAAATCAAATTAAAAAAATGTATATAAAAAGTCCAGAAAAGAAAATTAAAAATCCTTCAGAAAAAAAAAGTTTGGGCAAATTAAACCAAAAACATTTTTATAATATTACACTGAAAGCAAGTCCAACAATAAATTTAGAAAAATAAAGAAAATCTAAAAATTCTATAAAAGAATAAGAACTAAGTTTGCAAAAAACCTCGCAAGAACTATCCAAGATTTAAAAACAAATTGAATAGGTGCATTAATAAAAAAATAAGCGTATTTATTTTTAAAAATATGAAAAAATTTATGAAACTCAACGAAATAATAATAAATAATGATTATTATTTATTATTTATAATTTATTTATCAATAAAATAAAATGACAAATACAACAACAAAAAATATCATTAGTAAAAGGAGAAAAAATCTTTAAATTTTGTAAAAATAAGAAATTATAAGATAAAATTTAAACAGTTTCGAAAAAGAAACTGAATTAGAAACTAAAGAAGAATTACAAATATTGAAAGACTTAAAAAAAGGATTATTGTGAATATGAAAAATAATTAATATTATTTAATTATTTTGCATTAACTAATGTGTCTTTAAATTTGAATTAATTGACATTTAAAAGTTTGAAAAAATTGGAATATGAGTTTATTGACGTTTGGAATTTATTTAAATTATAATGACCTAAAGATATAAAGATTTAATATTATTTTTTGCTATCTTCATACCAAAAATTTGTAAATCGTAGGTATTTTGATTATCTATATTAGCCCAATTATTTAAATTTTATAAAGATTAAAATATTAAAATTGAAATTTTAAAGATTTATCCACAAATTTGTGGTTTTTTTATGGTTTGTGATTTTTTACATGCAGTATTAGACATCCGGAGAATTGTAAAGTTTTTTTTTTATTTAAATCATGATTTTAATGCAAATGCTTCAATGATTTAAATCAATATCAGCCTGTAACTTGACAATAATAAATTGTTTAAACAAATGAAAAATACATAAAAATCTCCGTAAACATTCAGAAATTGGCGATATGTAACAATTTTGTTGAAAAGTCCTAAAAAAACTATTCGTAATTTGTATCATAAGGACACTGAGAAAATTAAATATTAAGTTCATAAGCGTCGGTATCGTAGTGGTTAGTGCGTTAGATTATAAGTGCGTAGGTCGTTATGTCGTGGGTTCGAATCCCCACTTGCGTTATAATAATTTATTTAGTAAATTTAGACTATTTCCAGCTTGTGTGTATTAAGTGTGACGAATTCTAAAAGCGCATGAATTTTGAATATTTATTTTATATTTTTTTTTATAATTTCATTCATATTAATTTCAGTTTTATTCGCAAAAACAGATTCTTTCTTTGTTTAGACTTTAGAAGATCAATAAAAAGGGGGTCTTGAGCGTTAAAAGAGGCCTTAATATAGTTGAATATTAGCTTCTACTTTAACGCTCTCATCGCGAAAACAGGAAATTTCTTCCAATAATAGCACCAAAGTAGAAGCTAAATTGTATTGAATTTGCTTCTACTTTAAACCTCTATTTCCTAAAAATTTTGGACTATGTAGCGTTAAAGTAGCCTCAAAATTTCGACTCGGGAACCGCTGCCGAACATTACACCAAATTTTCGCTTAAACTGAGCCTTTCTGCTAAAAGATACATTGGATGTTTGAAAATTCGTATAAAGTTTAAAAAAAATCCTAATTATAAAGAATAGAATAAAAAATACTCGTTTTATTTTTGTAAATGTTTCTATGAATTGTTTATTTTTGAAAAAAGATGAAAAATAAAAAAGAATTTAATTGAATATTGGAAATGTAACATTCGGCGGATTTTTCTGAATAAATAAACATAAAAATCAAGTTGGTTATAGTTCAGAAACATTCAGTTAAAATCAAAGAACCATTTGATTTAAAAAATGCATTTAATTACGTTATTTTTATCTGTATAGCGAAGCAATTCACTTTAATTTGAACAAACATTTCTCAATGTGCAACTATTATTCCGCATTTTTCTAATTAATTGAAAACATTGGAATTCTCGGAAATTACAAAAAAAAATTTTATATCAGAAAGGGAAACGATAATTCACAATATTTGTATTTATTTCCCAAAATAATATTTGTTCAGAGTTTTTGTTAGGTGGAAAAATATCCGACAACCTAAAGGTTGAAAGGTAATTTGGAAAATGTGTAGGAGGGACTCGGAAGGTCTGTAAGATATTTTGCTGACTATCCCAATGGGTACTTGTACATTGAGAGAAAACGTTTCCCTTCTTGAATATGTGAATGTCTAATACGCAACGGAAATTTCTTATTCATGTGTAGCATAAAAAATCCATAACATTAGCATGTTCTACACTGTCTCAATAAGGTCATTGACGTTTAGAAGCAAAGGACCAATTTAATTATTGTATTGTATTGTTACGTTTTTAGACAGAACTCTCCAAATATATCCTAAATTCCTCTTTTTAAAATAGGTTCAAATAAATGATCTTAATTTGGGATGAGGACAAGTCGATGAGAAGTTAAGATGTTTTGAGAATATTTATTTATCATAAAAGAAGGAAAAACAATGTTACACATATGTATAAATATCAATTAATTGGGTCTTAGTTTTGGGAAAAAAGATAACGATGTAGGCTTCGAGTTGAACTAGCTGTGGTCTATTCGGCGTGAATCTCGAGGTTGATAACCTTGATAATGTGCTGCAGAGGTGATAAAATTGGTGGCAGAACTAGACGTGGATTCTTAGTGACACGCTCTTCAAATTAGAAGATAAAATGTTGACGGGATGCAAGTCCAAGTAAAACACTGAGTTAAACTAAACTAAACTATTTTAGCCACTTAGTTTGATACGATAAATTTCTGGTCTCCTTTCGTTTATTGATTCGTTTATTTTGAATTAATGGCTGAGTTGGTTCGGAAAAGATTAAGTTGAAGACTTAATAATTTGAGTGGAATTAAGAGTGGTTTAACACTGGAGTAAGCACTGAGTTTAACTCGTTCAATGGTCAAAAATGAGTGTTTGACAAACTAGGGTGGACGAATAAACTTGACTGACGAAATAAAAGAAGAAGTGAACATCCTACAAATCAAAATAAGAAGGATTTACCAGATACCTGAAAAAGCAACAAATCATACTTTTAGCGGTGACCTAAATACGCACATCTGGCCAACGCTTAAACCCGGAAGTGAAGGTCCGGAACAACCGGAGAAGGAATTGATACTCAGAGAGGGGGTCGATACTCAGAGAGGAAGCTGATATTCAAAAGGAAGGATTTAATGCCCAAAAGAAGGGTTGATAAAATCAGAAAAGGAGTTGATATCCAGGAGTGGGAGTTGATGATCAGAAGAAGGAACTGATGCTCAAAAGAGGTACCTAAAATCTATAAAAATCAGAAACAATAGTTCAGAAACAGAGAGAGAAATTCTACGTTAAAGTTAGTAAGAAGAGTATCAGTTAACTCAGTTAGTATTTTTAAGTAGATCACAGAGAGTCGCAGAAACAATCAATTCTACTATAACTATTCACCATTGCAATGCATAATTATAACCAATCCAATAACCATCCGATTCAAGTGCAAACCTCAAATAAAACTGTTCAGAAATTTGTTTAACCCAGTGATCAAGAACTAGTTTGTTTACTTGACAATGAAAGAAGTGTTTAACTGTTAATACCAACACCTGTTCCAAACAATTAAAGATCTTTTAATCTTAAATCAACAATCGTCCTGAACGAGTGCCGACTACAATCTCTGAGTCTGTCCAGTCTGCAGTCTAATCGCTTTTCAAGAGATCTAAGCTCACCTAACACTAGGAACTACGTTCAAGATTCATATCTCTACGGTTTCAGCACAAATATAAATTGTTTCTCCTTCCAAAGTAAGACTCTCTAAATATATTCTATCGCCACCGTGGTTTGAGAACGCTTACTTTCTGCAAAAATACATGGCTGATTCCAGAAAAAAGTCGAAAATGGCTTTAACGAGTGGATCAATTCTTTTTTTACTCATTATTGAATTTTTTTTCTCAAGCCGTAGTTAATGTCTTATTTGATTAAAATATTTTAATGGTCCCCATTTTTTTTTAGTTTGAATTTTTGAATGGAATATAAAGGTATAATTTAGTGTGGGAATGATGATGAGGGAATGACGAATTTAAACAAAATGACCATAACTTCAGAAACATAACCATACTTCCCTATGCACTGTGAACAATGGGATATAAATACTGGAAACATATGCAAATACACTATGATTATTAAATAAAAAAGTGCTTACCCGTTTATAAATCAACGTGAGGAAATGACGTGACGAGTGTATTTTTTAAAAATCTCATTAATAAATTAGTTTTAACAAAATATCCTTTCTACAAACGTTCGCTGCAGTATAGGTTGTCAATAACAATGCTGCCAACTTTCAAAAAACTTAAGGCGGGACTGTAGGCATTTAAATTTTGCTCCAATCACACTGTTTTAAAGCGGTGAGGGAATGATAAGTTTTTCAAGGACAAATTTTGAAGTATATTTAAAAATATTTCCATTCGCTGTTTTTAAATTATAAACTCGTGTAGATACATTCAATATTATCAAGGCCGTAGCCCGAAAAAATTTTTTTTTGGGGGGGGGGGGGTTTTGTCAACAAACAGTCAAAGTGATGACCTTTTTTTTTTTTTGAAAATATTAAATTTAAAATAATTCCTGATTGAGATAATTAGTTGAAATAACAAGTTGAAAATTTCTTATTTGAAAATTATAGATATTAATAATAATATTTGAATTAATAATTTAAACATTACATATGTAAACTATATAATAATAGTAATCAAACACCAGTCAGAAATAAATTAAAAGATTATTAGATAATAATTTAAACAAAAACTGTAGAATAAAAAAAAATTATAATATGAATAACATGTATTGAATATCTGATTTGGTCTAGTTTCTGATCAATTGTGTTAGAAATTATAGGATGTTATACAGAATTACATGAATGGCATGATTGGTTCTGAAATTCAGCAATCATTCAAAGGCGCCCAGAATATGAAATACAACAATCTTCCATATGAAAATTGATTCATCAGTATGCGAGGTTTGCTGCCGTTTCACACCGATTATTTTGAATTCCCAACATGCAACATTTAATATTCATTTACACCGAAAACTCCATTTAAACTAAAAGTAACTATATATATTTAATTCAAATTCCCAGGATACTTTTAAATAAACAGTTTTATCTTTAAATTAAAAAAAAATTCGATGTATTTTAAAATAAATACTTGCGAATGTTTTCAATGCACATTGTTTATTTTATTGAAAATTCACAATTTTTAGCATTTACTCTCGTTAAAAGCATTTTAATTAAATTTAACTTGAAGTTATTTCTTGACATACTGAGGAATTATTTTCATTTAAAAAATATAGTTTCTTTATTTGAAAACAGCTCTAAACTATACAGATTTTCGAGATCCATCGTTTGTTTTGAAAGGTAGTGTATTGCAGTTTAATTTGAGGAAAATAAATCGCTTGTACTGTACAATTCCCATTAGAGTGTGCTTTCAACTTCTGACAGACAAAGAGTGAAGTAACCATTAACGTCACAGAAAACTTTCTAAAGTCCATTAAAATTTGAGATTGCACGCAGAGTACGTTACGATACCAATGTGAGTTATTTCATCCCTGGAAATAATTCCAGTGGTCAGTTTTGTACATGAACTTTGGCTTTGTTTCCAGCAAAAGCAAACATTAGATATATGATTTCAAATTATGCAATGTCAGATCTTCTTGTAGTTGTAAGCTTGACGTGTGAATTATTCGTTACAAATATAGGTCAATACAATTCTAAATTTCATTTTGTAAATATATTATACTAAATTCAATTTCCGTTTGTGTATTTCTACAACGTTCACATATCAGTATTATAATAAATTTATTAGCAGGGACTTGTGTATGGTACGTCTGCAAATTCCATAGAGCAAAAAATTCGCCCTATGAAATTCCATATGGCAAAATTACTAACAAAAAACAAATTTCCTAAGAAGAATGTGGATAAATGAATTTACAATTCGAAGAAAATGATTAAAATTTTTTTAAAAAAAACCATATTTTGTAAAAATAATTGAAAAATGACGAAAGAATTTAAAAATTAATTAATAAATAATTTAACTATTTTGATATTGAAGAAAATAATTGAAACTGAAAAAGTTTTATTTGGAAAAATTAAAGAAAAGAATTGAAACTTGCGGAAATTGAATTTAAAAATTAGGGGAAAAATTGAAAAATAATGGAAATAATTACAAAATAAAGACAATTTTTGGAAAATGATAAAAATAGTTGACAACTGTAGCAAGTAATTAAAATAATAACAGAAAAGTATTGTTAAAAATTTAAGAAATCTTTAAATAATTTTAAATTTACTATTCTCAAAGATTAAAAAAAAAGAATTGAAACTTGGGAAATTGAATTTAAATATGAGGGGAAAAAATAAAAAATAATAAAAATAAAATTAAAGAAAAATGATAAAAATAGATGAAAATTGTGGGAAATATAATTAAAATCATTAAAAAAAATCTTAAAAATTGAAGAAATTTTTAAATAATTTTAAATTTACTATTCTTAAAGAGTGTATTAATTAAAATTTTAATCAATGAAAATTTAAATTAATTGAGGTTTGAAGAATTATAATATATAATAATTGTAATTGTAGTCTTGTTTATCTCAAATATAGTCTGTAATTTTTTAAATTATTTGTTACAAATGTTTATTATTTTCTTCAATATACAATTATGTCTATCAATTACTTTATTATTAAATTTATTTTTCAATTAATTTTCAATTACTTTTTTATTAATTTTCTAATTTTTTATTATTTATCTCAAATTTTAATTATTTTTTCAATATACAACTATTTTTATCATTCTGCAATTATTTTTCACAAACTAAAATTATTTTTTTCAATTTTAAATTATTTTTATTACTTTACAAATATTTTCTCCAATTTTCAATTATTTATTTCATTTTTCAAAGATTTTTTTCAATTTTCATTTTCTTTTATATTTTTCCATTAATTTTTCTCATATTCAATTATTTTTTAATTTATTTTGAATTTTTTTATAATTTATCACAACTTGCACTTATTTTTTTTTATATTCAATTATTTTTATAGTTCTGAAATTATTTTCTTTCATTTCATTACAAATATATGTTGCAATTTTTTAAATTATTTCTCAAAAAAAAAAAATTATTTTCTTCAATTTCTAATTATTTTTATTACTTTTCAAGTAGTGTCTCGAATTTTTTATTATTTTCATTTCTCTTTAATTAATTTTCTAGATTTTAAAGTATATTTCTCAAATTTTAATAATTTTCTTTGATTTTCAATTGTTAATATTATTATTTTGTAATTTTTATTTATTTTCTCAAATCTAAGTTATTGTATCCACGTTTCAATTCTTTAATCATTCTTCAATTTTTTTCTCATATTCCAAATACTTTCGACAATTTTTAAATATTTTTTGGTTAATTTGCAATGATTTTTACAAATTTTATATTATTTTGATTATTTGTTGATTAATTCCGAAAATTTCCATTATTTCTCACAAATTTCCATTATTTTCTTCAATTTTTAATTACTATTCTTATCATTTTGCAATCAATTTCTTCAATTTCCAATTATTCTCACTATTCATTCCTCAGTTAAATTCCTAAATTTTCAATTATTTATCTTATTTTTCAATTTTTATGTTCTTTTATCCTTTTGCAATATTATTTTCTCGACTTTTAAGTAGATATATTAATTATTTTTCAATTTATTTTCTTAATTTTCCATTTATTATCTTAAATCTAAGTTATACTCCCCACTTTTCAATGTTTCAAGCAATCTTCAATTATTTTTCTCAAATTTTAATTACGTTTGTCAATTTTTAATTATTTTTTTTCATTTGCAATGATTTTCACAAATTTTATATTATTGTGAATATTTGTTGACTAATTCCGAAAATTTTAATTATTTCTCTCAAAATTCCATTATTTTTTTGAATTTACGATTATTTCTATAATGTTGCAATTATTTTTCTAAGTTCAATTTTTTTCGACATTTTTCAATTATTTTAAAAAATATGATTTTTGTTCTTCAAATTTTCAATGTTTTAATAATTTTTCAATTATTTTTCTCAAATTTTAATTAAGATCGTCAATTTTTGATTTTTTTAACTTGTAATGATCTGATCACAAATTTTATATTATTTTGATTATTTGGTTCTTATTTCCGAAAATGTACTTGAAATCAAATAAAATTGTCAACTTTTGAGTTACAATAATTACGCTAATTAAGAAACTCTTTAATTTATTATTGTTTTATTTCTCTTTCTCCCCCCCCCCCCCCCCCCCCGCGGTCAATATTAAGTTTGCTGATGGCAAAAACTTTCAAGTAGCCGCCCCTGTTTATTAGTTATCAGATTATCTTTATATTTAAAAATTTAAGCTTAATTAATAAAAGAGGAAAATTCTGTACTCGTATTAACTAGCTTTTAAATTTATCTGGAATAATATTGTTTTATTATAATTATTTAAACACATTAGAATCAGAGAAAGATATTTATACATACAGGATTCATTTCGATAAACTCACTCACACACAGAACTCAAATTAAAAATTAAACAATATGAATAAAACTTGATAAAAAGATCAATAGAACATATAAATTCAACGAAGAACAGGTTTAATAATTTAGAGTCTTTAATTAATTTAATTGAGAATATCAATTAATTTAGACAAGTTTCAATACAAAACAACAGACAAATATAGTATAAGTGGTTTCCTGCCAGGGGCGGACACTTGTAAATTTTTGCCGTCTGCACATTTAATATTGATAAGGGGGCATGGGGGAGAAGAGAAATAAAACAATATTAAATTAAAGAGTTTCTTAATTAGCGTAATTATTGTAACGCAAATGTTGACCATTCATTTGATTTAGGGTAAATTTTTGGAATTAATAAATAAATAATCAAAATAATACAACATTTGTGAAAATCATTACAAATTAAAACAAAAAGAAATTAAAAACTAACGAACTTGAAAGTTGAAAGCAATAATTGAAAAATTTAGAAGTTTAATTGCGAAATAGTAAAAATAATTAAAAAATAAATTAATTAATTGCAAATGATAACAATTATAATTGAAAATTGAAGAAAATTACTAAAATTTGAGGAAGATATTTTAAAATCTAGGAAATTAATTGAAGAATATTGGAAATAGTTCAAAATTCAAGAAGATATTTGCAAAGTAGTAAAAATAATAAAAATTGAAGAGAAATAATTTTAAATTGTGAAAAATAATTGAGATAATTACAACATAAATTTGTAATAAAAGAAAATTATTGCAGAATAATAAAAATAATTGTGAATTGAAAAAATTACTGGAATTTGAGATAAATAAAAAAAAAAATAGAGAATTTATTAAAAAATAATTGAAAATGCCAAAAAATAATTGAAAATTATAAAAATAGTTAAAAACTGAAAAATTTAAAAAAAATGTGATTGTAAAAAAATAATTGTAAAAATTACAGAATGTATTTGAGATAAACAAGACTACTTGAAAAATGATAAAAATAATTGGAAATTAGAGTTAATTGTAAAAATTTAAGAAAAAATTTCAAAAAATTACAGAATTTATTTTATATAAAAGAAAGTGATTGAAAATCAAATAACATCATTTAAATACTTGAAAAATACAACTAAAATATAAAAACAATAAATAAATATTTAATAAAAATTGATGGAGGATGAAACAAGTTTTTTTAATATTGAAAATTATTTGAAAAATGATTGTGGAAAACGATGAAAATAGTCAAACTGATAATTAAGTTAACAATTTTGATGAGTTAAGCCCTTCCATCATTTAATTAACATTACAAATTGACATTAATAAATAATTCGATGTTAAAAAAATTAATTGTAATTTCGAAAATGAAAAACAAAATTTGAAAAACCAAAAATCATATTTTGTAAAAATAATTGAAGAATGACGAAAGTAATTGACAGTTAATTACTAAATAATGAAAGTAATTTGATATTGAAGGAAATAATTTAAACTGAAAAATAAACTGAAAAAGTTTTATTTGAAAAAATTAAAGAAAATAATTGAAACTTGCGGAAATTTTAAATTTAAAAATTAGTGGAAAAATTGAAAAATAATGAGAATCAATGAAGAAACTTTTTAAAAAATGATAAAAATAGTTGAAATCTAATTATTTTCATGTTTTTTTTATTTTTCACTTAAATTTTAAATCCAATTTCTGCAAGTTTCAATTATTTTATTTAATTTTTTCAAATAAAACTTTTTCATTTTTAATTATTTTTTTTAAGATCAAATTAGTTTAATTATTTATCAATTGATTTGGAAAGCTTATTAAATTCTGATTTGAAATACCTATTAGTTAAGTTTTTTTAAAAATTTAAAAGTGAAATAAGTGAAAATCAAAATTCATATTATTTGATGAATTAGAAAAAAAATTCTCTTATTTTTCAATTATCGTTCATTACGTTCAGTTTGTTGCCTGATGTAGAAAAATTGGAAAAAAACTTGAAATTTACATTGTTTTCTTCATTGAATTGTCAGCTTTAATTTGAGTCAAAAAAACTTTAAAAAAAAGTGAAATATAAATTGACAAAGTACTCAATACACCTTACTCGCTATACATTTAACATAAAAATTACAACATTTCTCTCTTTCTCATCTGATAAGATGAGATACATGATGATACATGTTCTAATTACAATATATTATTAATATTATTGATAATTAAAACACAATTTTATCATATATTATATTAATTCAATTAATTTTCATAATTACTTATTTTTGTATTTAACATTTCTCTGCTTTGGCTTTTTTCTGGATAGTGTCATTCTGCAGTTGACCTGTACTACTGAAGCTTTCCAGATAGAAAATTGTCACTTTCCTCCTATAAATAATAATTTTCTCATTTGAATACAGAATATTCCAATCTACACTGATTCTAGATAAAATGAAATGTTTTATTTTAATTAAAAACTTATACTTTATTTACATGGTAACGTTTTTGTTTTACTGTTTCTATTCCAATTCTAATACTTTTATATTTAAATAATTTCATAGTATTTTCTTTATTTTACATAGTTTTATAAATGTAATACTTTTATCTCAACAGAATTCAAATCAACTACACAGTGGCGTAACTATTTAGAGTCAAAGTGGGGCAGTGCCACGGGGCCCTTGAGCTTAGGGGGCCCTTAGTCAACTCGAATAGACACTTTTTTAGAAAAAATTCCAAAAACCTTACTAATTGTAGTAATTTATGAATTCTACATCTTGTGTAATCAACAATTATAAATATTTTAAATATAATATTTAAAAATCAATTTATATACATTAAATAAATATTTATTTACGACAAAATTGATAATATTTTAGAATTAAAAAGAATTGCAAAAAATAATTTAAATTAAACAAAATAATTGCAAATTTTGCAAATTAATAGAAAAAAAATAATGAAATCAATTAAAAATTGTGGAAAGTAATTTAAACAATTTAAACATAGAAGTGTTTTAAACATAAAAAGAATAATTTAAATTTGATAAGAATACTTGAAAATCTTAAAAGTTAATTGAAAAAAATTGAATAATGATAAATTCGAGAAAATAATTAAAAATTAAAAAAAAATGGTTTGAAATTCAGATAAATTAATAAAAATTAAAATTTGAGAAAATAATTAAAAAAACTTACATAAAATATTTTAAAAAAGGAAATTAAAAGAAGTTTTCAGAAAAATACTTAAAACTTTTAGAAGTTCATTGAAATAAAAGAAAAAAATTAAAAATTAGAGAAAATAAATGAAAAACGATAAATATAATTTAAAATTGAGGAGAACAAGTTTTAATTAAAGAGAAATGAGTAATAAATTTTTGAAAATTATGAAAAAGAACGAGAAAAAGAACGAAACTAATTGAAAATTGAAGAAAAAAATATAAAAAATAATATAATTACTTGAAAATTGAATAAAATAATTGAAATGTCAGATAAATAATTTAAAATCTTGGACATTATAATATAAAACAAATGTAAAGAATTGAAAATTAAAGGAAATAAATTTTGGAAAATAATTGAAAAATGTTTTTAAATTTTGAAATTTGAAGAAAATAATTGAAATGTGCTACAAACAATGATAAGTTGTAAAAAATAAATGACATTTAAGTGAGATAATCGAAAAAATTACAGAATTATTTTTAAATAAAGAAAAAGTAATTGAAATTTGAGGAAAATAGATGAAGATCTTAGAGATCATTGGAAAAATGAGAATAACTAAAAAATGGAGAAAAGAATTGAAGAAAGCTAAAAATAATTGAACTTTACGATAATTAATAATAAAAAAATTGGAATTTATGAAAAAAATGAACATAATTAAAAGTCGAAGAAAATAATTGAAATTTTAGAAAAATACTTAAAAATCTTAGAAAATAATTTTAGAAAATGAGTATAATAATTAACAATCGAGGAAAATAATTTGGAAATGATAAAAAGAATGCAAAATTAAAAAAAAAACCAAGTAAAATATGTTGGAAATAATTTAAGATTGAGAAAAAAATAGAAATATGTTAAAAATAATTTAAGTATGAAAAATTGAAAACAGTTAATAAAATTTGAGAGAAATAATTGGAAAATCATAGAATAAATGTTTAAAGAAAGAAAATAATTACAAAATTACTTTAAAAATTTTAATTAAAAAGAATTATTAAAAATTCGCAGATATAATCGAAAATTGATAAAAATAATTAAAATTTTATAAAAATACTTAAAAGTTTTAGAAAATGTGAATAATAATTGGGAAAAGTAATTTAAAAATATTCTGAAAAATAACTCAAGATTCAGAAAAAAATTGAAATATAATGAAAATAGTTTAAATATAAAAAATTGATAACAGTAAATAAAATTTTAGGGAAATAATTGAAAAAATCATCAAATATATGTTTATGAAATAAAATAATTACAAAACTACTTAAAAATGTTTAATTAAAGGGAATTATTAAAAAAATCGCAGAAATAATGGAAAATTGATGAAAACAATTGAAATTTCAGATAAATCATTGAAATATTTAAAAATAATGCAAAAATAAATAAAATAATTTAAGATTAAAAAAAAATTGAAATATGATAAAAACAATTGAAATATGAAAAATTTAAGCAGTTAATAAAATTTGAGAGAAATAATTGAAAAAATCATAGAATATATTATGTTTAAAGAAAGAAATTAATTACAAAATTACTTAATAAATTTTAATTAAAGAAAATTATTAAAAAATCGCAGAAATAATCGAAAACTGATGAAAATAATTAAAATTTCATAAAAATACTTTAAACCCTTAGAAAATAGAAATAATAATTAACAATCGAGGGAAATAATAAAAAATTGAAAAAAGTAATTGAAAAATTTTGAAAATAACTTAAGATTCAGAAAAAAATTGAAATATGATGAAAATAATTTAAATATGAAAAATTGATAACAGTAAATAAAATTTTAGGGAAATAATTGAAAAAATCATAAAATATATGTTTAAGAAATAAAATAATTACAAAATTATACTTAAAAATGTTTAATTAAAGAGAATTTTTAAAAAAAATCTCAGAAATAATAGAAAATTGATGAAAGCAATTAAAATTTCAGATAAATAATTGAAATTTTTTAAAATAATGCAAAAATAATTATAAATTGAAGAAAATAATAAAAAAATTGCAAAATTTATTTTTGAGCAAAAGAAAATAATGGAAAAATCGTTTAAAATATGGAAAATTGATGACAATAATCTAAATTTGTGATAATAACTGCAAATTTAAGAAATTAATTTTGAAAAAATAATAAATAATAAAGATAAATGAAAATTAAACAAAATAATTATTTGAAATATTTGAAAGTTCACGAAATAATGGTAATAATTAATGGTAAAGTAAAAAAAATAATTTAAATTTTTGATGAATAATATAAAATTTATAGGAATAAATTATTGTATTGATTTTATGCAAAGGTAAAAAATATTAAAATTAAAGAAGTGATTGAAAAAACTAAAAAAAAAATAGTTAAAATTTGAGGAAGGTGAATTTAAGTTTTCGGGAAACAATTTAAAGATAATTAAAATAATTAAAAATTGCAGAAAATAATTAGAAAATGATAAAAATAGTTCAAAATTCAAATTTAGTATATTTGAAACGTGGATTAATTGAACTTTTAATTAATGCAAGTTCACGTTAACTGAAATTTGAAGAAATGAAAATTGCCATAATTTTAATATTTGAGAACATTTTAAAAAGGTAAAATATGGTTTAAAATTTTAAAAGAAGAATTTAAAAAATTATGTATAATTGGGGCCCCATTTTCCCGTTTGCCCCAGGGCCCTTGCCCGCCTAGTTACGCCACTGCAACTGCAACTTTTTACCTAAAGCTTGCAATTTTTTTCTGAAATAAATATTTTTTAATTTTTATTTAATCTGTTTACGACTTTTTGCTTCCTGCACATTTAGTTCTTTCTGGATCGAGGCGGACTTTACGTTGAGCTCTTCTACTTTTTACATAATATTCCATGACTTTTTATACAAGTTTTTTAATAATTTCTTTCTTTTTCAACAACTTGAAGTATTAAGTTGCAAAAAATCAGTTCATATTTTCTCATCTTTTATTTTTATATATTTTATATTGTTTTTATAATAATATATTTTTTTTACTTAATGTTTATTTCTACCGCTTCTTTGACATTAAAAGGGGAAAATATTTGTAGGCAATTAATAATAATAATGTCCTTATTTATTAATTTAAAGTTAATTAGGAGCTTAGTTTTTGAGTTATCAGCAGTATAAAATACTGTCTATTTTCCGCATCATAACTTAATAACTAAGCTTCTATAGTTAAAAATGTAACAGCACTTTCCGATTTGTTTTACGATTTAAAAATAGCTGGCACTATAATTGTAGTTATGAAAAATTTATTAAACTATAGGAAACATAGTTTTAAAATAAATGAAGTTTAAGGTTCTTTTACTTTAAAAAGTAAACAAACTTTATTATTTATAGATCCACACACTATTCCTGGTAAGTTTTGTTGAGCTCGAACCTGAGTTTGACTAAAGTAATATCTTTCGTAAAAACTTTCCTCTCCAACTCTGAGGGATAAGGCTTTCCAGGAACTTCAATCCCTTCATACATTTTGCATAGAAATAGATCCAATTTTTTTGCCTGAATAAAACTTATCTTTAGTATAAAATCAGCTGAGTTACAAATGTATATGTAAGCTTTAGAAAATAACTTGTTGAAGGAAGAAAAAAAATTTTTACCAAGTTTTCTATTAATGTTGATATAAATATAATATAATTGAATTTATTCTTAATTTAATTCATAATACTTAATTTAAATAATTATAATTTTATTTATTTTGTATTTAAAATGATGATTAAACTAAATATATATTTTTTTAAGACGACTATTTCTCATTATTTTTTAAACTATTTTTTATACACTACGTTTTTTTATTATTTGCATTACCAAATTTTTGTTTATCTACAATTTATGATTATTATTTAATAACGATAAGTAGAAGCTTCTCTAACTTATGTCAAAGGTTCGAAGGATAAGGGAATTTATGTCGAACAACCCTCTTATTTGAATAACAATAAGATTACTAAGGTCAAATAATACTAGGATTGGGATTTATCTTCTCCGTGAGGTACTTTTATCAAAATAATTGACGTTCTTCTGTAAAAGTATAAATCTCGTTTATTCTATTCGAAAAGAATTTTTGGATTTGGTATGGATTAAATTCTTTTTTTGTAAACCATATTATATTTGTTATAGATAAATTAATAATCATTCCCTTTTTTAGAAAACATTGGCTCTTTTATAAAATTTTGTTCTCAACAGAATTAAAAAGAAATTTAATTCAATTTTGAGGGAATGTACTTACTAAATAAATAAATAAATATCATCTATAGATAAATAAATAAACAAACCGAAAATGAGCAACAATTATATTCAATGTTTATGTAGATTACAAAAAAAAGTTTAAAAAGAAAAAATGCTGAAAAGTAAAAAAAACTGGAAAAGCCTGAAACAAAAAAAATAAGCAGGAACAGAAAAAAGCGCTGAGAAAGAAAAATCCTTAGAACAAATAATTATCTAAAAAAGAAACAAATGTGAAACAGAAAATAAGCTGGTAAACAATGGATACACAAACTTCTTCAATCCTTTCTCTTTGGAACATTGGAAACTTGTATTGCGATCAATTGAATTCAATTTTATAAAATGATTTATTAATTGTTATATGACAATCCCGAAAAGAAAACAGGAAATTGTTTGCAAGAAGTCAATAAAACACATTTATTTGACTGGAAACCCTCATGGGGAAGAAGACCAGTTTTCTTTAAAGTTCTTACAAGTATACATTCAAAAAAAAATATATATATATATATATAATATAATTTAAATATAAATTTGAATTCGCAAATCATCAATTTAATTATTAATAATCTCCAAAATTAAATTGAGAGAATCTCCAATAGACCAGAATTTATTTGTCAGAATATTAAACTTCCCGAATCACCATTTGTCAGAAAGATTAACTTTCCAAATCTCCAAATGTCATAATATTTAACTTTCCGAATCTCCATTTGTCAGAATATAGTAAACTTTAAGAATCTCCATTTGTCAGAACTTTTAACTCTCCGACTAATGACTAATGGCAAAATTACAGACAAAAAATAAATTTCTTAATAAGAATGGTCAATTTATTTATATATTTTGTACATTTATTGTAGATTTTACCATATTTATCTGAGAAATGAAACCATTAATTTGTCCTGAAGAGGAAGTCATTTAGTAGACTTCGAAACGTTGACACCTATGAACATCTGAATAAATATTAAAAAATTCTTGTCTAAAGCTATCGTTTTTCGTCTAATAAATGAATTTACAATTCGAAGACAAAGACTAAAGATTATAAACAAAAATCATATTTTGCAAAAATAATTGAGAATTAATTAATAAATAATGAAACTAATTTGATATTGAAGGGAATAATTAAAAATGAAAAAGTTTTATTTGAAGAAATTAAAGAAAATAATAGAAACTTGCAGAAATTTAATTTAAGGAGAAAAATTAAAAAATAATCAAAATAATTTGAAATTGAAAAAAATTTGTGAAAAATGATCAAAATAGATGAAAATTGTAGAAAACTATTAAAACCATAATATAAAAAGAAATGTTAAAATTGAAGAAATTTTTAAATAATTAAAATTTTATTATTCTAAAAGCGTGGATTAATTAACTTTTTAATCAATGAAATTTCAAATTAATTAAAGTTCGAAAAATTATAATGTATGATTGTAACTGTAGTCTTGTTCTCTCAAATATATTCTGTAATTCTTTCAATATTCTCTTTTACAAATTTTTATTATTTTCTTCAAATAAAAATTATTTCTATCAATTATTTTTTTATCAAATTTATTTATCAATTAATTTTAAATTACTTTTTGTATTTTTCAATTATTTTTTGATTATTTTTCTAATTTTTTCAATTCACAATTATTTTTATCATTCCGCAATAATTTTCTTAATTTACAAATATATTTAGTAATTTTTTCAATTATTTTTCAAAAACTAAAATTATTTTCTTCGATTTTTAATTATTTTTATTACTTTGCAATTATTTTCTAAGGCTTTTTATTACTTTCATTATTCTTCAATTAATTTCCTAGATTTTAAAATATTTTTCTCAAATTTGATTAATTTTCTTCAATTTTTAATAAATATTGTTATCAATTTCCAATCAATTTCTTCAATTTTGCTTCCTCATAGAGGAAGCTTTGTGATCGTTAAGATTTTCGATTTTCCAAAAATAGTCTAAATCGATTTATTTTCATCTAAAAAGTGTAATTTTTCATTCGTAAGCAAATGTCCAGATGTATGTATGTGTGTGTGTGTATCGTTTTTTGTGCACAAGATATCTCGAGAATGCTTTAACTGATCCCAATAAAATTTGTATGACTTATTAAGCTCATAAATATCTAAATTTAGACACAAGGATTTTTTAAAATACCCAACCACATTTTTTTGAGCATCTTTTTTCATCGAAAAAAATCGTTTCTTGCCAAAAAATTTTTTCATGCTAAAAATACAACTTAATGAATACAAAAATCATATTCCTTATCTCAAAACGAATTGATTGACCTATATAAAATTTATAATTGATCAAGAATTCGTAAAATAATTCATGTTTTTACATTTTTTTGCATTCAAAATTCTTCATTTTTTAATAACTTCCCCAATTAACTTATATATTATTGATTTTTTGCTTCCTCCATGAGGAAGCAAATTATTTTGCTTACTTAGAATCGAGACGTCCATGAAATGGACATAATTCTCACCTAATCTAATTTATCACAAACTTGATTCTTCATATAAATTCTTAAATTTTCAATTATTTATCTCCTTTTTCAAATATTTTTTTCAATTTTCATTTTCTTTTATGTTTTTGCAATTATTTTCTCCACCTTTTAATTCAATATGTTAATTATTTTTTAATTAATTTCCTAAATTTCTATTTATTATTTTAAATCTAAGTGAATGTAACAACTTTTAAATGTTTTAATTATTCTTTAATTATTTTTCTCAAATTTCAAATACTTTCTTCAATTTTTAATTATTTTTTTTTAATTTGCAATTTTTTGATACGGTTCCGTGGTGGGAGAGACCGAAACTAGGTTGGTATGGTTAGCGAGAGGGGGCGTCGCACAGTGATCTGAAACTGGAATTTAATGTTCAAAATCGACTACAGGTCACATATCTTAACCGATTTCAAAAGTTTTTTCTTTGAAATGATCAGCGATAAATTCTTTAAAAAATTGTCTTTCCCGATTTTTAATTTAATTATTTATAACATTTATAAATAAACAAATAGGAGAAGAAATTATAATTTTTATAAAAATAGTTGTGTTTAAAAAATAAAAATAATAATAGCACAGACACATATTAACCATCAAAATCATATTTAGCAATCGCTTAAGATATAAACAATTGTATATATGGATAAAATAATTGTTATAAACAATTTACTTAATTATATAACTTTCGAGTGAAATTGTCAACTTTTTTTTAAAATAAGTTTCTTTGACAAAAATGACAGTAAAAGGGTCTTCTGGTGTCGCTGAATAAGAATTTTATGTCAATTTGACAGTTGACAGCTGTCAAAAAAACTGCGAACATTTTAAAGAAATTAAATATTAATTTTTATAGTCAGATAAATTTTGATTTGCAATTATAGTAAGAATTAAGAAAATTGTTACATTTATAGATGTTATAAATAATTAATTTAAAAATCGAGAAAGACCATTTTTTTAAGAATTTATAGCTGATCATTTTAAAATTTTTGAAATCGGTTAAGATTTGTGACCTGTAGTCGATTTTGAACAGTAAATTCCAGTTTCAGACCACTGTGCGTCGCGTCGGGCACAGCCCCACTTTGGGCGCCAATTGATATGGTTCTACTTGCGTAAACCCCTCGTCGAGTATGGAGTATCAGAGATGGCAACCCCTCTGATACTTTCGGATCAGGGCCGGATTGGGAATTAAAAGCGGCCCGGGAAAGATATTCAAAGCGGCCCCTTTCTATATAATTGGAAATTTTTATTAACATTTAAAACTAAAATATAAAAATATTAAATTATTAAATTATTTTATTTAAACTTATCAATAATTTAATTATTTGGAATTTCTTGAACAGTAGCATTCTCTACTGCCATTTGTACGAAAGCAGCAGTAATTTCTTAGTTTAATGAACACCTCAATCTGGTTTTAACCAATTTTAAAGGACAAAAAATGGACAACTTCTATTAAACAAATATAATAAAAAAATTTTGAGAGAATTTCCTGGCTTTAAAAATTGCTCTGAATGTATTCCTATCTACCTTAACCCCTTCAGCATCAAAAACAACCCTTTAAAATCATTCCCTGATCTTCAATCAAGAAATGGACAATTTTTATTAAATAAATATAAAAAAAAGTTTTTTAGCGAATTCCCCGGCTTTAAAAATCGCTCAGAATGAATTTCTATCTACTTTGCCCCCTTTAGCATAAAAAAAGTCGACTTTCATTCACCTGAAAATCATTTTTTCAATATTTGAATACCCAATTACTTTCTTTAATTTACAATTATTTTCTTCAAATCTCAATTATTATCTTCTATTCACAATTATTTTAATTAATTTTTAATCATGTTTTTTAATTTTCAAATATTCTCTTTAATATTCAATAATTTTCGGCTTCTTTCAATATTTTTATCAATTTTCAATTGTTTTCTTCAATATTCAATAATTCTCATTTTTTCAATTGTTTTTCCAGTTTTCAACTATTTTCTTCAATTTTCAAATATTTTCGGTTTTTTTCAATTATTCTTTTCAGTTTTCAAATATTCTCGTTTTTTCAATTATTTTTTCAGTTTTCAATTATTTTCTTCGATTTTCAAATATTGTCGGTTTTTCAATTATTTTTTTTCAGTTTTCAATTACTTTTTCAGTTTTCAAATATTCTCATTTTTTCAATTATTTTTCAGTTTTCAATTATTTACTTGAATTTTTAATTATTTCAGTCAATATTCAATAATTCTCGATTTTTTTTCAATTATTTTTTCAATTTTCACTTGTTTCCTTCAATAGGCAATTATTTTCCAAGAACTTCAATCCAGTTCAATTTTTTATAATCCAATTAAATTTACAATTATTTTCTACAATTACTACAGTAATTTTCTTTCAATTTTTATTCTTAGTTATTTCTGTTCTAAATTTTAATTTACATTCTTAACTTTTAAGATAATTCTGTTGAAATGTAAACTTTTTAATGTTGCAATTTTTCGAATTTTTTGCAATTGTCCTTTATTTTCGTCTTTTTTCAATTATTTTCTTTCATATTATTCAATTATTAATCATTTTCTTGAAATTTCAATTCAGTTCTTTAATTATTTGTATCCAATCACAATTCTTGTCTTTTATTGATACTTTTTTTCATTTTCAATTATTCTCTCAATTTGAAAGTATTTTCTTCAAATTTTAATAAAGTTTAATTTTTCAAAAAGCAATTAAACTTTCAATTGTTTCTAGAACTATTCCTATCATTTTCTTTCTTTTTTAGTTTTTTTTAATTTCATGTTTATCTTTTTCTGTTTAAAATTATTTCTGTCAGTTTTTAATTTAATAATCTTGCCATGTTTAGAATTTTTTCCAATTGGCAATTATTTTATTCAATATTTAATAATTCTCGGCTTTTTTCGATGATTTTTTCAATTAACAATATTTTTCTTGAACTTTCAATTCAATTTTTCAACTATCCTCTTAAATTCACAATTATTATTTTCTTTAATTTTGAATTTTTTTCTTCATTTTTCAACTATTTCTTCTAATTTGAAATTATTTTCTTCGATTTTCAACCAACTTTAACTTTTTGAAATCCCATTCAATTTCCAATTATTTGTTATAATTATTCCTACAGTTTTCTTCAGTTTTTAATTGTCAATTATTTTTTTAAATATTCACCAATCCTGGGCTTTTTCACTCTTTTATACTATTTATTTATTTATTGATATAGTAATTTGTAAATTATTTATTATCAATAATTTTTTTGAAATCTCAATTTAACTCCTTAATTCCTCAATTTTTCTATCTAATTCACAATTATTTTCGTCATTTTTTAATTATTTTGGCAATTTTTAATATTATTTTCTTCTTATCAATTTGTGATTATTTCTTCAAATTTCAATCCCGGTCAATTTTTTAAAATTAAAATTTTTTTCAATTATTATTATTTCTGTAATTTTTTTCCTTTTTTAATTTCCAATTGTTTTTTTAAAATATTATATTTGTTCTTTAATTTTTTAAATTATTTTTGTCAATTGTCGATTTATTAATCTTGTCATTATTCCAATTTTTTTCATTTGTCAATTATTTTCGTCATTTTTTAGTTATTTTAGGTCGATATTATCAACTCGAGAACATTTTTGGATGGTCAAGAGATTTTGAGATCAATATCAATATTGCTCAAATATGATATCGTCTTGATATCGTAAAGCACTAAGAAATAATGGTCAAGAGAACAAAATAATTTAAAAAGTTAAAGATTAGTTATAAAATTTTTTGAGAATTATTGAGGATTGAAAAAATTGAAGGAGATAATTGAAAATTGAGGAATGTAATGGAAATTTAAAAAATGTAATTAAAAATTGAAAGAAGTAATTGAAAAAGTCTAGAATTCTTGAATATAGAAAAAAATAATAATTGAAAACTGAAGAATGAAATTGAAAATTGAAGAATGGAATTGAAAGTTGAAGATAATAATAAATAAGAATTGTAAAAAATAGTTGTAGAATTGAACAATTTAATTGAAATTCTACAATTTCTGTGATTGAAAAGAACATAGAAAGAAGCCGAAAATGATTGAATGTTGTAAAATTAATTGAAAATTGAAAAGAGTAATTGAAAGTTAAATGAAATTTAATTACATAAATTAAATTATTAATTAGACCTACAAAAATACCGGCCCGCCTAGCGGCGGCCCACCGGGATTTTTCCCGGTATCCTGAATGGCCAATCCGGGCCTGTTTTGGATAGCGAGATGGCAACCCCTCGCTAACCGTGGATCAAGTATGATATTAGAGATGGCAACCCCTCCAGTACCTTACTTAATATAGTGAGATGGCAACCCCTCACTATAGTGAATTAAAGGTAGAGAAATTAATTTACCATGAGTATGGCGGTGTACAAGTCTTTATTGGCACACTAGAGCAGGGTGGCAACCAACCCTAGGAGCTAACTAAAGGTGGCAACCAACCTTGAGTGAGCTCTAAGAAGAACTGACGATTCCTTGCGAAGGGCCGACTTTTATAGGCGAGAGGGCCTTGCGAGAGAGATCTCTGAGAATGGGGGTAAAAGGACGCAGTGGAGAGAGAAAAGTTGCGCGGTTGAATGCGCGTGCGGTTCACGCGTTCAGCGAGAGCCGTGAGCGGCAGTAGAATAAGGCGTGCGTCAGAGCAGTCAGACTTCGCGGAGTCTGACTATGAACGCTAGTAGAAAAACGCTATCGTGGAGTCCTTCCCTCTCCACCTTCTCTCTGGACTCATACTTCAAGTACTCTCAAAGCAAGTTTTCGTCTATAAAATTCTCCCTAAAAGAAATCTTCTACAATATATGCTTAATTATAATATATTACATTAATACTTCATCTATCAAATTGACGGATGTGAGCAAGGTTAATATAAAGTACTATTTTGCACTAGTGTGCGTAAAACAGATTTTCACAAATTTTATATTATTTTGAATATTTGTTGATTAATTCCAAAAAGTTCAATTAATTATCTCAAATTTCCATTAATTTCTTCAATTTTCAATTATTTATATCATATTCAATTATTTTTTTATTCATTTTCTATTTTTTTTTATTTATCTTTAATTCCAGTTATTTTTTTCAATTCACAGTTATTTTTATCATTCTGTAATATTTTTTCTTTTATTACAAATTTATGTTGTAATTTTCTCAATTACTTTTCACAAATTAAAATTATTTTTTCAAATTTTTAATTAATTATTTACTTTGCAAATATTTTCTCTAATTTTTTATTATCTTCATTATTCTTGAATTAATTTCCTAAATTTTAAAATATTTTTCGCAAATTTTAATAATTTTCTTCAATTTTTAATTATTTTTGCTATTCTACAATTAAATCCCCAAATTTTTAATTATTTATCTCATTTCTCAATTATTTTTTTGAATTTTCATTTTCTTTTATCTTTTTGCAATGATTTTATCCACCTTTTAATTAGATATATTATTTATTTTTAATTAACTTAATTTTCATTTATTATCTCAAATCTAAATTATTGCATCTACTTTTTAATGTTTTAATCATTCTTCTGTTATTTTTCTCAAATTCCAATTACTTCGTCAATTTTTAATTATTTTTTTTTTAATTTACAATGATTTTTACAAATTTTATATTATTTTGATTATTTGGTGATTAACTCCAAAAATTTCAATTATTTATCTCAAATTTCCATTATTTTCTTTAATACATTTTCGATTACTTCTATAATGTAGTAATTGTTTTCCTGAATTTAAAATTCTTGAAATCATTTTGTAATAAGGTACTTTCTGTCACTTCACAAATATTCTGTATTTTTTAAAATTATTTTTCTAAAATTGCAAACAATATCTACAAATTTCAACTATTCTTATCATTTTTCAAAAATTTTCTTCAATGATTCTTATTATTTTTCAATTTTTCCCCTAATTTTTAAATTCAAAATATCCGAAAGTTTCAGTTATTTTTTTAATTTCTTCAAATAAAACTTTTTCAGTTTAAATTATTTTTTTCAATATCAAATTAGTTTCATTACTATTAATTAACTTAAATTTCTTTTGTAATTTTTCAATTATTTTTGCAAAATTTGAGTTTTGTTTTTTTAATTGTTATTTTTGTGTTTAAATTACTGTTTACACTATTTTTTCAACTTAGTTTTAAGTCTCTTTTATATTTATAAAAGGTATATTTTGTAAACCCGTGTATTGATTAAATAAATAAATAAATAAATGAATTAATTAATTTCTTTAATACCTATCGAATTATTAATGTCAATTTGGAATTTAGTTCAGTTGTTATTTTGTTTGGATTTTAAAAATTGTAGTCAGATGTTTTGTTTTTGTTTTTTAAAAATACATATTTATTTATATTTAATAAATTGCGATACCGCAACTCATTATTATTTTATTAACTTTTTATTTTTTAGTTAAATTAGCTTCCGCCTGTCGACGTCAGGCATTTTTAATAACATTTTTTTGGTAAAAATTGCAATCATGAATACAAAATTCAAATTTAGATAGTATACAAACAAATGTTCACGATTCTTCTACATATGTTTTAATATATAAATTTAAATTTTGTATTCATGATTGCAGTTTTACCAAAAAAATCTGATTAAAAATGCCTGACGTCGACAGGCAAAAGCTAATTTAACTAAAAAATAAAAATGTAATAAAATAATAATGAGTTGCGGTATGGTAATTTATTAAATATAAATAAATATGGATTTTTAAAAAGCAAAAACAAAACATCTGACGTCAAGTTGTATTGTTAAATAATGAAAGGACATATAACTCATCAAATTTGTTAATTTAATTATCAGTTTCACTATTTTCATCATTCTCCATAATCATTGTCCAAACAATTTTCAATATAAAAAAACTGATTTCATCCTCCATCAATCTTTATTAAATTTTTATTATTTTTTTTATATTTTAGTTGTATTTTTTAAGTATCTGAATGATGATCTTCGATTTTCAAACATTTTCTTTTATATCAAATAAATTCTGTAATTTTCTCCATGTTTTTTAAATTTCCATAATTAACTTTAATTTCCAATTATTTTTATTCTTTTTTAAGTAGTCTTGTTTATATCAAATATATTCTGTAATTTTTACCATTATTTTTTACATATTTTTATTAAATTCTTCAATTTTCATTTATTTCTACATTTTTCAATTAGTTTTTGTCACTTATAATTATTTTTTAATAGATTTTTTAATTTTTCTATTATTTATCTCAAATTCCAGTTATTTTTTGCATTCAGAATTATTTTTATCATTCTACAATAATTTTCTTTTATTACAAATATAGGGTGAATGTGTCAGTTGCTGCGGGCTCTCAGCCGAGACTCCTTTTTATTAAAAAATACCGTTTTTTTTATTGATAACAATGAATTTACCACTTATGAAATAAGTAGTTTGTGTTATTTAGATATTTATTCAAACATCAAAACCCCATAAAAATTGTATATTTGAACACAATTAAGAAATTAAAAATAATATCAAATGCATCTATTGCTGCGGGTTTGAGTCAGTTGATGTGTGTTAGTTGCTGCGGCCAGAATAACGTGTAATTGGAGGTTAGATTTCCCGCAGCAACTAAAGCACATACAAACCAAATGTTTGCTTTAGTTGCTGCGGGAACAATAATTTAAACTTTAATAATTATAAATTAATAATAGTTAAAATAAGATTTTTGATGGAATTGTATTAAGTAAAGGTTAGAATAATTTTATCACACATTTTGAAATAGGTACATATTCTTAAATAGAAATTAGTAATATTTTTCTAAAAACCGCAGCAACTGAAGCATCCGCAGCAACTAATGCACTTACCCTATGTTGTAATTTTCTCAATTATTTTTCACAAATTAAAATTATTTTCTTCAGTTTTTAGGGTTTCGTGGTTCGGGACCGAAACCCTTATAGTGAGACTTTGTCGTCCGCCCGTCCGTCGTACACAGCCAATAGCTGTGCAGTTGTGTGCAAGAGAGAGAGAGAGAGATAGTCAAAACACATAAGACAATTTTCACATATATTAAATGTGTCACACGTCACATGCCACATATGTCACACATGTCACACATGACACATATGTCACATATTTCACACATGTCACATATGTTACACATGACACATATGTCACACATGTAACATATGTCACACATTACATATATGTCACCCATGTAACATATGTCACACATGACAAATATGTCACACATGACACATATGTCACACATCACACATATGTCACACATCACACATATGTCACACATATGTCAAACATGACACATATGTCACACATGTCACATATATCACACTTGTCACATATGACACATATGTCATATATGACACATGTCACATATGTCACACATGACACATAAGTCACATATGTCACACATGACACATATGTCACACTTGACACATATGTCACATATGTCACATATGTCACATATGACACATATGTGACATATGACACATATGTCACATATGACACATATGACACATATGTCACATATGACACATATGTCACATATGTCACTCATGACACATATGTCACACATGTCACATATGACACATATGTGACATATGTCACATATGACACATATGAAACATATGTCACATATAGAATTGTTTTCAGGTTAGGTGTAAAACTCGTTTTCTTTTCTTTCCGTCTGTTATACTTTTTATTAAGTTAATTAATAAAAATTTATGAAATTAATTAATTAAATTAATTACTTAGTATAATTTTATAATAATTTATAATAAATTTTTATTACTTAAGGGCATGTAGTAGGCGTCAACTTCACAATATTGTCATAATTACATGTATTAATTTCCACCAATTTTCTAGTAAAATACAAAATAATTTTAAATGAAATTAAAGGACATAGTAAATCGGACCTAGGCGCATTGGTGTCTATTCCGCTCGAGCCTGAATTTAGATTAAAAATAGTATTTTTATAAACTGCAAAATATGACATTTTGGTTCTCGCATTTGACATTTCTCAATTAGTTAAAAGACGATCGAAGTTCATTTTGAAGATTAAAAATAAAAATAGAAATGCAAATATGATAAATTATTTTTTTACAATAGAAATTCCCGTTTAAATACCATTATTTGTTGTGATAAAAAATATATAATAAGAACATATATTACTAAAAATTCCCTAAAGAATACTGCTAATGAAAAAAAAAAATAAAATATTATTTTCTATGCCTTTTTATAAAAAAGAACTATCAATACAAAAACATGCAAGATTAAAATCCCTTTGTACAATATTTGTGATAAAATTATGAAAACACTAGAAAATATATTTAAAAATTCCAATATATTAATTTTTTTAATTTTAACCGTACACAGAATACATAGAATTTTTATAGAAAAAATTCAAACAATATCGCATAATTCTTTCTTTTTACAATAATAATAATAATAATAATGTTCATAACAATAATAATAATAATAATAATAATAATAATCATAAAAATAACAATAATTAGTAAACTACTTTCGAAAAATTTATTTTAAAAATAAATATACAACATACATACAGTGTTGTAAAATTAGAGAATACTTTTAAAACAAAATACATGATAACAATAACACACAAAACATGAAAAGCTCAAATCGTTGCATAATTTTTTTTAGCTTTTTTTAGCTTGCTTTTTTTTCAACTGATGGAAATTTATTTATTTATTTCAGCCAAACTTAAAATTATGCTCATATAAACATCCTGTTTTCATGACAATGAAAAAGCAACAATTCATGTTGAATAATTTTTAGCAACAATTACTTTTAGCACCAAATCAGCACCGACAACAAGTGTTGTAGTTTGTAGTAATATTATATTTGTGATGAACGAGGCCACAACAGTTCAAGCAATCACAGAAGTAAAACAAAGTAAAATAACCAAGCTCTTGTCTAAACATTTCTGGGAAACATTTTGTAAATAATTCATTAGCAATACAACAGCAACAACAACAGCAAATGTTGTAGCATCATCATTTCTGTGATATCAGAAATCACCAGAAGTAGAGCAAGCATACAAGTAAAAACGTTTTGTATAAACGTTACAGGCAAGCAGTTTATGTGCAATTTACTAGCACTACAACAGCAGCGGCAACAACAGCAAGTGTTGTAGCAACATAATTTTTGTGATGCAGCAAGCCAATTAAAATAAAGCAATCGTACAAGTAAAAAAGCAACGATTTTGTATAAACGTTTCAGACAAGCAGTTTATGAGTAATTTACAAGCACTACAACAGCAGCGGCAACAACAGCAAGTGTTGTAGTAACATCATTTTTGGGATGTATAAAGCTACTGAAGGTAAAGCAATCATAAAAGTGAAAAAGCAACGCTTATGTACAAACGTTTTAGGCAAGCAGTTTATGAATAATTTACTAGCATACAACAGCATCGACAACAACAAGATCATCAAATGTTGTAGTAACATTATTTTCGTAGTGCTTAAAGTTACCACAATTATTTAAGCAGACACTTCAGTGAAAACAGCAACATGTTTTATTTAAGCAGTTACATCCTGTTTATGCAAAAATATTAATAAATGAAAAAGCGCCTACTTTTAAAAATAGCAATGCTTTTTTCCAAGTTTAAGAAACTTAGTGTAATTTACAGTTACTGTACGTCGACTGAACTTTTATAATGTAGATTAGATCTGATTGTAGTGCTGTTTATTCTGGCTGTATTGCAGAGGATCTTCTCGATTCTGTAACCGATAGGTAAAAAAACAGAAATATAAAGCCTTTATTTCCAAAGAAAACAGATACATATAGAGCAGAAAGGTGGTTATAACATTTTCAATAAAATAAAAACAGATATCATTAATTATGCTTAAAACTATGTGCAATGTGCATAATATTAGTTGTTGCTTCCTAGTCTTATTCGGTACGTTTATATGTCGACTAACTTGATTTTGTTGATTCTGCAAAAGAAAAAAAGGTTATAATATTCTTTTCATTGTTATTTTAAGACTTATTATACAATTTTTTATTATGATTAATGTAAAAAGCTTTTTACTCTCCAAATCTTAAGTAATTAAAAATAACTAATTATTAGTAATATCGTGGCTGAGTTTTTGTTTCAGCCATTAGTGAAAAATAACTAGTTGTTGGTAAAATATAACTAATTATTAGTAAAAAGATAACTAAAAAATAATTAAAATTTGGCCAATTGAATAAGTAACTGAATTCTACTAAAATATTAATTATTTCGACTTAACCTAAAAATGAATTTGACTATAATAATTAGTTATTTCTACTACATGATTAGTAGAAATATAACTATATTTGTATAAGTGACTGAGTTTTTGCTTTCAATTTTGTTATTTTTAATTATTGCAGATTTAGAGAGTATACAACACTTTTAATAATGTGAGGAGTTTAAGGCAGCGAACCTTATGAGTAAAATTTTTAAAATTGAAAATGTAAATAAAAAAAAGTGAGTTTTGCACGCACTATTTTAAAGTGAATTAGAAAATAAAGTATAAGACGTTAACTTTCCTTATATGTTAACTGTAAAAATGTGCAAGTTTTATAGAATCCTGTAGGGGGAGTTAAATTTTACTAAAGTGTTCTAATAAGATTTACAGCTACAGAAATCCGCTAGTCTAAAAATTCCAAATAAAAAAAATTTAGAAGAAAGAAATACCTTTGAATAGTCGTGTAACAGAAATAGAAAATTAAAATAGCGTTTGATATGGAAAACATTTTTTTAATAATCAATTTTTTTCTTGTTACGTATTACTTGTACGAATTGTTTAATATTATAAGTGCAAAATACATTATTTATTTGTATTTAAATTTTTAAAAATTTCAATTAAAAGTACCTTATTTGTTTATGGTGTTTTTGATGTTTTTTTTTACTTTTATTTGCTCTTTCTTCTTTTTCCTTTTTCTAATTATTCTTTCTTTTGTTGTTTTTCTCTGGGTATGTCCATTAGGAACTGTCGAGGGGGTATAAACTCGCGTATTAGAGTGTACACCTCACGCGTAATAGAGCGTAATACCTTCGATTTTTACATGTAAATACACGTTATTACGCGTAATAATCCGTATTAAATGTGCGCATAGTGTATATTACAGTGCGTAATAGTGTATTAGAGTGTACACCTTCTCAAACAGTAAATACCCCCTCGGGAACTGTACTTGTTTATTTGTTACTTTTTTTTGTAGCCGTTGGTGACTTTATTAAATCTTCGTTGTTTCTAAATATTAAATTCAAAATTATGAATTAACTATTCTTGATATTATAAATTAATAAAAAATTTTGTATGTCCGCGTGAGAACGAACCACTTTTTCAGTTTTACAATCCAAAATTTTCGTATTTTTCTAAAAATGATTTAGACTTTTTTATATCTAATATTTCTCAAAGTTTTAGTTAAAATGTGGACATTATCTTTTAATCAGTAATTTGAGAAATCAGATTAACATAATTTATTAATTTTAATTACTTATGCTATTGTTGTCTCGCTTTTTCATTCTCTGCCATCTTCTTCCTCTTTTCTTCTTTAAATTAATGATCAGGTTATGGCCAATACTCTACTCTTTTTATATTTTGAACATTTATTGCAAAAGTTTGTTGTCTTCTAAATACATTTCATATTAGTGATATTACAAGTATTGAGTCAGGTAAATTCATTTAGATCTTTTTTTTGATATTTTGAATATTATGTTGGTTAGTTTCTTCGAATTGCTTGATATTGCTGTCAAGAGAAGGTTTTACCCTTTCATTTGTTCAGTTTATTTACAAAAATACGATGTTCAAAATGAACGATCAAAACAAACTTTCTAACCAACATCAAATTCATAATACAAAACATTATCAGATATGAATTTCTGTTTTCAAGTCTTGTACACAATATTGGTAACATAAAATAATGCGTGTTACAGAAAAAACATTAGGCAATAAATTTTTAAAGAAAGAATTCTAAAAATATATTTTTTTTTATATGATATACATATACAAGGTATGAAAACCCATTGAACGAAATAGAAGATTAATTATTTTACAAAGCAGGTGGCAGAGAAAGAAGAAGAGAGACCACAACAGCTCAAGTATTTAATTTTTAAAAATTGTAAACTGATTTTTCTATATAATACTGATTTAAAAAAGTGTAAATTATGTAAATGAAATTATACCAATTAAAACGTAATCTCAATGATAAAAATAACGTTTACTTTTTAATAAAAATCAAAAGAAGTATAGTATATACAATATATTCGTTTCTAAAACATTTAAATCATTTAATGTGAAGAAGAAAAAACACTATTTACAATTAAAAATGTATCCCATTACATTACGTAGTGTTTTTTTTTTAAATAAAACTATATTTGAAATTTTTTAGACATTCAGCAGCATATTTTCTAACTATAAAAAAGTCCATAAAAACTCTTAAGTCCATGTAAAAATCTAAATCATTTATAGAAAAATGCAAAAATTATGGATTGTAAAACAGAAAATAGAGGTCCTTTTTTCATTACGGACATACGCACAAAAAAATTAAAAACAAAATAATGTGAAACATAAAGGCTTTTAATTTTTTAAATTAAATAAATTATTAAAAGAAAATAATGGATTGTAAAACTGAAAAAGTGGTCCGTTCTCACGCGGACATACAAAAATTTTTATTAATTTATAATATCAAGAATAGTTAATTCATAATTTTGAATTTAATATTTAGAAACAACGAAGATTTAATAAAGTCACCAACGGCTACAAAAAAAAGTAACAAATAAACAAGTACAGTTCCTAATGGACATACCCAGAGAAAAACAACAAAAGAAAGAATAATTAGAAAAAGGAAAAAGAAAAAAGAGCAAATAAAAGTAAAAGAAAAAACATCAAAAACACCATAAACAAATAAGGTACTATAAATTTTTTACATTAATCATAATAAAAAATTGTATAATAAGTCTTAAAATAACAATGAAAAGAAAATTATAACTGTTTTTCTTTTGCAGAATCAACAAAATCAATTTAATCGCCATCTAACCGTACCGAATAAGACTAGGAAGCAACAACCAAAATTATGCACATTGCACATAGTTTTAAGCATAATTAATAATATCTGTTTTTATTTTATTGAAAATGTAATAACCACCTTTCAGCTCTATATGTATCTGTTTTCTTTGGAAATAAAGGCTTTATGTTTCTGGTTATTTACCTATCGGTTACAGAATCGAGAAGATCCTCTGCAATACAGCCAGAATAAACAGCTCTACAATCAGATCTAATCTGCATTATAAAAGTTCAGTCGACGTACAGTAACTGTAAATTACACTAAGTTTCTTAAACTTGGAAAAAAGCATTGCTATTTTTAAAAGTAGGCGCTTTTTCATTTATTAATATTTTTGCATAAACAGGATGTAACTGCTTAAATAAAACATGTTGCTGTTTTCACTGAAGTGTCTGCTTGAATAATTGTTGTTGTTGTCGATGCTGTTGTATGCTAGTAAATTATTCATAAACTGCTTGCCTAAAACGTTTGTACATAAGCGTTGCTTTTTCACTTTTATGATTGCTTTACCTTCAGTAGCTTTATACATCCCAAAAATGATGTTACTACAACACTTGCTGTTGTTGAGGCAGCTGTTGTTGTGCTTGTAAATTAATCATAAACTGCTTGCCTGAAAAGTTTATACAAAACTTTTTCACTTGTATGATTGCTCTACTTCTGGTGATTTCTAATATCACAGAAATGATGTTGCTACATCCCTTGCTGTTGTTTTCGCTACTGTTGTAGTGCTTGTAAATTACTCATAAACTGTTTGGCTGAATAGTTTATACAAAAACGTTGCTTTTTCACTTTTATGGTTGCTTCACTTTCATTGGCCTGCTACATCCCAGAAATGATGTTACTACAACATGTGCTGTTGTTGCCGCTGCTGTTATAGTGCTAGTAAATTACTTATAAACTGCTTGCCTGTAACGTTTATACAAAATCGTTGCTTTTTTACTTGTACGATTGCTTTATTTTAATTGGCTTGCTGCATCACAAAAATTATGTTGCTACAACACTTGCTGTTGTTGCCGCTGCTGTTGTAGTGCTTGTAAATTACTCATAAACTGCTTGCCTGTAACGTTTATACAAAACGTTTTTACTTGTATGCTTGCTCTACTTCTGGTGATTTCTGATATCACAGAAATGATGATGCTACAACATTTGCTGTTGTTGTTGCTGTTGTATTGCTAATGAATTATTTATAAAATGTTTCCCAGAAATGTTTAGACAAGAGCTTGGTTATTTTACTTCTGTATTGCTTGAACTGTTGTGGCCTCGTTCATCACAAATATAATATTACTACAAACTACAACACTTGTTGTTGGTGCTGATTTCGTGCTAAAAGTAATTGTTGCTAAAAATTATTCAACATGAATTGTTGCTTTTTCATTGTCATGAAAACAGGATGTTTATTAAATGAGCATAATTTTAAGTTTAGCTGAAGTAACTAAATAAATTTCCATCAGTTTTATTTAATTAGTTACGCTAACATTATGATCGTAATTTTTGTTTTTATTACTAGTTTTTTTTTTTTTTTACAAAACAAGTTTAGGAGAGGAAAAAATGCATTTACGCACTTGTTCGTGTGGGACTCGACCACATGCTGTGGTAATACCTCACTAAAACAACCTCTCCCATTCTTGCCTTACGTATTCTTATCCGCTTTTGCTCCTTCCGTCCTGAAAGGTAAGCAATAGCGCGATTCCTTTGCTCGAGGTGTTTTCAGTTCACTGTTCTGTAGGTGTTCCTGTCCGTTGCCGCTGTTGTTCTCACGCGGTGGCCAGGAACGCTATTGGATGCTTTTTTAGAGCTACCTTCGTGATGTTATATTATGAAGAACAGTGCTGCCTGACCAGATGAAGAGAGCTCAGCAGAACTGCCTTCTGCATTCGACCTGCCAATGCGTCAGCTTGACGCTCGCAGGTTGGAACTCTTTGAAGCTGGCTAACAAATGAAGCTCTCATCCCCCCTAGACAGCCGAGAATAAGGACAACTAAATGGACTTTATAGCCTCTGTGTATTCTCCTCAATTCGAACAGCAGGTCTTGATACTTTTGCCGTTTCTCATCCTCCTTCTGAGCAATATTGCCCTCGGCAGGAGCCGAAAACTCAATCACGCAGATGATCTTACCTTTATGATCCTGGAGTACTATATCAGGCTTAGTAGCACTGATACGATGAGTGGTAGAAAACGAAAAATTCCAGTAGATTCTGCAATTCTCATTCTCCACAACAGCCTCCTGATCCTCTTGGGCGTATGGCAAGACAGGTTCCTTATCTACACCATATTGGTGTCGAAGATGGTAATACAACACCTTAAGTCCAGCATTGTGTCTTTCAATATACCTGGAACATGCATACGTCGGACACGCACTTAGAATGTGAGTAAGTGTTTCCGGATATTGTTTACATGCTCGACAGTTATAATTGTCGACAGGTATCTGCATGACCTTACTGCGATAATATAAGGTATTGATAACACCATCTTGGCAAGCAAATAAAAATCCCTCAGTCTCCGATCTTAAACCAGCAGATTTCAGAAATCTAAAAGACAGATCCTTAGACAACTCCATCTCCCTAAGAATCTTATAGAATTGCCCATGAAGAGGCTTCCTAACATGTTGCTCCAATAGAAGTACATGTTCAGCCTGCTTCACTTGTCTTTTAAGCATCAAAGGTGTTAATGATGCCAATCCCTGTTCTGTATCGCTGGTATCAAACGGAAGACTAAGTTCATTTGCCGCTCTGTTTGCCGCTTTGTATAAAAATGCCCCATTATCTGCAATTTCATGATGGTGGACAAATTGCATAAGAGGATCATTACTGTTCATCACCGAACACGCCGCAGCCAATACAATACGGCGATGAAGACACTCTACACTAAGTAGACCTCTCCCTCCCTGATCGCGTGGAAGGTAAATTCGAGGTACAGAAGACCTTGGGTGATGACATCGATGTATTGACATCATCCTACGTGTCTCTCTATCTAGTAACTTCAGGTCATCCACATTCCACTTAACAGCTCCAAATGTATAGAGAAGTAAAGGAATGGCTAATGTATTTGTGGCTTGTATCTTATTCTTCCCAGATAATTCAGATGACCAAATTTTTCTAAGAAGACCTCGATATTTCTTTTGGAGATGATCTTTAAGCTTACAAACATCCTGAGTCTTCGATTGTGGAATCCCAAGATATGTGTAAGCATCCCCTACACCAAGATGTTGTATGGTGTTGCCACCAATGAGCTGAAGGTCCTCAGAGTTACTTTGTAAATCCGATGTTTCTCGTCTTCCTCTATTTAGATGAATCACGGCACATTTGTCCAATCCAAAAGACATACCTATAGCTCTGGAATACACAGCTACTGCAAACACTAAGATATTAAGTGCCTCCTTACTGGAGGCATAGAGCTTAAGATCATCCATATAAAAAAGGTGGTTGATCTTATATACTCTATTTTTTGGTTTGCCACACATGTATCCAGAGTGCTTTTCTCGAAGAACAATAGACAGAGGCAAGAGGGAGATGCAAAAAAGTAGAGGACTGAGTGAGTCTCCTTGAAAAACTCCTCTTTTATAAGTGACGATGTTAGTATTCACCTGTTGTTTGTTCGATGTTATAACAAACCTTGTCCTCCACTTGAGCATTAGATCTTTCAAGCATCTCACAATGTTTGGATGTACCTGTAAGCATTCAAGAAGCTTGATAATCAATTCGTGACTCGTAGAGTCGAATGCTTTACGGTAATCAATCCAAGCCATTGACAGGTTGCGCCGATAAAATATCGAATCTTGGGTCACGCACCTATCTATCAGTAGGTTATCCCTACAACCTGCTAGGCCTCTCTTACACCCTCGCTGTTCACCTATTGCACTCCACACTGGCTCTATGGATGTTAATATCCTCTCTTTGAGGATACCAGTGAATAGCTTGTAACAGGTGTTAAGACAAGCTATTGGTCTATAATTCATTGGATTAGACAAATTTCCTGATTTTGGTAGAAGTACCGTTCTTCCTTCAACCAACCACTGAGGTACGTGATCTTCTCCGTTAAGAAAGCTAGAAAATATACGGGCCAAATGTTGGTGGGTAAAAGTGAACTTCTTCCACCATAGATTATTAATCTTGTCTGGACCGGGTGCTGAATAGTTCTTAGTTTTAGCAACTACATTTCTCACTTCCTCCTCAGTGATTCGTGAGCACTCTTCCATAGGGTGTTCAAGCCCCTGCCGATGACAGAAGCTACGAAAGAGTGGTATAGATGCATCTTGATCGTTTAGAGAACATGTGGTTTCGTAGATGTTCTTCCAGAAGTTTTCAACCTCTTCACGACTAGGTGGCTTTTCAACGGTTGGAGAAGGTACTGGGAACAGGCGGGACGGATTGATAGCAAAAGTGTTATTTTGCTCTATCCATTTTACACGCCGTTCTAATTGTTCTCTTATAATTACAAGAGTACGTATCTTCTCAATCCAATGCTGCTTGATATTCTGCAGCTTAGACTTCTTGAGAGTATGATGCAATCTTTTTAGAGATTGGGCTATGCCCAAAACTCTAGGAGTAAATGCTCTATTTGTTGCTAGATATGCAATCACACTCTGCAATTGAGAAGCCATCCGTCTGGCCACCCTAATCTTGAACTGTACCTGTTTAATTCGTTGTTTTGTTCTTGCAATGCGCTCAGAAACAGATTTTCTGTTGCTTTCGCGAAGCAAAGAAACCGCCTTTTCATAAACTGCACAGTTCAATGTCCAGAGGTCTACATCTTCTGAAAGGTCCGAAAGTTCTCTGTTCGCCGCTGCCAATTTGTCCATTTTAATGGAAACCTTGTGATGAATTTTGGTTTCTCTTGCGCCCACATTACTATGCTCGACCATTTGTTGTGTTGTGAGAACTGATCGTCTGTTCTCTACGGGGTCTCGATCTTCTTGAAGGAGAGCTTCATATCCCCTACCCAACAGAGAGGATATCTGATCTCTTAGATTCTGAGATGTTATTTGAGCGTATTGGGGATACATAGTGATCCATCGCTCATAACATCTCTTCATTATTCCTCTACGGTCAGGAGAAGAGTTTCGCCAACATAAGATGGCATCTCTCTTCATCTCCTCAGTCCATCGTATACGCTCACGAGCTTGTCCACGGGCGTAGCCTGGTCGTCGCCTGGGTTCTATCCTATTGCCACTCCCAACTGAACCCAGGTCTCCATCCGAAAGAGACCTATTGTGGGTGGCACTGCGCGTTACAGTTGTCGTAACCGCAAGTTACCCTGTGGGGGTGGTTAACCCATCACAGGGTTGACAATTATTTCAGGTGTCAAGCCCTATCTGGTTATGGTCCGCGTCGGGTATTTCATTTCCCCGATACCACCTATATCTAGGATGATCCCCCTATCCGCCACCTGGGGACGCGCCCGGTTGAGGTCCAGCAACCCCACCTTAGATGCCCTTTAAACACTCGGCCTAACAAACCAAGTATTTCCACGATGTTTGGGAAAGGGCAACTAAGGACTTGACCAAATCGATCAAGCGTTTCTGTGATATCTGGTAGCGGATAGCACCAAATATCACAGAGATTCCGGGTAGTTTTATTATTATTATTAACATTATTATCGTCACTTTTAGTATTGTTATTTACGATGTTTAAACAAAACCTTAGGAGCTCAAAACGTTGCATAATAATACCGATTTTCGATTTATTTTACAAATTGAGATAAAAAATGGCATTTTTATGCAACGGTTTGAGCTTTTCAGGTTTTGTGTGTTATTGTTATCATGTATTTTATTTTAAAAGTATTCTCTAATTTTTTAACACTGTATGTATGTTGTATATTTCTTTTTAAAATAAATTTTTCGAAAGTAGTTTACTAATTATTGTTATTTTTATGATTATTATTATTATTATTATTGTTATGAGCATTATTATTATTGTAAAAAGAAAGAATTATGCGATTTGTTTGAATTGTTTCTATAAAAATTCTATGTATTCTATGTACGGTTAAAATTAAAAAAATTAATAAATTGGAATTTTTAAATATATTTTCTAGTGTTTTCATAATTTTATCACAAATAATGTACAAAGGGATTTTAATCTTGTATGTTTTTGTATTGATAGTTTTTTTTTTCATTAGCAATATTCTTTAGGGAATTTTTAGTAATATATATTCATATTATATATTTTTTTACCACAAATAATGGTAATTAAACGGGAATTTCTATTGTAAAAAAATAATTTATCATATTTGTATTTCTATTTTTATTTTTAATCTTCAAAATGAACGTCGATCGTTTTTTAACTAATTGAGAAATGTCAAATGCGAGAACCAAAATGTCATATTTTGCAGTTTATAAAAATACTATTTTTAATCTAAATTCAGGCTCGAGCGGACTGGACACCAATGCGCCTAGGTCCGATTTACTATGTCCTTTAATTTCATTTAAAATTATTTTGTATTTTACTAGAAAATTGGTGGAAATTAATACATGTAATTATGACAATATTGTGAAGTTGACACCTACCACATGCCCTTAATTTAATAAAAAGTATAACAGACTGAAAGAAAAGAAAACGAGTTTTACACCTAATCTGAAAAAAATTAATAATAATTATAATAATTGTGCATTGAAGAATCATTTTTAATATACTTTTAAAAAATGATTTTAAATAAGCGCGGGATGAATCAGAAGTAACCATAAATTACGTAAACCTTTTTGAAAATTTTAACCCACCCACCCCCGTCTGTACACTTTTTAGCCAATAGTTGAAAAATTAAAAAAAATACTAGAATTGTCAAGAAAATAATTGAAATTTAGAAAAAAATAATTAATAAATATCAAAAAAATGTATATGTGTAAAAAATACTTAAATAATGCCAAAAATAACTGAAATTTAGAAAAAAAAATTAATAAAAAATGAGAAATATATTAAAAAATGAAGTTAAAAAATAAATAATTTAATACATTATTTGAAAAATTGTATAAAATAATTGAAAAATTAACGATACAATTAAAATGTGAAGAAACTAATTGAAAAATGACATAAAGAATTGAAAACTGATCTTCAAAAGTTAATAAATTCATGACAATAATAAAAAGATAGAAGAAAATGATATTTAAAGAAAATAATTCCAAAATGTCAAAAATATTTGAATATTGACAAAAATAGTTGTAACTTCAAAAAATAATTAAGAAATGACAAAAATAATTAAAAATTTTAAAAAAATTTGAAGAAAATATTTGAAAACTTGACAAAACAATATGAAATATTTAAATAAATAATTCAAAACTGGTGTAAAAATTAAAAAAATTTAGACAATATTTGTAAAGTCAAAAAAAATATTATAAGTTTGAGGAAACTAATTGAAAGTTGAAGAAATGAATTCAAGTTTGAAGACAGTAATTAAAATTTGAAAAGAATAATTCAAAAATGGCAAAAAAATTCAAATATGAAAAAAGTAATTAAAGTTTGAAGAAAATAATTGGAAAAGGTGTAAAAAAATTAAGAAATTCGTTACAATAATTAAAATAATAATGAAAATATTTGAAAACAGGTGTAAGAAATTTAAAAGTTCATGACAATAAAAAAAATTGAATAAAATAATTGCAATTTGTAAAAAATAATTCTAAAATGGCAAAAATAACAAAAATATGAAAAAAATAATTGGAAAATAACGAAAGTAAATTGACTTTGTGCAGAAAATTTGTATATTTCTGACAATAATTAAAAGATTAAAGAACACAATTGAAATTTTAAAAAAAATAATTGAAAAGTTTCAAAAATAATTGAATTTACAAGAAGATAATAGAACAATAACAAAAATAATTGATAACTGGTGCATAAAATTAAAAATTTAAAGACAATACTTGAAAAATTGACCAAACAATTGAAATCTTAAGAAACTGATTGAATAATGACATAAATAATTGAAAGCTTGTGTATAAATAAAAAATGTATAGGGAATATTTGAAGTTTAAAGAAAATAATTAAAATTTGTTGAAAATAATTGAAAAAGATTTACAAAATTAATAAACTCACGATAATAATGAAAATAATGAAAAAATGATTGAAATTTGTGGAAAATAATTGAAAACTAATATAATAAATTTAAAAATTCATGGTAATGAAAAAAATTGAATTTATTTATGTATTTATTTATTTACGTGTAAAAGCCCATTACAGTATAAAATTTAAAAATTTATTTCAAGTAACGTTAAATTTCAAATTTAACACAACAAGAATAATTACTATATTAATAACTAATAGGTCACATTCAATAATTTGAATAAAATAATAATTGAAATTTGTAGAAAATAATTCTAAAATTGCAAAAATAGTAAAAATATAAAGAAAATAATCGTAAAATGACAACAATACTTGAATAATGTCAAAAGTAACTAAAATTTGAAGAAAATTATTAAAAGTTAACAAAAGTAGAATAGAAACTTGTGTTGAAAATTTAAATATTCTTGTCAATAATTTAATTGAAAAATGACAGAAGTAAATGAAAACTTGTGTAATAAATTTAAATATTCATGACAATAATTTAAAGACTGAAGAGAATAATTGATATTTGAAAAAATTAAATTCAGAATCGCAAACTTTCTGGAAGTTTTCAAACTTGCAGCAAACTTGATGAAAATTTTGGAACTTCAAAAATGGTTTAAAAAGTTACAGAATAATTTAAATCGTATTTAATTTTTTCCAAAAAAGTAAAATAACGTCATTCGAATTTTTAATAAATTCGATTGTTCGACACTTTAACTTAATCTAAATTATTATTAAAATTCATATAATTGTGTAATATATAACTTAGTATTATTTATAATCAATATCTCGTCATTACCTTATCTACCTTATCTGCATATTTTGTCTGTAAACTAAAACAATTTTAAAAATTTCTAATAAATAGAATGAAAATTAATGAAAAAAAAGTAGGGACTAACTTCACTTTGGATTTTAAAACGTGAACAGAGAAAGATAAATAAATATGAAAACTAACCAACTTCACTTCAAGTTTTGAAATGTGGACAGAAAAAAATGAATAAATATAAATAGTAACCAGGGGCGTAGCCAGGGTGGGAGGGTTTTGGGGTTAACCCCTCCCCCTCCGAAATAAAAAAATTCTATTAAAAAAAGGTCTTTGGACGCAAAATTTTTTTCAAACCCCCCCCCCCCTGAAACGTAAAAAAAATTTCAAAATTCCCCCCCAGAAATTTTTTTCTGGCTACGCTTCTGATATTAACTAACTTCAGGAGTTTACGGAGATTATTATTATTTAATTTTTAAAATATTTTAGACGTTGTTAAATAATTTATATTAAACAGTTTATATTATAAATAAAATTCACTCAAAGAGAGGCATAAAACAATAATAGTGAATTATGAGATAATTGTTAAGAAAATGTTGAAAAGTGATATTAAATTTTTTTTTTAATATTTATAAAATACTAATAAAAATTATCAAAATTAAATTATTTTAATAAATGTTATTAAAAATTTAATAAAACTATGATACAGTCAAACGGGGCTATTATGGTACAAAAACTGCATTTTTTTGTATTCTATGCTTCACCAAAAATCAGAATTTTATACAAAAATTTTTTTAACTAACTATTCTCGTTGTTTACATCCTTCTGAAAGTTTACTGTAAGTTTTACCATAAAAAACATTTTTTCTTCGAGTTATAAGAACTCAAAGTTTGTATTATAATAAATTCACAGTCGGGGATACTATGGTACAAAATTTATTTTTGTTTATAAAATAAAGAAAACATTTTATTTTTTGCATTAAACTATGTGGAAACCTTTTAATAGATATCCCAGAGACAATTTTTTTATAAATCGCCAAATAGTAATTATTATTATGGTACTTCAATTATTGATTCAATACATTTTCTGTGCTTTCCATTTCATTTTGTGCAGAAACCGCACAATTCCAAAAGTTAATTTATTTTCTTATACTCCATATTAAATAAAGTATAAATCAATCATATTGAATTTTTAAACTTATAGGTTAGTAGAAAATAATACAAAATGCAGAATTAAAAAAAATGCTCACATTTACAAGAAAAACAGTTTTTATTGATTCCTGAACAATTACGATTTATGGACTTGTGCGGTTTCTGCACAAACTGCCTCAAATATAGATAATTGAAAAAAAGCAACAAATCTAATCAAAAGTTTCTCAGTGCAGTAATTTTGGCCGACTCTCCCCTAGTGATGCATTTGAGCGACACGATCCGAGAAACGAGCGACATTTTTTATTTTTCATAAAATTGACAGACGAGCGATCAATTTGTTTAGTCTCGGTAAAGCGAACATCTCGGATAGTCGAACGATCATTCCGAGCATCTCGTTTTTACCATAAAATTAGGCGTGAAGTTGTAGTCAATTAAAAAATAATGACATTCAAATAAAAAATTCAAGATTTATATGAAACTTTTAAAACTTTCCGAAATGCAAAAATGAAAGAGGTTCAATTCAGACAGGCTATGTATGTTGAAGTCAAAGAATCATTCCCCATTGAAATATATGTTATTTTTCAGACAATTTTAGACGACACTTATTTTTCTGTTTTGGTGAAAACAAATTTTTAACGAAGTTATGCGGATTTGAATTTTTTAAGTTGAAAGTGAGATTACAAGAAAATAACGTTAAAATTGTTTAAAGTTTTTATATCTTTTTTACTATTGTATATATTAAAATGATCCTTCCTGTATCTAATTAGGGCTTTTATGTTCTTTTAAATTCCATAAGGAAATTTAAAATATTTTTAAATTTAAGAAAACTGCGGCATTTTTTCGAAAAAAATAAAAATCAAATTTTCTGAAAATCCCCCACTGTTTTTTTTCTCTCGATTTTTTTGCTACTTTCTGGAAGTAAAACGATTATTTTCTATAAGAATTTATTAGAGTCCCGTGTCTTAGAGAAGAATAAAAAAAAATTTTCTTTTTAAGAAAAGAAGTTCTTTTAAACCCTGTTTTAGATATTACAACAAAAGTCCAAATAGAAAAAATGTTCCTCTTAAGAAGTGGAGTAAAAAAGTCTGATAGCTTTTATCTCTAACTTGCGAATCTTTCGAATTATTAATTATAACACGAAATAAATACATAAATTTTGCATTTTTGCAAGTAGAACAAAGTTTCAATATATCACTGAAATGCAATAAATGTTAAATGTGTAAAAACTGACGAATTCTATATAAAATTAATTTAACAAATAATGATTTCTTAAAAATTTGAAATTAGACAGTGTTTCTTTAGATTTTTTAATTTAAATTCCAACTAATTTGTATATTTATTAATCGTTGTTTTATTTTTCTACAAAACAAATTATAAAATAATTTTTGAGTCACTCTTATTTTATAATTTGTTATACATAACATAAATGTTTCTGAAAAATAACATATTTCAATGGGAAATGATTCCCTGACTTGAACATACATAGCCTGTCTGAATTGAAATGGAAACAACCAAGGCATCCTTTTTTTATTATTATATAATGATTTAATTTCTTTCTCTGTAATGTCTATTTAAATTCAGTAAAAATTTAGGTGTGTGATTGACTTTTTAAAAATTTTGCACATCATTTCTTTAATTTTAAAAATTATTCTTCTATTTAATGAAAAAAATATATATTTTTGATTTTTTACTTTGAAGTAACACGCAATTAATTTAAGTTCAAGAAATAAAAATTTTATGTAAATTAATAGTTATTCTAAAATAGAAAATTGTTTATTTTAAAAACGTAAATAAGGGTGTGATAATTAGGTTATAATGGCTTCTTCGGGACATATTTCAAACTAATGTAAATTAATAAATATATAGGCTTAAATAAAATTTTTCTAAACAAAGTATTAATATGTGTTTTATTGATTCATTCAGATTAATTTTTTCTGATTAAAAATAATAATAATAATAATAAGAACAAGAACAAGAAAATTGGATTTAAAATTGATCATTAAAACTGCCATATTTCAACATATAACTACTTTTTTCCGAAAGCTTTTAAGAAGCTCAAACTTGGCACATATGTATTTAAGTTTGTACAAAATAGACATTATATTGAAATTTCAGGAGGGTAATTTGTTTAATTTCTAAAATATTGAAATTTGAAATTTATTACAAAAGGGGTTATTTTTTTAAATTTAGATATATTCAGAAGTTCGTTAGTTTAGCAATTGTCGACTAAAAGCGATTTTATTTAAATTAAAAATCTTAATTAATATTACTTTCTAAGAAATTATAAAAAAATAAAAATATTACTTAAATAAATAATGTATTTCTTTTATAATTATTTAGAAATGAATATTAATTAAGATTTTAAATTTAAATGAAATCGCTTTTAGTTGATAATTGCTAAACTAACCAACTTCAGAGTAAATCTAAATTCTTAAAAAATAACCCCTTTTGTAATCAATTTCAAACTTTAATATTTTAGAAATTAAACAAATTAGCCTCCTGAAATTTCAATATAATGTCTGTTTTGTACAAACCTTAATATGTGCCAAGTTTGAGCTTCTTAAACGACTTCAGAAAAAAGTAGTAGTGTTGAAATATGTCAGTTTTAATAAATTTCAAATTTTGAGATTGTATTTTATAATAATTACATTAATATTTTTAAGTTATTATTTTTGGAAAAGCAAAGAAAATGCACTGAAGTTCAATTCAAATAAAAATACGAGTCATTTATTAAAAAGATTTACAATAAATGTGCTCTTAAAAATTAAAAATATGCCAGCAAGACCCCTTAGACGAAAGTCAGTGAAATCATCCATCGTGTTTTCATATTTTCATTTGACAGCTGATGATTCTGAAATTATCGTCTGATCGCTCGAAATCGATCGAAAATTGAGACGAAACAATCCGGGAAAAGACAATTGAGAGTCCGAGATGATCGCCCTGAACATAATCAGTAAATCCGAACGACATCGAGCGAAAAAAAATTTTTCTCGTATCGTCGTGCATCTCTACTCTCCCCTATTGGAGCTTCTGTCAATTGAGTTTTGGAGAAAATGATCTCACCGTTGCGTCCAAACATTATTTGCCGTCCGTATATTTAAATTTTTGCCGTGTGCAATAGGTCATAACCCAGAAAATATGACGAGATTAATATATATATACTTTTAAAGTTGAGGTAGGCATGCTTCAGGTCAACTAATCCATTTTATTGTTTGAAAGTGATGAATACTGGAATACTTGGCATAAATGTTTCAAGATTCGTTTTGGCAAGGTTTTGCTCTTATCAGTGTACATTATGCTTTGCTGAAATAAAGTTAGAAAGGTATGGTCGTGTAATGGCTTAAATGCTACCGCATTGCCGATACCTTCTGAAGTCAGTGTTCCCTGCGGCCTGTCGACCCGAAAGGGGTGGACGACTTATCGACCTGCCCACAGCCAACTTAACCACCCTTGTTGCCTCTCAACATGCACCCTGGTACCTAGCTGCACCGACTGCCTTTTTTTATCAGCTCTATACGTTCATTCACACAATGAACTTCCCTCATCGGAATCAAGAGGATGGAAAAAAAGGGGTGGATTTGCGACGAAAGGGCTGAAAAACCAGATGACAAGGGTGAGAACCATCATCCGGATACTCCACTTCCGGCGAAGAGGATTGAGAATCTGCCCGTCTTTTATGTTTGCTGAATTCATAAAAATAAAACTACCCTCGAGAAACTGGTTATGGCGAACGTGATATGGATTTTAAGTTGGTTTCGTACCTGCTCATTCTGCAGATCAAGTGGACACGTCAAATCCGATTCATTTATTTTCTATTCCTCACTGCTCAATGTGACCTTATAAATTATATTTTTCACGAATGTTGCTAACATTTATTCTCTAAATATTGTGAAAATGTCAAATAAACTATTGGGTGATTCTCCCGAAATATTCCTTTTTGTGCATCAGAAATGAAAATTTATTAAATACATTTTAGGACCTCCAAAATTTATAAACATGTTAAGTAATTAAAAATTTAACACTTTCATAACTTGATCATGCTAATTTGTAGCATTTAAAAAAGATTTTTAACATTAAAATTTATGGGTGATTCTTCTGAAAGTGCTCTTTTGGATGTCTCGATTAAGGTTACAAAAACTATAGAGTAATAATTATTGTCAACATTCTTAATTAAAATTTAGCGTTTACTTAGTATTATAAAAAAAAATTAAGCCATTTGGCTGAACCAAATCAATATAAACACTAAAAATATTTCATCTCCGAAGCCTTTTTGGTATGTCTTCAACACGACTTCTATGACTATATGAAATTTTTTTGTCTTCTTGTATTCTTTTTAATTATTAAAAAATAGTTTCAGAAGCTTAAATGGTTTTTTCAGTTGTATCTAAAGGTTTAAAATTTGTAGTCTGCTGCTTTCTAGATAAAAAAAGTCTTTAAACTTTGTCTTCCATTTTAGGTTAAAATTACTTTGTGATGTATAATCATATTTAAACATGTTAAAAATATTTGTAACACATTTTTAATACATGTTAGAATAAATTTAAGAGCTCAAAGTTTATTTTTCTCTTATACAATTTATAAATAAAAGAAAAAATGTTGCTTTTATAAATTATCAAAGTTAAAAAAATTGGGCGAGTAAAAATTCAAATTCATCTCCGAAGCCTTGTTATTTTAGTAAATAACTGAAATATTTTGAGTATTAACATTATAAAATATATATTTTAATATTCGGTGTTTAATATTCACAAAAATGACTTAAAACATGATTTTGACTGGGATAATTTTTCAATTCTAGACAAAGAATCTAATCTAGATAAAAGATTAACTTCAGAAATGATTCACATCAACATGCAGAGAAATCCAATTAACAAAAAAGATGACACAAAGAATCTTAGTAAGACCTATACTCATTTTCTTAATGAACGTAAATATAGATATCGAAATGAATATTAACATTACTTTTGAAATAACACAATAATTTTATCAAAAACAATAAATTTTAAGAAAAAAATTTTTTACTATCTTTTTATTACTTTCTTTAATTTGTTTATTTCCTTCTCAAGGTTTTGATTGACTAGGTAATATTTTTTTATGTAAAAAAATGGGTTTTTTTTAAATAATCTACTTCATATAATTTATAAACAAATTTTTAAGTTTGTAATATTTTTTCAAAGTATAATTTAAATTTAATTTTATTTTAACTTTCGACAATCAAGAATGTACCCTTATATTTTGTACACAATGACTTATAATAATCCGATCGCATTGATTAGTTCAATAATATTCTAATTACCTCAGTTTAATTTTAGTAAACGGACGAGACACTTGTTGTCAAAAATTTGTCATCGTCTTTATATTTAATTTATTTATTGTTAATTTTTTACGGTAATTATTGTTGACACCATTTCATTTTATTATATGCATAATTTGTAAATTAATTTTTTGTTAAACATGTTATTAATAAATTTTAGTTTCTGATGAGGGCAGCATAGCTGTTGAAACGTTAAAAAAGTGAAGATTTTTTCGTTTTATTTGACTCAGTGAAATCGATAATATCTTTTCAATAATTATTAACTGAGTGATAAATTCATAATATTATGGAAATAAATTCATAATATTACAATTATAAAATATAATTTTGCTAAAATATTTTTATGAATAACTGAAAACAATCTTGTAATTCTACCTTATTTCTTATAAAAATAAGAAAATTATCTTTTTTTCATCTCCGAAGCCTTTTTCTTAAAGGCACTGAGATTTATTTTGTTTTTAATGTTTATTTTCAATGTTTCGAACGAGTTAACCTTTTTTCTATTGGAATGAAGTGGAAATTTCGGTATGTTTTTAACATTTTAATCAATTTTTCTATTAAAAAAATAAAATTAACTAAATATATGTATTTAACTTTTTACAAAAAAAGAATTAAATGTTCATAGAAATAATATCTGAAATATTGTTTTTTGGTTACTTAGCAATTTTTCAGTAAATATTATTCAAACTTGAAATTCTTATAAATTAATTTTGCGAACCAGTATCTAAAGTTTTTTAATATCATTTGAAGTAATCCTGCTGAAAAGAATTTAAATTATCTGAAAAATAGTTTATTTTAAAATTTAAATAAAAAAAGAGTACTTTTAGAAGAATCACCCTTATAGATAAATCTAAAAGTTAAAGTAGAGCAGGTGTTTTTTTTTTTAAAGTAAACAACAACTTCATGCCATTTGAATTTATTTTAAACAATATTTTTTATAGTCAGAAAGCTATTTAATATGATTAATTTATTATTAATTATAATTTTAAAAAATTGTAGATTTTAAAACACTTACAAAATATGAAATCTTTTGACCACCAATAATTATTTGTCAAGATTTGAAGGTTTATTTTTCGTTGACAGTTCAAAAACAATTGATATTCATATTAATTTTTAATATGAGCTAGAGGAATGACGAGCCAGAGGAATGATGATTTTAACATTTTTTACATTTTATTTAAAATTAAGCAATTTTTCTTAAATTTATAATAGTTTAGCATGTTTGTATAAGTTAACTTTATTGCAGAAAAATTGCAAAAATATTTTATCTACTGTCATTCTATTTTTAATTTGAGCCAGGGGAATGACACTTCAGGTTGTGAATCGCTGTAAAAGCTTCAATTATATTTTTCAATATTTTTAACTTTTAATAATGATTTTTTTACAAAAGCCACTTGACAAATTATTATAGGGATGTCAATGTATTTAATAAGTATGAAAACAAATAAATAACTCAACTAATATAAAAAATTCATTTTCTATTTATGGAAAATCTATAAGATCTATTTTGTTTATACTTTGTACAAATATTCTACAATCCCTTAGCTTCTAGAAAATATCTGTAAAGTATTGTTTTTCAAATATTAAATAGTTGTTTTACTTTTTAAAAGAATGACAAATTGACATAGGACAGGTTAAAAGGCTCACTTTTAGTAGTTAAAATTACAAAAAAAAAGTACTTTAAAGTTATAAAATAAATAAATTCTTTTGCAGGATTTTTAGAAAAAGTGGTACACTATTGACGTATAGAGAGAAATTGTCATAAATTATTATTATTATTGAGAAAATCTTGAGGACATACAAAAGTAATATTTCGGGAAAATCACTCCTATTATTATAGAGAATCTATAATAATAATAAAAATCCGCAAGATTCATTCATACTTTCATTCATTCTTGTCTGTCCGAACCTGAAGTTTGTCACTTAGATATTTTTTGTTTTAAATCAGTTAGGTTTGAAAAAATGTATCTTTAAATGAAAATTAGAGTCTACTTTCATAAGAGTTAATTTAACTGCATTAACAGAAAATAAATTAATTAAAATACAGTTTACCCTAAAATATTGAACTGAAATTTCCATACACTCGAATTTTTAGTAAATTAAATGTTAATTATATCAATATAAATTAACTTGAAATGTTCTTGTGATTAAATTAATTGGTATTTAGATCATTGAAAATTGAGATCATTAAAATTTAAAAATAATTATTTTTAATGAAAATCTAAATTAGTAATTAAGAATCAATATATATTTAAGTTTTAATTTATTGAAGTTTGAATTGATCTAAATTTTTATTAGTTATAAGGCTTTAAATTATATATATAATTTAATCAATCCTTGCGTTTTTATTATTCTGATTATTAATAACTAAACATTTCAACTTTTCACAATTTTAATTTTTTTTGTAAATATAAATTTCACTTAATTTCAAATTCCATTAGACCCAATATTCATTGATTCAAATTAAAGTCTAAATTATTATTTTCAAAATTTGTACTGATTAAAGCTTTAATATACAATGAAATTTTTTTGTATAATTAGAAGTTTTTATATAATGATTAATGTTAAAAATAATTTAAATATGCATTATTAGATTTTGAAAATATGTAAAGTTTATAACAGTTCAAATTTGAATTAATTAAAATTTTTATTATATTTAAAATTTAAAGGAATTTAAAAAAAATTAAATATAAGTCTTAAGACTTTGACAAATAAAAATTTGAATTAAATAAAAGTTTAAATAAATTTGAGTCAACATTTCGTTGAAACTGTTTTAAGTTTGGAACTATTTTAAATTCAGAAAAATTAAAACTTGAATTGTTAAAACTTTTGAAGAATAGAAATAATCCTGAATAGAAATTTGGAACGATTGAAGTTATTATAAATTATAGAAGTTTGAATACATTTTGTTCAAAAAACTATTCTTTCAACAAAAATCCAACTTTTTGTAATGTATTTTCTCCTTTTATTTATTTTTCTTATTATTTTTTATTTTCTAAATACAAAATTGGAAAATTCGTGCTCTTTTAAAACATTTTTTATTTACTTTCACTTATTTGTTTATTTCTTGAAGTCGGCAGCAATTTTAATTTGCATAGAATAAAAGTTATATTTATCTAGAATATTAAGTTTATTTGAATTAAAAATTTCATTAAAATATTTATCTTATTTGTACTTGCAAAAATGTATAGTTGTAAATGACCAGAAACAATTCAATGTTTTTCAATGTTTATCTTGCTATTATTTCCAACAGTTTTCAATATACAATTATTCTCTTTAAATTTTATAATTATTCTTTAATTTTTTCAGATATTTTGTTCTCTTGTCGATCATTCTCCACAGATTTGAGTTTTTTCTTTCGATTGCAAATTATTTTCCTCATTTCTAAATTATTGTCTTTAATATTTAATTATTTTAGTCATTTTGTAAATTTTCTTCCAATTATCAATTATTATATTGAAATTTCAATACAATTCTTCAATTTTAATTTATTTTCTACAATTTTATCCATAATTTTCATTATTAATTGACAATTTATTCTTCTCCTTTAATTTTATGATTATTCATTAAATTAAAAAAAAAATTCTAATCCCGATTATTCTCACCCTTCTTCGGTTTTTTTTCAATTGTTAATTATGTTTTTTAATAGTTAATTATTTTCGTCATATTGTAATTTTATTTTTTAATTATCAATTATTTTCTTGATATTTCCATTTAATTCTTTAATTTCTAATTTATTTCTTCAAGTTTTCATTACTTTCTTCAATTCTCTAAAAAAAAATTTTTTTCAATTATTTTTATCGATTTTCATTTTATTTCTGAATATTCAATAATTCTTGGATTTTTTCAATTATTTATTTCACTCATCTAAATCTTTTTAAAATTTCAATTCAATTGTTGTTATTATTATTATTATTATCGCCTACTTTCTATAGTTATTTTGATTATCATTAAAATTCTTTAATTTCAAAGATAATTGTTCCATTATTTTCTTTAATTGTTAATTCCATTCTTCAATTTTTAATTGCTTTCTTCAATTTTTAATTATTTTTTCGATTTTTAATCCAGTTGTTAAATGTGCAATTATTTCCAACAATTATTCCTTCAATTTTCTTAATTTTCCAATTTGCAATTATTTTCTTCAAATTTAATATTTCTTGTTTAATTTTTTTTAATTATTTTTTTCAGTTGTCTATTACTCTAGTCATTTTTCGAATTTTGTTTTCAATTGACAGTTATTTTCGTTATTTTTCGCATATTTTCATGAATTTTTTAATTATTCTCGTTGTTTTTCAACTATTTCTTTCAATAATTAATTATTTTCCGCAATTTTCAATTATTTTCTACAATTTTTTGAATATTTTCATCATTTTGTAATTTTTGTTCCAGCTATCAGTTATTTTTTTCAAATTTTAATTTAATTCTTAAATTTTCATTTTATTTTCTCGACTTTTTATTATTTTTTTTTCAATTTTAATTATTTTTTTCGATTTCCAACCCAGTTGTTTAATTTGCAATTATTTCGAACAGTTATTTCTATAATTTTTCGACTATTTTGTTTAAATTTAATATTGTGTAATTATGTAGTCATTTTTCGAATTTCTTTTGCTGTCAATTATTTTCGTCATTTTTCTAATATATTCTTCAATTTCGTAATTTCCATTATTTGTATTTGCAAAAATTTATAGTTTTAAATGACTAACAACAATGAAAAGTTTGTCGCGCGCTTGGTCGCGCGTTAATGTTGCTAGTATTTAAATAAAAATAGAAACGCAAAATGGTTAACTTTTATTTCTTGCGAGAAAGTATATATTAGCATTGAAAACCGATTTTTCGCAAACACAAAAATAAATCAAAACATTTTGAAAATTCTTTATTTATTCGCTGCTGTCGATAAAAGAGTTCATTAACAAATAGGAAACAAGATTTAAAACCCAATCAAAGCATTTCACTTTATCTAGATTAGTATACAAAGCGCCAACAAGAAAGCTAATAAAGATGGATCAATTTGTATTGAAAAGGCTTTCGAGAGTAAAGACGTAAAGCTTTTTTAACTCGTATGAAGCAAATCATTTAGTTAAGTACTGCCACCAATTTCCGTCGCGATGCAATTTAATTTACTTGACAAGGATTTTTTTTTATTTCAACTAGTTGATTGAATTTGCAGTATATTATGTTTTCAAAGGAGACTTATCTAAAAATAAAATACACATTTTTTGATTTTAACTTTTTCTGAAAAATGACTTTTTACTACGTTTATTAAAGTACTTAATTTCACCTATTACATTTTATCTATTTTAAAAAGCTGTTTTATGTCCCAATTTTAATGAAATTAATTTAAGAGTTTCTTAATTAGCGTAACTATTGTAACACAAAAGTTGACCATTTATTTGATATCGAGTAAATTTGCGAATTTAATAAACAAATAATCAAAATAATTTATTTATTTAGAGAAAATACACGGGTGAGAATCCATTACTTGATACATAATGTAGAAAAAGAAAGAATAGCCGTATAAAATTAATACATTAATTCAATTCAAATAATTAGTCCTTGTTCCGAAAATTTTAATATTAATATAAATAATATAATTATAAAAATAATATAAAATTTGTGAAAATCATTAAAAATCAAAACAAAAAAAATTAAAAATTGACGATCTTGATTGAAATTTGAGAAAAATAATTGAATAATGATTAAAATATTGAATAGTGGTACAATAACTTAGACTTGAAATAGTAAATTAAAATTTAAGAAATTAATTGAAAAACAATTAAAAGAATTTCAAAAAGATAAAAGAAAATTAAAATTGAAAAAAATAATTAAAAATGAGATAAATAATTGAAAATTTAGGGATTTAATTGAGAAATAATAAAAATAATTAAAACTTGAAGAAATTGATTGCAAAGGATCACAATAACAATTGAAAATTGAAGAAAATTACTAAAATTTGAGAAAAATATTTTAAAATCTAGGAAATTCATTGAAGAATATTGAAAATAGTTAAAAATTCGAAAAACTATTTGCAAAGTAATACAAATAATAAACATTACAACATATATTTGGTATAAAAGAAAATTACTGCAGAATGGTAAAAATAATTCTGATTTACAAACATTACTGGAATTTGTGGTAAATAATAAAAAAAATTAGAGAATTTATTAAAAAAAAATTGAAAATGACAAAAAACTAATTGAAAAATAATAGAAATAATTGAAAATTGAAGAATTTAATAAAAATTTGTAAAATAATAATTGTAAAAAATATACAGAATGTATTTGAGATAAACAAGACTACTTGAAAAAGGATAAAAATAATTAAAAATTAAAGTTAATTATGGAAATTAAAGAAAAAAACTGAGAAAATTACAGAATTTATTTGATATAAAAGAAAGTGTTTGAAAATCGAAGAACATCATTTAAATACTTGGAAAATACCATGGTAGAAGTATATACATTCTGAAATTTAAATTTGAAAATATTATCGTTGTGAAGCATAATTTTCACAATTCTTTAATAAATTCTTTAATAATAAACTGATAAACATGAAACTTTATAGAAATCATCTGTACTTTAAAATAATTCATTAATAAAAACAATAATGTTTAATATTTATTTTTAGCCAAGTTATTAACGATTGTCAATTTACCTAAATAGGCATTTTACCCGGTTCTCGCCTAGACCGAAATTTATATATAAAATTTCCCGAATCATCATTTGTCCGAACTTTTAACTTCCCGAAATTGTCATTACAAATTAAAAACTAATGAATTAAAAATTGACGGACTTGATTGAAATTTGAGAGGAATAATTAAACAATGATTAAAACACTGAAAAGTGGATACAATAACTTAGACTTGAGATAATAAATGAGAATTTAAAAAATTAATTAAAAAGTAATTAATATATCTATTTAAAAGCTGGAGCAAATAATTGTAAAAAGATAAAAGAAAATTAAAATTGAAAAAAATAATTGAAAAATGAGATAAATAATTGAAAATTTTAGGGATTTAATTAAGGAATAGTAAAAATAATTCAAAACTGAAAAAATTGATTGCAAAATGATAACAATAACAATTGAAAATTGAAAAAAATTACTAAAATTTGAGACAAATATTTTAAAATCTAGAAAATTAATTAAATAATATTGAAAATAGTTAAAAATTCGAGAAAATATTTGCAATGTAATAGAAATAATAAAAATTAAAGAAAAATAATTTTAATTTGTGAAAAATAATTGAAAAAATTACAACACATATTTGTAATAAAAGAACATTATTGCAGAATGATAAAAATAATTATGAATTAAAAAAAACAGGAATTTAAGATAAATATTAAAAAAAATTACAGAACTTATTAAAAAATAATTGAAAATGACAAAAACTAATTGAAAAATGATTAAAATAATTGAAATTTGAAGTTAATTATGGAAATTTAAGAAAAAAATTAAGAAAATTACAGAATTTATTTGATATAAAAGAAAGTGTTTGAAAATCGATGAACATCATTCCTTGAAAAATACAACTAAAAAATAAAAACAATAAATAAAAATTTAATAAAAATTGATGGAGGATGAAACAAGTTTTTTAATATTGAAAATTATTTGAAAAATAATTATGGAAAACGATGAGAATAGTGAAACTGATAATTAAATTAACAAATTTGATGAGTTATGTCCTTTCATTATTTGCCATTAAAAATTCGATACTGAAGAAATTAATTGGAATTTGAATAAAAAAATTACAATTTAAAAACAAAAATCATATTTTGTAAAAATAATTGACAAATGACGAAAGAAATTAAAAGTTAATTAATAGATAATAAAACTAATTTGATATTGAAGGAAATAACTTAAACTGAAAAAGTTTTATTTGAAAAAATTAAAGAAAATAAATGAAACTTGCGGAAATTTTGAATTTTGAATTAAAAATTTAGGGGAAAAATTGAAAAATAATGGAATCATTGAAGAAAATGTTTGAAAAATGATAAAAATAGTTTAAATTTGTAGATACTAATTGCAGTTCTAGAAAAAAAAATTTTAAAATACAGAATATTTGTGAAGTAAAAAAAAGTGTACCTTATTACAAAATGATTTCAAGAATTTTAAATTCAGGAAATTATTACTACATTTTAGAAATAATCGAACAGTTATTGAAGAAAATAATTGAAATTTGAGATAAATAATTGAAATTTTCGGAATTAATCAAGAAATATTCAAAATAACATAAAAATTGTAAAAATAATTGGAAATGAAAAAAATAATTAAAAATTGACGAAGTAATTAAAATTTTCAGAAAAATAATTGAAGAATGGTTAAAACATTAAAAATTGAATGCAATAACTTAGATTTGGCATAATAAATGAAAATTTAGGAAATTAATTGAAAAGTTATTAATATATCTAATTAGAAGGTGGAGAAAATAATTCAAAAAGATAAAAAAAAATGAAAATTGAAAAAAAATGAAAAATGAGATAAATAATTGAAAATTGAAAAAAAATGAAAAATGAGATAAATAATTGAAAATTTAGGGATTTAAATGAGGAATAGTAAAAATATTCAAAAATTGAAGAAATTAATTGAAAAATTATAACAATAATAACTAAAAATTGAAGAAAATTATTAAAATTTGTGAAAAATATTTTAAATTCTAGGAAATTAATTGAAGAATAATGAAAGTAATAAAAAAACCGGAGAAAATAATTGCAAAGTAATAAAAATAATTAAAAATCGAAGAAAATAATTTAAGTTTGTTAAAAATAATTGAAAAATATACACCATATATTTGAAATAAAAGAAAATATTTGCAGAATAATGAAATTAATTGTAAAAAAAAACTAAATAACAAGAATTGGGGATAAATAATAAAAAAATTAGAAAATTTATCAAAAAATAATTGTAAAAGACAAAAAGTAATTGAAAATTAGTTGAAAAATAAATTTAATAAAAAAATAATTGATAGAAATAATTGTTAATTTAAGAAAATAATAAAAATTTCAAAATTTGTAAAAAATTATATTGAAAGATTTACAGAATATATTTGAAATAACAAGACTACAATTACAATTATATATTATAATTCTTCGAACTTCAATGATTTTGAAATTTCATTCATTAAAAATTTATTCATACCACGATTTGAGAATAATTAATTTTAAATTATTTACAAATTTCTCAATTGTTAACAGTTCTTTTCTATTTTATGATTTCAATCATTTTCTACAACTTGCATCTATTTTTATCATGTTTTAAAAATTTTCTTCAATTTCTAATTATTTTCATTATTTTTTAACTTTCTCCTAAATTTTAAAATAAATTTCTGCAAGTTTCAATTATTTTCTTCAATTTTTTTGAAAAAAACATTTTCATTTTCAATTATTTCCTTTAATATCAAATTAGTTTAATTATTTATTAATTGATTTTCAATTATTTTTACAAAATATGATTTTTGTTTTTCAAATTTTAATCTTTTTCTTCAATTAAGAAATTTATTTTTTGTCTGTTATTTTGCCATATGGAATTTCACAGGGCGACTTTCTTACTCCATGGAATTTGCAGATGTAGAGGAGAGTCGTGTTAAATGCCTAATTGGGTAAATTGGCAATCGTTAATAACTTGACCATAAATACATAATTGTTTTTATTAATGAAGTATATTTAGGTAAAGATGATTTCTATAAAGTTTCATGTTTATCAGTTTATTATTAAAGAAATTATTAAAGAATTGTGAAAATGATGCTTTCCAATGATAAATTTTTCATTTCTAAATTTTACAAAATATGCACTTCTATCTCACAGACGTATATAATTTTTTTTTAATTAATTCTTAAACATTTAGCTTTCTAAACACTTTGATTAAAAAAAAAATAAATAAATAAAAACAATAAAAATAAAATTTAATAAAAATGAGTTCTAAAATGAAAATAAATAGTTTAATTACATCGTGTGTTTTTGGGTAAAATGCCTTGGTTAAATTGCCTACATGCTGTAAAACTTCTAAACAAGATACGTACGATACGGAAAATCTCTCGGGTTACGTACATATTGATGTAGAAACTAAATATCAAGTTGTTACTACTTCTGTATAAAAAATCAGTGTTTAAACAAATTAATTATATTAATTATTGCATTTATATTAATAATTATTATAATAATCATGCATTGAAGAATCATTTTTAATATATTTTTAAAACATGATTTTAAATAAGCGCGGGATGAATCAAAAGAAGTGCGCATGAGCAGAAGAATTACATACGATTACGAGAGTTACGTATAGTCACGTGACTATAAAGAATCATGGCGGATTAACCTGTCACATTTGGCATTGAATTTCTAAATTTTCGTTTTCTTTCTAAAACTCACACTATTTTGAAGCAAGCAGGTATTTTTGTAATTTATTACAGTGTTTAATTTACTTTCGTAAGTTATTTTATAATTGTATAGAAGGTTTATTTATTTGTTGTAGACTTTATTTCCATTTTTGGTCCGAGTGCTTTGGATTGAAACTTTAGGTTTGTAATAAAAAGATTATATTTTTTGTATTCAAAGCTAGTTCTTTTTTTAATAGTAACAAGATAATTAATTATAGAAAACATATAAATTTTTTTTTTACTTTTATTCATATTTTTCCATATTTTTGTGCACAGGCGATTTACCTAGTCGTGAGTCAAAATGGCGAATTTTGACATCAGTATTTAAATAATTATTTTTTCTGAAATAAATACTTAAGATGTTAAACATCTTAAAGGATGTTTTCTAAATATTTGATGATTTATATTTTTCAAAACTATAATTAAATACTTTTTTTTTTGCTCGAAACTTTACTATAGGCATTTTGTCCGACTCTCCCCTACACCAACAAAACAATTTGGTTGAGCCAACAAAATATTTCGTATAATTCCAAACCTTTTTCTCAGTGATTGTTTAAATGTATAAGAGTTATATATCAAATTTTGTTAGTACCAGAGTCACGAATACATTCATTTAATCGTTATAAAAAAGTAATAAACAGAAAACGAGATCGTTAAAACTTTTGATTGAGTTGTTTGAAGAAAAAAAGTAAATAAATTATTCATTAAAAGGAGCAACAAAATTACAGGAAAAGCATGAAAAACTTTATTTTTGTGCACTCGAGTCACTTGAACATTTTATTGAACGATAAAATCCGAGAAGAGTGTTAGTAGCATGAAATCATTTGGAATGCTACATGAATCCGTGGAAACTCGAGAGACACTCATTCTATCTCTTTGTGCTTTTCCCAAATGCGGTTTTAAATGAGGACACAACCTCATCGAAAGTCAACATCTGCACACAAGTATAACGTGAACTGAAGCGAGCAACCGGGGAAATTAGAGCATCGTGAAATTTACGTTTTATTTGCCACCACAAGGGGACATCGATAGAAATAATACAAGTTGTACTGGTTCCAGTAGGCCAGGTACTAATAGGAAAACAGTTTAATGACCTTCTCTGGAGATCGATGGGCTCCAACTTTGTCGGTTCCCTCATCCACAAAACGGTGTGCCGCACACTTTACCCTGATGCAGTCATACTCTTTTACCACTCAGATGGCCTACTTTCCTGTTGCTGTTTTGCCCCTGTTTACCTCCTGTACTTCTCATAGAATCAACGACACAACCCTTTTTTCTACCCCTTTTCAAATCACGAATCAGCAATTTCTATCCGGAGCACGCTATCAGATAACACAAATTGTCATACTCTTAACAACGTGTCTACAACTATCTGCAATACAAACTTCCTGTTTTTCAGATTTAAAAAATTTCTCCAATACTTTGAAACATGAAACGCATGAACATTCCCTACAATAACTAATATTAAGGGGTTAGACCACTGTGAACTTTCCAAAAAAATTGAAATTTTTTTTAGTTAGAAGTTTAGTTAAAAATCGTTTTTTTTTCAAAATCCCCTACGTACATCTCTAGCTTTTGAGTTGCAAATTCATAAAAATTTTGGGTTTTGGTCCTACATAAAAAAATTGACAAAGATTTTCTACCGGCCGTAGACCTCGACTTAAAAAACTGAATTTTTTAAATCGACAATCTAGGCCGCAATTTTAACTTTTTCAACATAGCAAAATAATTTTTTTATACTTCAATAGATGTCTAATAATAATAAATAAAACTTGGTTTTATCTCATTTTATCCTGCTCTCGTAAAAGGATCTTAAAATTAGGTCTAATTTTCGTGTTCTACAGTGGTCTAACCCCTTAAGGGTATTTCATTTAAAACATTTAAAACCAATACTTTTGTTTTTAAAAATAAGGCATTTTTGTAAGTGCTGCGCTGATGATACCTAATTATTCATTTTAATTTATTTACACCATACACAAGTCGTCGCCCCTGATTATATTTATTATATATGGGAAGAAATTGTAATATGAAAGATAAAATTTAATATATCTCTGAAAACAAAAAGCAATTATTTTCAGTTTGAAAAGACGAGAAACACAATTTGTTTATTTATTTTCTATAGGCTTGCCTAATATTGTTTCTAAATTAACTGAGTGTTGTTCATATATAGATAACAAAAAAAAGTTGAAAAAGAAAAAAATGCTAAAAAGTAAAAAACTAAAAACGCCTGAAACAGAAAAATAAGCAGGAACAGAAAAAAGCTCTGAGAAAGAAAAATATACTTAAACCGAATAATTACACAGGCACACAAAAAAAAAAAAAGGTCAAATACCAGAGGGCAGACCAACATATTCCTAGGTTTTTGGGGTCGCTGAAACCGAATATGGCCATGAAAATATTATCTGCTTGCCCATTTTCCCCCTAGCCCCCCCCTTACACCCCTCGGGGGGTGACATTTCAGTTTTTCCAAAAACGTCAAAAAGGCAGTCTATTCCTATGTTTTTTGGGGCGCTGAATCCGAAAAAGACCACCAAAAGCCAATCCCCCCCCTCCTGCACCCCCTAACACCCCCTGGGAGGGGGTTGGAATTTCGAATTTCACGAAAAGTCGAGTTCGGTGGCTATTTCTATGTTTTTTGGGGCGCTGAATCCGAAAAAGACCACGAAAAAAAAATTCCCCCTCTCCTTCACCCCCTATCACCCCCTGGAAGGGGGTTGGAATTTCGAATTTCACGAAAAGTCGAGTTCGGTATCTATTTCTACGTTTTTTGGGGCGCTGAATCCGAAAAAGTCCACCAAAAGCCAATTGGCCCTCCCCTTCACCCCCTATCACCCCCTGGTAGGGGGTTGGAATTTCGAATTTCACGAAAAGTCGAGTTCGGTGTCCATTTCTATGTTTTTGGGGGCGGTGAAATTGGAAAAGGACACCAAAGGTAAATTCGTTCCGTTATTCACCTCTTAGCATCTAGTTACTAACACTGGGAGGGGGGTTGATATGTTCTCTTTTATGTGTAATTAAGAAGAATAAGCAATGTTTTTTTTACGCATTTGAATAAATAATAACTAGGTAGGCACCGATGATTACACAAGTATGTACCAGCACAATTTGATGGATCTTGATTTTACTACACTTAGCGCGACCCAGGAACAACGGCGTGGACGTGGTAGTTTTTGTTCCCTTTGGGGTGCTTTTTTAACGTGAGTCCCCTTGCCTCTCACGATTGGTGGCGCTGCTTTAATGTGTTTTTCCTTAGAACGAATTTCGCTCATTTAGTTTTTTTATAGTGATGCATTTGAGCGAGATCTCTTCTCAAAAAGTCTCGAAAAAATGAGAATCTCGTGAAAATTACATTGGAAACAAATGAATGTACTGTTTTCGTCTCTTTTATCTTTTATGAAAGGACAGATTCTCGAAATGCATCACTAGTTTTTTGGCATTCATTTCTGCCTATGGTACCGTACTCGCTTGGATTCGAATTACCTTCTGAGAGGTTTTCTTTTCTGAGCCCTTTTTGTTTCTGGTGAATCCCTTTTTAGTGTCCAACAGTAATCGGCCAGCATATTCACATCCCACTTCCCTTGGTAACGACGTTCCATTTCTTTTAGATCCTGGTGAAACCTTTCACCTTGCTCTTCGCTATAGTCCCCTAAATTCGACGGAAAATAGTCTACATGGGACTCCAGGAAATGCAGTTTCAGATTCATCAAGCATCCAAGTTTTTTGTAGTTCTGCAGCAGCTTTTTTATTTCCTTTTTGTAATTTGGACTTTTCTTATTGCCAAAAAAATTTTCTGCTACATTTACAAAGCTAACCCAAGCATTTCTTTCCACAACTGTCATTGATTTTTTAAACTCAGCGTCGCGCAACAACTTCCGAATCTCTGGCCCATCAAAAATCCCTTCTTTGAGTTTCTGTTCCGACTTTTTCGGAAATTTCTCCTGGAGGTATAAAAAAGCTTTTCCCTCTTTGTTTAAGGCGTTTACAAATTGCTTCATCAACCCAAGCTTTATATGCAATGGAGGAAGAAGAACCTTTTCCGGTGATACAAGAGGATTTTTGAGGACATTTGCCAAGCCAGGAACAAAAGAGGTTCTAGCAGGCCATTGGAAGTTATTATAATGGTTCTTTCGATCTCGACTATTCCAAAGGCATAAGAAGCACGGATGACTTGTGAACCCACTTTGTTGACCCAAAAGAATTGTTATTATTTTCAGATCCCCGCAAATTTGCCAGTTATGTTCCGTGTACTTTATTTTTTCGAGTACCAGCTTCAAAGAATTATAGTCTTCTGACATATTAACGGAATGCGCTATTGGGATCGAGGCTAATTCATTGGTGTTGTGCAAGAGTACTGCTTTTAGACTGCGGGTGGAAGAGTCGATGAAAAGCCTCCATTCTTCACTCTTGTAAATGTTTGGTTTCAAAGAATTTATAAGCTCCCGAATATTTGTGCAGTAGACAAGACTTTCTTCTTTTTTGAAAAAGGGAAGAAATTCTTTTTCCCGATTTCGGAAAGAAGAAACCTTAGTACCTTTAGCCAAATGACCGTCCTCCTTGAGACTCGACGCAAGGTACTCAGCTGCATCTTTGGCTAAACCCAAATTTCTTACCACATCATTGAGCTTTTTTTGATCCCATAGTTTTATAGGTCGATCTCGTTTGAAGCGAACATCTCCTTCATCACTGTCAGAATTCGAGTCAACTTCACTTCCGGAATAAGTACTGTTGGAATCCACAGTTGGCTCATTAAGGTCCATTTGACTTTCAACTTCCACTGTATCAGCAGTGACATCCATCTTGACATCATCATCTGAAACATCATCATCGTCATTATAAATTGGAGGGGTGAAAGATGGAATACTTGGATATATAGCGTGATTAGGAGACATCATACCTTTAAATTTGATGGAGCAAATGTAACATTCCACTTGAGTTTTGGGCTCTTTCCACATAGCAGGAAACTTCAAAAAATTCTTGCCGCTTGAATTGGATGACCCGCGCTGTAATGTACCCCTGCATTTGTTACAGATACTGCTCGGTACCCATGAATTTCCCCGACCATTTTCAATCTGCAATGAAAAAAGAGAATTGTATTTATCCTCATATTTAGAAAAGTCTCTCCGATATTTTTCTATTTCAAACTTACCACATACGTAACAAAACATGGATCTGTCTTTGTTACAGGTGTGAATGGTATTATCTTGAATATCCATACCATTGTCCGTAGGACCATCAGAAGCGCCTTGAAGATTTTCACGATTTGAACGCAAAGCTCTATTTCCATTAATTTTTCTTCTTGAAGCATTTAACTCAAAAGTAGCCAAGTTGCCCACCACCCTAGAGCTGCGGTTGCATGATGACGACGCCTGCGGGCCCGCTTGCTCACCCTGACCAGCCGCCGATACTGGGGTCTCCCTCCCCTGCATCGTAATCTTCTTCCCTACTTTTGCCATGAAGGCATCTTTTTTACCTAGGAACTTAGCCGGTTAACCGTTATCCGCCTTCACCGCGTGGAGGTGTCCTAGTTGCAAAAGTAGATGTGGAAGTAATTCATGAAAATTGAAATTGTAAACCCATCCCATGGGAGGGGGTAAGAGGGTGCTAGGGGGTGAATGAGGGGACGAATTTATTTTTGATCCCTTTTTTCAGTTTCATGGCCCTAAAAAATATTGGAATAGACTCTAAACTCGATTTTTCATAAAATTCGAAATTCCAACCCACTCAAGGGGATATTAGGGGCTTAAGCGGGCGGGAATTAGCTTTTGGTGGTCTTTTTCGGATTCAGCGCCCCAAAAAACGTGGAAACAGACACCGAACTCGATTTTTTGTGAAATTCGAAATTCCAACCCCCCTCCTAGGGGGTGATAGGGGGTGAAGGAGAGGGGGAATTGGCTTTTGGTGGTCTTTTTCGGATTCAGCGCCCCAAAAAACATAGAAATAGACACCGAACTCGACTTTTCGTGAAATTCGAAATTCCAAGCCCCTCCCAGGGGGTGATAGGGGGTGAAGGAGAGGGGGAATTTTCTTTTCGTGGTCTTTTTCGGATTCAGCGCCCCAAAAAACATAGAAATAGCCACCGAACTCGACTTTTCGTGAAATTCGAAATTCCAACCCCCTCCCAGGGGGTGTTAGGGGGTGCAGGAGGGGGGGGATTGGCTTTTGGTGGTCTTTTTCGGATTCAGCGCCCCAAAAAACATAGGAATAGACTGCCTTTTCGACGTTTTTGGAAAAACTGAAATGTTACCCCCCGAGAGGTGTAAGGGGGGGGGCTAGGGGGAAAATGGGCAAGCAGATAATATTTTCATGGTCATATTCGGTTTCAGCGACCCCAAAAACCTAGGAATATGTTGGTCTGCCCTCTGGTATTTGACCTTTTTTTTTTTTTGTGTGCCTGTGTTATCTGACAAAGAAACAAATATAAACTTGAAACAGAAAATAATTATACAGCTGACAAACTATGGAAACATAAACTTCTTCGATCCTTTCTTGTTGGAACACTGGAATCTTCTGGTGCGATGATTTAAATTTAATTTAATAAAATGATTTATTAATTATTATGACAATCCTGAAAAGAAAACAGGAAATAGTTTGAAGGAACATCAATAAAACACACTGATTTGACTGGAAACCCTCATGGGGAAGAAAACCAGTTTTATTTAAAGTTCTTACAAGTATACATTCAATTTGATTTACATAAATTTGATTTAGATATAAATAACATGGTACTTAAAATATTCATACATTTCAAAATTCTTTAGGTTCGCGCACTTGAATCACATTGTTGTTGATAGTAAAGTTATAGTTTTCTCGCTCTCTCTCTCTCTCTCTCTCTCTCTCTCTCTCTCTGCCAAATTACATTTGTAAAACTGTAACTATTTATATGTATACACACTTGTAAACATACATATTCACTTGCACTAAACTTACTGTTGTATCGTAAAACCCCAAATTGTCTGAAGAACTCTTGAGAAACAAATACCTCCTGTTAAACTAGTGAGAAAACACCTAATTGGTACAAAAAAAAAACATAACAAAGAAATAACCTAAAATAAAAAAAACATAGAAAAGAAAAAATCTGAAACGGAAAAAAAATCTGAAAAAGAAAAAACCTGAAACAAAAAAAGGATATGAAAAAGAAAAAACCTGAAACTGAAAAATAATCTGACACAGAAAAAACCTGGAACAGAAAAAGAATCTGAAACAGAAAAAAAGAAAAAACCTGAAAAAGAATCTGGAAAAGAAAGAAAATCTGAAACAGAAAAAGAATCTGAAAAATAAAAAACCTGAAACAGAAAAGAAATCTGAAACAGAAAAAGAAAAAACCTGAAATAGAAAAGGAATCTGGAAAAGAAAAAAAAGCCAAAACAAAAGAAGAATCTGAAACGAAAAAAGAAAAAACCTGAAACTGAAAAATAATCTGAAAAAAAACCTGAAAGAGCAAAAGAATCTGAAAAATAAAAAACCTGAAACAGAAAAAGAATCTGAAAAAAAATCTGAAACAGGAAAAGAAAAAACTTGAAACAAAAAAAGAATCTGAAAAAGAAAAAATCTGGAACAGAAAAACAAACTAGGTGACAATTATTATTTCCATTTCATTGACATTTCGCTTCCAAGTAAGCAAAATAATTTGTTTCCTCGTAGAGGAAGCAATAAATTAATAATAAAAAAGTTAATCGGAGAATTTCTTAAAAAAAAAAAAGAATTTAAAATGCAAAAAAAAATTATTTTACGAATTTTTGATCAATTATAAAAAGTTATATAGGTCAACAGATTCGTTTTGAATTAAGGAATTTTTGCATTTATTAAGTTGTATTTTTAGCATGGAAAAAATTTTTGGCAAAATCGATTTTTTTCGATGAAAAAATATGCTAAAAAAAATTGATAGGGTTTTTTCAAAAATGCTGTGACCAAATTTATATTCATAATATTCATGAGCTTAACAAGTCATTTAACAAGTCATCCAAATTTTATGGAAATGCATTTCAGCCTTCTCGAATTATCCTGGCGACAAAAAACGCTATACACACACAGACACATATACATCTGGACATTTGCTTAAGAATGAGAATTTACTCTTTTTAAATAAAAATAAGTCGATTTAGACTATTTTTGGAAAATCGAAAATCTTAACGATCACAAAGCTTCCTCTACAAGGAAGCGAAAAACCTGAAACAAAAAAAATCTGAAACTGAAAAAAAATGAAAAACAGAAGGAGAATCTGAAAAGGAGAAAACCTGAAACCGAAAAAGAATCTGAAAAAAAGAAACCGAAACTGAAAAATCATCTGTAATAGAAAAGGAATCGCAAAAAGAAAAAAATCTGAAAAAGATAACAATCTGAAAAAGAAAAAAATTTGAAATAAGTAAAACCTAAAACTGAAAAAGAAAGAAACCTGAAAATAAACTACTGCTTATTTAAGCTTAATGAACTGCACCTGTGAACAAAAAAGAATGCTGCTCGGAGCTCGGGAGGCCGCTTATATAGCCAGTACCCCACTACCACGCGCTACCCTCTCCTTGCGCAACCCCACTCTATTTGGCGCCTGCTCAGAGACTACGGTCCTCCTCGCGCATGCTCCGTGATTGCGCGCGAATATTCAAATGTCGTAAATGCTCAATTATTACATAATAGCCTTAGATTTCAAATTTGTCAAAATAAAAATAACAAATTCCAACCAATCCATTAAAATAAAATGAAACTTATTAAATAACTATATAAAAACTTATGTTTCTTCCCTCTAATACATTTGGTGTTTTTTCTTTTTATAAACCTTTCCTTAAAAATTACATTTTTTTAACTTTATAATAGATTCCAAACAGATATGAATAATTAAAAAATTAATTGAGAGAGTTAGTAATTATAATTTTGAATATGTATTTATATTGTTATCAAGATAGATAATATAATTTAAATAGAAACTGGAAATCGCGAATTATCAATTTAATTATTAATCATTTATTTATTCTAATTTATTATATCTTTGAACTGCGCTTACTAAATAAGTAAGTTAATTTGGTATTTTATATTATCTTGTATCCAATTTATGGTTCCTAAGACTGCGGGAAGCTTGATAAATAAAGAAATCGTCAGTTTCGTTTTAGTATTTAAAATTTTTGAAAAGTCGCGTATATTTCAAAATTGTTAATAATTCATAATTTTCAAAATTATAAACAATACTTTTATGAGGAAGCAATAAATGACAAAATTACAAAAAAAATTAAAACTTTAAAAAAATCAAAAAATTGGAGGATAGCTACTAAAAAATAAAAAAATGGAAAAACAAAATAATAAAAATGTAGAAAAATTAGATAAACATTCAAAAGAAACAGTAAAATACTCTTAAAAATTAAAATGTGAATGGATTTTTTTTTTAATTAAGAAAATAGACATTAAAACAAAATAGAAATCGTTGAGGAATTTTTTTTATTTAAATAAATATTATCCTAAACAAAAATTCTGACAAATAATATTGCTGTTAAGTTTTTAATTCATGCATATACAAATTTCGCTAAATAAAAACTCTGTCAGAAGTAATTTCAATGGTATGTATATAAAAAATGTAAAATTGTAATTCATAAAAATCCAATCAAGTGATAATAAGAAAAAAGAAAATCGAGATAAATAAAGATAAATTTTTCCTATTAAAATTTAAAAATTAGGAAATAAAACTAAAAAAAATAGAAAAAAGTCGGTAAGTTTACAATAATTTTAAGAATTGTCTACTTAATAAAGGGAAAATCTAAAATAACTTTGTACGCAACATTATTTATAACGAGCTATTTTTTTTCTAATTTTTTTAATTTTAAATTGAAAACAAGTAAAGAAAAAAAAAGTTATTCTAATAGTGGTTTTTTGGAATTAAAGAAAAGAAACAGGGGTGCAAAAATGTAAAAGTGTTAAAAAAAACAAATTTTTAATAGCGAAATAAATGAATATTACAATTAATTTATTATAAAATATAACTCACCAGTGTTGAAAAACGATGCTTTATATTAGGTCCATAATCCAGGAAAATTGATGAAATAAATAACATAATAACGTAATAAGTTAACATATTTTTGTTAAAACTCACAAAAAAGCAGTTGTTTAGAACGTTTAAAAACCTTTTAAAAAATAAAATCTTTTTCTAATAAAAAGCGTGGCAAAATTTCAAATTTTAAATCACGTTATTATAAAATTAAATACAAACAAAATAGAAAATAAATAAATAATATTATAAAACATAATTGAAATGTTATCATAGTTGTAAAAATTTATATTTATTTTATAAATATAAAATTAATAAATTAATTAATTAATATTTAATTAATCAATGTTAACAAAATAATTTATATATTTTTTCTGTATTATAACTTTTATTATTTCGTGTTTATATCTTATGGCTATTCAAATGAAATTTCTTTCCTAAAAACAAACTTTCTTGAAATTTGACAAAAAAATATATAAAAAATTAAAAACATTTTTTATGAATTATAATAAAAAGAGGCTATTAGTACTTTAAAGTGATAAAATATTGATTAATATATTTTTTAATACAACTACTTTTTGTAGCGATAAAAAGAAAAATATTCTCCAATTCCTCTATTTCGATAATTAAGTTAGAAATTTATAAAGAAAATAATGTACATATTACTAATTTATATAAACACATTATTAATTTTTAAATAATCGATTGTTAATTTATAAATAATAAAAATTTAATGAATACTATTTAATGAACAATTCATTACTACTTAAATAATGAATCAACAAAGTATAAATAATAAATTCTACATCAATAGAAAAGCATACTTAAATATAAATAAATTGAAAATTCAAGGTAAAGATTCTAACAATATTTTATGAAGAGTTATTAGCTATCAGTCGCACTTATTTATTCACAAAATAACCTAATTTAATCTATAAAACAAATTTACAAATTTTAAAACTTAGTTTTTGAAATTTATAAACTGTTAAGCTTAGTTTCTGAATTTTTTGAACAGTGGATGTTTGCTTGCAAGAGAGCCGAGATTGGACTTTTTGTATTCATAATAAACAGCATCGTCTGCTCCAGAAGTTGATGCCATATTTCCAGCTTTTCGAACAATCTGAAAGAAAAATAAAATTTAGCATTAAAATGTTGAGTTGAAAATTAATGAGAGTTAAAATATATTAACTTCTACAAAAGTTAAAGTTTAACTTACAGAGCGTCCTCCTTCGCCTGGAAGTCTTTCTTCATCAGCATCCATATCACTGGCTGATAAAACTTGCTGTAAAAGTTGCAACTGCTCTTCTCGTGTTTTGTAAAATATATCTGGCTCCTTTAGTAGGAAATAATAAAAATAAATTAATATTTATATAAATTATATTTTGAGTTATCTCTTAATTAAATAAATAAATAAATTAAATAAAATGAAAAAAGCGTAAAATTGATTAAAAAAAAGAATACTAACTTCACTCATTCCAGCTAGTTTTGTGATGACTTTATACGCATAGCCTTGATTTACTAAGAACTGTTGTCGTCTTCTGGAATAATCCATTTCAAACGTATCTTGGGAAACTAATGTGTAAAAGAATGCATTATATTCCTCAGCAATCGCTCCTGAAATTTAAATATTTTTTAATTAAAATTCAATTTAAAACAGTCTTTTTCTTATTTTTAAATTTAATTTTTTTGATTCTTATTTTTAAACACAATTTCCTTTTTATCTCATTCTTAAATTCAGCTTTTTTCTGCTATTAAATTCAAATAATCTACTCTTTCTCCGGTTTTCTTATTTAAGCGCCATAAAAAGAAAACCAAAAAATACCTTTTTTGGCTCGTAAAATTCTGCCCAATCTTTGTGCTTCTTGTCGTCTAGATCCACCGTGCGATGATATTTGAATCAAGACATTCGCCTCTGGTAAATCGAAAGACGTATCTGCTACTTTACTCACAAATATCGTATTCACTTTCAAGTTATACTTAAAATTCTGTAGAATTTGAATCCTTTCGCTCTAAAACAATAATATTGTACTTTATATTTATATTCGAGTCAATTAATTCATTTATATTTTTACCCATGTTCGTTGATTAATTTCAAGACAGATAAAAATCATAATTTAAAAAAAAAACCAAAAATTCATTTTTTTGTAAATATATAAAATCAGTATATAAAATTTTTAAATATTTGTTTGTAAGGAGTTTATTTTTAAAATTTTTCAAATAAGAAAAGTCATGGACATTATTGAAGAAATAAAGAACAATTTAAAAAAAACACAAGAATGAAACAGTCACATATAAATATATAAAAAAGTAGGAACTCTTATAAGAAAATTAAACTATTCACGGATATTCTTTTTTAAATTAAAAAAATAAATAAGATAATTAAAAAAAGGTCAAATGTATTACTTAAGAGAAAACAAATTTTAAATCAGAGAATTATTTTACAATTTGAAAAAAAAGAATGTATAAAATTTTAGAAAATTAAAAAAAAATCAATGAAATAGAAGAACGATGTTAAAATGCGAATATTTAGTACAATATTAAATTTACATAATATAAAATAAAAGAATAGAAGTTTGAAAAAAGTAGAAAATTAAGAAATTTTAAAAATGTAGATAAAAGCATCGAATAAATGCTTTCAAAAATTCGTAAAATTATAAGATAAAAACAGTAAAAACTAAACAATTTAAAAAAAGGAAAAAATTTTCTAACAAATAGAAAAAAAATGACAAAAATTAAAAATGCAAGGAAAGATTAAAAAAATTGCGAAACAAGAAAATTAAATAAATAGGGGGAAATAAAGAAATGTTTTTTTTTTAATCTAATAAACTCTAAAAAAATGTAAAAACTACTAAAACTTTGGTAAGAATCTACCAAAAAAATTAGAATTGATAAAAATAAAATAAAAAATCGTGTATAAAGATAAGTAAAAAGTCCACAAAAGAAATTTAAAAATCCTTTAAAAGCAAAAATGTTTAAAAAAATTCAACCAAAAATATTTTAATAATATTTGACTTCTAGGTACTTTGTGTAAATAAATAAATAATATTATACTTAAAACAAGTCCAACAATAATTTTAGGAAACGAAGAAAATCTCAAAATTTTATGAAAATAAGTAAGTTTGCAAAAAATAGATTAGTTTTGAAAAATGAATAGTTTTCACAAGATGTGAAAACAAATTGAATAAATTTACAAAAAAATGAGCGTATTTATTTTTAAAAATATGAAAATAATTAAGAAAAGCAACGAAACAAAAAGTTTAGCGAATGTTATAATAACAAAATTGTGTAAAATAATATTAAATAATTTGCATAAAAAGAAGAAAATTATAGAAAGTTCTAAAATAAAAAGACAAATACAAAAAAAAATGAAAAGTATATAAAAGAAGAAAAAACCTTAACATTTTGTAAAAGTAAGAAAAAAAAAAAAAGTTTTGAAAAAGTGAAATCTCTTAGAAATCTTGTAAAATTTAATAAAAGGATTATTGCGAATATGGAAAAATAATTAATATTATTTAATTATTATGCGTCAAAAAATATGCATTTAAATTTGAATTCATTGAAATTTGAAAGTTTGAATAAATTGGAATATGAGTTAATTGGCGCGGTTAAAATTCTACTCATTAAAAATCTATAATAAGATTTCTTATAAAACATTAATATTAAATCCAATATAGTTCAATTCTACAGTTTAAAATTTTGGACTTTTAAACTCTACAATGATAAATTCTACACGTCAAAATAATTATACTACGTTAAGACCTACACATAATTTATATTATAAAATGTAATATTACATTAATTATAACAATATTTATATTTTTGATATTATCTTTATTTCAACGTTAAATCATGTCAAAAACAAATAAAAACTTTATTATATCTTTATTAAATTTTGCACAGTTAAATTGCATAAAGTAAAATTCTACACACGTTTATTTGTTTATTTTCTAATAATTAAAAAGGTTATAAAATGTGTATAGAATTTAACTATGTAGGATTTAATATTAATGTTTTATAAAAAATCTTATTATAGAATTTTAATGTATAGAATTTAACGTGTAGAATGTATCATTGTAGAGTTTAAATTTGTTAAATTGTACATTGTGGAATTTAACTATAAAGGACTTAATATTACTGTTGTATAAAAAATCCTAATGTAGAGTTTAAAGATATAAAATTTTGATCCTTTATTTTGCTATTATCACACCAAAAATTTGTAGATCGTAGGTATTTGGATTATCTGTATGAGCACAATTTTTTAAATTTTACAAAGTATAAAATATTAAAATTGAAATTTTCAAGATCTATCCACAAATTTCAGGGTTTTTTACGGTTTGCGATTTTTTACATGCAGTATTAGACATCTGGAGAATTGTGAAGTTTTTTTTTTATTTAAATCATGATTTTATTGCAAATTCCCAATGATTTAAATCAATTACTTTATATATTAATTTATATATTTTATTTTCAGAAATTTGCTATTTACCTGACTAGTTGGGCCGTAAATATAGGGCTTATTCATTTTAATAGCATAATGTTTTAAAGCAAAAACGTTATCTGAGAAGACAATCGTTTTATCTCCACGCCTCTCGTGATAGCGAATAAGGTACTGACAATACCTAAATTTATTTGGATTCATCACGTACAATAGCTAGAAACATAAATACATTTTATAATTATATTCACTATTTAAAGTTCAAAATGAAAAATGCAATTTAAAAATACAGTATTTAAATCATTTTTAAAGTATTTTAAGAAATAAATTGATTTAAACTCTCCAAATTTAAACTCACCAATTTTCTACTCATTTTACAGTTAAGATATTCCCTGTAAAATTCCGCAGTCATTGGGCACCAAACTTCGGCGCACTGAACTCTTGCGATAAATCCTCTTTTCTGCAATTCTAGCCAATTAGCTTCATAAAGTTTCGGTCCAATTAAAAAGTTAAGATCTGCAATTTTATCGTCTTCACGTAATAAAGTGGCTGTAAGTCCCAATTTGCAGTGCGACTGAACCAATGTTAATACCCTTCTGAACATCTTTGCAGGTATTGAGTGTACCTCTAAAAAAAAACGCAAAAAAAGTGTCAAAGTTAGAAATTAAGATTTTAAAATATTAAATTTTCAGACAAGATATTTTGAAGAAGTTGTAAGAAAACTCTAAAGAATTGATTAGAATATTTTTAAAAAATAAATGAACGTGGAGTTATTCTCACCGTCTAAAACCATAATTCCCCATTCTTGATCTTGGAGCCATTTCATTGTCTGCTCAGCTTCCCAAGAACGCTTCTGAGTGTGTGTAATCATAGAATATGTGGTGACTAAAATTCCACAGCCCATGGGTTTGTCTTTGGCTTCACTTGTGAATCGACATATCATTGAATCATCCGCGGTGGACCACATTTTAAACTGTTGTTTCCATTGTTCGACAGAAACGCCAGAATTGCAAAGAACCAAGGCTCGTTTTCGGACTGTACAACAAGCTGTCACACCCACTAAACTTTTTCCAGCACCTTGAAAAAAATCAAATAAAGTAGTAAGAATTAAAAAAAACTCTTGAAAATATGATTTTTAAACTCTATTGACTCAGGGTTGCCACAAGAATTTCATTTTTCCTGACTTCCAGACAATACTTTGTATTTTTCCCTGACAATTTTTTAACTTGTTTTTTCTATCAAATAAGAATTCTACAAAAGAAATTGTGTCAAATAAAAGTTTGATCAAATAAAAAAAATTATGTTAAACAGAAATTTTACAAACAAATTTACTAAATAGTTATTTTGTTACATAAGATTATGTCTAATGAACAAGTTTGAGAAAAATGTGTAAAAAATAATAAATCTGAACAATAATATTTATTTGTTTACTTAAAAATACGCGAACTATGCCAAGGTGATGGTAATTTTTATGATTGTAAATTCCCGGTCACATTTATTTGAATTTTTATTTTTTTAGAAAAGCAAAGAAATTAGGACGCAAAAATAAGTTGTAAAACTCATTAGTTTGTTATTATTTTAATTTTTTAGAATTTTATTAGATAGAATTGCCTTCTAGACGAATTATCATTCTTCGAATTTGTTTTTAATCGAATTTAAATAGTTTTCATTTATCAGAATTTTCTTTTAATAGAATCTTAAGTAAAACGAATTATTAAATATGCCAGAATATCAATTTCACCAACTCTTCATTTTTCCGAATTTATATTTAATAGAATTCTCAAAACCTCGAATTTTTATTTCTTCAAAATTGCAAACGGCCAAACAAACATCTGAATTCAGGCCATTTATGATTTCAGACAAATGGAAATTTGGTGTTTTAAAAATTATATTAAATAACAATTGATGTAATTAAAATGCCAGACAAATGAAGATTCTGTTAAATGGATATTCTAATATTTAAAAATTCGGCTTAATTTGTACTTTATAAGAATTCTGTTACATAAAAATTCGGTTGAATTTAAATTCTTTTAAACAAAAAGTAGGTTACAAAGAAATTTAGTGGACTACTTATTTTGAAATGAATAAAAAACATGTTTAAAGTCAATAAGTATTAAAACCCAATCTTGTTCTTATTTCATAAAAGCTAAAAAAATTCTCAAAAAGAATGGGAATTTGTATCGATTAAAATCTGACTCGATTGGAAATTGGAAAAATTTAAGTTTGGATTATTAGTAAATTGAAACCAATTAATATTTAAAGAGATAAAATAAAATAAAATATAAAAATAAAGCAATACATTGAAAAATGAAGAAAAAAGAAATCTAAAAAAGAAGAAATAGTGAAAAATAAACTACAAAATTTAAAATAATAAGAGAAAAATAAGAAAATGTAAAAAGATAAGTAAAACTCACATAAAAGAAATGACAAATTCCTTTTAAAAGGAAAAAGTTTAGGAAATTATTTACAAAATTAATGAAATTTAACAATTGTATTATTATTATTATTATTATTAAGAGAAGGGGAATGGTTGTACAACCAACGGCGCTTGGGTAATCCCTTTACGGCCCCCAAAATAAAAAGTCAAAGAATCTAGAAATTTTATCAAAGAATAAATTTGCAAACAAATAGTTTGTAAAAAAAATTATTGAATAAATTTGCAAAAAAAAAACAACAACAAGCTAATGTAACTGAAATTATTACAACTTTCTTTATAATCAAAATTTTTAGATCGTATTCAGAACTTTCAATTCAATTTTTCAAGTTACTAAAGAATATAAGATTAAAATTAAATTTTTCTGTATATTTATCTACGAATTCCTGGAATTTCTTAACAAATTTCCTGGTCACTTTAAAAATGTTTTAATGTTTTCATAAATTCCCTGTTTTATATTAATGTGCTAAATTGACAGAAATTTCTTGAATTACTAGATACCCTAACTTTAAAGAGATTTTTTGAAAAATAGAGGATATTAGGGGAAATTGAAGAATAGCAAAAATAATTAAAATTTCAACAAAATTTCAGACTTCTGTAAAAAATTAAAATTTTGAATACAATAACTGATATTGACAAAATAATTAAAATGTGAAGAAGCTAATTGAATAATAACATAAATAATTGAAAGCTGATGTAAAAATTAAATTTTGTAGACAATAGTTGAAAATTTGAAAAAAATAATTGAAGTTTCAACAAAATAATTGAATTTTGAAGAAAAAAATTTAAAAATGTCAAAAATATTTCAATATTGACAAAAATAATTGTAATTTGAAAAAAATAATTGAGAAATGACAAAAATAATTGATAACTGGTGTAAAAAATTACAACTTTGAAGACAATACTTGAAAAATTGACGAAACAATTGAAATGTTAATAAACTAATTGAATAATGAAATAAATAATTAAAAGATGGTGTAGAAATTAAAAATTTATAGACAATAATTGAAAAAAATATTAGAAGTTTGAGAAAAATAATTGAAAGTTGAAGAAATTAATTGAAGTTTGAAGAAAATAATTGAAATTTAAAGAGAATAATTCAAATATGTCCAATAAATTTAAATATGAAGAAAGTGATTAAATTTTGGAAAAAATAATTGAAATTTGTAAAAAATAATTCAAAAAGGTGTAAAAAATTTAATAAATTCGTGACAATAATTAAAAAAATGAAGAGAATGATTAAAATTTGAAGAAAATAATTGAAAACTGGTGTAAGAAATTAAAAAATTCTTGACAATAAACAAAAATTGAATAAAATAATTGAAATTTGTAGGAAATAATTCTAAAATGGCAAATATAATATAAATATGAAGAAAATAATTGGAAAATAACAAAAGTCAGTGAAATTTGAAGAAAATAATAAAAAAAAATAACAAAAGTAAATTAAAACTTGTGTAGAAAATTTAAATATTCCTGACAATAATTTAAAGATTAAAGAACATACCTAATTGAAATTTTAAGAAAATAATTGAAAAATGACAAAAATAAATGAAAACTTGTGTAATAAATTTAAACCCTCATGACAATAATTTAAAGACTGAAAAAAATGAAATTAATATTTGGAAAAATTAAATTCAAAATCGCAAAAATACTTAAAAATTGACAAAAATATTTTAAAGTTTTTAAAACTACTTTAAAAATGAGAAAAATAATTGAAAAGAGGTGTAGAAATTCAGTATTTGTAGACGGTAATTAAAAAATTTATGATGTAATTGGAATATGAACAAAATAATTTATTTAGAAGGTAAATTATTTATTATTTATTCTTACCGCAAGGCAAAACTATTACTCCCGATCTGGCTCGACCATTTCCAAACATTTTGCGCAAACTTTTTTCCTGGTACGGCCTCAAAACTGCCGAGGGTTTAAGATCAATACTAAAAAAGAAATTTATTTTAATTCTTAACACTGTTAAAGTTACTTAAATTATTATCAAATTTAATTGTTATTAAAATATTAAAATTATAAAAATTTTAAAGACGCACTCAAGAATACATACTTTATGTTTGGATTAATAGTATCGTTTCTGAAATCATATTCCGCTAATAAGGGATGATCTAATTCAATACACCTTTTCTGGATTACTTCAATTTTTTCCTGAAAATAATGATTTAATTTCACTCTTTGTTGCTTTTCAAAATCCTAAAATTTTTAATTTAACGAGAAATCTTACTTGGTTAACTTCAAAACTTATAGTTTTTAATTGCTGTTCCTCTTCTTCATCATCATCTTCCTTATCAATTTTTTCATAAACTGTTGATATCTCATCTGGAACTGCTTTAACGGAAGCAGAAGATTCAGTCGTTGGTTTCGACCCAAACTACGATTTTTTAAAAATGTACATTAATAAACTGATAATTTTTAAATATTTATTTATTTATTAAATATATATACAAATTAAAAAATGAAAATAAGTTCAAATATACCTGTAAAGCTTCGCTTTTTTCTTGTACAGAAGTAATAAACCCATCTTTATCAACTTCGTCAACATTTCGAATAATTCTGCAATCCTGAATAGTACGGTCTTTTAGCAACGTTTGTAACACTTCAGGGAATGCAGATTCAATAAAATACTTGTTATGTTTCAAAACTAATTTGACCTAAAAGAGAAAACTTTATATTAGTAACAACTTTCATATAATTACAATAATAATATAATAATTATCTTGAAAATAAACCCGACCTTCCCGTAAGACAGAGTACAAATTTTGATAAATTCAACAATTCCTTCTGGAATACTTGTTTTGCTCAATTTTTCAAGATATTCAACTATATCGTGTGTTTGAAGACCAACACTCACAGCTGCGTAGAGAGAGTAAGCTGTCAATTTATACTGAAAAAAAAAAATTATTTATTGTAAAATACATTTTTCTTATTCATTTGGAGCATATTATAATTTATTTATTAAATTTCTATCACTATCTAACCTCATGAATATATTTTGGACGCGCTACAGGTTCTGCAATTGCTACTAAAAAATCTTGAGCTTGTTTATAAACTGGAGAAAATGATTCTAAAAAGATGTGTCCATTTGGTGCCTAAAAAACAATTTTTACAATTTATTTACACGCAAAAGCCGAGTTTTCATAATTCAAAATTTATTACTCACGACCCATAAAGCTCTCGATTCATGATCTGGTTTTAAAGTCATTAATGTACGATAATCTTTAGCTCCAAATTCATCTTCTGCGGTAGTTCCACATTTTTCCATATCAACTGTGGCCGCTGATGGAATACATTCTGATTCTCCATCTCCTCCTTCATCTTCAATATAATCCTCATAATCATCTTTATTCTTTTTTCCAAAACGTTTATCTGTAAAATGTTAAATTAAGTTTAATTTATGTTCATAAATAAAAAGGTTGGCGATAAAAATCATAATTTGTATATTAAAAATCCGATTTTTATACTTAAATAAAATCTCCCAATGTTTATTATTAAGTAGTTTGATTTTAATTTAAAAATGGAAAAAAACTTAATGGAAAAGTAATGTTTTAAAAGAAGCTGGAAACTCTTAAAGAATAATAGCAAATAGGCAAAACATTTAATTAAAACCTAACAAATTATTGAAAAATTAAAGAAAAAACTAATGAAAATGAAAATTTTTCAAATTAATTTTTAGAGAACTTGAAATAATAAGAATTAAAAAGAAAAAAAAATTAACAGTTTTAACAAAATATAAAAATTTCTATGAAACAGAGAACTGATGATAACATGAGAAAATTTATTACAAGATTAAATTTACATTAATTATTACACAAAAGAAAAGAATAGAATAAAAAAAAAATTATCAAGATTAAGAAATCATGAAAAAGCATAAACTTGTTCATATTTTTTATGAAAAAATATCGAATAAGTCTGTTCAAAAAATTCGAAATTATAGGATAAAATTTAAACATTTTAAAGAAGACATTTCTAAGAATTCAAAAAATGATGATAAAAGTTTAAAATCAATTAAAAATCAAAGAATGATTTAAAGAATTATCAAAGATTAAAAAATCTAATAAAAAAATGTTTTTTTTGTAAAATCTAACAAACTATGAAACAAATTTTAAAAATACAAAATTTTGGGAAAAATCTACTAAAGAATAAGAAGTAGTAAAAATAACATAAACAAAGGTAAAAAGATTAATAAACAAATTCAAGACCTTCTTATTTAGGATGAGAATGTAAAAACCTACAAAAAGAAATGAAGAAATCCTTAAAAAATAACAAAGTTTAGAAAAACTAAACAAAAAAAAAATTTTATACAACCATAACAAAAATTTTAAAAAAATTAAGAAAAATCTAAAAATGATACGAAAGAATAAATAAAATTTGCAAATATATAATTGAATAAAATGTGAAAATAAATTGAATAAATTTACAAAAAAATTAAGCGAATCTAGAAGAATACAGAGAATTAAAAAAAAGAGATTATTATAATTAATGCATTTTTGAAAAAATAAGACATTAAAAGGAAAAAAATAACTAGTTTGGAAAAAAGCAAATTTCTCATAAATTGTTTAACAAACAAACAAGATTTGTCACAGTATTTTTTATCTTCAAAAAATGTGAAAAGGTGAATCTTTTCCCCGGAAAAGGTAAAAAAAAAACAAACAAAAATATAAGAAAATAATTGAAAATTAAAGAAAACAATAAAAAACTGTAGAAAATAATTAAATAATTGAAAAAAGAAATTAAAATTTGAAAAAATAATCAATAATTGAAGAAAAACTTACAAACTGAAGAAAATAATTGACAATTGAAAACAAAATTCGAAAAATGGCTAGATTAACACACAGCCAAACAAAATAATTGAAAAAATTAAAGAATAATTATACAATTTTAAAAGAATAATTGAAAATTGACAAAATTGTAGGTACCTAATTATTGAAAATTGCGAAAAATAATTAATAATTGAATGAAAGAATTGAAAAATGACTAGAAGAATGAAAAATTGAAGAGAATATTGAAAGAAATGACGAAAATAATGGACAGTTTAAACTTTACGAAATTTGATTTGTTAATAAATTTAAAGAAAATAATTGCAAATTGAAAAATTAAGAAAATTGTAGGAATAATGGCACATTTAACAACTGGATTAAAAATATAAATAAATAATTGCCATTGAACAAAATAATTAAAAGTTAAAAATTGAAGAATGGAATTGAGATTTAAAGAATATAATTGAGAATTGAAAAAAGTAATTTAAAAAAGCAAAGAATTATTGAATACATTAGAAAATAAATAAAAACTAAAAAATGGAATTGAAATTTAAAAAAAATTGAACAATTGAATTTAAAATTAAAGAAAGTTATTAGTAATAAAAAAAAATAATTGAAAAAGGAAGAATTTTTTTAATAATTAAGAAATTAATTGAAAATTGAAGAGGAAATAAAATTTGAAGAAAATAATTCAGAATTGAAGAAAAAATTCAAACATGAAATCTGAATTTTAGTAACATACTTCGATATTTTCATAAAAAAAATTATATATTTTTGACCCCAAAGAGGTGAAAAAGTTGACAAATCATCAAAATAGGTTAAAAAAGGAAAAATCATTAAAATAGGTGAAAAAGGTGACAAAATTGTGAAAAGGGTCTGTGATGCCTGTTATTGTGAATACCTATATGTAAAATAATTAATTTTTGAATATTAAAATTTGGATTAAATGAAATTTCAAAGTTTTAATAAATAAAAATATGAGTTGAGGTTTGAAATTTATTTAACTTATGATCTGTATACATCAAAATTTAATACTATTTTTGGCTCTCATCCTACTCGAAATTTTTAGATTGCATTCTGCCCATCTCTATTAGTACAATTTTTCAAATTTTATTAAAAAATACAATTTAAAAATTAGAAACTTTCTAGATTTATTTACAAATTTCTGGCATCTTTAGCAAATTTCCGAATCTTCTAAAAAATTTTAAGTTTTTTATGCCGTACTAAATTCCAACAAATTTTTTTAAACCGTTTTGATTTAAAAATCATGATTTAAATGCAAACGACCCAATGATTTAATCAAGGTGATTTAAATCCATTTCAGTCTTTTTATCCAGCCTGTTACCTAAAGATAAAAAAGTTAAAGAATTTATTCTTAAAAATCTATAGTTTACTACTATTAACATGGAAAAAATAAAGTATATTTTACAGAAAATAAAATTGTAAAATTATATTGATAAAACTTAACAAAATACATTTTTATTAAAATACAAATAACAGGTAAAAAATTACCTGTGTCTTTCTTGAATCTTTTAGGTGGCCCCATTATTAAATTTATATATATTAACAAACAGTTTTCCTAAGAAACTATATGTTAAACGAACATTTCATATTCTAAAAGGTTTCAATAAATACTGATAAACAGAAATCAGATATTATAAACTCGAATACACTTGACAACGTGAAGTCGCAATTGTACAATTTTTAGGTTATGTTAACAAGCATGATGCGCGCATGTCAGTGACAGATGTCATCTAACTACTGTTGTCAAATACACAAACATTTAACTTGTCCAAATGTTTAGAAAATGTCAATAATTTAAGATTTTCTCCATTATATTATTATAAAATAAATAATCTGACAGCTAGTAATTATTTTAATACAAATATATACTCGCAAATACACTTAATTAATCTAAAAAATAAATTTTTTCGTAGTAGTTTAAAAGGGTTACAAGACCCTTTTCCGGAAACAGTTGTTTTATTCACAGTTTTGACAGTTGACAGGATCCTGTCCTCTCTTACTCGTAATTGTATACTCATGTGCAGTACTGCAGTTACTAAATTACTTTTGTTCGTTTAACGGCAAAATAGTTTTTAATTAGTGAAATATTAGTTTTTAAAAGATTGTCTGAATGCTTCTTTAACAAGTTGTAATAATTTTACGAAGAAAGTATGGCAGAAGAAGTGTCGTCTGTGATTGAAAACCCAACAATAAACTCACCTATTCCGAGTGCGTCATCCCCTGAGGCAGAAATGTAAGCTTCAATTTCTTTAATAAATTATGTTGCCAAATATCATTATTTTCCCTGCAAATCGACAATGTTTAATAGTTACATAACCTTATGTCCTAAATGTTCAAAAAACCTTGAATTTTACAAGAATTTATTTTTTGCAAAACTAAATTCTTTACTGCAAGCTTCTTAAATATTCTAGTTCTGTAACTTGAAAATATTTTAATTAAAACAACAAAAAAATTCAAATTGTTGTTTTCATTATATATTTTGTTTGATTATGTTGAACAAATTTATAAATTGCATTCTTTTTACATCATACTTCGTAAACATAACACACTTTTAATAACTGTAAATTGTGACAAATAAAGTAGGTCGTTGTTCGTTTTATTATGTTCATTCTGTTAAACAAGGGATTTTAGTAAAAATCCAGATTATATTTACGTATATTTTGCGCATTTATAATAAAAATATTTTGCTATTTTATTCATTTATTTTATTGTGAATTGTCTAGATATTCACATTTGACAACTTTCACTCTGTATCATTCATAATATTGACTGATTAATTTTACTTAAGGTTATACTGTCAAACAAATCATGTTTAAACTTAGTTTATTAATTGTTGAAATGATAAATACTGCAGAAATTCTTTCAAACATTGTCTTAATCTATTGAATTTTTACAAAACATGACCTTGTCAACAGTAGATCTAACATTTAATATTTTGTAAGTTTGTTTATTTAAAATTTTGTAATTATCTTTTCATTATTAATAACCTTATCTTTTTATTTTCAATCCTAGTTTTTAATTTACTAATCATGCTTTAAAAATCTTTGTTATTTTTAGTTTCTTCTTACAAAGGTGTTTATTATTATATAATTAATGAATTTTTGACTACCTGTTAATCAAGAATTTTTACTTTCTGTTAAATCAATTATAATTTTTCCTTCTTGTAAAATCAATTTCCATGTTCTTTTACTTCATAAAAAACAATTATCAGTTTTTTTTTTAATTTATCTAAAATAGAAACTAATAAAAACACAAAATATTTATGTAAAATAAATAATAATCAATTGTAATTTTTTTCAGATTGGCAGAATTAAAAAAGGAAGAAGCCAATAAATTTTACGCTACAAAGGAGTACAAAAGAGCTTTAGAAGGTTATAGTGAAGCTATTGGTAAGTCTCGTTAAAAATTTATAATTCATTGAGATTAGATATTAAATTATTACAACTATAATATTAAAATTATTTTTTCTTTTTTACAGAATTATGTCCAACTGTTGCAAGATATTACAGCAATCGATCAGCATGTTATATGATGATGAGTCTCTACAGAGATGCACTGAAAGATGCTCAAAAGTCTGTCGAATTAGATCCTCAATTTTTAAAGGTGCTAATTTTATTCATATTATATTAACAATATATTATAGACACTTTTTTTATCAAATTTAACTGTAAAAAAAAAGTTAATATATTGTAAAATTGTTACATTATGATATTTTTTCAGGCATACGCTCGAATAGTTAAATGCAGTTTAATACTGGGTGATATAGTGAATGCAGAAACTATAATAAACAAATTAAGGGAAATAGATCCAATAAATTCGTCATTTGCAGCTGAAACAAGAGATATTGAACATTTACGCAAATTTATTGTGGAGTCTGAAGCTGCTTACGCAGCAAAAGATTTCCGAAAAGTAATTTATATTCCATCTTTTTATAATTTTAAGCACGCGCGATTATTCATTGCCAATTACTATATTATATAGTTTTTTAAAGCCTATTTTTATCCTATTAATATTCAAAATATTTAAAATTATAGCCTTGATTTGGAGCAGTACTAAATGAAGAAAATTATTTTTTTAAAATTAGGAAATATGATTTCTTTATGTTTTTGGGTCTTACAAGATTCCGTGTTTGTAGATTTTATATTTAAACTCCAGAAAATCCAATATGAAGACTTTTTGATAAGATAGTATCAAAAAATCACAAATTATTTTTAATAATCATAATATTAAACCAAACCCATTATTTCAGGAGCACTTTTTCAAAACTTGATAAATCCATTTTAAAAAAAAATGAGTTGTAGATAACGTTCATACATTTAGGATTCGAGAAATATGATTATTTACCTCTGGTTCAGAATTTCACTAAATTTTTCAATTTGTTATCAAAAGTGAATAATTCCCTGCATAAGTCTGGTCCCTAAAAGTCCCCTATTTAGAAAATTGGACCCAACAATTCCACATTTTTCACGAAAATATATTTAAAGGCAAGATACTAGGGATTTTCAATCTTTAAATTTTTATTATTTCTTCAACCTTCAATTATTTTTATCATTTTTATTTTATCTTCTCCATTTTTTAATTTATTAAGCTATATTTCAATAGATTTCCTGAATTTTCAGTCCTTCATCTCAGATTTCAATTATTTTCTTCAATTTACAATTATTTTTATCATTTTTTCCTACAATTCATACTTACTTGTATTATTAGTTCATTAATTTCATAAACTGTCAATTATTTTCATCAAATTTCAATTATTTTATTCAATTTAAATTATTTTTTCTACTTATTAAATATTTTCATTATTTTTCAATTAATTTCCAAAACTTGCAATTATTTTTTCAACATTCTTATTTTTTCATTGTGTTTATCATGTTTCAGTTATTTTATTAAATTTCAAAAATGTAATTTAATCACTTATTTTTGATAAATTTTATTCATTTTCTTTAATTTTCAATTATTTCTATGATTTTGATAATATTTTGTCCAATTTTTAGTTTTTAAAAGTATTTTTTCATACACTTTTTACATTTTTAATTTATTTATTTCAAATTTCAGTTATTAGTATTATTTTTCAATTTTTCTTTTCCAAATTGTAGTTTAAAAAAATTTTTTTTAACTGATTTACGAAACCTTTAATTATTTATTTTAAATTTCAACTAATTAAAAAAAAGTTTAATGCATTTTAAAATTTTTTAATTATTTATCCGCTTATAAAAATTAGGATTGACTGAAATTTGTAAAAAATAAAATTCGGCTAGATGGAAATTTTGTAATTTGAATTTGTTTCAATTTAAAAAACAAAAAAATTAATTAAAGTTAGGATTGATATAGCTTGAAAAATTAATTGAAAGTTAGATTAACCAAATTTTTAATTCATAGAAATTAATAACAGTTTAAATTCAAATTGATTAAATTTTACATAAATGTCCATTTTAATAATTCAAATTATTAAATTTCAAAATTTGTATCGTTTGAATGACATTTGAGTAAAATTAGAACGAACGTGAATTTAGATCGTGTAAAAGTTGGATGAAAGAAATTTAGGTTTGGCTACAATTTTTGACATTAAATGTTTTGACTAATGATTATAATAAAGATTAAGTCAAATTTCGTCATACTAAAGTTCTTAATAATTACAATTTTTATGGAATGATTATGACATGAATCAATGAAAGCGAGATATTCGATACATTTCGTTATACATATCACTATTTTTAAATAGGATTTTTTAAATTTAATTTTTTTGAACCTGTTTTCTAAAGTTGAAATTAACAATTTCCAGGTTGTATATTGCATGGATCGTTGTTGCGACGTGAGCTCACAATGTGCAAGATTTAAGTTATTGAAAGCGGAATGTCTGACATTTTTGGGGAGGTACCAAGAAGCGCAGGATATTGCCAAGTTAGTTTCTTGTTAAATTTTACTAATTATGATTAGATTTACGTGTTGCAATTAAAATTGTTAATGTTAATATTTCGGAAAATGTATATTTTTTAATTTATCCAACTTTAATCAAAATATAATGGTCTTAACCGAATGGTAATTTTTATAATTAACAATTTTAATCTTGTACAATAACATTCACATGTTATTTCAGTGATGTTTTACATGTTGACAAACAAAATGTAGAAGCAATTTATGTTCGTGGTATGTGTTTATATTATCAAGGCAATGTCGAAAAGGCGTTTGTTCATTTTCAACAAGTGCTTAGACTTGCACCGGATCATAGTAAAGCACTCGAAATATACAAGGTATGTTTTTGATTTTTGGTTTTATTATTAACTCCAGTAAAAAAAAATTGCTTTCACAAATCATAACTTTTTCATAATCAAGGATTTTTGTAATTATTTTCTAAATAAATCAACTTATTTTCATTTTAAAATTAATATCAGTTTTTTGAAAAATTTTCTTTTTAAAATTCTAAGTTTCTATTGTCTATTTTCAGAAATCAAAATCATTGAAACAAAAGAAAGATGAAGGAAATTTGGCGTTCAAAGCGAATCGTTTGGACGAAGCTTATAATCTTTACACACAAGCACTTCTCTTAGATCCAAAAAATATAATAACAAATGCAAAATTACATTTTAACAAAGCAACAGTTTCTGCAAAGGTAATTTAGCTGCAATTATTAATTATTCAAAGTTATCAGCAATCTTAAAACTTGTTAAATTTTTTTACCTTCCTTTCACCTTTAGCCATCTTTTTTTTAAAAATTACAACAATTTAAATTTGTTCGCACTTTAATCAATTTGAATTTGCTTTGATTAAAAATTCAATTAATCCAAGCTTCAAAAATACTAAATATGTATTCATTTAAAAATGTCTAATTTTTAATAATTCTTTTAAATTTAAATTCTTTTCTATTATTATTTCAATTATTTACTACAATTTTTAACTATTTTCATCATTGTTTGGTTATTTTAACACTTTCTAATTACTTCAATTGCTTTTCCAGTCTTATTTTCTTTCTTTCAATATTAAATCAATTTCTTTATTTATCGACTATTATATTTTATTTTCACATTCTTTTTTATTTTCCTATTTTCATAAATTTTTAATTAAATTTCTTCAATTTTCTACATTCAGTACTTAATTAATTTTAGCAGTTTTCAATTAGTGCCATTATTTTTTCCTTCTTCAATATCGAATTGTTAATACAAGTTTCAATTATCCATTTCAATATTTTCAATTATTGTCTTTTTTCAATATTTTTCAGTATTAAAAAAACTGTTTTATTGCTTTAATTATTTGATTACATTTTTATTTATTCTCTTGAGTTATCAATTTATATTTATTTAAATGCGAATTTCAGTTATTAATTTCAATATTTACAATTATTACTATCTTCCATAAATTCAATTAATTTTTTTAATTATTTTCAAAATTGTATTAATTTTCTTTTTTCTTTCAATTATTTTAATAAATTTTCATTTCTTTTCTTGAAATATTAATTTTATTTTTCAATGATTCTCTTCAATTTTAAATTATTTTCATAAGTTTTCAGTTCTTTTCTTCAATTTTTAATTATATTCTTCAATTTTTCAATTATTTTCGTCAATGGTCAATTGTATTAATATTAATTGTTTTTTTTACTACTTTTTTCAATTTTGATTTACATCCTGCATTTTTTAAGTTTTTTTTCTAAAATTTTCTTTACATTCAATTATTTTCGACTTTGAAAACCTTGAATTATTTTTTCCACATTTACTGGACACTCTAAATTTACTAATTAGTAATTAATTTTGAATATGAATACAAAAGAATATTAACTATTAGATAGTATTTTTACAATATGCAAAATATCTATTATTGTTTATAAATAAACTTTTATATATGTAACAGCTTGGAAGATTGAAGGAATCTGTAACAGAATGCACAGAAGCGCTCAAGTTAGATGAAAATTACTTAAAAGCTTTACTTAGAAGAGCAGAATGTTACATGGATCTTCAGAATTTCGAAGAGGCAGTTCGGGATTACGAAAAAGCATATAAAATGAGCAAAACACGGAGTAATTATATTTTCACATAAATTATTTAATTAATAACACATTTATAAATTAATACTTTTATTCATTTATTTTACACACATCTGTAATTTAATTTAAATTAATAATTTAACTGCACTTAAAGTTGCAGAATTTAATCATTTCCAAATTAATAAAATTTGTGTATTTTCATTGTTTCAGACAACAAACGTCTGCTCACAGAAGCCAAACTTGCTTTGAAAAAAGCTCAAAGGAAAGATTATTACAAAATTCTCGGAATTGATAAAGGCGCTTCTACTGACGATATTAAGAAAGCATATAGAAAGAGAGCTATGGTCCATCATCCAGGTAAGATCATTCAATTGGCAAAATTATGAAAATAAATTCGAGTTTGAGAATTAAGCATTGAAATACTGAAATTAATTTTAGATCGACATGCAAACGCTTCAGACAGTGAAAAGAAGGAGCAAGAGAAAAAGTTTAAAGAAGTTGGTGAAGCGTATGGTATTCTTTCAGATCCGAAAAAGCGATCTCGATACGATAACGGACAAGACATTAATGAAGATATTGAAGGTAATAGTCAATTTTGGTTTATAATTAGAATATCTCTGTTATTTATAAATAAACCCAGGCTTCACAGGCTTTCCCCTAAAGGTCCCCTATTCTGAAAATGTGTCCCTAATATTCCCTATTTTTCACGAAAACTGAGAAATTATTAAAAAAAAACTATAAAAAACTTTTGAAACCAAACTTTCATTTATTCAAAATTTTAAATTACAATTATTTCAAAATTTAGCAGTTAAAATTCGAAAATTAACTAATTAAATGCAATTCTTATTCAACTCTGACAAATAATAGCTTATTTGTCTCGTTGAAACATTCTCTACAATATTTTTTGTTAGATTTTGTTAAATAATATTCTGATAAAAAATACGTAAAGAATAAAATTTTACTTATTTAGTAACTTTTAAGCAAAATATTATTTAACAAAATCCATAATTTACATATTTTTCAAGCTTTTTAGCTACTCTTTGGCTCATTTTTTTCTATTTTTTATGCTTATTAAAAATTGATCAAGAAAAGTCAAAATTATTGATCAACAAAAACAATACTTTGATTTTTTGAAAAAACTAAAAAAAAATTTATCTCAAAAAGGCCACATTTTTTTTCTTAAAATATATTGCTTTGTTTCTTTTTCTCTTTTTTTTATTTTATCTCTTTAATTATTATTTGATTCAAATTTACTAATAATCCAGTTGTAAATTTATCAGAATTTCAATCTACCCAATTTTTATTTCATTCAAATTTTCATTCTTTTGAGAATTGTTTAGCTTTTAAGAAATGAAAAAAATTAGTTTTCATGCTTTTTACGTTTAAAGATGTTTTTATTAATTTCATAATAAGTAGTCCCACAACTGCAGTCCTATTATTTCATGTGCGTATTTATAAATAAAATATTTTTTAACATAAAAGTTAATAATTTAATAATATTAGAAGAAATATCGTAACTCTTTTAAAATTTCGACTAGAAAATGTTTATGTCTTGCAAATTAATTAAGATATATAATTTATTTATCATTATTTATTAACTTCTTAAAATACTCTAAAAGTCCCGTATTTTTATATATTCAGTCCCCTATTTCCCCTAAAATATTCCTCATTGGTCGAGTCCATACCAAGTGATCACACCAATTTCAGTCATATTGAGTAATATTTACGAAATTGATATTTTGGGTTCCTTTAGGAGTAAAAAAAATAAATTTTAATTATTTTTAAAAAATTCAAAATATTTTCGAAAATATTCAAATTCGAAATTTTATGTACTATTTTATTTGTGTTATCATAACTTCTGTAATTTTGAAGCAATTGAGATCATTTTTTTTTAAATTACTCGTATTTAAATACTCTTTCAAGAAAAATTATAATAATTAAGAAATTGTTTATAATTAAATTTTTATTAAAAAAATTAAATTATTTATTTAAACAAAATCTAAAGTATATCATCGTTCTTTTCCAAAAAATTCATAAACATAGCCTATAATGTGCTTAAAAATTTAAGCCAAAGAAAAAGATGGTATGTATTATAGTTTTTGAGAAAAAAATTATTAAGTTATGCTAGCGCGGCGCAGACCGGTGTCACCGCTACTCAACGCGTAGTTCCGTAGTAACCGAAATGTATGTATATTTTTACATAATGTAAATATAGTTAGTGTATTATATTTAAATTATAAGCTTCAGAAAGTCACACTGATCTTTTCATAGTACATGGACATCAAACTTTAGAATTAAAAAAATCGGAGAAAATAATTAAAGTAAAAAAAAGTAATTAAAAAATTGGTAATTTATAGAAAAATAATAAAAATAACTTAAAATTGGGAAAATTATTAAAATTTAAGAATAATAATTGAAAATTTGTTAAATCAATTGAAAAATAATTAATATAATTAAAAACTGGTAAAAATAAGTGAAAATAAGTGAATAATTAAAATAATTTAAAACTGAAGAAAGAAAAATAATGGACTGGTAAAATTATCAAAATTCGCGATGTTCAGGGGTGTTAATTTTTTTTCTCATGCAATTTTAGACCTAAAATTATGGGGTAATGTCAAAAATAGAGAAACAAATAATTTGCGGAGTTTGAGAAATTTATTCTAAGAAAAACTTAAATTTTAAAAATTAAACCTCTTTCACAATTTTCATTTTTTCCATCGACAATTTTTTTGTGGGATTTTTAAATGATTTTCTACAATCCATCGTATGGATTTTGAAAAATAAAATTTCGAAAATGACCAAAAAAATATTGTTTTTTAATTTTTATGTAATACCATAATTCTACATCTTAATTGATGTAAGAAAAAAATGACACCTCTGAGCATCAAAAATTTTGTTGAGTTAAAATTTCACCTATCTCTCCCCTTAAAGAATGATAAAAATAGTTTGAAAATAGTTGAAAGAAATGAAAACTATAATAAATTTAAAAGATGACAAAATTTTATAAGGAGAAAAATGATTAAAAATTTGAAACATAAAGTATGAAACATAAAATTTGTCAGTACTGCGAAGTACTGACAAACTTCGCAGGTGTTGACAGATTGAATTAATGAATGAAATTTGAAGATTATTATCAATAACTATTTTTAATCAATGTTTGTAAAAAAAAATTTCAAATCAATCTTATAAGTTCACATAATAGAAAAAATTATATGAATTTGTGTTGATATCTATAATTAAATTCAATATTTAATATTTTAAAGATTTCGAATTCGCCGCTAACATTTGTAGTTCTTAACTTGCCGCTAGGTGCGTGTATTTCTCGAAAGAGAGATCGTTGAGTATTTTCTATATAAGCAAGCAAGCTTTAATTAAAAATTCACTTATATACAGGTTTGTATCCTTTGATTTTTTATCGTTTTGCGTTTGTAGTTGAAGTGATTGAATTTGGGTCATTATTAGTACTAGTCTCACTTTTTTCTAATTTTTTGATCATTAAAGGTACACAAAAATTTCATTCCTTCGTACCCCTTGAGAATAAAATTGAAACAAAAATTTTTTCAAATTCTGTGCACAGCACAATTTGTAAAATAAAAAAATAAACATGACGATTAACTGTATTTATATTATGTAATAATATACATACATTTCGGTTACTACGGAACTACGCGTTGAGTAGCGGTGACACCGGTCCGCGCCGCGCTAGCATAACTTAATAATTTTTTTCTCAAAAACTATAATACATACCATCTTTTTCTTTGGCTTAAATTTTTAAGCACATTATAGGCTATGTTTATGAATTTTTTGAAAAAGATCGATGATATACTTTAGATTTTGTTTAAATAAATAATTTAATTTTTTTAATAAAAATTTAATTATAAACAATTTCTTAATTATTATAATTTTTCTTGAAAGAGTATTTAAATACGAGTAATTTAAAAAAAAATGATCTCAATTGCTTCAAAATTACAGAAGTTATGATAAAACAAAAAAAATAGTACTCAAAATTTTGAATTTGAATATTTTCGAAAATATTTTGAATTTTTTAAAAATAATTAAAATTTATTTTTTTTACTCCTAAAGGAACCCAAAATATCAATTTCGTAAATATTACTCAATATGACTGAAATTGGTGTGATCACTTGGTATGGACTCGACCCATTGTCACTGTGAAGCCTGTAAGCCGTTTATGCAAATTTTTGAATTACTATTTTTTTCTTTAGAAATGGACCAGAACGCGATGTTCCACGCTTTCTTCTCGCAAAATGCAGGTTCATTCCCCGGAGGCTGTTTCTATCAATTCGTTTAAGAATTTCGAAACTACGGCGATAAAATCGTTTTTCAATCGTGTGTGTACCAATTCATCGTTTCATTTCGCTCTCAATGCGAAATGTACCACGAGACGTTCGCGTTCGTCTAAATACTACTTCTTAAACTGATAAAAGACTTCTGAGTATGATAATAATATATCAATTACTGCTAAACGTATCTCTGCCTTAGAGCACTTGTGAAGACGTAGAATTTAAGACGAGCAAGTTTATACAATTTAGATTATACTCCTAGAGAAAAAGAAAATGAAAAAAAAAACGTCGATGGAGGATTGTTCTCTCACAAACCAATCCTTAACTCTTTAACTCTCACTCTCAGTCTTTTTACAGAGTGTCTAGCATTTAAGAAAAGGCTAGAAAGACGACACACTAATTATAAGTTTTATGTTAATGTAGAAGTCTATATAATATTTTAATTAATTCTTTGTTTCGAAAGTCGAATTAAAATTGTTCGATTTTCTGCAAGTTTATCTATGAGTTACCTGACATTTTAGTTTGTTATGTTTTTGTATTATTTTTTTAGAATTAATATTTATGAGGCAATATAATTTTAAATTGGACGATTAGACTTCGCTAGACACCCTGCGTTCATTAACATAGAATTTTATTTAATTATTATTATTGCAAAACATATTCAGAATTCAGATGTTATGTACCTAAGAAGCATCAAATAAAACGTTTATCAAACGAATTTAATTTCATTCTTTCCTGGAATATTCATTTAAGTTTATTTTTTAAATTTACAATTTAAATATTCTCTACATTTACGCTTCTGTTTCTTATTTTCCAAGCCTATTTTCTTCATTGAAAATTTGCAGTTCATCATCGATTTTCAGGTTATTTTCTTAAAAATCGTTTCTTCTATTCATGGTGGCTCATACTGAAGATATTTTACCTGGAAAAAAATATTCGATTATCGAGTTTCGATCTAATAAAAGACGAAAATTTCCTGTAAGCAAATTTATATAAAGAATTAATACCTAAATATAAAAGTTGTGAAAGCAGCATTTGTTTAATAACTAATAAAAAAGGCAATTGTTAGATTCCACTTTCATTAAATATTTTCAATTTGTTTTAAGATTTTTGAAATTGAAAAATAATTAGAGAAAACTAACTTATAATATTGTAGAAATATTGTAAAAGAAGTAGTTTAATTGATGTTTATTAGTTAATTAAGTTAAAGTTAATCCTTTGCAGCACAAGTTATTTCGAATAAAATTTTTTTTTTCTGGTAAAATTCAGAATACTTCCGTATTTATTTGTAAACAATTTTCTAGATTTTTAATTTTAAAAAATTGTAAATTTGGGAGTTTTTTAGATTGTCAAAAACTTTCTGAGTTATTTTTTGGAAAACTTACTTTATTATTTTTAAAAAATGTACTTCGTTTGTTAAACAAATACACTGAAACTCCTGAGGACTCATTAGGAGTTTCAGTGTATAATCGCTTTCAAAACGGTGCATATTTTGAAAATTACCATCGGTGAAATTGTAAAAAATTCTATTTCCATACAAAATGAACTATTTATTATAATTTTTTACAGGGATCACAGTTTCTCCCCTTTTCCACCTAATCCCCTTTTTTCCCCTTATTTTCCCCTTTTTTAAGAAAAATCACCTAAAACACCTAAAATCAAGATTTTATAACCTAAAACACCTAATATCAACATTTTTCTCTTCTTTGACCTTCTTTTTTTCAAAAAGTTTCTATTTTTCCACTTTTGGAAATGCAAAAGTTTATCCTTTTTTAGGGTGTCTGTACAATGATGAGAAATTAGTTATTGAATTTAAATGTTTAAAAAAAATTTTAACTTAAAATAATTTTTTATTATTATTTATTGAATTTATTTATATTTTAAACAGGAAACATGAAAAAAAAAACATAATTAAAATAAAATTATTTTAAAAAGTTATATAATTTTTTTATTACCATGTATTCTGAATTAATTAAAGCAAGTTAATTTATTAGATAACAAAAATTTTTATTAAATATTTTTTACTCGTTTTAAACAAACATTACTAGTTTTGCATCATAAAATAAAACCATGTATTCTTGCTGAAATACATCAAATTTATTTTATTACTCTCTAAATTTGAATCAGTGGTTTTCTACTAATGAATTAGCGAAAAGTGAGCTACTATTAAAATAGTAAGAATTTTACTAATTTTTAGTAGAAAACTACTAAGAATTAGTAGAAAACTACTAATTAAATTAGTAAAAAAATCTATTTTTTTTTAAAAGTAAAGTTTCACTATTTCAATTAGTAGTTTTCTACTAAGAATTAGTAATTTTCTACTAAGAATTAGTAGTTTTCTACTAAGAATTAGTAGTTTTCTACTATATGAATTAGAGAAAAATGAGCCATGAATTTGACTAATTCATAGTAGAAAACTACTAATTCAGATTTAGAGAGTAGATTAAAAAAAATTGTTTATGAAATATATTTGCTTATTTCAAACAAAAATTAATTGTTTTGAATTAGAAAATATAAAAATACAATAAAAGAGATTAATAAAAATAATTTAAATATGTAATTGATTTTGTCATATTTTGCTAAAAGATTTTTAATTTAATTTCTTTAACATTATATCAGAACATTTCTGTGGCTGAAAGGCAGAATAACATAACTGCATTTTCATAGTTTTAAGAAAAACCTGTTTTTGTTTATTTTCTTGGTTTTGTAAAATTCGAAAAACCAACCAATATTTTTGGTATTTGGCATTGTATCCTATTTTCTAGTGTAGATTTTACATCTGTTTATCAATTTTAATAAAATATGAACGCTTCAAAGAAGAATATCAATTCTTTTTTTCGATTTGAATGCAGTTATGCTGTTGTGTTATTAATTATTTTCTGCGTAAATAAACATTTAAATCACTGTTCTGTTATGGAACTTTAAAAAACATTACTAAATAAACTCAAATTTGATGTTATCTCAAATTCGATAAAATGTTAGTTATGATGTTATGCCTTTCAGCCACAGATTTTACATCACAGATTTTTATGTTTCCTGTTTAAAATCTAATTATTAAATAAATAATTTAAAAACCATTTGAAGTTAAAAATTATTTTTAAAAATATTTAATTGCAACAACCATCTTTTCGTCAATGAACAGACAACCTAGTAAAAGATAAATTTTTGTATTTCCGAAAGTGCTCTTTCTTTTAAAATTTTCATAAACAAATTGAACAAAAAAAGATTAAATTAATTAATAAAACTGTTTTGAAGAAAAAGAAACAATAAAATTTTGTAAAAGAAAACTTGAATTATTAATATAACCCTTTTTTCTTAATTTACAAAATCCCCTTTTTATTAAAGAAAATCCCCTTTTTTGAAAATCGAAATCCCCTTTTTCACCTAAAATTGAACGAAGAAACCACTGTGATCCCTGTTTTTATTATACTTTTAATTTTAAAAAACTCCATTGACATAACCTGTAACTAGAAAGTGGTTTTTCGCACCAAATAAAAATATTATAAAATTGATTTTACCAAAGTTTTGAAGATAGAATTGTAGATTTTTCAGACAAAAATTAGGTTGAGTCCAAATTTGTTCTCAAATAATAATTATTCAACATTTTGTGTTTCTTCTTTAAATTCTATTAGTAAACATTTGTAATTTTTATTCAATTTTGACAAATAATAGCTTATTTTACAGTTTAAAACATTCTCTACAAATTTATTTGTTGAATTTTGTATATTTTGTTTTAAAAAAAAATATATATATAAATAAAATTTTATTTGTTTAGTAACTTTTGAATAAAATATGATTTAACAAAGTCCAACAAATAAAATCGTAGAGAATCCAATTTTCCGAGTAAAAAATGAGCTATTATTTGTCAAAATTCTAGAATTATTTTGTACTGCAAAGGTTTATTTAACTCATCTTCATCATTTTATCATTAAAATACTAATAAGTAAAAGTATTAAGTTTTAATTAAAAAGCTTTAAAGAGCGTTATAGAATCAAAAAAGTGGATATTTTGTGAATCTGAAATGATGCACGCAATCATTCATACTTCTTATCAATTCATGTTGTAAAAAGATAAAACATTTTCACTTTTTTCTTTCTTTTTTTGTTTTAGTACTTAAGTTTGATCTTAGTTTATTTCTTTTTTGCTTCCTGATTTTTTCCTAAAAAAAGTATTTTAATATTTATTAATTTATTGCGTTTGAAAAAGTTTGACAAACTGTTTTTTTATTTGAAAAATAAAGTGAAAATATCCCGTCTCATTACATATTCTTCATTCTAGTTTCAGTAGATAGAATTCTTGACATTAAAAAAAATTCAATCTACGGAGTAGACGTGCACAAAATCAAAACAACACATCCTCTGTTTCGAAACTTCAGCTCACCTAGATGTTCACTCCAAACACCAACGATTCGACATCCAGTCAGCTCGCATTGTATCTTCCATAAACTCCCAGTCTTCATCCAAAGCCACAGTCTTCAAAAGCCCAGGACAATTCCAAGCGCAACTCACAAGTTCTGCTGAATAAATTTTATTCCCCACAAGCACCCACAGAATTTTCTCTCTTATTTTATTCAAGAATTAATTTTTTTTCTCTTTTATGCAAAACAATCATTTTTTCCTAGTAATCACAAATTTTTCCCATTCAAATTCCAGGGATCACAGTTTTAAATAAAAAGTGAGTCTTCCCACAATTTAAAAAATAAATTCAAATTTTAATAAATTTATGATTTAGTTTAACAATTATTTGACAAATTATTCCTAAATTTATAAACATAAAATTTATATTTTTTGCAATTTAATATTTTTTTTATCCACAAACTTTTTTTGATAATTGGATTCTTAATTGTTTAAAATTTTAATAAATTGAATTCTCGATTTTAGAAATGCGAAAAAGATGAAAAATTATCAAAAGAGTTCAAATAGATGATAAATTAATGTAATAGATGAAATAAGTGATCAATTTTTAAAAACATGAGTCTGTGATCCCTGAAATTAAATTAACTTAAAATATATTTTCAAACTAATTGTTTAGTTATAAGAGCAGCAGATCATTTTTCCTTATTAATCGCAATTTGAAAATGTAAAATTAAAATAGCTTCAAATCATTAATTTACAGGATTTTTTAAATCCATATCAAAAAACTTCTTCAATTAAATTACTTACGCGTAAGTACCAAAACTTGACTCATTCCTCATAAGGGTAAAAATAAAAAACATTCTATTTAAAGAAATGACTTTTAAAATTAATTTTGCAATACTTTATAAACAAATGAGTAAAAAAATCAATAAATTAATACTTTTCATATTAAAATACACAACTAAAAATTTTTAAAACTACAAAAATATTCCTTTCTCTTTGCCAATTTTTATTCAACGCATATTGAAGATTTTTTTATTTTTACCCATAAGTTGAATTAAAAAAAAAACCTAAACTTACAAGGAATATCTTTTAATATCCATGGAACAAACTCCCAGTTGAAAATGGAAAAAGAAACAATAAATTTACTCGCATTCCACGTTTATTTTTAATTAATGAAATTCGAATGCATTATGCTCTTTGCTGAATGGCTGGATGTGTCCAAGATCAAATCTTGAAATACATTTATTATGTTTTTTTCACTTTTTTTTCTCTTTTTTTTCTGTTTTCATTATATATATATCTTTAGCTTCTAAAAAACAGTCGGTGCAATCCATTAAAATTTTCCATATGAAATCGGTAAAAAAATGGTTATATCTCAATACATACTCAGGTTGACCTTAAACACATCTGATATAATAAATAAATATCTTTTTGATCGCAATTTCTTTCATCTCATTCCCACTACTTTCTGCTCACTTTTCCTCAACAAAACATATAATACTTTGTACCGTTATCATTTAATAATATATAGTATTGAAACTCATATCCAAAATGGTAGATACTATTTAGAACACTTTTAGGCTTCAAATCTATTTCACTGGTTCCAAATTCAAAATTGACGCAGTCTAGTACAAACTTTCTTTAAATGCAAAAAAATAGCCAATTAAAAAAAATTTCCACAGAGTATTTTCCTCTAACAATTTATTATTCAACTTTTTTGACAATTAAACTTTCTTTTAATTTACTCGTTTCAAGGACTTTCAGAACAATTTTTAAAAAAAAAGAGAGAGAATTACTCAAAGAAAAATTTCAAAAACGAATTTTGTAGTAGTCTGCGTCAAGAAATTTGGAGATTAAAGAGAGTGAACTTAATTATGGTAACTGTAGATCGAAATGTAAACCAACACTGAATTTTTTATTTACAATTTCATGTGTAGTATGGTGTCTTTTAACCCTGAAGAAACTTTCTCGTTCTTCTAATTACACTTTTCATGCTCGTCGAAATAGGAATCACAACTTTCCAAGTTTTTCGACCGACTCTCGACCAATACTCCTTTCTCATCTATTAACTTGATTTTTAGGGCAGGGATTTTCGTCGCCAGTCTTTGCCCCAGTGATTTTTTTAATACCCTTCACATAGTGGAGTGGTACAATTTTTTTTTTCTAAGATAAATCGACACATACAACACGCAACTTCCTCACCTGTTTACCTCACAGACAGATTACAATTATAGTCGGTCGAGCTTCGATTTGTCCAACATGAAACTTCATCAGGGATATTTACAAATTCCTTACGATCTCTTCCAAATCGTTTTGCAAGGCATTACTTGAGCAAAGATTATCCTTTCCCTAATCCTATAATAACTATTTAATTGTGATGCGCACATCAAACAAATATCGATTATGTTTTAGTTGAACTTATACTTTATTTAAAAAAAGCATCGATTCTCTTAACATGATCTCAAGCTGCATTTTATAACAAAAAGAAAATTAAAACTTTCGATATAGAATTTTTTGTTTAATCGAGGTTAAAATAGTTTTAGGTTAGGTAATACAAAAAAAAAAAAGAAAGCCTGATTTGCCGAACAATTACAAACCTAGTTAATAATTTTAAGTGTTTTAATCTTCAACTTTAATCGTTATTTTAGCAAAATTCATGGAAATTGATGTTTCAAAATTGTGCAATTAGAATTAAATTTTCTCTGTGTTCAAGTGCACATTGTTTAAGATCACGTGAAAAAGACCGACTTTCTCAACTTGTGTGGATGTAATTAAAAAATGTACTTGAAAAATGAAAAGTGCGCGTGAAAGATAAATGGAAAATCGAATGACTGGCGTTGACTCTTGAATTTTTAAATAATTTGTAAACGGTTTGGAAGGGACCAGAAATAATTGTTGCAGATTGCTAACGGTTCTTATCTTTGTTAAAAGTTGTCTTAAACTACAGTCTTTGTTTGTTGGCTGTGCAATAACGTCCAGAATCAAAAAGTAATATAATCAATTTCCAGAGGAAATTCAGAACAATCCAGATTATACTTCAAAGTGTGTTAAAAATAAAATATTTTAAATAAAATATTTCAAATGATCAGACATAAAAAAAGAAAAATAATGAAAAATTTTCATCACAATATATAAATTGTTTTAAAAGAAGTTTTCAATTAAAATACTCGAGTTTATTTCCTCTTTAAAATTCCATTATCCGCGTCGAAGTAAAAGAATCTTCCCTTTTTTTTTTGTTATTTCTTTAAATTGAAGATTTTTTCAATCCAAGATTCTGGACATCAAAGAACGCAACGCGAGTTTGTTTTACAAACTAACTCCTCTTTTTCCATTTTTATATAAACATTCAAACTCTGCTCGAGCAGTATGAAAAGTCAGACGCACAATAAATTATTTATCGCGTCACAACCACGTAAAAGGTTTACAGTAACACAATAACTTGTCTCTTCTCTCGTTAGATCCACTCAACAATTACAGATCTTTTGACATTTTTAAAATCGTAATCCAACTGTACTCATTTATGCTTATTCTTGCACCTTCCAACTATTTTTTTTTCTTTTTTTTTTGTAAATTAGCGTCTGTAGTTCTGAGACGACCATTAACAAATGCTTTCAACCGACATCCACACCAAAAGCACATGCATAATATTCAATTCAGTCTATATTAAAAAAATTTTCCAATCACCAAGATTACATCAATTTTTTCCATTTACAGCTAATGTGAAACATTTCTTTTTTTTCAATTTTCTAAAAATCATTCAAGATGAAAATCGAAGGACGAATCATTGCGATTCTCGCGTGTCGTGATTTCTTCAAAATATCAAAATTGTATTTTTTTGTTAATCCTAAATGTTTATTTTATAATTTGTTTTATTTTGTGGTAAGTTGTGTCATAATTCGTGTCTATTGTTTGAAAATAATTGTTTTTTGATGATGTTCGGAAGCAAAAAGTGTGTTCATATTTAAAAAGAAACTAAAATGAGAATATTGTTGAAAAATATTAAGGAGAAAGTTTAAAGAAAAGTACAATTTCGATCAATTTTCAAGAAATCACATAGGATCAATTCGAATTTTCTGTTTCGTCTCTAGATTTAACAAATGATACACACAACATCACACATATCTTTTACCTGGATTATTTTATTTCTCAATATTACTCATAAGATAATAAGTTCTGAAGTAGTTAATCTGAATATTAATAATGGAGTATACAATATCATATAACAGCTATTTTTTCTTTAGATTTATTTCTCTCTTTTCAAGTGTAGAGAATGCGTATGTTAAAGTTATTGACTACAATTGTGAATTGTGAATTTCTGGAAATTTTTATTAAATAATAATAATAAGTATTAAAAAATAAAAAATAAAACAATTAAGCAAGAAAATTTTGTTCAGGTTTGCAAAACTACACTTAAAACATGTTAGTGTTTCAATAATATGTAACATGAATATGAAAATTTATTTAAATACCTTTCACTTTTTTTTCTTTTATTATCTTTTAAACATCAATTCAAAACCATTCGATCAAAGCTAACTCATTGAATCAATTCAAATGTTTTCTTTCACACACAACCGATCAATAATTTTGACACACCTACGCACCAGTGTAAAATTTTCATACACAAGAACTAAATATCTACAAAAGAAGTTAAAAGTTACACACCATAATTCTTGGATAGCTGCGATTGTTTTTTTATTTTATTTCTTTTTTACATCGCGCCAAGTAAGAATTAATGCTTCTTACTGTTTTATAATTAATTAATGAAAAATTCTCTCCAACTCTCACACCACTTGAAAACTAAAGCAATGGGAATATTTCCCAGAAAGCGAATGAAAAAACAAACCACTGTAATTAGAGCTAGAATAACATTATTGCATAATTATGGAGTTTTAATTTAACAGGGGTGAAGATATTTTGTTTTAAAAAAAAAAAGTAAAGGAAAACGTGAAAGTCAGTTTCAAAAATGTGAATAACAATTTTCAAAAATGTGAATGACGTTTCCAAAAAAGTGAATTACATTTACAAAAAAAAAAGAGTGAATAACAAGTAGAAAGGTTTCTTTTTTTAAAGAAAACAGTAATTGCAAGATTTAATCAATCCGAGCATTTTAAACACAATGACACTAATGTGAAGTAAAACATTGCAGCTTGATTCTAAATCTACATTTTATAAGTTATCAATAATAAATATTGTTTCTTTCTAATTTTTTTCATATTAAGCAACGATTATTAAACTGTGAAAATTACTATTAGGTGAAAACTCTGTATTATATATAATATTTACTTTATGATAAATATGTTATTCATAATTAGTATAACCCGGACAGAGATAAATCTATAATAAAAGGTTTTATATACTGATAAGTAGAATTTTATCTAAATTTTGTTCAATCGATAAAATATGTCAACAAATAAATAATTTAAGTAGCGTGTTAAGGATGTTCGATCCACTTAAAGCTGGAATGGGATAAATTGTATTTTATTTAAGAATGAGATAAATACAATATAAATTTCTATTTTTTAGTCTGAGATAACGTCAAGGGACTTTTTGATTGTTTAAATTTATATTATTTATGGCAAAGCCAGTTCTAATTTTACAATTAAAAAATATTTTAAATAAGATACAATTTAATAGAATATTTAAAAAACGATATTTTAGAAATTTACTTCTAAAAGCCGACAAAAGAAAAACTGTTATTAAAGAATATTTTAAAGAACTTTTATTTAATTTGTATAATTTATAAAAATGACAATTATGATTTTATTTCGTTAATTTTTTAATTTACTTTTATGAAATTAAAATTACACTTTAGGATTGAGGTATTTTCAAAATAATTTAAGGGAGTCTTGATATAACCTCGAAGTAAAAAGAGGTTTTTCACATTAAAACAAAATTGTAAATTGATACAATTTATAAATCAATTAAAATACATTTCTCCAATTTTTGAAAGGTCCAAATGTGAAATTTTCAAAAAAAATCATTGTAAGCCAAAATTTGTTATTAAATAACAATTTTTTAAATATTTTTTCTGTAAATTTAGTAATGCATTGTAATTTTTATTTTATTTTTACAAACAAGAGTAATTTTCATTCAATTTTTGTAAATATAAATACATACCAACTTTATTCAAAGAAAACTTAAGAAAATATAGTTTAAACTCTTTTATTTTTTATTAGTGTACAACAAATTTTGATTCAATTTATTTTTTCCGAAAAGTGTACAACAGCTTTCAAAATTTGGTGAAATTTATTTTAATCATATCTTAGTTTGAAAAAAAAATATTAACCCTCTTTTTAGTTTGAGGTTATGTTAGTGTGACAACCTCCTTAAGTTGTCGAACCTCTTTACATATTCTACTTTATAAATTGAACACGTTTTTATTGGGGTAATATAACGGAGAATAATGTCAGCGATATAAACAAAATTTGTCTGTAACTTTCTCTTAAAATACACAATATTTTTTCCACAAAACTTTGTAGATTTACCTAAAATATCATTAAAAAGATCTGCATGATCAGAGTTTTTTTTTATTTGACTCAAAATTAATTGAAAAAATATTCCGAAAATTAATACTTTTTTCCAAGTATCAATTTGCAGACAAAATTTAAACAAACTCGGTCGAGGTACACTTTTATAATCCTATTTTAGGTAATTCTACAAAATTTCGAGAAAAAATACTCGGGATTTTTATTTAATTTTTAAGAGAAAGTTTTAGGATAAATTCTATGGATAACAGTGACGTCATTCTCGATCACTAATTCACTACCTACCTTAAGATACGGAAATTTCCAAAATCGCCTTATGATACACTAGGTTATGTTACTGCGACTGCGCAGAAGTTCGTTGTCATGACAACAGACTTGTGCGCAGACGCAGTAACATAACCTAAAGGTACTTTTTCGCAATTTCCATATATTAAGGCAGACGGCCTTAATGATTACTATATGGCCTCTTGAAACGCCAAACTCTGAACCTTTTCCAATAGAAATCAAGATTCTACTTTTTTTTCTAAAACTCAAAGAATCCAACAATAAAGAAATGAAAATATCAACACCCGGGTCTGAAATCTTTCGAAACGCTAAGTTCACTAGCGTAAAATCATTCTCCCAATTGTTGGATGATCAACAAAATACATTCGATTGTCGATTGACTCGACACGATCATTCTCGATAGTCGTCCAATCGCAGCTATCCCGTCTATTCAATATATACTACCACTCTAAAGAACCATGTCAACGAAAGTCTATCAATTCAATAAGACATTTTTGTCTTACAACTTTCTCGCTTTGAATTCTTGCACAGATCAGAATCATCTCATTCTTATCAGAATATTGTATCGAAACGGTGAAAATCTGATATAAACATCCATTATCAGACATCAAAATTCTCAGCTTGTTTATCAATATATCAATCAGCAATGATTCATTCTCAGAATGTCAAACCTTAATTATTCAAATCTAGGATTCAGCTTTGGTCTTGGTACCCGCAGACTTTCCACCATCCACCAAAGTCTTCAGCGTTCTCCCAAATTGTTTCTTGTATTTAAATTGATTTTCCTGACCTCTGCAATTGTCCAAAGCCAACGTTTCGGGACTCAGGGAACGTGCCCGCCTTTTACGAGTAGACTCAGAGTCCCGTCGGAATTTACTCGTACTTAAGAAATGTAGTCGACTTGCCGTCACGCTGCCCGGGGTGGTTCTGCCAGGCACCTTGGGAAGGATTTGGATTGTTTTGTCCAGGTCCAGCGGATCCTGGATTGCCAGCATTGCCATCGCCACCGCCCTGATTCATCCAGCTGAGAAATCCCGAATTGCCACTATTGCCAAGACTATTGTTTCCCGATGGTGGCTGACCAGGTGGTCCGGGTTGATTCGAGTAACCCTGATCGTTTCCCTGATTCTGCAGATTGCCAATTAGGCCCCAGGATGCCTGATTTAAAGCAGCAGCTACCAAAGCTGGATTAACAGGCAGAGCAGATAGATTGAGACCACCCATTGCCAAAGGATTGGACATGCCGCCGCCTCCTCCGCCGCCATTATTCTGTCCGGTTATTCCAAGAGCCTGTAAATTGGGCATATCAAGATTGCCTCGATTGCCAGGATTGTTCCAGCCATTGGGGCCCATATTATTTCCTGAGTGTCCAATGTAGCGATTGCCTTGATAATTTCCCTGCATATTGTTGTCAATTGGTCCGCTCATGCCTCTGCCTCGCATATTGGAATTCATTTGATTGTTGAAGTTTCGGTTGTTGCCGTCGGCTTTTGGTGCTGCATTCGAGACATGGACAGAGACACCTTTAATAATGTGATCCTCGCCGCAGAGTGATTGGGCCACCTCGGGATCAAGAAAAGTCACAAATGAGAATGCGCGGAATGGTTTCGGGATGAAAACGTCCGTGACTTCTCCGAATTTTGAGAAATAGTCACGTAGATCGTCTGATGTCAGGTCTTCGGTACAGCGTCCCACGAATACCTTGCAGGGCACTTGTTGAATCATTCCCTCCTACGCACAAACGCACAATCAATCACAAGCGGATTCCGAGGATTTCGGAGGTGAAAAGGAAGAAGTTAAACCCTCATCTTTTTCAAGCAATTAACAAGTGCTTATAGTGAGATGCATTTTTTCCCCGTTTTTTTTTTTAATTTAACAAGATAGCAATATTGTCTGCTTCTTTGTGCTTTAACAGGGTGGCCGCAAAATTTCATTTTCAAAATTCCTTGACTAATTTTTCATTTTCTCTAACCAGCAAGTTTACAGATTTTTTAAATCTTGCTTTGTTTATTAGGAATTTAAAGTAAAAAAAATCATGAATTTTTAACTGTGGTTCCTTTAAGAAAACATTCCCTGACTTGCGGCCATCCTGTTTAAGAATTTTAGGGCCAGGCATTTATTTCAAATTGTTAGAGACATACTTCGCAAAATGTAAATTGAGTAAAAATTAAGTGCACTAAAATAATAATTCAATTTAAATAATTGCATTTAAATTACTGGATTGAAATAATTGATATAAATTGTGCTGAATTTCATTTAGATGATTAAAAAAATACTTTTTTTTCTAATCAAATCTGTGGAGTTATTTCTAACTGCAAAACAGTTTTATAAATCATTAAAAAATATTTATCAGATTATTATTATTATCTATAATAATTTAGGGTTGTTACAGTTTTAAGAATACAAAATTCCACGACCATTACATGGTGATTTCTGATCTTGTTTCAATTTTCTATGACAAAGTTTGATAATTATGACAAATTTTGGAAAAGTACTGACATCAAAAATATTAAAGATTCTTAAATAAATACGCAAAAAAACCAATCATTTTTTCATAAACGATTAAAATTACAAATTAAGTTTCTAAACAATTTGAAACAATTATTTGTACTTTATAAGTATTCAAAATTTGTATTAATTTCAAAACTATTAAACACTCAAAAAATATTCAAATGTTTAGAATGAAAATATAAAAAATATTCAAATAGAAATTTTCTGCAATCAATTTACAAATCCATGACTTCTCCTAATTTTTGCGACTATTTTATCAAAATTTAGTAATAAAGTAAAAAATATTCACATAAATTTTAAGAAACTTCATCAAAATCCTTATTTCATATACACGCAAAAGAACCAATTATTTTCATAGGGAATTAAATTTTCAAATTTATAATTTGAAACAATTTTTATAAAATTTTCAATATAGAGATTTTGGGTGATAAATTTACAAATTTCAGAATTTCCTGTTTTGCCATGACTGAAAAAAAATTTACGGAATATTTTGAGTTTTCATGACCATAACAACCCTGTTATTATTAATAGTATTATTATTCTGTTTTTTTTTTTTTTTTTTTTTAACAAGTTTAGGAGAGGAAAAAATACATTATTATAAGTATAGATTATTATTATTATTATCATCATTATCATCATCATCATCATCAACGAATTGTTATTTGCCAATTTCCAGATTTTCTTTTTTAATAATTAATAAATGTACTATAAATTATGATTTTTTTTTTAACATAAATAGTTGTATGAATGTTAAAAAAAAATAATAAAGTGGAAAATCTATTAAAACCTGAGAAAATGTAACAAGATAAGAGTGATAAATTCACTGATTATTGCGAAAAAGTAAAAATACTAAAAATGTGAAAATTAAAGAAAACTAAAGAAAACGTAAAAACATGAAGATCTTTTTAAAAAAATGAAATAAAAACTGAAAAAAGAAAGTAAAAAGACCGCAAACGAAATGAAGAGATTCGTTAAAAATAGGGAAAATTAAAGAAATTATTCAAAAAATGAGGAAATTGAAAAAAAATATTATGTAAAAAACTTTGGAAGAAAGAAAAAGATTTCATACAATTGTAAAATTTAAAGAGAAAATCATTATTTTCTTAAAAAAACAAAATGAAGGATTATGTGATAATTGGTTAAACAATGATATAATTTAAAAAACAAAATAAAACGAAGAATTAAAACTTGGAAAAAATTACAAAAAATTAAAAAACTAAGTATAAAAAATAAAAAAATCTTTTAAAAAACTTATTCTTGAAGAAAATTTATTTAAAAACTTTGAAAATAAATAAGAATATCAACGAAAAAGTGTGGAAGTTTTACAAAGTGTTATAAAATCGTTAATGTCTTAAAAAAAAAAAAAAGAGAGAGAGAAAGCAAAGTAATAGTAATAATAATAATCTTCCTCTCCTAAACTTGTTAAAAAAAAAAGAATAATGGTTTAAAAAAAAAGTCAAACATGTCTCAAATTTATCGATCATCCTTTAATCCTTTGAGGCATACATGTTTTTATAAATACACAAAAAATTCTTTTTAAAGGAAATGAATATCTTATAATTAAAAAAAAAGCTAAAAACATAAAAATTACAAAAATTTTCTTTTAGGAAAACTAAAAAGAAATTGTTTACTTTGAAAATTACAGTTCAGAATCCAAAATTTATTATGAATGATTCAAAATGGTTCCAAGATTTATAATTTACGAAAAATTTCAAAAATGAAGGTGAAAATAAATAATATTTCCACTATGCCGCAAAGGATTAAATAATATTTAAAAAATTAAAAAATGATCTTAATTACAATTTTATTATTACTTTAATGTTTGAATATTTACAAATTGCACGACAATTTATTTATTTCGAAAGTTTGTTTTTAAAAAGTAATAATAATTGTTTACTTTTAAAAGACTAAGCAAGTGATTTTTTTTTTAATAATGCAATTAAATTTGCAATTACTGTTGAAAGAAATACTTAAAAAAGAAATAAATAAAACACAGATTTAAATAAATTTTTCAGAATATCGTAGCTACAATTTTTGCCCAGCCCTCTCCAAAAACATTCGCCAAGTGTTGAATGAAACCTCGAGCGTGGACACGACCCCATAAACTTTGATTTTGAAAAAAAAAGTTTTTAATTTGTTCACTGTAACGACAATATTAAATTCACACTTATAATAAATATATATAATTGTACACATACGTTTCAATTTCAGTATTAAATTTTTAGAATCTTCATTTACAAAAAATTGCATACATTTGTAATAAAATACAAACAATAATTAATTATAATAATATTATTATTACTATTATTATTATTAAAGATGCGCAAATCAACGGGAATCAATTCCCTATCATTCTAGACATTGTTCGCAGAAAATTACCGTCAGTTGTATAAACATTCTGATTACAATAATTAATTATTTATTATTATTCACTAGATTATTAATATTTTCAATAAATTGACGAATTCAATAATATTTAACCTTATTGTACAGTAGAAAAGAACAAAAAAGTTATGACAAAATTTTTGAATTTAATTTAATTCAACTTGATCATTTACTTAAAAAGAATTAATTTAAAGTTTTCTTAAAATTGTAGCAAATGGGATAATGAAAATTAATTATTTTTACAATACACATTTAAGGTAAGAATGTACATTTTCATATCTCAACCTGAGAAAATTCTCTATCCAATATTTTTTTAATTATCCTTCTAACTACAATTATTAATTTATAATCAAACGGCAATTACTATTTTTTAATCTAGCGCACACTAACAGTAAGACAATTTATCGTCATAATTATAACTAATCGAAAAGTAAATGTTTAGATACATTGTGATGTTAATATAATATATACAAAATTCAAGGATTTACATAATTGTTAGTTGTAAGAATATTTTTTTACTAAGTACACTGCAAATAAGAAAATTGTTATTGTATTCAAGTGTCTATTATTCATAAAAAATCTAATAACACCATTTTTTTCACATCGTTGCTAGTATTTTTTAATTTTATAATTTTTTTTTAAAAAACCATATTCAAGATATCGAATTATTTCTTATTCAATAAAAGCACAAAAACTTAGATGAAAAGTTACAGTTTCACGAACGAAAGAAAAATTTTAGAAAAATTTTGAAACAATTTAGGCAAACAGATTTGTTACATTTTTTATCGATGAAGTGTTTTAAACTATTTTGATGAAGAAAACGTAAACTAATTTAAATACGTTGCACAAATTTGTGGAAAAAATTTAGAATAGTTTAGGTGTCAAAGTTTCAGGATAATTGAGATAGAAGAATTTTGAAATATTCTTGAATATGAAATCTACAGTTAATATTAATATAAAATTACAAATTTGTAATTTTACGATATTTCTAATACAGCAGTTTTATTTATAAAACATTTAATTTCTAACGACTTATATAATAAGTTGTTGCACTTATCAGTAGCTATTTTGGTATTTTATTTTATAAAAATTTGCGGAAAAAAAGATTTATTATTAAGTGTCTTCAATTTTATTTAGAAAATAAGGAAAACATTATCAAAAGAAATTTTCGTTTTTCTTTCTGACACTAATAATTTAGTTATGAACTAACAGCAGTAATTTAATTATCATCAAATTCATGAAATTTCAATAACTCTGTCGAAATCAGCAGACATAATTATAAAAATAAAAAGTTTACAGTTTTGCTATTATTAATTATGTAAAGAAGAACAAGTTTTTGAAAAAAAGACGCAGGAAAATTCCCTATATAAATTATGAAAACGAATTTTAAACATTTAGATTTTTACCAATTTTCCAATTTCTTATTTAACAAAATATCTATTAACATAATTTTTAAATATCAGATTCTCTAGTTTATAGAATTTTTATTCATCATAATTTATATTTAACATAATTTATATGTCACAGAAGTTTTATAAACGCCAATTTCTGAGGAATTGAATTTCAAAACAGTATAATGCACCAAATTTTTATTTTTCCAACCTTTCATTTGCACCAATTGCTATTGAATGGAATTCTTAAAAAATCGATTTACTATTTGTCAGAATTTTCATTTGTATTCGAAAAATTCCAAGTTTTCAGCATGAATTTTAGAATTAACTAGTCAGAAATTATTAAAAAACTATCTGTGGTGAATTTTTAAAATTCACTCTAAAAATTTTCTGTCGGATTTTTATCTGGACAAATGTTTCGTCAAATGAAAATTCGTAATTTAAGATGTCTGTGAAATAACAATTAGTGTCAATAAAAATTCGGAAAAATACGAATTCGACAAAATACAAATTCTGTGATTTAAGAAGTCGATAAAATAGAGAACCAGTTAAATAACATTTCTCTTGAATAGAAAATTAGGAAATTAGGAAATCTGAGATATAAATTCGATTTAGTCAACATTCTGCTAAGGAGTTTTACTTTTCTTGTTAAAAAAATAATGACTTTTAGAATTTTTTTCCCCCTGTTTTTATTAGATATCGATTAAAAATTGATTTTGAATTTTTCGTTAGATGTTAATGTAAAAATCGTCTTGATTTATGAAAAATAAGTATAATTTCCTCTTCAGGAAAAATTGGACACATACAAAGAGGTTATGTTTAAAGTCATTATTTTGTTTTTAGACTCTTTCAAATAAAGAAACTAACTTTTAACGTAATTATTTAGATAAAAAGAAACAAATTTAATTTAAAACAAGCTGAATAGTTGAAACTCATGGAGGCTGGTACGGAAATTTAAAAAATGAAGCTTATAATACGTTAGGTTATGTTACTACGCCTGCGCAGGAGTTTGTCGTCATTACAACGAACTTTTGCGCAGACGCAGTAACTTTATCTATTGAATCATAAGGCGCTTTTTTCAAATCAACTCGAATTCAAACTTTTCGCATATCTCTACTTATAAGTTCAATTTATTAGAAATTTGAAATTAATTAACCATAAGGAATATTCCTGCGCCCTTTGGAAAGTGATTCATCAATTTGAATTTCTAATTAAATTTCAACAAAAAATTGATTTTTATGTAAAATTTCATCTTCAATTAACTATTGGAAAAGTTTAATCTTTCAAATAAAATGTGATTTTCCAAAACTTTGATCCTACTTGTATCTTTACCCAGAAAAGATAAAGGAAATTTCTTTTGGAAACTGAATTTTAATAGTTCTCTATAAATAAACTTATAGATTCCCGTTGATCGACAATTTGAAATGATTTCCACTCATCAATATCTTGCTGTCTCGGAAGTGTAGGGATCCCTCGCAGGTCGCTGTTTGTAGTATCTGTCGTAGTAATTGTCTTTCGTGTACCTCGAAGCATCAGGAAATCGTCCATCTAATTCTCTACCATCAGCAGGATATCTGCCGTCAGCTTCTCTATTTTCGACAGGATACCTAGTCTCACCTTCCCTTGTTTCAACCTGATATCTTCTCTCGTCTCTGTTCTCATTGGAAAATCTTGCGTCAGCTTCCCTGGCATCCAGTGGTCGTGTGTCGATATTCCTCGTGTCTGGATACCTATTATCAACTGGATATCTTCCATCAGTGGTAATATACCTCTCATCAGTCTCATAAGGTCTCTCATACCCATAATTGTACTTCATTTTATCGCCATAATCCTGATTCTCCATAACGGGATAAGCTGGTGGACGTTCTTCATAGCCAGGATACCTTGGATACTCGGCTTCTGTTGGATAAGTTGGAGCTGGCTGAACTGCTGGTTGTGGAGCCATATAGTTTCTCGTGTCGTAGCCACTGTTGTCGTAGGTCTGATAAGCAGGCTTTTCATAGTTGTAGTGTTGACCGTCGTACTTGAATTTATCATCGTAGGGATAATTCGGTGGATACGATGGATAGTGCGTTGTCTTGTAATCATATTCTCCATCATACCTTGGTGCTGACGTCGTGTCAGTTGAATTGACATTCGGATAGGGTTTAGCAGCAGGCATCCGACGATTTGTTGAAGCGTGAACAGGTATTGGCCGATAGTACTCATTGTGTTTGTTACTGTCATACTGACGAGCCATCATTATGCCATCAATATTCTGGAACCAGACACACCAGCCCTCGACAATGACTCACGATTCGGTTTTTAAACAATATAACACGCGAGATTTCCGGTCCAAGAAAGATGAACTTGTAAGGGAATGAAACTGGTTACACCATCTATCGTAAGATAGGGAAATTTCGAAAAACTACCTTAGGATACTCTAGGTTATGTTAATGCGTCTGCGCAGAAATTCGTCGTCATGGCAACGAACTTCTGCGCAGACGCAGTAACATAACCTAGTTTAACATAAGGTGCTTTTTCGAAATTTACGCATCAATGGATAAACGGTGCAACCAGTATCACTTGTAGCAATTCTACACAAATAAACCCGGCAGAAAAGAATTCTACATGAGATAATTCAACACAGTACGTTTAGACGAGTGAAATTAATTTTGTACAAAAAACCTCTACACAATAGATTTAGATAAAATAAAGTTTTTTTAATTTACTTAATTCTACAAGGTTAACTATTGCACAATTTAATTCTACAAGGTTAAATACTTTACAATTTAATTCTACAAAAACAATATTGTTATAGTTTTTTTTTAATTCAATTTTTAACTCGTAAAATCAAACACCAGATAACTCTACACAAATAAGCATACTTCGTTTTAATACAACTTTTTAATAATTCTACATAATTAACAGGGCGGCGATAATCTTTATGATTGTGAATTCCCGTTTCTCCTGTATTATCGTATAAACAATTAAACAGTATATTTCAATTGTTAAGGAGCTTATTATTCCATTAGTAATTATTAGCTAGAATTATATTTATGACATGTATGAAAAACATTAGGGTGATTCTACGTCAGAAATATCACAATCTGCAAGTGGTTCACAGAATTTAATGATACTTAGTGAAATTGTTGTATAATATGAGAGAAATTAATCAGAAAAAAGAATTTTCAAAATATCATAAATTGTAGGAGTTATAATACCTTGAATTTTGATGCAACATTTTCTTAATTATTTTATATCTCGGTCAATTTTTAACCGATTTTGATGAGTCACCCATCAATTTCTTCATAAAATTGTGTATTTTCAGAAAATTATGGAGCGAAAAACAAAATTTATTATTTAGATAGAAAAAAAGTGAAAATAAAACTTTATTTATATTTTTTTTCAATTTTGACCCAATTCTTTAATTTTTTAATTTTTAAATAATATTCCCCTTCATTTCATCTTTATTTTAAAATAAAGATCATCCTGGAGACTTTATTAGATCTTGTGAGATCGTCCTTTTAGTATCATCATCTCAAAGAAAAATACTACGTGAATTTATGTTTTTACCTTCATTTGTTTTTCGACATTTTTTTTTAAATTAGAAACTATTTACTGTGAAGATTTCTTTTTAATTTTTCTATTAAATACAGTGAAAATCAAATAAAATTGTTATTCTATTAATAGATTTGTAAATAATGATTAATTTTAAGTAAAAATAAAAACATTTAATTAAATTATGGAAATTAAACAATTCAATGCAGAAAATATTTTGCTGCTAAAGAAACCTCCAAATTTGAAGTGCAAGTATCATAAAAACGAAAGTGATAGATTTTAGGACAATTATGTGAATTTGTATACTATTAAATCAGTTAATACTTGTTTTGTTACAAATTTTTTATTTAAGCAAAATTGGTTACTAAATAAATCATTGTATAAATATTTATTATATTATATTATAATTATATTATAATTAAATAAATAATTATTTAACTACCTAAATTATTTAATTAAATTAAAATTAATTTTTAATTAAATGTTTTTTATTTTTACTTAAAATTAATCATTATTTCCAAATCTATTAATAGAATAACAATTTTATTTCATTTTCACTGTATTTAATAGAGAAATTGAAAAGAAATATTCAAAGTAAATATTTTCTAATTTAAAAAAAATGCCGAAAAACAAATGAAGGTAAAAACATAAATTCACGTAGTATTTTTCATTGAGATGATGATACTAAAAGGACGATATCACAAGATCTAATAAAGTCTCCAGGATGATCTTTATTTTAAAATAAAGATGAAATAAAGGGGAATATTATTTAAAAATTAAAAAATTAAAGAATTGGGTCAAAATTGAAAAAAAATATAAATAAAGTTTTATTTTCACTTTTTTTCTATCTAAATAATAAATTTTGTTTTTCGCTCCATAATTTTCTGAAAATACACAATTTTATGAAGAAATTGATGGGTGACTCATCAAAATCGGTTAAAAATGGACCGAGATATAAAATAATTAAAAAAATGTTGCATCAAAATTCAAAATAGTATAACTTCTACAATTTATGATATTTTAAAAATTCCTTTTGCTGACTAATTTCTCTCTTATTATACTACAATTTCACCAAGTGTCATTAAATTCTGTGAACCACTTGCAGATTGTGATATTACTGACGTAGAATCACCCATTATTTATTGTATGAATCTGGTCATGTCTAAAATCTTCGATTTTCACTTGACGGCTTCCATTGAAAACTAGATATTAAACATGACCTTAAGACATTTTTAAAACAGCCAAGAAATTGGGTCGCATTAATTAATTTTTCAATTCATTAGTTAGACTTTTCATTTGACATTTTCCAAGTTGTTTTCAATCAAAAAGTAAGTCTGAATGTTTATTTAATAGAATTTTCTTTTAAACAAACATTTTAATTAAAATAATTTCAATTCAACTGAATTTTAATTTAGCAGTATTTTCCTTTAACAGAATTTTAAGTCAGTCGAATTATTAAATACGCCAGAATGTATATTTCACCAATACTCTTCATTTATCCAAATTGTTATCTGATAGAATTCTTCAAACGCCGAATTTTCATTTCTTCGAAATCGCAAATGGACGAAAAAATATCTATTAAAAAGATTTTGGAGCGAGTTTTAAAAGTGACTATTAAAAAATTATCAAGAAAATTGAGGTAGGTTAATTTTAAAATTCGCTTCAAAATCTTTTTTCTGGTCATTTTAAATCTCAGACAAACAGAAATTCGGCATTTTAAGTATTCTATCAAATACCAATTCGTGGAAATAAAAATTCGGACAAATGAGGATTTGTTAAAATAGATATTCTGGAATTTAAAAACTCGACACATTGAAAATTCTATTAAATTAAAATCCCGTTAAATTGGAATTCTTTTTAAATTAAAAAACGGTTTAAAGAAAATTGTGCAATTTGTACACAATTAAAAAGTTCATTGAAACGAAATGCATTTATTTATGTAGAATTATCTGGTGTTCAGTTTAATGGCGCAGATTTAAAAATTGAATAAAAATGATAATCATAATATTTTTTTGTGTAGAATGTTTTGACCTAATATATATGTAATCATGGAAAATTAAATAAATTAATTAAACTTTGTTATCTAAATCTAATGTGTATTTTTCTTTCTTCTCATTTGTACACTTTATTTGTATAGAATCAATTCCATTTATCTAAATGTACTATGTAAAATTTTCTTGAGTACAAATTTTTTTGTCTAAGGTTAATTTTCGTAGAATCGCTGTCACCCCCAACTTTAAAGAAAGTCAGAAAAAATTGTACATCCAAATTAAAACGAGTTCTTATTAAACATTTATCTCAAATTCTCATTGTTCAAAAAAACACAATTTAGAGAATTTTTTTTCTTTTAAATGAAATTTTACCTTCTATTAAATTCATCTGTGAATTATTGTTTCATAAAATAAATAATTAGATCTAACTAAATAACTAATATTATAAAAATAATGACAGGATTTAACAGCAATATTATTCTTTGAATCTGGTTACAAAAAATAAATTTACATTTAAAATAATATTTTTAAACTTGGTAAAATTTGTATTTATTAACATTTGAACCAATTAAAATTGGGATAAATTAAATTATTTTTTTACCATCATAAATTTTCTAAAATAAAAATGAGGAAATTTAGATGAACTGAATTATAAACCGTTTAAAAATTAAATAAAACGACAAAAAAGTGGGAAATTTGATTTTTTTAGAGTATAAAATTCAGATGAATTGATATTAAAATTAAGTGATATTTAGAAGAATTAAATTTAGAATCGATTGACAACTAAAATATTAAAACAGTAAAAATTATTATTAATTGGAATTATATCGATTAAAATTAAGAGAACTTGTAATTTTAATCGATAAAAATTTGGATTAATTTAAATTGAAGAATTATTAAAAACAGTTGGAAGGTTACAAATTTTCACAAATTAAATATCAATTACTTACAATTTGTCTGCATTGATCGTTTTAAATTTGGATGACACTCCATAATTCCTGTATTATTTTTTTAATTTTCTCAATTAAAAGCGACCAAAATATTTTTGAACAAAAAGTTCAAAATATTTGAATTTTTATTTTAAATTGGTAGATTTTATTAATGATAACCAATAAGTCTTTGATTGACTGATAAAATTGCAAAATTCCAATATTTTAAATACTCGTTTTCATTTGGATATACACGCACGAGTGTCTACTAAAAAGTTTCTTATCACTTTTTTTATGCCAGCCATCGAATTTGTTGACAACGAATTTTTTACTCGCAATATTGTCACCAATTTATTGAGTTTTTCGTTTGAAATACTCAGGGAGAGAAATTAAAACCAAGAAAAATTAAATTTACATACTCAATTTTTTCAAATTATTCAAATATTTCCAATTTCTTTTTCTCTTTTGATGATTAATTATTATGTTTATAAAATATAAAGGAATTTAAAAAAAAATTAAGTATATTTTGTTAACAGGCAGTAAAAAACTGTTTCTCGAAAAATCATAAAAACTCTTCAAGTAAAATGATAAAACCTTATTAAAATTTGAGGACAAAAATCTCTCCCTGTTTATTGCATTAAACTGAGATGAGACACAAAGAAAACGAAGAGAAATTTTTTAATAAACACCCTGATAAACAGATTGAGATCGATAAAACTAAAATCATAAAACTAAGTTGTGATTGTAAATTGTCATAAAATTGGAGATTAGATTAATTTAAATCCTAATAAAAATCAAATAAATTTAACCAACTCTTGAATAGATTTATATTATAAATTGAAAATATCGGTTTTTGAATATGTAAAAATTTAATACTTTTTTTTATTAAATTGATACTTTTTCAAAAATTTGGAATTTAATATTTCTTTTGTTAAAATCAATTGAAATTAGCCAGAAAACCTAATATGATAACTTTTTTGAAAACAACCTCAACTTAGAGTAAAGAAATTTTTCAATTTTGAGCCGGTATATATTGACGAAATCATACTAAAGCTCTCAGACTCACACTTTTTCTGCATACACACACCACAATTCCCCACTCCACATTCCAAATCTACCACACATCAAATCCGAAAACAATTTACCAAAAACGAAACACTTTTCATAAAATGTCTGTAGACATGTACCATGAAAGACGATTAATAAACAGTTTTTTTTTTGTAACGTAAAAGGTAATTTCGAGCAACAAACGAACACACAATAATTGCACACTATTATCGAACCAAAAATTTCAAAACGACATTAATTACGAAAAATTTTTCGCTAAAACGTTTTTACTCAAATCAATGCAACTCCCATACATTGTACATCACGAGAAATCTATAAGATACTTTGCAGTCACACACGGTACACTTTAAGTTAAATATCGAAAGTCGTCAAAATTAAAATTTCTCAAAATTATCAAATTTTCGTTAAAATTTTATTTCTCGAAAGTATCTTGAAAGCAAAATGTTTTAAACCGAAGTTTGCAATGTTTGCGAAATAAGCAACTTTTTTGCAAAAATTGAGCTAAAACTAGCCGCTTTCTAAGAAAAATATAATTCATTTTGTTTAATAATTAAACTAACGGCTAATTTCAGCTTTATTTAACAAAAGTTACAAACTTCAATTTTTATTTAAAATCAATAAAAAGTAAAACTGCTTGGAATGTAATAAAAAAAAATATATTAACACACGCATAATTCGCAATTTTCAAAAATGAAAATTTATTGGTTTTTTTTTCTATTCTTTTCTTTTAGGAATCACTCAGCAGAAAGATCGCATATTTGTGTTCTTAATGGCATTACCTCGCAGTGTCTTTTATCACTCGAATTCTCGTTACTTTAATTTGATTCTAATATTTCAAAAATTTAATCATGCGTTTATATCACACGTTTCCGTACGCATGCACTCGAAAGTGTACTCGCTCAACTTACAATCTGCGCATTCTAAACATTCATTTGGACGTTAGATTTCATCCATTCATCACAAGCTCGTCTCTCAACGCTCAGGTCTCATTCATCTACTTGCGCAGCAGAAAGAAACTTTCAATCGACATCAAACCTTATCCCTATCCACTTAAGATGTAATTTACTCTTTTAAGGTAATTTCAACAAAATTTCCCAAAATTCGTGATTTCATTATTTTCAGGTAAATTAAAAAATTACTCAACAATTTTATCAAAAGAAACTAAAGTTGATTTAAAAAGATTAAAATTGCTGTAAAAAGACATTAAAAAAGCTGAAAATGTGTTTGAAGAATTTCTGTGTAAAATATAATTTCTGTCCCAATGTTCTGAATTAGAAAAATTCGTTGAATTCATGAATTTCGAGATTTTTTGTGAATCTTACCAGAAATTGTCTTAATATTTTAGGAAGGAAATTAGATTCTGATTGAAAATAGAAGGTAAATTTTATAAAATTCTTACCTTGCTGTTTGGAACTTTAACATCGCACCACCTGCCGTCGATCATGTGCCGCTGTGCCAGACATCGTAATTGAGACTCATAGCTTCCAAATCGAATAAAACCGAATCCCTTGCTCTGGCCTGATTTTGCGTCTTTTTTCACCTACAATTAATTAACGTAATTTTAATTCAATTCAAATTTATGTATTGTCCAGGACTGCCAGCGAACTTGAGAATTGAAAATAGTAAAAAAGGTGATTTTTTAATTTAAAAAAGTGAGTAAACAATAATCAGTTTCATTTTACTAAAATTAATATGAGGCATTTATTTCAAACCGTTCCACCTACAAAAGACGATAGAAAAAAGTTCTTTTTCAATCAAAATAATTTGATGAAAATTAAATCATTGATAATATATTATGAACTATTTTGAAAGAGAATTTAATTATCTTTCGATTGATCTTAAAATTTTTGTAAATTTATCTTAATTTCGTAAAAAAATTTCTATTTGAAAACTAAAGCTCTTGATATCTCAAAGCGACATTTCTCAAATTTTCTTGAAATCTGTGTGAAAGGAAAGCTAAGATTTTATAATTTTAATTCCTTTGAATTTATATGGACATTTTAGAAAATTTATAGATACAAATTCTATAAAATATGTGATTTGACAAAAATCTGACACGAAGTTAAGTTGAATTTCCCTAAACCAGAGTCAAATTTCGTTGTCTTTTGTTTTTTAATTTAAAAAAAAATACAATGTACTTAAAAAAAACTTTCAGACAAGAATAATTACTTATAATTTTAGTGGTATAAAATATACTTTAAAGTGATTAGGAATTTACAAATTGTGTTCAAATAAAAATAAATAAATTTTAAGAAAAATACATAAATAATTATTCTTGTCTAAAAGTTTTTTTAAAAGTATTGTGTATTTTTTTCAAAACTGAAAAACAAAAGACAACGAAATTTGACTCTGGCTTAGGTAAAATCAACTTCACTTCATGTCAGATTTTTCGAAACCCCATATTTTAGATAATTTTTTATTCATAAATCCTCTTAAATGTCCATAATAAATTTAAAGGAATCAAGGTAGAGTCTTTTGAGATATCAAGAGTTTTTTTATTTCAAACAGGAATTTCTTAACGAAATCAAGACAAATTTTTTAAAATTTAAAGGCCAATCGAAGGAGCATTGAAAATAGTGCATAACATATTATCAAATATCTAATTTTCATCAAATTAATTTTATTAAAAAAAAAGAAATAAACCTTTTTTGCGATCGTCTTTTGTAGGTGGAATGGTTTGAAATGGAATGCTCCGTATAAATATTCAGGAAAGTCATTCAAATTTAAAGAAAATAATTTGAAAATGGCAAAAATAATTGAAATATGAAGAAAATAATTGAAAAATGACCAAAATAATTCAAGTTTGCAAGAAAAAAAGAAAAATGACAAAACTAATTAAAAATTAATTAAAATTTTCTTTTTGTATGTCCGCCTACATAAGAAGTAAATAAATAATTCAATAAAATAAAAAAATAAAGACAAAAATTGAAAAATGGAAACAATATAATTGAAATTTGAAGAAAATAATTTAAAAGATTCAAAAATTATTGAAATTACAAGAAAATAATTGAAGACTGAGAATAATAATTAAAATTTGATACACGTGTAAAAGTACAATAATTGAAATATTGATGAAATAATTAAAATGTCAAAAAACTAATTGAATAATGACATAAATAATTGAAAACTGGTGTAAAAGTAAATAAATTCATGACAATAATAAAAAGATTGAAGAAAATTACATTTAAAGAAAATAATTCCGAATTGTCAAAAATATTTTAACAATGACAAATATAATTGATAACTGGTGTAAAAAATTAAATATTTGAAGACAATACTTGAAAAATTGAAAAAGAATTGAAATGTTAAGAAACTAATTAAATATTGATATAAATAATTGAAAACTGATGTAAGAACTGAAAAGTAATAGACAATAATTGAAAAATTGAAGAAAAAAATATTAGAAATTTGAAGAAAATAATTAAATGTTCAAGAAATGAGTTGAATTTTGAAAAAAATAATTGAAATTTGAAGAGAATAATTCAAAAATGACAAGAAAAATTAAATATGAAGAAAGTAATTTAAGTTTGAAGAAAATAATTGAAATTTGCAGAAAATAATTAAAAAAAGGTGTAAAAAAGTAATAAATGCATGACAATAAAAAGAATTTAGAAAATGATTGAAATTTGAAGAAAATAATTGAAAAATGGTGTAAAAAATTTGAAAATTCATGTCAATAAAAAAATGGAATAAAATAAAATTGAAATGTGTAGAAAATAATTTTAAAATGGCAAAAATAATAGAACATGAAGAAAATAATTGGAAAATGACAAAAATACTTGAGTAATGACTAAAATAATTGAAACTTGAAGAAAATGATTGAAAATTAATAGAAGGTAATTGAAACTAGTGTAGAAATTTTAAATATTCCTGACAATAAATTAAAGATTGAAGAAGATAATTGAAATTTTAAGAAAATAATTTAAAAATAACAAAAATAAATGAAAACTTGTGTAATAAATTTAAATTTTTATAACAATAATTTAAAGACAAGGAAAAAATTAATATTTGAACAAATTAGATTAAAAATCGTAAAAATACTTGAAAATTGACAAAAGTACTTTAAAAATGACAAAAATAATTGAAAAGAGGTGTAGAAATTAAATATTTGTAAACTGTAATTAAAAAATTGTGTAATGAAATATGAAAAAAATAACTGATTTATAAGTTAAATTTTTAATCAGGCAGAATATCAGAAGACCCCTAACCCTCCTATCAGGAATAGACATTTTACTAAAAAAGTGAGTTTTTTTTTTAAAAAAAAGTAAGTAACAGTGAACGATTTAAAAAAAAGAGTCACTGACAGCCCTGATTGTCTGAATATATTTTTTTTTTATCATTACCTGTGCCATTAAAACCTCTCCAAAGGTTTCAAAGTATTCGCGCAAATTTTGTTCAGTTGTCTTCCATGGCAATCCAAGAACAATTAAATCAGTGCATCGCAATTTTGTTTCCATTCTTTTAGTTTTTGCCGTCGAGTTCTCCAAGTTGTCATCAGATTTACGTTTGTTTTCTGAAATCAAGAATATATTATTAATATCATTTTCTTAAATTAAGCATCTTAATAAACCTTCTTTCAATTTTTAAGAATTACTTTGTTAAACATTCGTTTAGTTTTCTCCAGATTTAATATTACACGATTGAAATATTAAAAGTTCAGAAAATTAAAATAAAGTAGCAGCTTGCTTTAGCTGCATAATTGTATTTCTTTTTTCAATTAAAAAATGTCAGTTTGACTGTGCCAATAAAATAATACAAGCAAACTGAAATGAGTTAGAAATTACAGAATTTTAAAATCAAACAACACTTGCTTATTAACATTTATTTTGCAACAAACCAATTTTTTAATCAGAAAATAACTTTAGTTAACAAATTTTCTAGAATTTTCAAGCTCTCCTGTAATTTTAACATATTATTTTCCCTGTTTTTTATTGAGAATTGGAAAAAGATAAAATTTTAATGAGTATAAACTCCGTTAGCTCATAAAAATTGTATTCGAGTTTTTGTAAAACGTGAGAATTGTACTAAGAAACTATTTTTTTTTTTCAGAAAACACTAGACGCCTGATAAAAATTTAAATAATTGTTTACACGAGAGGACAGTGTCAAACAAACAAAAAGGCTAAAATCACTTCCCGTTTGCCTACATTTTCCACTCCAATTAATGTTTCTCACAAAGCTTAGGCAAAAGTTACAATTGAACACTGCCCTACTTTACGATACTCATATTTGCAAATTGAAAAAAAGTTGCACTCAAAGCGAGCTTTTTGTCGGAAAAAAAGTTTTCCTTAAAAATAGGTAAACATTTTCTAGTTTTGTTGTAAACGGCACCAATACATAAACAGTTAACAACCGGATTTATGTGTGCGCTTGTACATGTACATTAGTGAATCTGGTATAAAATCGCCCACTTGTCTTGCTCACCTTTTGGGAAGACGCAGAAATAGACCGCCTTGCCCCAACCATTTTCAGGAGGATGAAGACGTCCATCAACTAGACGGACGCCGCGCATCGTCCTGGACTCAGGGTTTCGATATTTGAGGCCACAAGTTCCGGGGAACTGGGCTGCGAGTGTGGTCAACAAGAGGGTACTATCATCCTCGGTGGGCAGTTCAATGGGCTCTTCTCCCTCATCCTCAGCGACCTGAATGTACGATGACATATTTTCTGAGTCACAATCCTTTAAAAATGCAAAAAACTCGCAAATTTTTGGTACAGAATTCACTATACGTTTCAACAATCTTTTCTACAACACAACAAACACACACGCTCGGACTCGCAGGCAATCACGCAACACCGCATACATCGAAAATGGTGGTGCGGTCGAAAAAATTTCTTACAGAGGGGTCTGCGGGGTGAAATATGTGTTCGGGGAGGTCGATAACGGAAGCGGAAACCGCTGGGTGCAAAATTCTACCTAGTTCACACGCTTTCAGTCCCGTTCACAACGAGATTATTGGCTTTTTTCAAAGTCCGGTAGATGTCACTTTTGGCGCAAAATTCAAATGTTGGTAAAAACTATATCAAATTAAATGTAATATGGGGATAAAATTAATGGCTGTTTACAAAATTTATTAATAATTAATTTCAATAGTGCGTTTAGTTTAATTACATTTTAAATCCTGGTACAAGAATTAGAATAATATGTGATTTTTAGAAAATTTTCAGTAATCAGGGGCACCAATAGTATCAACCCGTGTTGTTTGTATTTTTTCTTTTATATTTGTTTTCACAACTAAACAATTGAATTTTTTTGGCACGACAATTTTAATGGGTATTTTCTCATATTTAGTAGTATAGAGTTTTGTGTTTTATTTTAAAAAATACTTTTGGACAAGTAAGGACAAGTTTTTTTGTTGGACTAGTAGCGGTTTGTGTTGGTTCCACTGCTTTCTATAAATGGTGACATTCACACGTTTCTTTTTTCACGTGGTCCTGCTTATGTTAATAAATTTTTAAATTATTTATTAAAAGTTGATTGTTCCTATTACCAAAATGTCGATGTACAACTTTAAAAAGATTGCTGTTGTTCCAACAGCGAGTGTAAGTTCTTTTAATTACTTAAAAACATAATTTTTTAGAGACTAAATTGCACATGTTGTTCTTTAATTGTTCACTGTTTATTGTGTTTTGTAATGTTAATTAAGATGATAAGTTAATTTTTTTCCCATAATAAGTCTGCTAGATCATATTTTTTTGTTTTAAATGTATAAAAATTAAAAATTCGATTTGTTTAGAAATTTAAAATTCCTAACCTAAAATCTCTTTTTTGAAATTTGTTTTGTAATATTTACTATACTGGTATTATAAAAATTCTATTAATTAACGATACTGAAAAAGAGCTTAATAAAATTTATTACAGAATAAATAATAAATATGTAAATAATAAAAATGTCTAATTTTTTTAGTGAATAATTAAAAAATATAGAATAATCTAAATTTTTATACATTTTTCAGGACATGATTGATATTATTTTATCAAAAACACAACGGAAAACGCCAACTGTTATACACAAGAATTATAAAATTAGTCGTATTCGTGCATTTTATACTAGAAAAGTCAAATTTACACAACAAAACTTCCATGATCGTCTTTCTCGAATTATTCAAGAATTTCCAAAGCTGGATGATGTTCATCCGTTCTTTTCTGATTTAATGAATGTTTTGTATGATAAAGATCATTACAAATTGGCTCTTGGTCAAATCAGTACTGCAAGACATCTTATTGATAAGTAAGTTTCTTTTTTTATTAAATTTATTAAAGTAATTTTTCACTCCTTTCGAGTCAAACTTATTTTTATTTATTTATCTGAAGAAACTTTATCTAAAATGCAAATTGTCTTTCTAGAGTTGCAGAAGAATACGTTCGTCTTCTAAAATATGGAGACTCTTTGTATCGATGCAAACAATTAAAAACAGCCGCTTTAGGAAGAATGGCAACAATAATAAAAAGACAAGCCAATAATTTAAGTTATTTAGAAGAAGTTCGGCAACATTTGTCACGTTTGCCAGGTATAGATCCTTACACTCGCACAATAATAATCTGTGGCTTTCCAAACGTAGGAAAAAGCAGTTTTATTAATAAGGTATATTGGTATTTTAATATTTAATATAATTTTAATTATTTAATACTAATAGTTAAGTACTTAATCAGGATTGCCACAAGAATTTTTTTTCTTTTGTCCTGACATTTTCCTGACTTCCAGACAATATTTTGTTTTTTTCTCTGACAATTTTGTTCCTTGTTTTTTTAATTAAATAAGAATTCTATAAAATGCCAACGTGACGGTAATTTTTATGATTGTAAGTTCCTAGTCGCATTTATTTTAATTTTTTAACAAAAATCAAAGAAATAAGGACGCAAAAATAAGTTGTAAAACTCATTAGTTTGTTATTTTCATTTTCTAGAATTTTATTAGATCAAAGTTTCTTCAAGACGAATTATCATTCCTCCAATTTTTTTTTAATCGAATTTAAATAGATTTAATTTAGCAGATTTTTCTTTCCAACACAATTTTAAGTAAAATGAATTATTAAATATGCCAGAAAATCAATTTTACCAATTCTTTATTTTAACCGAATTGATATTTGATAGAATTCTTAAATCATCGAATTTTATTTCTTGAAATTTGCAAACGACCAAAGAAACATCCGATATCTGGTCATTTGTGATTTTAGTCAAATGGAAATTCTGCGTTTTAAAAAAGATATTAAATAACAATTTGTGCAAATAAAATGTCGTATAAATGAAAATTCTGTGAAATGAATATTCTAATACTTAAAAAATTCCACTTACAATTTCTACATGATAAGAATTCTGTTAAATAAAAATTCGGTTAAATTTGAATTCTTTTAAACGTAAAGTAGGTTAAAAAGAAATTGAGTAGACTTCTTATTTTGAAATGAATAAAAAACAGGTTTAAACGTAATAAGTATGAAAAACTAATTTTTTTCTTATTTCATAAAAGTTAAAAAAAAGTCTCAAAAAGCATGTGAATTTGGATAGATTGAAATCTAAATCAATTGAAAATTGGGTACCTGAATTTAAGTTCGGATTATTAGTAAATTGGGCGAACCAATTAATATTTAAAGAGATAAATTAAAATAGAAATAGAGCAATACATTGAAAATGGAGAAAATGTAACAAAGAAAAAGAGGAAATTATTCATAAAATAAAGAAAGTTTAAAAAGAAATTGTAAATAACTTAAAAAAATAAAAAATAAAAAAACAAGCTAATGTAACTGAAATTATTGAAATCTAATATTTTTTAATTTCTTTTTACCCAAAAAGTTACTGAAGAATACAAGATTAATAAAAATTTTCTATAAAGAGTTTTTATCTTTATCTTTCCCAGTTTTTATCTTGATGTACTAAATTGACAGAAATTTCTTGAATCACTAGATATTCTAATTTTAAATATATTTTTGTAAAAAATAAGGGATATTAGGGGAGAATTTTCTAAATAGGGATCAATCGTTAAATAGATGTGATAATTGGAGTCGTCTGTGAAATTTAATTTATTAACAATTATTTTTCTGTTATCTTTATTAACACTATTTATAATGAATCTTTTAATTTCAATCATCTATTAATTATTTTAATATTCTTAGAAATTGTAATATTATCTTTAATAATAATTTCATATCATTATTTACTAATTATTAATATAGAATATTTTGTCATAATTTATTTATTAATTATTGTTTATGAAGTAATTTATTTAAGATAAACTTTATTAATTTTAATAATCCAATTAAAAGGTATAAACAAATTAAATTAATTAAAATTTACTTTAATATTTTTAAAAATTTATATTTATTTTATTAATAATTTTATTTAAATTTTATTTATTTAAGCTTTGCACTAAGTTTACATTTTTTCAGCACTTTTTATTAAATTTCCTGACATTTCTCTGATTTCCCTGACACGTGGCAACCCTGTTAATTATTATTTTAATTAAATTGGATTTAATTTTAACAATTTAGTTGTTGGTAATTATTTCAACCGACTGTAATAAAAATCCAAAAGATTCATTCATTCTTTCATTCTGTCCACACCTGAGTTTTGGCAAATAGATATTTTTTGTTTTAAATCAGGTATTTTTTAAAAACTGCATTTAAATTGATTAAAATTAAAATTTATAAATATCTGTTCAAATAATTTTAATTTCATTAATAAATAAATCTATAATTTTCAACAATTTTCAATATATAATTATGCACTTTAAATTTTATAATTATTCTTTTTTTTTTTTTTAATTATTTTGTTCTGTTGTCGATTATTCTCGACAGTTTTCGAAATTTTCTTTCAATTATCAATTATTTTCTTCATTTCTCAATTATTTTCTTTAATATTTACTTATTTCAGTCATTTTGTAATTTGTCTTTTAATTATCAACTATTTTTTTTTAAATTTCAATTTAATTCTTTAATCTTCAATCTATTTCTTTAATTTTTAATTATTTTCTTCAAATTTCAATTGCATTCTTCCTTTTTCAATTATTTTATTCAAAATTCAATAATTTTCGCATTTACTCAATTAACAAATATTTTATTGAAATTTCAATACAATTCTTCAATTTCCAATTGATTTCTTAAATTTTCATCTATTTTCTACAATTGTTTTCAATATTTTCATCAATTTTCAATTGACAATTTATTATTCTCCTTCAATTTTATGATTATTCATAAGTTTCAAAATTTTGTTTGTTCGAATGCCGATTATTATTAATACCAATTTTCGATTTTTTTTTCAAAGGTTAATTATTGTTTTTAATAGTTAATTATTTAATTTCCCATTTAATTCTTCAATTCTCAAATATTTTCTTTAATTTTCAATTATTTTGATTGTTTTTCAATTGATTCTCCAATATTTAAAAAATCTCGCATTTTTTCAATTATTTTTTTTACTCATAAAAAATGTTTTAAATTTTCAATTCAATTATTCAATTCTAGAACTATTCTCTTAAATTCTAAGTTATTTTCTTCATATTTAAATTCCACTTTTCAATTTTCAATTATTTTCTTTAATATTAAAAAATTATCGCCTTGTTTTTATTATTTTTTTTAATATTAACTTTCTTTAATTTTAATTACAAGTGTTCAATTATTATCTTTAATTTTTAATTCCATTCTTCAGTTTTCAATTGTTTTCTTCTATGTTTATTAATTATCGGCTTTTTTTAATTACTTTTTTTAAATTTTTAAATATATTCTTTAAATTTTAATTCCATTCTTCAACTTTTAATTGCTTTCTTCAATTTTCAATTGACTTTTTCGATTTTGAATCCAGTTGTTAAATGTGCAATTATTTCCAACAATGTATTCCTATAATTTTCTTAATCTTTCAATTTGCAATTATTTTCTTTAAATTTAATTCTTCGTGTTTAATTTTTTAATTTGAATTATTTTATTTCAGTTGTCTATCAATCTAGTCATTTTTCGAATTTTTTTAATTAACAATTATTTTCGTCGTTTTTCAACTACTTCCTTCAATTATTAATTATTTTCCGCAATTTTCAATTAGTTTCTACAATTTTTACATTTTTAAATTATTATCTTAAAATTTTATAATTATTCTTTGATTTTTCAACTTATTTCCTCAATTTTTTATTGTTTATTTCAATTTCAATTATTTTTTTCAATTTTAAATCCAGATGTTGAATTGGCAATTAGTTCCAACAGATATTCCTAGGTATAATTTCTCAATAATTTTTTTTTTTTTTTAATTTAATTTTTATTGTTTAATTTTTAAAACTATTCTATTCAATTGTTTAATTATGTAGCTATTTTTAGTATTTTCTTTTCAACTGTCAATTATTTTCGTAATTTTTCATATACACTAAAGCGTCGATTCAGTGGACGTCGGTCGAGTGGACTAGTTTGTGGATGAAGTGGTGATCGGTGAGAAGGGGGCGCTGAGCTCGGCGAACACGCATATTCATAGGCGTACTAACTTCTAACTTTCGCGGGCGCGTGGTGCCCTACTACAAACGAAACCGTGTCGTGCCTACTATTTTTTCAATAGTTTAATACTTAAATATTTATTTTAAATGTCCATTCTTTTATTTTCCAATTATAGTTCAAAATATGTATGAATTTAAAGAAAATAAAAAATAAGTACTTGGGAAATATACTTTTAAAGTTTTATACGGCCCTGACTGTTTACGTGACCTTCCGCCAATAACCTCGTCGATTCAGTGGACCACAGGACATTTTAGTCCACTGAATCGACGCTTTAGTGTATATTCTTCAATTTCGTAATTTGCATTATTTGAATTAGCAAAAATTTATAGTTTTAATTGACCAACAACAATGCAAAGTTAATGTTGCTATTATATTTTTAATTTCAGATCACTCGAGCTGAAGTTGAAGTCCAACCTTATGCTTTTACAACAAAATCATTGTACGTGGGACACACAGATTACAAATATTTACGTTGGCAAGTTATAGATACTCCGGGAATTCTGGATCATCCTCTAGAAGAAAGGAATATCATAGAAATGCAGGCAGTCACGGCACTTGCCCATTTGCGTGCTGCTGTTCTCTACTTTTTAGATCTTTCTGAACAGTGTGGCCACTCGTTAGATGAGCAGGTAAGAAAATCTCTAAATTACAAAGAAATTACTTTTAAAAAATTTAATCAAAACCATTTCGTTTTGTTCTTTATTCTTCCATTTTTCAATTTATTGTCTATTTGACTAAATTTTTTTTTATTTTCAGATTAAGCTCTTCGACTCTATAAAACCTCTATTCACGAATAAACCACTCGTTGTAGTAGCAAATAAAGTAGATGTCGTGAAACTGGAAGATCTGCCGGCTGAAAAACGTGCTGTATTGAAAGAAATCGAAGAAGATGAAAACATTCCTCTCTTCGAAATGAGTACCGTAACAGATTTGGGTGTTATGGAAGTCAAGACTGAAGCTTGTGAGCGTCTTTTGTCTTATCGTGTTGATCAGAAAATAAAAACGAAAAAGGTGATTTTATAATAATATAGATGATAATATATAACTAATTATATTAATGTAGACAGCTTTAATAATTTCACTTTTATCCAGTTCTTTTGATTATTTTATTTTAACTTTATAATGCAGGTTGAAGGAATTTTGAATCGTTTACACGTTGCTCAACCAGTGCTCAGAGATAACAAAATTCGGGAAGTTTGTATCCCGGAATCTGTTCTAAAAAGGAAACAAGCAGCTGCTGATAAAGCGGAAAGAAAACGAAAATTGGAGCGTGAAATTGAGGAAGAAATGGGTGACGATTATGTTCTTGATCTTAAAAAGAATTATGATATCGAAGGCGAACAGAAGTTCGATATAATTCCTGAAATGTGGGAAGGTCATAATATCGCGGATTATATTGATCTCGAGATTTTCGAGGTAAGATAGTTTCTCTTAATTCTTTTCAGTTTATTTCATTTATTTAACCATATTTTTTGTTTTTTGTTAGAAATTGAACGAACTTGAGAAAGAAGAAAACGTAAGAATGGAAGGCGGATTTTACGACTACAAGGTTCCTGTCCTAAGTGAGCAACTGCAAGAAATATATCAACTAGCTACACAAATACGAGAGAAACAAATGCTTCTGAAAGACGAATCTCGAGTTAACAAAGCTTCTACAAAACCTGTTATGCCCAGAACTGCTGGTGCTAAGGTTCGCGGTCGATCAGTTACAAGACTGAGACAAGAACTTGAAGAACTTGGAGTAGATATGGATGATACAGAAGATGTAAATATTGCTTATCAATCATTTATTTCTTAATTATTACTTCAACATTGGTTTTTAACATTGATAACTTGCATGATTCTTTAAAAACTAAGATTTTATTAAATATACAATAATTCAAATTTTGTTTTTTCTTCCAGGCTCACTTTACAAAAACGAAAAAGAGAACCAGGTCGGTTTCAGAGTCAAATGTCAAACGGGCACGAATGGAGTCTGGGTCGAGAAATCGCAGTGTTTCCAGAGCACCGAGAGATGAAATGGGAGTTAAGGATGTTGTTGTAAGTATAAATATATAAAATATAATTAAAGGATGTTCAACCCATTGATTTAATATTAAACTAGAAAATTGATTTCTTACATAAAATAAAAATATTCAAATTGATTACACCCAATTTTAAACGATACAGTTGTACAGTTTTAAAAAAAATTAGGTTGATACAAAATTTGATATAAAATAATAATTACACAATTTAAACAAATGAAAAAACTTCTTGGACTTTTAATGCTGTCACCAAAAATAAAATCAATATTTTTCAATCGCCCAACTCTGTTTCTCTTCAGGAGACTTCAAAGAATAATGCCAAACTGGTTATTTAACCATTTTTAAATATTAACTATTTTTTATAAATACCCAAAAAGAACCCAAAACAAACCCATTAATTACAAAATTTCGAAAAAATCGTTAACAAATTTTTTTACTATTTTTATAAAAGTTTTTCCCTAGATTTTGAATAAATAACATAAATATTGATTTTTAATAATTATTCCGTGTAATTTCTAATTTTTTTAAACAAATTATTATGGTTTTTTTCCGTTTCTTCACAAATTAAGCTACAGAGTTGCAACTTTTTCTTAATTTTGCAACTTATCAAAGCCATTGGAGCCAAACATGAACAAAAATATTGTTTATTTTCAAGATTCGCACAAATTGAGCTACAGAATTGCAACTTTTTCTCAATGATGCAATTTTTCAAGTCTTATTAAGCCAACTACTGAGAAAAAAGTTAAAATAATAACTTTTACAATTGTTTAAAAAAATTTTGTTGTTTTTATTCAATTTTTTATTACAAAGAGCTAAAGAGTTTCAAATTTATTGCAATTTTGCAACTCTTTAATGCCTATAAATACCAGTATAAGCTTTCAAAATAAGAAAATGAATTTTAATAATTGTTTAAACAATTTAATTATGTTTATTTTTAACATTTCATTGAATAATCCAAAGGAACTCTATAGAAATGGATAAATTTATTAAAAGTTGCAATTCTCTTGCTTTCTTATTTTGTTGCTATTACTTGTCTTTATAGACCTTCAACAGTTGCAAAATTTCAAAAAGGTTGAAAATCTCTAGCTCTTTTTAATAAAAAATTGAAAATAAAAAAAATAATTTTTTTAAACAATTGTTAAAATTATTATTTTAACTTTTTTGTTCATGTTTGGCTCCAATGGCCTTGATAAGTTGTAAAATTAAAAAAAGTTGCAACTCTGTAGCTCAATTTGCGAAGAAACTGTAAATAAACAATAATAATTTGTTTAAACAAATTAGCAATTCCATGGGATAATGATTAAAAATCAATATTTATGTTATTTATTCAAAATCTAGAAAAAAACTTTCTCAAAAATGGTATGATTTTTTCGAAATTTTATAATTTTTGTAGGTTTTTTGGGGCCTTATAAAAAATAGTTACAAATGGTTAAATAAACAATTTAGGATTAATTTTCTTCATTATCATATAAATTCATGAAGATATAGACCAATAACCATCTAAAAATTTGATTTTTTCATTGATTTTTCAACTTTGAGACAAATTTACGTCTCTAATTTTATTTAAATCTTATTTTTTCTCAACGTACATCGAAAATTTAGTCAATTTGGCTTTAAACGATTCCAGATTAAATAAAATCCAATGAAAATTGTTTAAACTATGCTACTTTTAACTTTGTAGTCACATCATTAAATTTTGACTTGATGAAGAGTTTTCCTTTATTTTTTTTCTTGCATGTTTTATTTCTACTGTTTTTCAATTTTTGTGAATTTCTGCAATGCTAAGAAATGCAAGGAAGAAAATAAAGGAAAACTCTTCATCAAGTAAAAATATAATGATGTGACTACAAAAATAAAAGTAACAATTTTCATCGAATTTTATTCAATCTGGGGTCATTTAATGACAAATTGACTAAGTTTTTCATGTACGTTGAGAAAAAATCAAATTTAAATAAAATAAAAGATTTAAATTTGTCAGTTGAAAAATCAATGAAAAAATAAATTTTTTGGATGTACAGTACCGTCGGGAATTGTCAGTCCACCTATTTTTTAAGGTTTGAAAAACGTCTTTAAAAGTACAAAGTATAATTATTAAAATTTTTCTGTGTTTATTTCTTTAAAGTAGATAAAATTTTGAGGAAAATAAGGCCTGAGTGAAGTGATTTAGTCAATTTTTCTTTGAAATATGTTAAAAAATTTGGAATTTTTAATGTTTTACAAAAATTGAAATTACTCTTGAAATAATAAAGGTTTTTTAAAGTTTCTATGCTTGTTTTAAAGGAAATTTTCTGGAGAATAAGACTATTGCTTAGGCATTAATGTGCAATTTTTTTCCTAGCATATGCAAGGCTCGGAAGTTGGACCAAAAAATATAAAAAAATTATTGTTTATATCTTGATATCAAATACAGCTACATAAAATATACCAAGGTCATAATTGTCAATAACTTTCGGAAGGAAGTATAATAATATATATATTTTGGAATTTTAAAAATTATTTTTATGTCAAAATAATGTCTTCAAAATTTTATAAATTTTTTGGTCCAACTTCCGAGCTTTGCATATGCTAGGAAAAAAATTGCACATTAATGCTTAAACAACAATGTTATTCTCCAGTAAATTCCCTTTAAAACAAGCATAGGAACTTTAAAAAACCTTTATTATTTCAAGAGTAATTTCAATTTTTGTAAAACATTAAAAATTCCACATTTTTTAACATATTTTAATGAAAAATTGACTAAATCACTTCACTCAGGCCTTATTTTCCTCAAAATGTTATCTACTTTAAAAAAATAAACGCAGAAAAATTTTAATAATTATACTTTGTACTTTTAAAGACGTTTTTCAAACCTTAAAAAATAGGTGGACTGACAATTCCCAACGGTACTGTATTTTGGTATGTATTTTCATAAATTTAAATGATGATGAAGAAATTTTTTAAAGGGCTGATTATAGGGTTTAAATTAAAAAAGAAACTTTGATTCGGATAAAAATGTTGATGTTTTCAAGTACTACGTACGTGATTCTCCCTAAAAACGGTTTTATGGCTCTACAACAAGATTTTAAGAGTATATAAATGATTATTGATACCTAAGTACAATTGATACCTACAACCTGGTCCGATAAGAAGTTTTTTTACTTGCTTAAATTTTGTAACACAGGGTTATTTAACATTTTGGGTTTTTTCTTTAAAGTTTGTGAACAATTGTTATTTTCATCTAATTTTGACAAATAATAGCTCATTTTTTCATTAAAACATTCTCTACAAATCCATTCGTTGAATTTTGTTAATAATATTTTGTTAAAAAATTATTAAACAAATAAAATTATATATTTTCAAAACAAAAATTTTTTTTAACAAAATCCAACTAACAGACTTGTAGAGAATATTTCAAAGATTAAACTGGGCTATTATTTGTCAAAATTGAATGAAAATTATAATTATTCACAAATTTTAAAGAAAAAACACAAAATATTGAATTATTATTATTTTATAACAAATTTTGTATTAACCTAATTTTCTCTGAAAAATGTGCAACTGTATCTTTCAAAATTGGGTAAAATCAATTTTAATAATATTTTTATTTTATGTGAAAAACTATTTTTTAGATTGAAGTTATGTCAAGCAGTTGATCATCCTTAATATGTTCATAAATATTTTAAATTTGGCAAAATTGTGATAAAAAATTTTTAATATTTTTTGCAGATGAAATCAAAACTCAAGAATATTGCTCACAAAGCGATTATGAAGAAGGTTAAAAAGAAGGGTCTTAAAGGAGAAGCTGATCGTTTTATTGGAAATAAAATGCCGAAACATCTCTTCGCTGGAAAGAGAGGAGTTGGAAAAACTGACAGAAGATAAAAATTGTAATAATGTATTTAATTTAAGATGGATTTTTATTATCCAGTTTCATATGATTTAACAGATTCATCAAATCAATTATAACACGTGTAGCTTGTGTAAATAAATCTAACTTTATAAAAAGTGAACATTATGTTTTATTATAATAAAAAATATTTTTTATCATAAAAACAATTCAGTACAATTTTTCTACCCTAAAATTAAATGTTTAGGTTATATGAGAAACATATGACCTTCGAAGTAAGAAAATATGAATTTATCAACTTTTGGAAACTTATTGCTCATCAAAATAAATATTTAATTTACGTTCAAGTTCAGTGTCGCATGCGCGAAAAAACCAATAGTTCATTTCTTTCCCTGTAGAGGCGCTAATGTAGTTCGATTTTTGACAGATCTGTTGCTTTTTTCAGTCCAGTCTTGACTTCGGTAAATAAACTAATATCAACAATTAAAAAAACGTGAATTTACCAATGTTTGCGTTTTTGTGATAATAATTTTAAATAGTTTAAGAACAAGACAGTAGAATTTAAATTCGAAAGATGTAAAGGAGCGTGAATAATGTTAATAACCTAATAGAAGAAAGGTTAAAATGAGGGGATTCATGAATGTTGTAAAGGCACTCGTAGGTTTTTTCTACGAGTATGCCCGAGGTTTATCAATTATTATAACAATGATATTTTTGCTCTCGTACTGCCTCCATCCTGGAAGATTTGCCGCACACTATAGTTTTATTGAAACCAAAGATATTTATAACGAAATGGAAAGATCTTTTCCTCCTCGTGACAATTCATGTGCACTTGTTGTCACAGGTAGAACTTCCTCTCAATTATTTTATCCTGATCAACATCCACGAGAAGATGCTGCAGCTATGGCCAGACGTTTAGGAATTTTACCTGGAGGACAATGGAAGCCTCTCAATTGTCATCCTTTATTTAATGTTGCCATTATTTTACCTTATCGTAATCGACTGTCACAACTTTCCATTTTCATGAACTACATCCATCCATTCCTTCAAGCACAAAATCTGGATTATAGAATATTTGTTATAGAACAGAGTCCAACACGAGAATTCAATAGAGCAAAATTATTTAATGTTGGTTATGCAGAGGCTACGAAAATCAACGACTTTCACTGCTTCATCTTCCAAGACATCGATCTTATTCCACAAAATTTAGACAATATTTATGCATGCACGAAAATGCCAAGACACATGAGCTCTAGTGTTAATACTTTCAGGTACAATTTACCTTATACAGGATTATTTGGCGGTGCCATTGCTCTCACCAAAAAACAATTCGAAAAAGCGAATGGGTTTTCGAATATTTTCTATGGATGGGGAGCAGAAGATGATGATTTTTATGGAAGATTGCAAAGCAGAGGTTTCAAGGTTTGTTGTAATTTTTTGGTAACTTGAATGCAACTGATTTAAATCATTGGGGAATTTGCATTAAAATCATGATTTAAATAAATAATATAACTTCACAATTCTCAGATGTCTAACGCTGTGTGTAAAAAATTGGAAACCAGAGATTTGTGGCTAAATCTTGAAAATTTTAATATTTTATTCTTTATGAAATTAAAAAATTATGATAATACAGATGATCAAAATACCTACGATCTAATAGCGAAAAATAGTATTAAATTTTGATATCTTTAAGTCATTACGATTTATATAAATTCCAAACATCAATTTCACTTTATCAGATTTCACTTCATCGAAACTGTTAAATTTTTATCTTATAATTTCTTATTCTTACTAAATTTTAAGATTTTTTTCTTTTACTTTTGATATTTTGTTGTTGTAATTGTCTTTTTATTTTAGGATTTTCTTCAATTTTCTTCTTGTTATATGTAAATTGTTTAATATTATTATACACAATTTTGTTATTATAACATATTGACTAAGCTTTTTATTTCGTTGATTTTCTTAATTATTTCCATATTTTTAAAAATAAATACTCTCATTTTTTTAAAAAATTTAATCAATTTGTTCTAAAGTCTTATCTATTTTTTGCAAACTTACTTATAATTAATTTTTAGATTTTCTTTATTTTCTAAATTTATTGTTGGACTTGTTTTAAGGAGATATTCTCTCCATTGACATAACCCCAAACTTAAAAATGTCTTTTCCCACCAAATTAAACTATTATTAAAATTAATTTCACCAAATTGTGAAAGATCCAGTTGTACGTTGTCCAGAAAAAAATTGTGTTGAGCTAAAATTTCTTATTTATTTATTTATTTAACCATATAATACGGGCGACAAAAATACCTTTTTACACAAAAAAAAGATCAGAACCTTAAAATTAAAACAACAAAATTATAAAAAATCCGCTTCTAATTACAATAATAATAAGTATATGTATTTTAATTCCGAAGAAATCAACATAATCATAAACAAGATTATGTTTCCAATCATCTTCCAATCATAAAAAGTTTATAAAATTTTTATTTACTGCCAAACAGATGATTGGAAATATAATCTTGTTTGTGATAATGTTGATTTCTTATTACTTAAAATTTAAAAATTCTTTAAATTAAAGAAACCTAATTCAGAAAAATTAATACGTGTCATTGAACCACGTTTTCGAAAGAATAAAATCATCATAAAGTAGCAAAGATGTTGTGGAACGTAATAAATCTTATAAAATAATCTTATCAAATAATAATTATTTAATATTTTATGTTTTTTTTACTCTAGTTAAAATCTGTTAATTTTCATCCAATTTTAACTATAATAACAGCTCATTCTTCTCGTTGGAACATTCTCTACAATTTTATTTGTTGGGTTTTGTTAAATAATATTTTATTTCAAAGTTATTAAACAAATAAAATTTGTTATTTACGTATTTTTTAAACAATATTATTTATAAAAACCTAACAAATAAAATTGTAGAAAATATTTCAACGAGAAAAATGAGCTATTATTAGTCAAAATTGGATGGAAATTACTGATTTTAACTAGATTTAAAGAGAAAGCATAAAATGGTAATTAATTATTATTATTTGACAACAAATTTTAGTCCAAACCTAATTTTTTCTGAATAATGTACAACTGGATCTTTTAAAATTTGTTGAAATTAATTTGAATAATATTTTTATTTAAGGTGAGCTAGTTTGAGTTTGAGTTTTCTATATGGGCAAGTCTCTGGAACTTTTAACCTTAGTGTTCCTCATATATTTTACTTTAAAAAACGCTTTTAATCACATCTAAAGTTTACCAAAAATTGATATATTTTAAAATGAGATATACAGATCATTGTCCAATCATTGTTTTGAATTAATATTATTATTTTATATTTATTTTACTGTAATCATTTTGATTATTCTATGTTTTTGAGTGTGTCACTTCCACTGTTTTTTTGAAATGTTTCAACTTTTCATTCTAATTTCTAAAAGAAAAAAAAAGTTTCATGTTATGAACTAATTCAAAATGTAATTAAAAATCGAATAAAGAGAGCAAACATAATACATAATATCAAAATGTGAAATATTTTTTGTTCTGAAAATTGTTCCTCAGTTTGTATGTCGCTGGTCAAATGATTCAGTTTTTATCAAATTATTATTTAAATACTGGAGGGAATAATTTGTAACTTAAGGCACACTTCAATTTTAGCTCAAATAACAAATCAGTGTACTTTGCTTTTATTTAAATTTATTTTTTATATGAATTATAATACTGGTTATACGCGCATACTTGTGTCGTACGAAAAAACTGTCGCTGGTCAAATAAGTGAGCTTTACGAAACAACTTATCAAATCTGCTCCAAATTTGTGGCACATACAAATTTCGATGTACTTTAAATTTCCCATGAAGTGCCATTTATTTTAATTATTAGTTACATATTTTTTTAATGTGGATATTCAAATTGTCGCTCGTCAAATAGTCTCTTGGTAAAATTTACTTTTTTTCGATCAATCTGAAGTTATGCATTTACTTATTTTACATCGATAATTCCGAAATGGCCAAGATTTATAAAATTACATCTAGTCTCTGACAGGTGAAAGAAAAAATGAGAAAAAGCGAGAAAAGAAAATAAAAATCAAAGAAATAAAAAGAAGAATGCATAGAGAATATCATCGTAAAGCTCTCAAGTAAAACTTATTTAGTTACTTTTTATAAATTGAACACAGTATTCTCATGAATTCGTTGTAACTCTTTAAGGTTATATTTAGAATCTGAGATTGTCTCAAAACAATGAAATTTAAAGCAAACGTGTATTTTGCTAATTATAATGATTGTATTCAAAATAATTTTTAACTTTTTTTACAGAGTGATAGTCTTAATAGTGATTCTTTAATTAATTATTATGATTCTCATTATTTTCTATTATTTCAATGTTATTAAAAAAGTATATATTTTAGTTTCAGGCATATTAAAATTTTACATAACCCCCTTTTTGTATCTCATAAAATTAATATTTTAGATTAGAGCGCAACCAAAAAAAGCTTGTACAGTAATAGAATTGAAATCTATTTAGGTTCAAAATACTATAGTTTAAATTTTAAAGCTGTGCTGAAGAATAAAATTAAAAAAATTTTTAAATTAAAATGTTAAAGGTTCCAGAGACTTGTCCATATAGTTTTACTAGTTTGTGGTTATGTGAATGGAGAGAATCTCCTTAAGTGTAATATTATAAAAAATAATTAATTAATTTTCCTAATCTTTTTTATTTTTGAAGGATTTTTAAATTTCTTTTATGGACTTTTCATTTGTCTTTATATAATTTTTTTTATTTCAGTTATTTTAATTCTAATTTTTTACTAGATTCTTACAAATTTATTTTATTTTTTGTACTTTTGACATTTTTTTACTAGTTGTTGGTTTAAGAAAAAACCATTTCTCCATTTTCTTCATATTTATTTAATTTTCTTGTTGTTTCACATTTTGTTTAGTCATTCCTTGCATTTTAATTTATCATTTAATTTTTGTCATAATTTTTCTATTTCTTAGAAGTATTTTTCCTTTATTCTTTAGTTTCTATCTTGTATTTACGAATTTTTGAAAACATTTATTCGATGCTTTTATCTACATACATTTTTTAATTTTCTCAATTTTTTACTATTTTGAAGACTTTTTTTCTTTTATTTTATATTATGTAAATTTAGTCTTGTACTTTTCATTTTAAGGATGTTCAACCATTGACATTACCTCAAACTAGAAATTGGTTTTTCACGTAAAATAAAAATATTATTAAAATTGATATTACCCAACCTTAAACGATGCAGTTTGTACAGTTTAAAAAAGAAATTAAAAAATTTAGAAAAGTTTTTCATTCGTTTATTGTAAATTTATTCAATACTATTTTATGATTAAAAAAAAATATTGTTGGAATTATTTTTAAAATATATCCTATATTTAATTTATTAAAATTTGTTCCTGTTTAAACACTTTTTGTTTCATATTATTCTTTATTTTTATTTTGAATAAGTTCTGAAATTGTTTTTTAAAGGAATGTCACATTTACATATTTTAGTTTTTTTATCTCGCTTTAAATTTATCTTTCTACCTATTCTTTTTTTATTATTACGGCTTTTTATGTTTCAGTTTATTTTTATCATTTTTATATTTTTGCTTAGTTTACAAATTTTTTTCAGTTTTTACAAAGTTTGTTACATTTTCTTTAAAGATATTTGACATATTTCAAAATATTGTTTTATTATTCTTTATTAGATATTCTTAGTTTTTCTCATTCCTTCAAACTTTTTGACTTTTTAAATTTCTTCCACTTTCCTTCAATTTTTTCGTTCATTTATAATTTTTTTATCAATTTTTGAACTTTCAGTAAATTTATTTAATTTTAGCTTTCTTTCTTTTTGTATTAAAAAAATTTGTTTTTCACTTTTTTGAAAACATTTAATTTTTATCTTATTATTTTTATAATTTTTTTTAGGTATATTTTATTAGGTATATTTTTATGTATTACTTTGTAATGCATTACTTTTTATAATTTTATCAACTTTTTTATTTTAAAAGAATTTATTTATTTTTTGCAGGTTTTTCAATCATCCTTTTTTATTTCTTTTTTATTTAAAATTTTTCTATTAAATATGATTTGATTATTTTCAATTTTCATACCTTTGAATTCATAAAACTCACTTTTTATATGAAAGTGTTTAATAATTATTATTGTACAGTTTTTGGAAAATGTTTCTTTGTTAATAAATCTGTTATTTTATTTTTCTCTTCATACGATTCTTTAGGTTGTAATAAAAGAAAATATACGTAAATTAATTTATAAACAAAAACAAATCGAAAAATGAGTACAGGACCTCTATTATACTTTGCATTATTAACCAATTAATTAGAAAAATAAATTGACAATTCTGACCATATTCTGCTTCATTTGACTAATTAATTAAAATTTTTATTTACTAATCTGAAAAAATGTCATAATTAAGATTAATAGAATTATTAAATGTCATGTTTCAGGTCACAAGATTTGGACCAGATGTAGCTCAGTATTATATGCTTAATCACAAGAAGGAACCACCTAGCACTACACGTTATGCAAATCTGGAAAGCGGAGTTCGTAGATTTGATTCCGATGGTCTCAATAATCTAGAATATAAAGTTCTAGATCATGAGCTGCGTCCTCTTTATTTTTGGATATTAGCAGATGTTTAAAGGTAGACTAAAAAATGCACGTGTGCTTCAGGTTCTGAACTTTTTAATAGACTAAACTTTAATTTTTCTTAAACTCAAATTCGTTCTAAAAGCATTGTTTTATTCAAAATAATTTATTAATTTTACTTTAAATCATTTTCTTTATTTTAAACTAATGAATTTCTTCCTTTTTTTGTATTTGATAGTTTATATTTTAAACGCATTTGAGTTTTAGAAAATACTTAACTTGTAATGTTGTTCAGAACTGTAGAGTGTTAAAAACTATAAAAATTAATTTAAGACTGTGCATTTAGCGATGGGCGGAGTATAAAAAATAATTTATAAATTTGTCCTTTTTCAAATGCCTTAAATAATGTGGTAATAATAATGATTATAATAAAATAATCTTATTTTGGTAAACTGCAAAGGATATTAAAAAATATTCCTTGCACTTAAAAGTTTTTTATAAATTAATCAATGTATAAGTATCACTTGAGTCAGAATTTTCTAGAGATAACAAATTTTTAAAAACTATAATTTTCTAAAAATCATAAATTTCTAGAAATTACGATTAATAATAATATCGATTAAGGTGTATTGAAATGAAGCGATTAGGATTTTAAAAAAAGCAAATCACTTGCCAAGTTTTTGCCCATCTCTAAATAGAAGTGTGATTGTTTATAAATAGTTACCCAAGCTTTATAGTCTCGAAAACAAATGTTCCTATTTTGTGTGAAATTTGTTTTTCTTCAATTCCCTGATCTCAATTGATACAAATAGTTTTTAACATAATTTATTGAAAATATTAATAATGTAGTTTTCAAATTCTTTACTTAAATGTGAGATTTGAACACAAAGTGACTAGATATATGTTTATTAATAAGAAATATTTATTATACAAGATTAGTGACTTCCTTTAAGCGTATTTTTAAAACAAATCCAAAACCAACTTTTAACAGTAAGTTAATAATACAAAAGACAAAACAAAAAATGTTCAAATTTTGTAATATCTGCCAACCAATTTTTATAATTTGGAAAATTTTGAATATTTTATTAACAAAATAATTGAAGAATAAACATTCTTATTATTTAAGAATGTTTAATCTCTGAAACTGTATTCTTAAAATATTTTTTTATTGAGAATAAACTCTCAATGAATAAATATAGTAACAATTTAATTTAGTAATTTCTGTTAATACGTTTTTATGTTTTTTCAGTTTTTCGACTGAGAAGTGATAATATCCAAAAATAGTTTCCAAATTATCTATTACTATGAAATTGAAAAATAGCAGGATATTACAATTTTAAATATATAGTCCTATAAATAAAAATATTTTTCGTAGATTTCATCAATATTGAAAAAAAAATCTCAACGAATAATTATTTTTATCGCCAAATAAACACTTATCGCGTAAAAAAAAACATTTAAAAATGTTCAGTTCCTTTTAAAACAGACTTAACACTATTGACTATCAAGAATAATTTGAATCAAATATATATTTTTTAGTAATATTTTGTATTCCTAGATTTCTAAATATTATCGTCATATCTTTTATAACGCAGATAATTTTTTAATTATATAAGAAGGTCGTAAATCTTTAAAAAAGAAAATATTTTTTATTTTTGTCCGTTATCTTAGTGATTTATAGTTGTATTTGGAAACAAAAAATTGTAGTGATATGTAAAACAGTAGTTTTCACTGTAATTTGGCGAATGGTGACATCTGTGTACAATTTCAACAAAATGTGTATGAATGTTAACGATAAAAATTAAAGTTCGATTTATACCAAATAATTTTTGTCTCTTGTCTCTCTCTTTCTCTATCTGTTTCTACGAATTTTCGTTTAAACAATTTTTTATGGATAATATAAAATTATTGATATAAAATTATAATTTTATAAAAATATTAGTTTTATTCATTTTTTAGTTTAATTAAAATAATAATAGAATAAATAAATTTTTTGTAAACTTTTAGAAACAAAATTAATTATTATATAAATGTACCTACCTATTGAAGAAGAAATAATTTTTATATAATTAAAGAAATGATTATTTTCTATAAATGTAAACCCTTTTGTATTAGGGTTAATTAAAGATATTTATTTATAAAATAAAATTTTCGGATTCAATTGAGCTAAAATTACATTATTTATAAAGTTTTAAGTTTATTTTAATTTAATTTTTTTTAAATCAGATACTTTTTAAAAAATGCATTTAAATTTGATTAAAATTAAAATTTATAAACATCAGTTCAAATAATTTTCATTTCATTAATAAATAAATCTATAATTTTTTCTATAATTTTGAACAGTTTTCAATATACAATTAATTTCTTTAAATTTTATAATTATTCTTTATTTTTTTTAATTTTTTTTTCTGTTTTCGATTATTCTCGACAGTTTTTGAATTTTTCTTTCGGTTGTCAGTTTTTTACCTTATTTCTCAATTATTTCATTATTTTAGTCATTTTGTAATTTTTCTTCCAATTAAATTATTAACTATTTTCTCAAAATTTCAATTTAATTCTTTAATCTTCAATTTATTTCTTGATCTTTTAATTATCTTCTTCAATTCTAAATTATTTTCTTCTACTTTCAATTGTATTGTTTGTTTTTTAATTATTTTATTCAATATTCAATAATTCCCGAATTTTCTCAATTATCAATTATTTTCTTGAAATTGCAATACAATTTTTCAATTTCCAATTGATTTATTCAACTTTCAGTGATTTTTTACAACTTTTCTACATATAATTTTTATCAGTTCAATTGACAATTTATTATTTTCCTTCAATTTTATGATTATTCATTAATTTTAAAAAGTTATTTTTAAAAGTAACTTATTCTCATCATTTTTAGGATTTTTTTTCAATTGTTAATTATTTTTTCCAATAGTTAATTATTTTTTGCAATATTTAATTATTTTCTTCATATTGTAATTTTCAATTATTTTTTTTACTTATAAATTTTTTTTTTAAATTTCAATTCAATTATTCAATTCTTAGTTGTTTGCTTCATATTTAAATTCCACTTTTAAATTTTCAATTATTTTCTCTAATATTATAAAATTATTGCCATTTTTCTATAATTTTTTCGATTATCATTAAGTTTCTTTCATTTTAAATACAATTGTTCAATTATTTTCTTTAATTTTTAATTGCATTCTTCAATTTTTATTTCCATTCTTCAGTTTTCAATTGATTTTTTCTGTATTCATTAATTCTCGGCTTTTTTCAATCACTTTTTTCAATTTTGAAGAATATTCTTTAAATTTTAATTCCATTCTTCAGTTTTTAATTGTGCTCTTCAATTTTCAATTATTTTTTTAAATTTTAATTATTTTTTTAAATTTTAATTATTTTTTTCGATTTTCAATCCAGTTGTTAAATGTGCAATAATTTTCTTAATTTTTCAATTTTCAATTATTTTATTTGAATTTAATATTTCTTGTTTAATTTTTTCAATTATTTTTTTCAGTTGTCTATTAATCTAGTGATTTTTCGAATTTTGTTTTCAATTGACAATTATTTTCGTAATTTTTCACATATTTTCTTCAATTTTTCAATTATTCTTGTCATTTTTTAACTATTTCGTTCAATTATTAATTATTTTCTGCAATTTTTAATTATTTCTTACAATTTTTTCAACGTTCAATTATTATTTATTTATTTATTTATTAAACTATCTCGCAATTCATGTAGGACCATTAAAGGGTTACAAATATTTGTCTTAGTTCGTACAAAACATGAAAAAAAATAATAAATTATCTTAAAATTGTATAATGAGGTATTCTTTAATTTTTTAAATTATTTTGTTCGGTTGTGTATTAATCTGACCATTTTTTGAATTTTGCTTTCAATTGTCATTTATTTTCAGCATTTTGTAATTTTTTTTTCAATTATCAATTATTTTTTTAAATTTTAATTTAGCTCTTAAATTTTTAATTTATTTCTTCAATTTTTTATTATTTTCTTCAATGTCAATTATTTTTTTCGATTTTCAATCCAGTTGTTCAATTTGCAATTATTTCCAACAGTTGTGCCTATAATTTTTTAACTACTTATGTTGTTTAAATTCAATATTTATTGTTTAATTTTTTAAACAATTCTTTTCATTTGTGTAATTATGTAGCAATTTTTCGAATTTTTTTTCAACTGTCAATTATTTTCGTCATTTTTTAGATATATTCTTAAATATTCAATTCTTTCTCGTGTTGCTAGTGGGATTATAATACGTAATTCTTTTTAAATGTTTACGATAAATTATTGTTAAAAAATTTAGATTTTAATATTTTGTGATAGTAAAACTTTTTAAGCTTTAATTATAATTAATAAGATTATAAGAATGTGTAAATTTTAAATTTAAGTATAAAGTTACATTTTAAATATAAAGAAGAATTTTGCAAATTTAAAAATACTGTTTTAATTGTTTGGAAATTTGTGTCCCGGAAATCCAAAAAATTGACCGAGAAAAACCGGGAAATAAGCGGGAATTTAATTTCATAAAAAAAGTGGCTACTCTCATTTATATTCTACTTATATTCAATATTTATATTTCTAATTTTTTTAATTTCATTTTTATAAAATGAACACGCTAGGTTTACGGTTTCAGAAGGAGGGAGAATACAATTTTGAAAAGTGGGGAAAGACCCACGTTTTTCGTAAAAACGTGTTACATAATTTATGGAAGGTGTCATATACATATATTCAATTTTTCTCGTGTGCCATCGAGATCTGTTCGTTCGGTTCATTAGCTCAGTTAGCTTTGAGATTTTCATCTGATGCCAGTATTAAGAATCACAAAAATTTCTATTATTTTCAACAATGATATTATCCACAATTTACCTGACGTAAGTATTAATTACACTTTTTAATTGTACTCTTTTTTTACCGAATTTCTAAAATTATTGGAAAACTTGTATAATTATCCTCAAATTAAAAAATAATAATTCATGAAAATTTAATTTAACTGAATTGAGCACAAAATATATTTGAAAAACTTGTCTTAGTTGCCAAGTTGGCATTCGAAAGTATTATTTGTACTGGCACTAAAAATAGAGTTTATATGTGTTTATAAAAATGATGAAATTATCTTAAAGAATTCACTTCAAATGCCGAAAATGATTAACTGCTTGGTAATTAAATTGTCAAAATTCTTCGAAAATTTTACTTTTAAAGCAACTTTTCACTATTTTTTTTTATTGTAATATTTTTTATTCGTTGATAAACTATTGTGATTTTTTGTAAAATATTTTTTTTTTATTATTGATTAGAAAAAATATTTTTTTCACATTTTCCGAAATATTAAATATTCTCTAGAGAAAGTATTTTTTAGTATTATAATTTTTTTATCGAGACAAAACCTTCAACTAGTTTCAAATGTGTTTTTTATATTGACTGTCAATATTTGTTAAATTTTGCTCGAATGAATAGAAAAAATTTTGTTTAATTTAAACTATATTTCTTGTGACGAAGTCAATGACGTGCAGTGAGAATTATTTGCACGAAAATTAGAATTGAGGAGATAATTTGCATCTTGAACTAGACTAAAGTTACTAATTAGAATCTAGATTTTGAGTCGTAATCGGTGTGACCCAAACTGTTATCTTCATTGTCAACAAAACTATCGAGGAGAATAAATTTTGTGTAAGAAATCGATTACAGTTAGAAAACTTTAACGAAATGAATTAAAGAATAAATTAATTAAATTTAGCTAATAAAATCTAACTAATTTCGTCTTTATGATAATTAAATTTTCCAAAATTTATCAAATATTGTATGGAAGAAAATTTCTAATGTTAGTAAATTTTTAATAAACTTGAAAAAAAAATAGTAAATTAATAAAAAAGGAAAAAATTTAATAGAATTGCAATCATTTTCAGATTAATATTATTTTTAGCATTTAAAATGGAAAAGTTGTTTGCAACATCATTTCACGTCTGCGAATCAGAAGCTTCAAAATTGACAGGTGTTTTGCCGATGTGTAAATTAAAAACTGATCATTTAATTTGTTTCGGTGGTATTGAATCGGGGATTTTTAGGTAAAAAAATAAATAAATTACTTTTTTCTCTTCTTTGTTGCTCTGTAAATCTGAATAAATAATTAATTATTAATTAGAAATATTAAACTAAATATAATTAATTATTAGTAAAATCATATCTGACTTTTTGCCTCAGCGATTAGTCAAAAATAACTAAAAAATAGTTAAAATTTGACTTACTGAATTAATAGACATAATTTTAATAAAATTTTGACATAACCTAAAAATAAATTTAAGTATTAACTATTAGTTATTTCTTACTAAACGATTTGTAGAAATATCACTATTCGAATTAGTGGTTTTCGCTTTCAAATTAGTAATTTTTAACTAATTCAGGTTTAAAGAGTGAAATACAACTTAACATCAAAACTTTGTTTTTTAAATTCAGATCAAAGAATATACAAAGTTTAACATTATGCAGTTGGTCGGATTTTAATTTTAATTCACAAGTAATTTTGAAAAAATTCCCATCTTTACAAAAATTGTCCATTGTCAATGGCAGCATTATAAATATTTCTGTTCCTTTTCCAATTGAAGGAAAGACAATAGAGGTAATAAATTTTAAATCGTTTGTTAAAAGTACAAAATAAAATAGGTACAAATGGAATAATTAAAAAACAATTTTTTTGAACAGAAACTAGAAATTATTGGAACAAAGTTACAACAATTATCCGATGAAGTATTCAAAAATCTGTCATCACTGGAAGTTTTAGATTTAAGATATAATAGTTTAAATGAGATAAATTCGGAAATTTTTAATTTATCATCTTTGCAATCCGTGTATCTGTTTGGTGAGCATTTTCTGTATTATTTCTACTGATTTATTGATTATTGCTTTAAAAAGCTTAAGGATGTTCTACCCATTTACATAACCTCAAAGTAGAAAATGATTTTTCGCATAAAATGAAAATATTATTAAAATTGATTTCACCCAATTTTGAAAGAAATTTTTTGTATTTTGTATTCTTTCTTTAAAATTTGTAAACAATGGTAATTTTCATCCAATTTTAATAAATAATAGCTCATTTTAATCTTTATAACATTCTCTTCAATTCTGTTAGTTGGAATTTATTAATAATATTTTGTAAAAAATTATTAACCAAATAAAATTTTTCTATTATATATTTTTTAAACAAAAAATATTATTAAGAAAATCTAACAAACTGATTTGGAGAGAATATTTCAAAGCTTGAAATGAGTTATTATTTGTTAAAATTGGATGAAATATACCATTATATTAACAAACTTTAAGAAAAACACACAAAATAATGTTAAATAAAAAATTTTGTATAATTTTTGTTGTTGAAAAATGTACAACTATGTTTCTTAAAATTTGATGAAATCAACATTAATAATTTTATTTTATGTGAAAAACCATTTTCTAGTTTGAGGTTATGTCAATGGGTTGAACATCCTTAAAAACAAGAAACGAAATTTTATTTTTGTTTATATTGATTTAGTAGATAAATTTTCAGGACTAAAAACTTTTTAATAGATCTCTTTTAAAGGCAATCCTTGGAAGTGTAGACAGGAAATGTCTTGGATTTTAGAATCAGAAAATAATTCCATTGCGAATAAAATTGTTGATAAATATGATTTGCGATGTTCAGCACCATACGATGAACGACCACTTGTACCAGTGGTAGAAATTTTAGTAGTAAGCTCTATAATAATATAAATTTACATTATTATAAGGTGTCTAGCGATCCGGAAATTTTGTACATCTTGAAAAGGAATCTTATGCTTTTTAATGAATTTTCTAATTTTATCATCTTTTTTATATCCTTTTTCTTCATAACGGATTTGAATATAAAATTTGGTAGAATAATTAAACTCCTAAATACCTAAATTTGGATACAGGGACTGTTAAAAATACCCAATCAAATTTTTCTGCACCTTTTTTCATCGAGAAATATCGTTTTTTGTCAAAAAATGTTTTCATACTAAAAATGTAACTTGATAAATAAAAATGTCATATTCCTTGCCTCAAAAAATATTGATTGACCTATTTTATAAAGTATATAATTCGCTAAAAATTTGTACAATAATTCATTATTTTTCATTATTTTTTACATTTAAAATTCTTTTTCTTTTTATAACTTCTTAAAATCTAATTTTATAATTCTTCATTTAAAAAAAATTTAATTTCCATTTAAAAAAATATTCAGGATTGAAAAAAGAATTAAAAAATTATTCTATATAAAATATCAATTTTATCTGAATTTTAAGAAACAAAATTTTATTTTTTACTAATTTAAAATTAAAATTATATACATTGAATTTTCAAAGTCGCTTTTCTTAAAATTTCTCTTAAACCCAATAATATATTTATATTTTAAAAATATGAATATTGTGGCCTAATGCTAGAAATCCGTAAATTTGGCCTTTTAATAAATTTTATAATTTTTTTTTTTTTTTCGGTATGCTCTCTTGAAACTATTTATTTTTTCTAAACATGTTTTTGATTTTCGATTATTTTTGTAAAATATTTCACTAAATCTTTTAAATTTTGAGAAAAAAATGTCCTCACCTTTTTTTCAATTAATCAATGGCTCCTTGATTTTATTTTTAAAACAGTTTGAAGATTTTTTTTAATATTTCTATTATTTCGAGAGATTTTTCGTTTTGTTAAAGTAATTATCACAAATTTTTTTTAATTTCTCATTTCTTGACTTTTTGAGAACTTCTGATTCCGAAAAAATGGGTTTTACGAAAGTGTCTGTCTGTCTGTCTGCCCTGTCTGTAGAATATTTTTTGTTCACGATAACTTGGGTAAAAATTTACGTATCGACTTTATCTTTAAAACTCTTTTTAAGTTCCTGAAACTAAAAGCTAAGATCGTTGGGTGGTCATTTTAAACTAAAATTGGCAAAAATAGAAAATTTTTAAAACTCAAAAATTTTTCTAAATTTTGTAATATTTCAAAAATATTTTTTTTGTCATTTTATTCTTAAAATACATGTAAAATCAAACAAATTTTGTGTACAGAAGTTTTCGATATAATACGAACTTAAAAAGATACGAATTTTTTTCTTTAAATGTAGTGGAAATCTGTAATTTTCATACAATTTCGACAAATCGGATTTTACGATTTGAAACATTTTCTACAATTTTATTTGTTGGATTTTGGTAAATAACATTTTATTCAAAATTTATTAAACGAACAAAATTTGTTTTTTATATAATTTCGAAACAAAATATTATGTAATGTTTTGCTCAATCTAATTTTTTCCGAAAAATGTTTTTTTTGTTAAATAACATTTGATTCAAGGGTTATTAAGCAAAATTTGTTTTTTATATATTTTCAAAACAAAATATTATTTAACAAAATCCAACAAGCAAAATTATAGAGAATGTTTAAAAGCTAAACGAGCTAATTTGTCAAAATTTGATGGAAATGACAGATTTCCTCTAAATTTAATATTTAAAGAAAAAAAAAAGGTAAATATTTAGGGGAGTGGGCCCCAAGATGGACATTTCGTATAAAATTTTTGTTTAAGGTGACAGCGCCTTATGTTTTCTCTCATTTTTGTTGTTTGTATAGACGAAGTTTTTGATTCACATTTGAAGAAAAAAAACCAGTTCGTTTTTCTTCTACACATACCACGTAATTTTATGCCTAAAAAAGTTTTGTAACAGTTTTTTCTCAAGTTAGTAAAGTTATTTAAATTGGTCGAGTCCATACCAAGTGATCATACTAATTTCAGTCACATTAATTAATATTTATGAAATTGATGATTTGGGTTCCTTTAGTGGTTAAAAAAAGAAATTTTAAGTATTTTTGAAAAATTCAAAATATTTTTGAAAATATTCAAATTCAAAATTTTGAGTATTATTTTTTTTGTTTAATCATAACTTCCGTAATTTTCAAGCAATTTAGATCAATTTTTTTTAAAATTACTCGAATTTGAATGCTCTTTTAAGAAAAATTATAACAAATAAAAAATTGTTTATAATTAAATTTTTATTAACAAAAAAATATCATTTATCTAAAAAAAAATCAAAATCATATCTTCGATTTTTTTCAAAAAATTCATAAACATAGCCTATAATGTGCTTAAAAATTTAAGCCAAAGAACAGGATGGTATGTCTTATAGTTTTCGAGAAAAAAATTATTAAGTTACGCTAGCGCGGACTAGTGTCGCCACGCTGCTACTCAGCGCGTAGCTCCGTAGTAACCTAAATGTATGTATATCATTATTTAAAATAAATATAGCTACAGTATTGTGTTTAAATTATAAGCTTGAATAAATCTTACTGATTTTTTCTTAGTACATGGATATATGTTAAGTTTAATCAACTAAAATCCATAACGATTTCAGAATTTCAATAACAATAATCGTCTTTTTATCGTACTTTTTGGATTGTACTGTGTGCTGAAGTAGAAAATAGTTTTTTTTCATTTGAGTCATGTAAAATAAAATTGCTTACTTAAATTTTAACTGTTATGAAATATATTCGTAAAGAATTTTCTGAATTGACAATTATAATTACTATAAGATTACAAATAATTTAATTTAATATTTAAATATAAATAATGCAAGTAGAACAAAAAACTTTTAGCTCATCAAAATATGATGTGTAATATATAATATTACCTATATAAAAATGAAAAAACAATATTTTTTTGTCTATTTTCCAATTTTTGTTTTTTGAAAAATAAATATTTTTCAAAATCCATTCGATTGATTGTAAGGATTCATTGAAAATAAGTGAAAAAAATTGTCGATAAAAAATAATAAAAATAGTCGACGGAAACAAAAAAAAAACAATTTTTTCGTGCATTTTTTACCATTTTAGAATTTCAAGATTTTTTTCAAAAAATAATTTTTTTATTAATTTATACGATAGATTGTAGAAAATCATTTAAAAATCACACAAAAAAATTGTCGGTGAAAAAAAAAAATTGTAGAAGTGGTCTTTTTTTACAAAATTTACTTTCTTTCGAGAATAAATATCTCAAACTCCGCAAATTATTCATTTCTCTATTTTTGACATTATCTCATAATTTTAAGTCTAAAATTGCATAAGAAAAAAAATTAGCACTCCTGAACATAACCAATTAGAATGAGCTAAAATTTCACCAGTTCTTACTCTTCATTATTTATTCTTTTTTATTTTTTTTCTAATTTCTTTCTTCAGTTTTAAATTATTTTAATTATTCACTTATTTTCATTCATTTAACCGTGGTTTTAATTGTTTTAATTATTTTTCAATTTATTTATTAATTTTCAATCATTCTTAAATGTTAATTATTTTCACAATTTTTAGTTCTTTTCATTACTTTTCTATAATTTATCTATTTTTTTTTATTTAAATTATTTTTTCCGATTTTTTAATTCTAACGTTTTATAGCGGTTTTGTTCTACTTGCATTATTTATATTTAAATATTAAATTAAATTATTTGTAATCTTATTGTAATTATAATTGTCAATTCAGAAAATTCTTTACGAATATATTTCATAACAGTTAAAATTTAAGTAAGCAATTTTATTTTACATGACTCAAATGAAAAAAAACTATTTTCTACTTCAGCACACAGTACAATCCAAAAAGTACGATAAAAAGACGATTATTGTTATTGAAATTCTGAAATCGTTATGGATTTTAGTTGATTAAACTTAACATATATCCATGTACTAAGAAAAAATCAGTAAGATTTATTCAAGCTTATAATTTAAACACAATACTGTAGCTATATTTATTTTAAATAATGATATACATACATTTAGGTTACTACGGGGCCCGTATCATTTTGACACACATTTTTTCTGGCAACTTGTTATATTGTACTCCCAAAGATGAATGTTATATTTTACTCCTTCTGAAATCAAAGATTTAAAAGTCTTATTTATTCAATAATTAATTTTAATACATTAAATTAATATTAAAAGACTTAATTAATCCAGTAAGTTCAATTATTGAATAATTAAAACTTAAAAATCTTTGATTTCAGAAAGAGTAAAATATAACATTCATCTTCGGGAGTACAATATAACAAGTGCCCGAAAAAATTTGTGTCAAAATGATACGGGCCCTTACTACGGAGCTACGCGCTGAGTAGCAGCGTGGCGACACTAGTCCGCGCTAGCGTAACTTAATAATTTTTTTCTCGAAAACTATAAGACATACCATCCTGTTCTTTGGCTTAAATTTTTAAGCACATTATAGGCTATGTTTATGAATTTTTTGAAAAAAATCGAAGATATGATTTTGATTTTTTTTTAGATAAATGATATTTTTTTGTTAATAAAAATTTAATAATAAACAATTTTTTATTTGTTATAATTTTTCTTAAAAGAGCATTCAAATTCGAGTAATTTAAAAAAAAATTGATCTAAATTGCTTGAAAATTACGGAAGTTATGATTGAACAAAAAAAATAATACTCAAAATTTTGAATTTGAATATTTTCAAAAATATTTTGAATTTTTCAAAAATACTTAAAATTTCTTTTTTTAACCACTAAAGGAACCCAAATCATCAATTTCATAAATATTAATTAATGTGACTAAAATTAGTATGATCACTTAGTATGGACTCGACCAATTTATGATTTAGAATAAGTACTTAACGTTGTAATATTCTTTATTTATCGTATAGTAATATCCTAAAATGATTTTACTAATTCAGTGTTCGTATATATATTTTTACTGGGGATTAAAAAATGGTGTCATGTACCCTAAGATGGACAGGCCTCAAATCTCAATGTATTTATTTGCATATTTTCAATTTTACACTTTTTTCAATAATTTTTTGAGCCAATTAATTAAAATTTTTTATTTTCTACCATAAAATATGATGTTATCGTTAGAGAATTTGATATATGGGCGAATCCACAGAACCGGTCGATTTCATGTTACTCACAGATTTTTCTATTTTAGAAGTATCATATTAATCTTTTTAAAATTTCTACCAATTTATAGTATCCCTGATAACCAATTAAACTAAGAAAATTGTGTAAATGCAAACCTTTTCGTCTTATATAAAAAATAAAATAGAGTTAAGTTACTTAAAAATTCAAATTTGTCCTGTTATTCTAGGTATCAATTTTAATTCTTATGGGTATAACTTGTTCGGCATAGATTGAAACAATTCCAAATGATGGTGAATTATACTTTACTTAGTGTAGAATCTATTGAAGGCAGAAAAAAATATGTGCCCTTAATTAAAAAGAAATGGTAGTCGCTGAAAGTAGCGTTACTCATTGTTTTAAAATAATGAAATACCTATACATTTTTATAAATATTTTTTACGGCGATTATTCGATTTGAATTTTTCAAATTGGTACTTGTTGTTTTTTAGCAGATGAACAAATCTAGGTATAATAGAACAGTGTGCGATTAGAATTAAAGAAAATATTACAAAAATTAACACTCTATGTTTGATCGTGAACGATTCAAAACTTAGCCTTTTTTCAGGAGCACAACTACAAATTAAAATATAATGAATTAAAAACATGTGTGATTATTTAAAGACATTATTATAATTTTTATATACAAACGCCAAATTCTATTTTCAACTTATAATGTCTAAAAGTTAAAAATAAAACTAAAATTAAAAGAAATTTAACTGCATGAAGGTATTTATAAATATGAAAAATGAAATAACCATTCAGTTGTTTTATTTTCAAACTTGAATCAAAATCAATGTCAATAATGTCTGTTTATTGGTTCAGATAATTTAATTTGCAAAATAAAAAAATCAATGCTAAAATGAAATTATAATTTATTAATTATTATGTTAATTGTAAATATGAATTGTATATAAATAATTGTATTTTATCATATTTTATTATTCAAAATGTTTTGCAAATATTACAAATATATATGCAAAAAACAAAAGAATGAAGTACACATTTTTCATTAAAATTTTCTGAACAAAGATTACATAGGTATTTTCGTTTTTGGCTTTCAACTCAAACGGCATTAAAATAAAATGGATCACGCAAGAAGGTAATTGTTCTTAAATACTTTTCAAATAAAATAAACCATAAATGAAAGGTGTGCTCGTAATTTAAAAATTTTTATTTTTATAAGTGAAAATCAACCGGTTCTGTGGATTTTCCCATATGGGCCTTTTCACGTCAGAAATATCAGAGTTGTCAAAGGGTTCATCGATTTTCTTGAAACTTCGTGGTATTATACTGCTATATGAGAAACTTTTTCCCTCCAAATGATTTTTAAAAAAATTCAAAATTTTAGAAGATAAGCCATTTTGAATATCAACATTAATTTAACAAAATTGTTAATATCTCAAAATATTATAAAGATATTTTGATGAAACTTACACATGTTTTAGTTAAAAATATGTACTTTTAAATGAAAATAAAGTCAATAAAAAAAAATTTTTTCATGTAAAAAAATTAAAAAACCATTTTTAATTCAATTTTTTATTTACTTACTCCTCTCTAACAGAAAGTTTATTAATAATTTTAAATTCCTTATGAATTTACCTTTAATTTAAAAAAAAAAATTGATGGAGACTTTATTAGGTCCCGAGATATTAGACTTTTTGTACAATTTTCTCATGTAAAAAAATTAAAAAACAATTTTTAATTCAATTTTTTATTTACTTTCTCTTCTCTGACAGAAATTTTATTAATATTTTTAAATTCCTTATGAATTTACCTTTAATTTAAAAAAAAAATTGATGGAGACTTTATTAGGTCCCGAAATATTAGACTTTTTGTACAATTTTTTCATGTAAAAAAATTAAAAAACAATTTTTAACTCAATTTTTTATTTACTTACTCCTTTCTGACAGAAATTTTATTAATATTTTTAAATTCCTTATGAATTTACCTTTAATTTAAAAAAAAAAATTGATGGAGACTTTATTAGGTCCCGAGATATTAGACTTTTTGTACAATTTTCTCATGTAAAAAAATTAAAAAACAATTTTTAATTCAATTTTTTATTTACTTACTCCTTTCTGACAGAAATTTTATTAATATTTTTAAATTCCTTATGAATTTACCTTTAATTTAAAAAAAAAATTGATGGAGACTTTATTAGGTCCCGAGATATTAGACTTTTTGTACAATTTTCTCATGTAAAAAAATTAAAAAACAATTTTTAATTCAATTTTTTATTTACTTACTCCTTTCTGACAGAAATTTTATTAATAATTTTAAATTCCTTATGAATTTACCTTTAATTTAAAAAAAAAATTGATGGAGACTTTATTAGGTCCCGAGATATTAGACTTTTTGTACAATTTTCTCATGTAAAAAAATTAAAAAACAATTTTTAATTCAATTTTTTATTTACTTACTCCTTTTTGACAGAAATTTTATTAATATTTTTAAATTCCTTATGAATTTACCTTTAATTTAAAAAAAAAAATTGATGGAGACTTTATTAGGTCCCGAGATATTAGACTTTTTGTACAATTTTCTCATGTAAAAAAATTAAAAAACAATTTTTAATTCAATTTTTTATTTACTTACTCCTTTCTGACAGAAATTTTATTAATAATTTTAAATTCCTTATGAATTTACCTTTAATTTAAAAAAAAAATTGATGGAGACTTTATTAGGTCCCGAAATATTAGACTTTTTGTACAATTTTTGCATGTAAAAAAATTAAAAAACAATTTTTAACTCAATTTTTTATTTACTTACTCCTTTCTGACAGAAATTTTATTAATATTTTTAAATTCCTTATGAATTTACCTTTAATTTAAAAAAAAAAATTGATGGAGACTTTATTAGGTCCCGAGATATTAGACTTTTTGTACAATTTTCTCATGTAAAAAAATTAAAAAACAATTTTTAATTCAATTTTTTATTTACTTACTCCTTTTTGACAGAAATTTTATTAATATTTTTAAATTCCTTATGAATTTACCTTTAATTTAAAAAAAAAAATTGATGGAGACTTTCTTAGGTCCCGAGATATTAGACTTTTTGTACAATTTTCTCATGTAAAAAAATTAAAAAACAATTTTTAATTCAATTTTTTATTTACTTACTCCTTTCTGACAGAAATTTTATTAATAATTTTAAATTCCTTATGAATTTACCTTTAATTTAAAAAAAAAATTGATGGAGACTTTATTAGGTCCCGAGATATTAGACTTTTTGTACAATTTTCTCATGTAAAAAAATTAAAAAACAATTTTTAATTCAATTTTTTATTTACTTTCTCTTCTCTGACAGAAATTTTATTAATATTTTTAAATTCCTTATAAATTTACCTTTAATTTAAAAAAAAAAAATTGATGGAGACTTTATTAGGACCCGAGATATTAGACTTTTTGTACAACCGCGCGTAGTTGCAGCGGCCGTGGCAATGCCATGCGACGGCGTAGAAGCTTAGCAATGCAGCGCGCCACGCCGCGTTTTGCTGTCGCAACCACGCGCGGTAGTACAAAAAGTCTAATATCTCGGGACCTAATAAAGTCTCCATCAATTTTTTTTTTTTTTTTAATTAAAGGTAAATTCATAAGGAATTTAAAAATATTAATAAAATTTCTGTCAGAGAGGAGTAAGTAAATAAAAAATTGAATTAAAAATGGTTTTTTAATTTTTTTACATGAAAAAAAAATTTTTTTCATTGACTTTATTTTCATTTAAAAGTACATATTTTTAACTAAAACATGTGTAAGTTTCATCAAAATATCTTTATAATATTTTGAGATATTAACAATTTTGTTAAATTAATGTTGATATTCAAAATGGCGTATTTTCTAAAAGTTTGAATTTTTTTAAAAATCATTTGGAGGGAAAAAGCTTCTCATATAGCAGTATAATACCACGAAGTTTCAAGAAAATCGATGAACCCTTTGACAACTCTAATATTTCTGACGTGAAAAGGCCCATATCGATATTTTTCGATATTTTACTACTTTTTACTGTTAAGCTATTAAATTGAAGTTTTTAGAAATGTTATTTCTTGATAAATTCCTTAAAATGATTAAAAATTAGTTTAAGAATTGTTACACGATGTTAATTTATTATTTACTACAATTTTCAGAGGTTTTTAAGAAGGTGTCCATCTTGGGGCCACTTTTTTTTAAACCCAAATTTTTAACAATTAGAAAAATGCTTAAAAAAATGTTTATGTTCAAAATAAAATGTTATCTCTGTGGTCATAAGTTACGTTATAAATTGTACTTTCATCCGGTATAAAACATTTTAATATATTTTATTTGGTTTGGATTCTACAGCAATAAATCGAAAGGGTGTCCAACTTAGGGCCCTCTTTCCTATTATTTGACAACAAATTTTGGCTCAATCTAATTTTTTCCGAAAAATGTACAACTGGATCTTTCAAAATTAGGTGAAATTAATTTTAATAATATTTTTATTTGGTGTGAAAAAACACTCTCTGATTTCAGGTTATGTCAATGGAGAGCAGCTTTTTTAAACTGTTTTTTTTTAAATATTTTCTTAAAAAAATAAAAAATTCTAGAAAATTGCAAATTATATTTTCGGAAAATTCAGAAATTTAAAAATGTGATTTGCTAGACACCATGTAGATTGATAATATTAAAAATGTAAAAAATACAGTATTATTATATTGATTTTTACAATAATGTTAATTTAATGCAAAATTCCAAAAATTAGGCACTTAATGAGGAATGCAAACGAACTGTATGTGACTGTCAATTAACTTATGTTTACGGAAGAGTCGATAGGCAAATTCAAAAACAATTAATGGCCTTTGTTTCTGTCAATTGTAGTAATCGAGGATTAACCGAAATGCCTCCATTTTTACCCGCAAACACGACTGTTCTCCAACTTTCAGGAAATGAGGTATTTTATCACAAATAAATATTTTAACATTCAATTCAAACTTTCAATTTGATTTAATTCAATTTAAAACAATTTAAAAAAACTTTTAAAAACTGATCAAATATTTTCTTGAAACAATGTAAGAATTTTGAGCTCACAGATTACAGATTTGACACCTTTGAAGGCAAATCCTGTTTATAAGCGAGTCTTAGATCTTTATTTAGATTATAATTTAGTGGAGACTGTCAGTCTTCTGGATGGATCTTATTGGTTGGAAAACTTTCGCCTTCTCAGTCTTCGTAATAATAAATTAACAGATGTTCGTATTATGTTTTATTATTATTGTCAGAGAATCAAAACTATTTTATGAATTAAAATTCCGCTTCTGGAAATCTAAAGAAACGGATATTTTTAATCTGTTTAAAGTCGTATTTATTGTATCACTTCCACATAGTTTCTCAATTTTTTACTATTTTTAAATAAAAGTATAAAAAATTCTTTCAGTTACCAACTTATGCTCTTGAACATGTTTTACCTCACAGTATAAATTCAGCTCGCTTATATCTTGGAAATAATCCTTGGAGATGTGATTGTTTATTTACCCCAGGATTTCAGGTAATTTAAATCCGAGATTTTTTCAATTTCTCAATTTTTTTTAGAGTAAAATCATAATATTTAATTTAAGAAATATATAAAATGACACAAGATATTATACAACAAAACTGAAAATTATGTTTAAGGACTTTTTAATTCGATTTGAAAAATTGGTGAAGGATATCAATGATATAAGATGCTCACTTGATGCGAATGAAAATACCAATAAACAGGTACATTAATAAACAATATTTTTTTACCAAATTTAAAAAACTGCTTTTAAATTATAATCTGTTTTCACCTAGATACGAGATTTGAAAAGAACAGAAATTTGTGTTTCTCCAGAGAACGATTACTGGATACATTTAGACGTTTTAAATGTGATTCTTGCTCTTTTGATATTTATTGTCATAGGAAAATTGCTCTATGATTATTGGTGTTTCAAAAGAACTGGAAAATTACCGTGGATTGTAACTAAAATACCCTGATAGAATTTTAGAAGTCACAATAAAATATCTTTAAGTTTTACAAGCATTAAAATAGAGTTATATTTTTATATATCTTATAAATTGTAATTTTTATAAATAAATTGTAAATATTTCACCTAATTTGTTGAATTAATCAATTTATTCTCTGTTCTTTGAAGAGTTTTCCCAGCTTTTGATGTTTCTGAAGAAATAAAATTCTTGATATAAATTAATAATAATCTTGTTATCTGCAATAAAAAATTTTTCCGAGAAATTAATATTTATTTATACAATTTAATATTTATTAAAATTGAAATTAATCGTAATTTATATACTTCTCTAGTTTTTATTTTAACGAATCCGTTAATATAAAAAATTAATATTTCTAGAAGCAAGAATTAGCTTCAAAATTAATTAATTAGAATAATTTTTATTTTACATAAATTCACTAGGTATATAGAATTTCCGCAAATTTCCATTTTTTTCAATCGAATTTTAATAAATTCTAATTTTTACAGAATTTTTAGATCACCATATTCATATTCAACAGAATTTCTTTTTAACACACTTTGTATTTAAAAGGATTTCAATTCAAATAAATTTTCGGTCATTTGCAATTTAGGGCAAATTAAAATTCGACTTTCAAAAATTCTGTCAAGTGCCAATTCGAGCAAATAAAGATTCGGTGAAATGGATACGAATTCAGTTAAATGAGAATTTTTTGATATTAAAAAATACTTTTAAACTGGAATTATTTATAAAAAGTTAGTTTAAATAATTCTATAATTTTTAAAATTAAAAAAAAATTGTAATCCTGGAAGTTTTATGATAGATCTTAATAATTAATTTATATTAAAATAAACAATTTGTACCTAAATTAACAGTTTTCTAAAATAAAAGTTCAACTTGATATGGAAAGATTGCCGACAACATTATCCCATTCATCAATACTCGCAGTTTCCGAATCTTTTGATCGAAGTATTTCCACGACTTCCTGTAATTTTTCATTTGACTCTAAATCATGTTTTAATGTTTCGATTCTTTGTGTCATCAACATTGTTTCCTCATTTTTTTTAATCGTCTCAACCATTTTTTTAAAATATGGAATTGACTCTTGGGTTACATATTCAGAATCCTCAGAATTTTTATTTATTATAAGAGTAGTTTCTTGTACAATTTTTAAATTCTCAGTTAATTCTTGAGCCTTTGAAAATTTCACGAATTCTGTAACTTCTTCAATTTCGAATTTACTAGATGATGAAGAACTTTCGGTTAAGTTATTATTCGATTCAATATTTTTGGGCGAGCCTAAAAATTGTCTTTTTATTATTATTTTATTATGTCAATTAATTAAAATTATTATTACATAATATTTTTATAATATAAATTTTGAAATTCGATTCTTTTAATTACTAGAATAAATAATTCGTAAAACACGTTTTTAGTAAAATAAATAATTAGTATTTAAATTGTATAAGTAAATATTATACATATATTATATTTAAATTTTTTTCCAATCCTATAGGATTTTGTAATTTATATCAAAGAATATTTCTTCGAAGTTCAACTGACTTTTTTTTCACCTTTAATATCATTTCTCTCAATTTCTAAATTGTCTTGAAGTAAATTTGTATTCGGTTTAGTGTATGATAAACAGCAGGGCATTAAATTAGTTTCTCGACCTTCAGAAAAAGAAATTTCATCATCAATTTTTTCAGCAACGAAAACTGATTCGGAGGAATGTGGACAGTTAATATTAAAATTTTCTGAATCAAAAATATTTGACGTGTTGCATTGTGATTTCTCCTGAAATTATTAAACACTTTTGGCATGGAAATTAAGTTAGGATAAATTGAAAATTATGAAATATAACTAAAAACTTAAAATACAATTTGTAATGACTAAAATAAACTTTCATTAAACTAAATAAAAAACTGGACTAAATATTGAATTCAGAATTAAACTAAACGAAACTTAATTAATTAGACTTAATTAATTCTCAATTAAATTAAATTCTTAAAATAAAATCACCGAAACTTAAAATTTAATTAGAAATTGAATAAAACTAAGCATTATATTTTAATTATAAATAAAAAAATTTACATCGTCCATTATTTCTGAAGCAGCTCTAGTGGAGTCGTCATCGAAATTCACATTAATAGCTTCATCCATTGAAAATGCTTTAAAAATTACATAATAAAAAAAAAGGATTAGAAGTAATTTTAATTTTTTTTTAAAAATTAAAATTAAAAAAAAATCAACACACTTTTTTGTAAACTAAGAAATTTTCCTTTTAGTTTTAAAAACTTTTATTTTTCATGTAATTTTAATTAAAATAATTTTAAAAATTATTACTAAAAAAATCTTCTTTTTAATTTATTTAAAACTGAAGTTATCGGTTCTGTTATTTAAAATAATTATAAAAGTTGTAACTTAAAACATTTATATCTTTTTTTCAAGTTTTAATTAGATTGTAAATGTTATTTTGTGAATTTTACCAATTCCGAGATTGTTAGGTGATTGCAATTGTTCCAGAAGAATTTCTGCAGTTTGTAAAGTAGATTCCATTACTCCCAAAAGAGGAGCAACTTTTGGGTATTTCTTGCTAATAACCTCCCATATTTTTTCAGAATCTTCAAAGTTCTTTAAGGATTTAGGGGGAGTAATTTTTTCACTTTTTAAATCAGTTTTATTCAATTCTGACATTTTTCAACTGTAACTCTTTTTTAAAAAAATTTCTTTGTTACATTTTGAAAGAATCGTTAAAAATAAAATGCGTCAATTGACATTTTAAAATTGCTTTGTTTATTTCTTTTTAATACGATGATGTGTCTAAATTCATTTGTTATTTTAATTAATTTCATTTATTTGACTTTTATTAAAATGAAAAATAAAAATTTATAAAAATAGATTTTTTTTACAAAAATATTTTGTAGAAAAGTTTCTTTTTCTGAATGGATATTTCATAAAAAATGTTACTTTCTGAAAATATGCTTTTTATAAAAAGTTACTTTTTAAAAGAATAGTTTTTTTATGTACTTATAAAAGTTACTTTTTGAAAAAGGTATTTTATAAAAAGTTACTTTTTGAAAAAAGTATTTTATAAATAAATTACTTTTTCAAATTTGAATATTAAAAGATTAGTTACTATTTATAAAATAAATACTCTGCAAAAGAAAAGTAATTTTTCGAAAAAATATTTGAAAAATGTAGAAACTTTACAAAAGAAAAATTGCTTTTTAAAAAAGGTATTTTATAAAAAAAGTTAGTTTTTGAAAATATGTTTTTTATAATAGAGTATATTTTAAAACTTCACTTTTTAAAAGAATAGTTACTTTTTTTTAAATGCACTTTATAAAAAAAACAATTTTTCGAAAAAAGTTACTTGGCAAAAGGTACTTTATACAAGAAAACTTACTTGATGAAGAAAGGTATTTTATAAAAAAGGTTACTTTTTGAAAATATATTTTTTATGAGAAAGTACTTTTTAGGAAAAATATTTTATAAAAAAGTTACTTTTTAAAAGGGTATTTTATAAAGAATTACCTACTTTATAGAAGAAAAGAAATTTTTATAAAAAGAAATATTAAAAAAAAGTATTTATTAAAGAAAATTTACTTTTAAAACAATGTGTTTTATAAGAAAGATTACTTTTTGAAAATACGTTTTTTATAAAAAGGTAGGTACTTTTTGAGAAAAGTATTTTTAAAAAAAGTTACTTTTTGTAAAAGGTACTTTATAAAAAGTTACTTTTTGAAAAGGTACTTTATATAAACGTACTTCTTGAAAAGAGTATTTTTTGTAAAAGGTTCCTTTTTGAAAAAAGTATTTTACAAAAAATTACTTTTTGAAAACTTGATTATTAAAAGTGTAGTTACTATTTTTTAAAAAATACTTTATACAAGGGAAGTAATTTTTCTTCAAAAAATATTTTAAAAAAGGTACTTTTTGAGAAAAGTATTTTATAAAAAACTTTCTTTTTGAAAAAAGGTATTGTATAAAAAACGGTTGCTTTAAAGAAGGTATTTTAAGGAAAAATTACTTCCTGAAAACTTTTTTTTTATAAAACAATTGCTTTTGAAGAAGGTGCATTATAGAAATGTTTAAAAGAAAATTGTTTTAAATAATTCAAACAGAATGTGTAGATACTTAAAAAAAAATTAATAAATAATTTTCCAATAAATTTTTAAATCAATAAATACCAAATTTCCTCGAGTATTTGTATTTATTTCAAATAATCTATCTACAAAAAACTTGAAAGCTTACTCAGTCTATGCACATTGCGTGTAAAAATTCGAAGTCTCTCAAGAGGCACAAAACATAAATGTGAATAAAAAAAAAGAAATAATTAAAAATCACCACAAAATGTTCTACTTCATATTTTCATGGAAAATACAATATATTGACAAAACTTGCGGTGTTATTGTAAAAGAATAACTAAAAAAAAAAAGGAAAATGAATTCATTTCATATTATTATCTGTTTAATAAAAGATTCTAAAAAAATAAAAAATTAAAAAACCAATGATTTCTCGATGTTTAATACTGACAATCGTACTCTAGCTGAAAAACTTGTTTTCGACACTGTCCACGCTCAGTCAGCCTTGGCTCAACTTTGCGCCTGCTAATGTTTTCACAGATGTACAAATTACATCATTTTTGACAAAATTACAGCATACTGCCTGTATACATATATCATGTACAATTTTATTAAATTTCTTGCATTCCGCATACCTTTAAATAGTCAAAAAAATATTTTGTGCACTTAACGAAAAATATCGGGCGATATAACTACACAATTTTTCACACTTGGTGCGAAAGGAATATAAATTCGCTAAAAGTCGTTTTCATTTTTGGAAATGTGGGAAAATTATATTTAATATTCGCTTTATTTGCAATATTCGTTTATTTCTTTTTTTCTTGTAATAATTAATTAATTGTTAATTAAGAAATTTAGAAAACAATTTGTCCGATTGTTGATACGCTTACTTCTATCACAGCTTACAAGATGTATTTAACGAGGCCTTTTTTATTTTAGAGGGTAAAATTCCTTTTTTTAAAACCGTGAATATATATATATTTTAATTATTGATACAAAAAATATAAATCGATAAAAAAAATATATAAAAATAATGACTATAAAATATAAATAAATACGAATAAATAAAACTCAAAGAGTAGATAAAGAAAAACAATTCAAATTTATTAATTAAAGGAGATAATTTTTACAATTCGTAATTTAAATTTATGTGTAGAAGTTTTTACGAGACCTTATAACGAATAAGTCATGAAATAACCTCAAAAATTATTTATTATTTGTTGTTAATGTTCTTATCAGGTCGTACAATAAATAAATATGCAGTGGCGGTTTTATGGGGGGGGGCAAATAGGGCGACCGCCCCCCCCCCCGAGAATCTTATATTTGTATAAGAGAGAGAGAGAGAGATAGCACTATGGTGCTATCTCTTTCTATCCCATATAACGCCCCTCCCGAACACTTTGCCTAAAGCCGCCCCTGTAAATATGTATTCAAAGGAATTAAATATTAAACAAAATTATAACGACGAATGACAGTAGAATTCTGCAATTAGAATATAATAAATTAAAAGAGATTGATTAAAACCAAATTTATCTAATATAACAAAATTCTTACTTCTATCAAGCAGATTCCCTAATTATAAAAAAATTACATGATTAAAAAATTAAATGTCAAAATAAAATTGTATTAAAAGGTCATATAGTAATTTTGAGGTTGATATAAAACGATTTATATTTATATACTTAAATTTGATTTTGACATTGGATTTTTTAACATGTAAATCTATATAATTAAGGAATCTCCTTTAAATGGAGATAAGGATTTTGTTATATTAGTTAAATTTGGTTATAATCAATCTCTTTTAATTTTATTATATTCTAATTGCAGATTTCTGTTATAATTTTTTTACTGTTTAATACTTATGAATATATATTTATTTATTGTGTGACCTGATGAGGATATTAAATATGTCGAAACATGTCGTCTTTTTTAACAATAATTAACAACAAATAATAAATGATTTTTGAGGTTATTTCGTGTCGTTATAAGATCTCGAAAAGCTTCTACCACAAATATTAATTAAATTATAATAAACATTTTAAAAAAGCAAAAATTTTCTACCCTCTAATTTTTAAGGCTTCCTAAATTTTAAAATTATAAGAATTAAAGTCTTTTTTAACATTTTGTAAATTAGAATCTAAACAATAAACTCTTTGTTAATAACACGCTGCCGATTATTTTCGTCTTTTCAATAACACTATACATCGATCACTACCACCCAATCAAGCTTCACGCATCAATATCAAACTTAATTAATATTATATATAATATTACGTATATTAATAACTCTACGTTAAATGTATTTATATATAGGTGAATCGGACATTGAGATGAAAAATGCAAGAGTGAAAAATTCCTCTTTTTTTACGACCCGTCAACATAATTTTTCTAATCAGGCGCAAATATCAAAAGAGTCGTGAATTTATTTAATTGATTTCAACTGTCGTATTTTTTATCCCAATCTAAAGATGTTTTGGAGCATCTAGTACAAAAAAATTTCTTGGAGCAACAAGATTTCTCTGGCCACTGGTTCTTTCTCTTTTTTTTTCTCTCTTTTTTGATTTGTGATTGGAAGAAAACGAGCAATGTTTGGTCATAATTTTTGTTTAAAACTTCTTTTTTTTTTTGAGCAGTCTACCTATAGATATTGAATTTTTGTTTCGACTTATATCACCATTCGCATTAAATATTTGGATATACTTTTTATATCTGACGATTCAAATGATATAATTACGTATTAAAAAGCTACCAAGTCAAATTTTGCCTGGTCATTTTGTGCTTGAGAAAAAATCTCAACATTAAGTGTTCTCAATGATTGATACTGTACAATCGGACTATTATTTTAGGAACAAAAAATAATTCATTATAAAAATGTATCTTTCAAAATGCAATTTTCATCAACAAAAGTTGTATAAAAAAATAAAATTAAGTTGTAAAAATTGTAATAATTAAAATTTGTTTATAAAAAATGTTTCTTTATAAAAACATTTCAAAAATTCACCTAATTTTATGATGTGTTTTATAATCTGATATTGATTGGAAAAGTCCGTAAAAATGTTGTCTCAAGAATGAGAAATTTTTTCAGACGTTATTTCTCTTGTGAAAGATGTTAATGAAATTTTCGTTTTTTACAAAAAGATCTTTTGTCCAGATATTAAAAGTTTGTCGAGACTTAGGGTTTTAAAAGAGGGACAAAATTTGTTTGAACACAGTTGAAAATTTTGTGTAAAATTTAACATATTTCACATGTATCAAACGGTCGATTCAAAATTTGGTATTAACATCTTATGAATGTTAAATTTGCACATAATTTTTTTTTTCATTTTTACACAGATTTTGTGTTGATTAATTGACACAAATTAAACTCTAATTTTAAACATTATCGATTGTAACTGAATGTAGTTAATGTTTTGAACATTTACATGAACTTTATTTTTACATAGTTAAAAATTTTGTTTTAAATTTAATACAAATCACAGGTCCCAAACGGTCCGCTTAAAATTTTGTGTTGCTTTGTTTATCGACTGCTTATAGCAGAAGTAAAATGCAATCGTGATGATTTAAAACGTAAAAATTATTAAACTATACTATTGTACTTTACCTTCTGGCAATAAAAATAAATCTTCAATAAGAAATTTATGTTTTACAACAAAAAAATGAAAGTAAATGTTACCAATAAAAAAATTTGAGGTTATAAGTTTAAGAAACACAAAATTTCCAACTGTGAATGTGCAAAATACTTCGTTTTAATAATTTATAACATTTTTTAAAAATTTAAACATTATTTTCGATTTTATAAAAATGATTGGCTATAGTAAATTTTTAGTGGCAGAATTTAATTTGTGTTTTAGAAATAATTGACTTATAATTATCTAATAAATTTATGATAAATAAACTACCTAATGAATTACTTATTAACAAATAAATCTAATTTATATGTATATAAAAAAAGAAGATTCTTGTCTAATAAAATAATCCTAACCTAAATAACATAAAATCTGATAAAATTTTTTTTTCAAAATGTACCAAAGTTAGGAAAAATCCCGAAAAGTGTTCCTATCAAAAAATTGGACATATTTAATACGTAAATCCTGAAATTGGAATATATTCATGACGCACCAGTGTAAATTTTCGATAGACTGTAATTTTTCAGGGAATATTATTATCTTTAATGAGTATTATAATTATTATTAATAATACTAGTGCAATTGTTTGGAAGTGGTGTGAGTGATGACAGTTGAGGGAGGCCCAGAAGGCATTAAAAACATGACTATTCACACAGTGGTCTCAATATTGGTGATGGCGTATTGTCAACAAATACTGTCTTTTCCATAGTTCTCCATATACATTTCCTGGGGTGTGGCAAGATTATATCGTCCACTGAGACGAGTTCCAGTGAGCCCATTATTATGATGTGTGTGATTCACCTGGAGGTGATTAACATTAAGAGCCACATTTTTTTTCTTTTTTCGCGCCTTGTGACGATAGAGACAGTATTTGAGGCAACCGGTGGCCAGTAATAAAACAAGAAAAATGCCCAGTGCACCTGCACCAACAGCAACATACAACAATGTCACCCCAAATCGATAGGAACAATTTTCCTCTTCCTCGTCGAATCCTGAGGGACAATGTCGAACCCCGTCACACCAGAGGTCCGAACTTATGCAAGCCTGCAACTCCGGGCATCTGGAAAAAGAGAAAATTCGATTTTATTATTATTAGAAAAATTCAAATTGGCAATTTTATATATAGGTATAAAAAAAAAACCGTTTTACTTTAAAATACCGTTTAATTTAAAAAGAAAACTGGTTTTTAAAAATCTTGTTTATTATAGAAATCCGCAAAAAAAAAAACTGTTCTTTAAACAACTGATCAGTTTGAAAAAAATATTGAATTCTTTCTGATTTTAATTAAAATTTTTAATATAAATTTAATTTTTAGATCAAAAATTTATTTAGAAACTATATTCAAATTCTTAATATTAATTAAAAACGAAAATTAAGGATCTAAATATGTGAAATAAATAGTTTTCCCAGGAATAATTAAATTATGAATAAGATTAAAATAGTAACTTTTTAGAAAAATTAACTTTTTATTATTTGGGTTTTGGAATACCGGGTTTATACAAAATACCGCTTTAAAAAAAACCTAAAACCTGGAGTTCATAACGGGAAATCGGTTTTTACTAATTCTGGAAAAAAACCGGTTTACCGCACTAAGTATTAAAAAGTAAGTATAATATTGTAAAATCAAAGCTGCTAGCGCACGCGCAGTGGGAAAGAATCAAAAAGTAGGGTTCAAATTTATGCAATTTTCAACCGATTTCAAAATAATTTTTTTTAAATGTCCGCAAATAAATTTGGCGTAGAACTGTGACAGCAGGTTTTTAAATTTTTTTTACTGTAAACAACTTATGTTTACGTAAAGTTTAGAAAAATTGAGATTTTTAACATTTATCTGTCTGATTCACTGAAAAAAAATTTCCTATTCTTAATACTTTATAAGTGTTCTGGAGAATACAAAAAGAAAACAACAGTTTGTTTTCTAAAAGTATTTTTATTAACAAATAAAATAAACAAATTCAGTATTTCAACACTTACGAGTACAAAAAATCTCGTTTTCACTAAATTGTTCCTTTATTATGCAAATTAATGTATTTTATTACAAAAAATTTATTTCTCAATAAATTGTTAACAATTGTTTAAACTATTTTCTATTATAGTCCATTTAAATTTTATAAAAAGACTTATAAACAGTTTTTGTTTTTTCTAGATATTGGAAATATTTTGTGTCTACAATAACTAAGTATGAAAATTAAAGATAATCTTAAATGTTTAAAATTTGTTTAAACAATCCATTATTGTTAATTTTGAATTATCTTAAAAATAATCATACAGAGTTCCAGTTTTTTCTAAATTGTGCAACATTTAAAATTTAATAAAAATTTAATAAAATTTAATTTAAATTTATTTAAAGGATAATTTTAGATGTATAACACTTCTTTAAACAATCTATTATTGTTAATTTTAAAGTTTCTAATTAATAATCATGTATACAGAGTTCTAGTTTTTTCTAAAGTTTGCAACATTTTGTGTTCATAGTAACTAAGTATGAAAATGAAGGATATTCTTAATTGTTTAACAATTGCTTAAACAATCTGTTGTTGTTAATTTTAAATTTTCTTAAAAATAATCATGTGAAATTCTTGTTTTTCCCAAAATTTTGCTACATATTATTTCTACAATGACTAGAAGTAATGAGTATATCTATAGTTACTGTACACATACATTGTTGCAAAATTAAAAAAAAAATTATAACTTAATATGATTATTTTTAAGAGAATTTAACATCAACATTTACAAATTGTTTAAGCAATTTTTAAACACTTAAGATTATCCTTTATTTTCATACTTAGTTATACTTAGTTCATACTTAGTAGTAGACACAAAATATTTCAAAATTTAGAAAAAAATGGAACTGTGTATTATTTAAACAATTGTTAAACATTTAATAGGTTATCCTCAAACTTCATATTTAGTTATGAAGGAAATAAAGTGTTGCTCAATTTAGAAAGACTCTATATGATTAATTTAAAGAAAATTTCAAATTAACAATAACAGATTGTTTAAACAATTTTTAAAAGTTTAAAATTATGTAAGATAATACAAATTTTCGGTATTTCTTAAAATGATGTTGATAATCTTTAGGAAATATAGAATGAGTTAGATTTTTGCAGCTTATTTTGTTTTTTCTATTATTTAATTAACAAAACTGTTCTTATATATTTATATGTATTAGAAATGTTCCAAAATATTTTTAACATGATTTTTTATGCAATTTTTGACTATTAAAAAGATAACAAATAGATTTTCTTCAAAATTCGGATTTTTCCATGGATTGTTGTGAAAAAATTAATATAAATAAATAAAAAATTCCACTTCAAGAATCGATAGGGAATTTAATTACAAAGATTTAGAAAAAATTAGTCAAATTTGAGCTGAAATTGGGACATGTAAAGTGATTTGGATAAAAAACTACATTTTGTCCCATTATGTAGCGTACTTGTAGATTGAAAATAGTAAAAAATGTGATTTCCCAATTTAAAAATTTATGAGCTTTTAAGTGAAAGAAGTGAGCAAATAATAATGGACTTTTAAGTGAAAAAGTGAATTAACATTAATATTTTTTGTACTCTCTAAATCTGAATTAGTTAAAAGTAACTAATTTAAAAGCAAAAACTTAGTCACTAATTGAAATAGTTACATTTCTACTAACCATTTAGTAAAAAATAACTAATTATTAGTCAAATTCATTTTTAGGTTATGTCAAAATTACTAATATTTTAGTTAAATTCTGTTTACTAATTCAATTAGTCAAATTTTACTAATAATTAGTTAATTTTAACTAATTGCAAAAACAAAAACTCAGGCACGATTTTACTAATAATTAGTTATTTTTAACTAATTCAAATTTAGAGAGTACAGTTTCGCTCAATAAGATTTGCCCACCCTACATCAAACAAGGTCATTAGAAAAAGTTTCGTATCTTAATTTCTAGTAAAGATGAAACCTTCATAAAATATTCATTTTAAAGCTTTTTGACTTAATCGATACCTAACAGAGAAAATGAAAAAAAATATTTTTCATTGTTTAATTGTTTAAAACATAAAAATAAAAAGTTTCCATTTTCTTTGGTAAATTTCAAATTGATACAATTTTTGAAGAAATTGTTACATTTTATTTTTGAAAATTACATTAAAAGCTTATTTTGGTACTTTTTAAATGATTTTTTTCAAATTGTTCTACGACAATTTTTAAGGAAAATGTGATTTTTTATTGTTTAAAAAACAACCCTGTTTCAATTGTTGATCACTGGCACACAAAAAAAAATTTTTTTTGTCCGAGACACTACACTAGTGTACTTCTACGTATTTTTCTCCGCTGAATCCAAATCCAAAGACAAAACTGCTAGATTAGCTAAATTTTTTGAGATAATCTCAAAAAAATATTTTTTTTCGAGTTTTTGAGCAATTTTTTTGAAATTATCACAAAAATTTTAACCAAATTGGTTATTCTGACTTCGGATTTGGTTTCAGCGGAAAGAAATACGTAGGAAAACACTAGCGTAGTATCCCTGCAAAAAAAAAATTTTTTGGGTTTTAATTGATGTTTATTTGGATCTTTTTTTAGATACTTTTCAAAATTTTTGAGATTTTCTTTTTTGAAATTATCTCAAAAAATGTATCCAATCTAGCAATTCTGACTTCGGATTCAGCGGGAAAAAATACGTAAGAATACACTAGTGTAGTGTCTCGGCCAAAGAAGTTTTTTTGTGCCTGTGATAATTAGGGGATGATTGTTGGGGGGGTTTGTCTTGATCCTAGATATTGTGATTTTCATACCTGCACATTTTACAAGATGTTTAGATTCTATGGGCGCAATAGGACTTCTTTAAAAAATATTTTTTTGGAAAATTTTCTCTAAGTAATCACAATTATGATTAGGGAATGACTATTAGGAGTTGATTTTCATTCTACATGTTCTGATTTTTATCCCTGCACGTTCTACAGGACGTTTAAATTCTTTGGACGCAATTTTTTTTGTAAATTTTTTTGACAATTTTTTGTTAAGTGGTCACAATGATGATTAGGGAATGGTTTTTTGGGGTGGATTTTTTGCCCCAGAGGGGGTGAGTTTTATTCTAGTACACTCTGGAAGACAATCAGATTTTTTGGACGCAAAAGTGACTTTTTGTAAAAAAAATTGTGGCCAATTTTTTGCTAAGAAATCACAATGATGATTAGGGAATGACTTTTAGGGGTTGATTTTGTTCCTAATTGTCGTGATTTTCATCCCTGCACATTCTACAAGATGTTAAGAGTCTTAAGACGCAATAGAGATATTTTTTTAAAAATTTTTTTGACAATTTTTTTCTAAGTGGTCACAATGATGATTAGGGGATGATTTGTAGTGGTGGATTTTTTGTCCTAGAGGGGGTGAGTTTTATCCAGGCCCATTGATTAATAAGTAATTTGATTACCTTTTCTGATAATTGTAAATACTGTTGGCTTTAAAAAATGTTTTTTATATCTAGTTATACATTTAAGAAATTTTGTCAAGTTGTCGCAATGGTGATTATAGGGTATAATATTAGGAGTTGGTTGTGTTCTCAGGGAGTTGAAAATCCTGTAGGTCTAATTCAATATATTTATTATAACTCTTTTGCCCGAGAGACGATTATATTAAGAACAGTGAGGACACAAGATTCAGTTAAAAACAAATAAATAATAAATCTTTACGAAAGATGTTCTTATAGTTAAAATATTCCGAATGATAGAAGCATGTAATAAAAATGATTCAACAATGGGAAGAAACTTGCAACAACTTAGTAATTATAAAAGCTACTTAGAAATCTTGAAAAGCATGTTTTTCTTGACAAGAAAATAATTACGAAAAAATTGCAACTCTTGTGCAAGGGATGTAAGAAAAAAGATAATGTATAGGAGCATAAGGAGAAAACAGAATAGAAAATGCATGCAGAGAAATGAAAAGAGCATGAATGGCAAAAAAATATGCAGTACATGCGAGAGGGAATTAGATGCACTTGAGTGAAAGAACGCAAGGAAGTGGAAATGCTATAATGTAAAAGAATAGAACGCAACTGCGGCGAAGTGGATGAGAACCATCTATAATAAAACAAAAGAGGAAAATGCAACGAATGGAAACGAAATAAGCTTGAAAGGAAGTAATGGCGTAGAAATAAGTTTTTAAGCCTCAATACAAGTCTTAAAATATTTAAAGACCAAATTTTCAACCGACAATGCACTTAAGTGCACTCGATTAAGTTCAACTTTATATTCACTACAATAAATATAATAAAGTATTTCAAAAATTCTGAATTTAAAACAGTATATATTCTTTTCGTATTCTGCGAGAAACATTTGGAATTGAAATTTTATTTCATTGAATACAAAATGCGGTGAAAAGTGAGTCCCGACTATAATCCCTGATGCATTCCGAATAAAGATATTTGGAAAAAATCAGATTGAAACTGTTTTCAAGATACTTTCGTCTCTCTGCGTGATACGGAATGAATGAGAGAATGAATGGAGTAGTAGATTTTTTTAAATGGTAGGAAAACGTAGAACAAAGAAAACAGGGAGTTTCTGAGTTTAAAAGAAGACGGTGAAAAAAAAGTGGTTCGAACAAACTGAAAAGCTATCGACTATCGAAGTCTTTTGTCTTCTAAATTCGGTCAGTTTCTGGAGGGTTTACGAGAGAAACGAGATGGGGTCAATGCACACACCTCGAGTATTGGCTGAAAAAGTTTAGTCTATTGCCTTCTCAAAAGAACTCCAAATCGATTTCGTCTACTCACGACCTAACCAGATACATTCTACGCTTCTTATTTTGCAGCCTAATGGCTTTTTTCCATCACTTAAGAGCTTGTTAAAGCTGCAGAATTCCAGTCGTGAAAAATCTCAACTTTAAAATAAACAAAATATTTTTTAATTTTTTTATTCGATTAATTATTGTAATTGATATTTGTAACTAATTAAATGTTGTAACTGTGTGATGAATAAATATAAAGAGCAAAATAATAATAATAAATTTGATTGCTTTTAATATTAACAGGGATAATTTCCCAAACTAAAATTAATTTGTCATCTGTAAATTTAATTAATTACAACTTTAAACGGTCGAGATTAATTTGATTCAAATCTTAAATCTTGTTTATTCTGTTTTTAATTAATCAGAAATTTAATGGATTCAAATTTCAATTCATGAAAATTTTATTATGCGATTCCAGAGTTGAGACTAGACAAATTCCTGAAGACCAGTACTGGGTTAGGTAGGTGGGAATGTTCTCGTCATCGGTAAGTTTAATGGGAAGTCGACAGAGTAAGGCGAGACAATGTTTGATAAAAGAGGAATCTTGATCGCAAAAATGGTCTCCGGGAACAATCTGATATTTTTCAATCGAGGTCCGAGTGAACGTTTAGGAGAGATACTATCAGATCAATTATTATTGATATTAAGATATCAATGTTTTATAAACAAGTAAATTAGTGATTGTTATTCAATCTCGAATGAATACGTCACATTTGTACAACCGTCATGAACACATAATGGAGAACCAGTCAGCAATCTGTCGAGAAATGCACGGCAAAACGCGCCCGATGTGGACTGTATAAAAGCCAAAAAGGAACTGGACGCCATAATCTTATCAGGCCCTCGCTCACTGACCCAAAGGGGAGGGAGAACTCCCACCAACGATTCGAGCTCCATCCAGTAGAGAGAAAGAAAGCAGGTTTGATCACTGAACAGTGAAAAACCCACCTCAATAGGAACTCTAAACTCTATTAAAGATTCTATAACAGATTAAGCATTGTTTCACAACGATTATAAAAAGCCATAAACCACCCGTTTAATTCCTGCAAGAAATATTCCTTATGACTTTAAATATTTTAAACAGGTCCCAAGTGGAACATTAAGAAGCTTGACAAGGAGAAGTTTAACCAGTTCATTGAAGAAGTCCGCCTCATTGAGGAACTTGGCTGAGTGACGAGACCGAACAATTTCGAAGGGTAGATGCGAGTGGTAAAGAATATCGATACTTTAATACCACGAGTCTACACTTGGTTACCACCGCGTATCTGCTAAACTTTTACAGGTTATTTTTAGTGCAATTTGCTCTGTAACATAGCCCTCGCGGAATTTGCAGATACGTGATATTAACCAAGTGCAGATTCGCGGTATTGAATTAGCTCCGACGATATGATAATCATCGCTAGAGCCGCGTCAGATGAGCACCACCCTAAGAAAAAGAAATGTATGCGAGATCCTTATAGTTGCTTCATCCCAGATTCTTTTATAATGCTTTAATAACTGCTTAAAAGGAGGAGAGTTCTTCCGAGATTGGAAACGACAGAGGTTGGTGCTCTTAAGGAAAAGCGCCAAACCTCTACAACTCTAGATACCCTGGTGACAAACATCTTTAGGTCTATATGCCTGTTATATACAATGGGAAAACTTCTAGAGAACAAGGTTCTGCAGATAATGCAGTCTCACTTGACCGGAGAAGAGAGTTTATCCGATTACCAATTTTGTTTCCGCAAAGACCTGTCCACAGTAGACGTTCTAAAGGAGGCAATGCATCTAACCAGGGAAAATAAGAAAAAATTTGGACCAGGGAAAAAGAAGGGATTCTGTACATTGGTAGCTATCTGCATACGCAACGCGTTCAATACCGAGCGTTGTTGGGAAGATCTTATCAAGTCGATAAGAAACAAAGAAATACCGTCGTACCTGTTGCGAATAATGGATAAGTATCTTAAAGACAGGCAGGTAATTTATGAGCAAACACCTGCACTTTTAAGAAAGAGATGCAATTTAATGCCCTTCAAGATTCGAGGAAAGGATCATTAGAACGTCTCTTATGACTTTTTTGCACATACCAAAAGGCGCGATGATCAACGGCTTCGGGGACGACACGTTAATTAAGTGCACTGCCGAGACTGTAGAAGCCCTTGGAATATTGGTGAACGATTGTCTGAGACTGGAAAAGTGTTGGCTGACTGCCAGAGGTCTTCAAATAGTTCTGGAAAAGACCGAAGCGCCCATGGTCACAGGCAAACGTAGTTATGAACTCACACGAATCGTGATAGACGGATTCGAGGTCAAGTGGAGGAAATGCATTAAGTGCTTAGGTGTTGAGTTAGACAAACTACTTAACTTCAAGCACCAAATAGAAGTGGATTTTGAAATAGGAATGTGCGGGAAATTTAGCTCGCCTAATGCCAAACATTAGAGGGTCTTCAGAACCGAAAAGAAGACCGGTGGCGAAAGTTGCCCATTCGAAACTGCTTTATGCAGCACCGGTGTGAGATCCCACCTTGCGAATATAAAAAATCAGGACTATCTGTGATTAGATACAGTCCGCACAGAGAAGTTTTACCTTGCGTATCTATCTCGGACAATATCTACGAGAGCTGTCTAGGTCATTGGCAGCGTTTCCCGGCAGATCTCTTGGCGCAAGAGAGAGAGGAAGTTCTTCTTGTTTTCTAAGGAAGACTTCAACGAAAAAAATAGACCGTATTCGCTGATACGACAGAAGCAGACTCGTTGAAAAATGGTAAGCACCCCACATGATTTTCTATATAAGCTCAAATAAATAGTTTATCGGCCTTGTTTATCATGCTTTTGAATTTTAATTTTTAAGTTTAGGTGCACAGAAAAAGGTTATTTTTTCATATATGGAAACTTAATAAAAAAAAAACGAAATAATTTAGATAGTATAAATGTTTTGATTTTTATTTGTTAAAAATAGTGTAATGATATGAGTTATCAATGTGTAGCATACTCATACCGTTACTATAGAAACCAGCGGGGCTCTCGAAAAGAATGGGGTTTCCCACTCCTCGCGCGTATCTCTCTTCCCCTTATTTGCAGCAGCGACTAACGGCTCGTATATATATTCGTTTTTGCTCTCCAATTCAGTCAGTCATCTGGCGGACAGAACTCGAGGCGCTCCTCGGTCCTGTGATAGGTAACTGAGTGGTCTGCTGGGCAGTGGAAGAGTTGTGTATGGACGCTCCTACCACATCACCACTACCCCAGAGATAGCTGATTAGAGGCCAGACTGACCAAATGATAGCATGTGGGCATTGAGTAGAGGTGCTCCTCCCTCAAAACTCACGCGATGCATCTGGAACCCATGAGGTGAAGGATCGCCTAGGCGTTCTCAAAATTAATAGAGGTGCTCCTCTTTAGTTTGCCGGACAGTGGTGGAGGATTGCAACGTCTATGAGAGCTCTCATGAGGTTCACTGAGAAAATAAGTTGACTAAATATAACCAACTTTTGATTAAATTTAGCAGACAGGTTGTTAATATAGCACCTGCAAAGCTCTTTGTTTATTATTAGCAAATTAAATGCTACTGTTAACCTTGAAGTTTGGTTGTGATTGCCGGTATCTTGTGTGTTTTGTTCAGAGTCCCTTAACCTAGAAATTGGCTAGAGGCTTATTTTCTCAGTGTTGCAAGCCGTGTTCTGGTAGGTACTCTCAGTTTCTTGGATGGGCAATTCAATATAGGTGCTCCTGTTTGATTTCTTCTAGTCCTAAAATTGGACGCAATTCTTCCCTTGGAGGGGATTATTGCGCAGGGGTGAGGAATGACGTCAGTCAAAAATTATTAACGTAACAGTCTATGTCAGACCCATCGTTGGTGTACTGTTTTTTTTGTCTAGCTAACTTATGTAGAGAACAAAAATATTGTAAATCTCGAAATCCAAAATTGAATTTTTTCATTTTGCACCTAAAGAGTTATACGTGTTTAGAAGCACCAAAAATTCTTTGCAAGTTCAACATTCAAGGTGACATTTTTAATATTTCTACATCGTAAAATAAGAAAGTCAATCCACCGTATAAAAGTACATTGAAAGCACTTAATATTAAGTAGTAAGAAATTTTTGAATATTTACCAACTTTCTACTTTTCTTGAAAAATGTAATAAAAATATGGTCAATTTTGGCATTTGTCAGGTGCATTTGTTCAGTGCACCTAAACTTAAAAAATTAAAATTCTAAAGCAAATATAAATAGTTTTATAAAATATTTGCCAAAAATCAATTGTACGGTTATTAAAAACCATTATTGCGAATTATTGGATTTTTCTAAAAATAGTCCGCAATGACTTTAAGTGAAATATAATGAATTGTATTTAAAAAGTAAAAAAAAAAGATCTTTAAACATGATTTTAGTATTAAATTTAGATTTAATAATTACATAAATTAATTATAATAAGAAAAAAAGGAGAACAAAGAAGAAAAAGGAGAAGGAATAAAGTTTAATTGGATTAAATAAAGAATCATTATAATTATTAACAATAATTCACTTCTTTTTTTTCTAATTAAAAATAAAAATATTAAATTTAAATAATTATTTTAATTTGACATATAAATGTTAATATAGTTTATCTAATTTTTATTAAAAAAAACAAACAATTTTATTATCTTCAATATTATGTTCTCATTTCTAAACTATTTAAAATTATTTTAAAATTAAAAAAGAAATACGAATTATTTTTATTCATTTTAAATTAAATTAGAAGTTTACTTTATAAATTTATTTCATATTTAATTTTGAATAGATTAAAATTTAATCTGAAATCTAAGTCGAAATTTAATTCTAATATATTAGATTTATTCAAATATTAATTTTTATAAAATGATTTTTAAATGCAATTTAAATGTTATTAAAATTTTAACAATTATTCATAAATTTATTGTAATCAATTTAAAGATCCTTCTATTCATTCATAATGTAAACCAAAAATTAAAATTATAATAAAATAAAAACAAATAAAAATATATTTTTTATAAAATTGAATTGTTAATAAAAAATAATTGGTAAAATTAAAGAAATTTCAATATAAAAAATTAACAAAATAATTCTAATTAAAAAAAATGTAATTGAAAATAAGGGGTCAAATCCAAATTTAAATAGGGTTAATTTATTACGGGTAAATTAAATTTTTTTTAGATTATTATATTAGTAAAAATAATTATTAATGCAATAAAGAAAATAAAAATATCGAATAATAGTAAATAAAATATTTATTATATTAAAAATTTTATTTTTTTTATTGGAAGTAAAATGTAATGTTAATATACTATATAATTAATAAATTTAATAATTTCATCAGTAAATTAATGTAAAAACAATAATTCAAATAATGTCAACAAAATGTCAGTATTATGTAGATAATTCGAATCCTAGATAATGAAAAGAAGTTAAATGGTTTTTAAATAATATATAAATAATAAAAATAAGGTAATAGATAAGAAAATTGTTTCGATGACTACGTGCAATCCGTGGAATCATGTAGTTATAAAAAAAATTGAACCATAAATTGAATCACTTATAGAAAATGAAGCTTCATGATATTCAATTATTTGAATTAATCTAAAAATTATTCCTGAAATAATAATTGTAGATGTTAGTCTAATTAAAGAATTATATTTATTTTTATTTAAGATTGAGCAATGGGTTCATGTAATAGTAATTTCAAATGATAATTGTATTAATTATAGGAATTTGAAATGGATTAAATTGTTTAATATTTATTGGAGCTCAAATTCTGATAATTTCAATGTTTGGTGGAAGAGCTGTATAAAAAAAACTTAAAAAAAAGAAATAAAGAATATTAATTCTGATAAAATAAATAGAATTATTCTTAATTTAATTCCTTTAATTAAAATTAATGTATTTATTCCTTGGAAAGTTCTTACTCAGATAATATCTCGTCATGAATGGTATCAACATAAAATAATTGCTAAGAGCACAATAAATATAATAGAATAAATTTTGTAATTTAATGTTGAAATTCTTCCAATTATATAGTGATAAAAATTTTTGGGGAGGTTAAAATTGGTCATTGTCTTATTGTAATTGTATGATGATTATAAAATATTTGTATTAAAAATATATTTATAAATTTAAGTTTCATAATTTTTTTCTGATGAGTATAAGGTTCTTAAGATTGAAAATACATAAGCTTGAATAAATGATACTGACAATTTTAAAGTTATTAAAGTTGATTGAATAGAAATTATTGATATAATTATAATTAAATTTAGAGAGGAGGATGTTTGACTTATTAAAGTAATTAGTAGATGACCTGCAATACTATTATAGCTGAAAGTCGAATAGCTAATGTTAGATGAGGAATAATATTACTAATTGATTGAATGATTACCTTATAAATAGTATTAATATATAAGTGATCCCTTGAGGAGTTAAATGAATGAATAGGTGTGTTGAATTTAAAATAAATCAATATACTATAAAACTAATTCATAATGATAAAGATATTGAAATAGAAAAGAATATATGACTATTAGATGTATTAAAAATAATGACCGAATAATTTTTAATTATTTATATTAAATATTTCTTAATGCGGAAAAATTCGTTAACTTCATTTCATCATTAAATCTAATAAATATTTAATGTTATAAAATTTAATAAGTAAGACGTAATCGATCCCTTGTAGAAAAGTTCACTGAAAAAAATTCTTGTATTTTTTCTTTACTAAGAAAATTCCACTTGTTTCTAATTAATTAACTTAGTAAAATCAATTTAGAAAAATCGTTGTAAAAATTGTTTTATTATTTCAATCAAAATGATCATAAACTTGAGAGTAAATTTAGAGTATAGGAATTCGTAAAATGATCCAAAAAACTCACCTGTAAGGACACTCATTAGAAGGAACGAATGCGAAAGCATTAGATCCTAGATGAGAAGCTGGAGATTGTTTAGAGATAGCCATCCATGTAACAGCATAAAATCCAGCCTCTCTTTGGAGAAATTCGACCACAAAACTTCTCGAGTGCTGGAGCATAGCTGATGCTGACGTGGAACCATTAGCCAGACTATAATTCCAACCCCCGGAGAAAAAGTCGACGGTTTTTGCTGAAGTAGAGCTGCTCTCGGGACAAATAACACTACGTTCTTTTGTGTTAGCCGCAGAATAAACTATAATGCGATTTTGAGTTTTACACTCCTCAATATTGCCGGGATTAATACTGAATCCACTTGTTCTCAAATAGAGAAAATTCATTCGAATATCCTTTGGCTCAATTAGCCACGGTTCGTGGACACATTGTGTCGCTGTGAGGTCTTCTGCATTTGTCGAAATTTCCTCCACAGCAGCCACTCCTGTTAAACAAGTTTTTAATTATAACAAAGTCTTCCTCCCAAATTATTTCTCAGACTTTCATTAAAACGAATATTTACAGCAGGACTGATAAAAATCTTTTTTTTTTTATCAAAAAACCTGATCTTTTTTTATTTAAGGTATAGATAAAAAATAAAAAAAGATCTATCGGTTAAAGACAGGCTATCAGAAAAAAAGTAAAGTGTCCTTCAAAGAATTTAAAACTTTTCGGAAACTATATTTTTAGGAAGAGAAAATGTCCTTTTTCAGGAAAAAAATTTCTAATGATAAAAATTGTTTATTCATACACGTTTTTTGGCAATCAAACTTTTCTCTCACTTTGCTTCTTTACAAATTTTTAAAATTGGTGCGATTTTGTATTTATAATAGCTCATTTTCTTCAGAAATAGATTATTTACAAATTCACAGAAGTGTATTTTTAAAAACCTGCACCGTTTTTCAAATATGATTATTTATTTTAAAAAAATTGCACTTAATTTGCTAAACAAATAATCATATTCAAAAAACAGTGTAGTTTTTTTTTAAAATTCGCTTTCGTGAATTTGAAGATAATTTATTTCTGAAGAAAATAAGCTATAATAAATCAAAATCGCATCAATTTTAAAAATGTGTAAAGAAGCGATGTGAGAGAAGAGTGGGATTGCCTAAAAACGTGTGGAAATAAACAACTTTTAACATTAAAAATTTTTTTCCTAAAAAAAGACATTTTCCCTTCCCAAAAATATATAGTTTTCGAAAAGTTTTAAATCTTTGAAGGACACTATAACTTTTTTCTGATTACCTGTATTTAATCGAGAGCCTTGAATCAGAAACTGAATTTTTTTAAATATATAAAATCAGTACATAAAATTTTTAAATGTTTATTTGTAAGTAGTTTATTTTTTAAATTAAGAACATTTAATAACAAATAATTAAGAATAAATCATTTAATCAAAATCAGACAAACTATGTCGAATTAATGAGAAAATAAAAAAATATCTCAAACATAATCGCAAAGTTAAGAAAATTAGGTAAAAGCAACGAAAAAATAATAAATTATAAAAAAAAATATAAAAACGTAAACAGACAAGAAAACAGTCTATTAAAAAAATAAAAAATAAATTTTGAATACAAAAGACATTGACATTATTAAAGAAATAAAGAAAAATTAAAAAAAACAATACAAAATGAAACAGTGACATATAAAAATATATAAAAAAGTAGAAACTCTTTACTAAAAATTAAACCATTTACGGGGACATTCTTTTTAAATTAAAAAAGAAATAAGTAGATAATTTAAAAAACGTTAAAATATATTACTAAAGAAAAAATAATTTTTAAATTAGAAAAATTAGAGAATCATTTTACAAATTAAAAAAAAGAATGAATAAAATTTAAAAAAAAAGTTTGAAGTTGAAATAAAATTCTATGAAATAGAAGAACGATGTTAAAATAAGAATATTTCGTACAAGAATAAATTTACATAATATTTATAAATTATAAAATAAAAGAATAGAAGTCTTCAAAAAAGTAGAAAATTAAGAAATTTTTCAAAAATTCCAAAAATGTAGATTAAAACATGGAATAAATGTTTTCAAAAATTCGTAACTACAAGATAAAGACTAAACAATTGAAAAGAAGAAAAAATGTTTCTAAGAAGTAGAAAAATGATGACAAAAATTAAAGAATTAATTAAAATGCAAGGAAGAACTAAAAAAAAAGTGAAACGATAAGAAACTTAAGGAGGTTCTCTCTTTTTATATAACCTCAAACTAGAAATTCGTTTTTCACCCCACATAACAAAATTATTCAAATTAATTTCACCAAATTTTGAAAGATCCAGTTGTACATTTTCCTGAAAAAATTAGATTGAGCTAAAATTTGTTGTCAAATAATAAATAATTATTATTTGATAACAAATTTTAGCTAAGCCTAATTATTTCTGGAAAATGTGGAACTGGATCTTTCAAAAGTTAGTGAAATGAATTTTAATAATATTTTTTACATGGGGTGAAAAAAGACTTTCAAGTTTGAGGTTAAGTTAATGGAGAGAACCTCCCTAAATAAATAGGAAAAAAATGGAGAAATGTTTTTTTCTTAATTTAAAAAACTGTAGAAAAAATGTAAAACGTACAAAAAGTAGAAAAATTTGGTAAAAATCTACTAAAAAGTTATAACTTTTATTAATTAATTTTATTAATTTTATAAAATTAATAAAAATTAAATAAAAATTGTGTATAAAGATTAAAGATAAATAAAAAGTCCACAAAAGAAATTTAAAAATGTTTTAAAAATTAAAAAAGTTTAGGAAAATTATACCAAAAATATTTTTGTAATATTTCACTTAAAACAAGTATAAAAATAAATTTAGAAAAATTAAGAAAATCTAAAAAGTTTATGAAACAATAAGTTTTCAGTAGATAGACAAGATATGAAAACAAATATAAATTTAAAAAAAATAAGCTTATTTATTTTTAAAAATATAGAAATAATTAAGAAAATCAAGAAAATAAAAAGTTTAGTGAATGTTATAGTAACAAAGTTGTGTCACATAATATTAAGTAATTTGCATAAAAAGAAGAAAATTGAAAAAAATCCTAAAATAAAAAGACAAATACAAAAAAAAAATGGAAACTAAAAAAAGAAAAAGTCTTAAAATTTTGTATAAATAAAAAATTATAAGATAGAAATTAGACAGTTTCAAAAAAGTGAAATCTCTTATAAATCTTGTAAGAATTGAAGAAAAGATTATTGTGAATATAGAAAACGATTAATGGGGTATTATTTAATTATTATGCATTAATTAATATGCATTTGAATTGTAATTAATTGAAATTTAAAGATATGAATAAATTGGAATATGTGTTACCTAATTGACGTTTTGATTTATTTTAATAATAATGACTCAAAGATATAAAAATGTAATACTAATTTGTACTATTTTCATACCAAACAATTTTTAAAATTTTTTAATTTTATAAGCTATAAAATATTAAAAATGAAAATTTCAAGATTTATCCAAAAATTTCTGGGTTTTCTTTATGGTTTGCGATTTTTTTTATGCAGTATTATAGACATCTGGAGAATTGTGAGTTTTTTTTGGATTTAAATTATGATTTTAATTCAAATGCCCAAATGATTTTAATGAAACTATAATTTAAATCAATTGAAGCCCTCATTTACAGAATGCATATTCCACAAATTTTCATAATTTTTATCGAATTTTCATTTCAAAGACTTTTAACTTAATACACCTTATTGATTTCCGAGTTGATTTCTCAGAATATTTATTCGTCTGAATATTTAAAAGACTCTTTTTATTTGTCTCAATTTTGTCTGATAAAAATTTTTTTCTCATGTTCATTTCCATTCAAATTCAACTTCAACACAAACTTTCATAAACTATACAAATTCGAATTATTCGATTACTATTCATGGATTTTTTTTAAATACAAATAACATAATATTTTGATTAGTTACAGTTGGTTGTTTTATTGTGCATTTTATGTTTTTGTGAATGTATAAAACGAAGATTTGTGTTGGAGAAAGAAAGTTTTGAGCTGAAAAGTTGTTTGTGTTCTTGACAAGATAGGATGCAAATGAAGATGAAAAGAATTACCGGGAATAACAGGGGGAAAAGGACTCCTGAGAGAGATTTCTCCACTGGAGCCACGAAGTCTTCGATCTTCCAATCTCGTGGCACATGTTTGATCACCAGCTTCAGCTCCAGCGACAAAACGAAATTCACCCTCAAAGAAGAAATCTCGGTAATCTTGTGTGACGTTCATACGAATTACTGTGAATTTAAGTTCCACCACATTTGAGGTCAGAGTCCTTAAAACGACCTTCTCACTTATGTTGGAACAAAGACAGTCCCTACCGAGTTCCACTCCTTGCCAAGGATGCTCCGATATCTGTATTAACAAATCAGCCAGTTGCAAAAAACAACAAAAAAGATTTTTAAAAAATTATATTTTCACCAAAGTGTAGCAGATTGACATGTATTTTCGGTTTTAGAGCCGTTTTAAACTTTTTTCGAACAAGTTACACACAATTTTAAACTAGTTTTAAATAATTTTCAACTGGTTCCGAACTATTTAATCCAAACTTTTTAGAACTAGTTTTCAATTGTTTTGAAAGATTTTCAAACAGTTCTGAACAAGTTACAAACAATTTTGAACTAGTAAGAACTTTAAACTATTTCTAAATAGTGTGGAACTAGTTTCGAACTATTTTTAAACAGATTCAAATCAGTTTCTAATTAGTTACCAATAATATTGAACAAGTTACGAACAGTTTTGAAATAGTTTTCAACTGTTTTAAACAATTTTCAAACATTTTCGAGGTAACTGCAAACAGTTTATAACTAGTTTCCAACTATTTTCAATCATTTTTGAAATAGCTTCAAACAGTTAATAACTAGTTTTAAACAATTGTGAAATGAAATAGCTCTGAACTATCTTCAAACACTTTTAAACTATCTTCAAACAGTTTTAAACTAGTTTCCTAACAGTCACGAACTATTTCCTAAAAGGCCTCAAACTAGTTTTGAACAATTTTTCAACCAGTTTTAAATTGGATAAAAACAGTCTTAAATTAGTTCTAAATAATTTTCAACTGATTCCGAACAATATTCAAACGGTTTTAAATCAAACAATTTTCAAAAAGTTTCGAACTAAATTTAAATACTTTTGAACTAGTTAAATAAACTTTTTAAACAAGTTATAAATAGTTTCGAAATAGTTGTAAGTAGTTTTGATCTGATTCCGAATTATTTTTAAATCTTTCCGAACTAGTTATCAATTCGAAACATTTTCTAACAATTTCGAACTAGTTAAAAACAGTTTTAAGCTATTTAAAACCATTTTTTGAACTAGTTCCAAACTATTTTCAAATCTTTCCAAAATATTTTCCAACAATTTCGAACTAGTTAAAAACAATTTCAAATTAGTTTAAAACAGTAACAAACTATTTTTAACCAGTTACAAACAGTTTTGAACTATGCTAACTCTAACAAACTAGTTGTGAACAATTGACAAACAATTTTAAAATAATTACTAGTTTTAAACAAGTTATAAATAGTTCGGGACTAAGTTCAAACTATTTTGAAACCGTTTCGAACTAGTTACAAAACAGCATTAATCTTGTTTTAAACTGTTCCAAACTAGTTCTAAACATTTTATAGACAATTTTAAACAAAGCCGAACAATTTTTTATAGTTTTGAATTAGTTACGGTTTTGCATTAGTTACAAACTATATTCAAACGGTTTTAAACTAGTTTCGAACAATTTTCAAACAGTATTAAATTATTTCCGAATTATATTCAAACGGTTTCAAACTAGTTTCTAATAATTTTTCAATAGTCTGGAACTATTTAAAACCAGTTTTAAACAAGTTCTAAAGATTTTAAGACTAATTTCATACAGTTTTGAAATAGTTATAGTTTTGATCTAATTTCAAACAAATTTGAACTACTTATTTTAAATTTTAAACTTTTTGAATTATTCTGAAACAGTTTTAAACTAGTTATAGACTATTTTAAAATAGTTTCAAACTAATTGAAAACTATTTTTAACGGATTGAAAAAATGGTTAAATATATAATTTTTTAAAAATTATGCTTATAAATAGTTTTAAAATGTTTTAAACAAGTTTTAAACAATTAAAAATAATCACTAACAGAATACTTGTAATTAACATTTAAAAATGAAAAAAACTTATTTTCCGTATCGAAAAAAATTGGCCTTAAATATATAAATCGATGGTTTTCATAAAAAATTTTAATTTCTTAGGGTTTGTAAATATATTACACTGTGTTACAAAAAATTACTTTGAATCGGAACTAGCCTAAGTTATTCATAATGAAAAACTAAAAAAAAATCTGTACTAAATTCGCCCCCCCCCCCACCCTTAAAATTTCATTTTAGAGCTAAAAAAACAGTTTTTCTGCAGTTTTTGTATAAAATATTCTGTTACTTCGTCACTTTTCGTCTGTTTTCAAAGTTTTTTATTCTATTTTAAAGCTGAGAAACGAAGCTTTTTAGACTTAATAGAGGTTTTATGTCTTAAATAAAATGTATGGTAAAAACAGAGTAAAAAAGTTCGAAAATTGATAATTTTTTGAATTTTTTCAACTTTGGCAATAATTTATGGCCCAATTATATTTAGAATGTTTTTTTCTGTAGTGAATTATTAAAAGTGTATTTAATTCTGCGTCAAATGAGCTTTTTTAAATTAAATTGATAAAAATCTAGCTTAGTTATTGCATTTTTTGCCTTCATAGTCGCAGTATTTTATTAAAGTAATAAGCAAAAAAAGGTGCAGTACGTTCTTTTTTTTGCTTTCTTTAATTGTTGCAAGCGGTACTTATCATCTTCAAACAACTTTTTTATATTTATTTTAGTAAATTTTGATAAAGTTTTGAAAATTTAGAATGGCACCAACATTTTTGAAAATTGATTTTCCTAAAAAATACAGTGAATATAAAGACAAAAAATGTAATAACTGAGGCAGTTTTACTCCAATTTAATTCAAAAAAAGCTTATTCGGAGCAGAATTAAATACACTTTAAATAACTTACTGCAAAAAAAAAAACATTCTAAATAAAATTGTTGCGTAAATCATTGCCAAAGTTGAGAAAATTCAAAAAAATTGCCAATTTTCAAACTTTTTTACTCCGTTTCTACCATAAATTTTATTTAAAACAGAAAACCTTTATTAAGTATAGCAAACTTCGTTTCTCAGCTTTTAAATAAAATAAAAAAAAATTGAAATCGGACCAAAAATGACGAAGTAACAGTCTATTTTATACAAAAACTGCAGAAAAACTGTTTTTTTAGCTCTAAAATGGAATTTTGGGGGTGGGGCGGAATTTAATACACATTTATTTTTAGTTTTTCATGATGAACAACTTAGGCCAGGCCCGATTCAAAGTAATTTTTCACTGTCACACAGTATTATTATCAAAGCCTGTAGCTTCAGAAAGAATATATGCCTTCTTTATAAGCGTTTGTTTTCTTTATTTGTAAATATTTCAGCACTTTTTCGGCTTTAGCAGAAAGTCCAACAGTATAGATAATCAACAAGAGATAGTTCAAAATATTTTCTAACTAAATTGATAGCACTGTTGTCAAATCCGACTTTTATCGAATGAAGCCGAATGCTACAAATACATCTATGTCAGCAGAGCTTGTTTGTTTTCAACGTTTTCAATGTTTGATAAATCTTTTGTAATGAAAATTATATTATGTAAATTAAGTTCTAACACAAAACGATTTAGGTAACAAATTGCACATTTTGTTCATATTATGTAGGTTTCATATTTCGCGCTCTTTTAAGCTCATACGTTAGGTTTGGGTTAGGTATGTAGCAGAAAGGACAAATGTTAATTCCTTGTTCTCAGTCGACAAAAAATGTCAAACGAATCTCAATTCGAATAATATTTTGTTTGAATATTATAGATTACAGTGCGTTTTCTTAACGAATCGATTATATTTGCTAGAGTACTTGTGAACAAATGTGATTAGGGGTAAATACTTATTTTACAGCTCATATATCTTAAATAAAAAGTGATTATCTACTGTTGGAAGGAAGCTTTCAATGCGTGTAATAAAAACATTAATAAATATCCAATTTTATGGTGAGTTTGACTATTGCATTGCTTAATTGAATATATTATCTTTATTTTAGTAATAAAAACTTTATTAATTACTTCAGTTTAAAGTCATTTGACGTGTAGGATATTCTCACTATCTACTGTTGGGCCGTCTCCTTTATATTCTTCAGAAGATAATAAAATAACAAAATACAGGACAATAAATGAAAAATAACTAGTTAATTATTTCCTGGAATTGATAATAAAGAAAAACATACCTGAAGTTCAGCATATCCCTCCTTCTTGGCAATTGATTTGTCACGATAGCAAGCCCAACGATCAACCAGGGGATCTATGTAGGATTTGCATTGTTTGTCGCCGAAGGATGCTCGCAGAATTGAGATTTCGATTCTTTGCTCAGGCTCAGCCTCAAATCTATAAACACAGCTGAGGTTCTGAGCTCCCCCTCGGCCATAGAAAAACACGCTCTTGGGTGAGACGAACTTTCCGGATTTCGAGGAGGACAAGGATCCTGACATTGACTGCGAGGAAGCAGATGAGGAAGCGAACGATGAAGATGTGAATACATGATTACAGGACATCGATTCATGCACGAATTCATATCGAAGGACGAAGCTCACGGGATAAAGGGCACTTCCTTGGCGCAGGATGTGCTCTAAAGTCAAATCTCTTCCTGAGGATACGTAACTCTCGCCAAGACTACAAGGACGAGTGTGTCTGCTGCTATTTCGCAATAGACTGTGATCGCAAAGTCGAGGTATGTCGTATTTGCAAAATTCGCCCATTAGCGTCACATTCTGCAACAATTAGTAAATTATTTAAATTATTTATCGAGAAAGGAGCGCATTAGATAAAATTTACTAAAGGGTATATACAAATTTTTATTGTATAGAATTTCTTTAGCGTCGAATTTTTGTTTTTCGAACTCCCAAATTTACTATAAATAGTAATAAAATTTTGTTTTGTACATACATCAGTAACTTAGTATCGAATTTCTTTAAAATTCATAAATTTGTCAAATGCATGTGTTTTTTTGTAGATAGTTTTATCGAAAACATTGCTTTGGATTTATACATTAATTTATAATAAAGTAAAAGTTATATTTAAAACCCATTTCACCGGCAAGGTTAAAATTCTACACGTTAAATTCTACAATTAAAAATTCAGCACACTTATATTTTACAATAATAAATTCTAAAGTTCAAAACTTAATACATTTTTTTTATAAAACATTAATATTAAACCGTACATAGTTAAATTGTAGAATTTAAAATTCTACATATTTAAACTCTACAATGATAAAATCTACATTTTAAAACTAAAATTAATAATAAATCCTACATAAACAAATTCTACAACTTAAAATTTTACAAATTTAAACTCTGCAATGAAAAATTTTACACGTTAAATTCCACACAATAAAACTCTACAATAAGATTTTTTTATAAAACATTAATATTAAATCCAACATAGTTAAGTTATACAGTTTAAAATTTTAGATATTTAAACTGTACAATGATAAATTCTGCAAGTCAAATTATATTTCGTTAAAATCTACACATAATTTATATTATAAAATGTAATATTATATTGATTATAACACTATATTTTTGATATTATATCTTTATTAAACTTTGCACAGTTAAATGGCAAAATGACAATTTCTACACGCGTTTATTTGTTTATTTTCTAATTATGAAGGCGGTTATAAAGATTGTAGAATTTAACTACGTAGGAGCTGATATTAATGTTTTATATATCATGTTATTTATTATTGTAGAGTTTAAATTTGTTAAATTATTCATTGTGGAATGTAACTAAGTAGGATTTAATATTATTGTTTTATAAAAAATCTTATTATAGAGTTTTGTTGTGTAAAATTGAATGTGTAGAAATTATCATTGTAGAGTTTCAATTTGTAGAAGTTTAAATTGTAGAATTTAAAAAGGTAGGATTTAATAAATTAATACTTTATAAAAAAATCCTATTTAAGAGTTTTATTGTGTAGAATTTAATGCCTCGAATTTATCATTGTAGATTTTAAATTTGTATAATTTTAAATTGTAGAATTTAAATATGTAGGATTTAATATTAATGTTTTATAAAATCTCCTATTATTAAGAATTTTATTGTGTAGAATTTAATGCGTAGAATTCATCATTGTAGAGTTTAATAATGTAGAATTTTAAATTGTACTGAATTTAATTATGTAGGATTTAATATTAATGATTTATAAAAAATTATATTGTAGAGTTTAAATTTGTAGAATTTTCAATTGAAGAATTTAACTATGTAGATTTTAAATTGTAGAATTTATCATTGTAGAATCTAAATGTGTAGAATTTTAATCACGCCATTCCGCCTTACAACATAAAAGAACCCCCCCCCCCTTTCTCCAAAGAATTTATATTTAATTAATTTTTAAATGATTAATTAATTAAAATTATTATTATTATTATTATTATTATTATTATATAAATATAATATTAATTATTAATTAATTATAATTATAATAATAATAATCGCAAACTTCATTCTTTCATTCTGTCCACACCTGAAGTTTGGCACAATAGATGTGTTTTGTTTTGAATCAATAACTTTTGAAAAAATGTATTTTTATATTAATTATAAAATTTCTAATTTTATTTATTTTATTATTAATTCTCCTTAATCTAAAATTTAAATCAATTGACAAATTTATATATTTTATTCTCAATATAATAATAATGTATTACAATACAAACGTATCTTATTTAAAACTACTAACAGATTTTGATAAAGATTCAAAACAGTTTAAACATCATAATGAATACTTAATATTATAATTTACATATAATAATATATGAATAATTTTTATAATAAAATTTTGTTCTTTTAATTACTTCTAAAAAATACAATATAAATAAAAACAAAGAATGAAATATCATGATATAGGTAATTGGAAAAAAGCGAGCACTGCTTTCAAATATTTTTTAAGACTTTTAAATGCCTTTTTTTTATAATGTACTCCTCTTTTAATCATTTTCTTTCTTTTTTTTTAATTTAAAACTTTCTTCCCTATTTTAAATAAAAATACGTACCAAATTAAATTTCTCCAAATAAATGTTGTATTTTTAATCTTAAAATGCTTATTTATTTATTATTTTTTTTTTTTTTTTGGTAAATTATTAAACTTATTTAATTTCTAATTTTATTATAGGTTTCAAATTAGGATCAATTACAATTTTCATCAGTTCAATCGGAAGAACAAAAAATAAGATTGACTGAAATATAGTTTTCACTATATTACAGATTTGTCAAGACCGTCAGGCTAAAAATTCATTAAAATCAAGATCAAGGATCCCAAAATTTTCACAAAAAAACACTGATTACAAAAATTGAATATTTAAAATAACTATATTAAATTAAAGAATATATAATATATAATAAAATGTTTACAATTTTTAATTTAATTTAATTTGTAGGTAAAGGTAAAAGATTGGAATAATTGTTCCCATGGATTAAAATAAAAATGAGTTATAAATCTTAAAACTTTGGTTATATTTCAATTTTTATTAATTCAAGTTTGAAATAAACTCAATTTAAATCGATAGAAGTTGGGAATTTTTTAATTTGGAAAAAATAAAATTTAAATTGATAAAAATTTTTGAGAATGATTTGTTACTAATCGAATGTCGTATTGTTTAAAGAAAATTTAAAAATAAAGATTTCATGTCAATAAAAGTTTGGAATAAATGGATTTTGTATAAAAAATTGTATTTATTGTATTATTAAAAAAAAATTCCAAAAAACTATTTAAAAAAATATTCTAACTTTTTATAAAGTACTATAAAAACTTTTTATTTTCAACTCAGAAAGAAAATCGTCATTATTCTCTAAAATTTATTTGTATTTATTAATTTATAACACATTTTAACAAATAAAAAATAATTCACAAAATTTGATTTGATAGTATAATTCATTTAATCTAAATAAGTTCAGTTTATTTTTTGTATTGAAACTATACTAGCCAATTAAAAACTGCAATAATAAATAATTAATAATAATAATAATTAATTAATAATTTATTAATAATTAATTAGTTTAATTAACTTTGCATTTTTAATTTTTTTTTAATTTAAATTCTTAAATTAAACCCTAATGGGGGTTAAACGGGTTAATTTCTTTGGGGTAAAGGGGGGGGTTCTTTTAAGTTGTAAGGTAAAATGGGTTTCAAATAGTAATATTTTTTACTTTATTAAAAATTAATGTATAAATCAAAGCAATATTTTCGATAAAAGTACCATAAAAAAACAAATGCATTTGATAAATTTATGAATTTTGAATAAATTCGATATAAAGTTACCGTTTATATAAAACAAAATTTTATTACTATTTGTACAAAATAAAATTCGTAGATTGTCCTATCCTCATAAGTTGGAAGTAACATTTTAACTAAGAATTCTAAGAACCGAATTTAAATTTAGCAGAATTCTCGTTTAACAGAATTTCAATTTCAAGCTAAATTTCAAGCTAAATTAAAATTCGTTTCAATTAGAATTTTTTAAAATAAAATGTTACATAAAGAGAAATGTCATAAAATGAAGATTCTGTTAAATAAAAATTCGTCGATCTTATAATACTGTGCAGTAAAAATCCGGATTAATTTAAAAAAGATTAAAAATAAATTGGAAAAATTAAAATGCGGATACAGGAAAACATTTAACCAACTTATTTTGTTTGTTAATAATTTAATTATAAATAATGGAAGCAAATTATAAAATTCAATAATTAATTCAATATATTCTATACTGAAAAATCATGTTTTATAATTATACAAGACAAAATTCTATACTTTAAAATTTTCATTCAACTCAATTAAACAGATAATGTAACGTATAACTACATGAAAATCTGTGTATAAAATTTTACATGGTTAATTTTGTAGAAACAATTTAACATAAAAATGGTTGATTTTTGATTTATTGTTTCAATGAAAAATGTGATATTATCTCGTGAAAACTTGACAGTGTATTTTCTTCTACAGAGAATTATAATAAATAATAATTAAATATTAGGTTGCTTAAATTTGAAAATAAAGTAATAATCGAATTTTAAAATTAATCAAATTAATAAGGATAAATTTACTGTTTCAAAATTTAATTAATAAAAGTATTTTACCTTTCCATTGACTGGCTTTTCCGAAGAATGATCACCATTCCAAATTAACAGTTTGGCATTGCATTCCGTTGGACTGTCGATGGTGTCAATATTGGAAGCAGGATCTATTGTTGCTGAATAATATTTAATAAAAGATATCCAAACGATCTCGTTCGGCTTTCCTTGAAAGTGATAACGACAAGTCGTATTTGGTGGTAAAGAGTGCTTTGGATTTTCTAAAAGTCCCGAAGGACTCTCGAAACTTGATATCAAAAAGTTGCAATTTTCGCTCTCTTTCACGAAACTCTGCGATTTCTCGTCAACGAAAAGGACCTGAAACAAGCCACGACTTTTTAAGTCTTTAGTTTCGGAAATGCTTCTTTTTAAAGAGGATAAAACATCTCATTTGATTTACACTTTATTTTCGAAATATTTCTTTGAAGTTTGAAAACCTTTCAATTTATTTTCACGATTTTTTTTTGTGATTTTACCATTTCTTTGATAATATGTTAGATCTTTAAGAGAATTTTTTTAATTTCTTAAAATATTTATTATTATAAAATAATCTAGTCATTTTTTACTAGGTCAAATAGGGCTGATTTCTTGACTGTGAATTAGTCGGAAACCACTAATTAAATTTGTTACTTTTTATGTCAAGATTTTATCGCAATAAGAGTATATTTGCTTTTGTTTCAAGGAATTATAAAGTATAGAATAATTTATTTTTAATTGCAAAGATCGCTTCTGATTTATTAAAGTTATTGTCTACTTATTGCGACAATTATTTTCAAATTGAGCTTAAAGTTGCCATATAAATATACTTTTTAAATAATTTTGAAAATGAATGGTTACACTGTAAAAACAAGTGTCTTACAAGTGTCTAATTTTAAGACATAAGACGTTTAGAAAGCGTCTTACAGGCATTTTTAAGACACTATCTCAATGGTTTAAAATTAAGACACCTCAAAATGTCTTAAAAGTGAGGACAAAATAAGACACTTGTTTTTAGAGTGTATGTATGATCGAGCCTGTGAACAAAAACACTCTTACCTGGTTTCAATTTTGACGTTTCTCGCTCTTAAAAGACAAGATAAATTAGCAAACATCGATTTATTAGAAATAATAGAGTGGCACAAGTGGGCCGATTATAATCTTTTTGTCATAGAAAAGAGGTAAATATTATCGACAATTAATTTTTCCGAAATTTGAATATAACCTAAAAATAATATTTAGCTATTCTTTCACACCAAAAAAAAACTCTAGTCGCCCTACTTGTACCATCAAATTATTTCCAATAAATCGTTATTTGCTAATTTATATTGTCTCTTAAGACTAAGAAACAAGAAACGCCAATATTGAAATCAGGTTAGAGTATTTCTAACCCCAGGTTCGATCTGTCTTTCGGAAACAAATCTCAGTAAACTGTGTCTCACATTTCGTGAAGAAATTGAAAATAATAATTCGCTAGACAGTCTGAATAATTTAAAAATTTGCATAAAATGTTTCTCAAAAGATAGTAAATCCATTTTACTCCTGCACCCGAAAACTGATGTTTTGATCCGAGAATTTGTCTTCTTTTGAATGAAACTGTAAAAATTGCATTCTTTTGTGAGGAGAATGCATGACATTATGAGAGTTGGAACAATTTTTCTGCAAACATGAGAGACAGGAGGAAAAATTCATATTTTGTATTCCCAGTGGAAAGGTGTTTGAGAAGTGCACCCTTCAGTTGGTTTTCGCTTCTTTTGCTGAGTCTGAGCAAATTGGATTTGGTAAACAAACAAGTAACATAACTGGTCTAACTGAGTTAGAACCCTGGGGAGGAAGTTGAAAGTTTTTCTTACCTGAACCTCAAGCTCAAAGCCAGGCAGGAAAGATAAGGGAACGGGGTGAAATGGATTGTCGTATGGCGATGTGTGAAATTCAAGGAGCATCGTGTCGTGACTACTGACGATATCCGGTACTGCATCTCCGCCGCACAATCTCACAAGAACTCTGTCAGAAGTCGACCCTCCGTCGTAAACGGTCAGATAATCTTGAACGACGTTGCACTGATCCCAAACTCTACAATCCAACAAGATAAATTACTTTAATTATCTCTCTGTTCAACTCGCTTTTTGCTTAGTTAAAAATAGATAATAAATCCTTATTCAACATTAGTGCTAAATTGTTTTATAATTTTGTTACTATTATTGTTATTATATGTGTCGCGTTACGAAAAATAGGACCTAAAAAGCTAAAAATATTAGGTTATGTTCAGGGATAGTTTTAACTTGATTAAAAGTTCCTTTTTAATTATGTAAAATTTGTATTAGCCGACAGAGGCTTCGTTAGATGTTACTAATGTAATGTATATATATATATGTATAATTTTAAGTTTTTTTTGTAATTTTTTGTAGCGCCCATTAATAAATTTTTCCTGGGCTTGTTATATTCATTAGCAAATAGAAAAAAATTAAAATCAGTTTTTATTGAATATTTTGGACGGAATGAAGACTAAAACATCAATGATTTTTATTGAGAGCTGATCGTCTTTGTGTATTTTCATTCCAAAAAAATTCTATTATCGATGAACATTTAGAGTTTTGTTAATTTACAGATACAAAAATAATTTAATGTAGGTTTCAAATTTCGCGCCCTTTTAAGCTCATACGTTAGGTTAGGTATATAGCAGAAAGGAAAAATGACAATTTCAGTCGACAAAAAATGTCAAATGAATCTCAATTCGAATAATATTTTGGGTAAATATTATAGATTACAGTATTTTCTTAACAAATCGATTATATTTGCAAGTAGAATACTTGTGATCAAATGTCATTGGAGGTAAAGACTTGTTTTACAGCTTATATGTCTTAAATTAAAAGCGATTATCTACTGTTGGACGGACGCCTTCAATTTATTTGGAAAAAATTCAGTGTTTAAAAGGCAATAAAATTATCAAAAATATTTTAATATTTTCAATTATTGTCTTCTATATTTATTGTTTTAAAACTTTTTCAATATTAAAACAAACTGTTCTATTGCTTTAATTATTTTCTTCAAAATACAATAATATTCTTCAATTTCTTCAAGTAATTTTATTAACACTTACATATTTTTTGGAATTTTCATCATCGTTTTAAAGATTTTTTAAAAATCAATTTCTTCAATCTTTAATTATTAATGAATATTTCAATTATCCATATCAAATCTTTCAATTAATAGTTATTATCTATATATACAATTTCTTTACATTTCAATTTTTAAAATTGTATGTTCTTTGTTTCATTCATTTTATTACATTTTTATTTAGTTTCGGAAAATGTCAAATTCAAATTATCTTCTACATTTTTTAAAATTAATTTTCATTATGTCTGCGTATTTCTCAATTATTATTTATGGTATTTTTGAATTATTTATTTATTTATTTATATACAAATTTACGGACTTAAAGCTCCTTGGTACATAAATGTATTAAACAATAGACTAAAAATAGTTAACAATAAAAAGTTGAAATTATACTCTTTTTTCAATTAATTTCTTTAATTTCTTATTATTATTAATACAAATTTAAATTATTAATTGTAATATCTTCAGTTATTGTCTACCATATTATTCAATTCTTTTTTATTAATTTCAAAATTGTGTTGTTTTTTTTTTGTTTCAACTATTTTAATAAATTTCAATTTATTTTCTTGGAATTTTAATTTAAGTTTGCAATGATTCTCTTTAATTTTCAATAATGTTTTACAGTTTTTCAATTCTTTTTCTCAAAAATAAATAAAAAATTGAATAAGAGATGAAAGATTTCAACTAATTCTGTAAATTTCTTCAGATAAATAGATTTAATTTTTATTGGAGAAATTAAAATCTTACTTATTTGATCAGATTATTATTAATTGAACGTAAAAAAACTGTTGTAGTTAAATTTTAAAAAAATTTAGTAATGTTGAATGCAATATTCAGAAAATCCTGTTATTTCTAATATTCAATGCTCAAGGCTTTTGGAAATTTTGTTGTTAAATTATGCAACATTTGCGTGTGGTTAATCGATATATTGATTCAATTGTTTTTAAAACAGTTTTAGAGAGAAGAGTGAATGTTTAATTTTCTTTCACGTGGGATTCATTTAAATATTTCATGCCCTTTGAATATTCAAAACTAACTAACACCTTGAAATTCTGAATGCTTATTGTTTCGAAAGATAAAAATACAAGTTATGACGATAAATTTTGGTTTGAATTGGACGATATTTGATTAAAAAATGCACATACATAAAATACAAATGAAAATGCAAATTACATTATGAAAATAAAGTATTGGCGATTCAAAAAACTAAACTAGCGCACATGGTGGCCGAGTTTCAACTACCGACTTCGTGATTCTCTCAAGATTTTGTATACCACTCTACGTGTAATTTTTACTGTTTATTTTCATTTATTTTAAGTTGTTTATTTTGATTAGAGTATTTTTAATAATTTTCAAGTGAGTGAATTATTATGGATGTTGAATTAATATGCTCATAATTCGGATAATTATTATGAGCCGACTCGTAAGTTTGTTAATTGACACGTTTTGGTTATGTTTTATAATAATCTGGCACGTAATTCTCATTTTTGAAATGCTTGCTGAAAATTTGTGTCAAATGTATTAATTCTTTGCTCATTCTTATAGCAATAGCCTCTTGTTTTCGTCTTAGAAATTCCTTCACAAAAAAAACCTACATTCAAATTGAGTCTACTCAACTTGAATCGCATGGAGAATGAAACTCCTCGTCTCAAATTTATACAATTTTTGTTATAAATATTTATTTTCAATTTTTCTATATAAAAATATTTTAAAAATGATTTATAAAAGTACACTAGACGCCTCCTGATGACAAAATACTATCGCAACCGCCAATTCAATATAAAGCCATCTTAAAGTTTTGTGCAACATAATCCTTTTTTAATATTCGGTGCAAGATAATCCTTTCTCAAAACTGCGTGCTATATAATCCTATGTGAAGTTGCATTCAAAAGAATTCTTTCTTAAGCTTCAGAGCAAGATAATTCTAAAGTTTCTAATGTAAAATAATTCGGATCAAATACCTGCAATTTAATGCTTTTCACAACTTATATGCTTAGAAAATTGAATACTTACTAAAATAACGCGCTATATTTCATCACTCTTTAAGTCTGAGACCTAATTGTTAATAAATAAAGGAATATTTTATAATTTTTAGGTTTTTCTTTCATGAAGAAGAATTATTATTTTAATAGTTTTAACGTGTGAAATATAACTGGCCTTTATTTATTTTATTTTCAATAACATTAATTATTAGTTACTATCTAATTAGATTCTAACCAGACAAAGAAATTTTGCTCAACAATTTTTTTAAAATTAATTTTGTAGTTTTCATCAAAATTAAAAAAAATTTTAATCTAAAAATTTAATAATTTCTGAAATTTGATTAATTAAATTGAAATTGAAATCCGAGTACTCCTAATTTCAAGCCGTTCTGTAGACGCAAAAACACTTAGAGGATATAGAGAAAAAGTACTGAATTCTAGGAACTCCCTACGGGGGACACTCATTGGGCCTGTAAGGCCGTTAAACGAGTGTATAATAACTAAATATTAAGGGCCGGTTTCACCAACTCCGGTTAAAAGTTAATCAGTGATTAACGGCAGTTTAACCGCTCGAGATTGGTCAGTTAAGGATTTAATATTATCGATTAACTCTTAACCGGAGTTAGTGAAATTAGTCCTAAAACTATTAAAATGATAATAATTCTTTTTCATAAATGAATAGCCCAAAAATGATAAAATATCCCTTTATTTATTAACGACAAGATTTCAGTATTAAAGAGTGATATAGAGAATTGGAGTGAAAATACATTCTACAATACTGAAATCTCATTATTTATGAAAAAATTTTATAAACTGATTGTGAATAACTCAATTTCAAATGCCTAGTTTAAATTCGGCAACTTTTGCCTTTTGTTATTTTGAGTTTACACTCTTAAATTCTAAAGATTATTTGAATTTAAAACTTGATTTATATTTGTTTTTATTTAGTGGAATTTAAGACTCTGTTAATTAGAAGTTATTTTTATTTTAATACTACATTTATTTAATTAAACTGTTTAATACTTATTATTATATAACTTCTGGTTACCTGACAACTTGTCGGACTGGAAAATATTTGTTTTTATACGAGAAATATTTAATGTCTTTGCACTCTTTCTTTTACAAGCACGAACACTGCTCTTGACTCTGACGTGGAGAGTTTCACTTCAACTATTCGTCGAGGAGATATTCCTGGTGGTCGTCATCGCCGTGGTTGCCAGTACTGGTCGTCGTGGGATTGTCCTGGCACATGAGTTTTGATGTGAATACCGTTCTCACAAGAGTATCAGGACTCGAAGATGATATCGACGGCGGTATTTACAAACTGTCAAAACAATGGTGGCAGCCATCTTGATTTCGGTGTTGGACGTCAGCGCCGCCACCACTGTACTTGATTTATGCTCCTCGGTCGATTAGCGCTCCATCTTTTCATTCGCGGGTAATGCTACTGCGCGAACTTTGAAATGTGATTCCAGAAAGCGGCACCGCGTCGTGTGTTATTTCTTAAGTGTTCAAAAACTTTGTAAAGAAGTAACCAATATTAGTGACAGGGCTCCATTCGTGGCCATTGTGCCCTCCCAGGTGAGCTCTAAAATTAACTTTTATTTAATTGATAGAGTCGGATCTTCGGCTATTTTGTGAATTTAGAGTCAGTGTTCAGTGCGCTTATCTTTGGTACAAAGTCCGTGCCATGCGGCCGGCTATTTAACATCTTGTAAATCTTTTGAGATTGTTTAGATTAAATAAATATGTTATTTTGTAATCCGAATTAAAATCGCGGTTTGTTGCTGCACCTTATCCCTTGTCCGAAAATACTGGTGTGTATCGTGTCTCAATTATTCCCATTGTGGTTCGTGTAAAAATATTGTGCAGATTTAGTCTTTCATTATATTATTATGTTTAGCTACTTATCAATAAAATAACTTGACCCTAGGGTTTTATTTATTCATTTGTTTATTTTCTTATAGTAAACATTAATGAAAATTTAAAATTTTGAATATTAAACATAAAATTAATAAAAATGCTTCATACCTAACATAACCTGACTTTTTATATCGACCAGGATTCTTTTAACTAACTTGATGTTTGCTGTTAACTCAATTTGATACCCAACTCAAAGTAAGTTATCGAATGTAGATTCAGGTTTTTTCTTTGTTTACAATTTTGTATAAATGATGTTCACTGTTTTTTAACTCTGAATAGTGAAAAAAATATTTTTATCGGTGTTTTAAATTCGTTCACTAGGTACGCTAGTTTATATAATGGAATCGCCAATAAATTTTGCTGTCAAAAAAAACATGATCTAGATTAAGATATGACGTGCTCTAGATTCAGTGTAAAACAAAGAAAAACGTGGTGAGTGTTTGATTTGGTCTTGGAGTGAGTTTAAGGATGAAAAGTTGTCTTTTGCAATGATGTTAGTTTTCTCTGTACTAACTTTAATATTCGTTGACTTCTGTCGTATTTGACGACCTGGTCCTTGATGTGTATCTTGTGACTGTTCCGCTGACTAACTGCCAGAAGTGCTCGGTGTCCCGGTGGAGCACGTTTTTGCTCAACGCGATAGTAGCAGGTCACGTTCCTCGGATAAACACCGGGATAGTTTGGCGATTGGAGCCGACAAGCGCGCGTGTCGCACCTAAAGTTGACAAGAAAGCACTTTTGTAAGTTTCCAACTTCCTCGGCAACCTTTCTATACTTTCAACAATAACTCGATTGCAACTAACGAACAAAGCATTACAAACAGAATAAAAATTAGATCTCTTAATCATTCCCCTCAACTTTCTTTTCAAACTCAAATTAATTCAATTATCGTCTCATTTATGAATAAATCTCAATAATCTTCCAGTGAAACGGTGCGCGCTAGAAAAGAGGAATGAAAAGGATCAAAAGAAAACTGTTGAATAGCATGGCCCAAAAATGCATTGTAAAAGTTTTTTCGTGTTTAAAAGCAAGAAACCATTGCAATTTGTTATAATGTCAGAAAAGTAAATACGTGTTTTCAACTAGATGCAATTAAATACGTTTTTTTAAAATTTGACTCACGTCAAAAGTTCCAGAGTAAATAATTTAATGAAAAAAAAACCAAACATTGTTCTTGTCATTGGAACAAATTGCGGTAATTTCTCGCTTTTTTTATAATAAACAATCTTTTGGAGCGCTTTACTGCAGAAAGGCAGATAAACGTACAAATATAAATATGTTTTACAAAGAGGGAATTCAAAGTATTAGGCGATAAATTGGTTGATCTTGATATATGTATGTTCTAGGGTACTCAAATCTAAGGGACACTTGTATATAAATTTTTTTACAAAATTAGAAGTTCTCTACAATTCTGCTTTAATTTTAAAATTGACAAATTCGATGTAAAAGATATTTAAGGTACATTTACATGTTGAGAATTTAGTTGGGATTATATTCACGTCTTCAAGCTAGCCAGCTTTTTATTAAAAATTTAAGAAGGAAATGGTTAAAAACTGAAAGTTCAGCACATAGCGGGGTTATTTTGGTACAAAACTATTTTTAATTATTTTATGAAAATTCGTTTAGTATAACAGTAAAAAAGGTTTCTGTGCTTTGGTTTCATTGTTTTCTTTTACATTTATAAATGTTTGATTCTTTGTCAGAAAATTGTAAATAAGTCAATATTGCAACTTCACAAAGAATGCATCACAACTTCAAAAACCACTTATATTAACATCATTATTATTTACAAGGGTTTTAAGTTAATTTAAATATTGCTTGACATATTATGTCATTTAATTATTAAAATAACATAATAGATAAATTTTGAAAATTTTCATTATTTAACTTTAAATTTGGTACATAATTTCTATAATAATAATTACTACTTGGCAATTTTCAAAACATTTGTCCCCCCGAATTTACTCTATTTTTTAAATAAAAATAAATTTTGTACCATAATAGCTCCGATGAGGGAAACATTATAATATAAACATTGAGTTCTTATAACTCGAAGAAATTTTTTTTATAGTAAAACTTACAGTAAACTTTCAGGAAAATGTAAACAACGTGACTAGTAGATTAAAATTTTTTTTTTTATATAATTGTGAAATTATTTCAAACATTCTACACAAACTTTGTTCCCAACTTATGTGAAACTTTCTAAAAACATTACGGAACTTTCTAGATTTTTAAAAAGTCGAACTTTCATACAAAGTTTACAAAAATGACTGAAAACTTCATAGAATTTTTGAAAATCAACTTACTATAAACTTCAATTAACCTTCTGAATATAAATAAGAATAAACAGTTTTTAAAAAATGCAAATGACTTAAAAGAAAGAAATAAAAATAAATAACCTACGATTGAAAATGCAATATGGAAATCTCAATGCATAAATTTGAATTTTGTCAGAAAATAAAAATTTTGAATGTATCGAAATACTTTTGTTTAAATTTTATTAAAACAGGATTCTATACATCCGAAATATAACGAACAAAAATTTGCACCTCTGGGCAACGTTAATTTCAATGGGTTGTTTTGCTGGTAAAACTATCGGCGAAACAGTGGTCAACTACCCTTAAGGGCAGTTTACCCCATTTGTATTTATTTTTTTGTCTACTCGATAACGACCCAGATTTATTTTCGTAGCTCGTAAACAATACACATTATTCGCATTTTTTTACATTAACCTTTTTTTGATTTTTTTAAACGAAAGTATTATAATAGCAGTAGTATTACTTGGAAAGTTTTTTCTTCAATTGACAAAAAATTAAACAAAATTATTGTTCTTTTATTTTTGAGTCCTCTACAACATTTATCAAGATTAATCAACGCCTTTTACTTAAGTTATCTTAGACTTAAATTTTGTGAAATAACCCAAGAAACTTTTTTAGCTCAGAACAATATTTGTGACGTGCTCCGAAGAAATGGACCTTAGAAGCAAATCGATAATTTTTCTGGAGAGTGAAAAGAAAAGACGAGCGCGCATGGTACTCTGTACAAACCGGTGATGTTTAAATTGTCATAACTTTAAAAATAATTGATAAAAACATTTTCTGACTTCAGATAATGAAAAAGGCACCATTAATGAAGTTAAATCAACCATAAACCGAAAATCGATTTTTTACTTCTAAGGTCCCTTTTTTCGGAGCTCGGCACATTTACATCTTATAAATTTAATATTTTACAAATAATAGTGGTTCATGAAGAAAGTTTGATGATTTACATCAGGTTGATAATAATTACGGAGAAAGTCGGTCTAGTATATTTGAGATATTTAGATTCAGATGAATCTACATCAGGTTGATAATAATAATTATGTAGAAAACCAGTCTTGTATATTTAAGTTATTCAGATACGAATGAATCTACTACAGGTTGATAATAATGGAGAATATCAGTCTAGTATATTTGAGATATTAAAAACAAGATAAATCTACACCAGGTCGATAATAATTATGGAGAAAATCAGTCTAGTATATTTAAGATATTCAGATCCAGGGAAATCTATACCAGGTTGATAATTATTTATAAAGAATGTTAGATGATTTACACCAGGTTGATAATAATTATGGAGAAAGTCAGTCTAGTATATTTGAGATGTTCAGATCCAGATGAATCTGCACCAGGTTGATTATAATAATTTGAATAAAATCAGTCTAGCATTTTTAAGATATTTGGATCCAGATGAATTTACAGCAGGTTGATAATTATGAGGAAATGGTAACAAAAAGAAAAATAATTTATCCCTTCCATAATTGTAAGTAGATTTTATGAAAATGATCAGAGGAAGGCAGTAGAAAAATTGTTCCAAAATTTTCGTCTAACACTTTTGTGACTTTTCGTTGCCTTGGTTTAGCAACCTCATCAGGCTAAATTTATTAAAATTGTTTTTCTAAATATAAGATTTTTTAGGGACCGTCGCGAAATTAATTTGATTTTTGTAGTTTTTTCAAAATATCTAGTAATAGATATAGATTAATACCTGAATAGATTAATACCTCAATAGATTTTACCTAAATATTGAAATTAATTCATTAAATTTAAGGCAAAAAAGTAGTTGCACGTTCTTAAAATTTCAAAATTGATCTTCTATTTTTAGTTATTTCGCTTAAACCGTAATTCGGAACGTCATTACTTTGTTTCGGTTCGAATTACGGTTCAAGCAAAATAACAAAAAATTGAAAATCAATTTGGAATTTTAACACCTTACAACTATTATGGGTAATATGGGCTATTACTAGATATTAAAAAAGACTCCAAAAACCGAATTAATTTCGTGATGGTCCCTGGATTTTTTTATAAAATCATTAATACCAATTTGAAAAAAAACTTAAATTTACCTTAAGTAATAAACTTGTAAATTCTCAAACTTTACATGAAATCAACATTTTTTCGAGACACACAAAATTCAAAAATTTTATGTACATTTTTAAAGACGTGTCTATAACGACATTTTATTCAAAACTGAATCTAAACATTGTTTACAATTATCTATCCATGACAACAAAGTTTGAAAAACAAATTAGAAATGAAAGAATAAATTCAAATTTAATTTTAAAATGAGAAATTATTGGTTTTTGTTTATTAAGAAATTTTATTAACGGGGAATATATTATATTAAGCCATAAAATATCCTCTTTTTTATTAATGGTGAAATTTTTGGATTTGATATTAATCATTTCATTTACAAGTTTATTACTTAAAAGGTAAATTTAAGTTTTTTGAAATGGGTACCTATTAATAATTTTATAAAATATATTATATTTATAAAAATAATTTTAATAAATTTAGCCTAATAAGGTTGCAGAACCAAGGCAATAAAATATTGCAAAGTTATTAGACGACAATTTAGGAATATTTTTTCCCACTGCTTTCTTCTGATCGTTTTCATTAATTCAATTATGGAGAAAGTCAGTCTAGTATGTTTGAAATATTCAGATCCAGATGAACCTACACAAGGTTAATAATAGTCAAGTATAAAATCAGTCTAGGATATTTGAGATATTCAGATCTACACCAGGTTGGTAATTATGGAGAAAGTCAGTCTAGTATATTTAATACATTCAAACCCAGGTAAATCTATACCAGGTTAATAATTATTTATAAATAAAGTTGGACGATTTACACCAGGTTGATAATAATTATGGTGAAAGTCAGTCTAGTATATTTGAGATATTCAGATCCAAATGAATCTACACCAGGTTAATAATAAATTTGAAGAAAGTCAGTCTAGTATTTTTGAGATATTTGGATCCAGATGAATCTACAGCAGGTTGATAATAATTATGGGGAAAGTCAATCTAGTATTTTTGAGATATTTGGATCTAGATGAATCTACAGCAGGTTGATAATAATTATGGGGAAAGTCAGTCTAGTATATTTGAGATATTCAGATCCAGATAAATTATTATGGAGAAAATCAGTCTAGTTTATTTGAGATAGTTAAATTCACATAAATCTACACTAGGTCGATTATAATCTAAGTTTCACAACTTTTAAAACACAAACATTAGAAAGTATCAAACTTTTCGATAAAATTGAAAAATTTTCAGTATTTAACATTTTTAATTAAAAGTTGAAGCAAGTCTCGGTTAAATTTTGCTATTCTTTACATTTTATGAATTCCCTCTATTCTTGCAGTTTGTGAAGTGGAGTTACGAGTTGAAGGATTAATATAAAATAATAGAGTATAATTTTGAGAAAGTGATATCGTACCTGGTTAAAACTCGATCACAGTAAGTGCCATTCACTAATTCACCACGCCACGTGGCCATGGTACTGTTCCCATATCTCAGGTGAGCTTCGCTACGCTTCAAGAACTTATACGATAGTTTGAAGTCAAAGTTGTAACCCGTGCCCTGCAGAAAACGGATATTCTCTTGTGATGGCTTGAAAATAAAGCTCGCAAAGTTTCACGAAATAAAGTAAGGGTCTGCGTGAAAAAAGCCACACTGCACGAAAGTCCTGTCCCGTTGAGAAACTTTCTTCTCGTTTCGAAGCAAAAAAGAAGAATCTATGTAAGTAGATCCTCCAGGAACCTTAATTCGAAGCAGTGAGCTTTTTCTGTCGCGAATCATGTTGTACAAGTTTTAATAACCTTTTACCCCAGCTTATTAGTGTTCTTTATCAGTTGAAAATATTAAAGAGTTTCTAGTTACAATATTTTTTTTTAATTGTCACAACTCTTGACACAATTTGTGAAGAAGTTGCTTCCAAGTGTAATTTGTTCATTAATAAGCTACGCAAGATATCATTTTTTTCTAAAGTAAAGGGTCTGATTATAAGGAAGTTTTCACTGACGTCATTAAAAACAGCGAAGTAAAATGATTTGAGAAACTGGTGAATTTTTCAAAGCGTGTATTTCAATGTTAAATAAATAAGTTTCTTTTGATGATTGGGAAAAATTTTAGAATGAAAAATAAATTTGATTTGGAGGAAGTACGTACCTGTTCTGAAAGACGTGATACAAAAAGAGTTAAATTTATGGAATGAGTCTCACTGTAATATACAGTGTAACCCCATGCACTACCACACCACTGTCCATCAGTTGCTGGACGACCTTCTTCCCTTATACTCATATAACCGTCAGGACATCCCTCTGAGGTAAAAGATTGGAAGCGTCCTACCGTAAAAGTGTCAAAAGTTAACTGGAAAAAATAATAACACACAACATGGATTATTTTTCATGATTTTAAGTCAATTTTGTTGAGTTTCAGAAAAAACTGACTGAAAAAGTTATTTTCATTGTTTTACTAGAAGTTTTTTTCGAAAAAATAAGATCATTAACCAGATATCTATAAAAACATATCAATGAAGAAATATTTTTAAAAGAAATATCTTTAAAACAAATTCCAATGAAGAATTATTTTTAATTGAAGTTTAAAATTTTTGTTGAAAGAAATATCTTGTGTCGTAAAATTTATTATGATCATTTTATATCTGAAATATCAAAATTAGTATTAAAATTATTTATTTTTCCGCCTCTTAAGCAAGCGTCTTCTGCTTCGAGGGCTGCGACTATTTTTAACCTTAAAATAGAAACTTTCGCCAAACGAATTTTACAAAATAACAAACAGTTTAACAGATTAGAGAAAAAGGCAAAGTGTCTGTGTCTACAAAAAAATTCAAGAAAAATTGATTCCAAATCAATCCCAATCAATCCCAAAATTGAAACGATTCTGCATATTTTGGAAAATAAGTCAAATTTTCGCATTAACCTAAAAGTGCACAATAATTCTAAATTAGTTTTAAAATTGACTGAAATTATATTAAAAACTGACAAGGTTGCTCGTATATTATCCTAGAATTTACTTTTGATTTTTGTTTTATCTTTTTGAGCCAAGAAATATGTTTTGATTACGAAATACTTAATTTATTAATTTGAGAATTTAAGCAATACACTGCAATATTTAAGGGCATGTGATGGAGTATGACGTCACTGGTATAGGCAAAAGTTGTCCGTAACTTTACTCTTTAAATATTGAATATTTTGTCACGAAACTTGGTAGAATTACTTAAAATATCATTAGGAAGGTCTCTCTGACCCAAATTTATTTGATTTTTGGGTGAAAAGTGATTTTAAAAAAATGTTATATTTTTCGAAAATTTCTCAAAAATTAATTTTGAGCTAAAATTCAAACAAATTTGGGTCAGAGAGACCTTCCTAATGATATTTTAAGTAATTCTACCAAGTTTTGTGACAAAATATTCAATACTTTAAGAGAAAAGTTACGGACAATTTTTGCCTATATCAGTGACGTCATACTCCATCACATGCCCTTAATAGAAAATTAAAGAAATATTTTTAAAAAACGTAGTATTCATTAAAGTATTCATTTATTAAAGTATATATATACAGGGTAGTTTTTGAAAATTTGCAATAGTTAATGAGTTATGAGAAAAACAATTTTGACCAATGAGGAAGATTTCTTGACATTTCGGGCATCAGGAGGTGTTGTTTGTCAAGTGTGGTACACCCTCCTTCAAACCACACATTTTTTCATAATATCAAGATACTTGCGAAGAAAAATTTTCCGTGGAGCAGAAACAATTGCAGGTCATTTTTCGAGAGCTCGGGCTCGCCACAGGGAGTATAGTTTTAGGGAGGATGGACCCACATTTGATTAACAACACCCGAAATGTTAAGAAACCTTCCTTATTGGTCAAAATTGTTTTTCTTATAACTAGTTAACTATTGCGAAGTTTCAAAAACTGCAAAAGACTTTTCGTCTTGCTTTTGATCAGAGATTATCATCTCTTAATATGTACACCCTCGCCTTGGACACCCTGTATATACATATATAACTGTATAAAACAAACAAAATAAATATGAGAACAAACATTTAACTTTAAAACAAAAAAAAATGTTCGTTTCATATTTGAGAAAATTAAAGAGACATTTTTGAAAAATTTGTTTTTATTCTAACAAGGAATGCTGTTAAATAAAAAATACTTTCCTCGGTGCATGCAATTATATTCTCTAATACATGAAATGAGATATTTAAATTGAAATTATTATCATGAAAATTACATGGAAACCAAGTTAAATTAAACCATTGTTTATTAATTCAAATATGAATTCTGCATTCTACATTTTGCGGGGAAAATTTTCTAATTAGTGGATATCTAACAACAAACCACCGTCAATTATAAATAATTTATGTAATTTCAGAAATTCGTTAAATGTAACCGAATAAATAAGTACATTTCATTTATAAGCAATTATTTATAAACTGCTTAAATTTAGATTTTCAAAATTAACTGATTATTAGAATAGACAGAAGGTAATTAAGAAATAAACTAAAAGGAAGAAATTATATTTGAAACTAGCAGACTCAAATAACGTTTGATATTAATGAAATTAAATTTGAATGGATTAAAATGTCAAATTATTTAAATATCAATTGATACATATTTTAAATAAGTTATTTAATTTAATTAAAAACAAGTTATTTAAATTATAGTTATTACAAATATAATTGATGCAAATTTCTTATTCTATAAAATTTAACGAATTAAAAAAAATCTAGTTATTTTCAATTTATTCAAATGTTTGTTTATTAAAATTTCAATTATTTGAGCTTTGATCTGTTTAAATTTGAATCCTGCATAATTTCCGATTTAACGAGTTTCTATTAATTGAAATATCAGTAAATTCTAATATCAATCGATTTCAATTTTCTTCAATCTAAACTTCTATTAATATTAATTTTAGAAAGCACTAAAATCAGCTGAATCCAGTTATGATTATTTGTAAATTTATTATGAATTCAAAATTGAATCGATATACATTTGATAGTGTCATTAGTATCCTACAAATTAAATAATAATTTTAACTAATTTATTTGCAAAAAAAGAAATCGACAATTAAACAAAATTCCAATAGATACCTACTTAAAATTCTCGAAATTTCTATTTAACGGAAATTAGTTGTGAACTTTTATTAATCCAAATATCAATCTATTTTCATTTAAATCGACTCCAATTTCCATAAATTCTGACTTTTATCGCTATAAATTTCAGGAGTCCCTAAAACTAATCAATCAAAGAACTAAATCCAATTTCGATTTGATTCGAATGTCAAATTATTAAATTTTAATTAAACGTACACTTTATTAGATTTTTATTTTCAGTAGACGAATTGCAATTTAAAATTTAAATTAAATTAACTGATTTAATAAAGACAAGTAAAAAAGTTTGTGCGACATGTGGCACAGTTTTTTTCGATTAATAAAAAAAAATTAATACTTTTCTCCTAAATCCAATATGGAAAAAAAGTAATTATAAACTTACATTTAGTTTATGTAACTTTATTGTTTGATCATAACATTATTATAACTTCATGGTATAAAATTTAATTCCTAATTAAATTACGTTTTAGCTTCGCATGCGATGGAAGTTTAGGTAGTTTGTTTAGTATACAGAAAGTAAAGAAAAAAGCAAACTAGAACTGTCGGTTATGTAAAGGCAAATAATTTACGTCAGATGCACATATTTTATTCCATTTTCACTGTTATGATCTGAATCCGTTCGATAAATCTATAATACATGAGTAAACTTTACAATCAGACATTACATCCCTGTAATAAAAAGATAAACTTTTGAATTCAATCAATTTAAAAGCAGAATTCAACAACAACAACTTGGACGTATTTTATTTTAGACATTATACTTCAATCTTCGTTTTTTAAGTTCTTTACCAGTATATAAATTCTCTCATCTGGGTCAATTGTTGAGAAACGAAATAAAAACACGATTATCATATTTCACTCGCTTGTTTCACTGCGTTTGATCGAAATTAGTAAATTTTACAGGTTTCTTTTTTTAATTAAAAAAGAATTGAAACAATTAAATTCGTTTAATTAATTCGAAACACATTCTCAGTCAGCTTTATATTCCCGAGCCAATTTAAATTCAATACTTTTTGCCGTCGCACGAAAAAGTGCTTAAAAATGTATAAATTTTTTTTTTAAATGAAAATTCAATAGCATTTTACGCAAAGTACCTGAACTAGGTCCCCGTGGTCGGCTCCGGCGGCAGTGAAGTTGAGGTGGCATAAAAATGGCAGTCGATCCTCCCTCGGTCGTCGAACTTCCACTTCATAGGTTCGACCCACGTCGCCGTATAAAGTTCGATTGCAAGCTGGAATGAGAGGTAATTAAATGAAATGAGAGCGTAATTTAATTCAAAAAATAAAACTAAAGCGCGGTGTTAGATGATTATTCCGCGTTCCGCGATTTTAAACGTTTTCTTCATAGTTTAAAAACTAAGTTTCCTGTTTTAACTTTTTTTCAGTCTTATTAATCATAAAATACCAATAAAAGAACAATTTAATACTAAGAAAAAAATAATTATTAATTCCCTTTGTTAAAAAATACTTTCAGAAAGACTTTTTCATATTTAAACACGAGAAGAAAAAGTAAAAATTTAATTAGGGGAGATAATAAATTTGAAGAAATTTAGTCTAGTATTTTTGAGATATTTGGATCCAGATGAATCTACACAAGGTTGATAATAATCAAGTAGAAAATCAGTCTAGGATATTTGAGATATTCAGAACTACTTATTCAAATCGAGATGAACCTTCACCAGGTTGGTAATTATGGAGAAAGTCAGTCTAGTATATTTGAGATATATTCAGATCCAGGAATATCTATACCAGGTTGATATTTATTTATAAATAAAGTTGGATGATTTACACCAGGTTGATAATAATTATGGAGAAAGTCAGTCTAGTATATTTGAGATGTTCAGATCCAGATGAATTTGCACCAGGTTGAATATTAGGAACATCATGAAAAAAATTAGAATTTTCTGTGAATTTGTAAAAAGTTCCCAAGAATTTTTAAGAAATTCCTGGAATTATAGTAAAATTATAAAAATTTTAATCTTATATTCTTCAATAATTTTTTTTATTTAATTTGAAATGGTCAGAATCTCAAACGCCAGTTAAATTAAATTATAACTTATTCAAACTTTATAATTTTAATTAATCCATTTGCAATATATAGTCAAATGTTAAATATTTTCCATTTTGTTTAACTAAATTAAGTTAATAATTCATGGATTTTTTCTATTTACATAACGTTATAATTAAATATTTTCCTTCATACATAATTAGTTTTTATCCTTCTCTGAGTTTTTAATTAATTGTCTAATTTAATAATCATTTTTATATTTCTGGGTTAAAAAAAATTCATCTGATAGACTCATTAATTTCTTTTCAAATCATTCTCTACAGCAAAAGAATAATATAGTTTTTAATTTGGATGACGAACAATTTTATTGTCGGACAAATCTTTCCATTTTTCTAATATTTCTATTCTTCAACAAATGTTATTGTATAACGACTACCCTTGTGAGTTTATTAAAAAAACATAAAGCTGCGTTTAAATAAAATCCTTTACTCTAAAGTTGACAATAGTTATAATAAACAATGCAGAGAATTGTTTCGTCGAATTCCAAAAATGTCTCTTCCATTCAACCAAAATTATGAAAAAATTTCTAAAACTAAAAAAAAACACAATATTGCTACTGTGCCAAAAATAAAAAAAGGTCGAAATTCTATTATAAAATTAGGTAAAGACAAAACAGAAAATTTAGACCCCAGCAATCTGGAAAAGACCAAAAAAGTGCTTAAGACTCGTTTGAATGAACACATTAAGGGATATAAAAAGAATTCTGACATCCAAGATCATAAAAATAAGTACAATCATGAATTTGACTGGGAAAATATAAAAATTTTAGATTTCGAATCCAATAAAAGAAAAAGAATCATTTCTGAAATGATCCAAATAAAATCAGATAACCATAACATTAGTATTAAAGAGGATACTTTGTTTTTAAGTAAAACTTTTATTTCTTTATTAAACAAAATTAATTCATGATTGATTCATTTCTTGACTCACAGACCGTTTCACTTCAGTTTGATTTTATTCCTAACAATATTAAAGGTAATACTTGAAAATAAGAATATTTGCCACTTAAATATAGCACCTTCAAAGTAGGTTATGTGAGAGGATATGTCGATTTTAATTTCACTTGTGTATATAGTTGATAAAATGAATTAACTTTTAAATAAACGCAAATTTTAAAAGTAAATATGTGACGCTCCGCGAGAGAAGGGACCTATCGCAGAAAAAATGAATTTTAATTTTTTTATCCTAAAAGATAATTTTTGAGTTGTTCTTTCAGTTCCATGTTTCAAAAATTCTTTTTTGTAATTACACTTTTTGTTATAATGCTTCAAACCTAGACATACTAAGTATATCGCATTTTTTAATTTTTCTTTGATCGTCCGTCCCGTGAAATTAACAATTAATTATTTTGATTTTTTCATGGTAATTGATAGTTTTTGAGTTGCTTTTTGAGTTCCAAAAATTAAAATTTGATTCCTGCATCTAGTTTTCTTGTTATGAAGCTTTAAACATGGACATGTTAAGCGTCTCGACTTTCTTCCTCCTCTTTGCCCGTCCATTCTTTAAAATTTACTTTCTCAGCGATAGGTCCCTTCTCTCGCGGAGCGTCACATATGTATTTTTTTAAGATACTTGTTTGTTATTTATTAGAATAACTTTTAATGTAAACTTTGTTAATTTTTAATGCTGGCAAGTAACACAGTCTTCTGGAAGGAACATTTTTGTGAATTAATAAAATTTTAGAATGAAAATTTATTTATTGATTTGTTAATAAATTTTTTGCACTTGAAGAGGATACCAACGTTGGTATCAAAATGTCGTGACGACGGATGATAGGTATGTTCAATATTTATGATTAATTTATTTCTTAATAAAATCATCCAGAAAATATTTCCTGAGGAATTTAATCGTTGTTTCTCCTTTTTTCGCAAAGTATATTTCAGTTTGTTTTATGCAATTTTGCTTTTATAACATTCAGAAAAATTTATTTTCTCATTTATTTTCTTATTTCTTTTCATAATTGGGAAGGAAGTGTGAATACTATTTTTTCTTCAATTTTCGTAGTTTGCTTAGATTTGCTCGGTTTTTATGTGTGTGTGTGAAGATTTTTTAAACATTTTGTCAATTTTTCGCAAATTTATGATTTACTTTTTCATGAATTTTCTGGATCTTATCATCTTTGAAAGATTGTTTCTTTAGAATTATTTTCAAAATGTATGCAATATTTAAAAATTTTTTCAAGTTGTTTCCTTATTCTTTTTCAATTTTCTTTGTGTTTTTTCATAGTGAGAATAATGGCCTGAGTTTTTCATTTTTAAAAAGCAATTCGTCATTTCTTTTATAGACTTTTTACTTAATATCTCAAATTCTCTTATTTTATTTTTACTGTTTTTTATTTGTTTGTTTATTTTCCACACTTTTTATAATTTTTATTCTTTTTTACTTCCTCATAGAGGAACCTTTGTGATCGTTAAGATTTTCGATTTTCCAAAAATAGTCTAAATCGACTCATTTTCATCTAAAAAGCGTAAATTTTCATTGCTAAGCAAATGTCCAGATGTATGTGTGTGTGTGTGTGTGTATAGCGTTTTTTGTCGCCAGGATATTTCGAGAACGCTTCAACGGATTTCAATAAAATTTGGATGACTTTTTAAGCTCGTGAAAATCTAAATTTGGACACAGGGATTTTTGAAAATACTTAATCAAATTTTGTTGAGCACCTTTTTTCATCGAAAAAATCGTTTTTTGCCAAAATTTTTTTCCAAGCTAAAAATACAACTTAATGAATAAAAAAAGCATATTCCTTATCTCAAAACGAATCGATTGACCTATATAACTTTTATAATTGATCAAAAATCCGTTAATTAATTGATGTTTTTTCATTTTCTTGCACTTAATAGTATATTATGCATCAAGGGAGGGAAGGCCGTGTTTTTTTGTCAAGCACAAATGTTCGGAGAACATTTGTGCTTGACAAAAAATCGGCCTCCCGAGGTGCATATGCTATTTTCTATCACAAATGTACGAAAATCTCGTGTTTCGTACGCGTTAACGGGCCAGCACTCGCAGTTTTCAGGTTAGTGACGTTAGAGATAAAAAAACTTGCCGCAATGCGCCTGCGCGATGAGAGTTTTTTTCACTGTTCGGAAGTTTTTTTTACCTCTAACGTTCACTGACCTAAAAACTGTGAGTTCTGCCCCGCTTAAGGCGAACGAAAACACGAGGTTTTCGTGCATGTGTGGTAGAAAATTCCTTTTTTTAAAGAATTTCTCGATTTAAATTTTGTATTATTAATGTATTGCTTTTTCTATAAGAAAGCAAATTTGTTTGCTAACTTTGAAACGAAATATCCCCGAAATGGACATAATTTTCACCTAGTAAAATAATGATAATAATAATAATAATAATATTACTAATAATATTAACCCTTAACTGCTAGACTTATCGGGATTTAACGTAACTGCTAGATTGGGTCTACGGAACCCGAGCGATTTTCAAACGCTGATTGCTCAGAGCCTAATGAACATATCGGGACCTCTTTTTTTTTAAATTTATTGCCAGAACCTGTAAAAAAAGAATATCTAGCTTAAATTAATGTGCCTTTAATATTTTTTTAAATATTTCAAGAAATGTAAAGATACTTTTTTAAAAAGCCATTTTTTTCAAATAGCTATAGTAACACCAAAAATAGACATAAATAAAATTTCTAAGTGGATTTTTAAAGCTTTAAACATGTACCTTAAGTCTGTTTAAGCCATTTTTTGATTGGCTGAAAAAACATATTTTTTGGGAGAAATGAAAATCATCAAATTTGGTTCATTAAGTGGAGTCACCTGAGAAATTTCAACCCATCGAAATATATATGTTACTTATCGGTGACAATTTTTTTTCTAGGACTATTTTGGATGTAAAAGAATGCCATATTATAAAAATTAAAAAAAAAAAAATTTTTGAAAAAAAAAATTAAAAAAAATTTCTTTTTGTTGAATTTTTTTTTTTTTTTGTGTAAATCTATCTCCTCGTACAATTTTTCATATTTTTTTAATGCCAATTTTTTTATATGCCTTTTTTAAGATTTTTTAATTTTTGTTTTTATTAACTTAAAATATTTAAAATATTATTAAATTATTGCTTCCTCTACGAGGAAGCAAATTGTTTTGCTTCCTTGGAAGCAAAGTGTCCATGAAATGGACAGAATTCACACCTAGTTTTTTAAAAGGTTTTCATTTTTTAATAGTTTTTAAAATGTTTTTGAAGATTTTTTCCATTCTTCAAAATATTGCTTTATTATCTTTATTGGAATGTTGTAAGTTCTTTCATTTCTTTAGACTTTTTAACTTCTCCTGAAATTTCCTTAACTATTGTGCTTCAATTTATTCCTCTTTTTTTTTTATAATTTGTTTTTATTATTCTTTAAACTGTTTGACTTTATTAAATTTATTCTTTTTTTTTAAAAGAATTTTGTAATTTTTTCATATTGTTTAATTTTCATCTTATAATTTCCAATTTTTCAAAATATTTATTGTAATTTTCTGTACTTTTCATACATTCTTAATTTTTCTAATTTTGTAAAGATTAAAAAGACTATTCTTCGTTTAATTTATTTTTTATCACACTTACATCAAAAGTTAGATTTTACGGCTTGTTTGGAAACCTTTAAGAGCTCATTTCACGGCCTAGGCCGTAAAGTAAATGAACTCGCAATCTGATTGGCTGATGCTGGTCAGCTGACCTTTACTTTATGGTACAGCTGCCCAAACTGGCCCAAACATCACGGCTGTTCACGGGTTTCGCCGCCCTCCGAGGGCATTTCTAAGTCTGTCGACCTACTCCCACCTAGAAATGCCCCCTGAGGCCCTTTTTTACGATAACCAGCTCTCCCTAGGTTCGAATTCTCAGTTTTTTGTGTGATAAAAAATGTTATATGACACTTGGACCCTTTCGGCACTTAAGTTCTCGTGTATCGTACAACTCGCCACAGCCACATCAGAGCCTCGGCTACTTTTCGGTGGAGCCTCGGCTTCATATCTTCACTTCACCTCGGCTTCGCCTCGGCTGCGATTGGACTTAGGCTCGTATTACGATACGTACTTGTACTATAAAGTGCCATTTAAGGTCCTTGTGTCATAAATAACTATTATTTAAAGATCTTAAATATTAAAGTTTCTCATAATTTTCATTATTTTTCTATTTCTTAAAAATATTTTACCTTTTCTCAAAACGTAAATTTTTTCATTTCATTTTTTATTTTTTAAAAAACTGCATTTATTGTTTATTATCTTAATTTTTAAACTAATTTTTTACTTGGGCAATTTTTTTAAAGACTTTTCTCTTTCAGTAAAATTTTGACGTTTTATAATTTGTTTTTTATTTATTTTCTTAACTTTTTCCTTTTTAAAAAGTTTATTCACTTTTTAAAGCTTTTTCAATTATCTTTTAATATATCCTCGTCTTTCTTATTTTTGCGTTCATAATAGTATTTAATATTTTTTTGCAATTTTATCATTTTTTTCATAATTTGCTGGATTTTTTGAAGATTTTTTTCATTGTTCAAAGTTGTTTTCATTGTTTATTAAATGTTAATACTTTTCTTTCATTTCTTCAGACTTTTTCTTTAATACTTTACACTTTCATTCAACGAGATATTTTAATTTAATTTTTTTTTTAATTTATTTTTTATCATTTGATAAATTTTTATCATTTTTGTGAAAAAAGAGAGTTTCTTGGGAGTAAAAAATATTAGTCAATATGGAGTTTTGTGGAAGTGAATTTTACTATCCATTCGGCGAGCATTGCGACTTTCTCGTCGGTTATTTTTGTCGTAATAATATGTAAGCTCCAATATGAGTATTGAGAAAAAAGAGAATTGCAAAATCGACGAAAGGTTCAGTTTCCTATGTTACCTCAAAACGCTCATAAGAATCGTATATTTTATATAGATTGTGTCTCAAGTTTACCTTGGTAAGTTTTACGGCAGGAGTTTGGTTTTATTGCCATGTAGAAAACTTACGACTATGTGAATATGACTGAAACTTCTCTCTAAAAGTAAGAAAATCTCTCCATGTTGACAGATTTTTATTAGGGTTCTGCATTGTAAACATTCATAGTTGACCCAAATATAAGCTTGTTTTAGAAAATTGCTGTCCACTTGTAGTTCGGAATGTATTTCTTTTCTGATTAAAAACAATAATTTAAACCAGAAATTATGTGTTTTTAACTAAAATTTTCGAGAAATGGACATTTGAAGTTAAACTTAATTACATATTTATGTAATTAAAAATCTCGTAATGTAAAAAAAATTTTGATAATAAAAATGTGCAAAATATAGATTTAATGCAAATGTATGGGATATAAAGTTAACAGAAATAGTGGCCTAGTAGAGAAATTCGAGTTTGGTCAGACATAAGTATTTTTGTAAGTGGATCAGGCTGTAAAAGTCAGACAAACCATCCAGGATTTAATCCTTTTTCTAGTCTTAAAATATGCGAAAACTTTTTATATTTAAAGAATTCTTCTCAAAAGAGAAACGATAAATATAGTGAGTCCAGTCATTAGTAAATTCTTGCTTTAGAAAAAAACCGTATTAAGATTTATCTAGACTAAAGTTGGTTGCTCGTTAAAATTCTCTTTTTTATACAAACGTGGTTTTACATTTGCGTTTTAAGAAGATAATGTAAATTTTAAAATTGCCATTTTTAAACTAGAAATTCATTTTCGCTTTTAAAAGTTTCAAATAATATTCTAACTATAATGCGTGTAGGATTATAAAGCCATTTCGTGTTTTTTATAAATAACATCCCACGTAATAATCTGATCCGTTAACTTCTGTTATCAACTATTATAAATTTAGTATTTTAAATATAATATTTAAGGATAAAAATTTATCTAAATAAACAAATAAATGAATAAAATAAATATTTACTTAAGACAAAATTGATAAAATTTTAGAATTAATAAAAATTGCATAAAATAATTGAAATTAAACAAAATAATTGAAAATTTGGAAATTAATTGAAAAATAATTATAATCAATAAAAAATTGGGGGAAGTAATTTAAAAAAGCATAGGAATGTTTTAAAAATAACGAAAATAATTTAAATTTGAGAAAAATACTTCAAAATTATTATAATTATAAATAAATAATAAATATAGATAATAATAATATTATAATTAAAGTTTAAGAAAATAATTGAAAAAATTACCTACATAATATATTTTAAATAAAGAAAAGTTAAAGAAAATTTCAGAAAAATACTTAAACGTTCAGAAGTTTATTGAAAAAAAAAAATAATTACAAAATTACTTAAAAATTTTTAATGAAAGAGAATAAATACAAAATCACAAAAATAATCGAAAATTGATAAAAAAAATTGAAGTTTCAGATAATTAATTATAATTTTTGAAAATTATACCAAAATAATGAATATAATTAAAAACTGAATAAAATAATATAAAAGTTGCAGAATTTATTTTTAAGCAAAAGAACATAATTGGAAAATCGTTAAAAACATGGAGAATTTATAAGAATAATCTAAATTTGAAATAATAACTGAAATTATTATAATATATAATATAGGAAATTAATTAAAAAATAATGAAAATATTAAAAGATGGAGAGAATAATTGCAAAATAATAAAAAGAAATGAAAATTTAACAAAATTGTTGAAAATTGAGATATATGTTTAAAAAGTTCAGGAAATTAATTCAGAAATTATAAAAATAATTAAAAACTAAAAACAATAATTGAAAAATCACAAGAATAATGGTATATTAAAAAATTTATTTAAATTTGCGATAAATAATATAAAATTTAGGAATAAAGAATTAAATTGATTTAATGTCAAGGGGAAATTAATTAAAATTGAAAAAGTGATTGAAGAAGCTAAACACAATAGTTAAAATTTGAAGAAGGTAAATTTAAGATTTAGGGAAACAATTTAAAAATAATTAAAAATTGCAGAAAATAATTGAAAAATGATAAAAATAGTACAAATTTGTAATTTTAGTATTTAAAATCTTCATAGAAAAGAATGATGAAAAATTAAAGAAATATGTAAACCACTTTATATTTAGTATATTTGAAACGTGGAATTTCAAGCTATGACACTAAAAATAAAAATGTGTTTGATTTTAACAATGCAACAAGTTTAGATAATGAACAACATGAATTAAAAAGAAACCACCTTGAAATAATTTAAAATATACAAAGTAATTCTAGAAAAACTGTAAATTTTAATCAAGATATTGCAAATTTAAGTATAACATATTAGCCACTAATTGAAAAATTTTTAAAATTTAGAAATTTAGACGTGTAGAAATTTAAAACTAATTGAATTAAAATCGTTTAATCGATTAACATTATTTCTCTTTTCTCCTTTCTCCTTTAATTTCTCTTAGAAATCGAAATGCGTATTCATAAAAACGATTCATGAAAATAAAATCAAATCAAAATGTAATCCATAAATTTCTATTTGGATTTAATAACATCCAAAAAGAATGAAGCTTTCAAAAGTAATTTTATATTTTCTGATAATTTAATATATGTTTATTTTGATATAATATCATTTATAACCTTAATTTTTTTTTTATTACTGGAGTTTTTAAGAACCCAATAAATCTCTGAACTTGATGAGGACTTAAATGAGTCGCAACATGTATAGTTTTAATATTTTAATATAAAAATACGGCAAAAGCCCTTGTAAAAAGTTTTTAACATTTTTAATAAATGCTAATGTAAAAAAAAGTGGGAATTAACAAATGCGATTTTTGGGACAAAGTCGTAGAACTTCTGATAGAATAAAGATTTTTATAAAATTTGAATTGGAGGTTAAAGATGGATTCTTGTATAATAGAGGAAAAATACTGAGAATTTTGATAAAAAAATGTTTAACCTATAAAAAATGTCAACAGTTACGGTTTTCGATAAAAATAAAATTTTTCCTTCCTAGAACCAGAATAATGCTTGTTTTTTGTTCATTATGATATCTTTTATAATTTTTGGATATGCTTTTAACAAATTTGAAGTTACAATTCCAAATTTCAAAATGTCGGAATCAAAATGGCTTACTAAAATGAAATATCTATAGATTGAGTGAGAATCTATAAATAATCTAAAGGTTTCTTGGCATTACTTTAAATGATTTTGATGTTTTATTTACAAATTTCAAAATTGTCGATCCAATATGGTTCACTGTGGGAACAAATTAATTTTATTTTTAAACGAAATCGTAGAAATTCTAATAGAATAAAATTTTTTATATAATTCAAATTGTAGATGAAAGATTATTTCTTGTAAAATAGAGGAAAAATATAGAGCATGTTAATAAAATATGTTTAACTTATAAAAATTGTCTAAAAAATGGCAATATTCAATTAAAATTAATTTTTCCCTTCCCAGAGCCAGAAAAATGCCTGTTTTTTTTTAATTCTCAGATATCCTATAAATTTTGATGTGTTTTTAACAAAGTTAAAGTTACAACCCCTTAATCAAAATGGCGGAATCAAAATGTTTGACTAAAATGTAAAATATCAGTCGTTATGGAAAGAAGTATTTTTTATTCTGAAATTTATAATAGTACACTATATAGGAGAATTAATAATTATTTTTTGTTGGCAAAGTAATGCAAAAATATCAAAACTGATGTTTCAAGGAATCCTAATTATTTGGAAATTTAGAATTCAGACTTTAGATTCTTTATATATATGATTGAAAATAGTCTAATCGCAATTTTCAATACGATTCTTTCAAATTTGAGAATTCGAAACAGCCGGATTAAATTCACAATTTCGCATTTCAAGTTTTCTACTTTTTTTTCATTTAAAGTAAGTTACAATCATTCAGAACATCAATTTCGACTTGATGTAAAGAATTTTTTTTGTCCCCTTAAATTCTTCCCTTTTAAATTTGCAATTTGGACTTTAAAATCTTTATTCAAAATTTATAAAGCTGTTCAGTAAATATTTTCATTATAATTAGATTGAGATTAGATTAGATGATTTTATAATTGAATAATCAAACTCAAGACAAGCAAGCCAAGAAACCTTTATTTTATAAAAATCTTCATTCTATCAGAAGTTCTACGATTTTATTTGAAGTGTCTTTTGTTCTAAATAATACTATGATTAATAAGATCTAAATAAATTTTCAAAGTTAAGGCATCTTTTTGAGGTTAATATTAATCTTTACTATTTTTAGCAGAGATGTCTGGTAGTGTTAACTTTCCTGAGTATTTAAAAAAAATACTTTTAAATCGGTTGAAAATTGAGGATTAGGCAAATTTTTTTACTATATATTTTCTATAAGTATATATTTGTTCAAGTGTGCTATCACGTCTGCAAAGAAAACTGCCTGTGAAATCAACGGATTTGAATAAACTACCTTTTTTGTGTATTTTACGTGTTCTCAATCATTTATCAAAATACTTATATAACTATAAATTTGTGTATTTTATAATTTCTGACCAAACAAAATTGATGAAAACTTACGGGAGCAGTATCTGGGTTCGTCAGAGTTGTCGCCGCAATCATCTTCACCGTCGCAGAATTTGTCCTGAGATATGCAGTGGCCAGTGCTGCAGTGGAACTCTGATAATCTGCAACCGGAAGTGGGTGCCGCTGTGGTAAAAGTGCCAGCGGAAGAAGTTGCAGAGCGGACAAAGACGGAGAAGCCGGGATAACCGGAAAAGCCGGAATACCCGGGGATATTCGGGAAACTAGCGGACGAAGCCGAGGCCTCGACAGAGGCCAGGATCGCGGCTGCGATCAGCAACCGCCGCCAGACAAACATGCCCCCTCACCCTGAAACATACATCAAAAATATTTATTTCAACAATTATACAATTCACAGAAATTACATTTTTCTCTCTTTATTTTTACTCATCTACAAATTATAATTTACAGAAACTATTAAAACATGACAAATTAATCCCCCCCCCCCCTCCTGCCCCACTAGGAAAAAATGCATGGGAATTAATTCAGGGAATTTGTATCATATAATTAAAATCACAATCTCCAGACCACGTTTTCTTGAGTACAAATCAGTTGAAGATGACAAATAACATAGTAGCGCATGATTATTCTACAAATTTCAATTTTTATACGTTGAAATATTTATTAAATGTATACAAATATTTAATAATTTTGATAATTTATTTTAAGAGATTTAAATGGATCTTAAATAATATATTAAATGAACCGTTACAACAGCTATTAAAAAATTTGATAAAAATTAGCAAAAGGGAAGCACGTGCTTCAGGGCCCGGAACCCAAAAGGACCTGGTGCCAGAATTTAATGTATCGTGCAAAAAACTTTCAAATTGACGAGAATTTTTAAAATGATCCGTAAATTTTGAAACGATCCACAAATTTTTTAGAAACTCTGAGAAGATAGATAAATCCTAAAAACTTCAATTTCAATCTTGTATTCTTTAATAATAATATGAAAAAATGAATTTAAAATGATCAAAATTTAATATAAAAAAATTTTGATAGAAAGACAGTTGAAAACTATATTGAACTTAATTAATTCCAAGCCATTATTATTCATATAAATCCCAAACGTCAATTAACTCAAACTTTATTTTTTTAAAACTTATAAGTTTGAATTAATCAAAGCTGCAATTATTACATGTATATAGTAAAATATTAAATAACAGCAACATTAATGAGAAACTCTACATTGCTGTTCGTCATTTAAAACTATAAATTTTTGGAAATGCAAATAATAAAAATTACGAGAATAATTACAAAATCGAAAAGAATATATATATGAAAAATGACGAAAATAATTGACAATTAAAAACAAAATTCGAAAAATGGCTAAATAAATACACAATTGTTAAAAATAATCTAAAAAATTAAACAATATACATTCAATTTAAACTAAAAAATTGAAAAATTAAGAAAATTATAGAAATAATTTCTGAAGCCAATTGCAATTAGAACAACTGGATTAAAAATCAAAACAAAAAAAATTGAAATTGAAGAAAATAATTGAAAACTTTAGAAAATAATAAAAATTTGGAGAAAATAATATAAACTTGAAGAAATAAATTCATAATTTAAAAATTGAACTGAAATTTAAAAAAATTGATAGTAATAGAGAAAAATTACAAAACGTGAAAATAATTCACAATTGAAAACAAAATTCAAAAAATGGCTAGGTAAATGAATACACAACCAAAAAAAAAAAGAAAATAATTGTAAAACTCAAAGAATCATAATAAAACTTTAGAAGACTAATTGCAAATTAGAAAAATTGTAGGAAATAATATTAAATTGCGAAAAATAGTTAATAGTTAAAAGAAACAATTAAAAAATTGAAGAAAATATCTACAAAATAACTAGATTAATAGACTACTGAAAAAAATTGATAAAATATAGCAAAAACTTTAGATTAAAAAAAAAAAAAATTAAAAATTGAAAAATGAAGAAAATTATAGCAATAATAGTTGGCAATAATTGCGCATTGAACGAATGGATTGAAAATCTACAAAAACAATTAAAATTGTATAAAATAATTAAAAATTGAAAATTTGAATTAAAATTTAAAGAATCTAATTAATTAATTAATTTGATATTAACAAATCTTATTGATAATGGAGAAAAATAATTGGCGAAAGGAGAGGATTTTAAAATATTAAAGAAAATAATTGCCAATTGAAAAAGAATAAAAAATGACTAGAATAATGCATAACTGAAAAAAATAATTGAAAACGTTAAAAAATAACTCTAAAATTTTAAGAGAATAAATAAAAAATTTAAATATTGTAAGATATAACTAAAAATTAAAGAAAATAATTGAAAAATAACAAGAATAATTGCAAAATTGAAGATAATTTCTGAAAAATGACGAAAATAATTGATAATAATTGAAAACAAAATTCAAAAAAAGGCTAGATTAATACAGTACTGGAAAAAATAATTTAAAAAATCAAACTATAAATATTTAATTTAAGAAATAATTGAAAATTGCAAAATTAAGAAAATTATAGAAATAATTGTTGGAAATAATTGCTAATTGAACAACTGGATTGAAAAAAATTGAATGGAACAAAATTATTGAAATTGAGGAAAAAATTTAAAATTGAAAAATGGAATTGAAATTTTTAAAATATAATTAAGAACTGAAGAGAATAATTGAACAATTGTATTTAAAATTAAAAAGCATATTGATATTCGAAAAAATTATTAAAAATTAAAAAATGTGATTGAAATTTGAAGAAAATAAAAAAAAATTAAAGAAATTAAAGAAAAAAAAAGAAGTTAAAGAATAATTATTAAATTTAAGGAGAATAATCGTAAATTGAAAACGGTGGAAAATTATAGAAAAAATTGTAGCCTTTTACACACTAATTTACATCACTTTCTTGAAACATTTAATTATTCTTTCTTGCAATTTTTTCTTTTTTAAACAACTTTTTTGGTAGGTTTTGTTTTATATTGCTTTTCTGTATTTTTAAAAAATAATTTAGGTGACTTTCATTTCTTTTTAAATAATTTTTTTTTTGCGTTTAATAATACTTTTTTATTTTTTAGATTTTTTTAATTTTATTCATTTTACAAAAATTACTTCATATAATTTTATACAGTTTTATTTTAACAATATTTAGAAAAATTTATTTAATTTTCCAGTGATTAATTTTATCTAACCTTCCTGACAAAATGACCCAAACTTCTTGACTAGTGACGACACCAGAATTTTTTGGCGCGAATTTACGAATTTTTAATTTTCTGGATAAACTCTCATTGATTTATTATTAATATTATTTTGAAACGACAGTTCTGCTGAATGAAAATTACGTTAAATTAAAATTCTTCCAAATGAAAAATGGGCTAAAAATGAGTTCTGTTAAATAAAAGCTCTGCTAAATGAAAATTGTATTAAATTAAAAATTATAAAAATCAAGAGTCGATTAAAAATAAATTCCGTACAATGTTAATTCTGTTAAATATGAATTCATTGACCTAAAAATTCTGTTAACTAAATATTCAAATTAATCTTGCGGATCTGGAGAAGTTTTCAAGCAATTTTTTAGATAAGTTTCCATATTTCTATTCCATGGAAATTGCACATTAATTTTTGAGAGTATAAACTATCAATTATTTACGAACATTTTCGAATGGAATATCAAATAAATAATTGAACCTTAAATATTAATATTTGATTATTAGATATTAAATATTATGAATTTGACGATTAAACATTAATCCTGAAATAATTAAATAAAACATTAATATCAATAAAGAAAAAAAGTTGTAAATTTTCCGTAACAACGTCTAAAGTAATTTCATTCTTCTTTTAACAATATTCGTGTGCAAATTATTGTCAGTATGAAAAGCATCCAAAAAGTTAGCTAATAAATTCAAAAACTGCTGAAGAGTCGAAAAGTGCTAAGTTTTAGTTATCAAGAAAGAATGCCAGTGGCATGAACATGACACATAATACGCTTGGAGGAATATCTAATTTGCTTACACGACTTTAAGTGTAGAATTCTAAATTCTTTTCGCTCATCGTAAGCTTTAACGATGTACTTGTAAGAAAATTTATTCACTAAAAGAAGTGTGTTTATGCTGGTAGAAGAAAAAAGTGGATAAAAAGACACTGGGAGGATTTAAGCCTCGTATATAAAATGATGGGTTTAGAGAGATTACTGTGCTGTGTAAGTAACCCAGAAAATTTACGGTTAAAAAGAAAAAACATGTGCGTAAAATTAAAAAAATGGTCGGACTTACGGCGACCGCTTACTATTCACAAAATCCATTCCATTTTACGTCAAAAAGTGCATCGCCTCTTCTCAAAATAAAATAAAATTTCGTCCCATGTGTTTGACTTTTTCTAATAAATTTCGATATTCCGGAATATATTTTTATCCTTGTAACGAACTTTTATGATAAGCAGTAAACTTTCGAATCGTTTAAAGTTTTTGCGGTTTAGTTAAATTTTTCCTTTCTGATAAAACAGTTCAAGAACTTTTTGAAAAATTCGTTGAAATAAACAGAAATTTTAATTTTTCGAAATAAAAATTACGGAAAATATTGAAGAAAATAATTTAAAAATTCTAATTATATAAATAAACTTGGAGAAATTAATGTTAAAATTAGTAGAGTTATTATTAATCAAAATTTATTTTATTTTTGAAAACAGAAGAAGACAATTGAAAAATGAAGAAACTAATTGATAATTGATAAAAATTGAAAATTAAAGAGAAGAATTAGAATCTGAAGAAATTAATTAAAAATTAAAGAAAATAATACAGAAATAAAACAAAGGGAATTAAAATATTAAAGTAAATATAATTAAAATACGAAGAAAATGATTAAAAAAATCATGAAAAGAATGGAAAAATAAAGAAAGTTTTTAAAACTGAATTAAAGAATTGCAATATTAAAAAATATTTAAAAAATTAAAGAGTTTAATTAAAAGATGAAGACAATTATTTTGAATAGGTGGAAATAATTTAAAATTGATGAAGTGAATTGTGAAACGAAGAAAATTAAAAACTGTAGAAAAGAGCTGAAGAGTGAAGAATATAATTGAAGTATGAAAAAAATTATATTCTAAATTGGTGAAAAGAATGGAAAAATGAAGAAAGTTATTAAAAACTAAACAAAATAATTAAAAGGTTGAAAAATATAATTAAAATGTGAAGAAAATTATTTAAAATTGAAGAAAATAATTAAAAATTGAAGAAAATAATTGAAAAATCGAGAAAATAAATGAAAAATAACCAATATAATTGAAAATTGAATAAAATAATTTAAACATTGAAGAATGTTATAAAAATTAAGGAAAATAATTGAAAATTGATGAAAACATTTCTTTATAATGTTTAAATCTAGGAAAAATCTCAAAAATGAAAAAATAAGATTCGTATCGAAGAAAGTAAGTAAAAATGGATAAAGTGTCTAAAGTTACAGAAGACAATAATCAAAATTAATTGTAGAAAATAATTGAAAACTTTAGAATATAATTTTAATAAACCAAGAATGTATTAAAAATGTGAAAAAGTAATTGTTAATTAAAGAAATTAATTGGAAAATGAAGCAAATAAGATATTGAAGAAACTGATTATTTGGAAAACGAAAAAACATGCAAGAATATATATAGTTAAAACTTGAAAAAAAATTTTTTTTTAATTTATGAAAATATTTTTGAACTGAAGACAAGAAATAAAAAATGACGATGGTAATTCAAAAATGAAGGAAATCATTTTCTTATATTTTCTTATATTATTAATATAATAATCTTATATTTCTATAAAAAATATAGCCGCATATGAATATATTATTCATTATTATATAATTTATAACTCACGGGTTTTCGGGGTCGCAGATTAGGAATATGAAGCCAAATTTATAAAATTCAAAATGGCGGATTCAATATGGCGGACGAATTTTTAAAAAGTGATCAGATTCGTTTAAATATTCATAAAACTAGGAATTGAAGGTTTTTTGTTGTCGCTAATTAGGAATCTGAAGTCAGATTTAAAAAATTAAAAATGGCAGATCCAATATGGCGGATCAATTTTTTTAAAACGAGCCATTTGCCTTGAAACTTGTTACTCAGGTGTTTTTCGGGTCGCTGATTGCAAATTTGAAGTCAGATTTGAAAAATTCAAAATGGCAGATCCAATAGGCGAACCTTTTTTTTAAAATCAAGTGATTTGGCTTTAAACTTGTTACTCGAGGGTTTTTGGGTCGCTGATTACGAATCTGAAGTCAGATTAAAAAAATTCAAAATGACGGTTCCAATAACGGTTACTCGTAAAGGGTCCAAAAAACTTCATAAATTAAAAATAAAACTGAAAAAATCGTGTTTTTTATTAAAAAAAGCGGACTCTAATTTGTTTCTATATAAACATACATTATTCTTTATTGAAAAACTTGAAAGAACGATTCTTAGACCATATGAAATGACTATTGCAAAATTTTCTCTTTATCTTTTAGGGGAAAGTGGGGCAAAACCGCTATAGCGGGGCAAAGACGTTTTTCAAAATATCTCCCTTATTTCTAGACCGTTTCAACTTACGTTTATAGTTTATCATAATTATAACTGGAACTATTGTTTAGAAAAAAAAAATCTTGAAAATATAAAATGAAAAATCGGAAAAAATCGATTTTACAAGTCTGAGATGAAATTTATACTGATCAAAACTATTAAATTTTGAATGTAAATTGTGAGCATTTAAAATTGAAATTTTCACGTTCTTGTAGAGTAATGATTTATCTACACAATCTCTTTGAAATCCTGGTTTAATTTTTAATCTAAATATATAAAATTTTAAATTAAAAAAAAGGTTTGTCGTTTGGGGCAAAGACGCTTGAAAAATATTTCATAAAAAACAATTGAATGTTAAAAACTGCATTATCATGTTATTTTAAATGATGGAAACTTCATGTTAATCAACTGTCAACCTCCATTTTTTCATCAAAACAAATAAGTATTTTTCTCTATCAAATTTATTGTAATTATTTAATTTTTAAATTGTTTATTAGCATTTATTACTAATTTGAAATAAAATTATGCCTTTGGAATATTAAATAAGCACTATTATTTAATCATATTTTCGCGCGGTTATTTAAATAACACTATATTTTTGTAGAGTTGATAAAGTAGATTTTGAAACAAAATAAAAAACAATGAAATTGAAAATATGAGGTTAAAAATACAAGTCGTCATTATTTTCAATAAAATGGATTAAATCTCTTTAAAAATCTGTAAAATGTTTATGTTTTATAATTATTGCACCAATAAATGTTATTTAGTATATATTTTAGATCATTTATTATATTTAGAATAATAATATTAGCAAAAACGTCTTTGCCCCAACAGTTGGGGCAAAACCGCTAGTTTGAATCTTTTTAAAAAACAACAAATAATGTAATTGTGATTATGATAAATGTAACAACGACTATTAAAATCTGTTATTGGTTAGTTTCAGCAGTGTAACAAACAAAAATTACTCCAATTGAACGTATAGTTAAAATTTTGTGCATCAATAAATATAAACCTAGCGGTTTTGCCCCACTCTCCCCTACCAATGAAAAAAAATATCAAACTTCTTGAAAAGAAGATACTAATCGATGTGCCTTTTAATTGTCTACAAAAAATATTTTTCAAATAACTTTCATACATTTTTTTTAACTTTTCAAAATTCCATAAAAACTTTTATTATTGTCCCGTTAATAGCAGAAACTTTGTGTAATTGTAAAAGTTTCCAATTTTCTGAAAATTTGGTTAAATTTACTCATTTTAATTTAAAATGCAGAAATTTCTATTCTTAAGCAAATGCTCAGATGTGCATGTGTGTGTGTGTCACGTTTTTTTGTCACCAGTGTATTTCAAGAACGGTTTTATCGATTTTAATGAAATTTGTCAGGTTCATTGTACTCACGAATATCTAAATTTGAACACAAGAATTTTTAAAAATTCCCAATTAACTTTTTTTTACCACTATTTGTCTATTTAAACAATTTTTAATTGCTTCCCAAAAGCTGTAGAAACTAATCGCACATTTTATTATACCTCGCATTACAAAATATTGAACTCACTTTCAATCCTATTTTCCCTAATTCCAAAAGTTCAAGTCCAGATTACTTTCTTACAATGCTGTTGTTGTTCTGAGATTCGGTGTTGTTTAAAATTCACCCCTAAAACTATATACACAAGTATTTTTTTTCCTGCTTGTATCGTAATCTGAAAACTTTAATCAGCATCTTGCGAACTTTGCTCTTTTCCACGTGGCTGACTAAAATCTCCGGTATTCACTTCCGCTTTACTTAATAATTCACCGCGAAATTAGTAGCGACGCAAATGTTATATTCTGTAAGTTTCAAACGCACATTTAAATAATCGATTATTATGTTAATAGGAATTTGGTATATATCTAAAACTTTGACAACAAAACTCGCCTCCAGTTTTCATGATACGCAGAGACTTTGATTGTATTTTATATATACTTGGTTGAGTTTTTGTTTGTGCAGGTTATTTCTATTGGACTTGCCCCGTAAGTTTATTAAGGTCTATACACACGGACATTAAACTTGAGCCTGTTGCAGTGAAACCAGAGAACGTTTGTCTAGTCCTTTGATAAGCATGGTACTAATATCCTAGTTATACGAGACACTTACGTGCTTGTCAACATTTACTCGTATTATACAACGCACACGTGCATCTAACAACGTATAATATATGTGTGTTTCGTATATACTTAATGTGCTTATAGTTATATCTAGAAACTCAAAGTTACATAAATGGTCTACATCCTACATATCATTCCTTTGTTGAAGAACATATGACAGAAGAAGAATAATAATAATTATTGTCATGTTCATATGAATTGTTTCATAACCAGCAGGTCTAAAATTATATAATGATGTATATTTAATGTATACATTTAGTTTATTTGACAGTTGCTCAATATTAACAGGATGATTATTATTATTATTGTTTTATTATATTAAATTTCGTCTCGTTCTCGATTTATAAAACAGAGCACCATCAAGAGAGAAAAGTTTGATAAGAACGTAAAAATTTATGAGAATGTTTGTAGTTTGTTATTTTTGCAGTAAGTGAAGAAAGCTGTTGGATTTTTCTGAGAAAATAAAGCTCAATCGTCCAACACGAAATGTGCAAAAGCGAAGAAACTTCTTATTCCGTCAATCAAGAGGAACGCCTGGCATATTTCAATTATTTCAGCTTCCTCATTTTCCCCGGTATAATAGCACGAGTTTCGTACACTTTCCTGAGAATGCGATATTCATGATTCCTGCGACACCCGAAATAACGAGAATTATCGATTTTCAGATGGCGCGTTGCTCTCGTCGCATTTGATTCACTCCAGGAATCACACAGATGCAATTCTCTTAGTTTCTGATTTTATTTTCAAGTGCATCAAGAGCCTCCTCCTACAAAAGTCGAGAAATAAATTTTTCTCGATAATAAAAAAAAAAATTATAACTGATAGATAAAAAAGATATATATGTATACATATAAATTTAGCTACAGAAATTTCAATATATATGTATCAGCAGAGAACAAAAAATTTTCAGGATAATTGACTACAAGTAAAAAAGTTTATTACATTCCTAATAGTTTTCTGACCTAACTTAGAATTATGATAAACAGCAAGTCGTTTAAACCAACCCCTAATCATGATTCTAAAAGATTGACAATTATTCTTAAAAAATGAGATTAATACATTTTTTACGGGCTCATTATGAATTCTTATTAAATTCAACCCTCTCAGTATTAAAAACAATTCTTTAAAATCATCCTTCAATCATGATTCTAGAAAATTGAAAATTATTCTTAAACAAAGGCTAACAAAATGTTTATAACTATTCACCAGCTATGGAAATTACTCAGAATATTTTTTACTTAAACATAACTCCCTGACTATTAAGATTAATAAAGATCTAAATCATTTTAAATAAAGATTTAAAATCATCCGCTTATTCATTACCAAAAATTGACAATTATTCTTAAACAAATAGACATAAAAAATATAGTTAAGAAAACATACATAAAGCTTTAAAAAGACCTCAGAATATATTGTAATTAAACTCAGCCTCTTTAGTACTTGAAACAACATTTTAAATTATTCCCTAATCACATTTCTAAAAAAATAGAATTTCTCTTAAAACAAATAGACTACAAATATTTGAAGAGTATTCACACTGCAAAAACATGGTGTCTTAAATTGGCCAAAAATGTCTTAAATTAAGATACTTTTGGTGTCTAGGACACGAAAAATGTCTTATTTTAAGACATTTTTGAACAATTTAAGACACCTGTTTTTGCAGTGCACGAGCCATGAAACTATCTCATTATAAAATCTAATGAAATTGAACTCTCTCATTATTAAAACAATTTTTTAAAATCATCCCCCAATCATAACTTTTTCAAGTCATGTTCTAACCATCGTTACCAGAAAAATACAATTATTCTTAAACAAATAAATTAAATTCAACCCCTATAATATTTAAATCAACTCTTAAAACCATCCCCTAATCATATTTCTAAAAAGATACTTAAGAAAAGATTCATTTTTAAAAATCTCTCAGAATGTATTGTAATTAAACTCAACCTTTTCATGAAAAGGTTTTTTAAGGTTTTTTAAGGTTGTTTCAAGTACTCCAGTACTTAAAATCATCTCCTTAACACATTTCTAAAAAAAAACAATTTCTCTTAAACAAACAGACTTGGAGATATTTGGATATTTGGAGAGTGTTCACGAGCTATGGAAATCTCTCAAAATGGGTTTTAATTAAATTCAACCCCCACAGTAATAAAAGAGACTCTTAATAATCATTCCCTGATCATTATTATAAAAAATTGAAAATTATTCCTTAATAAAGACTAACAAAACATTTAAAACTATTCACCAGCTATGGAAATTATTTAGAATATATTTCACTTAAACACAACTCCCTTAGTATTAAAATCATTAACCCCTTAAAAACCATCGCTTAATCATCATTATCAGAAAAATAAAATTGTTTTTAAACAAATAGACTAAAAAAATGTGAAGAGCATTTGCAAGCTTTGAGAATCACTCAAAGCATATTCTAATTAAACGCAACCTCCAAAATATTAGGAAAATCCTTTTAAAATCATCCCCAAATCAACATTATATACAAAAATTGACAATTTTTCTTAAACGAATAAACTTAAAAAATTTTGATAAACTTTAGAAATCTCGTATTATAAATTTTGATCAAACTCAACCTCCTCAGTAATAAAAACAACCCTTTATAAACATCCTTTAAACATCACTATAAATAATTAATAATTTTTTTTAAAGCATATTGACTAAATAAATTTTAAGAGTATTTACCAGCTTTGGAAATCACTCAGGATTATATCACTCTAAGGCAAATTTCTCAGTTAAAAAAAAATCTATTTAAAAACATCTCCTAAACATCATTATTATTACTATTATTCAACAGATATTATAATCTCTTAGTAGAATATATTTTAATCAAACTTTCCCCTCTCCCTTTTTTATATCAAAAACAACCCTTTAAAATTTGAGTCTTTTTGTTTGAGAAATATTGTCAACTTTTTGAATTATGATTAGGGGATGATTTTAAAGGGTTGCTTGCGATAAACTGAACGGACTAAAATTAATCAAATTATATGTTGAAAAATTGCCATAGGCCGTAAACTCTGAAAAATGTTTTTAGTTTTTTTGTTTAAAAATAATTATTAATTTTTTTAGAACTAGGTATGTATAAAGGACGAATTTAAAGGGTTTTTTTAATTCTAAGAGATTTCCAAAATAATTATTTTTTCTTTATAATCCTAATTACGGGACGATTAAAAAAAGGTGTTTTTAATAATGAGAGGGTTAAGTTTGATTCGAATTGATTCTGAGAAATTTAAATAGCTTAATACTAAAGGGAGTTAGTTTCATGAAAGTATATTTTTAAAACTTTCTAAAGTCCGTGAACCATTAAAACTTTTTTTTAGTTTTTTTCTGCTTGAAAATAATTAACAATTTTTTAGAATTAATATAGAAAGAAGAATTTAAAGGATTATTTTTAATTTATATTAAATGGAATTAAGTTAGATTAAAGATTTTTTGGGATGATTTCCTGAGCTGTTGATTAATTTAGAAATTTCTTTAAGTTCTTGTTTAAAAATAGTTTTCAATATTTTTAGAAATATCAGTACAGCATAATTTTAAAGGATTGTTTTTATTACTGAGGAGATTGAATTTCATTAGAATTGTTTACGAAATATTTCCAAAAGTTGTAAAAATTCTATATTAGTCTATTTTTTTAGGAAAAATTATTATCAATTTTTAAGTAGGATTATTAGAAAATGATTGTAAAGTGTGGTTTTTAACACTGAGGTGGTTAAGTGTAATTATAAGTTATTTTTGGAGATATAAATAGGTAATTATATTAATCCTTAAATAATTTGTTTAGCTTATTTGTTTGAGAATAATTGACAATTTTTTAGAATTATGATTAGGGGATGACTTTAAAGGGTTGTTTTTGATATTAAGGAAATTAGAAGGTTTTTTTAGATTAGAATTTAAGGTTAGATTAGAATATATATTCAGTAATTTCCACAGCTGGTGCATAGTTTCAAAATTTTTTTACTCTTTGTTTAAGAATAATTTTCAATCTTTTACAACTATCATTATGGGATGATTTTAAAGGACTGTTTTTTACTAAGGTGGTTGAATTTAAATTTATTCTCATAGGCTTAAATAGCTTGTGAAAACTTTTTAAATTTTTGTAATCTTATTGTTTAAGAATATTTATTAATTTCTTAGAACTATGATTAGGGGATGATTTATAAGTGTTGGTTTAAGTACAAATGGGGGTGAATTAAATTAAAATATATTACTGGAAATTTTTAAAGCTTGTAAATCATTTTTTTTCTAGTCAATTGGTTTAAGAATAATAATTGTCATTTTTTTAAAATGTGATTAGGGGCTGATTTTAAAATGTTGTTGCATGATGTGCTGAAAAGGTTAAGTATAATTATAATATATTCTGAGAAATTTTTGAAGCTTGTAAACTATCCTTTAAGTCTATTTGTTTAAGAGTAGGATATTCAATTTTTAATAATAGATTAGAGGAAGATTTTAAAGGATTAATTTTAATGCTGAAGGGTTTAAGTTTATTTGAAATTGATTATGAGATATTTCCAAAACTCGTCAGAATTTTATTGATCTCTTTTTTTAAGAGTAATTTTGCGTGATTCGAGTTATATGTTTGCACCCCTAAAAGAAAATGAAAAATACTATATAGCATCCAAAAATTGAAATTTCAAGAAAAAAATTTGAAATCATAGCAAAGAATTTTAAAATTAAAATGCCCAAAGGGGTGTGAGCATCGAGAAAGATTTCCCCCTATAAATATATATAGTACTCTCTAAATTTGAATTAGTTATAAATGAAAATGACTAATTGACTAATAATTAGTTATTTTTTACTAAATGATGAGTAGAAATATAACTATTTGAATTAGTGACTGAGTTTTTGCTTTCAAATTAGTTATTTGTAACTAATTCAGATTTAGAGAGTAATGGTAAAGAAATTTATGGCAAAAAAAAATATTAATCGTTTGTTTGGTACTGAGTATTATTTTTATCACAAACAATACGTGTTTAAAATGTTTTTCAAGTGAATTTTCATAAAATCATACTGTCCTGTAACAAAGAGCAGATCACACGCTGGCAGAATTAGTAGAAAGCGGAATTTGTGCCAGCGATGGCGCACAATATGTAATTGTGTGACCGGAATTAATTATTAGCGTCCGTTACGTCTCTTTTATCACAGAGCTTATATAAATGCTTTTCATTCGTATATTCATATGTAGATGTGAGGCCGACAGATTTATAAACATGTTTACTGAACGTGGAGGTGGTTTTTTTCAAAACTGTTGCGAGCTTTTCGACAAAGCGAAACATTTCACAGAACTACAGAGAGGGAAAATGAATTTCTAAAGGTACTTACTAAAAATAAGTAACTTAAGTAGATAAGACGTTTAAGTAGTCAGACAAAACTTATACTAATTAGTGATTTTTTGCTCGTTGTACCGAATTCGGTGAAATGATGATAATGTGAAAAGAGAATTTGTAATTGTCCTCCAAGTATAAACCCTAAATTGGAACGGTATCAAGGAGAATAAACTTGCTATCGTCAGACAGTATCATGTCTGGTTATAAACTCCTTTAGATACTTTCTAGACATCTTACCAAAAAGCATTATGAAATATTAAAATATTGTAAGACATTTCATAGACTTATGAGAATTAATTACAATTAATTTCTAAAAGAGGGATAAATTATTAATTTTTAAATTATGATAAATTGTGTACATTGTTAATTAACAAAGAGATAGAAATTCGGTGAAATCTTTATATTTTGGAATGGTTAAATTATTGATTCGCAAATGATAATTTGCAGACAATTAATTTATGAATTACTTTTCTATTTTATTATTTTTTAGATGCGAGAGTAGAAAAATCTTAGTTTAGTCAGACACTATGAACTTGTCAGGCAGTACCTTTTCTCGAGAGATAATAATAAAAAACTTGTTAATCAGATTTAAAAGATTATTCCTATTTATATATATTAAATTTCAAAAAGAGATCGAAAGAAGCAATAACAATTTAAAATGACCTTTTGATTTTGAATTTAACAATTTTTTTTAAAGCAAGTAGTAAGACTGTAAATAATTCAGGCAGAACATTTCCGTCTCAGTGTGATGCACATTATCTACTTGAAATAATTAGAAAACCTGCTGAAAAGTTCGTAAAGACTATTAATAATTATATCTCGACATTAATTTCAAAATTGGATTAATGTCAAGTAGAATAATCTCGCTGCAGTCAGACATTATCATTTCATCTGTCAAGATATCCTTTTATAATTACATAATTTCAAACACGATTTATAACAGAATAAGATAATAATAAGTAATTAAATAAAGTGGTCATGTTTTAAGAGATACATAATATTGGAGAAGTGTAATAAATTAGTAATGTTTGATAAAATAAAATAACAATGCAGTCTTCTACAAAAATATCGTCTAGACCCGGTTATTGCATTATTTTAAATACATATGTAATTAATATATATTATTTTTATAGGCACGTTGTTTAATATTTAAGATTTTCTACTGTTAAATAGCTTTTAGTTTTAATTCTAAAAGAAAACTTATTTTAACCACTTCAGTGGGGATATTAAAATTTCATATTTTTATACGTTAAATTTATACATTTCTAAAAGTTATATAATTTAATGAGGAAATGAGGTCCTATAAAGAATCAAAGGAAAATATATTCTCTATAACTGAAAGAATTGAACACAAAAGGAATTTTTATTATTTGGTTTTCTTTTTAAAAGAGGTAGAAATTTAAAATTCTTTTATCTGTTCTATTTTTTAACTTTAATACTTAAAATAAAGTCGTATTAAAAAAGTTCTTAATAATATTTTATAACACTGTACAAATGCCACTTTTTAACCTATCAAAATATTTAAAATATGTTTTCTTTAAAACTAAAAGCTATTTGACGAAATAAACCCTTAAATATTAAATAACGTGGATATGGAAACAGTTTATAATAATTTCAGATTTATTTAAAATAATGCAGCAACTGGATCTAGGTGATTATTTTTGGAATAACCCATAATAGTAATAATAATAGTAATAAATAGCTAATAAATAATGATAATAATAATTTTTGTAATTAATTAATAATATTTCTTTAATTTTAAAAAATATTATACACCAAAAATATTCAAGGAATTTTTCAATATTTTTTTATGGTAAATTCAAGAACTTGCATGGTTTAGTCATATAGGTCTTGTTTTTTGGACAATTTTAATAGATTGAAATGTCTTAAGGGCATGTGATGGAGTATGACGTCACTTGTATAGGCAAAATTTGTCCGTAACTTTTCTCTTAAAATATTTAATATTTTTTCATGAAACTTGGTAGAATTACTTAAAATGTCATTATGAAGGTCTCTCAGACCCGAATTTGTTTAAATTTTGGCCCAAACTTAATTTTTAAAAAATATTCCAATTTTTCGAAAAATTCCTAAAATTAATTTTTGGCCAAAATTCAAACAAACTCGGGTCTGAGAGACCTTCCTAATGTCATTTTAAGTAATTCTATCAAGTTTCATGACAAAATATTTAATATTTTAAGAGAAAAGTTACGGACAAATTTTGCCTATACCAGTGACGTCATAATCCATCACATGCCCTTAAGATAAAAAAATTTTAGTTAGTATATTTTGAAATAAATCTTCTTTTGTAATAGTTAAACAAGTAGCGTATTATTCACTATTCACGTCAGGTAATTATAATCAGATTGTAATTAATGTCAACGAACATTGATACAGCAATTACATAGTTCATGCAATGAATTATATTAACTGACATAATTGACTGACGTTCTTGTTTTATAAGTAGATAAAGATTTGACACTCAGAGAGGTAGAATGTTATGTCAATTCCGAATATTAAAAGATTCGGATTTCCAATTACTAAATAATTAATTCGCCATATGGTAATTACTGTGCTGAGGTAAAAATTAACCTCGCACAACATTTTTAAATGCGTATTTAAAATTATAATTATAATACTATTATATCATATATAATAATTGACATAATAATATTAATATATTAATTGTGAAACTAAAATTATGATTACACACAAGTCTGGAATCATTTCCAGACATTGGATTTAAGATTTTGTCGAATAAAAGTTATTTTTTTTTTTTTACATTTATTTAATTTAATTGTTTAATAATTATTATCAGGGATGTAATTGATTTAAATCTTTTTGATTTAAATCATTGGGGCATTGGCATTAAAATCATGATTTAAATAAAAAAAAAAAAATCCACAATTCTTCGGATGTCTAATATTGCATGTAAAAAGTCGCAAACAATTTAAAAAAACCAGAAATTTGTGGACAAGTCTAAAAAATTTCAATTTTAATATTTTATTCTTTATAAAATTTAAAAAATTGTGCTAAAACAGAACATCAAAATACCTACGACCCACAAATTGTTGGTATGTAGATAGCAAAAAATAGTATATTAAATTTTTATATCTTTAAGACATTATAATTGAAATCAATTCCAAACGTCAATTAACTCATAATTATTCCAATTTATTCAAACCTTTATATTTCAATTAACTGAAATTTAATTGCATAATAATTAAATAATATTAATTATTTTCCATATAATCCTTTTTTTAATTGTTACAAAATCTCCAACAAATTTCACTTTTTCGAAACTGTTTAATTTTTATCTTATAATTTCCTATTTTCACAAAACTTTATAAGTTTGTCTTCTTTTACTTCTGATATTTTTTTTTTAGAATTTCTTTCATTTTCTTCTTTTTATGCAAATTATTTAATATTATTTTACAAATTTTGTTACTATAACATTCACTAAACTTTTTTTTCGTTCACTTTCTTAATTATTTACATATTTTAAAAATAAATATAAGCGTTTATTTTTTTGTAAATTTATTCAATCTCTTTTCACATCTCGTTTATTTTATTACAAACTTACTTATTCTTAAATAAAATTTTTAAATTTTATTTTTTTTTTAAATTTGTCATTGAACATGTTTTAAGTGTAATATTATAAAAATATTTTTGGTCTCATTTTCCTACCCTTTTTTCTATTTTTAAAGAATTTTAAAATTTCTTTTTTTGCTCTTCATTTATCTTTATATACATTTGATTATTTTATTTTTAATAAATCTATCTTTTTAGTAGATTGTTACCAATTTTTGTTTTTTTCTACTTTTTACATTTTTTTTACAGTTTGTTCTATTAAGAAAAAAAACATTATTCTCCATTTTCTTTCTATTTATTTAATTTTCTTGTTGTTTCACAATTTTTTTAGTCATTCCTTGCGTTTTATTTATTTATTTACATTTTAATTAATTCTTTAATTTTTTTAACTTTTTTCTATTTTCTTTTCCTTCTTTCAAATTATAATTCTTCAGTTTTTATCTTGTAATTACGAATTTTTTAAAACACTTATTTAAAGCTTTTATCAACATTTTTTAAATTACTCTATTTTCTACTTTTTTAAAGACTTTTATTCTTTTATTTCATATTTTTCTGTAAATTTAGCCTTGTACTACTTAAATATTTTCATTTTAACGTCGTTCTTCTAAATTTCATAAAATTTTTTTTTTTTTAAATTTCTTTAAATTTTCCAAAATTTTAATCATTCTTTTTTTCAATTTGTAAAATAATACTCCAATTTTTCTAATTTTAAAAATTTGTTGCCTTTAGTAATACAATTTAACGTTTTTTTTTTAATTATCTTCTTATTACTTTTTTTAACTTAAAAAAATGTCCGTCAGTAGTTTCATTTTTGGAAAGAGTTTCTAGTTTTTTACATATTTTTTATGACACTGTTTCATTTTTGTGTTATTTCTTTTTAGCTTTTTTTTATTTCTTTAATAATGTCTAAGACTTTCTTTATTTTAAAGAATTTTCTGATTTTTTTAATAGACTGTTTTCTTATCTTTTTACATTTTCATGTTTTTTTTTTTTTATAATTTATTATTTTTTCGCTGCTTTTAGCTAATCTTCTTAATTTTGCAATCATATGAATTTGAATATATTCTTGTGGAATTTTCTCATTTATTCGTTTAATTTGTTTGATTTTGACTAAATGTTTTATTCTTCATTATTTCTTAATAATATATTAATGCATATTAATATTTTTTAAGTAAACATTGATCTAAATTTTAAATTTTGAATATTAAACATAAGGCAGTAAAAATGGGTCTTATTATATTCTACAGAAGCAACGGAGATTGAATTGTTAACTTGAAAATGATACTTTACGTTATTTTATAAAATTAATAAAAAACTAACTTAAATTAGTTTAAATTAATTGTAAAAACTGATAGACTACAGTTATCTTCGACTAATCTAAGAATTCTGTAATTAAGTAAAAAATAACGTAAACCTGATAATTATTTTTAATTACTTCGACTTATTTTAATTATTCAAAATACTTTAAAATCTTCAGTAACGATTGTGAAGACGTAATTAATTTAATTATATCCCTTGACATCGATTTGAAAATTTAATTGGTGTCAAGTGGAATAACTTTGCTTTAGTCAGACATGTTCAGGTCGTTCGAATAAAATATTTCACACCTCTTGAAAATCTAACTTTTCTTGAATCCTAAATAAATTGAATTAATTGGGTCAGAATTACTAATTGTATTGTATAATATAGTTTCTGAGATATTTTATTAATCTTCAATAAAGACGATCGAGAATCATTGGAAAGGTTCTTATTAAAATTTGAAGTAACTCAAAATAAATAAACATTAATAAAAGTTTCCTAGCCTTTCAGATCTTAATTAATTGAAAAATTCTTCAAAGAATTTTTCTCATTTGTGCTAGGCTTTCAATGGAAATATAAAATCAATAATATCCTATAATGTACTTCTTTCATAAAGTATGTTTTTCTATACATGCTGTCGGCGTTACCACACATAGTAAATACAATATGTAAATTTTCGGATAATCATTATCAAATGGAAAATGCATTTCCTCTGTCAAAAATCTCAAAATAATTGTGTATACTTGGTAGGTAGTTACATAATGTACAGATTCGTATTTGTATCAGCATTGTGTATCATTGTCTGGCACTAGTTTGAGTAATGCGGAAGATATATACGTATATGTGCCACATATATAATGTTGCATTATAATGGCTCTATAGAGCTGACAAGTAATTGAGGGCAAATTTAATACTACATAGTTAAATATTACCATACATCTTCAAAACAATTACGACAAATTGTTATTTTACATAAAATTTTTTAATTTGCATTTTCTACTTTTTTATACACTCTGATTGTTTCGTATTTTCTGCGGTTTTTGTATACTTTTTTAAAAAACAATATTTGAAAAATTGTTTTATATTTTTTCATTATTCTGCATTTTATAACTTTATTTTGCATTGTTTTCTGTTTTTTGCATTGTTTCACATTTTTTTTAAATATTCTGCATTAAAATCCTTTGTACAGTATTCTGGAAAAATTAACAAGGTTAGTTATTTTATAGAACAAACGAACAGAAAATACAATGAAGTATATGGCATAACTTTTTTTTAAAATACAAGAAACTACAAAGGGATTCGGAATTAATCTCCATCTGTAGCTTTTAACTATTGCATTCACTTTATTTGAAAGATACACAGCGTTTACTGACAAAGGAATTAAAAACTGTAAAATTGTGTATATGTATATGTAAATTATGTGTATTTGCATAAAAGTCTTGGTGTGAAACTTAAATCCCACTGCTTCAGGGGTAAAAGTAATTGTTCCTCTATAACGATTCCACGACTTTGCATTTTCGACTTATTTCTTTTCTGTCTGCTCATTACTCTCTTTTCAGAAACTTGGATTCGAGTTGTGAAATATTTTTATATTCATAAAATAGCGCGAGTCCTAAATGCATTAATTAACTTCGAGATTAAATTAATTATGTACTATTAGCAATCAATGTTGTGACGTTCAAAAATTTATTAGAATAATTTTACAACTCACCATTCGTTTTATTTCAGGATAATTAATTTCGATTATCAATTTTTTAGTTTACAATTAAATGTATCTTATTATCAGAAAAACTGGAAAAATAAAAATTAGTATTTGAATTTTTTTATTTTCCCGCCTCTTAAGAGTCTTCTGCTCTGACTAATTTTTCTTATTTCTAACAATTCTAACCTCAAAAGAGTAACTTTCGTCAAACGCGTCAAACGCTTTCAACAAAATAGCAAATATTAAATAAATAACAAATTATTAGCCAATAGTAATAGCAAATAATTTAACAAAGTATCAGAAAAGTCTGTGTCTACGATATAAATCAGTGAAAAAGAAGAAATATTTCAACTCTGGATATTTTGAAAAATAAGTCAAATTCGAATTTGTGCGTTAGTTCTCGAATTAACGACCTAAAAATGCAGAATAATATCTCATTTTTTAAAAAATTTACAAAATTCTAAATTCTTCAAGAATGTGTTTTGTGGATTTCAGAAAATTCATTTAATTATTTTCGAGAATGTCTTTCATGTTTTTTTAAATTTCGGAATATTTATTTTAAAACTAATAAGAACTTTATTATTAAAGTTCTTATTCTGTGAAAGCCTTTTAAAATAGTCATTCTCCATCATATTTTGAATTTTTATGTAGTTTTTGAAAACACGATAAAAAAATTATCCTGAATTCTAAATGTAAAATTTTTTTAAGTTTTACTAAAATGTCTGATTTAACATTATGAATAAAACATTATGTTCCTAAATTCTCTTTAAAAAGTACCCACATTTAATTTTTCTAAAATTTTTCAAATTTTGTTACCTCAAATTAAGAAATGTGTTTTAATGAAAATAAAAATGTAATCAAAATTAATTTAAAACAAGCTCTAGTTGTGCAACTTTCAAGAAAAATAGTGTAAGCCATTATTTGCTGTCAAATAATAATTATTAACATTCTGTGTTTTTATTTTTAGTTCCAATAATCGCAATTTTTATCGAATTCTTATAAATAACCATTTATTTTACTCTTGGAAACTAAGTGTTAGAATTTTGTTAAAAAATTGTTTAAGAAAACATAAATGTACTACTGTTTATATTTGCCTTACAACAAATTTTTAACAATATTAAATAATTACGATTGTAGAGAATATTTCAAAAAAATGTTAAATAATCATTATTTGATAAAAATAATTCTTAACCTATTCTTCTGAAAATTATACAACTAGTTGAGAGAGATGTAAATCCTTCCATTTTTTTTAAAGTTGAACCAGAAAATGTATATGATTCGGGAAGGTAAATGTTAACACAATTTTAATTATGCCATTCAGCGACGTTTCACCAACAAAGGTTCGTTGGCCTCATCAGGCTAAATTCGTTAAAATTTAAACATTTTTTAACTTGTCAAACAATTAGAATATATTAAATAAAATTGTGTACGACGTCAAATAAATTAAAAACATTTTGAAACGACCAGCCATTTATTATTTATTTATTTATAGCCATTTATTTATTTAATATATTCTAATTGTTTAACAAGTTAAAAAATGTTTAAATTTTAACGAATTTAGCCTGATGAGGCCAACGAACCTTTGTTGGTGAAACGTCGCTGAATGACATAATTAAAATTGTGTTAACATTTACCTTCCCGAATCATATAAATTTTCTGGTTCAACTATACAACTAGTTGTTTTAACATTATTTGAAATTAATTTTAATTACATTTTTGTTTGCATTACAAAGCATTTTTGACTTTGATGTTATGTTACGTTCACCATCCGTAAAAACCAATTAAAATAAAAATTATTAAAAGTTTTCTAAAATTCGTCAATTTTTCGTAAACTTAAAAAATTTTAATTAAAAAAATAATTGTTCAAATTGTTTAAGTTTTTACACACTTTAAAAAATTATTAATCTCTCTATGCTATTAAATTAGTTATTTAATATTAAATAAATAAAATCCGGAATTAAAAGAAATGGGATCAATGTTTTATTTCATTAATGTTTTTGATTTATAAAACTGGAAACATTTTTAATTAAAACAAAAATTGTCAAGTTTACTTGCAATTCTTATAAATGAAGCTTTAATTTAAAGTCTTAAAAATACTTGGGTAGTTGATTTTAGTTCAAATTAATAGTTAATTGGAATTCTTTTTTAGTAGTGACTTTAAAAATATATAATTAAATGTTATTTAATTTAATTAAAAAGTGCCTTGGAGTTCAATTTATTAAAATTTTGATAATGTCAATTTTTCTCCAACACAACTGTCTTAAAAATTAATTAAAAAAATAAACCCAGCATGTCATTTCGCTGAAAAATCAAGTTCTTTTATGTCTTTGAAACGTTAATTAAAAAATGTAATATATTTTCCATTCTAAACATTAAAATTGTCAATAGTTTTTTAAAATTAAGTTTCATATTTTATAAAGCTTCTCTAGATGTCTTAAACAGAAATTTATTTTATATAAATTAACCTTTTGACAAAATGGGTCAAAATAAAATATTTTATATGTAAAGTATCTTATTTTATATAAGTAAATTAATCCTCTTTAATAAAAACTGCCCCTCTGTCATTATAGCCAGAATTTGGAACTGCGCCAATCGAGTATTTGAGCTGCGGAAGATTATTTGAACTTTCATTTTTGATATCGATACTTAATTTAACCTAAATTTTTAGTTTCATTTTTTTCCATTACTTTCTCCCTTGAGTCTCGGAGCTTTTTATTTTATTTCTTGTGGTCTTAACCTGAGTTAAGCTTCCAATTATATTCGGTTAACATCTAGCTTATTCTAGCGTTAAGCTTCCAATCGTTTTTGGTCGTCAATCCATTTCCAAATACAGCTCTTTAAAGTGTTTTCAGATATCAATTTATGCCCTAAGTATCCACTATTGGATTTTATTTTCATACAAGAATACTTATAAAATATACAATATATATATATATATATATAAGAATATAAGTTAAAAACTCACAATCAATACTAATTTGAATAAGAAGATGTATAATTAAAATTTTTGATAAAATCGATAAGTTTTAAGTAATGAATATTATTTTTACGAAAGAAACATTTTCCATGTGAGTTAATTATCGAAATGTTTAATAATTGCAATGAAATAAATAAGGAATCCCAAAATTTTTTTATAATAAAGTACTCTCTGTTGTTTGGAATCCAACTACTGAGTAGTCGAGACTTTCCCGACGCTTTTTAAATTGAATTTTAAAATGGCACACAACAAATAATTAAATTTCTGAACTTTTATCTTCCGAATAAATAATTTATTTTGAATTCTCAATTTACAACGTCAAAAGTAATCTATTAATGATAGAACGTCCAAGGCTGCGTACTGCCGGTAGGACGCGCTTTCACACAGTAAACGTCCTTCCGGAAGGACAATTAATTTTTGTGAAAAAATATTTTAATTTCATATAATCATCATCATCATCATCACCATCATCATTATCATCATAATTCATCATCTTTATCATCAAAGGAATTGAGTTTATTATTACTTTTGTAAATATTGTTAAATGGCTCAGACGCGAGTCCCTCGAAATCGCTCTATAAAATCAATATGGAAGCAGATAAGTATAAAAATGAATATATGGTTTTTTAGGTAATGAAACAAGCTTTCAGATGACGTAAATATTAATTTTTTAAATTTATGTACAAGGACTAGGTAGTCTTTTTAAAAAAACGAAAACGTCCTGCCGGCAGTACCGCGCGTCGTCTTCTTGTTACTAAAAATTATGTGAATTTTTGGAAAATTTAACTTCTTTTAGCTACCAAGCTTCGGGGTTTGAATTTAAAAGTTCCACGTTTACATGCGCTGAACGCTTGATTCTTTACCTTTCCAACGATATATACTACTTTTTGTTTACCTGAATCCATGCTAATTTTTTAACGCGATTTCGTACGTACTCGCGGAAGGCTTTTTTGTCCTGCCGGAAGGACGTTGGACGTTCTATCATTAAATTTAAAATTAATTATCAGTTACAAAACATTAGTATGATTTTAAAAATATAGTGATTATTTGTAGTAATATTTGTAGTCAAAAATTTTCTTCTTGACGTACTTTTATGTTTACTGGTTATGTTTAAGATATATACATAAGCGTAACTAGAATATTTTTTGTAGAATATTTTTGTACATAAAATTTATTTCAACTTAGGGCAACGTTTTTCTACTTCATTGAATTCTTTCCATCAATTTTAACATGGGAACTATAATTTTCAATTACTTTTTGTCATTTTCTAACGAATTTCTTCAATTTTCAGTTTCCTTCTTCGACTTTCAATTATTTTTGACATTTTCAACGAATTGATTCAATTGGTTTCTTCAATTTTGAAATATTATAGCCATTTTAATTATTTTCCTCAATCTTTAATTCAATACAGAATTTTTTAAAGATTTTCTCAAATTTAATTTGCAATCAACAATCTTAAATTATATTTGTCATTTTCTAGTAAATTTCCTCAATAAATTTTCAATTTTTTCTTCCATTTTGTTTTTAATTTAATTTTTTTTTTGTTATTACTTTATTATTTTCATCATTTTTCAGGTATTTTTATCATTTTAATCCTTTAAATTCAATTGTTCTTGTAACTTTTAAGCACTTTTTTCAAATTTCAATTTTTTAAAAGTATGTCTAAATGCAATTTTTTCGTTTTTCAATTATTTTCTTTATTTCTCATACTCTTCTTTACTTTAAATCGGTTTTGTCTACAATTCCAATTATTTTTTCTATTTTTAAATGAGTTTCTTTAATTATTTTTTACAAATTTAACTCGGAACTTATATTTTTAATTATATTAATCATTTTATACTGAATTTCTTCAAATAAAAATTCCTTTTACAATTCTAAATTATTCTCTTCAATTGGATTTATTTTTCTTATTTTTCAATGTTATTTTTCAATTTTCGATTATTCTTATTCTTTTAAGTATTTTCGTCATTTTTATTAAATGTCTTCAATTCTTAATTATTTTTCACATTTTATAAATTTTTGTCTTCAATAAACATTTTTTCCTAATTATTAAATTAATTGTGATGTCTTTATTTTCTTTCATCGATTTTCATTTACTTTGTTTAATTGAAGAAAATTACCTTAAATTTCAATTACACTTTTAATTTTTAAACTAATTTTCTTCAATTTTCGGTGATTTTTTTCTGCTGTCAATTATTTATTTAGTGAATTTTTAATTAAAATTTAAATTTTGCAATTATGTTTGTTAATAATTAATTATAATTTCAGTTTCTGTCTTCAATTTTCACGAATTGTTTTAAATATTCAATTACTTTATTCAATTTCAGATTATTTTTTAATTTTTCAATTTAAAACATGTTATTTTCAGCGATTTAAAAGTATTGTTTGAACAATTTTAATTATTTTCTAGGTGATTCTAGAATTTTAATTACATTCTTAATGTATTTTAAGATATTTTTTTTAATTTTAAATTAGTTTCTTTTTAAGATTTTCTTAATTTTGTCGCTTTTTAGTTAATGACTTCAATTTGTATGATATTTCTTTAAATTTAAATTATTATTTAAATTTTAATTATTTTTCTCATTTTTAAATTAAAAAATAGTTTGTTTTAAAGATTTTCTTTCATTTTTTGTTATTATCTTAAATTTAACTTGTAATCAATAATTTTTTTTTATTTTTTATTTTCAAGTGGATTTTTTCAATACTTTATTTTTTCTTGTCTTTGGAATTTTTTTATTAATTTAATTTTTTTTTCATTACTTAATTACCTTCTTTTTAAATTTATTTTCTTTAATTTTCAGTTAGTTAAGTCATAATGAAATTTTTTTCTTCAAATTTCAATTATTTTTTTCAAATTTCAATGAGAATTTATGATTTTTAATCTTGTCTTTAATTTATTCCGGAATGTTGGTTTCTTTTTTAAATTTAAAGTATTGTCTTCAAGTTCAATCATTTTTCTTATTTTTAAATTAATTTTTCCAAATTTCGTCTGTTTCTCATCTGTTAATTTTTATTTTCATATATTTGAACTTATAAACTTTAATTTTTGATTATTGTTTAAGGAATGTCTTCAATTTTTAATTTAAATTATTGTTATTTTAAAATTAATTTTTTCGTTTCTTAATTATTTTCTTTAGTTTTTACTTTTATTTTCTTCAATTACAACATTATAATTTAAAATTTTTGCCTAGAATTTCAACTAGTGGATCGCTTGAAATTTTATTTGAAATTTTCTAAAAAAGGGGAGACCCTCAAATCCAAGATACGCCACTGATTTGGAGGTTACGTTTCACACCAGAAGATGAGATTTCGAAATTTAAATATATATAAAGAGTGCCAAAAAGTCAATTAATCTTTTTTTTAACTGAGTAAAGTTGCTTGAGAGGTTTTTAGGTGGGCCGGCTCACCCTGGTCCCCATGTAGTTGTCTACAAGCAACTGTCATCAAAATTTAACAAAGTATTGATTCTAATATGTTATTTACATCAGGCAATTTTTATATTTCTTACATTTTTACTTAATTATTCATTATTTAACAATATTATCCGGTTATTTCAAAAACTCAACTTGATACGTTTTAGCTACTACTCAATATAATCTCAGATTTTTTCACTGATTTTCACTGATTTGTTTTCAAATTAATCCATTACAATTTAAAACATTGTTCATAATAAATAAGAAAATAAAAATAAATATTATAACCGGCTTCTACTTGTTATTAATTTGAATGTTAGCTATCTCAACTTAAACTAAAAGTTCTCACTTTACACAGCTTTTCACTGGTGTCGGTAAAAAATTTGCCTAAAGGCCTGTCACGTTCACGTTCTTACTTTTGTGAAATCTTGTTATTTGATGACATTTTTCGGGGAATTTTTTTTAGCTTGTTATCCGCGTGCGAGGGGAAATTGCAGAAATGGTCGAGACGTCGCGACGCAATGCCGCAAGGTGTAAATGGGTACATACGTATCTGTACGTGTGCGACTTCTTGGCTCTTGGAAAAATAAACCCTCTTTTACGCTCTCTGGCAAGGCGTTGAGATCAAGACTCGTGTTTACGCTGACGCTTGGCAAACTTATGCCGCGGATAGGGTGGATATATTCGCCCGGAGAAATCTCTATATAACATATGACGTGTGACGTATGATGTATGATGTATGACGTACCCTGAAAACGATGCAACCGATGAAAGATACCGTCCAAGGGACGAGGACGAAGAAATATGCTCCCTTTAACTGAGTATGATACCTTCTAACACATACATTCTTTCTTATCAAAATTTTTCCGGAAATTCCTCGCCTCTCAAGACAAGTGAACTTTTCATCCCATCAATATTGACGATTTATTATTTTATTAAACTGCTTCGCGAAACTGCGTATGTCTTGATCAGAATAAAGAAATAATTCGGATAGTAAATATACACTGAAAAAATTAACAAATGTAATCATAGCAAAATAGTTTTATTGAGTATATCAATAATATATTCGTATTCGTTGCAACGAAAGTTAAATAAAAAACGAATTTTTTAAGTGACAGAAATGGTCTTTAATAGAAAAAAAATATAAATATTGAATATATTCATAAGATTATTAAAGTTTGGAATTGTAATAGGCTATATTTTTCAGTGAAACCTATAGCCTTAAACAGTAAAAGGTTTGGTCCTTTGCAGTGGCGTGACTGTTAATAATCAAACATTAATCAAATTTAATGCAAATTAATCAAATTTTGCAAATTAATTGACAAAAATAATGAAATCAGTTAAAAATTGGAAAACGTTACTTGAAAAATCATAGAAATGTTTTAAAAATAAAGATAATAATTTAAAATCTTAAAAATTAATTGAAAAAAATTGAATAATGAAAAATTAGAGAAAATATTTGAAAATTAAGATAAATAATATAACTAGGTGAAAATTATGTCCATTTCATAGACAGTTTGCTTCCAAGTGAGCAACATAATTTGCTTCCTCATAGAGAATGCAAGAAATTAATAATAAAATTTTAATTGGAGAAGTTATTAAAAAACGGAATTTTTAAATGCAAAAAATTGAAAAAACATGAATTATTTTACGAATTCTTGACCATTTAAAGATTTTATATAGGTCAATCAATTCGTTTTGAGATAAGATTATGAGATACTCATTATGTTTAGTGATGAGCAAAATTGGTCTTGGTCTTGCACATTTTGCAAGACCAAGACCAAGACCAAGACCAGGCTTATGCTTGCAAGACCAAGACCAAAAACAAGACTTTATCCTCAAGTCTCGCAAGACTCTTGCAGTCTTGCAAATAATAAAATATATTCACCAGAAGAAGCAAATGTTAGATTATATTTTAAAGGTAAAAGTGTCAATTGCGATTTTTCGTCATATAAAATCTATCCGTTTTGTAGATACCCATTCAAAAACGCATTTATTGTCGTATTTAAGACTACTTTGTGACCTATTAATCAGAACTTAGTAATGTTTAACCCCTTGACTGTGCTGCTGAAATATATCATAAAATGGGCTTAAACTGTGCAGCTACTTCCAATTATTCAATTTTTATAAAACTTGGTACTAGTAAGTTTTTCGGGTCGCTGAGTACAAATTTGAAGTCAAATTTCTAAAATTCAAAATGGCGGATCCAATATGTCCGACAAAATTTTTAAAAATCTTAAGATGTCAATGAAATTTTGAAATACTTGTTACTAAGGGGTTTTCGGGGTCGCTAAATACGAATCTGATATCAAAGTTTCAAAATTTAAAATGGCGTATTCAATATGGCCGCCAGAAATTTTGAAAATCTTAAAATGTTGGAATTTAATTTTTTTCAAAATTTCTAACAGTCATATTGGATCCGCCATTTTAAATTTTTATACTCGGATACCAGATTCGTACTCAGCGACCCAAAAAACCTTTGTGTGCCAAGTTTCGCAAAATTACGTTGACATTTGAAGATTTTAAATTTATTGGCATCACTAATTATGTTGTATTTTTAGCATGAAAAAAATTTTTGGCAAAAAACTATTTTTTTCGATGAAAAAAGGTGCTCAAAAAAATTTGGTTGGGTATTTTCAAAAATCCCTGTGTCCAAATTTAGATATTGATGAGCTGAATAAGTCATCCAAATTTTATTAAAATCCATTAAAGGGTTCTCGAGATATACTGGCGACAAAAAACGATATGCACACATCCGTCCACACACACACACACACACACACACACACACACACACACACATATTTACATCTGGACATTTGCTTAAAAATGAAAATTTATGCTTTTTAGATGAAAATTAGTCGATTTAGACTATTTTTAGAAAATCGAAAATCTTAACGATCACAAAGATTCCTCTATAAAGAAGCAAAATTAAAAAAAAATCATTAAAATTTGAGAAAATAATTGAAAAAATTACATAATTTATTTTAAATGAAGAAAAGTTAAAGAAAAATTCGGAAAAATACTTAAAACTTTCAAAAAGTTCATTGAAGAAAAAAGAAAATAATTAAAAATTATAGAAAATAAGTAAAAAAAATATCAAAATAATTTAAAAATGAGGAGAACAATTTTTTAATAAAAACAAATAATTAAAATCTTTTTGGAAATTATGAAAAAGAACGAAATTCATCGAAAATTGAAGAAAATAATATAAATAATTGAAAATTGAATAAAATAATGGAAATGTCAGATGAATAGTTTAAATTTTTTGAAATTATGAAACAAATGAAAAAATTTTTAATTTAAGGAAATAAATGTTGAATAATAATTGAAAAAATGATTTCAAAATTTGAAACTTGAAGTAAATAGTTGAAATGTGATATAAACAATGATAAGTTGTAGAAAAAAAATGACATTTGAGTGAAATAATTAAAAAATGTACAGAAAAAGTTTGAAAAAAATACATGAAGAATTTAGAAATCAATTAAAAGAAATGAGAATAACTAAAAACTGGAGAAAAGAATTGAAAAAGCTAAAAATAATTAAAATTTACTGTAATTCATAAAAAAAAATTGGAAATTATGAAAACAAATTAAAGTACCTAGTTGAAAATTGAAGAAAATAATTGAAATTTTTTAAAAATACTTAAACACCTTAGAACATGAGAAAAATAATTAAAAAATGATCAAATTAATTCAAAATTGAAAAAAATAATTGAAATATGAAAAATTGAAAACAGTACATAAAATTTGAGGGAAATAATTGAACAAATCATAGAATAACGTTTCAAAAAGAAGATGATTACTAAATTATGAAAAAAAATTTAATTAAAGATAATTAAAAAACAGCAGAAATAATTGAAAATTGATTAAAATAATTGAAATTTTAGAAAATTACTTAAACATCTTGGAAAATAATTTTAGAAAATCTCAATAATAACTAACAATCGAAGAAAATAATTGAATAACTATAAAATTAATTGAAAATTGGAAAAAATAATTTAAATATGCTGAAAATAATTTAAGATTGTGAAAAATAATTGAAATATGATATATTGAAAACAGAAAATAAAATTTGAGAGAAATAATGTAAAAGAATAAACATACAATATGTGTTTAAAAAAAGAAAATATTTACAAATTTACTTAAAAATGTTTATTTAAAGAGAATAATTAAAAAATCGCAAAAATAATCGAAAAGTGTTTAAAATAGTTGAAATTCCAGATAAGTAATTGCAATTTTTTACAATTATTACAAAATAATGAAAATTATTATAAATTGAAGAAAATAATAGAAAAAAATGCAGAATTTATTTTGAAACATAAGAAAATAATTGAAAAATCGTTTATAACATGGAAAATTGAGGACAATAATCTAAATTTGAGATAATAACTGAAAATTTTGGAAATTGATTAAAAAATAACTAACATATTAAAAGATAGGGAAAATAATTGCAAAATAACAAAAATAATGGTAAATTAAAAAAAAAATTAAATTTGCGATAAATAATATAAAAATTAAATTGATTTAATGCCAAGGGAGAAATAATTACAATTTAAAATGCGATTGAAAAAACTAACCGAAATTTGAAGAAATTTGAAGAAGGTAAATTTAAGAATTAGAGAAACAATTTAAGAATAATTAGAAGTTGCAGAAAATAATTGAAAAATGATAAATATAGTACAAAATTGTAGTTTACGTAATTGAAATCATAATAGAAAAGAATGATTAAAAATCGAAGAAATTTTTAAAATACTTCAAATTTACTATATTTGAAACGTGGATTAATTGAACTTTTAAAAAACTTTTTGTTACCCGTATATCAATAAAAAATTTGGTTAAGCTAACAAAATTTTTGTTTTGCATTCCAAACCTTTTTGTCAGTATAAATGAATGAATTATAGTGGTAAAATCAAATTAAAGCAGAAATATTGGATAAATGTGGAAAAAAAGTAGATAAACTGATAAAGCAGCAAATGACTAGAAAGGATAAATAATTATTATTATTATTAATTTCATGATTTTGTTTCCAATTAATATTTACATAAACTGCTGATTACTATTATGAATAGAGAATCTATATTAATTAATTCAGACTAGTCTGTACATTGTGTTACGTTAGTAACTATTATTAAAATTAATTTTATTCTACACGTGTAAGTTTTTAAGAACCTTCAAATATATCATCAACCAAATAAGTTAAATATTAACAGTCATTTTTATTATAATCAAGAAAAATAATATTGACAAAATTATGATGCACACGCAAACAACAAGTACCTGTACCATTGTTGACGAGCAAACAATACATAATTTAAAAAGCTAAATTGTTCTCTCAAGATTCTATCCTTCTCTACAAATTCAACACATTTGTGTAAAACTGAATAAATATAAATAAAAATTTTTACCTAAAAAGTAGGTTTTTTCTCCATAATAAAAAAAGTTTATGCCCTCTAAATAAAAATCTGTTTAGTTTCGCTTTTTACTAAGAATAAATTTATTGTTTTTTTCTGCTTAAAAGTAGTTTATTGTTTCTTCTTACTGAAAAATATTTTATTATTTGTTTTAAATAAAGAGCTATTTAATTTCGCTTATTACTAAAGTTAGTTTTTTTCTTCTTACTAAAAAGTAGATTTTTTCTCTACTTTATTATTTCTGCTGCAAAATAAACAGTTGAATTTCATTTTTTACAAAAGAATAGTTTTTTCTTTTTTCTTACTAAAAACATTTTTTTTTCTTCATGCTAAACAGTAGTTTATTGTCGCTTGCTAATAAAAAATAGTTGACTTTTTCTTCTTCTACCTAAAAAATATAGTTTTTTGTTTTTTTTTAAAAAAAGATTGTTTTCTTCTTTTTATTAAAAATAGTTTATCATATTTCTTTTAAATAAAAAGTAGTTGAAATTGGCTTTTTACTAAAAAATGATTTATATATTGTTCTGAATCAATAATAATTTGTTGTTTCTTTTTACTAAATAATAGTTAACTTTTTCTTTTTCAAAAATAAGTTGATTCTTGTATTTTCATATCAAAATTATTATTTTTCTTCAAAATAGAAAGTATTTCCTTTTTTTCTAACTGAAAGTAGTTTATTTTTCCTTTTTACTGAAAAAAAGACCATTTGAATTTTGAAATTCCTAATATAATATTCTTATTTCCGTACACTGATAGGCCACCGATTGATTTTTAGATAATATAATACTCTACCTATTTTATTTTCTTTTGCACATAACAATTGATTAAAACTTTAAAAATTAAATTTCGTAGTAATTTTTCACTTTGATTTGTAAGAATTTCAAGAATGCAAAAAACACAAATGTTGTCTGTCTGTCTGTCTGTCTGTCTGTCTGTTTCACATTGCGTTCAATGCCCTAAAAGCTGTCCAAGTCAAAAAATGCAGTTTCATTTTCAGATATTACATCCATTCAGTTTGGTTTAATAATAATGAACAATTTATAACAATATATCACAATTTTGTTTCAATAAAAATATATGTCCAGATAAAATCCTGTTTTTTGGTCTTTTCGTTTTAAATAGTAAAAGATTATAATGTTAATCAAAAGTGTCTGAAGCGTATTCCTGACCCGTAGTAACAAGTTTAAAACTGTCATTCTCAAGCATACCGGCTGCTTCGTTTTGTCAGAAGAGTAGTAAATGTATATTTAAAAAGGTGCATGAAGTTAAACTTAAAATAAGTAAAATGAATTCTTTAAGTAAAGATAAATAACAATATTAAATTCTAATATTGTAAGACCAAAAACAAATTTTATTCATGCTTTATTAACTAAAGTTTTAAATGAAAAATAAATTAAAAAAAACTTAATTCCTTGACGTTAACCGAAGACATATATATTGTTATAAAATAAATTTTATTAACAAATTTAAAAACTCTTTTTAAATATATTTTTTTAAATTATACGTTTTTGTTACTGTATTTAAACATTGTGTGATTAAAGTGACTACATAAAAATATTATTTTTCATTAAAATTTTAATACCTTTATTTGATTTTCAAATAATTTCAGCTTTTTATTCATAATCATATTTTAAAATGTATTTTTAAAAAAATGGATCAGATTTAATATTTATCTGAATTTTGAAACAGGGGCTTATGAAAATTTCCATCCGAAAAAATTACGAATTCGATTTTTCCTCTTGATAATAAACTTTACGAAAATAAAAACAATTGTAGATCGTTCGCCATTTTAAGTTTTAAGTAACTGACTTCAGATTGGTAATCAGCGACCTCAAAAACCATCTGTATCGAATTTCACCAATACAAATTTTTTTTTTGAGCGTCCATCATATTGGATTCGCCATTTTAAATTTTGTGAATCAGACTTCAAATTCGTAATCAACGATTTCAAAAACCCTCTGATACTTTTTTCCGCAGAAAAAATTAGTTATTTTAACCACCTTTTAACATATATCACCACTGTCTGTCTGTCTGTCTGTCTGTCAGAAAGTTGATTCAAAAGCCGGAAACACACTAAAAAAAAACTGTGTTGATAAATAAGTTGTAAACTTTGATATTTAGTATAGCATTGCTAAGAAATTTCCGAACTTTTTAATTAAACAATTTTAATAATTTCGAATGCTTCTAAAATTAAATGCCTTACATTTTCAACATCCTCCAATTTAATTGCAGGCTGGTTCCATTTCAAATCATGCAGGTCGAATATGTTCAAAATTCAAAATCATGTTTAACATGATTTTTATTGTTTTTTAGGGCAAATAATGAGATACGTATTTTTTTGTTTTGAGAAAAAAATTTTTTTCGCAGAGTTACGAGCATTTGAAAGTTTTAGGACAAAGAGTGATTTTTGAACAAAACGCTAACAAAATTTTTTAAAATCACTCTAGTTTTTTAAAAAAATTATATTTTTTAATTTTGTTTTCTGATTTTACTTATGTTTTAGGTGCTCTTTCTTACCAATTTTAAAAATTTTTAAAATTTTGAAAATTAACAAAATGGCGGTCATTTTTTGAAAAATCAAAAAACTCAAATTTCTCAAAAACGTAATTTTTTTTTTTAAATTTTTTTTGTAGTTAGTAGATAACAAAAATAATGTTTTCCAATAGGTTTAATGTGCGCTAAAACAGTGTGAAAGGCGCAAGAATTTTTTTTGTAAAAATTATAAAAGTCATTATTTTGACTAATACAGCGACATATATTAGTCATATAATTATTCTATTTCTTGATTTTACTTATGTTTTATGTGCTCTTTCTTACCAATTTTAAAAATTTTAAAAATTTTGAAAATTAACAAAATGGCGGCCATTTTTTGAAAAATCAAAAAACTCAAATTTCTCAAAAACGTAATTTTTTATATTTTTGAAATTTTTTTTATAGTTACTAGATAACAAAAAAAATTTTTTTCCAATAGGTTTAATGTGCGCTAAACACTGAAAGGCTCAAGATTTTTTTTTTTTTTGAAAATACAAAAAGTCATTATTTTGGCTAATGCAAAGATATCTTTCAGTTGGAAAAATCACCTTGAATATTTTTTATTTGCTTTTTAAACAACTATTTTTTATTTTGAGAAATATAATTTTTAATTCCTTTTTCTATCTAGTAAATGAAAACAAATTTTAAAGAAATAAAAAATATTGTTTTTGAGAAAATTAAGCATTTTTAGTTTTAAAAAATGAACATTTAAAAATGTTTTGAAATTTCTTAATTTGTAAAGAAAAAGCATGTCAAACATTAGTCAAACATTACTAAAATAAGAAAAAATGGAATAATTTATAGCGCTGGTTTAGAAAAGTAATGCCTTTTATAATTTTCACAAAAAAAATTGCTGCGCCTTTCACAGTGTTTTAACGTACATTAAACGTATTGGAAAATTTTTTTTGTGTTATCTAGTAATTACAAAAAAAATTTCAAAAATATAAAAAATTACGTTTTTGAGAAATTTGAGTTTTTTGATTTTTCAAAAAATGGCCGCTATTTTGTTAATTTTCAAAATTTTTAAAATTTTCAAAATTGATAAGAAAGAGCACCTAAAACATAAGTAAAATCAAAAAACAAAATTAAAAAATATAATTTTTTTAAAAAACTAGAGTGATTTTAAAAAAGTTTGTTAGCGTTTTGTTCTAAAATCACTCTTTGTCCTAAAACTTTCAAATGCTCGTAACTCTGCGAAAAAAATTTTTTTCTCAAAACAAAAAAATACGTATCTCATTATTTGCCCTAAAAAACAATAAAAATCATGTTAAACATGATTTTGAATTTTGAACATATTCGACCTGTATGATTTGAAATGGAACCAGCCTGCATCAAAACTTCAAAGTTCTCAATTAATTCGATTTTATTTTCAACGCCTCTGAACTCAATTACGTTAAAATTTCAAAAATTAAAAACTTTATTCCCTTTGAACGCTTCCAAATTCATTTACATTAAATCTTCAAAATTGTCGAATTAAAGTGCAATCAATATTCTGAAGTTTGCTGACGGAATATTTTTCAAAAATGAAATATTTTCAAATCAAGCTTTAAATTTACAAACCCTTAATCCTCTGTCTATAAAGAATCACGTAAAATTTCATTGATTCAAATATTCTATTGCCAAGTTTTTGGTTAATTCTTGCGAATAAATTCTTTTCTTTGAAAAAAGGAAGTAACTACGGGCAATTGAATCGTACCGCATCTGCATTTGTTTGAGTCTTTAGATTTCCAGACGATTTTCAACGAATGAGTTCTCGTAGATCTTGGTTCACTTCAGATAACGACTTGCTTCGAATTGGAAAATTACTGAGTATTCAATTTTCCATTACTTTCAAACTCCTGTGTATTCAAAATTGCCTTTGTCTTGCTTTAAATGGAGCGAAATCATTTCCTCGTAAAGTTGTAGTTGTACACTATTTGACTTTTTTTTAACATTCCATTGAATTCACCGATTTAAAGTGTATTCGACGAAAATTAATGTCTGTAATTAATCTAGATTATTCACACGCAATCACACTCTTATTTTGATACCAATTATTTCAGTACGAATTATTTGAAAACCTCCGAGTGAAATTCGTATATTTATTTTTCAACTAGAGAGCGATAACATTTTACATTCTTACTGAATCTAGCTATAAAAAGTAATTTAATTTTCCTTTTTATTCAATTTTTAAAATCTTATTTTTAATTTTCTCAAATAGTATAGATTTTTGTCTTCTTGCTAAAAAGAGATGTAGTTTTCCTAATTACAAGAAAAGTTTCAGGTTTATTCCTAAAAAAAAGAAATTTATTTTTTCTTAATTCACAAAAGTCGTATTTTGTTTCTTTTAACTAAAAAGTAGTTTCTTTAATCTAAATAAAAAGTAGTTTATTGTTTCTTCCTTGTAAATAAAAAAAAATTTTTTTTTAGAAGTAATAAAAGTAAACTACTATTTAGTATAAAAAACTACTGTTTAGTAAAAAGAAGAAACACTAGTTTTAGCAAGGAGAAAGAAGAAAATATTTTTTATTAAGAAAACAGAGAAGTAAAGTATTTTGTAGTAAAGAGGAAGAATAAAGTATTTAGTTAAAAAATAAACTACTGTTTATTTACAAAATAAAATAAACTGGTTTTAGTTTAAAAAAAAAACTTTTTTTTACTTTGAAGAAAATACTACTTTTAAGATAAAAAAAGCAAAATATAAATTATTTAGAAGAAGAAAAATTTAGACAGAAGAAATTATAAATTACTTTAAGCGAGAAAAAAAAACTATTTTTTAGTAAAAAGCTAATTTTAACTACATTTTATTTAGAAGAAATAATAAACTATTTTTAGTAGAATGAAAAAACTATTTTTCATTAGGACAAAAAAAAGTTAATTTTTAGGAAGAAAAAAGAAAGCTGCTCCCAGAAGCTTTTTCCAACTAGAAAAAAGAAAAAACTCCTTTTTTAACAAAAATGAAATAAAACTGTTTATTACCTATACAGAAGAAATAATAAACTAAACAAAAAATCTGCTTTTTAGTAAGAAAAATCAGAACATTGTTTTTTAGGAGGAAGAAATAATTAACTTCTTTTTAGTAAGAAGAAAAAAGAGACTGTATTAAGCAACGAAATTAAACAGCTTTTTACATAGGATAAATAATAAACTAGTTTTCAGTAGTAACAACAAAATTACTTTTTAGTAAGAAGAAATATAAAACTACTTTTTAGTAGAAAGAAACGATAAACATTTTTTTAGTAAAAATCGAAATTAAACAGCTTTTTATTTATAAGAAATAATAAACTCTTTTTAGTAAAAAGAAAAAACTTCTTTTCAGTAAGAATAGAAATTAAACCCCTTTTGATTTAGAAGAAATAGCAAAATTTTTTTTAAAATAAAGAAAAAATAATAGCTTTTTGTAAGGAGAAAACGATAAATTACTAATTTACTAGTTAGTAATAAAAAAAAACTGATTTTAGAAAAAAAAAGAAACTACTTTTTTTCTAAAAAGGGAAATTACATTTTTTTCATTTACAGAAAATAATAAACTAAATAGCAAGAAGAAAGAAAAAATTACCTTTTATCAAGAAATAATAAAAAAGTACTAAAAAAAAAAGAAAAAGCTTACTACTTTTTATTAGGAAAAAAAAGCTATTTTTTTGTAAAAAGCGAAATTAAACTGTTTTTAATTTGGAAGAAATAATAAACTGAAGAAAAAACTACTGTTTAGTAAGAAGATACAGAAAAATATTTTTTAGTAGGAGAAAACAATAAACTACTTTTTAGTAAAAAGCAAAATTAAATTGATTATAGAATAAATTAATAATAATTGACCATTAATCAGTGGAAAGAAAAAAATTACTTTATAGTAGGAAAAGAAAATAAACACTTTTTTTTTAGAAGAGGTAACAAGTTACTTTTTAGAAGAAAGAAAAACATTTTTCTCTTCTTACTAAAAAGTAGTTTTTTTTACATAAAAAAAAAAAATTGGACCCTTGTTTTTACTATAAATCATTTTCTTTCTCCTATACTGAATATTACTCTTTTTCTAACTCGCTAAAAACAGTTATTTTTTCCTATCAATAAATATGAAAATTAATTAATAAACATTTTTCCTTCAAATGAAAACAACGTACTTTTTAAATTTACTCCATATAACTCAAATTATATCAGAACCTCAGCCAGGAAATTGATAAATCAACATACTCTAATAAATAAACTCTAAAACTCGAGTGAAATAAAAAACATTTCTCAAGAAAACAAATACTACAAAAATAAAAAAAATTATTGATTAAACAATAAAGTGCTTGCAATTAAATTTGAATGTTTGTATTAAATTACAAATGTGTTTCTCAGTATTCAAACAAAGAAAATAGATAAACCGATTCTCCATTTGATTTAATCGAAATACGACTACACACTTTTTTGAATTAAAAAATTTATTTTCTTCTCCCCATATAGTAATTTCCGGTGGCTTATTTCATTTGAGATTAAATTGGGTAAACAGTTTTAATTTTAACTGGACTCGCGCGCTAAGTGCTTTCAGTGGCTATTTAATGTTTGTGAAGATTGGGTAGCCGACATTTTCACCAAAACTTAATTGACAGAATATGACATAGATCGAAATTTATTTATCCGAATATTTTACTTTTCTAAACTTTATTTTGAGGATATTTAATTTCCCGAACACGTACTTGTCAGAAATTGTATTTATCAGACATACCTTTTGTCCGAATATTTGAAACACCGAAACTCCATTTGTTAGAATATTCGAATTCCCGAAAATGTATTTGTCTGAATTTTTATTTATCAGACTTTCAAGATATTTGTTTGAATATTTAAATTCTCAAAACTCCATTTCTCAGAATATTTAAGTTCTCAAATTTGCATTTTTTAGAAAATGTATTTATCAGATTTAATATTTTCCCAAATATTTAACGTCTCGAAACTCCGTATCTCAGATTATGGAACTTCTCTAATTTACACTTATCAGAATATTTAAATTCTCCAATATATACTTCTCAGAAATTGTATTTGTAATATTCAAGATTTGTCCGAACAATTACCTCACCGAAATTCCATTTTTCAGGCTCTTAAACTTCCCGAATACTCAAATTCCAGAATGTGCAGTTGCCGGATACTCGGAATGTAGAATTTTTAAAGGAGCTTGCCAATTGGCTGGCAATATTTCCTGAAATATTACCAGCCAATCAGCAAGCTCCTTTAGAAATTCGAGTAAGTACATTTTGACACGAAACTTACTTTTAAAATTTGTTATTTTGTACAAAAATAGGTAAATGTTATTTTGTACAACATCCGAAATTAAAGGTTTTAAAATTAATCAATTAAATAAATTAATTAAACAAATATTATAAACACTTTAATTAATTCATAAAAATATTTATCAAAATGATACTTACTTATTAATGGTTTCAACATTAATCAATTAAATAAGTTAACTAAGCAAATAATATACACTTCAATTAATTTATAAAAATCAAATATTTAATAATTAGAACTTCAAACTACATTTCTTATGTCAGGCAAAGGAACATACTGGAATTCCAGTAATTCCGGAAAGATTATTATCTGCCAATCAGTAAGATCCTTTAAAAATTCTACATTCTTATGTCGGGCAAATGCACATTCTGGAATTTTTGTATTCGGCAAGTTTTTGCCTCTGATAAATAAAGTTTCGATTAGTTAAATGTTCGGACAAATAATGAATCTCATAAATACAATTTCGGCGAAATATATTCTATAAATTTAAATAAGTGGCAATTCACTTATTTAGATTCTGTCGTCTATACAAAAAAGCAGTAACTGCATTTTTATGAAAAATGTATTTTGATGCTGAAATTGTTTTAAACGTTATTTAATATCGTTTTGTACAAAAATAAAGCTAATTTTTGGTTCTATTATAATTTGTTTTTTACCTTTTTGATTGCCAAAGAAAAATAAATGCAGTGTTTAGTCCTTTATAATTAAAGTACTGTAATTAAATAAAGTGTGTTATATTATTACAATTTAAAAACATTTTTATTTATTCGTGTATTTAATTTTATAATCAGTTTATTACATTTCTCTGACGTTTTTGAAGTTTATATGTTGTTCCATGGTTTAATTTATTTCAATTTTTCGTACAGTCTGTAATTATAAACAATAAAAAACAATTATTTTTAATTTTTTTACAGAATGGATTCACTTTGATAAATAAAGATAATGTTAAATATTATACATTGTACATAATTTAAAGAAGTAAATCATTTATTACGAAACAATCTTCAATTATTTTTTCAGGAATATCATAAATTTATAATTTTAATCCTTTAAATTCAATTGTTCTTGTAACTTCTAATCACTTTTTTCAAATTTCAATTTCTTAAAAGTATGCTTAAATGCAATTTCTTTGTTTTTCAATTATTTTCTTTATTTCTCATATTTTTCTTTACTTTAAATCTGTTTTGTCTACAATTCCAATTACTTTTTCTATTTTTAAATGAGTTTCTTTAATTATTTTCTACAAACTGAACTCGTAACTTATAATTTTTAATTATATTGATCATTTTATACTGAATTTCTTCAAATAAAAATTTCTTTTACAATTCTAAATTATTGTCTTCAATTGGAATTATTTTTCTTATTTTTCAAAGTTACAGTTCAATTTTCGATTATTCTTTTTCTTTTAATTATTTTCGACATTTTTATTGAATGCCTTCAATTGTTAATTATTTTTCACATTTTATAAATTTTTGTCCTCAATTAAAAATTTTCCTAATTTTTAAATTAATTTTGATGTTTTTTATTTTCTTTCATCGATTTTCATTTACTTTGTTTAATTTAAGAAAACTACCTTTTGTTTCAACTACACTTTTAATTTTTAAACTAATTTTCTTCAATTTTCGGTGATTTTTTTTCTGCTGTCAATTATTTATTTTTTGAATTTTTAATTAAAATTAAAATTTTGCAATTATGTTTGTTAATAATTAATTGTAGTCTTCAATTCGAACTGTTTTCCCCATTTTGATTTAATTTCCTTAAATTCTCGGTTTTTCCTTCAATTTTCTACTTGTAGCCTATAATTTTGAATTTTTTTTTATATTTTTTGTCAAACGGAATTCTTAAATTTTACATAATTGTCTTCAATTTCAATTACTTTTGTCATTATTAGTATATTTCTTCTTCTTTCAAATATTTACTTCAATTTTGAACTGAAACGTACAATTTCCAATTATGTTTGATATTTTTTAACGAGTTTCTTCAACTTTCAGTTTCTGTCTTCAATTTTCACGCATTGTCTTAAATATTCAATTATTTTATTCAATTTCAGAATTTTTTTTAATTTTTCAAATTTAAAACATGTTATTTTCAGCGATTTAAAAGTATTGTTAGAACAATTTAAATTGTTTTCTAGGTGATTCGAGAATTTCAATTACATGCTTAATGTAGGGGAGTGGTCCCTAAGATGGACATTTCGTATAAAATTTTTGTTTAAGGTGACAGCGCCTTATGCTTTCTGTCATTTTTGTTGTTTGTCTAGACGAAGATTTTGATGCACATTTGAAGAAAAAAAACCAGTTGGTTTTTCTTCTATACATGCCACGTAATTTTGGGTCTAAAAAAGTTTCGTAACAGTTTTTTCTTAAGTTGGTAAAGTTATTTAAATTTATGATTTAGAATGAGTACTTAGCGTTATAATATTCTTTATTTATCGTATAATAATATCCTAAAATAATTTTACTAATTCAGTGTTCTTATATATATTTTTACTGGGGATTAAAAAATGGTGCCATGTACCCTAAGATGGACAGGCCTCAAATCTCAATGTATTTATTTGCATATTTTCGATTTTACACTTTTTTTAATAATTTTTTGTGAAAATTAATTAAAATTTTTTATTTTCCACCATAAAATGTGATTTTATCGTTAGAGAATTTGATATATCTATATTTTTCGATATTTTATTACTTTGTACTGTTAAGCTATTAGATTGAAGTTTTAGGAAATGTTATTTCCTGATAAATTCCGTAAAATGATTAAAAATTAGTTTAAGAATTGTTACAGGATGTTAATTTTTTATTTACTACAATTTTCAGAGACTTTTAAGAAGGTGTCCATCTTGGGGCCACTTTTTTTAGACCGAAAATTTTAACAATTAGAAAAAACGCTTTAAAAAATGTTTATGTTCAAAATAAAATTTTATCTCTGTGGCCATAAGTTACCTTATAAATATTGTACTTTCATCCGGTATAAAATATTTTAATATATTTTATTTGGTTTGGATTCTACAGCAATAAGACGAAAGGGTGTCCAACTTGGGGCCCTCTCCCCTATTTTAAAATATTTTTCTTTAACTTTTAATTATTTTCTTTTTAAGATTTTCTTAATTTTGTCGCTTTTCAGTTAATGACTTCAATTTGTATGATATTTTTTTTAATGTAAATTATTATTTACATTTTAATTATTTTTCATATTTTTAAATTCAAAAACAGTTTTTTATTTTATTTGTTATTTTCAAATGAATCTTTTCAATACTTTATTTTTTCTTTTCTTTGGAATTTTTTTATAATTTAATTTTTTTGTCATTACTTAAGGACGCTTATACCCTCAAGCGGTTCTCATTCTATCGGACCATGATAGCCAATATTTTTTTAATTTCATTTCTTCTTATAATTTAGTTTCTAAATAGTATTTTATAGTTAAAATCATTACACAAACAAATTTAATTGAAAAAAAAAAATTTCGTTGGAAATTTCAAGCTATTAACATTTTTTCTTTCTGATTATTTCAGAAAAGTGAAGAATTACTACCCTTAAATAGCTTTTTCTTAACAACGGTACGGTAAATTAATTAAATATTGTTGTAAAAGTTGTATTCTGTTACAGTTTAAATTATATTAGTTTTTTAAAAAAATTTGTAGAACCGTGTTTCTTTTATTAATTAAAATATAGTCATTTTGCGCGTTTTGTTACTTTTTCCATGTAAAAGTTCCAACTTTATAAATTTATATCTTAAAAACAGAACGGTAAAATTCAATAAAATTGTAGCAGTACATGTAAAGTAATGCATTTAATATGTCATTAAAATTTTATAAGAATCTGTAGAAATTGGTTTTTTGGATAAACCTCCTTAATTACCTTATTTTTAAATTTAGTTTCTTTAATTTTAGTTAGTTCAGTCATAATGAAATTTTTTTTTTTAAATTTCAATTATTTTCTTCAAATTTCAATTACAATTTTTGGTTTTTAATCTTGTCTTTAATTTTTTCCGGAATTTTGGTTTCCTTTTTAAATTTAAAGTATTGTCTTGATATTGATATCTCATCCGTTAATTATTATTTTCATATATTTCAACTTATAAACTTTAATTTTTGATTATTGTTTAAGGAATGTCTTCAATTTTTAATTTAAATTCTTGTTAGTTTAAAATTAATTTTTTCGTTTCTCAATTATTTTCTTTAGTTTTTACTTTTATTTTCTTCAATTACAACATTATAACTTAAAATTTTTGCCTAGAATTTCAACTAGAGGATCGCTTAAAATTTTATTTGCAATTTTCTAAAAAATGGGAGGCCTTAAATCCAAGTTACGCCACTGTTTTGGAGGTTACTATTGACATCAGAAGATGAGATTTCGAAATTCAAATATATATAAAGAGTGCCAAAAAGTCAATTAATCTTTTTTTTTTAACTGAGTAAAGTTGTTAAGATTTTATTGTGCGCAAAAATAACTTGCATTTAATATATTTACAAATATCCTTATTATCTCAAATACATTTTAAATCCTCATTTTTTCTTGGATGGGCCAGAGAGGTTTTTAGGTGGGCCGGTCCACCCTGGTCAAGTAATTTTTTTAAATTTAATTTCTTTATTTTTAAAACATTTCTGTGACTTTTTCAATTACTTTCCCCAATTTTTAATTGATTTCATTTTTTTTCAATTAGGGCTCCTTAAGCTCAAGGACCCTGGGGCACTATCCAATTTTACCCCTTAATAGTTACGCCACTGCTTGTAAATGCGATTTCTTAAATCCCTTGTACAACGTATCATGCTGCTATACGGAATCCACGATCCTTGTATTTAATTTATTTTACTGAGAACTGTCAAATACTCGGTTACCGTGGCCATTCAAAAAGGATCATTTTAATCAACTAAAAGTTTGTTTTCAAAAATTCAAATGTTGTTTACATTTTGTGTATCTCAGCTCGGTTGTGACAGCAAGTATTATTTATTTCCTTTTAACTATATCTTACTTACTTTTAAACACATTTCCTTTAACAGATCTATATTCGTTCCACTCGGTTAGAGGTTAATTTCCTCAGTGTAAATTTCGATCTCTTTTATATTCCGTCAATTAAACTTTCGTAAAAATATCGGCTACCTTGAAGAATGTTGCATATCAACAATCATATATACAATTTTCTAGAATTAGCCATTGGAACAAACAATTCACAAAAGTAGGAAATAACAAAAAAGAAAAAACAGGTGAACATCCAAGGAAGAAGCAGTTTTAGCGTTTCAATTCGGTTTGATCAGATTTTCTTGTTATACACGAAGCAACTATCGTTCTGATATTCGGTGTCAGCAAAGTTTTTGTTGACTCGGCATTTTTTTCAGCTTGGAAGCAATAAATCCCGGATAGTTTGCAGGGGGTCACCTAGCATGCCAACAGAGCTGGTAAATCCCAAATATAGAGACATATCTACAGAACAGAAGAGAGAGAGAGAGAGACAGAATGGGGAGAAGGGGGAGGGGTGGGGGGGGGTTCTACAGTGAAAAGGAGATGTGTGTGAATGGTACAGGACGAGGTCGAAGCACGATGGGCGAGCAGACTGAATGCTGAACATTGGGGTTGCAGGGCTGAATTCAATGACCAGCCTTCATGGCTCGACGTCAAGGCAGCTTTCAATAAGGCCCGTGTAACTGTTCCCGATGACCGCGAATCTACCAAACTGCAGCAATTACTATAAATATATTACCAAGGTGGCACAAGTTACGCATTAATCGATTTTGTGCACTGTTTCCCGATTTCGCGTTTGATATTGCCTCTCGCTTTAAATCTAAATCAGAATCTCTCCTCAAAATTGTGTTAAACAAACAATATTTTACTTTTTGAGACACTATCTCTCTAAATTTAAATTATTAAAAAATAACTAATTGATGATGTGTAGAATCTGCCTTATCTAAAATAGGGCTGAGACATAGGCATCATCAGTTTTTCTTGTAGGAATAAGAAATGGTAATAGGAGAGAAACTGGGGGCAAAGATAATAATTAAAATATCTTTAATATTTATGAATTATCAGAACTTTCTTCTTGACACAAATCTTCATTTTTATCAGAGAAATGATATTATGAAGAGAAAAATGTTTAATTTCAATGCAAATCAAGAAATTTTGGTAATAAACTGTTTTAGGCAGATCTGCCTAATCTGCTTTCGAAAGCAATGAAATATTGAGTGTCCATTATATTATGTTTTTAGGAAATTAAAAAAGGTTAAAGTCCTAAAAGTTTGATATATTAAATTAAACATTCACCTATCATATTTTCATTGACTTGAACTTGGACTTAACGTTTAAATATATTAAATTTACAATATAAAAAAGACTTGACGTTTGGGGTAAAGGTTAGTTTGTTGGTAATGTAGAAATACTACCTATTATAGGTGCACATTCAACGTATGCCAACGTTATTTTGGAATGGTTTTAAAGAGTTTGTATTAATAACTCCGTTAAAGTACGTTGACCAATTAAAATTTAATATTTTTAAAATACTAAAAAAACAGGTTTTGATGGAAAATTTGATGTTTCTGGCGAAATTAATAAATAATTGCAAAATATACAATTCATACAGTTATGTAAACATTCATACGTCAAGCAGACTTCAAATGTTTTTTTTCAAATGTAATATTAAATTACACATTTCACTATTTTTAATAAAAATTACCGTAAATATACCACAAAATTATGTTTTACATCTACTTTTTTACTGCTTTAGATAACAAGGAATTATAATATAAAAAAAATTAATCTCCAAAATATTTGTAGGTTTATAAATGACATTTTTATTTAATCGAGACTTTACTAAAATCCGAAACGATTGTAGACAAATGTTGAGTAATAATTAAAGTTTTATAATAATAAAAGTTTATTTTAAGTATCATGTTTAGTTACCCTGTAATAAGAGCGTTATTGAGCAAGCGTTTTGGCTAGTTGAGCAAGCCCTCTGCTCAATTGTCCAAACGAAATATGGACAATTGGGCTGGTTGCTCATTCACCCAATGCATTGAGTCCAATAATCCACAAGGTATTTCGAGCTTAAAACTGGAGAAAAAGCGACTTAATATTGATAAAACACTAAGAAACGTTAAATTAAGCATAAATACACAAAATTAGATAATAAAAATACGTATATTAAGAATAAATAACATTTTCGAAAAGACGTGATTTATTGACACTCAGAGAGCAGAACACCTGACTAGCAGAATAGACGTAGCCAATCAAAATCTTTCTACCGCGAGAGACTAAATTGTGATTGGCTACGTCTATTTTGCTAGTCAGGTGTTCTGCTCTCTGAGTGTCAATAAATCACGTCTTTTCGAAAATGTTATTTATTCTTAATATACGTATTTTTATTATCTAATTTTGTGTATTTATGCTTAATTTAACGTTTCTTAGTGTTTTATCAATATTAAGTCGCTTTTTCTCCAGTTTTAAGCTCGAAATACCTTGTGGATTATTGGACTCAATGCATTGGGTGAATGAGCAACCAGCCCAATTGTCCATATTTCGTTAGGACAATTGAGCAGAGGGCTTGCTCAACTACCCAAAACGCTTGCTCAATAACCCTCTTATTACAGGGTAGATTTATATGAAGCAAAATATATAAAGGTAGCACCTTTGCCCATGTATCCCCTAAATAAATTACACAGCCCTACAAAAAAAAAATTTTCTGATCTGGGTAGGAGATCCATATTTTTTGTATTTTGATGCGCTGAATCTGAATCCGCAATTAGAATTGGTCCAGAGGGTCTGAGTTTGGACTTAACCTCAAAATCAATAAAATGGTACTCTTTGTTCGATAGAATCTGAACCAGACTTAACATTAATATATGTCTAGGAGCAATAGAAATCTTGAATTATGACCTTTAAAACACTTAATTAAAAACTGTTCTACAATGGTTTTTAACAAAGATATGATATGTGTGTTACTTAAAATAGATATGGACCATCGATATCAAATATCGGATCTTATCAATTATTTTCTTTACGATAATCGATATTTTATCGATATCGTATTCACGTTCCGATATATCGTTATCTAATATCGATAGTTTTTGCAATGTGAGTGAGTGAGAGAGAGAGAAAAGTAATTTTATCTTCGTTAAAAACCACCTTAGAACTATTTTTAAAAAAGTGTTTTAAAGGTTATTATTTTAGATTTCTATTGGTTCTAGACATGTTATTATGTTAAGTCGGATCAATATCTTTGGTTCAGCTGCTATAGAACAAAAAACACCATTTTATTGATTTTGAGGTTGGGTCCAAAAACTCCAAACTCAGATCCTCTTGACCAATTCTGAAGACTCGGAAGGATTCGGATTCAGCGCATAGAAATACATAGGAAAATATAGATCCCCCCGGAAATAAAAACTTATTGATGGATTTTTTTGTGAATCAGAGATTTGAAGAAAGCGGATTGAAGAATTGACGTTCTGAATTCTTGAATATTAGGAATTGTCTTTAATAAGTAACTGCCTATTAATGAGAATTATACTGAATCGATTTTGACAATATTATGAATCAATTTGAAATTTTTAAATAACTAAGCCACTATGCTATACGCAGCTATATGCAGAGGTGTTAGTTTTGATAATAATTTTTCAAATTGAACAAATATCTAGAATTTTTATTGACCATATTTCTAAAAAATAAAAAAAAGCTTGGAAAATTAAAATTATTTGAATCGGATATAATAGGAAATTTTCTTTTAAAAATGCGGATTTACTTAAGATTAGGACCGAATCAGAATTTTTTATTTTTTATTTCCGGGGATATCATACCCAGATCAGGGAACTTAAATTTTTTGTGGCGCTGTGATTATTATATAAGTATCACACTAGAAATAATTAGGTTACAAAGATTTAAAATATCGTAAATATACCAAAACACTATTAAAACTAAATGTCCATTGCATGGTTTATCATTTAGCATGAAGTGTTCTGAAGTTACGCGTAACTGGGAGGTTTACGACGTAATATACGTTTTCAACGTAATATATGTCGTAAACCGTAGAAAACTCTGTAAAGTTTACAATATGGCGACCACGTATTGAAATGTTTACATAATGAATAAATGTTTTCTTGAGAAGGATAAACTGTTTTTTTCGCAAAACGTATTATAAATATTAAAAGTTTTAAACTTAAAAGTGTCAGGGAAAGAAAAAACAAAACCGAACCCTGACGAGTTTAACGTTTTTATAGTACATTATTATTCTCACGATAAAAAATAACTTTCTTACTTTCAGGTGCTTGATAACATCAAACTATCTCTGATCACAAATACTTTATTAAAGGACAAATTTTGATAGTTTTTAAGAAAACACTTGGATTTTCGAGGTTAGGAATCTCCTCGCATGTGACAAAATATTACCAAACGAATTTGTTTGCATATATTATACACCTAAAAGATTCAAAATTGATTATTTAGTAACTTCTGGTTATCATGACTTTATTTCGAATACAAATTTTATGTAAAAAAGCAGAAAAACACGATTAACGGTAAATTTCGTAAATTTTCAGTAATTTACAAACGAAGAGCGGTCAGCAATGCAAATGTTTCTATGGTGGTAACTTTTGTCATCTGCATCGCTCGACTGTGTCCATTCTCTAAAAAAAAAACTGCTGTGAAACTGTTGATTTAATGTGGATTCATTCACTTCTCTGTAAATATAAGTATAAGCCTGTATATTCAGAAATTAATTCTTCAAAAGATAATCTTGTATATTTAAACATTATTGAATTAATGATGACGATGATGATGATGATGTAAATATCTAAAATTTTTAACCCTTTGACATAACCTCAATCTAAAATTATAAATTATAAAAAATCTAAAACTATAAAATATAAAAATTCACTAAACATAACCTAAAATTGTTTCCTTTTTAGATCCCTTTCTTTATATCACGTCACAATTTATGGGTTGAAGTGCCAAAAAGAGAAATTTTCATTTAAGAATTTAAAAAAATGTATTTTCAATTCAATTCAATACAAACTTCATTAAAGTTTAATATTATTTAGTACTATTTTTGTTTATTATGCAGTTTAAAGTTTATAATATGAAAATTTCGCTTTTTTGTACTCAATTTATAAATTATAAAGTAATTTAATAAAATTTGTTATTTCATTTCTCATTATGTAAATTTATTTAACTTCGTTAATTATTAAAAAATATATGTACATGGAAAAAATGAATTGTCTGCAATGTCTAACTTGCTATGACAATGAACAAAGTTTGCTGTGATAAAGAATATGAGCCAAATTTTTTAAAATTTAATCTCACAGCAAACTTTTTTGTTCTCACGTCAAATTTGTTCGCTGTCCCTATATTTGCAAACATGTTTTGACGTGTGTCATTTGTTTGTAATTACTTTTACTACTTAGGAGGCGTAAAGAAATTTTTCTATGTTTCTGGCGCCATCTTGGATTTTTTTCAATACTAAAAACATCTTTTTTTGTTGTTACTAATTTTTTCTTAATAGTTCAAGTTTTTATAAGTGGGACATATACGTCCCGCAGGCATTAAAGAGTTAAACATGTTTTCTTAAAAATTATAGTCATAAGTAATAGAAGAAATTGATTATAAAATAACAAAATTTATCAAAACATTTTTTTTTAAATATTTCCGAACAAATTTTCTCATTACCAAAGTTACAATTTTAAACGAATCACCCTTATTCAAAAATAAAAGAAACAGTTAACCGCATTTATTTTATATCTTCTCTTTTTTTTCATTCCTTTCGAAAGGAATGCAGAACAATTCTCGTGTAACTATTTCAACAAATTTTTTTTCTGTATTTGTAAAATAAATAAATAAATTTTTCAACTTTGAAAAAAACTAGGAAATAAATTGCATTGTGCACTCACTGTATTAAATAAATTTTGTAAATTCTTTTCTAAGTGAAAAAATCTTGTTATAGTCGGGCACATGTATAAAGTTTTTATTTTTAAAATAAAAATTTTTTAATTTTGAATAATAAATATTATTATATCATTGATTTTCTAGAACGATAAAGGAAGAAAGATTAACAAAGAAAAGAAGGTTCGGAAAAAAGTACAGATTCAAATTGGAAGCGTATTGTTGAATTGTATATACTCCAAAGATAATATCAGTATAATATTGATTTATCCTTATCTTGTAACGAGTATCTGTCTGATGAAAAAAATTCTTCATTCACTGAAAATAGAAGTTTTTCTCTTTCTAATTTTGTCTCTTTACAATACTTTTGATGATAAACACTGAAAATTGATGTATATGCAGTGAAAATTTAAAATCGATTGTGATAATATCTCCTGACTTTTAACACGAATGTGAGAAAGGTCAAGTAGAACAATCTTGATTCAGTCAGACACAATCATTTGTCAAGCTAAGACCCTTAGTATCTTGGAGAAACTAAACAAACTATCGCCAAAGATTAATTAAGACTGTTCAGTAAATAACACCTGCTAAAGATCAATAAATGGCCAATAGGAAATAAATTTGAAAAAAGATTGATAAAGGTTCAATACTATTTTAATTAAATATCTAGTTTAATCTTATTAAAGATTTAATATAAATTGAATATTTATTATTATTTGTTAAAAAAAACTCATTTACTGCAATTTATTATGAATTATTTTTTAATTATTTTATTTATGAGTTATATGGATTATCATGAATTGTTTTATCCTTTAATTCTTGATTGCAATTTTTTGACATATGTCGACATATTTCGGCCCCAGGATATCAAAAATCATGTTTAGAAAAAATGTTTCTGTGTGTGTATATGTGTTTTGCAAAATTATAGGTCTCTTAGGAGATTATCTCTCTTTTTATTTTTTGAAAACGCATCGATTGAGCTATTAGCGATTCCTCTAGTGCAACTTTATCCAAACTTATTATCACTTTAAAAATCGAAAATTTGGAAATCCTATTTTTTAATAATTTTATTTTTATTTTATCCTGCAAATTTCAATGTCTTTTTATCAATTTGTAGGTGACTAAAACACACATCAAATGAGCTATTTGCGAACCTTCTAGCGTAATCCTGTTTAGAGTTATCAACACTGAGACAAAAGAATAATTAAATTTACCTGGAGGAGTGTCAAACGTGACAATATTTCAATGTCAACTATAGGACAGCACTCTATTGTATGAAGGTTATTATCTTCAGAGTGTCAAATATGTTTTACACTCCAGAAGGGTAAATTACAATGTTTTACAGGGTTGACTTATTTTTTTAAAAAAGGATGCTGTTTTTAGGAAGCATTTATTTAAAATTTTCAAAATAGTTAATTTAAGTGGGAAAAATAATCACTCACAACAAATTTTTATATTTTTAAATGATTAACTCATGATTGTCTTATATTTTGTATTAACTTTATGCAAATAATTAAAAAAGTATAAAAAAATTTATACTATCTTTGCAGCAAAGATTAAATCCCTTTTAGATAGAAAAAATAATTAAAATATTCCAAAATATTGTATTTACGTGATGCAATGTTATTCAGTTTTAAAACCGATAGTTTAATAATTATTTGAATCAATTTTTAATACAAACGTTACCCTTATATTTACCCTCTATACATTTTGTGTGCATATCTGTATTCCAGAACCTAAAAAAAAACATATCTAAAAATAAAATAATATAAAATGTTAAAAAAAAAATAGAATTCTTTTAAATTACAGAAAGCATAATGTAATTAAAAACATCAGGGTCTTCGAAATCAATGAGAATCCTGTTGATATAATTTCATCACTTAGGACTTAGGAGGTTAATAATAACCAAGTTATTTGTTTACTCATAATTAACCACATTAAGAAAAAATTTTAACCCATAGCAAACTGACAAATTGTATTTATCGTTATTCATTTATTATTAAAAAATCGGTTACATTCGCATATTATATAATTGAACATCCAACTCGTCAGCTTGACTCTCCGGAGTGTAAGAGAAATTATGAACTATGGGTCATGTTTACAAAATAAAAAATATAGTAGAGTGTAAGAGCTATTATATGCAGTGTCTGATTAATAAAATAACTTTTTAACCATGAGAATTTAACACTCCAGTTTTCTCAGTGAAGGTTTAAAAAATGGAAAATGTTAAACAAAATTAATTTTTTTAGTTTTTTGTCATCGTATAGAAATATAAAAAATAATTTCTACCCATTTTGTAGAAAATTCAAAAATTCAATTGGTAAATTTAAAATTTCTTTGCGACCTATTAATCAAAACTTAGTAATGTTTAGAGAATCAAAAATATTTATAAAAATGTAATATTTAGGATTTTTATAGTTAAGTTTTCAAAGAATTTATCTGATTTCTTAATTTTAATGATATAAATACGCGAATTAAGTAATCTCTACGAGGAAGAAATGACTTAAAAAATGAAAACAAATAATAATTCACTCAAAATAAATTCTTGAGCTACAACTTGTCAGCGGTTTTTTATATTATTTTTCAATTAATTATTATTAATTTTATTTAATGTTTATAACTTTTATCACCTAAGAGAAATGATCATTAATACAAGATAATTAAAATTTTCGTAATTTTTTGCAATTATGTTTTCAATTATAGAGTCAACGATGAATTGATTAAAAGTAAAACGATGTTGATAATAACCAAGCATAATTTGAAGAAGGAAGTAATCGGGGGATTAAAAAGGACCGATTTAAAGTCATTTAGCCGATAATTAAATACGTCAATCCACGTGGCTAATTATGCAGGGTAATAGAGCATCACCAATCGATAATCGGAATCTACATTCGTCCTACAACACGTACAACGAGACTCGAGAGATGTAGGATATCGTCCTAGTCGAACGAAAATTGGGAGGTCCAACACGTGTATCTCTGTATCCCCTTGTTGCTCACAACCCAACAAAGGCATTAATACCTTGTAGATGAGATGGCCTCAATTTCAAAGTGACGAATTGTATTCTTACTTGTACTTTATAAAAGAAACTTTTCTATTCTTTATAAATATTGACTTTAGAATTTATCTTTATTTTAAACAATTGTGAATAAAAATATTTACTTTGTTCTCATTATACACGCGTTTTTCTCCGTTATTATTAGAAATTTTAAAAATAATGTCCTGCATAAAATTAGCTTAATTTTTCTTAATCTTTTTAGATATATAGTAAGAAATAATGTATTTGCAACAAAACTACATAAAAAATTGAATTTAACTCTAAAAAGTGTTTTTTCTCAAAAGCGTTATCAATTTTCGATTTTTTCCATTTCATAAAGATACTGATTAATAAATTAATTTTTCTCATAAGTCTAAAAGAGAGTTCTTTAATGTTAAAATGATATTTACATTTATTTAGTTTACTTTTACGATTTTAAAAAATTTAATCTTCATTCACAAAACAAAAGAAATGAAATAGGTACAAAGGAAATTGTAAATTGAAGTTATTTCATTTCTGAAATTGATAACTTAAACGTTTATACAACAACGAATAATAAAAATCATTTTAACGTTAAAGAGCACCACTTTTAGACTTATGAGAAAAATTACTTTATTAATCAGTAGCTTTGTTAAATAAAAAAAAATCGAAAAACGATAACTTCGGTTTTGAGAGAAAAATCACCGTTTAGGGTTAAAACATTGGCGTAACTTGGATTTAAGGGCCTCCCCTTTCTTAGAAAATTTCAAATAAATTTTTAAGTCATCCTATAGTTAAAATTCAAAGCAACAAATTTAAATTATAATGCTGAAATTGATGAAAATAAAAGAAAAAACTAAAGAAAATAATTGAAAAACGAAAAAATTAATTGTAAAATAACAAGAATTTAAATTAAAAATTGAAAAAAATTCCTTAAAAAATAATCAACAATTAAATTTTATAAGTTAAAATATACGAAAATAATAATTAACAGATGAGAAATGGAATAAATAAATAATTTGGAAAAATTAATTTAAAAATAAGAAAATTGATTGAATTTTAAGACAATACTTTAAATTTAAAAAGGGAACCAAAATTCCGGAAAAAATTAAAGACAAGATTAAAAAAATCAAAAATTAAAATTGGAATTTGAAGAAAATCATTGAAATTTGAAGAAAACAATTTCATTATGACTAAACTAACTGAAAACTGAAGAACATAAAATTAAAAAGAAGGTTTAACTAAGCAATGACAAAAAAATTAAATTAAAAAAAGATTCAAAAGACAAGAAAAAATAAAATATTGAAAAAAATCATTTAAAAATAACAAACAAAATAAAAAATTATTGATTACAATAAAAATAAAAATTTAAGAAAATAACAAAAAATGAAAGAAAACATTTAAAACAAACTGTTTTTGAATTTAAAAATGAAAAAAATAATTAAAAAAGAAATAATTTAAATTTAAAGAAATATCATACAAATTGAAATCATTAACTAAAAAGCGACAAAATTAAGAAAATCAAAAGAAAATAATTGAAAATTAAAGAAAAATATTTTAAAAGACATTAAGAATGTAAATGAAATTTTAGAATCACCTACAAAACAATTTAAATTGTTCAAACAATACTTTAAAATCGCTGAAAATAACATGTTTTAAATTTAAAAAATTTAAAAATAATGTGAAATTAAATAAAATAAATGAATATTTAAGACAATACGTGAAAAATGAAGACAGAAACTGAAAGTTGAAAAAATTCGTCAAAGAATTTCAAACATAATTGAAAATTGTACGTTTCAGTTTAAAATTGAAGAAAATAATTGAAAGAAGAAGAATTATACTAATAATAACAAAAGTAATTGAAATTGATTGCAACAGTTTATAACTGAAGAAAGAAAAAGTAAAAATTTAAGAGAATAATTAAAAAAGGAAAACATTCATTTTGAAATGACAAGAAAAGTTTAAATTCCAGAAATTCATTTGAAAACAAAAAAATAATTGAAATTGAAGACAATTATGTAAAATTGAAGAATTCCGTTTGACAAAAAAAAATAAAAAATAATTCAATATTATAGGCTACAAGTATAAAATTGAAGGAAAAACCTAGAATTAAAGAAAATTATTTTAAAATGGGAAAAACGATTAGAATTAAAGACTATAATTAATTATTAACAAACATAATTGCAAAATTTTAATTAAAAATTCAAAAAATAAATAATTGAAAGCAGAAGAAATTCACCGAAAATTGAAGAAAATTAGTTTAAAAATTAAAAGGGTTATTGAAACAAAAGGCAATTTTCCTTAATTAAACAAAGTAAATGAAAATCGATGAAAGAATACAATTAATTTAAAAATTAGGAAAAAATTTTAATTGAAGATAAAAATTTATAAAATGTGAAAAATAATTGAGAATTGAAAACATTCAATAAAAATGCCGAAAATAATTGAAAGAAGAAGAATAATCGAAAATTGAAAAGTAACATTGAAAAATAAGAAAAATAATTCCAATTGAAGACAATAATTTAGAGTTGTAATAGAAAATTTTATTTAAAGAAATTCAGTATAAAATGATCAATATAATTAAAAAAATATAAGTTACGAGCTAAATTTCTAGAAAATAATTGAAGAAACTTATTTAAAAATAGAAAAAATAATTGGAATTGTAGACAAAACCAATTAATAAAAAACAATAGTTTTAATTTAAAGAAAAGAAAAATATGAGAAATAAAGAAATTAATTGAAAAACAAAGAAATTGCATTTAAACATACTTTTAAAAAATTGAATTTGAAAAAAGTGCTAAAAAGTTACAAGAACAAATGAATTTAAAGTATTAAAAAATAATTGAAAATTATGACTGTAAGATAAAATATGCGAAAGTGAGAAAAATAATTGAAATTGAAGACAATAGTTTTTTAAACAGGGAGCCAAAATTCCTGATGTAATTTGAGGCAAGAATAAAAATCAAAAATTGTAATTAAAATTTAAAGAAAAGAATTGAAATTTCAAGAAAATAATTTGACTTTGATTAAAATAATTGAAAATTGAAGAAAGTAATTGTAAAAAAGAGGTAATTAAGTAATAAAAATAATGAAGTTGAAAACAAAATGGAAGAAAAAATTTGAAAATTTATTGAGGAAATTTACTAGAAAATGACAAATATAATTCAAGATTGTTGATTGTAAATTAAATTTGAGAAAATCTTTTAAAAAAATTGTATTGAATTAAAGATTGGGAAAAATAATTAAAATGGCATATAAAATTTCAAAATTGAAGAAACCAATTGAATCAATTCGTTGAAAATGTCAAAAATAATTGAAAATCGAAGAAGGAAAGTGAAAGTTGAAACAATTCGTTAGAAATGACAAAAAGTAATTGAAAATTATAGTTTCCATGTTAAAATTGATGAAAAGAATTCAATGAAGTAGAAAAACATATTGGATCCGACATTTTGAGTTTTAAAAAATCATGAATGGAATTGATATCGAAAGCGAAAAAGCTCTAAATACTAAGCCTAAATTCTCAGTCAGAAATTTGATTTTTTGACAACCCAATTGAATCCGACATTTTGAATTTTTATATTTATAAATCGAAATAAAATAAATAAATTTTACGATTTTATTTTTAAATCGTAATCAGCGACCCAAAATACCCATTATACAGGGTTTTATTAATTAATCTACAAATTTGAATTCTTGGCCGTCTTACTGGAACTACCATTTTGAATTTGTAAAAATCATGAATGAATAAGTCGAAATCAGCAACCCCAAACAAACATTATTTTAAGATTTATTAACTTAGCAGAAGTTTTTATATTTTGTATCATATTGGATCTGACATTTTAAATTTAAAATAATTATGAACGGATTTGTATACAGTAATCAAAACAATCCTGAAATATCAAGTTTCATTAATTATTTCAAACATTTTTTTGGCCGACATTTTACGGTCGTTATTTTAATAGATTTTTAATCATCGACCTAAAAACCTCAATGTACTAAGTGTTATTACTTTTTATTAAAAAGCTACAATTTGATCCAATGTATTTAATTTTTCACTATTTTACAATATCCACCATTTTAGGGTCGCTAATTTATATAATTTAAAATAATGACCGGATTCTGGTTTAACATCCCAAATAATATACAAATACCTAGTTTTATTTACTTTAAAGAATATTTTGAACTTTTGAGTGCTGTATTTGTATTGGATGCGACATTTTAAATTTTAAAAATCATTATCGGATCTTTAATCGTTGACCTAAAAACCGTAATGTACTGTTATAAGTATTATTACTTTTAATTTAAAAGCTAAGATTTGATCCAATAAATATAATTTTCCATTTTTTTTACAATTTCCTACATATTAAGATCGCCAAATTCAATTTTTTAAAATTATGAAAGGGTTCGTAATTAACGACCCAATTAATCTGAAAACTTCTATTTTTAGTAATTTAAAAAAAAGTTATAATTTCTTACTGCCATATTGAATGCGCCATTTTGAATTTTTTAAAATCATGAACGAATTTGTGTACCATGAATTCAGTACATAATTTTTTCAATAAGATATTTTCTTACTTTAAATTAATCATTATAAGGTTATTATCACGTCTTTTAGTTTTTTTTTATTTTATTGATTTATTCTATTATTATATTATATATTTTATATAATATAATTATCCACGTAAAAAATTCAATGTGCTAATATTAATTTAACTTCAAAATCAAATATTTTGATTCACTGTATTTAATTATCTACCTTCTCCCATGTCCACGATTTTGGAGTTGCCAATTTCAGTTTTTAAAAATCATCAAAGGATTCGTAATCAGCAAATCAAATAATCCACAAACATCGAGTTACATTAATTTTGTAAAAAATTTCAAATTTTTGCTGCTTTATTGGAACGGACATATTAAATTTGTGCCATTTTTAATTTCTTAAAATTATAAATAAACTTTTAATCATCCATTTAAAAACCCCAATGTACCAAGTGATATTAATTAATTGAAAACATGAAGTTTGATTAAATATAAGGGTGATTCTCCAGAAATATTCCTTTTTGTGTATCGGATATGAAAATTTATTAAATACATTTTAGGACCTCTAAAATTTATAAACATGTTAAGCAATTAAAGATTTAACACCTTCATAACTTGATCATGCTAATTTGTAGCGTTTAAAAAAGATTTTTAAATTTAAAATTTATAGATAAATCTAAAGGTTAAAATGTAGAGCAGGTGTTTTTTTTTAAGTAAACAACAACTTCATGTCATTTGAATTTATTTTAAAAAATATTTTTTATAGTCAGAAAGCTATTTAATATTATTAATTTATTATTAATTATAATTTAAAAAAATTGTAGATTTTAAAACACTTACCAAAATATGAAATCTTTTGACCACCAATAATTATTTGTCAAGATTTAAAGGTTTATTTTTTGTTGACAGTTCAAAAACAATTGATATTCATATTAATTTTAATAAGAGCCAGAGGAATGACGAGCCAGAGGAATGATGATTTCAACATTTTTTACATTTTATTTGAAATTAAGTAATTTTTTTTAAACTTAAAATATTTTAGCATGTTTGTATAAGTTAACTTTATTGTAGAAAAATTACAAAAATATTGTATCTACTGACATTCTATTTTTAATTTGAGCCAGAGGAATGACGCTTCAGGTTGTGAATCGCTGTAAAAGCTTCAATTTATATATTTTTAACTTTAAATTATTATTTTTTTACAAAACCCACTTGATAAATTATTATTAGGGATGTCAATGTATTTAATAAGTACGAAAACAAATAAATAACCCAACTAATATAAAAAGTATTGAATAATATACAACAAGCCAGAGGAATGATGCAAAACCAGAGGACAAAATTCATTTTCCATTTATGGAAAAAGTATAAGATCTATTTTATTTATACTTTGTACAAATATTCTACAATCCCTTAGCTTCTAGAAAATATCTGTAAAGTATTGTTTTTCAAATATTAAATAGTTGTTTTACGTTTTGAAAGAATGAAAAATTGACATAGGACAGGTTAAAAGGCTCACTTTTAGTAGTTAAAATTACAAAAAAAGTACTTTAAAGTTATAAAATAAATAAATTCTTTTGCAGGATTTTTAGAAAAAGTGGTAAATTATTGATGTATAGAGAGAAATTGTCATAAATTATTATTATTATTGAGAAAATCTTAAGGATATACAAAAGTAATATTTCGGGAGAATCACCCATAAGTAAATTTTCCACTTTTTTTACTATATCCGCCATTTTGAATTTCCACGTAACTAATGCATATTTTAAAAATCCAAACATTTTCTGCCATTTTCTATTATTCTTAAATAACTTCTTTCATTATAAATATTAATATAAAAAAAGTCATCGAATTTTCCAGTATTTAAAAATAAAAACCAAACACGAAATATCTATAAACAATTACTGATAAACAGTGTAAACAAAAAGTAAAAAAGCCAATAATGACGAGACTAAAACATCGTTTAAAATTCCTTATTTTTCTTTTTTCGTCAAATTTAAACTGAAATTTTCATGAATGAATTTTCCGCCTCTAAAATTACGTAAATTGACAGTCGCCTGTTAAAATATTCTCGTGTTTTGTTATTTTTTTTTTAAAGATCTAAAGGTGACGAAGAATAAACAGAAGATACACTAAACCATTATTTCAAATAAAGCGTGAAGGTAGTCCACTTGTGGTTGGATTTCTCTCAATTTTCTGATTCTTCTGTGGACGTGTTTGCAAAGACTAGTCCGTCCGCAGGGAGAGCTTTGGCTTTACATTATTGGACGCACGAAACGATTTGGTAATACCCAGTAGCATTAGGAGAAAATGGAAAAGCCTGCACACTCAAAGTATACGATACAGGCTCAAGTAACTGTAATGTTTGTCAGCTTTAAGTGACAAATCGATTTGAAAACGTTGATTTTGAATTCACGACGAAAATGAAAGTTTATGTCAATGGAACTATCTTCGCCTATTTTCCTGTATAAAAAGGATCGTTTATAATAGTTTTACAATTTGAAAAATACACATGCAACTTTAAATTCAAGTTTAAAAACATTTAATTTTATATTATTTTTGTTAATATTTGGCTAGTTTAAATTCAAATCACAATTGATAGTTGTTCATTTTCGTCACTAGTGGAAAAAATTACTATTAACCACTAGTGAGAAAAATAACAATTTCCATTGCTGGTAGAAAGAATCAGTTCCATCACTAGTACGGAAAATTATTGTTTCGAGTAGCAATGGGACAACAGACCATTTCCGACACTGGTAAAAAAGTGACTATTTTTGCAATCGTCAAAAAAATCTCCGTTTCATAACTAGTAGTAAAAAAGATAATTTCTGTCACTGCTCTCTAAATTTGAATTAGTAATTTTTTTTACTAATTAATTAGAGAAATATCGGTTACTATTAAATAGTAAAAACTCTCACTAATTTTTAGTAGAAAAATACTAATTATTAGTAGAAAATTACTAATTTGTATATGTGAAATATCTATTAATTGAAATAGAGGAAGTTTACTTTCTTAATTAATCGATATTTCACTTTTAAATTAGTAGTTTTCTACTAATAATTAGTATTTTTCTACTAATAATTAGTATGTTTCTACTAAAAATTAGTGAGAGTTTTTAATATTTAATAGTAACCGATATTTCTCTAATCCATTAGTAGAAAATTACTACAGTAAAACCCACATATATCGGATTTGAAGGGACCGGGAAAATTATCCGATATAGGCGGAAATCCGATACATCCGCGAAAACACTATAACCAAAAATTTTTCATTCTATTACTTAAATTTAAACAAAATAGTTGAAAAATTTAAAATTATTGCAATAACTGCTGGAAATAGTTTCAAGTTGAACAACTGAATTGAAAATCGAAAGAAAATAATTGAAATTGAAGAAAATAATAAAACATTGAGGAAATAAATTGCAAAATTAAGAATTAAATTAAAATTTGAAAATATAATTGATAATTGGAAAAAAAAAATTACAAAAAAACGAAAATAATTGACAATTGAAAACAAAATTTAAAAAATGGCTAGATTAATACACAACCTAACAAAACAATTTAAAAACTCAAAGAATTTTTATAAACCTTTTAAGTTAATAATTGAAAATTGAAAAAAAATTGTAGGAAATAATTAATAGTTGAAGAAAACAGTTGAGAGCTGACGAAAATAATTGAAAGTTAAAGAAAACATGTGAAAAAAGACGAAAATAATTGTAAATTGAAAACAAAATTCGAAAAATGACTTGATTAAAAGACGAGTGAAAAAAAAAATAAAAAAAATAAGCAAGAAATTTTAAATTTAAAGAAAATAATTGCAAATAGAAGAATTAAGAAAATTATAGGATTGTTAAAAATAATTGCACATTTAGCAACTGGATTGAAGACTGAAAAAAATAATTAAAATTGAAAAGAATAATTGAAAATTGAAAAATAGAATTGATATTTAAATAATATACTTAATAAAATCCAAATTCCATAGAGCAAAAAAGTCGCCCTGTGGAATTCCATATGGCAAACTTACAAACAAAAAATAAATTTTTTAATAAGAATGAGGACAAATAAATTAAATAAATATAATTTACAGTTCGAAGAAAAAGATTAAAATTTAAAAAACGAAAATCATATTTTGCAAAAATAATTTAAAAATGGCGAAAGAAATTGAAAATTAATTAATCAATTATAAAACTAATTTGATATTGAAGGAAATAATTAAAAATGAAAAAGTTTTATTGGAAAAAATTTAAGAAAATAATTGAAACTTGCGGAAAATTTGAATTTAAAGTTTAGGGGAAAAATTAAAAAAATAATGAAAATGAAAATTCAATAGAAATTAAAGAAAATTTTTGAAAATTGATAAAAATTTAACAAGTGGACATTTAACAGTTACCTCAAATACATTCTGAAATTCTTTCAATCATTTTTTAAAACCTTTTATATTTTCTTCAATTTACAATTATTTCTATCAATTATTTTTTTATTAAATTTATTTTTTAATTACTTTCAATTACTTTTCAATTACTTTTTGTCATTTTTAATTATTTTTTATTAGTTTTCTAATTTTTTTATTATTTGTCTCAAAATCTAATTATTTTTTCAATTTACAATTATTTTCATCATTCTGCAATTTTTATTTGTTACTTTCATTATTCTTCAATTAATTTTCTAGATTTTAAAAAAACTTTCTCAAATTTTAATAATTTTCTTCAATTTTCAATTATTATTATTAACATTTGCAATCAATTTCTTCAAATAAAAAATTTCAGTTTTTAATTATTTTTACTATACCTCAATTAAATCCTTAAAATTTCAATTATTTATCTTATATTACAATTACCTATTTTCAATTTTCATTTTCTTAAAACTTTTGCAATTATTTTCTCCACCTTTTAATTAGATACATTAATTATCTTTCAATTAATTTCCTAAATTTTCATTTATTACCTCAAATCTAAGTTATTGCATCCACTTTTCAATGTTTTTATCATTTTTCAATTACTTTTCCCAAATTTTAATTACTTGGTCAACTTTTACATTTTTTTTCATTTGCAATGATTTTTACAATTTTTATATCATTTTGAATATTTGCTGATTAATTCCGAAAATTTCAATTATTGATCTCAAATTTCTAATATTTTCTTCAACAAATTTTCGATTATTTCTATTATGTTGTAATTATTTTCCAGAATTTAAAATTCTTGAAATCATTTTGTAATAAGGTACTTTCTTTTATTTCACAAATATTCCGTATTTTTTAAAATTATTTTTCTAAAATTGCAATTAATATCTACGAATTTAAACCATTTTTATCATTTTTAAAAATTTTTCTTCAATGATTTTCATTATTCTTTAATTTTTACACTACATTTTAAATTCAAAATTTCCGCAAAATTCAAATTAGTTTCATTATTCGTTAATTAACTTTCAATTTCTTGAGCCAGTATCATTTTGACACATGACTTAATTTTAGATTGTTATATTGTACAGAATGAAAATGTTATTTTGTAAAACTGCTAAATGTTATTTTGTACAGTTTTGAAAAATGAATTTGTTATTTTGTACAATTTTTTAAAAAAGCAATAAAACATTGGGAGTACAATATTTTAGCTTTTTTAAAAAATTGTACAAAATAACAAATTCATTATTCAAAATTGTACAAAATATCATTTAGCAGTTGTACAAAATAACATTTCCATTCTGTACAATATAACAATCTAAAATTAAGTCATGTGTCAAAATGATACTGGCTCAATTTCTTTCGTCATTTTTTAATTATTTTTACAAAATATGATTTTTGTTTTTTAAATTGTATTTTTTTCTTCAAATTACAATTAATTTCTTCTAATATTAAATTATTGATGTCAATTTGTCACGTCAAATAATGGAAAGAAATAAATCATTAAATTTGTTAATTTAATTATCAGTTTCACTATTTTCATCATTTTTCAAATAATTTTCAATATTAAAAAACCTGTTTCATGCTCAACCAATTTTTTATTAAATTTTTGTTTATTGTTCTAATATTTTAGTTGTATTTTTCAAGTATTTAAATAATGTTCTTCGATTTTCAATCACTTTCTTTTATATCAAATAAATTCTGTAATTTTCTCAATTTTATTCTTAAATTTACATAATTAACTTTAGTTTCCAATTATTTTTATCCTTTTTCAAGCAGTCTTGTTTATCTCAAATTATTTTTCGAATTTTTAACTATTTTCAATATTTTTCAATTAATTTCCTAGATTTTAAAATATTTTTCTCAAATTTTAGTAATTTTCTTCAATTTTCAATTATTAATATCATTTGGAATCAATTTCTTCAACTTTTAACTTTTGCGTTTCCGCCACTAGTTAAAAAATGATAATCTTTGTCATCAGTAGGAATTGCTCCGTTTCATAACTAGCTGTGAAAAATATCATTTCCATCACTGATGAGAAAAATGACCATTTCAATCACTGATAGGAAAAAGAAACACTTTCATCACTAGTGTCGAAAATGATTATTCCCATTAGCAATTGAGAAAACGATAATTTTCGAAATTATTAGAAAATGAAAATTTTTCTCGGGAAAGAAGATAATTTTTCCACGAACTACTTTTTCCATTGAATTTCCTACATTAAAATTGCCTTTAATTTGAAAATCATCCATAAAGGAAGAGGATAAGAAGAAAATCGAGACCAGTTTCCGTCGACTCGTCAGTGTCTTTTTACTTTTTCGTCTGCAGAGGAAGTTAGGAGATCGATTGGTCAGGATAGTATAGTAGTATGCCAGGATCACATGTTTGGTTTGATTTTTTTTTCTTTTATCTTTTCCAATTGGCATCTTCTATTTTCTAACGTGAGACATTCAATAAACGCATCTTCTGACCGGTTTATAACCTACTGTTATAATCAATCAATCGCAAGCGTTGATACTGACTGTTCGATAATAGCGGCCCTTATCAGCCTTTATCAATCTCGTCCTGACTCTCGGTTCAAATTCGATTTGCGTATATACTAGTACTGTACTAAAAGCCAGTTCGTTTCGTATTTTCATCGAGCTACGGTGAATTTTGTCTGATATCTGTACGACTTGCAAACTAGAAAACGAATAGCTCACTCCCAACGAGAGATTAAAATACGTTACGAGCAGAAAATGGATTTCGAAACACCGCTCTCGATTGTGAATCATCTCAACTGTAACGGATTAGATATTTATAATCCTACAAAGCGTAAATACTGGAAATAAAGGAAATTTATGCTTTTAATTCATAATATCGTTATCAAATCTGTGAATTATCTGGCTCCGGCAAAATACTGCTTTAAGCTAATTGATTTTTATATGTGTAAGTGACACATAATGCGCGCGCTATCATGCGACAATAATATCGCTTTATTGATCAATTTAATGAAAGAAAGGGATGACCCGGTGATTTAATGAATTTACAACAAGAAAAAGGGATTTTTATCGAGAGAAGAGGGTTGCTCTTTGTAAATTATGTGTAATTTCGATTTTTAATATTCACCTTTCTGGAAAATAGTTTTGCACTTCTCAAGTTTAATCACTGTGTCATTTTGACACAAAATTTTTCGTAGCATATATGTTATGTTGTTTAACCTAAAAAAATGGTATTTTGTACTCCTATAAAATCAAAGATTTTTAAGTCTTATTTATTAAATAATTGATTTTAATATAATATTAAAAGACTCAATTAATCCAGTAAATTCAATTTTTCAATAATTAAAACTTAAAAATCTTCCAATTTTGGTAGAAGTGCAAAATAGCATTTTTTAGGTTATAATATACTCTCTAAATCTAAATTAGTTAAAAATAAATAACTAATTTGACAGCGAAATCTCAGTCACTACACGGAAAAAAATGAATTAGCTACCGCAGCTAAAAAATTTAGCTGATACTTATTTAGTCACCACAGCTAAATATTAGCTAAGACAGCTAAAAGTTAGCTGTGGAAGCTAACAGAAGTGGATCCCACAGCTGAAAATAGTTATTTGTCATAGGGACAGCTAAACCTTTTTAGTTATGATATCTACAAATATTAGGAACCACAGCTAACTTTTAGCTGTCTTAGCTTATATTTAGCTGTGTTGACTAAATAAGTATCAGCTAAATTTTTGAGCTGCGGTAGCTAATTCATTTTTTTTCGTGTAATTGAAATAGTTATATTTCTACTAACCATTTACTAAAAAATAACTAATTATTAGCCATATTCATTTTTAGGTTACGTTAAAATTACTAATATTTTAGTAAAATTATGATTACTAATTCAAATAGTCAAATTTTAACTATTTTTTAGTTATATTTTTACTAATAATTAGTCATATTTTACTAATAAATAGTTATTTTTAACTAAATGGAGAAAAAAAGTCAGTCACGATTTTACTAATAATGAGTTATTTCTACTAATTTAAATTTAAAGAGTAACTCCTATTTATACTGTAAAAAAGGTTTTGAGTGCAGAACAAAAATGTTGTTGGCTGAACAAAATTTTTTTGTTGATCAAGGGGTACCAGGGTATTAAATATTGCAATATTTCGAGGTTAGATTATAAACTTTTGTTTGATTCTGTTTTTTTTATGAATAAGTTTAATAACGGTTAAACAATTATAGTTTTCAATCACTAAACTCAAGTACCTTTAAATAACAAATGTTTGTTATTTGATTATACTATTAATTAAATATAATAAATTAACTTTTGATAGAAATTGTCTTTTAGGTTATTTGTTCAAAAAATCTAGTCAAACACAATTTATTTTTTGACTTTTCACGTTAAAATATATATTTATTTAACATATTTTATTAATCTTAATAAATAATTATTGTGTATTTAAAAGTATTCTTGAAAAACAGAACAAAAGAAGCATTCACATTTACGTCATTATCGATAAATCAGTATGAATTAGAATCGTACTGACCGCGCATGCGCTATAGATATTTGGTGCTGCCAACAAAACATTTTAATAAAATGAAACAAATTTTGTATTAATCTCTAATAAATTATTTTATAATTCCAACTACTTTTATTGCGGTTCTAACTGAAATTTTGTGAAGCTAGCAAAAAAACCATCTATTTAAGTTTTCAGTTAAATAGCTGGTAACAAAGCGCGCGTTGATTTAAAATATTTTTTTAAATAAAATATTTCATAATTATAATTCTTAGCTTAAAATATATGTATGGTTTTTTAAATATTAAATATACTTTTTAGAGCTTTTTTGTCTTAAAGTAAAATTATTTTTAGTATTTTTCAAAAACAATTTTTTAACAAAATAATTAATTTTGAGTCACATTGCAAGTACAAGGTAATTTATAAGAAAATTTTGTGAACAGGAGATGTTTTAATTTTATTAAAAACTTGGTAGTAATATATACCTAACAATTTTTTCATAATTTAAAAATAAAGATCACTAGGTTGCATTTTTTCATACTCTCTAAATCTGAATTAGTTAAAAATAACTAATTTGAAAGCAGAAACTCAGTCACTAAATAAAATAGTTATATTTCTACTAACCATTTAGTAAAAACTAACTAATTAATAGTCAAATTCATTTTTAGGTTATGTCAAAATTACTAAAATTTTAGTAAAATTCTGTTTACTAATTTAATTAGTCAAATTTTAACTATTTTTTAGTTATATTTTTACTAATTATTAGTCATATTTTACTAAAAATTAGTTATTTTTAACTAATTACAGAAACACAAACTCAGGCACGATTTTACTAATAATTAGTTATTTTTAACTAATTCAAATTTAGAGAGTAAGAGAGCGTGTATAAAATGTGAAAAAATAAAATCATTTATAACTTTTTTTTTAATTAGTTAGAATAGCTGGATAGTTTAAAAGTAATTTAAAATACTTTCTTTATAAATGCCAGATATAATACAAGTTACTTTTTATTTCAATTTTGTAATATATTCCCTTGGTCTGCCCTTTGACACAACCTCAAATCGATATGTCATAGTATCTCGATCTGCCATTTGATATGCACGTTATGCACGCCCCAGATCCTGCATAAGGACTTTTTTGAAATAGGACACAAAAAGGAAAAATTTTTATTGAGTTCTGAACATGCAAAAGAAATAATTTTCCATATCATGGGCTCGCTTTCAAGATTTTTTTCAGTCCCAATTATTTAAAAAAGAATATTTTATTTCTATGTATTGATTTTCATAGGGTACTTTACTGCATTTCATTATTTTAGTTTTATTTGCTTATATTCCTTCTACTACTATTATTATTATTATTTCTTCTTTCTTATTATTATTTTTATTGACATTATTCTCTGTAACTATTTTTCTTTTATAGTTTTATTATTATTACTACTGGACTAATGCCTTTAACATCCGAAAAATAAATCAGAATAAAAACAATTACACTTTCCGACAAAAAGGATTTTTTTTCGTTAGGCATTGTTTTTATTGTGATTTATTTCTCGGACGTCAATGTGTCGGAAATGTGATTGTTTTTTATTTTTATTACTACTACTATACTGTATATAACTTTTATTATTAATATTACCGTTATTCTTATTAAATGTATTTTTTGAATCTATCATTGACTGTTATTTTTAATTAAACAATGATGATGTTATCAATGTTGACGATTTAATTTTTTTGTAAACAAATTTGGGTTTATTTAAAACTGTTTTTTACGGTTTAATATTTGAATTAAAATTTTTATTAATTATTCGTAATTTAATTTAGGTTTAATTTACTGATTTGTAATTTGTAAAATTGAAGAAATACGAATATGACCGTTTTATAGTTATCAATAAAACAAATTAAGAGATAGAAAATTTAAAAAGTTATGATTATGTTTAATCATCTTTTAGTTATTATTTTACTTTAGTAATCTTCCTATATTTTCTGGTTATTTTTCTTTTTTTTAATGTCTAAATATTTTTTTAATTTGATTTTTATTTCTAAAGATAATATTTTTCAACTTACAATTAGTTACCCTTACATCTTGTATGGATTTTTCTTCACTTTTTAGTTATTTCTTAACCCTTTGAAGCACAGCGGGACACCAGAGTCCCACCTGTTTGTATCTGATATTTTCTGTTTTTCACGTAAGAAAAAAAAAATACCGACATGGTGTTTTGCATTTTATGATCCTAATACATTACTTAACAGACAATTGTGTCTATTTTCTGCAATTTAAATAACAGTTTATTGTTAATAACAAATTAGTTATAAAATATTGAAAAAATTTAGAATTAATTTGATTGTCACTAATTGTATAGGGGAGACCGAGGAGGAAAGTAACAAAAATCAGTTTTTTGATGCTAGCATTAAAACTATTTGTCGGATAAGTTCTGTAAACATATTAATCGAAAGCTTGGACTTTCACCTATTAAATAAAATTGGAATTAAACATTAATAATAATTTGATAGTTCACTGCAGGACTTTTAAATCAACTCTTTATCTGTTACTTCCCTCCTCACCCTGAGGTGGAAAGTAACAGCACGAAGGAGGAAAGTAACACTTTAAAATTAAGGCTAGCATTTCAAATATAAAACTGCTATTATTTTAAATTACTTTTATTATGAAATTATAAAAAGACAAAGTGATATTAACTACATTCTGTTCATAATTGGCAGATATTTTTGCACTTTTTTGACATTAGGTTTTTTTTAGCTATTTAGTATTCGTTGAATAGCAATGACATTAAAAAATCATCGTTTCGTAAAAAATTCAAATCAAAAGTCCAATATTTAATCTTTAAAATATAAAATCAACATAAAAAATCACATAGTTATAAAAAAGGAGGAGGTTTATAAAAATAAAGCATTAGATGAGGAGGAAAGTAACAACGTGTTACTTTCCACCTTACCCCTTTTTTTTTGGATTTCAAAAAACAAGTTTAAATTACACAAAAGTATTTCGTATTTTTTAATTATGCACTATCACGACTTAAAGATAAATAAAAAAAGCTTCAAAAAAACGAAAAGCATATTTAAAATATCTATAAAATCAAAAAAATATGATATTTTGAAAATTTAGGCAAAAACTTACTTTTGACGTAATTTTTGCACAAAATGTCAGTATCAGATATATAGCTTCCGGTAGACCCCTAACATAATTTAGGAGAGATAGAGGGGGCAAAACTGACTAAAAATTATTTCAGGACTATGTCTGTCCGCTCATTAGTTTAGAAGTTATAAGCGTTGTTACTTTCCACCTCTGTTACTTTCCTCCTCGGTCTCCCCTACTAGTAAAAACTCCACCCTCCGTATTCGAAGGTTTTTGGGGTCTCTGAAAACAAATCCGATGTCATTTTTAAAAAATTCAAAATATCGGATCCAATAAGGCGGACGACTTGTCTTAACCCACCTTGCATTTTTGGTTTTTTCTGTATAATTTGAGTACGCTTAATTTTATCAAAGCATCAATTTTTTTCTGTTTTCTCCAGTAAATTTCAGATCTCAAAAAAAAAAATTTATTTTTTGTCTTTTCAAAAAATTTGTGCTGCAAAGGGTTAAAACTCTGTTACTTTTTTTTCATTTTTCATTTTTCCTTCAACTTTTCGTTATTATCACATTTTCTAGTAATTCTTCTTTGTTTTAAAGTTTTTGTTTCATTTTATCATTTTTTCGTTTCATAGTAATTTGCCTTCTTTTTACCTATTTTTAATCAACTTCTAGTCATTCTAGTTGTAATTTTACTGTCTAGTTTTTGTCTATTTTTTAGTTATTTATTTTACTGACTAAATATGTTTCAATCTCTATATTTTCTCTCAATTTTTCTGGTTTATCATTTCCAAATTATTTTTAATTAATTCTGGATAATTTTTATCAATCGTATTTGTTAAAGTTTTTTTTTGTCTCATTGTGGTAATTAGTCTTCAATTTCTAGTTATACTTTATTCAAAACTAGTTATTTTTACGTTACTGTACTCTTTTCGTATTTCATAGTTATTTGTGAAAACTTTTTAGTTATTTTTGTCTCTTTCGAGTTATGCTTCGCTCATTTTCTGGTTCTTCTTTTTCAATTTCTTATTACTTATTCACTTTTCTGTATTATTATTCCTTTTTAATATTTAGATATTTTTTTCTTATTTATTTATAATATTTCCATTCTTACTTGTGTTTTTCTTCACTTTCTAGTTATTTATTAATTATTCGCATACTTTTTTTCTTTTTTCTAATTTTTCTTTCTTTCCTGGTAAAATTTAACCAACTTCTAGTTATTATTTTACTTTCTAGTAATTTTCATATGTTCTTAGTTACTTTTTTTAAAGTTTAAATATTTTTTCGATTGTTTCTCCTGTTAATTTTCTTTAATGTAATTACTTTTATATTTTCTGGAGTTTTTCTTCCGTTTCTAGTTATTTTTCAATATATTCTAGTAATTTTTGAATTTATAGTTATATTCATCACTTCGTAGTTATATTGTAAATTTCTACTAATTTTTTTTATTTTTTAATTATGCCACCTTCTGTTTTTAGTATTTTTTTGTTGTTGTCATTTCTTACCCTCCCTTTTACTTTATAATAATTTGCTGCTTTATCTACTCACTTTTAAACTTCTGCAGAAGTTTAAAAGTAAATAAATAATAACCATGGTTATTATTTCTTCTTCTACGAATTTTTCTCAATATTCTAAATATTTATAAATAAATTCTGGTAATGTCCATCAAAATATAATTATTTTTTAACAGTTCTACACTTTATTACTATTTTATAATTTTTTTTTCAATTTGTCATTCTTTTTTCATTTTGCTTCCTCATAGAGGAACCTTTGTGATCGTTAAGATTTTCGATTTTCCAAAAATAGTCTAAATCGACTCATTTTCATCTAAAAAGCGTAAATTTTCATTCCTAAGCAAATGTCCAGATGTATGTGTGTGTGTGTGTGTGTGTGTGTGTATAGCGTTTTTTGTAGCCAGGATATCTCGAGAACGCTTCAACGGATTTCAATAAAATTTGAATGACTTTTTAAGCTCGTGAATATCTAAATTTGGACACAGGGATTTTTGAAAATACTTAATCAAATTTTGTTGAGCACCTTTTTTCATCGAAAAAATCGTTTTTTGCCAATTTTTTTCCAAGCTAAAAATACAACTTAATGAATAAAAAAAATCATATTCCTTATCTCAAAACGAATCAAAACCTATATAACTTTTATAATTGATCAAAAATTCGTAAATTAATTGATGTTTTTTCATTTTTTTGCACTTAAAATTCCTTTTTTTAAAGAATTTCTCGAATTAAATTTTATATTATTAATATATTGCTTTTTCTATAAGAAAGCAAATCTGTTTGCTAACTTTGAAACGAAATATCCACGAAATGGACATAATTTTCACCTAGTAAAATAATGATAATAATAATAAAAATAATATTACTAATGATATTAACCCTCAACTGCTAGACTATCGGGATTTAACGTAACTGCTAGATTGGGTCTACGGAACCCGAGCGATTTTCAAACGCTGAACGCTCAGAGCCTAATGAACATATCGGGACGTCTTTTTTTTTAAACTTATTGCCAGAATATCTAGCTTAAATTAATGTGTCTTTAATATTTTTATAAATATTTCAAGAAATGTAAAGATACTTTTTTAAAAAGTCGTTTTTTCAAATAGCTATAGTAACACCAAAAATAGACATAAATAAAATTTCTAAGTGGATTTTTAAAGCTTTCAACATGTACCTTAAGTCTGCTTAAGCCATTTTTTGATTGGCTGAAAAAAACATATTTTTTGGGAGAAATGAAAATCATCAAATTTGGTTCATTAAGTGGAGTCACCTGAGAAATTTCAACCCATCGAAATATATGTTACTTATCGGTGCCAATTTTTTTTCTGGGACTATTTTGGATGTAAAAGAATTCCATATTATCAAAATTAAAAAAAAAATTCTTTTTGTTGATTTTTTTTTTTTTTGTAAAAATCTTTCTCCTCCTACAATTTTTCATATTTTTTTAATGACAATTTTTTTATATGCCTTTTTTAAGATTTCAAACAAAATATCGTGTGAGTTTTAACATTTTTTAATTTTTTCAACAAACAAAAATTTTTTTTAATATTTTTTTCAAAAATTTTTTTATTTAAACATTTTTTTTTTTTAATCTTGATAATATGTCATTCTTTTACATCCAAAATAATCCCAGAAAAAAAATTTGCACCGATAAGTAACATATTTCGATGGGTTGAAATTTGAACTTAGGGATTTTTGAAATTAACTAATCAAATTGTTTTAGTATCTTTTTAATCAAAATAATTCATGTTTTTTTAATTTTTATTTTTATTAACTTAAAATATTTAAAATTTTATTAAATTATTGCTTCCTTTATGAGGAAGCAAATTGTTTTGCTTCCTTGGAAGCGAAGTGTCCATGAAATGGATTATTATTATTATATTCAATTAATTTCTAATTACTACTTTACTATCTAGTAGTTTTCTTTTATCTTTCGGGATCTTAATTAATGTCAAAATATTTGTTCGACTTTTATTTTTTTCTTATTTTATTTGTTCTTTAATGTAGTTATTTTTATATTTTATAGGAAATTTTCTACATTTTCTAGTAACTTTTTAACTTTTATTTTTATTTTACTTTTATTTTTTTCTTATTTTATTTGTTGTTTAATGTAGTTATTTTTATATTTTATAGGAAATTTATTACATTTTCTAGTAACTTTTTAATCAATTTTATTATTTTTCATTAATTTATATATTTGTTTCTTCATTTTCAAATTACATTGTGAATTTTAAGTATTTTTTTCACTTTTAAGTAATTCTTTACTATTTTTAACTTTATTTTTTGTTTAATTTCTTATTAGTATTTTTCTTTATAGTAAATAGACCTACTTTTCTAGTTACTTTAAAACAACTTCTAGTAATTATTGCACCTTCTAGTAATTTTTTGACGGATCCTGATTATTTTGTAACAATTGCATACTTTATCACTATTTCATAATTATATTATTACTATTTTTTATTCATTTTACACTTTAACGTACTTCTGTATCCATTTTTGATTATATTCAATCAATTTCTAGTTTTTACTTTTATTTCTAGTAATTTTCCACTACTTTTCGGTATCCCCTTATTTAATGACTTAATATTTTATCGACTTTTATTTGTTTCTTATTTTATTTACTCTTAAATGTAGTTATTTTTACACTTCATAGAATTTTTTTTTTACATTTTCTAGTTACTTTTTAATAAATTTTATTATTTTTCATTTTAATTACTTTGCGAATTTAGAATAGTTTTTTTCACTTTAAGGATGTTTATCCAAAAAACCATTTTCTACAGAATCTCATAAAATTTTAATGACATATTAAATACATTACTTTACATGTACTATTACAATTTTATTGAATTTTACCGTTCTGCTTTTAAGATATAAATTTATAAAGTTGGGACTTTTACATGGAAACAGTAACAAAACGCGCAAAATGACTATATTTTAATTAATTAAAAAAACACGGTTCTACAAATTTTTAAAAAAAAACTAATATCTTTTAAACTTTAATATAATACAACTTTTACAACAATATTTAATTAATTTACCGTACCGTTTTTAAGAAAATGTTATTCAAGGGTAGTAATTCTTCACTTTTTTGAAATAATCAGAAAGAAAAATTTTAATAGCTTGAAATTTTCACCGGAAAATTTTTTTGTCAATAAAATTTGTTTGTATAATGATTTTAACTACAAAATACTATTTAGAAACCAAATTATAAGAAGAAATAAAATTAAAAAAATATTTACTATCATGGTCCGATAGAATGAGAACCGCTTGAGGGTATAAGCGTCCTTAAACCGATTCTTGTTTATTATTTCTTCTTTTTTTGTTTAGTTTCTCATTCTTAGTTTACTTTATATTAACTTCCTTTCTAGTAACTTTTGAACAATTTCTAGTAATTATTTTTCTTCAATTTGTCATTCTTTTTTCACTTACCCGTAATTTTTCCTGCTGTTTTGATTATATATTATGTTTTCTTAATTCTAGTTTTTAAAAATAAATTACATTATTTTTACAATTTCTAGTGATTTTTCCCCTCGTTTTACTTAAAGTTCTTTAAATTTCATTAATTTCCGTCAATCTTTAGTTCTTTGTAACTTCCTAGTAACTTTTTTTTAATTTTTGCTTCCTCGTAGAGGAAGCTTTGTAATCGTTAAGATTTTCGATATTCCAAAAATAGTTTAAATCCACTCATTTTCATCTAAAAAGTATAAATTTTCATTTTGAAGCATATTTCCAGATGTGTGTGTGTGTATAGCTTAGTTTTTTTAAAAACGCTTCAACGGATTTCAATAAAATTTGGATGGCTAACGAAGCTCATAAATATCTAAATTTGGACACAAGGATTTTTAAAAATACCCAATCAAATTTTTTTGAACACCTTTTTTCATTGAAAAAAATCGATGTTTGCCAAAAAAATTTTCCATGCTAAAAATACAATTCACTGAATACAAAAATATTAATTTCTTATCTCAAAACGAATCGATTCATTATATAACTTTTATAATTGAGCAAAAAATCGTAATCTAGTAATTTTTTCACAAATCCTAGTTATTTGTTACCGTACTTTTTTTTTCCATTTTTTATTATATTCAATCAATTTCTAGTTACTTCTTTATTTTCTAATAATTTTCCTCTATCTGTTCAGTATCTTTATTAATGCCAAAATATTTTTTTTCTTAGTTTATTTATTCTGTAATGAAAGTAGTTATTTTTAAAATTCGTAGGAAATTTTCTGTATATTTTTGTTACTTTTCAACACATTTGATTCTTTTTCCTTAATTTAAAGTTTTTCCTCTTCACTTTCTAATTATTTTATGAATTTCATGTAGTGTTTTTCACTTTTAATCAATTCCTTTTTAATATTTACTTTTTTTTTTTGTTTAGGATTAGGTTCCCATTCTTATTTGACTTTATAGTGACTTTTTTTCTAGTTACTTGAAAACAAAACGTTATAAACAATTTCAAGTATTTGTTTAGCCTTCTAGTAATTTTCTTACATATCCTAGTTATTTTTAGTATGTTTTAGTAACATAGCCGTATACTTTATCACAACTTTCTAATTATTATTTTTCTTCAATTTGTCATTCTTTTTTCACTTTCCTGTAATTTTGCTTCCTCATAGAGGAAGCTTTGTGATCGTTAAGATTTTCGATTTTCCAAAAATAGTCTAAATCGACTTATTTTCATCTAAAAAGCGTAAATTTTCATTCCTAAGCAAATGTCCAGATGTATGTGTGTGTGTGTGTGTGTGTGTGTGTATGTGTGTGTGTGTGTGTATAGCGTTTTTTGTGTACAAGATATCTCGAGAACGCTTTAATGGATTCCAATAAAATTTGGATGACATATTAAGCTCATGAATGTCTAAATTTGGACACAGGGATTTTTGAAAATACCCAACCAAATTTTTTTGGGCACCTTTTTTCATCGAAAAAAATCGTTTTTTGACAAAAATTTTTTTCATGCTAAAAATACAACTTAAAGAATACAAAAATCATGTTCCTCATCTTAAAACGAATCGATTGACCTATATTACTTTTATAATTGATCAAGAATTCGTAAAATAATTCATATTTTTACATAAGTATTTTTGCATTAAAAAGTTTTTTTTTAACAACTTTCCCAATTAACTTATATATTATTAATTTCTTGCTTCCTCTATGAGGAAGCAAATTATTTTGCTTACTTGGAAGCGAAATGTCCATGAAATGGACATAATTCTCACCTAGTTTAATTAAGTTTGGCTTTTTTTATAATTTATCACAACTTGCACTTATTTTTGCTTCCTCATAGAGGAAGCTTTGTGATCGTTAAAATTTTCCATTTTTCCAAAAATAGTCTAAATCGACTCATTTTCATCTAAAAAGCGAAAATTTTCATTCCTAAGCAAATGTCCAGATGTATGTGTGTGTGTGTGTGTATAGCGTTTTTTGTGTACAAGATATCTTGAGAACGCTTAAACGGATTCCAATAAAATTTGGATGACTTATTAAGCTCATGAATATCTAAATTTGGACACAAGGATTTTTGAAAATACCCAACCAAATTTTTTTGAGCACCTTTTTTCATCGAAAAAAATCGTTTTTTGCCAAAAAAATTTTTTATGCTAAAAATACAACTTAATGAATACAAAAATCATATTCCTTATCTCAAAACGAATCGATTGACCTACATAACTTTTATAATTGATCAAGAATTCGTAAAATAATTCATAATTTTACATTTTTTTGCATTAAAGATTTTTTTTTTAACAACTTTACCAATTAACTTATATATTATTAATTTCTTGCTTCCTCTATGAGGAAGCAAATTATTTTGCTTACTTGGAAGCGAAATGTCCATGAAATGGACATAATTCTCACCTAGTTTCTCCTTGTTATCTTATATATTTCAGAAATATCCATCGATTTATAGTTTTTTGGTAACTTTCTAGTATTTTTCTTCATTTTTTTGTATTTTTACAAATTTTTTTTTTTAAATGTGTCTTTCTTCTCTTACTTTATAATAATTTATTTTTCATTTTCTAGTTAATTTAGTTTAATTCATAGAGATATATATGCAGACATACATTAATACATTAAACGATGTCATTTCCTATCACATTGGTTCCTCAGCCTCTGCTAATAGCTATAAAATTTAATAATAATCTAAATTTGCATCCTTTTGGTAGAATAAAAGCGGTTTTTTTTATTATCTCATTAATGGAAAGCATATATGATGAAACTGATAAAAATAATAAGATGGTTTTAATTTTGAAAAAAAAGAAGAATTATCAAGTATGGAAATCTGCCAAGAAGTTAAATGTACTCGTTAGGGTGGGTTCTCGTAGACCGGAATAACCATAAACTAGTCCGAATATATATTCGTCTTGACCGGAACACTGAAGATTAGTGTTCCGGTCTCTCCGGTCCATATTAAGAGAAAAGGAGTTGGGGTGGCGAAACAGACATTTAGATGAAAATGTATATTACTGGCTAGAATTTATCTCCTTAAATAATATGTGTATTTTGTCATATAATATTTGCACTATCATTTAATTAACATTCTAAGTAAATAAAGCAAACGTTGAAATTTCCAAGTTAAAATACCTACGCATTTCGATAATTTTCACAATTTTCGACAATTTCTTCACCTTTTCAAGTTGATTTTCGCGAGAAGAAAGAAATCAGATTTTTTTGGAAATGGAAAATTATTCAACTATCAAACAAATTCAAATTAATTGTACCAATATTAAGAAAAATTAGATAATTTCTAATTAAAGGTTTTTTAAAAAAAAATTTACTAATTCTATTATGTTTAATTAAGTTTAATAATATTCCGTGTGAGAAATTCTGTCTCGCTCGCTTATCCTCTTATTATTACTGTATACACTGAAGCGTGAAAACATCAAGAATGCTCATTAGGATAGCTAAAATGAATAAAAGCTCCTTTAATTTGATGGAGTACATGCCAAAAAGTTTCTCTCAATGAAAAACATTGAATTCTTTTTATCTCTCAAAAACCTCCAGAACTTTTATTTCCAGAAAAACTTGCTTTCATCAAAATTATTATTTCCATTTTCATTATTCACGCAACTTCCAGCTTCAATCCCGTGTTAGAATTGGTCGAGTTTATAATAAATTTAAGTTTATAAATAATTCTCGTGTTGGAACTTTCGAGTTTGTTAATAAATTTTAATACGATAGTTATTCAACATATTGATATTATTTAAATTAGAATATTTGTTTGCATTTGAAATATTTTCTCGATTCAGTTCTAAATTTATTTTCTGCATAAGATTATCAGAAAGAGCCAAATTCTCTTAGGGGACAGACTCATTTTGTATTGTTAGCAATCTTGATGAAAGAAAAGGAATATGGGAAAAAAAAACAAATATGTAGACGCAGTTTTCTCCATCAGAAATTCTACTCGTTCGCGACATTTCCTTATAGAGTTCCTTCAGCATAAAATTGCACTTGCTACTTCCCTCTTAGTGTTTGTGGCAATATTGTCTTAAGATGACGATGAAGAAAAGAAAAAAAAAAACTTATTCATATTTTCAAAGTGCTGTTTTTCCGACGAATCTTCAATGTAAATTCGTTCCCAGGAAAAATTTATTGCCATATTCTCACTAACTTACGTTTCATCCATTTCTAAGTAGTACAAGTTACAGGAATTGAATATATCGATTTCTGTTGCCTCATTTTGAATTTAAAACCGTTTTTTATTCTAAATCGTTAATAATATTCAATTTCAAATTTTAGGATCCGAAATAGTATAGTTATTTTAAAGTTATATTTAGGTTAATTTTAAAATTATAATTTTGCTTTCTACTTTAAAATTACAGTTATTTGACTCAAAATTACTATTTGTCTTGAAATTAACATTAAATTAATTACTTTAAATTAACAATACTTACAAATTAATTTTCTAAATCGAGTCTCTCTATTTCAAAGCCATGTTCAAGTCTTTTTAAATATTTAAAACAGTATGGCCAACATCTCATAAATTATTAAATGCAACCTTTAAATACTGTTATTATTTTGTCACGTCTGGCTAAAACGCAAACAGCGTTTTCATCAGCTTAAAAGCTAGGAGAAATTAAACTGACCTAAAATTAGGAAATTGAAACTCTGTCTTTTAATATTTTGAATTGCAATTTTCAAGCAGCTGACAGTTTTTAGAGAAAATTATTTTCAAATTTTAGTTTTAGAATTATACTCAAAAAATAATCTAAGTATGCTAGAGTGGAATATAATTTCAAAATAATGATTAAAAAAATTTAAATTTTAAAGTTTAAAAGTATAACCTTGTCTCGAACTTTAAAAGTCTTCAAAATCATGTATCGAGAATTATGAAATTTTGAAATCATAGTTCCAGTAACTTTTAAGTTATTGTAATTTTTAAATTTAACTTTAATTGTAATTTTTTAATTCTTGAATTGTAACTTTAAAGTCCTGTAATTACAGCTTTAAATTCTTGCAATTATAGATTTAATCCTAGAACAATAGTCCTGGGATCATAACTTTAAAGTCTTGGAATTATAACTTTAAAATCCTAGAATTATAACTTTAATGCTTTTAACTCATATTTAAGCTTTGAGGCTATAAATTTTAAAATAATAAATCTTGGAACTTATTAATTATTATATTATATAGTTTTGGAATTGTGACTTTAAAGAAATATAAACCCGACTGTGAAGTATTAAAGTTTGAAAACAGTTATGTTTATTATTATTGTTATTAATATTAATATTATTATTTTGTTAAACTTTACTATAACTTTAAGTTATAACAAACTATAAAATAATATTTTAATAAGAACCAGTTTATATAAATAATTTTAAAGAATTGGAATTTGAAATCTTAGAATTTCTTGAACAATAGTTTCAAAGTTTTAAAATCAAAGCGAATCAAAAAGTTTTAAAACTTCGACATTATGTGCCTTCGAAGTTAAAAAATCATAAATCTTCAAGTATTGGAACTAAAACTCTGAAGTTCTGACATTACAATTTTTAAAAATTCTTTTATTGTAGTTTAGAAAACCTTTAAGTATAGTTTAGAATCATAACTTTAAAATTTTCAAACCGCAATTAGATAATTTAAAAAACTATTAACTTGGAATTATATTTAATTATAGTTTTTTAGTTTAAGATTTGGATTTGGATTTTTAGGGGTTAGTAACAATTAAAGATTTTAAGGGTTAGAAATTGTGAACTTGAATTTTAAAGTTCTAAAATTATAATTTTTAAGGCCAGTAATCATAATTTTTAAAAAATGGAATTACAATAAATGCGGAATTCAAAAGTTTTGAAGTTCTTTAAATCAAAATTTTGTAGTTGTGGAATAAAAATATGAATTTTTTGATATTATATGTCAGCTCGAAGCTAGGGAATCATAACTTTTGAAATTCTTGATACACAATTTTGAAGTTCTAGATACACAATTTTAGTGTTTTAAATAACACTAAAAGTTTTTTGAGTGTTTTTAATAATTATTTTAAACTTATGGTACACAATTTTCCAGATTTAATATTCTTAGTAAATAGTTTTTACGATATCAACTTAGAAGTTATAAAATTACATAAGAGTTTAGAAATGTCTCAAAGTCTTTACTTACAGCTTTAAAATTTTGTAATGAGATTAAACTTTTTCAACTTTTAACACATTTAAACAAATTTTAACTTGATTCTTAAATACTGACAAATTTTCAAGTAACTCTCTAAATCTGAGTTAGTTAAAAATAACTAATTTGATAGCAAAAAGTCAGTCACTAATTCAAATAGTTATATTTCTACTAATCATTTAGTAAGAAATAACTAATTATTAATCAATTTCATTTTTAGGTTATGTCAAAATAACTAATATTTTAGTAAAATTCTGTTTACTAATTTAATTAGTCAAAATTTAACTATTTTTTAGTTATGTTTTTACTAAAAATTAGTCTTTTTTTACTAATGATTAGTTATTTTTAACTTATTCAAATTTAGAGAGAAGGGAATTGTAATTTTAATATTCCGGTATTGTAATCTAAACAGAAAGATTTGTAATATGAATGGCAGGAATTATGATTTGAATTTCAATTCGGATTCAGGATTGTAATTTACAAATTTTGAATTTAAAATGTCGAGTCTTTTTTTTAAATCGCGGATTATTATTGGTAACCTTAAAAATAAGATATCAATGTCAGCAATTTTGATCTAAAACACTAATTAGCCACTTGTGACTAATTAAACAGCACCGATTCATTCATTAAATGAATTAGTAAGCGTTTTGATTATTCTTATTCAAAAACAATTAATTATTAGACGTGAAATATTACTTTTAATTTCTGTGGCTACACTCAGAAAAAAATTTGTTTGTGACAACCAAACTTCAGTTAAAGAAACAAATTTTGGTTGAAACAACCAAAGTTTGGTTAAATCAACAAAATTATTCTATTGTTTCAACCAAAATTTGTTTCTTTAACTGAAGTTTGGTTGTCACAAACAAATTTTTTTCTGAGTGTGAAAGGCATAACATCATAACTAACATTTTATCGAATTTGAGATAACATCAGATTTGAGTTAATTTAGTAATGCTTTTTAAAGTTTCATAACAGTAAAGTGATTTAAATGTTTATTTACGTAGAAAATAATTAATAACAAAACAGCATAACTGCATTCAAATCGAAAAAAAGAATTGATATTCTTTTTTAAAGCGTTTTTATTTTATTAAAATTGATAAACAGATGTAAAAACTACACTAGAAAATAGGATACAATGCCAAACACCAAAAATATTGGTTGATTTTTCGATTTTACAAAACCAAGAAAATAAACAAAAACAGGTTTTTCTCAAAACTATGAAAATGCAGTTATGTTATTCTGCCTTTCAGCCACAGATTTATTCAGTAAGACCACTAATTCAATTATTAAATTTTACTAAACGAATAAGTTATTTTTCTATTACCAATTAGTAGTTTTTGACTAAAAATTAATTAGTCAAACTAGTGAGACTACTATTTCAATTATCAAGTTTCACTAAACAAATTGATAGATTTTTAATACCAATTCGAATTTTTTTTTGACCAATTGTAAGAGTTAACAGTTTTCTAATTTATTTAATAAACGAATCGAATGTTAAATTACTCAAAAGTGATTAATTTACATTTAGAGTATTTAGAAATTACAAGCCGATGGTCAGGGAACATAATTTAAAAATCAAGAGTAAACAAAAAAGACAATAAGTTAGAAAATTTACTGAAATGTTGTGCAACTCTGGGAAAAAGTTTCTGAAAAGTAAATTTCTAAATAAGGAATTTCAGACGTTATAGAAATTGTGTTAAGTTTGCTACAAACTATATTAAACTTTAGAATTGCACGTTTTTGTAAAGCTTAGAATTTCTTATACAAAACTTTCGCTTTCTGGCAGTCTTTTCCTAAATTTCTAAACATGTTACTAAAATTTATAACTTATTTCCTTTCCGTATACGACATTCAAAAATTCCCAAAAGACAGTTTTTAAGAAAAACAGCTTAAAGTTTCATAATTATACACCCACACCGACAAAACTATATTCTGAATCCCAATTAAAAAAATTCCAAACAAAACAATGCCAACGCATTGTCAAAAAAGCAATCTTTTCTTAAAAAAAAAACGTTTCGCCAGACTACACAAACAATTCCTCGTGAAAAGCTCTCGTGTTGACAAATCCTTCCCCCAACAAATCCGCTCCCCTAATTGTCTCGGAATTAATCCCTTTTTTCCTGCGTTGAGACACATAGCAGAACACTCCCCAGAATATGTTTTCCAGTTTCGTCAGTCCTCCCTCTCTCAACTCTTTCGCTCTACATCCTCCATCTCTTCCGCTCGCGCGCTCCTGCTCCTTCCCCAACCCAGTCGGCGAGAATTGCAGAATTCTCCAGGTAAAGAAAATTCAGTGATCGCACAACTACTTACATGTCCAAAGGATCAGCAATGTTAAAGAAGTCTGGGGTGACGAGAGGCGGCACTGGCTCGCAGTTGTTTCAAGGTGGAAGAAGGAATGAACCTCGGCCTTGGCACACGCGGGGTTTATTTCACTGATATCCCACCACCGGCACCACAGCCACGAGTGTCATTATCCGAATTTGCGCGACGTGGACGGTCATCGGATCAGGGGCAGAGCCGGGCATCAAAGAGTCACGCCGATCGGGTGCGTGGCAGGTCAGTGTTGACTTTGAGCCGGAGCAACAACACCTAGCCAGGGTCGGCAGTCGGTAGGAGAGAGCGTTCTGACGCCTCGTGTACTCGAGAGTCGTTCGACACTCGCGGAACGAACCAAGGGAGCACTCTGCAAGCTCGTCCGGGGTCTGAGGGGTGGGGTGGACCAGCGGAACATCGGAATGGTGAGGGAAAGGGTGGCCGCGGGGTGGCTCGCAAGCCCAGTGAGTTGCTTGTCTGCTTGGCAGCCCGCTCGCTTGCCTCCTCTCCCCACCACCGAGTCGCCCCCCTGCCCGCGCGGCGCCTCACCCAGCGTAGCCCCGTCGCCCCCCTGCCCGCTCGCTCGCTACCCGATTACTTGGCCCCTCTGCCCGCCCGCCCGCCTCTTCACCCTGCCTGCGCAGCAGCCGTCGCGACCCGGCCAAACCCAGACCCATGCCCGGCGTGTACGTCGGGCTCGCACTCGAGCTCCAGCGACCCCAGCGAATCCATCCCCGACGCCACGAAACCCCACCAACCCCAGTTTTCAACCCCAACAGACTCAACTCGACTCTGAGTTCTCCACCCATCCAATACGATGGATACATACGTACTCTCTCTCTCTCACCCCTCCAGGTCAGTCTCCGATCAGCATTGAGCCGCACCGACCTCTACCTGTTCCTATTCCTATTCCCATCCTATTTCTGTCCCACTCGTAACCCAGTCCTGTCCCAGTCCCGCTCCTTGGTACTCTCCGCGCGCTGGACCAACTTTCTCGCTGGTCGCACGACTTTTCTTCTGCATCCACTGGGGGAATGAATTCACAGAGAAGAGAAGCAATGGCACGTCAAATGCAGATGAATCGAGATTCACGGCTGAAAATCGATGCCAGTCACTGGAAAAAAGGATGCTGCCGATTGATGGCTTCTTCTGACTTGAAAAGACGGCTTTTTATTAATTTCGAGTGATTTGGTAAATATTGACAGGTGGTTGCAGAGCGCGCGGTCGACAAGTGAACAAAAAATTATCTTTCTATCATTCTTCTGACACCCTGTCTTAAATACTAAACGTGATCGTTTTTCGCTTACTTCGCTGCTAAATTATTTGACAATAATTTGAATTTGGAATTTAACATCAGTTTCGAATAATTTTTAATATTAGGGTAAAATCATTTTATTTCGCCTAGGGAGCGTTCACATATGATGTCACACATTTTTTCCAATTTTTTGACCCCTCCCCCCCTCCTGTCACGTCTTGTCACGTAAGAGTAAACACCTACCCCTAAATGGACGTCACGTTTCTTGACCCCCCCCCCCCCTCCTATTTTTGTATTAATTTTTTTAACTTTAATAATAAAAATTCTAAACTAACAATTGTCAATCGGTTTATTACGAAATTAAAAAATATTTAAAAATTTTTTGGGTAACTTTTACCATATTTTTGATAAACCTCGGATTAAAGTCTCAAGTGAAAAATTGTACTCTAGTTTTTAGAAACTTATTTTTATGTTTCTGATAATTTTGCTCAAATTTACCAGAAATATGGAAATAATTTTTTTAAAATATGAGTTTAATTCTGTATTTGCGACTTTAAGGTAGTATTATACTTTGTAAGTTGTCAAAGATGACTTTAAAAAACAATTTTTTTCTCGGTGATAATTTTATTTGAAGCATTGAAAGTTTTTGCATCATATTTTTGACATTTTTGTCTGTCAAAAATGAAAAAATAAAATTTTTTTACTGTGCCTGTTTCGTCACTAGAGGGCGCCAAATTCAAGATAAAAATAAACTATAAATAGGCAGACAAGCTACAGCCTCACAGAAACATCCCATCTGAAAAATTCAAATGTGGTTTTAAAGCTGATACATCTGGTTAGGCATCCCTCCTAACCCCGATAAAAAATATGAAAAAATAAAAAAATGGCGCCAATTTAAAAAAAAATCACAAAAATGAGTATTTTTTTGTCATTTTTGAGTTGTTAAAAAACAAAAAAAATGAAGTAGATAATCGGATTTAGGGGGGATGCCTGAAGGATTTCATAACGAAGAAATTGATCTAAAGTTTTTTAAAATCGATTAAAAAGAACTTGAGTTATGCTGTCCGCCAGTTTAAAAAACATGGTTTTGAGAAAAACGCGTTTAAAGTTTTGTGTGTAATGAGCCGATGTGCATATGTATAACTTTTACATGCGTATAACTTTTTTATTTCTTCGAATTTGAATCTGCAATTTGGGAATTATATTCTTGAGGTAATGTAGACCACAAAAATAAAATAAAAAAAAGTCGATTTTTTGATCGATGCAAAGTATAATACTACCTTAATCTGAGGTCTATCATAAATAAAGTAAAAGTCACTCGAAACATTTTTTCCGTATTTTTTAAATTTGCACTCATTCATTTTCATTCCTGATATTTCGTTAATATAAATTATTACATTGTGATTACAGAATTTTCTTATTTTTCCAACAATAAATACATTGAAGACCAGTTCACATCATATACTTTGAATTTTAAGTATTAAACAATTCATATAAAAAATAGGAGAATACTGCGATAAATTATTTGATGTTACAAAATTTAAATGGTAGTTTAAATTAATTTTCGATTTAAAAAAATTTTTCGTGACGTCACGTTTAGGACAACCCCCCCATCCCCATGTCACGTTTTGTCACGTTTGATCAAGACCCCCCCTCCCCCTTATAGCGTGACGTCATATGTGAACGCTCCCTTAATGTATTTTTCAACTTTTTGAAAAACTTTAATACTGCAGTCCCACAAAAAAAATGTTTGTCCGAAACACTACACTAGGGGAGAGCGGGGCAATCCGAACCGGCGGGTAATTCGGCTCATTAGCGATTTCACGCCTTAATTAGAATCTAGGAGGGAAAGGTCGCTATAGAATATAGGTCTCAACATTTTAGTTAGGTAAACGAAATTTAGTGTAATTCTATTGATTCAGCCTCGTGTCAAGTAGAGTATTATGTTTTTATGCGTCGCGCGTACACTTTTTACTTACAAACTTTTACGTTTTTAGTACATTAATTTACGAGCCTAATTTTTTTGGGTAAGTTTTTTTTATGCTCTCAGGTGTGCTCTTTCGAGACACCTATGCTATTTTATTTATATGTATCAAATGTGACTTGTATTTGTTTTAAAGTGCCAAAAGTCAGGGTGGGGTAAATGGGCTCACGCGACGGTTAATCATCTTATCCAAAAATACTTTGTCTTGATCCGCCCCTGCTTAATTATGATAAGAATATGACTACTTTTAATAATTACCAATAATGAGTGTACTAACTTTTTTATTTTTTATAAAAAAATAAAAAAAAGTAAGGTCTAATGAATTTTCTTTAATTTTAGGGGCCCCAGTCCCCCCCCCCAAATTTTGACCTTGATCCATCACTGCATAATTATAATAAGAATATAGGTACTTTTCATATTTACAAAATAAAGGTTATTGAACTTTTTTATTTTTCGTAAAAAATAAAAGTCGCCGAATTGCCCCACAAGGTGAGCCGATTTACCTGCCAAATTTGCAGTTTGAGAATTTGGTATATCTGTATTCAAAATTATCTAGAGCTAAAACTATAAAAGATAAATCAAAAAGTCCTTGCAAATTTGAAAGTGCAAATGATAGGCTACTAAATGATATATCCATGTTTGGATTTAAAAAATAATTTCCTAACTTTTTTCCTGTCTGACCAAAAGTGAGCCGAATAGCCCCGGTCTCCCCTACTCTCTAAATCTGAATTAGTAGTTTTCTACTATGAATTAGTCAAATTCATGGCTCATTTTTCTCTAATTCATATAGTAGAAAACTATTAATTCTTAGTAGAATACTACTAATTGAAATAGTGAAACTTTACATTTAAAATAAGTAGCTTTTTTTACTAATTTAATTCGTGGTTTTCTACTACAAAATTAGTAGTTTTCTACTAAGAATTAGTAAAATTCTTACTATTTTAATAGTAGCTCACTTTTTGTTAATTCATTAGTAGAAAACCACTAATTCAGATTAAGAGAGTAAGTATAAATCTATGTATTTTTCTTCGATGAATCCGTGTCTGAAGTCAGAATTGCTAGATTGGTTCTACTTTTTGAGATAATCTCAAAAGAATTTTCAAAATCAAAATTTTTTTTTTCTTTTTTACCGGGACACTACGCTAGTGTATTCTTACGTATTTTTCTCCACCGAATCCGGAGTCAGAATAACCAGCGCCAGCGTTGCTAAAACTTTTTAGATAATTTTAAAAAACTGCTCAAAAACACGAAAAAAAAATTTTTTTGACCGGGACACTACACTAGTGTATTTCTAAGTATTTTTTTCTGCTGAATCAAAATCCAAAGTCAAAATGATCAGATTAGCTACAGTTTTTAAGATAATCTCAAGACAGCGATTTTTTTTGTGTTTTTGATCAGTTTTTTTATATTATCTCAAAAAGTTGAACCAATCTGACAATTCTAACTTTGAAGTCTGCGGAGAATTTTTTTATGATTTAATAGTAACCGATTTATTGCTATAAATCATTAATAGAAAATCACGAATTTAGATTTAGAGAGCGAACAATAGTTCAAATTAAAATTTTATAAATATACAATTGAATAATCAGAATTAGTGGACGCCGAATTAATTTTTCATTCAACCGACTTTCCATTTAACAAAATTTACTCTCTAAATGTGAATTAGTGATTTTCTACTATTAAAGTAGGGAAAAATCGGTTACTATTAAATTGTTAAAAATGTAACTACTATTTAGTAGAATACTACTAATTCACTTTCAAATTAGTAGTATTCCACAAATAACACAGCTCCACCAAAAAAAAAATCATTTGTCACTACACTAGTGTATTCCTACGTATTTTTTTTCTCTGAATCCGAATCAGAAGTCATAATTGTTAGATTGGTTCTACTTTTTGAAATAACCTCATAAAAAAAAAAAAAATTTAAAAGATTTCTTTAAAAAATTTAAAAAGAAAAATTCTTTTCTTGCCCATGACACTACGCTAGTGTATTCCTACGTATTCTCTCCGATGAATTCGAATCAAAAGTCAGAATAAACAGATTGGCTAAACTTTTCGAAATAATCTCAAAAAACTGCACCAAAACCAAAAAAAAAAAAAAAATTTCGAGACAATATGCTAGTGTATTCAAACGTATTTATCTCCGCTGAATCTAAATCCAAAGTTAGAATTGTCAGATTGGTTGAAATTTTTGAGTTAATATAAAAAAATTGCTCAAAACCCCAAAAAACCTAAAAAAAGTTTTTTTTTGTCCGGAACAATATGCTAGTGTATAATACCTATACGTATTTTTCTCTGCTAAATCCGAATCCGAAGTTAGATTTGCCAGATTGGTTGAATTTTTTCAGGTAATCTCAAAAAACTGCTCAAAAAAGGCCAAAAAAGTTTTTTTTGTCCGGGACAATATGCTAGTGTATTCCTACGTATTTCTCTGTACTTAATCTGAATTCAAAGTCAAAATAATCAATTTGGCTAAATTTTTTGAGATAATCTCAAAAAACTGCTCAAAAACCCAAAAAACCAAAAAAAAAAAATTTTTTTGTCCGGGACAATATGCTAGTGTATTCCTAAGTACTTTTGTCTGTTGAATCCGAATCAGAAATTAGAATTGCCAGATTGGTTGAACTTTTTGAGATAATATCAAAAAAGCGATTTTTTCGTATTTTTCGACAGAAATACTTAGGAATACACTAGCATATTATCCCGAACAAAAAAAGCTTTTTTTGGTTTTTTTGGGGTTTCTGAGCAGTTTTTTAAGATTTTCTCAAAAAGTTTAGCCAATTTGATTATTGTGACTTTGAATTTGTATCCAGTGCAGAGAAATACGTAGAAATACACTAGCATAGTGTCCTAGACAAACAATTTTTTTTTATTTTGATATGTATTTTTAAAATTTTTTTGAGGTTATATTTGAAAAAGTAGAACCAATCTAACAATTCTGACTTCGGATTCGGATTCACGTAAAAATACACTACTGTAGGGTCTCGGACAAAAAATTCTTTTTTTTGTGGGGCTGTGCATGTTGATTAGGGTGTTTCAAAAAATGAACATTTTCGAATATTGATTAAAGGCCCTCGAAAATCAACTACCTAAAAATAAAAAAAATTTACCCCTATTTTTTATTTTTTTAATCTGATAATATTAAAGGGCGCCACTTGCACCCCCTATTTTCCCATTAAAAGTACATTTTTAATGTATTTTTTGGAAAGAGTATTTTTTTAAAAAATTGTGAAATTAATAAATAAATAAATGTTTAAAGTTAAAGAAACTGACAATTATTATTTTTTTGCAAACTGACCCTTTCTAGGGTCATAAATTTTGTTACTTAACAAAATACAAAGCTCGCTACATTTTTAAATACATTTTTAATTATTAAAACAATTTTTTATATTTTTTATTTTAATTAAATACAACTTTCCAAATAGCGAAGAAAAAAAACAATTTAATTGATTTAATTTAGTTGATTTAATTCAATTAATTGTTTAAACAATTAAAATTGTTGGAAATTAACTTTTCATTCAATTCAGCTAGAATCATGTGGTTTTTTGCAAATTTTAATTAAAGAACTATAAAGAAGTTACTCATTCATAATAAGCAATATACATTCAAATGTATAAACAATTTTAATTTGTTTAAACAATATATTTTCTTTATATTTTCGAATTTAAATAATTTTTTAATAGCTGTCGATTCTTTAGTAAGAATTGACAGAAAATTTGATCATTAAATATTTTGTTTACTTGTTTAACCTCTTTAAATTGTTTGAAACAATTTTTCATTAAATTTTCCCAAAAGCATTTTGTTTATTGCTTTTTTCATTAAAGAAATATCATGGATTTTTCCGTCTGCAATTCCCCATACTTTTTAATTATTTAAAAAATTTATATTTATCTAAACAATTTATTTTTCGCATATTTTATGGATTCACTAATTGTTCTTTAATAACTTATAGAGGAAACTTTTTAAATCTCTATAACCTTAAACTAACACAGAATCAACCAGATTTGTTCATTTATCATTAATGAACCTTTACCATATACTATCGAATTTTGCGTATAGTAAATTTATTTATGTTACAATTAAATATTATTATCTGGTCTAAATAATAACATTGTATGATTAAAGCTTTTTTTAAATTTATATGCTTTTTATTAAGGGAAATAACTTTCTGGTTAAGTATAAGGTGCGAAAAAGATTTAAAAAGATTGCTCAATAAGTAATTAAAAAAAAATTAGTTATCTAAAATATGGGAAAAATAAATTGTTTACACAAATATTAATTGTTTAAACAATTAAAAAGTCTTGAAAATTTCAGACGAAAAATTCGTGCGATATTTCTCTAATGAAAAAAGCAGTAAGCGAAATGCTTTTGGGAAAATTTAATGAAAAATTATTTCAAACAATTTAAATTGGTTAAACAAATAAGCGAAATATTTAATGGAAAAATTTTCTGTCAATTGTTACTAAAGAATATACATTAGACAGCTATTAAAAAAATTATTTAAATTCGAAAATATAAGAAAAATACATTGGTTAAACAATTAAAAATCAATTTAAAAATGTAGCGAGCCTTGTTTTTGTTACGTAAAAAAAATTATAAAAAAGCGACTTAAAGAATAAAATATTTTAGACCTATTTACTTATCAATGCTGAATTTACGTTTAGGGGCGGTTCTTTAAGACACTCCTAGAAAGGGTCAGTTTGTAAAAAAATAATAATAATTGACAGTTTCTTCAACTTTAAACATTTATCGAGGTCTCATAAACTTTACAAACTTTTTCGATAAAATCTAGAACAGTTTTTCGCAATTTTCGAAAAGGGGCCATCCATAAAGAACGTTCGTTCAATTTTCGGTGTTTTAGACCCCCACCCCCCTTTTGTTCTACTTGGTTACAAATGACAACCCCCCCTCCTAAATGGAACGTTCAAAAATTATTTATACCCCCCCCCTCAAAAATCAAAATTTTTTTACATATATTAATTAAATCAAATTGTTTTTTTTGGTCATAATTATGGGCTCTTATGATAATACATGTATTTAAAAAAAAAATTACCTACATTTTTTTATTTTTAAATCGGATAATATTTAGAGGTTGCTCAAAGCCCATGAAGTTTCCCATCTATTTTGCATGGGCATTGTGCAAACACACTTTTTCGTAAAAATGTAATAAAATTGTAAAAAATCACTTGAATTATTAATGCACCGAGTCAATTCTTGAAAAATGTTGAAAAAACAGTATTCTATTATTTATATATTAATTTATCGGAACTGGCTATTTCTTATGCAATTTCAAAAAAACCACAAAAATTAAAAAAAAATGAATAATAGTTAATATCAGCAAAAGAATAAATAATTTATAGAATACTGCATTTTAAAGACTTTTAAAGATTTGGCTTGGCGCATTAATGTTTTAAGAGATTTTTTACGATTTTATTCCAAATTTACGAAAAATTGCGTTTTTTACATGCAAAATACAAATAATGTAATTTTTGAATTAATTTTTTTTCAATTTAGAAGAAATTTGGGTGTAGGAGCTTAACATACTTTTGTTTTTTTTTTTTTTAACCAACCTAATATATATATCTAACTTATCGGCCACGCTTTCTGCTGTGGCATATATTGCTGACTTTTAAATTTAAAGGCTCAAAAACGAAAAAAAATAGAATAAGTTAGAATAAAAAAAAAAAAATTCGAACGTTCCAAATTTCAATTACCCCCCCCCCTCCCCCCAACAGTGGAACGTTCTTTATGGATGACCCCAAAAAGTAGAGTTTTCATATTTTTTCTAATGAGAAAATAGGGATTGCAAGCGGCACCCCTTAATATTGTCAAATCAAAAAAATAAAAATAGGGGTAAATTTTTTTTATTTGTTGTCGATTTCCAAGGACCTTTAAACAGTATTCGAAAATTTTCATTTTTTGAACCACCCTAATAATGATGATTTTAAAAAAAGAATTACTTTTTATATTAAAAAAAAATTTTTTAAATTGAGAAAACACGAAAAAATGACACATTGACAGACAATAAAAAATAATTTAGATACCAGCAATTACTTCTAAAAAGATAAAAATCCATTGTTTTATTTTTAAATGTTTACTTTATGTTTTGCATTTAATATTTTAATTAATGACAATTATTTATATCAACTTGAAGTTGGTTTGCGACTTGCGATAAAAATCACAGTCAAAAGGAATCAATTTTTTTTAAATGTCAGTTCAAAATTGTTCTTTAAATGAGTTATAAATATATTTATTGGAATTAAATTTTCTGCGCACTATGATAAAGCAAAGACCTTTTTTAAAAAAATTCTTTGATTCACATAAAATAATAAATGGTATGCCCCTTTAAATAAACTGCATTGTTTATTTAAATTTTGACCATTTATCTCAAGTACGATTCCTCATTAGTCTCTCTTCCAAAATTTATCAAAATCAATGCAGTCAAACGCGAGAAAATGTATATTTACTAAAATAATGCAAAAAACTTTGATTTTTTGTAACTTTGGAAAATATTCAAATTTTGGAAAACCCTTTACAGGTTTTTTTTTAGTATTATGATGGATTGTCAAAACATATATGAACGAAAAAATTCCCTAGACTCGAAAAAAATTAGGGGGACACTTCAGGAATTCTGACCCTAATGTTAGTTAATTTTTTAGTAGATAAAGAAGATTAGAGTTAGACTTGTTACGTATTCGTAACATAGATTACTAGAATACTATTTAAAATGAATTAAAAATTTGATGAAATTAAATTTTCCGAACATGCAAATTATAAATACCGACAAATTTTTCATTCATGATGAAAGCGTGTTTAGGTCACATAAATTTATTACATTTCAAGAAGATAAATAAAATATTAGCATGACAAAATTATCCCGGCTGACTGTACCACACTTTTTCTACTTGATTTAATATTAAGAATTTTCCCATTTGTATTGAAATGCACAACGCTGTTTATATCACAATGCATCAATTTTTCACTTTTTGAATAATGCCTCAAGTTATAAAATGTAGATGAAAATTCAGAAAATATAAAAAGCTTTTTAAATTTGACACAATTCTATCTTTGCTAAAAAACTGAGTGTGTTTTTTCTAAAATTAATGAATGTAAACAAATTAAAAATACAGTGTTATTGTAACATGATATTAAATAATAATTTTACGTAGATTATTATTTATTTATAAATATATGAATATTAGGTATATAAATTACTAATTTATTCAGGAATGGAAATTAGGTCAGACCATTAACGATTTCACTACTGATAAAAATGATTTAATTAGTTAAATGAACACATTCTTTAAATCTTGTCAATATTCCTAATCAGGGTATTAAAATGATAATATTGGTCAATAATTATTTAATTAATATTATAAAAAGATTGTTTATTTAGCAATTAAAGTTGCTTCTCAGCATTAACAATTTACCTGCTGCTACAAATGATTTAATAATTAAATTTTCTTTAGCCTTTTCACAATTTTTAATTATAGGATAAGTAAATTAATTTATATTTCAAGGAGGTAAAGAAAATCTGAAAAGGGATCCTTGTGACTGATTATATTAAGCTTCTTCTACTTGATTTAACATTAAGAGTTTACTCAATCAATTTGAGAATTGAATTTACAACAATTAACGACATTTTTTTTTCCTCTATTTATATTCAAATAAAAAAATAATGTAATTTTTTTAATGAAATTACGACGAAGAAAAAAAAACATAAAATAGTAATAGTACTTAAGCTTGCAAGTAATTTCATATTTTGCAAGATTTTTAAATTAATTAAATTCTTTTTACAAAAAACGCAATAAACTTTGTATTGTACATAAAAAATAATATTATATTTTTAAGAAAATTAGTTTTTTAGTAAAATATTCTTGAAGATATTCTTAGCTAAAGAATCTGCCCAATGGCAGATATTCCAAAAGAAAGCTTGACGATTTTTACTAAAATTAATTTCAGTTCTTCACGTCTTTTGGGATAAGAAGATACATCAGGATGCTACTGAAGAAATCGTAAAATTTGCTGAATAGAGGTAAAGGATTTTCTGAAATTGTCTTTTTTATTTTCACTCTCTAAATTTTACTATGTACTTTTTTCGCTTGCATTCCTTTTACTCTCACAAAAAGCACAGTATGAGGCCATAACTCCTGAACTATTTCGGCAATAAAATTGCGTTTTTTATTTACTTTTATATAAAGAATGCCTTTCTCTATTTTCACTTTTCCAGGTTATTTCCTTTGATCTATTATTGAAAACAAAACACTCGTTTTTCAGTTTTATAAATAAAACTTATTGGCAGTTTTATGTCCTTCTTGTGACTCATATCACATAATAAAATTCACTCTGTAAAATATAGAACTTTTCCTTTTAAATTCATACGACAAGTTTAAATTCATAAACAAGCTTTACTAGGCTAAGAAAATATTTTCTCAGATCAAGCAAAGATTTTTCTAAATACTGATCAATGTCATTTAGATATGTCAATCTTGTTTCTTGCTCTTTCGGATAAAAGAATTGGTTGATTTTGTAAAGTGTTTACCTTCTTGTAAGTAAGAAAAGATTTTCACTGTTTAATGCTGCTTTTTTAATTTTCATAATTAAGTAACATTTCTAAGAGTCTGAAACGCGCATTTTTGAATTGCTTCCACTTAATAATCTTTTTATGGATTCATCTGCTCAGGTATTCTCTTCTTCGTTTTAATAGACTCTGGACTTAGACGACCTTTGCGCGCTCACCTGTTTCTGGAAACGGATAAATTTTCTTCTCTCTTCACTGATTTTAATTCATACTAAAAAAAGTCCTTCGTCAATAGTTTTAATTAGACACTAAAGCCAGAAAATAGGAAATTAATTAGCTTCATAGCATTCTTCAGTAGAAAAATTTTGGAACTATCTGTAAATTATATTTTTCAAATTACGTGTTTGGTTACTTATTCTTATTAATTAAGGTCATAAAAAGTTCTAACTATACAGGTTTAGAAAAGATTGTTTAAAATAATTACTCTATATTAGGGTGGCCGTTAAAAGTGACATTTTGTCATTTTTTACAATTCCTGTAAAATCGTTGAAAATCAATATTTTTTTACCGGACTACTCTGTTTCTCTTCATAAAAACTCACAGTATAACATCCAATTATTGACATACGAAACTTGTTAAGTTTACTATTTTTTACAAGACCGAAAAGTTGACCAAAAGTAAACCGAAATAGGTTATTATTGGCAAAAATTAATTCTCAAACAAAACGAATAATTTATGATTGCTAATTATGATTTCTATTGTTTTTGAGAACGCTAAAAATATCTGAAATTAGATTACAAAAATTTAAAATGGCGGATCCAATATGGTGGACATGAAAAAATTTAAATTTATCAATTTCCATGAAACTTCGTATCAAGGGGATTTTGGCATCCCTGATTACAAATCTGAAGTCAGATTTCAAAAATTCAAAATGGTGGATCCAATATGTCGGACACGAAATTTAGAAAAGTAATACATTTTTATGAAACTTGATTTCAAAGGGTTTTTGGGGTCCCTAAGCACAAATTTGAAGGCAGATTTAGAAAACTTTAAATGCAGGATCCAATATGACGGACGCAAAATTTAAAAATTATTTGTTTTTTATGAAACTTGATTATGTAATATCTTATCCTAGTATAACAAACAAAATTTTGAGAAAAAAACAAAAAATTTTATTTGGATAACAAAAAACGATCATTTATATTATTCAAATAGTAATGTTTCTAATAAATCAGTTAGTTAGAATGAACTAATAATTAATTAAGTTCATTTATAGATTATGTAAAAGTAATATCTTGAAAGCTTACACCCTATTAAATAGGGAAGGGAAAATTATTTTAATCGATTTAATTTAATTGATTGTTTAAACAATTAAAATTATTAAAATCAATTATTCATTAAATTCAGCTGGAATCATGTAGTTTTTGCAATTTTCAATAAAGAGCTACACTGAGAAAATAAGTTAACTAAATACAACCAATTTTTGATTAAAACAATTTTTTTCATATTTTCTGTTTTAATTAAATATCCTAAAAGCTAACAACGTTTTAAATAGCGAAGGGAAAATTATTTTAATCGATTTAATTTAATTGATTGTTTAAACAATTAAAATTGTTTAAATCAAGTTTTCATTAAATTGAGTTAAAACCATGTGGTTTTTTGCAATTTTCACTGAAGTACTAAAAAGAAGTTATTTATTAATTTCTCGCAATATACATTCAATTGTTTAAACAATTTTAATTTGTTTAAACAATTTATTTGTCATGTGTTTTCGAATTTGAATAATTTGTTAATAGCTGTCGATTCTTTAGTAACAATTGACAGAAAATTTTTACATTAAATATTTTGTTTTTTTGTTTAAACAATTTAAATTGTTTGAAACAATTTTTTAATACATTCTCCTAAAAGTATTTCGTTTTTTGTTTTCTTCAATAAATAAATATCAGGAATTTCTTTTAAAAACAATTTTATAACTCACAGTATTATTATTTCGATCAGATATTAATGTTTAATTGTCAAATAGATAAATATATTTTTTTGCAAAACATCATAGTATATAGTGTATAGTTTCATTAATAAAAAATTAACGAAACTGGTTGATTCTGGGTAAGTTTAAGATAAACAATATTTAAAGAGCATTCCCTCACGAATTATTTAACAAAAAATTAGTAAACCCTTAAAATATGCAAAAAATAAATTGTTTACATAAATAACTTATGTTATTTAAACAATTAAAAAGTCTTGAAAATTGCAGACGGAAAAATTTGTGATATTCCTTTAAGAAAGAAAACAAAAAACGAATTACTTCTAGGAGAATTTAATGAAAAATTGTATAAACAATTTAAATTGTTAAAACAAATAAGCCAATTATTTAAAGTTAAAATTTTCTGGCGATTGTTACTAAAGAATTGACAGCTGTTAAAAAATTAATTAAATTCGAAAATATAAGAAAAATAAATTGTTTAAACCATCGAATATATATTGCAAATTATGAATAAATAACTTCTTTAAAGTTCTTCAATAAAAACTGCAAAAAAACACATGATTCTAGCTGAATTTAATAAAAAGTTGATTTTAAACAATTTTAATTGTTTAAACAATCAATTACATTAAATCAATGAAATTGTTTTTCTCTTCGTTATTTAATAGGCTGTAAGTTTTTAAGATATTTAATTAAAACAGAAAATATGAAAAAAATTGTTTAAACAATTAAAAATTAATTTAACTATGCAGGAGCCTTGTATTTTGTTCAGTAAACAAATTAAAAAAAAAAAGCGACGTAAGAAAATAATATTGTAAACCTATTTACTAATAAGAACTGAATTCATGTTTTGGGGTAGTTTTTTAAGACACTCCTAGAGAGTGTCAGTTTGCAAAAAAAAAATAATAATCGACAGTTTCTTCAACTTTGGACACTTATTGAGGTCTCATAAACTTCTGAGACTTTTTACATAAAATTAAGAACAATTTTTCGCAATTTTTTTAAAAAAGTACACTTTTCCTGTGTATTTTTAATAGAAAAATAGGAGGAGCAAGCGGGACTCTTTAAATTGTCAGATCAAAAAAATAAAAAATTACGGTAATTTGTTTTTTCATTTTGTAGTCGGTTTCCGTTCGACTTTAAACGATATTCGAAAATTTTCATCTTTTGATGCACCCAACTTGAAATATTTAAATTCAGATGAATTTTTAACTAGAACTTTGTTATTATTAATTATTTGTGGATTATAATGTAAGAAATTTGTAATTAGCACTTAAGTAGTATCATGAAGAAGTGGAATTTTATAAAGAATTTAATTTTACCTGAACTATATAACATAATATGAAAGGCTTTCCCATGGAATATTTCAAACTGTTTACTAGAACATTATTATTTTTTTTTATTTTCTTTTTGTATTATAAATGTCTCTCTGACTGAATTTTATTTCCATTTTGTCTTTAAAGTAATTCTTTTTTAATTTCACGGATTTTGGAAAATTTTTAAAAATTAGTAAAATTAAAAAAAAATTAGTCTAAAGACAAAAATTAGATAAAATTGGGTCAGAGAGATATTTATAATGGTATTTTGAGTAATTCTACAAAATTTGGTGTAAAAACAATTAGTATTTTAAGAGAAAGTTCAAGGACAAATTTTGCATTATAATTACATGCCCTTAAAAATATAAACTTAATAAAATAAGTTCAATGATTAGCAATGATGAATAAACGTAATTGCAATACATTTAGAGTCCGATTAACTGGAATAAAAATTTGAAAGCAAGTTTTAAAAAAATATAGCACGTTTATTTTCACCAAAATATGAAAGAAAACTTGAAAATTTTAATTTTTCTCGACTTCTATGATTATTCCTGCTTTTGTTTTAATATTTTCGTTAGCTTCATAACATATTTTGTCTCTGATAAAAGAAAAGTAGACTGGAATTTTTTGATGGATAAAAAAAAATGTCTTTTTGGTTGAAACTTACACTTAAAATTTGACGCACCCTCAAAATCACTAATTTTCACAGGTAATCTCGCTCTCTATATTACTTTTAAATCAACAATTATATGTTGTCTTTTTTGCTATAAAATAAACTATAATTTCATCCTAGGTAGACTTTAATAGCTGTAAAATAACTACGTTAAAAATGAAAAAATTAAGAAAATATCATTTTTATGTATAAAAGTGACTTAAGCGACCTCTAAAAAATTACCGGAACTCTATAATATTCGAAAATCAAACAAATCTTTCCCATGGAATATTTCAAACTGTTAACTAAAACTTTGTTATTATTCATTATTTTTGGATTAATTTGACAAATTTCTAATTAACCCTAAACCAATTTTATAAAAAAAAAATGGGAATTTTTAAAGAATTTTAATTTATGTGAACTCTATAACATACGAAAATAAAAAAAATCTTCCCAACAGAAAATTAATATTTTATTCAATATTTTCTATTTAGTTTTTTATAGATATTTTCCTTCCTATTAAATTTTACACTTTGCTAATATTGAGGAAATGCTTTTAAGACAAGATTGTGTGATAAAATAATATTGATCTGAATTTTATGGACAACTTCTTTTAATAGATAAAAGTTACTGACTAAAATAACTGTTGAGAATGTTGTCTGGATTTTATTATTGCACGTTTTAAATTTAAAGATGAGCATGTTCTCAATTCGTAAAGTCATGGAAAGAGATTTATGATCGATTAACATAAATGGGTAGCAATTCAGTGCATAAACTGACATGACTTCGTGGAATGATTTGCCTAACTAACCCATGGGCTAACCTATTAATCAATTAATTGACGCATCCACACAATTACTTAGCAATTCAATGCGCTTCACTTGGTAGTTGATATCATTGTTGAAAATTTAAATATTCTCCTCGATCAATACCTTATTTGGTACTATTAATCAATATTAATAAATTAATAATTGTTATATTATATTATTTTCTGATCAATTTATTTTCTAATTATGTTTCCAAAATTCGACATTTTAAGGTCATCGCTTTCCATATTATGTAGTAAATTCTTTGATCCGAAAATTTACGTGATTAATGCAAAGGGGGGTCCAGGATGGGCCGGACCACCTAAAAACCTCTCTGACCAACCCTAGAAAAAATTAGGATTTAAAATGTATTTGAGATAATAAGGATATTTGTAAATATATTAAATGCACGTTATCTTTGCGCACAATAAAATCTTAGCAACTTTACACAGTTAAAAAAAGATTAATTGACTTTTTGGCATTCTTTATATATATATATATTTAAATTTCGAAATCTCATCTTCTGATTTCAATAGTAACCTCCAAAAAAAGTGGCGTAACTTGGATTTGAGGGTCTCCTCTTTTTTAGAAAATTTCATATAAAATTTTAAGCTATCCTGCAGTTAAAAATCCAAGGCAACAATTTTAAATTGAAGAAAATGTAAAAATTTAAAAAAATAATTGAGAAACGAAAAAATTAATTTTAAAATATCAAGAAATTAAATTAAAAATTGAAGAAATTCCTTAAACAATAATCAAAAATTAAAGCACATAAGTTAAAATATACGAAAATAATAATTAAATAAGAAAAATGATTGGACTTGAAGACAATACTTTAAATTTAAAAAAGGAACCAAAATTCCGAAAAAAAATTAAAGACAAGATTAAAAACCAAAAATTGTAATTGAAATTTGAAGAAAACAATTTCATTATCACTAAACTAACTAAAAATTGAAGAAAATGAATTTAAAATGAAGGTAATTAAGTAATGACAAAAAAATTAAATTAAAAAAAAATTCAAAAGGCAAGAAAAAATAAAGTATTGAAAAAATTCATTTGAAAATAACAAATAAAATAAAAAATTATTGATTACAAGTTAAATTTAAGAAGATAACAAAAAATTAAAGAAAATCTTTAAAACAAACTATTTTTGAATCTGAAAATGAGAAAAATAATTAAAATGGAAATAATAATTTAAATTTAAAGAAATTTCATACAAAGTGAAATCATTAACTTAAAAGCGACAAAATTAAGAAAATCAAAAGAAAATAATTAAAAATTAAAGAAAAATATCTTAAAATACATTAAGAATGTAATTTAAATTCTAGAATCACCTAGAAACTAATTTAAATTGTTCAAACAATACTTTTAAATCGCTGAAAATAACATGTTTTAAATTTAAAAAATTAAAAAATAATATGAAATTAAATAAAATAAATGAATATTTAAGACAATACGTGAAAATTAAAGACAGAAACTGAAAATTGAAGAAACTCGTTAAAAAATATCAAACATAATTAAAAATTGTACGTTTTAAATTAAAATTGAAGAAAATAATCGAAAGAAGAAGAAATATACTAAAAATGACAAAAGTCATTGAACTTGATTGCAACAGTTTATAACTGAAGTAAGAAGAAGTGAAAATTTAAGAGAATAATTAAAAAAGGAATACATTCATTTTGAAATGACAAGAGAAATTAAAATTCAAGAAATTCATTTGAAAACAAAAAAATAATTGAAATTGTTGAAGACAATTTTGTAAAATTTAAGAATTCCGTTTAACAATAAATATAAAAAATAATTCAAAATTATAGGCTGGCTACACTGCAAAAACAGGTGTCTTAGATTGTTAAAAAATGTCTTAATCTTATTTTTCGTGTCTTAGACACCAAAAGTATCTTAATTTAATACATTTTTGTCTAATTTAAGACACCCTGTTTTTGCAGTGTACAAGTAGAAAATTAAAGGAAAAACCGAGAATTAAAGGAAATTATTTCAAAATCGGAAAAACAATTCGAATTGTAAAATTTAATATAGGGGAGAGGGCCCCAAGTTGGACACCCTTTCGTCTTATTGCTGTAGAATCCAAACCAAATAAAATATATTAAAATGTTTTATACCCGATGAAAGTACAATTTATAAGGTAACTTCACTGCAAAAACAGGTGTCTTAAATTGTTCAAAAATGTCTTAAATTAAGACATTTTTCGTGTCTTAGACACCAAAAGTATCTTAATTTAAGACGTTTTTGTTCAATTTAAGACACCATGTTTTTGCAGTATGGCCACAAAGATAAAATTTTATTTTGAACATAAACATTTTTTAAAGCGTTTTTTCTAATTGTTAAAATTGTCGGTCTAAAAAAAAGTGGCCCCAAGATGGACACCTTCTTAAAAGTCTCTGAAAATTGTAGTAAATAAAAAATTAACATCGTGTAACAATTCTTAAACTAATTTTTAATCATTTTACGGAATTTATCAAGAAATAACATTTCTAAAAACTTCAATTTAATAGCTTAGCAGTAAAAAGTAATAAAATATCGAAAAATATCGATATACCATTTTCTCTAACGATAACATTACATTTTATGATGGACAATAAAAAATTTGAATTAATTGGATCAAACAATTATTGAAAAAAGTGTAAAATCGAAAATAAGCAAATAAATACATTGAGATTTGAGGCCTGTCAATCTTAGGGTACATGACACCATTTTTTAATCCCCAGTAAAAAAATATATACGAACACTGAATTAATAAAATCATTTTAGGATATTATTATACGATAAATAAAGAATATTATAACGTTAAGTACTGATTCTAAATCATAAATTTAAATAACTTTACCAACTTGAGAAAAAACTGTCACAAAACTTTTTTTAGACACAAAATTACGTGGTATGTGTAGAAGAAAAACCAACTGGTTTTTTTTTCTTCAAATGTGCATCAAAATCTTCGTCTATACAAACAACAAAAATGACAAAAAGCATAAGATGCTGTCACCTTAAACAAAAATTTTATACAAAATGTCCATATTGGGGCCCTGTCCATCTTGGGGCCCACTCCCCTATAATATCAAAAATTCAAAAATTAAATAATTGAACGCAGAAGAAAATCACCGAAAACTGAAGAAAATTAGTTTAAAAATTAAAAGTGTAATTGAAAGAAAAGGTAATTTTCCTAAATTAAAGAAGGTAAATGAAAATCGATGAAAGAAAATAAAAAACATTACAATTAATCTAAAAATTAGGAAAAAATTTTAATTGAAGACAAAAATTTATAAAATGTGAAAAATAATTAAGAATTGAAGACATTCAATAAAAATGCCGAAAATAATTGAAAGAAGAAGAATAATCGAAAATTGAAAAGTAACATTGAAAAAAAAGAAACATAATTCTAATTGAAGAAAATAATTTAAAGTTGTAAAAGAAATTTTTATGTGAAGAAATTCAGTATAAAATTATCAATATAATTAAAAAATATAAGTTACGAATTATGAGTTAAATTAGTAGAAAATAATAATTGAAGAAACTCATTTAAAAATAGAAAAAGTAATTGGAATTGTAGACAAAACAGATTTAAAGTAACGATAAATATGAGGAATAGAGAAAATAATTGAAAAATAAAGAAATTGCATTTAAACACACTTTCAAAAAATTGAAATTTGAAAAAAGTGCTTAAAAGTTACAAGAACAATTGAATTTAAAGGATTAAAATTATAAATTGATGATATTCCTGAAAAAATAATTGAAAATTAAATACTATAAGATAAAATATGCGAAAATAAGAAAAATAATTTTTTTAAAGAAGGAGCCAAAATTCCTAATGTAATTTATTGAGGCAAGAATAAAAATCAAAAATTGTAGTTGAAATTTCAAGAAAATAATTTGACTATGATTAAAATAACTGAAAATTGAAGAAAATAATTTTAAAAAGAAGGTAATTAAGTAATAACAAAAAAAAATGAAATTGAAAACAAAATGGAAGTAGTGATGAGCAAAATTCTGTGGCTGAAAGGCATAACATCATAACTAACATTTTATCGAATTTGAGATAACATCAGATTTGAGTTAATTTAGTAATGCTTTTTAAAGTTTCATAACAGTAAAGTGATTCAAATGTTTATTTACGTAGAAAATAATTAATAACACAACACACGGTAAAAAAAGTTCTTATGAACTATCAAAAGTATTCACTGTAATAGGTAAACTTATAGCTAGAATGGATCCATGGATAATCCAAATTCGCTACAATAGTGAAAATGACATTTCTTAAGATATTTAACTATATTATAGATGCATTATGAATAGGATATAAATTCGATATGTCTGAAATAGTGATATTGAGAATCATCGAAATAGTCATTATCAACATATAACTGAAGTAAGATAATTATCATGAAAATCTAAGATTTGAGATCTTAAAAAAAACCTATTTAACAAGAGTCATAATTTTAAGAATGCTGACTGACGAAATGGAATTCTGAATATAGTTTTAAATATTTCCGATTAATAAAATATTTATTGTTTCTATTTTGACAATTATGAATCGGATTCAAAATTTTGGGGTTAGATCGTCATATATATATTTCAAACTTAAATCAGAAATTTTTAACAACTGGACTTCTTAAATAATGTATGTGCTCTAGCATAAATATTGTAATACTTTTATAACTTGAACAAATATATGTATTTTCGTCAGATGTACTTATTATACCATCCAAAAATTCGAAACCTTTTTTTGCACTCATGATAACGAATTAAGGTTTTTTTGAAAAGTAGAGAAAGATTCTTGCTTATATGCTGGATTAATTAATTTACAGTTTTTAGGAGCAACAACAACCCTCAAATCGAAAGTTATAAAGTATATTTTTAAAATTCGAGAAAAATTATCGATTTAAAAGAGGTTATGTATTTCCTCTAATTCCATTTAATTCAAATAGATTGTACAAATGCAACACATTTTTCCTCTGAAAATGTACCAACAATAAAATAAGTAAGAATATTATAAGTTAAATCTTAATAGACTTGTATAAATAAAAAGAAATTTAGCAATTAATATACTGCTCCCTCGCGACTGTCTGCTATAGACTAAACCGACTAAACCACGTGACAACATTAACAAAACATTGGATGGACAAAAATTATTGTAACCACAATAGTGGAAATATATTAACATATAAATTGCAGGATTAAATGTTTTTATATTAGAAAATTGGATATATCGACTTATAGCTTATTCTGTTGCTTGTGAAGTAAGTGAAAAGTGAATACCTATATGCACTGATATTCAATATAACTGTTTTAGGTATTTGATTTATATATACCGAAAAATAGTATAACTATTTCATAAATGAGTATTGCTTTTTTATAAGTTGTTCATTTGTACTTTAAAGATAATAAACCTGTATTTACCATAAACAATATTCAATTTAGTTAAGGAAGTAAAAATACGAATATGCATATTTCAAATTAAACATTGATTTAAACTGAATAAACGATTTAAGCAATCAAGTGAGTTGAATTTCTTAATTTACTTATATTAATAATTTTTTGTATCCACGTTCATAAATTTTTTACCGTGCAGCATAACTGCATTCAAATCGAAAAAAATAATTGATATTCTTTTTTAAAGCGTTTTTATTTTATTAAAATTGATAAACAGATGTAAAAACTACACTAGAAAATAGGATACAATGCCAAACACCAAAAATATTGGTTGATTTTTCGATTTTACAAAACCAAGAAAATAAACAAAAACAGGTTTTTCTCAAAACTATGAAAATGCAGTTATGTTATTCTGCCTTTCAGCTACAGAATTGGTCTTGGTCTTGCAGTCTTGGTCTTGGTCTTGCACATTTTGCAAGACCAAGACCAAGACTCAGTCTGCAAGACCAAGACCAAAAACAAGACTTTATTCTCAAGTCTCGCAAGACTCTTGCAGTCTTGCAAATAATAAAATATATTCACCAGAAGAAGCAAATGTTAGATTATATTTTAAAGGTAAAAATGTCAATTGCGATTTTTCGTCATATCAAATCTATCTGTTTTGTAGATACTTATTCAAAAACGCATTTATTGTCGTATTTAAGACTACTTTGTGACCTATTAATCAGAACTTAGTAATGTTTAACCCCTTGACTGTGCTGCTGAAATATATCATAAAGTGGGCTCAAACTGTGCAGCCACTTCCAATTATTCAATTTTTATCAAACTTGGTACTAGTAGGTTTTTCGGGTCGCTGAGTACGAATTTGAAGTCAAATTTCTAAAATTCAAAATGGCGGATCCAATATGTCCGACAAAATTTTTAAAAATCTTAAGATGTCAATGAAATCTTGAAAAACTTGTTACTAAGGGGTTTTTTGGGTCGCTAAATACGAATCTGATATCAAAGTTTAAAAATTAAAAATGGCGTATCCAATATGGCAGCCAGAAATTTTAAAAATCTTAAAATGTTGGAATTTAATTTTTTTCAAAATTTCTGACAGTCATATTGGATTTGCCATTTTAAATTTTTATACTCTGATACCAGATTCGTACTCAGCGACCCAAAAAACCTTTGAGTACCAAGTTTCGCAAAATTACGTTGATATTTTAAGATTTTAAATTTTTTGGCAGCCATATTGGATCCGCTATTTTAAATTTTGGAAATTTGACTTCAAATTCGTACTCAGCGAACCGAAAAACCTTCTAGTACCAAGTTTTATAAAAATTCGTTAAGCCATTCTCTTGTTTTCATCGTGACGTACGTGTATACACGTCATCCACAGTCAAGGGGTTAAAGAATAAACAAAAGCCTTATATATATGTGTGTAAGATAGAAAAAGATAGCACTATAGTGACATCTCTTTCTCTCTCATGTAATATAAAACTGCAAGACTCTTGTTTGCAAGACCAAGACAAAGTGTGCAAGACCAAGACCAAGACCAAGACTAGACTTCTGCTTGCAAGACCAAGACCAAGACTGTGTATGCAAGAACAAGACCAAGACCAAGACCATGGAAGTCTTGGTCTTGGTCTTGCATTTGCTCATCACTAAATGGAAGAAAAAAATTGAAAATTTATTGAGGAAATTTACTAGAAAATGACAAACATAATTCAAGATTGTTGATTGCAAATTAAATTTTAGAAAATCTTTAAAAAATTTTGTATTGAATTAAAGATTGGGAAAAATAATTGAAATGGCAATAATATTTCAAAATTGAAGAAACCAATTGAATCGCAATTCGTTGAAAATGTCAAAAATAATTGAAAATCGAAGAAGGAAAGTAAAAGTTGAAGAAATTAGTTAGAAAATGACAAAAAGTAATTGAAAATTATAGTTTCCATGTTAAAATTGATGGAAAGAATTTACTGAAAGTAGAAAAACATTGCCCTAAGTTGAAAGAAATTTTATGTCTCAAATGGCAAAATCGTGAATTCTTAAAAATGAGTGAAATTTTGTGAAAAATTGAATAGCGCGATCTTTAAAAATGGTTTAAAAAATGAGCCAGTATCATTTTGACACATGACTTAATTTTAGATTGTTATATTGTACAGAATGGAAATGTTATTTTGTACAACTGCTAAATGATATTTTGTACAATTTTGAAAAATGAATTTGTTATTTTGTACAATTCTTTAAAAAAGCTAAAATATTGTACTTCCAATGTTTTATTGCTTTTTTAAAAAATTGTACAAAATAACAAATTCATTTTTCAAAACTGTACAAAATAACATTTAGCAGTTGTACAAAATAACATTTCCATTCTGTACAATATAACAATCTAAAATTAAGTCATGTGTCAAAATGATACTGGCTCTAAAAAATTAATCAAAAATGTACGCGACTTTTTTTCTATACCCTACAAAAATGTTCTAGTTACGCCTATGGATTAATGTTATCAAACTTTTTTTTCGTAGTTGTCAATTTCTGAGATTTCTGAAAATTTTATAAGTTACATAAGAAACTGATATTAGCAGTTTAAAGCGGAAGATGATTCAAGTTAATGCAAATTAGGTAAATATTTCTCGTCAGCTTGTTAAAACTCGGAATTTGTATTTAATATTCCAAGTTGGTCAGATCAAAATAACTTCTGCGACGAAGAGAAGGAAACATAAATTCGAAATAGTTGCGGATAAATTAATAACAAGCTTGTCTTTCAAGAAATTGATTTATCTTTCAAATTATTATATTTTTACACAGCTTGAAGCATATGTCCATTACTACTTTATTCTCTGATTATTTATTTAATAAATTTTCTCTCTTGTAACTGGCTATAAGAAATTTTGGAATATTAAATTAAAGAGAACTTTTCTTAAAATAAAAAATATCTGAAACTTTTATCAATAAAATCTTTTTAATGTTGATACATTTTTCAAGTTATTTTAACACATTCTTTCGTAAGGTATTCAGAAAAGGATTTAGAAATTGGAGTTCCTTGTCAAAAATCAATTTATCGTAATTTATGACTCGGGACGTGAGAGTACTAAAAAAAATATTTGGAAGTTCTTGAGGACTTGGAACAATCGAGCAAGTTTTGGTTTATCTGATTGGATATCGATAAGTAGAAGTTCGCTTAGAACTTGAAAGTCGTTTCGATAAACCGCTCTCAATCCGCTTCATTGTTATTATCCAATATCTGAAAATAAAAATCATAAAATTTTATAGCCAAATCTATAACAAAAATGTGCACGCACTCAATTTTAAACAATTTCTTGATAATATTTCCTTAAACGCAAATTTATAACTTTTCATAAAAGAAATAGCGTTTATACATTGTTTAGAATCTTTTTACTACTAAATAAAATTTAAATATTGCTCGTTAAGCAATTTTTGTCCAAATTAGTTTTTTTCTGGCGGAGTAATAAAATATACCGACACAATATTAACCTATCACAAATAACTCCCGAAACTAATTTTTTATTAAGTTTTTTTTATTTTATTATTTTTTGCGTGATTAACAAAAATTAATCAAAGTATTTTCTAATTAATAATGATAATTTCTACTTTCTTTCGATTTGCATAGCATAAGTCTATTTTGCATTTTTACCTCATAAAGAATATTTTGTGCAGAATGCAAAAGTCAATTTCTTCTAAACCAATCAAGGCATGAAATGATTTAACGTCAGAAATATTAAAAAATACGATATTTATGCGAGATGAAAAATTGTATAAAATAATGCGCAGAATTTTGTTTTTTTCTTTTTCTGTTTCTTCTTCTGCTTTCTTTAGCTTACAGTTTTACTTTCAGGATAATAAAATCTTCATTTGTTGTTACTTTGTTACTCTGTAGTTTTCTTCTAGAAGGTATAAAAAGAATAAGGTGAGAGTACCTTTTACCTTAGCACAGATTTTAAAGAGTCGAATCTCTTGTATGCAGAGATATATTAAATAAATTTATCACGTCCAGAAAACTATTTTTACACTCACCCAGAGAGAAATTCCGTTACAGAATTACAAGTAAAAATCACCTGAGAACTGAAACTGCATATTAATCAATTTAAATTTCTTTATAAATAACTGATTTACATCAACTTCTTCATTTAAGTTAAATAATTTAAAATATTCAGTCTAGATTTAAATTTGATTAAAGAAAATCCAATTTTAAACAGATGAACAATAAAAAAAGTTAAGGCAAATTTTATTACTTGCTAATTTTAAATTAAATCTGAAAATCCTGTACGTCTATGTTGAAATTCGCAATAATTTTAGATTTTTCGAAATAAAAGGAAACGAAATAAGAGAAAAACGAATAAGTAGTTAAAAGGAAAACAAATAAAAAAAATTTCTGTTGCATTAGGGAAGATAATGTAACTATTTTAAAAAGTCACACCTACTTGTCCCTTTCAGCAGTTACGATTGTAAATTTTTGGTTGTGGCTGACGTAAAAGCAATGTAATGAAAAACAGAAGAACATAAAATTTTACGACTTTCTGTCATTGTAATAAGATACCTGTTATTGTACCGTATACGACTACCTGTTTTTATTTTATTTTCATTCCCCGAGTGACATTAACAATAAAAATTGTTTTAATAAATATTTACAAAAGATATTTATAATACAAATTTACAGTAAGAAAGTTGTACTATAAATTTGTTAAATCCTTGGGACAAAAATTGAGCATCAAAATGGTTGATCCAATATGAAGATAATTTTTTTGCTTTCTCATAGAGGAAGCTTTATTTCGATTTTCCAAAAATAGTCTAAATCGACTCAATTTCATCTAAAAAGCGTAAATTTTCGTTTTTAAGCAATTGTTCAGATGTGTGTGTGTGAGTGGGTCATAAATATCTTAATTGAGACACAAGGATTTTTGACAATACCCTATCAAAATTTTTTAAGCACTTTTGTTCATCGAAAAAAATTGTTTTTTGACAAAATTCTTTTCCATTATAAAAATACAACTTAATCAATACGAAAACTATATTCCTTATTTCAAAAGAAATCGTTTGACCTATATATAGTTTGTAATCGGTCAAAAATTCGTAAAAAAACTCATGTTTTATAATTTTTTCATTTTAAATTCTTTTTTTTTAATAACTTCTCCAATTAACTTTATATCATTAATTTATTGCTTTCACTATGAGAAAGAAAATTTTTGTGCTTCGGATTCGGATTTAGCGGATAAAAATACGTGAAAATACACTAGAATATTGTCTCAGATAAAAAAAAAATTTGAGATTTTTTCAGGTTTTTGAGCAGTTTATCAAGATAATCTCAAAAATTTTAGCCAATCTGATCATTTTGACTTCGGATTCGAACTAAGCAGAGTAAAATACGTAGGAAAAACCTAGAATATTGTCTAGGACAAAAAAATTTTTTTTTTTTTTTGAGATTTTGTCCGGTTTTTCAGCAGTTTTTTCAGATAATCTCACTAATTTTAGCCAATCTGGTTATTGTGAATCAGGATTCGGATTTAGCGAATAAAAATACGTAGGAATACATTAGAATATTGTTCCGGACAAAAAAATCTTATTTTGAGATTTTTTCGTATTTTTGAGCAGTTTTTCAGATAATCTCAAAAATTTTAGCCAATCTTGTCATTTTTACTTCACATTCGGATTTAGCAGTGAAAAATAAGTAAGTTATAAACTGAAATATTGTCCCGGAAAAAAAAATTTTTTTTGAGATTTTTTCGGTTTTTTTTTTTTTTTTTAGCAAATCTGGTCATTTTGACTTTTAATTCGGATTTAGCAGAGAAAAATATGTAGGAATAAACTAGAATTTTGTCCCGGAAACAAAAAATGTTTTTGAGATTAACTCAAAAATTTTAGACAATCTGGTTATTCTGACCTTGAATTTGAATTCAATGGAGAAAAAAATACGTAGGAGTGTCCCGAATGGAAAAAAAATTTTTTTTGGTATTGATTTGTTTTTTTTAACTTTTTTTAGATTGCCAAAAGAATGTTAGCAAATCTGGTTTAATTTAGTTTAGTCTCGCTGAATGGGACCCTTAATTTTAGTTTTTAAAATAAAAAACAGCGAATTTAAAAATTTTAAAATGGCTGATTTTTAATTTATTCGGATTCAATTAAACCTTTTTACACTTTTGAGTTTATTGATAATAATTAAATGCGAATAATGCTGCAATATTAATGCAAATATTTGAGTCAGTTTATGTATAGAATCATAATAATCCACAAAGGTAGTGATTATTTTTAATTATTAATAATTTTATTTATTCGAGAAACAATAATCAACAAAATTGTACCTTCAATATTTGTAAAATATTCATTGCGTAATTACCTACGCTTTTAATTTAATAAATCAGATCAAATTATAAAGACAGTAGGATAATTTGATTTTTTAAATTTTTTGGAAATAATAATAATAATAATAATAATAAAATGTGTAATTAAACTAATAACATAAAGTAACTATCATTAAATTCAATATAAAATTTTTCATGTCAGGAATGTTAGTTCTGAACTTTCAGTTGCAGTCTTGTAACTAGTAGAATGTTTCTACAAAAAGTAAAAATGTCGTGAAAATCTAGGCCAGTGGAAACTGTTGAAAACCTGTAAAATGTAGTGGTAAATAGGGTAAGAGAGTTTGCATACACGAAAATTCACTAAAGTAGATAAAAAAATTAGTTTCTCTTATTCATAAACTGTTATCACTTTGTATTTTTCTAAAATTAAAAAAATAGTTTAATAAAAGGGAATTGAACTTGCAAATTTTGTTTAAAAGAGAAACAAAATGTATGGGAATAAAAAATGGAGTTGAATAATCAAATAAAATAATATTGAAAATAAAATAAATATTTAAATAAATTGTATCTGTAGTTAAAATAACATTATAAATAAAACTCTAATTAACGTTAAATTATAAATAAATAAAAGTTGTAAATAAAGGAAAATAACATGAAATTAATTTAAATCTAAGATAAGAATTAATTTTCTCATTAAATGTGTTATAATTAAAAGTGTCGACACATAGTGTCGTTTTGAAATAATTTTAATAGAGATTTTTTATTTGATTTTTCAAATAGTATAACATAAAATGTGTCGGCTTTGAAAGCTTTATTTCCTGCTCGTAAATTCGAAGAAAGCAGAGCGTAACAGTTTAAAGTGAATTGACTTGCGGATTGAGGTCACGAAAGACCACTATAAAAATCACTATCTTCATGGTACAGAAATGTTAACAAAAAAGAAAAGTTCTTTCGTAAAATTCCCATAATAATTAATGATACTGCACTGCACTGAATGAAATGAAAAGAATTTAATCAAACGTTTGTAATAAAATCTGATGCTTCCATTGAGACGTTATTTTACTTCTTTTATGGGCAGCTATGGATGAAATAGAGCTATAAAAAATTAAATAAATAAACAAGTGAAAAGAATAGAGAAAGACGGAATAAAGAAATAGGCAGATGAATAAATAAAACAAAAGAATGATAAACGAATAAAAAAAATAAGCAATTTAGTGAATAAAAAATCAAGAAATAAGCGATCAAATAAGTTTAAAAATTGATAAATGAAAATGTATTATAATAAATTAAACAAAAGTTAAGAAAGAGTCGACATTAATAAGACACGAACTTAATAATAATAATAATTGAGAAGCGAGGAGTATACGTGATTTTTTTGTTTACTTTGCAAATATTCAATAAATAAAAATTTAATTGTATTGAACTGTACAATTAAATACAATAAAGTCATTGTTAGTTGTTGATGAAATTTTGATTGTTTACTGTAACAATTTTCAAACAGAAAGCTCAATAAGGTATATAAATGAAACAATAGAATAAAAGTTAAAATTGAATATTATTCACAGAAGAACAATCTTGATGCATAATAACATTGATTTTTTTTTTAATATATATAATATACCTCTCTCTGAATAACAAATAGTTTCAGTTTTACATTGAAATAGACTCTATTACATTAATAAATTAATTTTCATAAATTTTCAGAGATTTTGAATTATTAGGTGCTTTTTTACAATCGTCAATGTACACGAATTGCGCGTGAAGTTTCGTGTGCCTTTATTTCGACTTTAGGAATATTAAGCTGTTGAAAAACATCTAAAGTATCTTCAACAAATTTATCCATCATCAAATGCGTATGTTTAGGTGTTGGAGCTAGTCGCAATTTTTCTTCTCCCTTGGCAACAGTTGGATAATTTATAGCTTGCACGTAATGTCCTTTTTCTCGTAGCATGGCATCCGCTATTTGAGAGCACAACAGCGGGTCCCCGATCTAGAAAATATTTTAAAATATTTTAAAATATTCATTGTAATATTATTAAATCTTGTAAATGAAACGAGATAAAAATATCAAATTTTGAATGAAAGAAATAGTATTAAATTTATTTATCTCTAATATTTTTTAACATATTTGTTACGTTCTTCATTTTTCATTTATCATAATTTTACCAGTGTATACATTTTATTTTACATTATTCTCATTCGTTAAAATATTAATCAAGCATAATTTTTAATCATCTCAATTTTCTATAAAAAGAATTTTTTCGCTTGATTTTCATTCGACATAACTTTTGTTAAAGCAGAATATTTGTTAAACAGACTTATTAATTTTATGAATTTTTTTCTCGTTTTATCGAATTTTCATTTTATTGACTGTTAAGGTATTAGTCGCGTAAAATGATTTTCGTCAGATTTTTTTAAAACTTTGTATCTGTATTCATGACGTATTTATCTATGAAATGAGATCTATCCTATTAATTTTGACCACTTCTGAGCTTCAAAATATTAATTCAAAGTTTATACCTTTTACATGCAATAGCACAAAATGCATGTAAAAAATGTCTCTTATATTCAATTATAAAAAAACAAGTCGTCAGTTTTTCAAATAAAACTACTAAGTTACACATTGAGATAAAATAAATCCTTTAAAAAAAAATTAATTTTATTGACCACGCCGTATAAAAAATACAATAATTTAAAAATTCATAATTTTTCATTTTCACATGGTTTCATTGAAAAATGTCGAAAACGTGTGAGCAATACATCACGATAACTTATAGTACCTGACTCAAAATCGTTAAAATTACATATATTACATTAGAAGAGGTCACAAGGAAGCAAATGAGTTGATATAAAAGTTAATTTTTTGTTCTTTTTATTTTGCGGGAGTTTTGCGGGAGCATTTACGCGACTAATACCTTAAGAATTAATTTTCCATAATAAAAAAGATAACATTTTCTTATGTTAAGTTTACGTTTCTACTATAGAAATAAAGAAAAATTAGGGGCGTTGGTGAGTCAAATGTAAGCATTGGAATAACAGTTTTCTAATAATTCATATTTAACCATTCGTTTCCTCAAATTTCAAACACTTATGTAAGCAAAAAAATTTACTTTTTTATGGAGGAAACAAGAAATTAAAGAAATACAAAAAAATGTATTTCATACAAAATACAGAATTGCCACTAATTCTACTAACTTCGAGGAAAATATATACTTCATACAAATCAATCGATTCATTTTGAGATAAAGAATGTGATTTTTTAATTTATTAAGTTAAATTTTTAGAATGAAAGAAAATTTTATCGTAAAACGATATTTTTAGATGAAAAAAGGTGCTTAAAATTTTTGATTGAGGTATTTTCCAAAATCCCTGTGTCAAAATTTAGATATTTATAAATTTACTAATCCTACCAAATTTTATTGAAATCCGTTAAAACGTTCTTGAGATATCCTAGAGATAAAAAAGATATAAGATATTACACACACACACTCATCCGGACTTTTACTTAAGAGTATGTGGTAGAGAATGACGTCAGTGCTCGCATGACACATAGATAAAATTTCTCATCAGCTTTTTTTTTAAACTACTGAATATTTTTAAATTAAATTTGGTAGAATTACCTAAAATATCATCTGAAACGTCTGTCTATGCCCAACTTATTTAAATTTTACCCTAAAATTATTTTTTTGGGAATTTTTTCTGATTCAGGACAATTTTACAAAAGTTTTTAGGAAAAATGAAATCAAACCAGAGACAGAGAGACTTTTCAGATTATAATTAAAAGTAATTCTACAAAGATTTATTTAAAATTATTCTGTAGTTTAAGAGAAAACCCGTAGAGAATTTTTTTTTTTTGGGTCATGTGACCATTGTGACGTTATTCTCTATCTCATGCTCTTTAGATTGGAAATTTATGCATTTTTGCTTCCTCATATAGAAAAATTTGTGATCTTTAAGATTTTTGATTTTCCAAAAATTATATAAATAGACTATTATTATTATTATTAAAATAAGCACTGTCAAAAAATCCAATTGTTTATTAGAATCTGACATGGGGGGGAGGGGTGGCCTAAACAAATATGGCACACTTTGGATAACATTTTTAATGAATTTACATAGGATACAAAACAAAGTGTAAAAATTCAGTTTATTTTTAAATCTTTATTTGCCAGGCCTCTAATTTATCAATTTTCTCAAAATCAAACGTATTTTTCGTGTCAACAACATGCTAATTCGGAATCGGAAAATTATGAAAAGTTGTATATAACATTTTTGCAACAATAGATTAACAGTGGCAACCGAGAAAATAGTTAAAAAGGATAATTTTAACGTAGCGAGAATGTGTCTCTATCTATTGTAAAATAAATAACAGTAATAATATTACACAGATGTAATAGATAATAAGGATATTTGTAAATATATTAAATGCAAGTTATTTTTGCGCATAATAAAATCTTAGCAACTTCATTCAGATAAAAAAGAGACTAATTGACTTTTTAGCACTCTTTATATGTATTTAAATTTCGAAATCTTATCTTCTGATGGCAATAATAACCTCCAAAACAGTGGCGTAACGTGGATTTGAAGGCCTCCCCTTTTTAAGAAAATTTCAAATAAAATTTTAAGCGATCCTATAGTTAAAATTCAAGGCAACAATTTTAAATTGAAGGAAATAAAAGTAAAAATTAAAGAAAATAATTGAGAAACGAGAAAATTAATTTTAAAATAACAAGAATTTAAATTAAAAATTGAAGATATTCCTTAAACAATAATCAAAAATTAAAGTTTATAAGTTAAAATATACGAACATAATAATAAAATAAGAAAAATGATTGAACTTGAAGACAATACTTTAAATTTAAAAAAGGAACAAGAATTCCGAAAAAATTAAAGACAAGATTAAAAATCAAAAATTGTAATTGAAATTTTAAAAAAATAATTTAAATTTGAAGAAAACAATTTCATTATGACTAAACTAACTGAAAATTAAAGAAAATAAATTTAAAAAGAATGACAAAAAAATTAAATTTAAAAAAAAATTCAAAAGACAAGAAAAAATAAAGTATTGAAAAAATTCACTTGAAAATAACAAATAAAAAAAAATTATTGATTACATGTTAAATTTAAGAAAATAACAAAAAATAAAAGAAATTTTAGAACAAACTGTTTTTGAATTTAAAAATTAGAAAAATAATTAAAATGGAAATAATAATTTAAATTTAAAGAAATACCATACAAATTGAAGTCATTAACTAAAAAGCGACAAAATAAGGAAAATTTTAAAAAGAAAATAATTGAAAATTAAAGAAAAATATTTTAAAATACATCAAGAATGTAATTGTATTTACAAACATAATTGAAAATTGTACGTTTTAATTTAAAATTGAAGAAAATAATTGAAAGAAGAAGAAATATACTAAAAATGACAAAAGTAATTGAAGTTGATTGCAATAGTTTATAACTGAAGAAAGAAAAAGTAAAAATTTAAGACAATAATTATTGAAAAAGGAAAACGTTCATTTTGAAATGACAAGAAAAGTTTAAATTCAGAAAATTCATATGAAAACAAAAAAATAATTGAAATTGAAGACAATTATGTAAAATTGTATAGAATTCCATTTGACAAAAAATATCAAGAATAATTCAAAATTATAGGCTTCAAGTATAAAATTGAAGGAAAACCTAGAATTAAAGGACATTATTTCAGGATAGGGAAAACAATTCGAATTCAAGACTATAATTAATTATTAACAAACATAATTGCAAAATTCTAATTTTAATTAAAAATTCAAAAAATAAATAACTTGAAAGCAAAAGAAAATCACCGAAAATTGATGAAAATTAGTTTAAAAATTAAAAGTGTATTTGAAAGAAAAGGTAATTTTCCTAAATTAAAGAAGGTAAATGAAAATCGATGAAAGAAAATAAAAAACATTACAATTAATCTAAAAATTAGGAAAAAATTTTAATTGAAGACAAAAATTTATAAAATGTGAAAAATAATTAAGAATTGAAGACATTCAATAAAAATGCCGAAAATAATTGAAAAAGAAGAATAATCGAAAATTGAAAAGTAACATTGAAAAAAAAGAAACATAATTCTAATTGAAGAAAATAATTTAAAGTTGTAAAAGAAAAGTTTATTTGAAGAAATTCAGTATAAAGTGATCAATATAATTAAAAAATATTAGCTACGAGTTGAATTTGTAGAAAATAATTGAAGAAACTCATTTAAAAATAGAAAAAGTAATTGGAATTGTAGACAAAACAGAATTAAAGTAACGAAAAATATGAGAAATAAAGAAAATAATTGAAAAATAAAGAAATTGCATTTAAACACACTTTCAAAAAATTGAAATTTGAAAAAAGTGCTTAAAAGTTACAAGAACAATTGAATTTAAAGGATTAAAATTATAAATTGATGATATTCCTGAAAAAATAATTGAAAATTAAATACTATAAGATAAAATATGCGAAAATAAGAAAAATAATTGAAATTGAAGACAATAGTATTTTAAAGAAGGAGCCAAAATTCCTGATGTAATTTGACGCAAGAATAAAAATCAAAAATTGTAATTGAAATTTAAAGAAAAGAATTGAAATTTCAAGAAAATAATTTGACCATGATTAAAATAACTGAAAATTGAAGAAAATAATTTTAAAAAGAAGGTAATTAAGTAATTACAAAAAAAATTAAATTGAAAACAAAACGGAAGAAAAAAAATGAAAATTTATTGAGGAAATTTACTAGAAAATGACAAATATAATTCAAGATTGTTGAATGCAAATTAAATTTGAGAAACTCTTCAAAAAATTTTGTTTTGAATTAAAGATTGGGAAAAATAATTGAAATGGCAATAATATTTCAAAATTGAAGAAACCAATTGAATCGCAATTCGTTGAAAATGTCAAAAATAATTGAAAATCAAAGAAGGAAAGTAAAAGTTGAAGAAATTAGTTAGAAAATGACAAAAAGTAATTGAAAATTATAGTTTCCATGTTAAGATTGATGAAATAATTCAATGAAGTAGAAAAACATTGCCCTAAGTTGAAAGAAATTTTATGTCTCAAATGGCAAAATCGTGAATTCTTAAAAATGAGAGAAATTTGGTGAAAAATTGAATAGCGCGACCTTTAAAAATGGTTAAAAATTAATGGAGCATAAAAATACATATACTTTTAGACTGTTCTTGTATTTTACTAAAATATTTTATTAATTTTATTAAAGTATTTTATTAAAGGCCTGGACCCGGCCCACCCTACAAAAATGTTCTAAAAAATCTTATGAACACCAGATGACGTTCCTTTGGACTGTTTAATAAACTCATAATAACGTTTACATTTTCCATATTGTTAGATGAATGCAGTAAATTTGAAAATTTACTGTTACACTTCAGGAATTTTTACTCTGATCACTTTCAGAACAATTCCTTATGTATGGAAACAAAATTATTAAAACTCGTACAAAAATGCGTTTTGATAGGTTAATTTTTATCTCTATACACTGAGAGAATTCTGCTTCTATTGTATTATATAAAACATTACGCCCACAGCACCGAAAATTTTCTGCAAATTTTTTAAATATTTACTTGCAATATTCGAAATATGAAATGTGATTGGAAAATTTTGTGAAGATTTAAATGTCCCGATTAATTAAATGTTTAGCGTGAAACTTTCCTGAAACTTATGTTCAGGAAACTTACTGAAAAAAAATTATTGAAAACTTTTCTGAAACTTATGTTTAGGAAAGTTTCACGCTAAACATTTAATTAATCGGGACATTTAAATCTTTACAAAATTTTCACTAAATTTTGCAATCACATGTTTCGAATATTGCAAGTAAATGTTTATAATAAATTTTCAGGAAATTTTCGGTGCTGTGGGGGAACCTAGATTAATCATATGGAAATAGTCGCAGCAATTTATGCATTAATGCATTATCCTCATTTACGTGTATCACAATATGCGCACATGCAGGTTAGTTTCCAAGCAATTTTTATAAAGAGAACTGAGTGTTATTATAAGTTGAATTTCTTGCAAGTATTACATATGAATTAATGCACAAATTGCTGCGACTATCTCCATATGATTAAATTACCTCAGTGCAGAAGCTCACCTTAATAGGAATGATATGAGAAGACGAAGGTTCCAGAGGAAGTCCAGCTTGTCCAAGAATGGACTTCATGTAGGCAACATTCGCTTGATGAGTTGACCTGAGGGCACGTCCTTCATCTGAATCCAAAATTCCAATCGACGCTAAAGCCCCATACAACACAGTAGGTGGTAACGAAGTAGTAAAAATAAAGCCGGCAGCGTAGCTTCTAACCATATCAATCATTTTGGCAGTTCCTACAATATATCCACCCACATTTCCAAACGCCTTTCCTAAAGTTCCCGAAATAATATCCATCTTATGCAGCACCCAATCCCTCTCTCCTATTCCAGCACCTGAATATCCATAAAGTCCGACTGCGTGGACTTCATCGACAAAAGTTAAGGCCCCGTATTTGTGAGCGACGTCACACAATTTCTCTAAAGGACAAATATCACCAGTCATGGAATGTACAGTTTCAAAAGCAACAATCTTAGGCACATTTTTGTCCACTTTAGACAAAAGTTCCTCAAGGTGTTCCACGTCGTTGTGTCGAAAGATATGCTTCGGTACTCCACTGTTTCGTATTCCTTGAATCATCGAAGCATGATTGCCAGCATCCGAGAAGATGTGACAATTTGGAAGACTCTTGGCTAAAGTAAAGAGAGTGGAGTCGTTCGCGACAAAACAGGAAGTGAATAATAGGCCTGCTTCCTTTTTATGAAGAGTGGCCAGCCGCTTTTCAAGCATCTCGTGACCCATCGAGTTTCCTGAGATGTTTCTGGTTCCTCCAGCGCCAGCGCCAAATTTATCCAGAGCTTGTCTAACCGAATCAGTAACAGCCGGATGACGGGACATTCCCAGGTAATCATTCGAACACCAAACGGTGATTGGTTTCTCGCCCCAGGAGTATTCCACCGCACTTGGGAATTGTTGGGCTAGGCGGTTCACCTTCTTGAAGATTCTGAAAGAAAAGAGTAGTTAGAGAATTGAATAAACGGGCCGGACAAATAGTTTTCCACACATGACAAATGATTATCTGCTTATCTCCAAATAGAATCGACCTTCACCCATTTATTTACCAGATAAATAACTCTTACACTAGCTATCAACTTTCTAATAAATACCAATTGACCTATAACCATAACTATTTTAATGACAATTTTTGTTTTTCATGTCTCCTATGAAATTGATCAATTGTAACATAGGTCATTATCCGGTGTAACTCTTCAAATAGAGCCGACTCTTGATAAATTGAATCTCAAGGGGAATCAAAAAAAGGTCAAACTGTATTTTTTGTTCTCTACATTGGTCGAATCATGAGGCGCATGAATATTCTCTAAAACCCATTTAGCCTAAAACCATATAGCCTAAAATGTATTCAGCCTAAAATGCATTCAGCTTAAAACCCGTTTAACCTAAAGTGCATGCAGCCTAAATCCCAGTTTACCTAAAATGCATTCAGCCTAATAATCCCATTTAACCTAAAACTTATTTAACCTAATTGTAAAATGCATATATCCTAAAACCATTTAGTCTAAATCCCATTGAACCTAATTTATGATGTAAATTTTGGGTTAAATGGGATTTAGGACAAATGGTTTTAGGCTAAATGCATTTTAGGTTAAATGGGATTTAGACTGAATGCATTTTAGGTAAAATGGATTTTAGGCTGAATGCATTTTAGGTTATATAAATTTTAGGCAAATCGCAAATTTCTATTTACAGAAAAGTTCAAATTATGAAAAGTTTGGTTTGATTGAATTCAAATTATTGACGTCACATTAATTTCTTTCTACTAAAAAATTCCAATTAAGTATAAAGGGTTCGGTTTGATTGAATTCAATTTATAGAGGGATCAGAGACAAGCTGACGTTAATAAAACTTCAAATTATCAAGGGTCTAAAACCAATGGGACTTTTCCAATTTATCGAGAGTTGACTGTAACACAATGTGCTTCACATTTTCTTTTTTATTAAAAAGTCATAATTGCATTATTACCTTATCTGTAAGAACATTCTGTTTGTATTAACCTACATTTTAAAAATCTAAATAACGTTATACTATCTTGTCCAACGACGTACGTGCGTGCATGTCAAGTTTTTGACAGCCTTTTTTTCATTCGCTGCAATTTTTAAACTTCAAAACATGTCAACCGTCATTCCTGAACAATTTTTTTCAGGCAACCTTATATCATAGTGCTCGCAATAAAATTATCTTTTTTTTTGTATAACTTTCATTCGATAAACAGATGAGTACCAATTACTATTTTTATTAACCTCTTTCTACTTGGCAACCCAAAAGTTCACTTCTATTTAGGATGTTAGACAATTAGCTTCCTCGAATTTATGTCGCCGTATGATGGTGTTATTATGTTGGTAAATACAGTCAAACTTGTGTTCTTAAAGGATCTATTCTTTAAATATTGTTAAAGCGAGTATTCGCGATGAGCACGAAAATGCGAACCTAGCGGACGTTTGATGAAAGCTCTACAAGAAGTCTCATATACGTGAATCCTGATGCTGAATATATTATGAATTTAAATAATATATCTTTTAATAATTGTCAACAAGTTAATGCGTGAGGATTATTTAGTGTTTACATCAAATTTTAAGAATAGTAAAAATTTTAAGCATTATATCAATTGAAAGTAGAGTAAAAATTCTCTGTATATATAATTTTAGGTTATGTGTCTCATGTCACAATGATTAATATGATTACAATAAGTAAACTAATTGAAGTAGTTTACAGAAATTCATAGTAAATTTTGGTTAAATAAATTAATAATACTTTAATTTAACAAAAATTACCAAATTCTGTTTATAATTTACAACTACTCGTACAAAACTAACAACTTTTACTTCTGTTAATTCGAATTCCCTTTCACAAATTTGCAAATTTTTAATAGTTTTAAAATTGCAAAGACATATTTTATTTTATTTATTGCGACAACCACAAAAACTACATTGAAAGTGCAAAATATTGAAGAAATACTGTGCTTTTGCGGTGATAAACATTCATTAGAGACTTCTTCCAGACCACGTGACCCGAACACATGTGCACGATTACAGCGCCTCTATAGTTCGTGCTCGTCGCGAATAGTGTTAAACACTTTTCTTTTATAAGTCAGATGGTTTCTATGTTGAAGCGATGAAGCGTCTGCTACAGGTTTATGCGCATGCGCTTAACTACCACGTGAGAAGGAGATAAAATTTTACATTCTGTATCTAAAAATTGAATTTTATAAATAGGTTGAATAATATAATGGATATAATGTTCGCCTGTGTATAATCTCAAAGGCAGAGCCGAGTGAGTAAATGAAATTTTTTTAATAATACAAAAATCCCTCTATCGCCATCTATTTTCATTTTTGGAAAGAATGTGTCCTACGACAGTTGTTCCGACTTAAGTAAACCGTGTGATGATTACTCACGTATGTTATATTAGTACCTGAAAATGCCGTGCTAAAACAGTGCACAACAAACTGTTGTCTGACATTTTATTGAAAAACATTTTAAAAAAATTGACTTTTCTCGAGAAAATGACGCGATATAAAAACTGAAATGCCGAGAACGAAATATGTGCAAAAATCCTAGTTAAATTTAAAATTGCCCCTTATCGGGAAAAGTGTCAGGTTTTGTCGCAAAAAATTGTCAAAGTCCGAATCAGTGAATGAAGTGTCAAGTGATTTTATTTTTCTCGAGAAACTGACGCGTCATAAAAAATTAAATCTCAAAAACTGCACTGGAAAAACATGGTGTCTTAAATTTGTTTTTAAGGACGCTTATACCCTCAAGCGGTTCTCATTCTATCGGACCATGTTAGTCAATATTTTTTTAATTTCATTTCGTCTTATAATTTGGTTTCTAAATAGTATTTTGTAGTTAAAATCATTACACAAACAAATTTTATTGAAAAAAAAAATTTCTGTTGAAAATTCCAACTTTTTAAAATTTTTTCTTTCTGATTATTTCAAAAAAGTGAAGGATTAATATCCTTAAATAACATTTTCTTAACAACGGAACGGTAAATTAATTAAATATTATTGTAAAAGTTGTATTCCATTACAGTTTAAAATATATTAGTTTTTTAAAAAAATCTGTACACTGAGAAAATGAGAAATGACTGAGTACTGTCCAGACAGGAATGGTTCCTGTCCAAATAAAAAATTTTAATTAGACAGCACTCATTGCTTTCTAGACATGAACCATTCCTGTCTGGAAAGGACTCAGTAATGTCTTGGACATTAATGAAATGGACAGTAGTGAACCCTGTCCAGACAGGAGTGGTTCATGTCCAGACCTGAATGATAACTCTCCGATGGTGAAATTAAAAGAAGGTTAATTTGTAAAATGTGATAAACGTTATTCAAAATAATTGTATATAAGTAGCATAATAAAAGGTTGTCAATAGAAGTCAATAGAAAGTACAGTGAAATTAATAGAATGTTAGTAATCTTACCATCAAAATGATTTAAGATGAAATCCGAATGAAGTAATGAAACAATTCACATAGAAATTCAAATGGGATCTCTTTCATCCTTTTTAACTTTTACAGATATTTGAGAATACACACAAAAAGATAAAGAACACACGTATAACTTTTTTTTTATATTTGGACAAAACTGCACTGAGGGATTGAAGATTTGAATCTTTATAAAAACAAAGTTGAAATTTTATTAATTACAGGTTAGAAAAAAACGTACTTTTCTAAATATTTCAAATGTTTTATTCAAAATTTACAAAAATAATAAACCTTCAAAGACTATTTTTTGTGAGCAATCTCTTTTTTTAACTTTTCTATGAAACATACTAAAAATCGTAAACAACATTTCAGACATCAATATAACCTTTCTAGCGTTCAGTGTGATATTAAGAAAATTCATATGAAGCATATGAAATATTAGGAAAAACTGCGTTTTCCCCTAACCTGTAACATTACGCATTAAAATTTCAAAGATTTTTATAAACATTAAAATCTTCAGTCCCTTAGTGTGTCCAAAGAAATGTTGTAAACTTTTATTTTAAAAATGAATGTTTTTTTTAAAAAAAACCTTACTTTGTAATATAAATAAAAGAACATGTAAACAGTTTTTCCGGATATAAAATAAGATTTACACGACTGTTCTTTACTTTGTTGTATCTATTCTTGAATATCTCTTTCTATTAACACTATTAAAACCTTCTATTATGCTACTTATAAACAATTATTTTGAATGACGTCTATTACATTTTACAAATTAACCTTCTTTTAATTTCACCATCGGAGAGTTATCATTCAGGTCTGGACATGAACCACTCCTGTCTGGACAGGATTCACTACTGTCCATTTCATTAATGTCCAAGATATTACTGAGTCCTTTCCAGACAGGAATGGTTCATGTCTAGAAAGCAATGAGTGCTGTCTAATTAAAATTTTTTATTTGGACAGCAACCATTCCTGTCCGGACAGTACTCAGTCATTTCTCATTTTCTCAGTGTAGAACCGTGTTTTTTTAATTAATTAAAATATAGTCATTTTGCGCGTTTTGTTACTTTTTCCATGTAAAAGTCCCAACTTTATAAATTTATATCTTAAAAACAGAACGGTAAAATTCAATAAAATTGTAACAGTACATGTAAAGTAATGTATTTAATATGTCATTAAAATTTTTTAAGAATCTGTAGAAAATGGTTTTTTGGATAAACATCCTTAAATTTAAAATTGCAGTACGATGCCCATTTTTGAAAAAAGTGTCGGGTTTTGCCGGAAAAAATTGCCAAACTTGAAATATCCCCATACAAAATTATAGAGACCCATGTTTGAGAACCACTGACATTCTCTGTCTCCCACGGCCTTAACAGGAATAATTTCCAGAAAATTGTAATCGCAATAGTGAAAGTAATTATGTGTCATTTTTTCCTGTCATTCCCAGTCGTCGCGAAAATGTTACAGGAAAAAAATAATTTGTCATTAATTTCCTGACAAAAATTTCTTAAGGAAACATAGCAAAATTAGATAAATGGTTTCCAAAGATTACTGCACGACCAAGAAAATATTTTTTTTTTACATTTCTTTTAAAGACATTGATAACTAAAAACCATTTCAATTTCACTGCTTTTAAAATATTTAATTTAAAACATGACATAAATTAATGTCGATCGAGGATCCAACAACCTTAATTTATGTTATATATATGTATATATGGTTATAGTATTATTAGATTACATCTGACCAGATATCAAGCAATTGCATGTCACGTTTCAACACTTTTGCAAATGAAGACAATTGAGTTCAATTTAGTCTTCCGTGGATTCAAGCAGTTTAATCCTACGTCATAAAGTGATATCTTATTAATTAAATGCATTGATTTTACGAGTATATACCTATAAGAGTGGTCCTTTTTCTTTCGCATAATTTGTTCGTGAAAGAACCTTTCATATTGGAAATTGTTTTCCTCCTTAGGTAAAGAGTCCACATTGGTAATGTCCTCCTCCATTGCAGGATTAGCTTCTTTCACGACCTTAGGCTCGTTCGATAGAAAAGGACATTTACTGCTGATTGCCTCTGGAATAGGAGCATTTTCCTGACCAGTACTGACCATTCTCGACATTACTGGACAATGTTGAGGAAAGTTCATCATCACGGAAGCTCCATAATTCCGAATGTAGTTTGGAGACAATCGTGCTAAGAATGGACACGGCATTGTTGCTGAAAATGAAATTCTTTTTTTAATTTGAAACATAAATTTCATAGATTACAATAAAATTCTGGTTTTGTGTTATTTTGGCTTTAGGGTTTGGAAGAAATAAAGAAAAAACTTTATTTCGTTTTTTACATTAAGTCAAACGTTTCGACCCCTCATGTAAGGTCTTCGTCAGTGACTGTATTTTATTAACTGAAAGAAATATATAAATACTGTAGGTAATTGTTCTAATATAAATGTATATTAATATAATTAATTTTGAAAAACCGAAGTATAAGATGTTGAATTTGAAATGTATAATGTAGGGGAGACTGGGGCAAAGGTGCTAACCGGGGTAAAGGTAATAATCATAATATCTTTAGTAATAATAATTGTCAAAACTTTCTTCTATACATGAATATTCATTTTTATTGCGATAAAAAATAAAGATTCGTGTATAGAAGAAAGTTTTGATAATTATTAATACTAAAGATATTATGATTATTACCTTTACCCAGGTTAGCACCTTTGCCCCAGTCTCCCCTAAGTAAGACAGATTTAAAGAAGAACAAATGTTTCGAATTACAATAAAAAATTTTTTGAGTGCAGTTTTGAGGCAACCCTCAGATTTTGTTGAAATTTAGTACAATTATGTATTTTGATGAGCTGATTTCGAAAATGATGAAGAAAATTGGTGACTACTTTATCTTTATGGTAAAAGCCGTAAAAAAAACTTTTTTCTAGTTTCTTCAGTTTAACTCAGTAAATATTAAAAATTTCAAAAAATATTGTTTTTTATAAAAAATTGTATAAAATATAAAATTTGTATCTCTATAAGATCTGAAATTTTTGTCTAAACCATTTTTTAAAATTTTGCAGTTTTAACCAGTTAAATGTAAAAATCCATTAATTTTTTAGTTTTTTAAAATTTCTACCATAGATTTCGAGTAGTAGACAATTTTTTCTACCATTTTTGTAATCAGCACATCAAAATACGTAAGTAAATGTAGTTTCATCCAAATCAGCGGATTGAATTTATTTGGAACTTTATCAAAAAATTCTTATTAGAAAGTTATTTGTTTGTTAAATATTTTTCAACAGAAAACTTTTTATTGTTTTTCTATAAAATTATTATAAATTTTCTTTTGAACCAGACTATTTTTTCGGTGGGAAAAAAATTAGAATACATACATTTTATTAAAACTCTGAAAAATGAAAATTCGGTGTTGTAATGAGAATTTTAAAATTATGTTCTGATTGTCGAAGGATTTTGTTTTTAAAATATTGTTTTAATTATTATCGATTTTATTATTTTTTTTAAATTTGCCCAAAAAAATTGTTTTTTTTATTATAGAGATATAAAACCCGTTTTTGAATTTTTTAGGGATATTACTTTAGAAAATCTGTTTAAAGTTCTTAAGTTTATTTCACTAAATGATTGTTCTTTTATAGAGAAATAGAAAAATAAAAAACAAATAAATAAAAAATTATAAATAGTTTGAAATGTTATATTGACAAAAATAATAAAATTTTAAATTGATTTTTTGTTCTAGACGATCTCTTTGGATTTGCAAAATATACGTCCAAAAAATTGATTGATATGAGTATTTATAACTAATCCTTGGACTTTAGATTTATAGATTAGATTTAATCGGTCATTATTGAAAATAATTTAAAATTAAAAATTGTAATGAAAATAAATATAAAACACACAACAATTACATTTTTACAATATCAATAATAACGGTCATATATTTACAACAAAAAAAGACTAACTACTGTAATTTTTTTTAAATTGACGATTTAGTTAATTAAAAATAAATAATCTCTAGACAAAAGAGTTATTTTCAATGAAAATTTGAGAAAATAAACATTTTAATAAAAGAAAATATGTATGTAATTTTCTGAATTTTCGAAATCTAATGACAAATAAAATTTGCTAGTTTAAAAATGTTAATAAAAATCATATAATAAAAAGAAAATATCTAAAAATAAGAAAAATTATTATATTTAATTACTTCTTGTTTCTGTCAAATGAAATTTGAGTCAAAATTTTAGAAACATTAAGTTTTCTAATAGCCTGAACTTTGTCAAATATCACAAAAAAAGACTAACGTCTTTTCTATCAAAAGTATCAGTTGTAAAAATTCGCGACTTTACCATCCCCGTAAAAGTTACATAACACGATATATAGTAAACACGATAAACGTCATTAACCATGATAAAGCAACAATTGTCATTTATATTTTCCTGTTCTCCAAATCTCATTTGAATAACTCTTGATTAGTCTTGAAACAAAGAGATACAGAATAATAAAGTTAGTACAATAATTATATGACTTTCATAGAAAAAAAAGTAAATATGCAGATTAAGTGAGATAAGTGAAAGGTATCAGTATTCCATGCGCCTAAAGAACAACCCTTACAGCTGATGACCTATCTTTTTAATCTATAATGAAAAGTTGTTTATCACAAAATCCAAATACAAGAACAGTTTTGTAATAACGTGAGAAAAATAATAGGCTAGAACAGGAAAGAGAAAGTAAAATCTCTCAAGGATTTGCAATATTTGTTACTTAACTCTCGTAAGATGTGTGCAGATCACTTACTTTTTGTGGAAGAAGAAAAACGAAGACTGCTATTCCGGATACACTGGCGAATCAGCTAAAATCGAAAAATATCTTTTTTATAACAGTTTGCAAATTGGAGCGAATTTTCTGTGTCAATTGAGTGATGAATGGATGAAAATAAAAATTCAACCATTCAGTTTGAAGGTTCCCCCGTGACTAGATAACCTACAGAATGGTCGAAATACAGTGAGAGTGAACATGTACTATCCAATCTGAAAACATTTTATCCATCCTTGCGCTACTTTGGGCTCAGGAATTGTATGGGATTTCATTATTTTCAGTCCTGGGAAGTGGGGAATCCTTTTATAATATAAATTGGTGTTCATTAATTGCAGGAGCTAATTAGAAAATTCGTAAATTGATTCTGTTCATTTCATGTACTTGAATTTCAACTGGTTATAATAATATTATAATGTATGTAGTTGATAAGTGGTTTAAAACGAGGTTTAAATTTCTACAAAAATTAATATTGACTTATAATTATAGCTAATAATTTATCTGTTACGTTTGTTCTTAATACGGATCGGAATTATTGTAAACTAACTCTCTAAATCCGAATTAGTAGTTTTCTACTAAAGGAATTAGCAAAAAATCGGTTATACTATTAAATAGTAAAAAAATGTATTAATTTTTAGTAGAAAATTCGTAATTACAAGTAAAAAAATCCTAATTTGAAATCGAAAAAGTGAATTTTACTATTCAACTAGTAGATACTTCACTTTCAAATTAGTAGTTTTCTACTAAAAATTGGTAAATTTTTTTACGATTTAATAGTAACTGATTTTTCTCTATTTCATTAGTAAAAAATCACCAATGGAGATCTAGAGAGCGAACAATAACTCAAATTAAAATTTTATACATTTAAATAATCAGAATTGTGGAAACCGCACCAATTCTTCATTCAACCGATTTCCCATTTAACAAAATTTATTCTCTAAATGTGAATTAGTGATTTTCTACTATAATAAGTTAGGCAAAAATCGGTTATACTATTAAATAGTAAAAAATGTCACTAATGTTTAGTAGCAAATTACTAATATTTAGTAGCATACTACGAACTAATTCACTTACAAATTAGTAAAATTCTATTAATAAAACAGCTCCGCAAAAAAAAGAATTTTTTTTTCGACTAGTGTATTCTTAATCATTTTTCTTCGCTGAATCCGAATCCAAAGTTAAAATTGTTAGATTGGTTCAACTTTTTAAGATAATCTAAAAAAACGGCTCAAAAACCCCAAAAAAACAAAAAAAATAAATTTTTTTTTGACCGAAACAATATGCCAGTGTATTCCTACGTATTTTTCTCTGCTGAATTATATAAAAAATTTTAGCTAATCTGATCATTTTGACTTTGCATTCGGATTCAGCAGAGAAAAATACGTAAAAAGATTATCTCAAAGATTTTAGCTAATCTGGTTACTCTGACTCCGGATTAGGATTCAGAAAGAAAAACACGTAAGAATACACTAGCGTAGGGTTCCGGTAAAAAAGAAAAAAATTAGTTTGGTTTTGATTTGTGTTTTTTAAATTTTTTTTCAGTTTCTCGTTCGGATTATCTCAAGAAGTAGAACCAAACTAGCAATTCTGACTTCGGATTCAGCGTAGGAAAATAAATAATAAATAGTAGTAAAATTTGTTACTATTTAATAGTAACCGATTTTTCTCTAATTTATTAGCAGAAAATCACTAAATCAGAATTAGAGAGTATATGGAAATTATCAATTAGATAATTACCAATTAAAAATTATCATGAATATTATAATTGCATTTTAAAATTCACGCTGAAATGTTTCCGTCGAATGTTTATTCGGACTAATGGTGCAGTCACAGCTCTTAGCTGCCTGCAGGTTACCATGGCAACGTATGAGAGTGAGCAAGAGGGAACAAATTTTCTCTCTTGCTCACTCTCATACGTTGCCATGGTAACCTGCAGGCAGCCAAGAGCTGTGACCGTACCTTTATGGAAAAACTGTCAAATGAGAAATGTGTGATTTCAAAATTTTATTACTTTGGTATATGAAAATAGTATAAGAGAATTCTTCAGAATTTTTTTAGTCTCATAATATTTGATCCTCTGAAAATTTAAAAAAATTAATTTTAGGGAACATTGATGCATCTTATTCGAACTAGTATTTCTTCCAATTACAAATTTGTTTGTTTTTAAAAATAAAAAAAAACGATAAAATATTTTTTCTCGTGACAAACACTTATTTTTAGTGACTTAAAACCTTTTTGCCACGTACCACTAAAATTGAAGTCCTAAAAGATTTTAAAACTTTAATTTACGTGACACGGCGCACGTTTAGTTCCATTTTAAATTAATATCACCTATTTTTTAATTTACCAATAGTATCCATTATTATCAATGACTTTTGAATTATTTTATTTTTTATCTTCTCTATTTGAAGCATTTATTGTGCAAGCGATGAATAATAATGAAAGAATATATAATTTGTATCCTGTTTATAATTATTTTACATAAGAATTTGTCCCGGATTTTAATAAAACCGGATTATATTTAATATAATAAATAAAAACGAATAAATATAATTGTACATATATTCATAATAGTATTTAAAACAATAATAAATTATAAATAAATTTATAAATATTTTACTAAAAATTTATGGTTTTATTTTTTTAGAAACAAAAAACGAAACTTAAATAGGAAAAAATTCAATATTTTGTCAACAACATTGTTAGTTAAAATCATAAATTATAAACTTTAAGCAACAGTTTAAAAAAAGTTTAATTAAAAAATTCAATTTAAAAAGTTTATTTAACACGTGTATTTGAAACATTCAATTTGAGGTTTACATTTGATTTGGTCTATCTTATAATGGCTAAAAATTATACAAAATTGTATGTCTCGAGGGGAAAAACAGTTGCAAATTTTATTTCCTTATAAAACTGCGTGGACGTATTATTTATATTGTCATTTTTAAATAATAGGTATTTACTTACTGATAACTCACCTATTTGTTGCTTAATTAATTGTTCATTTACATAAAAAAAAAACTATCTTTTTCATAAATTTTTATGTGTTTTTTTTTTACCATGTTTTTGACCTCAAAAAACCTTTTTATTTAATTATTATTAAGTGTATAGTTAACCCAAATAAATATTAGATTCGTTTAAGAAAATGTAGGAGACTTTATCAATGGGTCACTTTTTTTAATGAAACGATTCAATTTGTTACAAAATTAATGAATAAACTCTGCAATACTTTAAAAAATGTAAATGAGGTTTAAATATATAACGTCCAAATGAACACGTTAATTTATTATTTTTTTAAAATATTTGTTTTAAAAATTGAAATACCTCGTTGATGTACATTTTTCTTTTTATTATTTTTCAACAAATATCTTGGAAACATAATATTTACTACAATTATGTTTTTATTAAATTATATAGGTCTCTGGACGCAAATAATAAAACATGTTTAAACCCGATGTAACAATTCTCATTTACATATTTTGCATTAAAATTTTTTGAAAAAGTCGTTTTCCCCAAAATTGTACAATTCCTTCTCGAAAAGTTGGAATGTAAATACCTAATTATTATTTAAAGACATATCGTTCAGTCATTTTTAGCGAAAGATTAAAATGAAAAGTTCTTTCAAATAAAATTGAAGTGAAACTATTTTTTTAAAAATATTATTTATGATTCAGTAATAAATTCTGTTTCCAATAACACTCATTATTATACATTTTGCATACCTATTTTTAAACATATGGTTTCATTTCTAGGCTTCCAAGATATTTTTTTTAAAATTGTTTAATATAGGACTTACCAAAGAAAATGGTTGTACGGAAGCCATGAATATTTCTTTAATTTGTCACGTTTCGTTTAAAGTTTCAATACTTACTAAGCAGCGATTCTTTTTGCATTTGTCTATACTTGAATCATGAATATAAATGACTAACATAAGCGGGGGAAATTGACTTTTACGCGAAATCATCATTAAACACAATTACACGTCAATATTCGTACTTTTTTTAATTTATACATGCGCATAAAGACCATTCATGAATTTTCATTAACAATTTTTAAATTATAATAGCACCACACTGAGAAAAATGAGTTAGCTACTATATGGATAGCTAATATTTAGCTGTTTCAGCAAACAAAATTAGCTGTGAAAGCTAATTAATAGTTGTGTTAGCTAAAAAATTAGCTATCCATATAATAGCAATTAAAGTTAGCTAAGGTAGCTAAGTCTTAGCTTTGGCTGCTAATTTTTTTCTCCGTGCAGAATAGAAAAGAAAATAACTACAGAAAATTTAAAATAGTTTGTAAAAAAAAATTTATTTTAATAAACTATAGGGATTTTAAAAAATAGAGACAATTTTCATACAACATTTTTTAAAAATGGAAAGAGGAGCAAAAATGAAAATGTTCATAAGAAGTTAAAGAAGATTTTCGAAAAAATGAAGAGAATTTTTCAAAATTAGAGAAATTTTTACAAAAAATATAGAAATTCTTTTTTGTAAAATGTAAAAATAAGAAAGTATTTTAGAAGGTCCAAAAACTTTCACTACGTCTAATTAAAGTCAAGAAATGGACGTGATATTTAGAAAATGTATATAAAAATGCTTATAAAAGAAAAAAAAATTTCTAGCAATAATTACTTTAAAATTTGCATTATCTTAACTTATTTTAAGTAATGTGTAATTTATTTAAGTTTAACTGAACATTGAAAACAAGACTTCGGTATAGGACAATTATAAAAAAGTTTGGAATTATGTAAAATTGTAGAAAAACAAAAAATAAAAAGAACTCTTTAAATATATCAGCAAATGAAGATAAATATGGGTCATTTCGTAAAAATTAGGCCAAACTTTTTTCTGGAGCAGATTTTGCTTAAAGAATTTTTTCATGATTAAAAAGTCTACATATAATAAAAAGTACCTTACGAAAGCCTTGTATGACAAATATTGAAAATTAAAATGATGGATCTAATAATGAATTTCTTTTTATTCAACCGGATTTGCTTAAAATTTATTCTTGAGAGTTTTTCGGGACCACGAATACTAATTTGAAGATTTTTAAAAATACAAAATACCAATTAATTAAATATTCAAACTAGTCAATTAAATAATAAATTTTGATTTCCTTAAGGATGTTCAACTCATTGACATAACCTCAAACTAAAAAATGGTTTTTCACATAAAATAAAAATATTATTAAAATTGGAATTTCACCCAATTTTGAAAGATACAGTTGCACATTTTTGAAATAAAATTAAGTTAATACAAAATTTGTTATGAAATAATAATTATTTAACATTTTGTGTTGTTTCCTTAAAGTTTGTGAATAATTGTAATTTTTATCCAGTTTTAACAAATAATAACTCAATTTAATCTTTGAAATATTCACTACAAATCTGATCGTTGGATTTTGTTAAAAATTTGTTTTGTTTAAAAAATATATAATAGATAATTTTATTTGTTTAATCATTTTTTAACAAAATATTATTAAGAAAATCCAACAAACAGATTTGTAGATGAAAATTACAATTGTTTACAAACTTTAAAGAAAAAACACAAAATGTTAAATAACAAACATTTCAAGACAAACTTTGTATCAACCTTTTTTTTTAAATGTACAACTGTATTGTTTAAAATTGGGTGAAAAAAACATTTTTTAGTTTGAGGTTATGTCAATGGATTGAACATCCTTAAAACCTGCTATATTTGAGTTAAAAATGGTGGATTGAATTTATCGGACGATCTTTTAAAAATCGACAGAAATTCATTGACATTTTTTTGGGTATATCCAAATTCAAGTATTAAATTTTTAAAATTCAAAATGTCGTACTTAACGTGACAAACTATTTTTCAGTAATAATAATCTCTTTAAATTTCCTAGAATATTGTTCCAATTATACACTCGTATTGATAAACATAAGAACAATTTAAAAAATTCAAAATGGCGGATCAATATGGCGGCAGTTCTTTTGAATTTTCAAAATCCAGTGCCAGATTCGTATTTGGTGACTTTAAAAAGGGTCGACCACTTAACATAACCTCAAACTAAAAAGTGGTTTTTAACAGCAAACGAAACCGCAATTAAAATGATTTCACAAAATTTTGAAAGATTTAGTTGTACAATTACCAGAAAAAATTAGGTTGGACCAAAATTTGTTGTAAAATAATAATAATTATTAACCTTCTTGTGTTTTTTCTTTAAGAGTCATTTGTACAAAAGTTATTAAACAAATAAAATTTGTTTTTAATATATTTTTTTTAACAAAACATTTTAAACAAAATTCAACGAGTGGAATGGTAGAAAATGTTTAAAAGAGCAAAATGAGCTATTATTTGTCGAAATTGGTTGAAAATTTCAATTGGTTACTAACCCTTAAAGAAAGAACACAAAATGTTTAATAATTATTATTTTACAACAAATTTTGGTTCAACCTAATTTTGTCTGATAATTGTACAACTGAATCTTCCAGAATTTTGTGAAATCATTTTAATTATAATTTCTTTAGCTGTTAAAAATCACTTTTTAGTTTGAGGTTATGTTAAGCGGTCGACGCTCCTTTTAAGAACCATCGTGTAAATTTTCAATCCAAACATTTTTTCAAAAATAGTTCACTGAGAATTTAACCAATTTGACATTATGTGTTTTAAAAATGTTATTATAATAACCCCAAAATCACCTGAGTAACAAGTTTAAATTTGTTCATTGTTAAATGAACAAACATTTTTATATAAAAATCACTATATAATAATTTTATTGTTTTTTATTATTATTCAAATAGCTATGTAAAAATTAAATTTATAAAATTACGTATATAAAATTACATAATAAAAATCCATTTACAAACAAAATATAATATATTTTTTAAAAAAAATCACATATGGGTCAGAATTTATTCATGTTTAAAAAAGTTTTTACAAAAGTTATTACAAAATGAAAATTTTAAACACTTTTTAAATAAAAGGTTATATTTCTTGAATGAGTTTCTTGATTTAAGTGTATCAAAAGGCATAAAATTTGTTTATAAATTGTTTATAAACAATTAATTTTTTTCAATTGTCTGAACCTATTCAAAAATCAGGGAAAAATATTAAAATACACTTAAAACTCTAAGAAATCGAAAACCATTGAGAAAATTGACAATCGATAATTTTTTTGGAGCATTCCATGAGAAATTCGTTTAACCGAAAATAGATCTTATTTTTTAGTTTTCTGTTTTTCTTCAGTATTCTAGGTGCTAGATATGTATGCCGAAAAGTTTCGCAACATTTTTATTAACTTATTTATCGTCCAAAATTGCACCAAATGACAAAGTATAAACAACAGCTATCCGAATTTCTCACGGAATGCCCCAAAAAAATAATCGCTCGTCAATTTTCTTAATCGATTTTGGTTCCTTAGAGTTTTAAGTGTATTTTAATATCCTTTCCTGATTTTTAAAAAGTCCAGAACATTAAAAAATATTTCAATATTTCGATAAGAAAGAAAAATGTTATTTTTTATGCTGATTTGACGAATTCTGATCCATATACAGGGTGTCTAATAATTTCGTCCTACAAAATTCCCGGTCATTTCCCGGTTTTTCCCGGTTTTTTCTCTTGTTAACTTAAAATTTATTTTAAGTATAAATAGACCTACAAATGGCTACAAAAATTGAAGATAACAATTGATAATTGAAGAAAATAATTGAAAATTGAAGAATTAAATATTAAACTTTACAAAAAATAATAATTAAGAATTAAAAGAAACAATTAATAATGGAAAGAAATAATTAATAATTGAAAGAAATAATTGAACAATGACAAAGATATTTGACAATTAGAAAGAAAATTTAAAAAAAATAAATATTAATCTACAATTATTGAACAATAATTGAAAAAATTGAACAATGGTTATTAAATTCAAAGAATATAATTGAAAATTGGTCAACTCGATAGAAAATAAAAAAAATAGTTTAAAATTTAAGTTAACAATTCAAAATTGAAGAAATAAATTGAAAATTAAATAATGAAATTGAAATCGGAAAAACATAGAATTATTGAATATTAAAAAAAAAAAACAATTGAAAATTAAAGAATGGAGTTGAATGTCGAAAATTATAATTGAGAATTAAAGAAAATAATTCAAGAATTGAACAATGGGATTGAAAGTAGAAGAAAATAAGTGATAATTAAAGAAAAAAGAAATTGAACAACCCAGGAATTATAGAATTTGCAGAAAACAATAAAAAATTAAGAATGTAATTGTAATTTGAAGAAATTAATTAAAAATTGTTGAAAATAATTTGAAATTGAAGAAAATGTGATTTTATAAAAATTGTTGAATAATAATTGATGAATTGAATTCAAGTTTCAAAAACATAATTGATAATTGAAAAAAAATATTGAAAAAAGCCGAGAATGATTGATTATAGAAGAAAATAATTAAAAATTGGAGGAGTTATTGAGATGTGAAATAAATAAATGATAATTGAAAAAAATAGTTGAAAAAAGTCGAGAATTATTGAATATTAAATTAAATAATTGCATCCTTAGCTTTTATTAAACGCAATTCTCAGGGTTTCAGTGATTCTTCAACACTTAGGATTTTATATTTTTCTTTTGTTAGGCCACATATTGAATTTGCTTCAATTATTTGGTCTCCTTATTATGCGGTTAGTATGCTCAGGCTAGAGAGAGTTCAAAATCGTTTCTTGAGATTTGCGGCTAGACGTTTGAAATTAAATTTTGATTTCTTTACTCATGATTACGATGCATTAGGAACTCAACTAAATGTTCCAAAGATCCAGCTCAGATTTTTATTCGCAGATTTACTTTTTTTATTTAAGGTGATCAACGGAACCGTTCAGTGTCCGGCTGTTTTGGCCTCTATTGATTTTTCTGCTCCTTCGAGACCATTGAGATTCTGTTTCCCTTTCTTTGTGTCTTATCGAAGAACAAATTATGGGCGACATTCTCTCTTTAACAGAATCAATAGAGAAGCAAATTACTACAGTGAGGAAGTCGATTTTTTTAACGGTAGTTTAAGAAAGTTCATTTCTATTTTGCGAGCATTGCTATTTTGAATTGTATAAAGGATGTATATTAGAATGTATAGGCAGTTGATGAATTACTGTATATTTATTTTTTTGTTGTACTAAATAGGGTATTTTTGCCCGTCTATGAAATAAAATGAAATAAAATGAAATAATTAAAAATTGAAGGAAATAATTGAGATCTGAAGAAAATAATTAAAAATTGATGAAAATAATTGAAAATTGAAGAAAAGAATTGAAAATTGAATCAAATAATTGGCAATTGAAAAAAATAATTTGGAGTTGAAGAAAATAATTAAAAATTGATTAAAATAATTGAAAGTCGTAGAAAATATTTCAGAATTAAAGAAATTAATGAGAAATTGATGAAAATAATTGAAAATTGAAGAAAATAGTAGAAAATCGAAGAAAATAATTGAGAAATGAAGAAATAATTTGAAATTAATGAAAATAATTCAAAATGGAAAAAAATAATTGAGAATTGTAGAAAATAATTGGAAATTGAAGAAAATAATTGAAAATTGAAAAGAATAATTGGCAGTTGAAAAAAATAATTGTGAATTTCTGAAAATGGTTGAATAATTGAAGAATTGAATTGAAGCTTCAAGAACGGAATCGATAATTGAAAAAAAAATATTGAAAAAAGCCGAGAATTTTTTAATATCAAAGAAAATAATTGAAATATGATGAAAATAATTGATAATTGAAAGCACACAATAGAATTGCCGATAACTATTTAAACTATTATGCAATGTGCGGTCTAATAAAAAAACTGAAGTTCTATATACATTTTTTTATAATAATTTGACTTTTTTATGTCTAATGTCTTTCGTTGTTTCTGCGGCATTGTTAGCGTTAAGAAAAAAATATAGTAGACAAACATCTATATTTCATGAGAATATATTATATTATATTTTAATTTTTAATATATATTTTTTATTTTTCAATTGCATAATTGTTGCGTAATTACACAAAATTTAAACACATAATCAGATTGGTTCAAAATGCATAAAGTTATTATCTTTATTTATAAATCAAATTGATATATTAGTTAAATTTATTAGCCCAGAAAGAAAATTCCCGATTTGACGGGAAATTCCCGGTTTTTCCCGGTTAGTAGACACCCTGATATGCAAAAAGCATTTATATATTTGTAAAAGTTAATACAAATGAGATAAAAAAGGAAACACCATTATCATCTTTTCACATTGATCGCTAACGATGCCAACGTCAAGAGAAGAAACTACCATCTTCTTGAAGCCGATAAACACATTTCCGACTTTATCCTCCAGCGTTTGAATTTCCCGCATAAAAAATGTAATTGACAACAGTTAGCCACAAACTTTTTTCATCAATAAAATAAATTTTGTTTCCCCGTAAATTGGAAATCATAAATGGAGAATTTTGTCAGTGGTTTTTGATTTAAAAAAAAAACAAAAAAACCTGCATTGGGGTCGTAGAGGACGTTCCAGGCCATAGACCCCAAGAATAAGTCGATCGATGTTCTGAAACACCGGACGATGGGATTCGACGAGCTTTGCAGTCCTTTCGGAGTCGGCGCGATAGCAAAATTACCTTCAAGCGCCCTCAGAGGGGTCTTATGGACCCTCTTTGTTTGCTGAAAGTCAGAACTCATTAAGCGTTCACGTACAGCGGGTGGGTCTGATTTTTTCTTCTTCAAAGCGTTCTTGGAATTTGATTTTTAAATCATCACATCGCACAGCATCCTCCCTAGTTCTTCTGAAGACTGACATCAACTGTCATCGCCTTCAAAACCGCTGCCAAGGTACATTTCCATTTCAGTAACGATAGAGAGTCTGTTTGTTTTGATTGTCACTCGCTGAAAACATTACGCTCAGAAAATTTACTATTGTTTTTTTTATTTATTTTATATAAAAAATAATAATTTTATTTTCAAACGAAAGGGTAATAATAAATCAATCTTGATATATGAAAATTATAATTGTTATTAATCAATAATGTGAATTATAATAATTTTCTGTAAATACTAAAGTAGAAATGGGAATTATAAATAATTTAATGAAATAAGGACTTGTCAATCTTTTGGAATGTTGAAAAATTACAAGTTGCCTTAAAAGCTTAAGCACGGAGAGAAATTCGAGTCTTTGTCAACTGTTTGAAAACATTTTTTTAATTTTCAATAGAAACTGTTATATTTTCCGAATTTAAATAAGTAAATTTATTGGCTAAAAGGAAGAAAGGATAAAAAATTTCTAAGTCAGACTTGGTCGAATTTTTGATAGATGACTTCGTTTTGTCATTTCCAAATTTGGGTAATTTCAATAATATGAGTCTAATTATTTTCAGTAAATAAATTGAATGGTTTGTCAAAATTTACAAATTAGCGAGGAAATCAGAGTCAGATTGTCAAGAAACCGAAAATGAAATTAGCAAGAGATCGAAAGTCAAATTAGCAATAAACTGAATGTCAAATTAGCAATAAACTGAAAATCAGATTGGCACTAAATTCAGAGTCAAATTAGCGAAAAAATCAAAGTCAAGCTAACCAAAACTTTAAATTAACCAAAAATCTTGAATCAAATTAGCAAAAAGACAAAATATAAAATTGCAAAAAATTCGGGCAAATTGATCAAAAATCGGAAATTAAATTAGCAAGAAATCTAAAGTGATATTAACCCCAAAAATATTGTTAAAGTTATTGTGTCCGTAAAAATTGAAAAATCTTCTCCATACTTTTCTCTAAATTAATTTTCGAAATTTTCTTTTGGTTTAAACAAATTCTCAAAACTTTGTTCGTTTTAAACAAATAAACGCAAAACTTTATTTCTTTAGATCAAAGTATATTTTCTTTCTTCTTTCAATTAAAGAATATTTTAAATAATTGAAAGGGCCCTTTTCTTTTTTTGTATTTTGCCCATTTATGTATAGACGAGTATATAAGGAATATTTCGTTTAAAATACACAAAAAGAGCAAAAATAGATCAATTTTTCCTGTATGTCTATCTAATTATCTTGATTGTCTAATGCATAATTTAGCAACTCCAGTTCAGTATAAAAAGTAGCCTATTGTTTCGAGCACTATTTATAAATTATTGTCTTTCTTGATCATTTTGTCAACCCTCGGCATCGAAAACTATTTCTCCTCTTATATTTATCCAAAAATTCTTGCTGATTCGACACTTCTGCTTGATCTGTAAAGCAGCTGTTTTCTAGGGGTGTATTTTTCCTACAACGTCATAAGTCAACCAGCTGCAATCAATATTTGGTATACTTATGGTGAAAACCTCGAATAGAAACATTTACTTTTTTTTTACTTTTGTTGACATTAAACAAAAAAAATTAACCCATTGATCTTTAAAACTGACATTTTTTTCGCTTGAAAATCTTTTGTCAACAAGGATCAATAACAAGCTATGCTTTTTTGTTAACGAACAAAAAACACGTAAATAAATTAATATGATTTTTAACCAATAGAGAAAAAGTGAGAACCAAAGGTGAGAAACATTTTTTGTAAAATCATTGTCTTTTCTGAACGAGAAAAAAAGGAAACTGAAACTGCTGGCGTCGCAGAATGTAAACAAATATGGCGTCCCATATATACGCCATAAAAATTGCCAATCATTGAATCAGTATTTGAAATTTAAGAAAAAGAGCAAAAATATTCTGTTCCAGTTTTTGAAATTTTTGAAAATTTGCCAGAATAAAGGACTTGAAAATCGGTGAAGGTCGTAAGATTCTATTTTGCATTTTGTTCAAAATTTTTTTATTTTTTTTATTCTTCCGATAAAAGAATTCAAAAATTTAGTTCTTATATTTGTCATTATTATTTTTATTTTTAAAAATTATTGTTACTATTAATTTAATTATAATTTTTTGCCAATGTAAATTAAATTGTTTAATTTTTCATTAAACCAAAGATAATTTATTTGATTTAAATTAAAAATATACTTGTCCCAGAATTAAGTAACTACTTGTTTTGTTATTTTATAATTAATAATAAATTTGAACCAAATAAAATTTATTCTATAAATAAAAATTATTTTATAACTAAAATAAAATTTATTTGGTTCAATAGAGATTACAATGGAAAAATAAAGCCATCTATTAATTTAAAAAATGTATTATTCGACTTGATAAATGGATATATATTTCAGTTCAAATTCGAAGGAAAATGTTGAATTGTTTTTATAGACAGTTAAAACAATCTTCCGTAAGGAAGAGAATCTAACTCTTGACCTATTTTTCAATTGTGTTGATTGTACCGATTACCCCTCTAGACAGGGGAATTTATAGTTTGATGAACGTTTATTAACGAACAATAGATACATCTTTTCGAAATTCCTCTTGTAGCATCAATTTCCTTCAATCGAATCTCTTTTAAACATTCTTCTCAACGCATCAGAAAAATTTTTCTTAACCAATTTGACTTTTATTTGTCCTTGAAATAAAATCTGTTTCATTTTCTCAAACTGGCGACATTCAAGAAAAATGCATGTGTCTCTAAACTCTAAAAATATATGAAAAAAAACAAACTGTGAATTTTAAGTTGGGAAAAAATGTAAATTTATTAGTATCAACAATACTTAATGGTTAAAAATAATTAAGTTAAAAAAAAGGAGGATTTTATTCAATCATTAAACTTCCTCTGGATTAAATAGAATTAAAATTTAAAAAGAACGAAATTTTGGAGAAATTAAATTTAAATTGATAATATTAACATTTTCTCAAATTCGAATTTGGAAAATAAGAATTAGCATCAATTAGAAATTGAATTAATGAAAGTTAAGATCTATTGAAATTTGAATGATTGAAAATTAGGATAAATATTGAAATCATAATTGCTAGAAATAATAATTAATTAGAATTTCAATCTTTCAAGTTTGAAATCTATTGGATTTTGTATGACTAGAAATTTTGATCAGTTGAAATTTTAAAATTACATATGTACCTAGTACAAATTATTGAAAAGATCTTGATATAACATTAGAATTTGAGATTAATTGGAATTTTAATTACAATAAATATGAATCAATTGAAGCTTAAATTTTTAAAAATTTGGCTCAATTGTGATTTAAGTATCTAACTAGAAACATAGGTCAACTGAAATTACATTAATAGAAATCAAAATTGTATTTTGAACCGCTATAAAAATTGGAATTTGAATCAATTTGAAATTTGAAATTAATTCAAATTTGTAAAGTTCTCTATAACGAAAATCAATTGGAATTTGAATTATTATAGTTATTAGAATAAATTGGAATATGTATAATTAGAAATTAGAATAATTGGGAATTGTAATCTCCGAAAATTGGAACCAATCAGAATTTAAATTGTTGAAAATAAATATAATGGAATTTGAGTTGCATACAATAGACAATTTTCAATTGATTTTTAAACGGATAGAAATTAAAATCAATTGGAATATAAATCTACGAAAATGTTGATCAAGTGGAATTCAAAGTAAATTCAAATTGCAGTTTCATTCAAAATTGTGACGGTAGAAACATATATCAATTGAAATTTGAATTACGAGAAATAAGGTTTAATTGGAATTATTATAACTCTAAACATCTGGTTCAATTGGATTTTGGATATGTAAAAATGAGCATCAATTGCAATTTGTATGGGATTTTGTAACAGTTCTGATTAAAATTGCTGGAAATCTTTGTATTTCAATTAAATTTGAATTCATAGAAATCGGTACAAATTGGGTTTAATTGGATATATCTGAAGTTCCGGACGTCCGCACGGACGAAATTAAAAAAAAAACTTTAAATTATTTTTCCGGGGATGCTTTTAACCCCTAGAAATACAAAATTAATAATATTTTTTACTTAAAACATATTTTTCAAGTATTTTAAAAGAAATTGTCTTGTCGGCATAAGTTGAAAAATATTTTTTTAAAATTTCGTCCGTGCGGACGTCCGGAACTTCGGGTACATTTTAATTGGAAGTTAAATCGCTTTCAAGAAATTAAGATTAATTTCAAATTTAATCTATAAAGATTAGAATTTGTTGAAATTTAACTAAGTAGAAATTGAAATCAGTTGGAATTTAATAAATCAATTGAAATATTCAAATCAATTAAAATTGAATTAAGCAAAATTAAGATTAGTTGTAACTTGATTTATTGGGAATTGGTACCAATTAATATAAATTAATTACACGGAATTTTAATTTTTATAAATTAAATCAATTGTAATTTAAATCGCTGAAAATTAAGAAAATTTAAAAAACTTGAAATTGGAGTTAATTTATTTTTTAATTGGTATAAATTGGGCTCAATTGGAAATTTAATCGCCTTTTAGAAATTAGGATTAATTAGACATTTTATTTGTATAAAAAATTGAAAATGGAAATTTGACTCATTATAAATATAAAATAGGATCGATTAAATTTTATTCGTTAAAAATTGTGATCAATTGGTTTTTAAGTCACTTTTTTGAAATTAGAATTAATTGGGATTTGCATCTGTAAAAATTCGAATCAATTGGATTCTAACAGATAGAATTTGGAATCAATTGAAATTGAATTGAGCAAAATTAAGATCAAATGTATTTTAATTCGTTGGAAATTGATATCAATTAAAATTTGAATTGCATGAAATTGGGATTTATTACAATTTAAATCAAATTGATATTAAAATTCAATTAATATTTAAATCCCTAAAAATTTGAAACAATTGAAATTAAGATTACTGGAAATTTGGATTACATGGAATTTTAATCTTTTTAAATTAAATCAATTGGAATTTGAGTCACTTGAAATCTGAATCACTGCAAATTATTGGGACGAATTGGAATATATAACACTATAAATTGAAATTAATTTATTTTTTAGTCGGTGTGAATAAATTGGGTTCAATTGAAAATTTAATCGCTTTTTAGTTATTAGAATTAATTAGAAATCTGATCTCTAGAAAATTGGAATCAATTGGATTCTAAACGAATTAGAAATCGGAATCTATTGGAATTTTAATGAATTAAAATATTCAGATTAATTGAATTAATATATAATAATCATAATTAATAATGAATACAATATAAAATAGAATTAATAAAGATTATTAAGATTATTGTACTTTGATTCGTTACAAATTAGTACCAATTAAAATTTAAATTGCGGGAAATTGGGATCTAAGTATTGCAATTTAAATCAAATTGATATTAATATTTAATTTAAATATATGTAGGTAACTCTAAAAAGTTGAATCAATTGAAATTAGAATTATTCGGAGTTTTAATCTTTATAAATTAAATCAAGTGGAATTTGAATCACTAGTAATTGGAATTAATTGAAATCGGATTCACTTGAAATTGGGACCAATGATTGAAATATAAAACACTTGAAATTGAAACTTTTTTTTGTCGGTATACACTGAAATTCGACTCGTTATAAATTGGAATCAACTTAACTTTGATTTGTGAAAAATTGGGATCAATTGGTGATTACTTGAAATTAGGATTAATTGGGATTTTAATCTGTAAAAATTTAAATCAAATAAAATATTCAGATCAATTAAATTAATAAATAGAATTAATAAAGCTTAAGATTAATTTTATTTTGTTTCTTTGGAAATTAAGACCAATTAAATTTCGAATTGTGAGAAAATGGGATCTATTGAAATTGAAATCAAATTGAAATATTGATCAAATCAATATTTAATTTAAATATGAAACTCTAAAAAGTTAAATCAATGGAAATATTGGAAATTAAAATTACTTGGGATTTTAATCTTTATAAATTATATCAATTGGAATTTGAATCACTAGAAATTGAAATCAATTGAAATTTAAGTCACAAAAATTGGGAAAAATAGGTAGTTGGAATTTAAGTCGATGAAAATCGGAATTATTGAATAATCGCTAGAACTTGAGATCAATTAGAATTAAAATAGTTAAAATTTTGAATCAATAAAAATCTGTGTCAATAGGTTTTCAAATTGATGTTAATTGAGATTAACTGACATAATAATAATTAGAATTTGAATCCTTATATTTTGAATTAAATTGTCATCATAATTAAGAGTAATTAAATTTGAAATTGAATTATATGAGATTTTAATCGTTTAACAACCATGAAATTGATTTATGAATAACCCAAAATTTGAATAATCTGAATCAAATACAAATGGAGACCACTACTAGAATATAACAGATAAATTTGAATAACTTAGATTTATTTAAATTAGCTGCCAAAAAAGGTCACAACTCTCATTTTTATTCCCTAAAAACTTGTTTCCTACGTGCCGTTTAGCACATTTTATTAAAGTGAATATATGTTTTGAAACATGTATCGTTTTAATTAATTACGTCAAAAATATCATCTTCGTGGAGATTATAGATATGAGAAGAGACATAATGGTATTAGGAATATTAGAATGGCGCTTATAAATGAAATAATAAGGAAATAAGCACATCAGCTCTAATTGTTTATTGTTTACCGACATTGTATGTGTGCTATTAATTCCGAGGGAAAACAGATAAATATAAGAAAATATATCAGTATAGTAAAATAATGTGACGCAAAATCGGTAAAAGTAAACGTGATGAGTATAATAACACACATATATCAACAGCATATCTAGCCTGATTACAATTAATCACTAATTTTTAAAGCATTAATAATTACATCATTTAGTTAATCGACTGAAACCTCTCGTGTACGATAAAAACCAACGCAAATTAAAAATCGATGTATTTAGTATTTTTTTTATATATGATTTATCAATTTAATTAAATTAGTGTTTTTTTAGATAAATCGAAAAAGTTAAATTAATTTTTTTTAAGAAAGACAAAAAGAACCATAATATTAACATGAATGGGTAAAGATGAAAAAAAAGAGACAGAAAAAAGAAGTAACATTAAATTACATATCACTTTTCACAAATTGTCACTTGAAGGCGTATAAATATTTCAATTTTTGAAGCCCTTCTAAAAGAAGTTACTGTAATCACTAAATCGATTTATCAAAGACTTCTGTCAACAATCAGAAAAACAACACATCAATACAACAATAACATAAATTTATCAAATAGCGAATTGATTACTTTTTATGGATTCTTTATTTTCTTTTTTATAAAATAAGAATGTAACTCGAATTTGGATTATTTTTAAAAGCTTTTGTAAAACAAATTGTAAGTGAAATGTGAATTTTTTGGGAAAAAGATATTTTTGTCAGTATCATCAACGATGAACGTGATTCTTTCAAGTATAGCACCAATAAAAAAGCAAGATTGTGTATATATCAAGATATGTGGGTAATTTAGATTTTGTAAATAATTTACGAAATCTTCTTAAATTTTGCTTAACAAGTACTAAAAGATCATTCGTTTTTTTCTTAATTAACTTTGATAATATCTATATTATTTAACAATAAAGGATTATTTTAACTTCGAAATCTTATGCTCTGTTACAAGTTGCGGTTTATTCTCTTTATATCGAGAAGTCAATAGATGCGCTAGAAAACTGATGTCCTTGAAATGTTTTTGTATGAAACTATACAGGAATTTTCTTTTTATATTTGTGAATCACGCAAGGCCACTGACACTAAGCTGAAGAATATGATATATTTTTACGTATTGATTCACTTTTAAACTGAATGAAAATTTTCTATAGTGGAAATTATAAAAAGGGTATACATTTTTTTTTTAAGGAAATGGAAATTTTGAACATTGTAATGATTTTTTACAAAAATAATAATAATAATAATAATAATAACAATAATAATAATAATACTTTTTTTTCACATTTTTTTCACACTATCTTCCATGGATCATTTATGTGTTTTACAATAATAATAATAAGTATGGCGCAAAATTCAGTGCAATAAAACAAAAAATGCAATGAATTTAAAAGTACAGTACAATAAAACAAACAAAACTATTCAATAAAATATGCAATACAGTACAAAAAAATAATACCGTTCTTATACAGTAAAAGAAATAATAATAAATAAAAACAACTAAGAAATCAAATAGTGCAGTGCAATAAAACCAACAAAAATTGGTTTTGTAAAATACAATGAATTCAAAAGTACAATACTGAACAATGAAACAAAAAATTTAATGAAAAAAAACAATAAAATATTTATACAAATAATAGGGTGAAATGAAACTAACAATACAGTCAGACGAAAAGTATTATGAAATAAGAGAAAATAAATGCAGTGCAGTAAAGAAAATAATGCATCACAATAAAATAAGCAATGTATCACAGTAAATAAATAATGCCGTGTAGTGAATACACAATACCGTACATTAAAACAAAACAAAAAATACATCAAATTTTACAGTAGAATGAAACAAACATAACATTGTAGTACAACAAACAAGGTAGTACCTACAATGAAAAGAAAAATATAATATAATCAAATAATAATACAATACAATAATATAAACAATATTATACAGTAAAACGACAACAAATGTTGTACAGTTGAAAACAATTCAATAAGAGACAAAGTCAAAACGCTATTTATACAATGTAATACTGTTAAATAGAACAAACAACTCATCCATCAAAGAGTACAATAAAATAAAGAAACAATGGATAATTGTAGTATACAAGCAACAATAATACGTTACTGTAAAATACTACAAACAATGTAGTACACTATAACAAACAATTCAATAAACAAAACAATTTTATTTATGCAAATAAGACAGGAAAGTGGAAAAAACAATGCTATTAGCCAAAAAATACAATAAAATAAACAAACAAGACAAAACAATGAAACAAACAATGATGTACAATAAATCAATTTAAACAATAACGGTACAATAAATGTTGCACAGTATAAAATGTTCAATAAGAGGCAAATTCAGCACGTTATTAATTACATGCAATACAGTAAAATACAACAAATAATTCAATCAGGCAAAAAATACAATAACATTATGAAACAGAGAATGAATGTACTATAAACAACAAAGACGGATCCAGACGAGGGTTTTGGAGGGGGCGATATATGAGATAGAAAGAGACAAGAATATAGTGCTATCTCTTTCTCTCTCATATGATAATCTAAGGCTTTTGGGAGGGGCGATCGCCCCCATCGCCCCACGCTGGATCCGCGCCTGATAAACAAACAATACATTACCATAAAATACTACAAACAATGTAGTACACTAAAAAGAAAAATTCAATTAACGAAACAATTTTATTTATACAAACAATACAGGAAACTGGAAGAAACAATGCTATTAGCCAAAAAATACAATAAAATAAAGAAACAATGAGTAAATGTACTACAAACAAACAATAAATTACTGTAAAATACTACAAACAATGTAGTACACTAAAACAAATAATTCAATAAACGAAGCAATTTTATTTATACAAACAAAACAGGAAACTGGAAGAAACAATTCTATCAGACAAAAAATACAATAAACTAAACAAACAATAAATGCAGTACAGTAGAAATAACATTAGAGTACAGTAAAATAAACAATGCAGTAAAGTAAATTAAGAATTTCATACGATAAAACAATGATTTCAATAAAGTCAAACTTATTGTACAATAAAACGAAAAGTACAATAAAATAATCTGTATACAATAAAACAGACAGTGTAGTAAAACAAACAGTAGTTTAATTACACAGAATAAAGATTTGAAAAGCGCAAGCCATACGACACGGAAAAGCAAATAATGTAGTACAATAAAACAAGCAATGTAATACAGTAAAACAAAAATGAAACAAACAACAGCATAATCAGATTAATGCACAATACCACGAACAATGTAATACACTAATACAAAGAAATAATTAAAAATACAATTTAATACGATATTTGTACAAACAATCGAGTAAAATGAAGCAAACAATCTATTGATAAAATAAAGTAAGTAATCAATACACATGTAAAATTTTATTGCAATGATTCATAAAACAATGATTTTAAAAATAATTTATAATCACTGTAATTAGAAAACAAATTCTTACAAATAACGAGATGAGATTATTTTTAAACCAGTTCAAGATTGAGTAACGTAAGTAATTTTCTGTCAACGACCTACTCCAAGGATGAGTAGTCAGCAACATGTAATCTTAGATATTTTCATTATATTGTATCAAACTATACGTGCATATATAAATCGTCTATTACGTTCATCCATGCAAGAATCTATTTTTATGAATGACACTATTTAGAAAATGAAAGACTGGAAAATTTGGTTTATTTTCTTCTCAATCTTCCAAAGGTGATAAGTTTTTTTATTTGAAAAAAAAAGTTTTCTTCATTTTTTCCTCCAACAGTATCATGAGCGTGTCAATTGTCTGAATGACTCTTTTTTCAATCTATATATGCATCCTTTCTATGCAATTTTGTCAACCTTGAAAAAATAAAAACAGGTCAGAAGTGTTTTATTATCTTAAAACGTGCACGAATAATTCATACATGGATTTTTAGTCAAGCTTTGTTTAAACTTTTTGTTATTCCTTAAGGTTCAAGTGTTAATGTCACTTTTTGTAATTTAAAAAAAAATGTCTTCGAGTTATAGATTCAATTCATCTTTCGAGGAAATTTCACTTTGTTTGGAACCAGATTTTATTCTTTTTAAAATTGAAATGTAAGTTTCTAATCCTTTTCAGATTTTTTTTCAATCCTTATATAGGACAATTTTTATTTTTATAAAATTACGTTTCTCCTTGGATTGGAAATAGAACCAAGCAAATCGAATAAAGGGCATTCTACGTAGAAAAATGTCACGGAAAACATCTCATGGGAATTGACCTAAATTTAATATTTCCCGGTCATTTCGTGAAAATTTCAGATAGAATTTTTTTTTCTTTTATGGTAATTCTATGTAGATTTTCAAGCAACAGGAGTCATTACTCTATTTTTACTATATTTCGAAAGCTCGCCTAATTACGTAATTTAAAGTTATTTCCTGGACGAATTTGAGTGTCTTTCAACCCTTTACTTCGCGCTGGGCGTTATTTCATGAACGTGAAAGAGCCCGGAGAGAAGCGAACACGCGGATGCCTGCTGATGTGCACGTGATATCAGCGTGTGCCGTTCCACAGCATCGACCGTGTTTCCCCTTCTTCGTTGACTCACTTCCAAGCATGAAAATGAACACACCAGAACAGGTACAAATAAACACAGCTGCGAATTATTCAACTTTAAACCCTTTATTTGCAACAATTTTAAAAGAATTTTCAATATAAATTCTCGAATAAAAAATGCAAGTGAAATGTTTATTGTCCTACATGATTTCATTAATAAGCGACAATTTCAATCCTATGATAATCAATCTACCTCGATGAGATTACAGAAAATTATCAAAATATTACAATTAATGAATTTTTATAATTTTATCAATTATCTTTAATAAACACACAGAATAAGAAATTATTATTTCAATGTCAAAAAGTGACTAGTTTTTAGGTGAAATATAAAATAGACCTACACTGCAAAAACATGGTGTCCTAAATTGGCCAAAAATGTCTTAAATTAACATACTTTTGGTGTCTAAGACACGAAAAATGTCTTATTTTAAGACATTTTTGAACAATTTAGGACACCTGTTTTTGCAGTGTATCGGAATAAAAAATAGCTGATGACATTTTTCTTCTGTGCTTTCTAAATTTGAATTAGTTAAAAATAACTAATAATTAGTAAAATGTAAAATCGTGGCTGAATTTTTATTTCAGAAATTATTTAAAAATAACTAATTATTAGTAAAAAAAAAATGACTAACTGTTAGTAAAAACATAACTAAAAAATAGTTCAATTTGGACTAATTAAATTAGTAAACATAATTTTACTAAAATATTATTTATTTTGACATAATCTAAAAATGAATTTGACTGATAATTACACTGCAAAAACATGGTGTCTTAAATTGTCCAAAAATGTCTTAAATTAAGATACTTTTTGTGTCTAAGATACGAAAAATGTCTTTATTTAAGACATTTTTGAACAATTTAAGACACCTGTTTTTGCAGTGTAGTTATTTTTTACTAAATGACTAGTAGAAATATAACTATTTGAATTAGGAGTTTTTGCTATCAAATTAGTTATATTTAACTAATTTAGATTTAGAGAGTGCAGAACTTACTTTTTACTTAAATAATTCTTTTAAAAAAATATTCACTAAATAGTTTTTACTAAATAGTAAACTAGTTCACTTTAGTGAAAATTTATACTAACTTTTAGAAAAATTTCATTTTTTTAACTAGTGGATAATTTTTTGGACTTATAAGTAATTTGGAGTACATATACCAATTTTGTGTTTACTATAAATAAGTTTTGGAAACTGTAATTAGTTTTTGATAACTGTGACTAAATATTTGGTTACTACAACTAATTTAATATAGAAACAGTGCATTTTTTGAATTAGTGGATAATTTTTTAGATTTATGACTAATTTTGAGTACTTGTATCTTTTTTCTGGTTCTTACAGGAAAATTTTGAAAACTACAATCAATTTTTTATAACTGTGACTAAATATTTGGTAAACACAATTAATTTCATTTAGAATTTTTTTTTTTTAATTAGGGGATAATTTTTTGAAATTGTCACTAATTTTCAGTACTTATAACTAATTTGTGGTTACTAAAAGTTACTTTTAAGTACTATATTAAATTTTTAGTAACCACAAATAATTTTCAAAAAATTTCCATTTTTGAATTAGTGAATAATTTTTTGGATTTATAACTAGTTTTGAGTACATGTATTGTTTTCTGGTTACTATAGGAAAGTTTTGAAAACTATATACAATCACTTTTTTATATGTGACCAAATATTTGGTAGTAACTACTAATTCAATTTGGCAAAATGTCATTTTTTGAATTAGGAGATCATTTTTGGAAATTGTCGCTAATTTTGAGAAAATACTTTTATTTAATTCGTGGTTACTAAAAAAAAGTTTGGAAAACAATATCTTTTTTGTTATCCACAATAATAATTTTTGAAAAGCTTCAGTGTTGAAATTAGGGGTTCATTTTAGTAAATTATAACTATAAGTACATGTAACTACTTTGTGGTTAGTAAAACAAAGTTTTAAAATCTACAGTTGATTTTTGGTAACTATTATTATATTTCTGTTGACTAAAGCTAAATTAATTTTGAAAAATTTCATTTTTTTAATAAATTTTTTTATTTTTTGGTAACTATACATAATGTTTAATAACTGTATTGCTTCTGGTATAAATCTACAATATTTTGGTAAAATAGACCTAATTTTTGGTCATTCAAGTATACAATGTTCTAAAATAAGACCCAATTATGTATTCTTAATTTCAGAATACATTTTTTCGGTGAACTAACTTCTGTTAACAATAACTAATTTTGGTTATTATAAAACCAAATTTTGGTACTAAGTACATCTAAGTTTGTGTGACTATAATTCTTGTTTGGTAACAATAACTAACTTCTTATAACTAAAACCTGTTTAGTATAAAATTTTTAGTAAAAATTAACTAAACATAGGTAAAATATAACTATTTTTGGTAACTATAACCAATTTTCAGAATCTATGACTCATGTTAGGTAAAGTATAATAAAATTTTTGTAATATTTTAATTTTTGGTTTTATCACAACTAACTGTTGGTAAATATAACTAAATTTTAGTTTCTACATCTAACTTTTGATATCTATGAGTAATTTTTTATTACTATTGAATATTGTCATTATTTTTTAGTTATTTTAACTTATTTTTTGTTCTTTATATCTAACTTTTGACAACCATAATTAAATTTTGTTAACTATAACTAAGTTTCCATGAAATCTTACTGTTTGGGTTAAATTTTCCAAAAGTAATAATATTTAACAAATGTTACAAAAGATGTGTTAAACAGAATGATTATTAGGATAGAAAAAATATGTTTTAGTTGGAAACTTGAAAAACAACTTATTTTTAGAAGTTAGGAAATCGAAACGATTACAATGCTTGCTCTATGAAGAACCAATTAGTCATATTTGTACAATTATTATCAGTAATGAGAATTCGAACTATATGCAACAAAATTAGGTAATTATGCAGTTAAGCGGCTCTTGTCAAATCTTGAAAACCTCGTTGAAAACTAAAACTTTTTTGATGGGTTTTTTTGCTGATTTCTATTGCATTAGATGCAAATACACGGCGCATGATGTTAAGAAACGTAACTTACGTAAATTACGTAAGTTACGTAATTTAATAAAATTTTGGATATATGGTGGGTAGTCTTCACTTGACCTCAAATGTCCGTTGACCGTCACAGAACCGAAATAATATAACAATAATTATTGTCAAAAAATACAGTAATTACCGTACAGTAATTCCGCACGGCCTTCGGCCGTGCGGAATGTGTTTCTATCGGCCAGCTTGAAAAAAAGAAAGAGTGAGGAGGACAGTCCTAGGGGGGGGGGTGGGGTGCCACTAAACAGACTGATATAAAATACGCCGACTTCACGTATTAGTGGCACCCCAACCCCCTCCTAGGACTGTCCTCCTCACTCTTTTTTTCAAGCTGGCCGACAGGAACACATTCCGCACGGCCTTCGGCCGTGCGGTAATTACTGTATTTTTTGACAATAAATATTGTTATATTATTTCGGTTCTGTGACGGTCACCGGTCAGTTGCCAGTGTAATTTACATCTCTTAACATCATACACAGTCTATTTGCGTCTAATTTAAAAGAAATCAGCAAAAACTAAAAAAAAAAATTTTTTTTTTTAAAAAAGAAAATTTACGTAACTTACGTAATTTACGTAAGTTACGTTTCTTAACATCATGCGCCGTGTATTTGCATCTAGTGCAATAGAAATCAGCAAAAAAACCCATCAAAAAAGTTTTAGTTTTCAAGATTTGACAAGAGCCGCTTAACTGCATAATTACCCAAAATTATTCTGAATTGACCACATAATTTGTTATTTCAGTTGAAATATACTAAATTAGTAATTTTTAGTACTGAAATAACAATAAAATAATATCATTTCAATTTTCTCCTATAATTTTAATTGTCATATTTTATTGATATTTGTAGAATAAATAAAAGACCAACATATTCAGAAGCGATTAACTATTGATTGATCTATTAGTTTTCATTTCTTTTCTGATTAGTGTGATTTTTGCAATTTAATCAATTTATTACTTCCGGTTTATATTGGAATCATAAACAAATGCCTATCTTTTATAAACACACGTGCATCTTCTATACTTTATGCAGTATCTTCTAATAAATAATCAAAAAATTGTTGAGTCGAAAAACAAATATTTTTGCAAGTTTAATACCAGAAAAAGAAAAACGAAAATAGACAAGAATTTCATTTTTTTATTTAAATTATTTCTTTTATACAGTTACCAAAAGAAAAAATTGTATTTTATTACAAAGACATTTAAATATGTACTATATAATTACACTTTTCATTAAATTTAATGTTTTTAATGTGCACAAGAACACATTATTTATGTTAAAATAGAATCCAGTGAATATGATATTTTACACTCAATTATAAATGACTTCTTTGTTCTTCAAACGGACATTACCCTCAACACTTTATTATTTGAAAATTTTTTAGATGTCGCGCAGACTCGATATTTTATTTCTGGCATATGAACTTGGATACACAATCTTTATCTGAAAATATTTCTCTCAAAAAGTGGAAATTCTTAATGTGAACTTCAAAACATATTCAAATAATATTGTTTTATTGTTCATTTATTTATTTATTTTGACAATAGGTCCATTTATTTATTGACAGTAATCTATTCATTTTGTATTTCTCCAATTGTTTTATTTGGAGAAAAGACAAATTTTGTTTGTCTACTAAATCATCATTTTTCAAACTATCTTCGAACGTACTAAATATAACAAAAAGATATTTTTAAACAAAGATGATAGAAAAATAAAAAAAAAATTAGAAAAAATAGTTATTTATAATTAATTATTATAAATAATCAGTGAATGAGATTGTACAAAAACTTATAGAGAAATGAAAAGTACTTGTGCTAAAAGAATAGAAAATTAAAAAAAAATTTGCTTAATAAGGTACGAAAAAGATGAATTATTTGAATCGTTCTATTAATAGATTTTAATAGATTTAAGTTTCTTAAGAAAAGGAATGAAAATAGTCTTATCAAATTTTTCAAATGTATAATCATTTACAAACGAACTACAATAACCTATTAATCATCTTCGTATTTGTATGTCATCGTGCGCATATATTACTCATAAATTAAAGAACTATAATTGCAAGCTTAGCTTTGTTACAAATAATATCGTTACAACAGAGATTATAATTTGTTATCAAACGAACGACAATATTTCTTCTTCAAAATTATCGTTTTTTCAGAGTTGAAATAAAAATTTGATAAGAATTGTAAATACCTTAAATACCTACCTTTAATTAAATATAATAACATGACCAAAAATGTACCATTTTTTATCATTACAAACAATAATATTAAAAAATATATATAAAAAATAAAGAAATAAAAGAATAAAAAAAAATGTTAATTAAAAATAGAAATATATGTATTTTTTCGTTTATTTATATATGATTTAAAAACATTTTCTACGAATTGAAAAAAATTCCGTTAAACAAAAAAATATATCTGTTTTAATAAACAGTTTTAATACATTTCCTATGTTTCACGTTGAAGCTTTGATTTTTTTTAATGACTCACAAGACTTCCCGTTTTATAAAGTGATTTAAAATAGTGAACTGCACAGTTTACCGTTGTAAAGGGTTATGTAACATTTGTTGGAATGGAATTAAGTAAACCACAGCAGACTGCGTGGTGTCCCCTGAAAGATTTTATCTAAATCTGCATAATCTGAAAATGCTGCTTAAACTATAATCTACATACTAGTTTCGTGAATATCATTATATTTAACACAAAATAATTAATCGATAATAATTAGTAGATAATAACCAATAATTCAAACTTAATACTAAAAAAATAATTATAACTTTATTTAAATTCGGAATAAGAGATCAAATTTAAGGAGGTTCTCTCCATTCACATAACCTCAAACTAGAAGTCATTTTTCACCTCAAATAAAAATTAGGTTAAGCTAAACTTTGTTGTCGAATAATAATTATTTAACATTTTATGTTTTTTTTTAAATTTAATGAACAACGGCAATTTTTATCCAATTATGGCAAATAATAGCTCATTTTTCTCGTTTGAACAGTCTCTACAATTTTATTTGTTAGATTTTGTTAAATAATATTCTGTTTGAAAAATACGTAAAGAACAAATTTTATTTGTTTATCAACTTTTAAACAAAATATTATTTAACAAAATCCAACAAATAAAATTGTAGGGAATGTTTCAACTATTATTTGTCGGAATTGGATGAAACTTGAAGTTGTCCATTAAATTGAAAGAATAAACATAAAATGTTAAATAATTATTATTTGACGACAAAATTTTAGCTAAACCTAATTTTTTCTGAAAAATGTACAACATGATCTTTCAAAATTTGGTGAAAATAATTTTAATAATAGCTTTATTTGTTGGAAACAGTTACTTTTTAGTTTGAGGTTATGTCAATGGAGAGAACCTCCTTAAGTGGAAAATGAAATATTTTAATTTATAAAGATATTTTTTAAATTTATATAAGTTTAATATAGATATTAAAAATATAACGTCCACAAATGATAATAGTCTAATAATGATCATTAATTATGAATTTATAGTACTTATATAAATGTTTTTTTAAATTCAAAAAATGTTTTCAAATTTAATAAAAGGTAATTTTTAATTATCATCAGTGATAATTCATGGAGAGTTCATGATTGTTGATATGCTTTTAAATTCTATTGTTAAAAATTCACAAATGAATGTATTTACGCGTTTAACTTAAAAAAGACGAGATACATACAGCAAAAGTCATTTTAATTAACTTTTAATAGTCTTAAATGATGATTAAATGGTCGACTATCTATGTAACGTTTACATAATAGAAAAATCTTGTTTTCAGGCTGAAGGTTGAAAAAAAAAATTTTGAAGCAATTTTTGTTTTATTCACTTGTTAAAAATAAGTTGTATATTGCATAATTAATATTAATTTATATGAAATTATTATTTATTAACTATTTGTTATTATTGTTTCTGCCTTTGTCATTATTTATTTATTTTATTTCATTTAATTATAATTTAATTTTAATTTTAATACCAATTTAATGTTACCAAAATAGACAATTTTTTTTAACAATATCACCAATTTTCAAATTCTTATTCAAGAATCTAAATACAAAGAAATTTTTAGTAAGATGTGTTCAGTTGCGTATCGAGTACAAATATTTGACTATTATTCTATCTGTTAATACTATTACATATATTATGTCTCAAAATATTTGATCGAACGTTTGTTTGAACAAAAAAATAGTTATCTGTTTAAACTTGGATAATGTATAAATGATTATAAATTTATGTACTATTGAGTGACAGAAGATCTTATTATTTACTTTTTAAAAAATTTTCCAAATTCTTGAAATATAAGAGAATTATTTTTGCTTTGCTCATTAAAATTGAATTATTTCTAAACTACAATATAAGATTGATTTTACAGAAGCTAATAAATTACAAATATTTACATTCTTCAATCATCGAGACTTTAGTCATTATAAACAAAATAATGTACATTTTTAAAGTTCGTTTGCATTTTACATTAATTAAAAAAAATTATCATCGTTATCATACAAGACTCAATTTTCACTTTTTAAAAAATAAAAATTAAGTTTTTACGTAATATATCAAGGTGAACGTTCAATAACCCAACCGTAATTCAATAAAGATCAGGTCAAGGTTAACAATTCATTTACATATGTTCCTTATTTAAATATGTAGGCTGTATAAAAACGGTTATTTTAAACCCCAGTGATTCACTTCCTTTACATTGAAAAAGTAAAATAATCATCGTATATTGTCAAAAAATATTCAATAAAAACATTTCTAGTCCATTTTAACTTAAATTAGATTACTTTCATCTTTGTTTTCTATATATAATTATAATTTCAAGAGGATATTCAGTTGTAAGAATCCGTCAAGTTTTTATAATCTAGAGAAAAAAATTTAAAGAAAGGGTTGTTGGGGTTAATTCTAAATCTAAAGAATACATTAAACTGACCTTCTACTTGGATGACAAGTGGGGCAGGTCAGGGTTGCTAGATACTTTGTCCATACCTTGTGGAACTTCTATTTTGCGAATGAAATATTATTATGACCTCGTTTCATTATTTCAATTTATGAAAAAGTATTGATTTTATTAGTATCTGATAATTGTATTACTTAAATAATTTATTCATAGTAATAAAGTTAATTATATACGTATTACATACTCTCTAAATTTCAAGTAGTCAAGAATTGATTTGTTACTAATATTTTAGTAAACAATTACTAATCACTACTCATTATTAGTTTTACCATTAAATTAGTAGTTTTTTTACTAATTCAGATTTTGAGATTACACATATGAGGAACACTTTTTCAAAAGTTGATAAATTCACATTTTGTTACTTTGTGAAAATTTAAAAAATGCAGTTTCATACCTAACCCTTAGAGATAGGTAATTATTATAAAGTAGAAAAACTATACGAAATTATTTATGAAAGAATGTTTTTTAGATTTGAGCGAATTATTTAAAATTAAGGTTTATAATAATTAGGAAATTTAAAAGGTTTTGTAATTCTTTCTGAAAAATAATTAAAAATTTTAAATTATCTTGGTTCCAGATTTTTTTAAATTGAAAGTTCTTTCTTAATACAATTTTTTTCTCAAATTCATCAGTGACAGTTCGATTTGTAAGTTTCTTCAGGAGATTCTTTCTATTGACATATTCTCAAACTAGAAAGTGGGTTTTCACGCAAAATAAAAATGTTATTAAAACTGATTTTGTGAAATTTTGAAAGATCCCGTTGTACATTTTTCAGAAAAAAGTGGATTGAGCCAAAATTTATAGTGATTCTTTTAACATTTTATGTTTTTTCTTTAAATCTAGTAAAAATTTGTAATTTTCATCCAATATTAACAAATAATAGCGTATTTTGCTTTTTGAAACATTTTCTACAATTTTATTTGTTTGATTTTTGTTAAATAATATTTTGTCTAAAAATTATCAAATACACTACCGTCGGAAATTGTTGGTCCGATCGATTGGAGCTGATCAAAAAAATACAGCTCAAATAAGACCACGATATCTTGGTTAAAAATTAAGATAGAAACTTGACATTTAAAAATTTGGAAAGATTATTAAATTCTGCCTTAGAATACCTATTAGTTAAAATTTTTTAAAATTCCAAAGTGATTATATTAGTTGATGTGTTAGAAAAAAAAATTCTCGATTTTTCAATTATCGTTCCATATGTTCAGTTCGTTGCCTGATTTAGAAAAATTGAATAAAAAAATTGAAATTTATATTGTTCTCTTCGTTGAATTGCCAGCTTTAATTTGAGCTAAGGGAACTTGAAAAATATTGAATGGTTCACGAGATATGACTAAATATGTCCGAGCATGTTTTTCTCGAAAATCAATCAAAAACGTGGTTTTTGCCTAAAAATGAAGGTTTTTGAGAAAAATATGCTCGGACGTTTTTAGTCATATCTCGTGAACCATTCAATATTTTTCAAGTTCCCTTAGCTCAAATTAAAGCTAGCAATTCAACGAAGAGAACAATATAAAATTCAATTTTTTTATTCAATTTTTCTACATCAGGCAACGAACTGAACATATGGAACGATAATTGAAAAATTTGAGAATTTTTTTTTCTAACACATCAAGTAATATAATCACTTTGAATTTTTAAAATATTTTAACTAATAGGTATTCTAACGCAGAATTTAATAATCTTTTCAAATTTTAAAACGTTAAGTTTCTATCTTAATTTTTAACCAAGATATCGTGGTCTTATTTGAGCTGTATTTTTTTGATCCGCTCCAATCGATCGGACCAACAATTTCCGACGGTAGTGTAAATTAAATTGGTTTTCTATATATATTTTTGAACAAAACATTATTTAACAAAATTTAACAAATAAAATTGTAGAGAATGTTTCAAAAAGAGAAATGATATTATTTGTCAAAATTGGATACAAATTTCAGATTCTAACTAGATTTGAAGAAAAATCATAAAATGTTAACAAATTATTATTCGACAACAAATTTGTCAAAATTGGATACAAATTTCAGATTCTAACTAGATTTGAAGAAAAATCATAAAATGTTAACAAATTATTATTCGACAACAAATTTTGGTTCTATCCAATTTTTTCCGAAAAATGTACAACTGGATCATTCAAAATTTTATAAAATTATTTTCAATAATATTTTTATTTTGCGTGAAAATATACTTTCTAGTTTGAGGTTATGAAAATGCAGAGAACCTTTTTAATATATTTAATTTTTTTACTATACTTTTTTGAATAGTTTTGAATTTTTTTGTTTAAAAAACAGTATTCCATATTTATTTATTAATTTGTTGATAATTAACTATTATTCATTTTTTGGATTTTTTGAATTTTTGTGGTTTTTTGAAATTGCAAAAAATAGTCAATATCAACAAATAAATAAATAAATTATGGAATACTGTTTTTTAAATAATTTTTAAAAATTTATTCGGTAAATTAATGATTTAAGTGATTTTTAACGATTATTTGTCCGATTTCAAAATAAAATAATAGGAGTAACTTTTTTTTCATTTGGAACAAATTTGGAGGGTAGGAGCATAACATTTCTTACTTTTTTTTTACCACTAATACACAGTAAGGGAAATTTTAAATCTGACAGTAGAAAAAGTCAGATCAAGAGCGCAAGAGCTGGCGTTTGTCTTATTATCACTTTCTCTTTCCACTTGTCGATTAGAAATTGGCACGTTTATAACAAACAATTTTTGAAAAAAATTATGCTTTCAGAAATGATTCGGTAATATTTTTTAAGTATAAAATACAAGTAATTTTTTTATATTATTAATATTTCTTTTAAATTTTGAGTTTAAAACCTAGGATTTATTAAGGCAAACTGTCATTTTTTCAGCTAGTAAAAATTGAGAAAAAATAGAATTATCCTTAGAAATGTAAAAAGAATTATTTGTATTTGTCAAAAATAATTGAATTTATTATTTTTAAATGATTAAAGCACTTCATATAGATGAATTTTGAATTCAAAGTTCACTTAAAAAATAACCTATTTTAGCGTATTTCAGAAATTTACAGAAAGGTGAATTTATTAAAAAAAAGTTTTAACTTATTCAATCTGAAGTAATTACGTTAAACTTTAAAATTTTTTTGGCAATGTTTTAATTTTTTACTTAAAATTATATATAAATTATATTTTAACAATATATGGATTTTTAAATTAAAAACATTCAAAATCAAAAATTTCTTCATTTTCGCGAATTTTGTTGAAAAACGTTACGAAAATACAGCACTTTCGGAAAATTTAAGTTAAATATAAATTTACTTGAACTAAAAGTTTTAAGTTAGTCCTGCAGATATTTTTGGAAATAATAAAGTTTAAAATTTGTCTTATATTTTTAGGTTAAAACTATGTTCGTTTATACTTTCAGACGCGGATCCAGCGTGGGGCGATGGGGGCGATCGCCCCTCCCAAAAGCCTTAGATTATCATATGAGAGAGATAAAGATAGCACTATACTCTTGTCTCTTTCTATCTCACATATCGCCCCATCCAAAACCCTCGTCTGGATCCGCCTTTGTATACTTTGAAGGCAGTTTATAACGTTCGACAAGTATAGTTTTAACCTAAAAATATAAGACAATTTTTAAACTTTATTATTTTCAACAAAATCTACAGGATCAACTCAAAACTTTTAAGGTGAGTAAATTTATGTTTAATTTAAATGTTCAGAAAGTGCCGTATTTTCGTAAGTTTTTCGAACAAAATTATTAAAATTGCAAAGTTCGCAAAAATAAAGACATTTTTGAAGGAATTTAAAGATTCCTATATTTGTAAATGAAAAATTAAAAAAAATCCAAGAAAATTTGCATAAGTGAATAAGTGCTTTAATCATTTAAAAATAATAAATTCAATTATTCTAAACAAATACAAATAATTCTGTTGACATTTCTAAGGATAATTCTAGGTTTTTTCACAGATTCTACTAGGTGAAAAAATGACAGTTTGTCATATCTCCTTTGCTTTAAACTCATAATTTGAAAGAAATAATAATAATTTTGGAATAATTCCTTGTATTTTGTACTTGAAAAAAATCACCGAATCATTTCTGAAAGTATCAATTTTTTTAAAATTGATCCGCAACCACTTTGATTGAAATAAAATGGTTTGACCCAAGGCATAAGTGAATCGCCGCATGCAGTAACCGCCGCTGCGCGATAGCTCAATTATACCATTTTGAATTTATCACTCAACAATATTTTGTTAATAATGTTTGTCTATTTTTCCTAAATTTTATTTAAATATATTTAATATTCAATGAATTTGAATTCTCTATAAATCTGAATAAGTGAAATTTTATTTATTTAGACTATTTAGATTTAAAGAGTTGATACTTTGATACATAAAGTATTTAATATTTTTCAAAACATAAAGGAAGAAACTCATTTTTAGCTATTGTCAAATGTATTTGAGATAATATGGATATCAAATAATTATTATTAATAGTTTAAATACCTAATATAACAGATGCACTGACTAAATCATCAGCCAGTAGTTAAAACTTTATTTAGGAAAATAAATATCCTCTAACGCCAATTAACTGTCAATACTAAACTACTTTTCTTCATGTAAAAATGTAATTAAACACAAAATAAAAAATGTATTATGCATTTCGATAAACAACTAATATAGTATAAGATAACAAAATAGATATTGGATTTCATTATTTTTTTGAAGTCACTGTCAAAATCATAAACAACGAGTCCTTCGAATTATAATAATCTATTACGTCTTTTGGTGTAAAATAGTCAACACCATTTGTTACCTAAATCATGACTCGATGGGAGGAAATGAGTGCCAGCTCTGGAGCACCACAGAAAACAGTAGTAGCACGTGTTTTCCGAGTGTTCTCCCCACTTTTAGATTTCCTCCTCCAGTTGCTGAGTATATAAGTACACAAAAGCTTCTGCGCTAAGTTAGTTACATCCCGCCTCGTTTATTCAAGGTGTTTTAAAGACATCTTTCATTTTTACAAAACAAACAAAAAAAGTGTATATATATTAACAGTTGAAAATAAAAATAAATTATACTGTTATTGATTGCAAAAAGTGTTTCGTTCAATTGTTGAAAGGACCATTTTCTCTCATCATGCCTATTGAAATTGTTCCTGTAACTGAACCTGCACACAAAACACATTCACAATATAATGGGTATAGTGAGATTTTATTATTTCCTGACAATCAGAACTTTCACTCGCTTTCCTTGATTTTTATCCAAGTGTTATGGATGATTTAAAATTTGTAAAAAAATTTTCTCTGTTTTTTTAATTAAATAATAAAAAAAAAAGGATTTGTGATTGTTAGTACAAGAGTTAATGATATAATCATATGGTAGTCGTAATATTTTAAGAATCATAACAATGTAATTATAATGAGTAATAAAATAATACAGTGAAAGTTGTTAATATAAGAAGGAAAAGTATTTTAAAAATATATGGTTAGGAAATAATTTTTTATAAATACTGTGAATTTTATCCATTAATTATTAATAAAATGAATCTTTAAATTAGTTTATTGTTTAATTAATAATATTGTTTAATAAACATTAGAATAAATAAATAATAATAATAGTAATAATAATAATAATTTAACAATGAAATAATTCCGATGTACCCATTTTACATTTATAACTAAATAATAATAGTAATAAATATAATACTAATACTAAAAAAATAAAAACTACAAATAAAAACATTAAAAAACATTCATTTTGACTTAATTATAGAATTTTAAAAATATTAAAAATAATTGCATTATTTTCAACATAACTTAATTTAAATTTACTACTAAATTATACTTCATTAAACATTTATAAATTAAATATGCCAACATTTAAAGATCTGGTTGCGCAGAATTTTGAAAGTTTTTTAAATTACAAGAAGAAAAAATTTATTAATATATTTTAGGAAAAAGAACATTCTTTGTAGTGGTGAGAAAACAGGCGATTTTAAGAAACTGAGTCATTATAATTCACCCAACGTTGAGATAAAAATAAAAACTATAGAAGTACTTTTAAAGAACACAAAGGAATAATATCCTACATCTAAATAAAAAAAAGAGCTCTATAAAGCAACAAACAAACAAAAAGTACAAAATGAAAAAGAAAAGTAAGAAATTTTATAAATTAAAATGGAAAAGTAAAAAATTCCCTTCAAAGTAGAAAATTCTATAAATAAAAAAGTAAAACTAAAAATATCACTTCTAAAACGAAGTATGAAAAATGCTTTTATTTTATTTTTTTGAACAAATTGTAATTTTATCAAACTTCGATCAAAATTTATTTTTAAATTATGGAAGTCAAGGTCATATTATTCAAAATAAATACTGCGCAGGTAAGCTGCGTAATAGTACCCTGCCTGAATATACAAAGAAGACCCACAAATTTAAAAACTATTATGATTAAAAAACAAAGAAAGACAAGTTTATTAGAAAAAAAAATAGAAAACAATTTAGAGTCATCTTTGCATTTTAAACTTGTTCTTAAATATTGAGTTAAAAGTTAATTGTTTACCGACTTTTTGTTGTGCTTTTTCATAAAATTAACATTGTCTACGATTTTTGTTATGATTATATTCTTATTAATTTAGTACATAATTTTACATATTATAACAAAAAGTCTAATAGAAAATTACTACCTAGATCCTAGCTTATTGTTTTCTTTCTATAATAAATATTTCCTATTATTTTTTCTAGTATTTTTCCCATAATTTTTCCAATCACTTTTTATCACTTTATTTTTCCATTTTCTTTTTTGTCTACAAGGTGAATGCATCAATTATCCACACTGCTTTAATTATCGACATTTTTTTAAAAACTTCTGAAAATATTCTTTCAAAATTATTTTTATGTTTTGCCATTTCCAAGACAAAGCTCAAAAACTACAAAAAATTTTTTGATAATTGAATAGATATTTTTAAAAATAAGAATCAAGATAAAATACCTGAAGATTACTAAAACACGAGATAACAATTACTAGTGCATTTACCTTAATTAACTCATAGAAATATTTTGAAGTTCAAGGGACTTTTTTATTACCTGTGACCAAAAAAACCTAGTGTCATAGATAACAGAAATTTGTAGAGGATATATTTCACAGAAAAGTTTTTGTGTCACTTTGCTATTGACACGAATAAATGATAAGAAACATACTACAGCAAACAATGAACTCCAATTTTAATGCAACTTGATATACTTATGTATTTTGACGCCCTGATTAAAAATATCATAGTCAAAATTGGCACAAATTTAATTATCATGGTGAAAACCATAACTAACGGGCTAAAATTGTGGGACCACTTACAAAAATTGGATTAAAAAGATGACCGTCTGAAAACGTTGATAACTCTGTCAGATATTAACGAAATGAAAATTTTTATAGGCCATTGGAAAGCTTATAAAATTTGCCGATAAATAGTCCTATTTTAAAGCTTTTTTGATAAATAGAAACAGAGATTCAATGTGATAAAAACAGGTGATTTTTTCGTTTTTTGTAAATTTTCATTGTTCTAGTTTGGTGAGTTGCATTTTCTAGAAAAGTAATTGGAAAACTTTGAAATTATGTTAAATTAAACCTTGAACTATTAGCTTTAAAATAAGCAAAAGAAAATTAAAATATCTTGACTGGCTCAAAAGTTATAAGTAAATGTATGATACGAGAAAACGTAACGATTCTAGTGCTCGCTACATTTTTAGCTGCTTAATACATGGCAAATGGTCTGAGAAAGGAGGAAACAAAGGAATTGTTGCGTTTTGTTATTTATACATATTTACTTATAATTTTTTAACTCGTCAAGATATTTTTATTTTCTTTGGCTTATTTTAAAGCTAATGGTTCAAGGTTTAATTTAACTTAATTTCAAATTTTTCCAACTACTTTTTTAGAAAATGAAGCCCACCAAACTTGAACAATGAAAATTCACAAAAAACGAAAAATTCATCTGTATTTATCACATTGAATCTCTGTTTCTATTAATCTGAAAACCTTCAAACTAGAACCACTTATTGGCAAATTTTATAAGCTTTCCAAAGGTCTATACAAAATTTCATTTGGGTAATATCTGACAGAGTATCAACATTTTAAGACGGTCATGTTTTTAATCTTATTTTTGTAAGTAGTTTCTCAATTTTAACTGGTAGTGTATGGTTAGATCGACCATACTCTATTGCTGATATACAGACATGGGTCATATTATTTATGTTTTAGCCGTATGATTGTTTGATGTACGTTTGACATTCGTGAAACTGCGAGTGACATTGTAACGTTAGGTAATATCTACACTCGCGCACGGATGCATTATGGGAGATCCATTCGTATAGCATTTCTAATCTCTAACAAAACTGTCAACCATAATGAAATGCCCACTTTTTCAGAGCAACAATACAACAGTCATAACTAACCCAAATTTTTGTTCCACAGGGAAAAGAAGATGAACAAGCTCTGTCGTCAGTTGTCGATCGAGAGTCCTTGCGTGACAGGACGAGACTTTGTCTTCAGCTTTGATGTGCCTGTACCGGAAGTTCCTGCAAATGGAGCTAGAATACGAGTGGTTTGTGCTGGAGCCTGCTACCAACCAAGACGATCTCCAAGTCTCTCCAGCTTGAATTCTGTCTCCAGTGCAAGCAGTCTGGCAACCGAAGTCTCTGTCGAGGGTGACTTTCCGGCTGTTTTACCTCACCATGGTGTCAGAGATGCTGCTCTCTTCCCAGGATACGAGGTTGCAGGAGTTGTCGAGTCCTTGGGCTCGAATGTTCCAAACGACTGCGGCTACCAAGTTGGAGAAAGAGTCATTCTCTATCCATACTACGAGGGAATTCCCAATGGCTATGTTGAGTACCTGGTGGTGCATGATCTAAAATACCTGATAAAAATCCCAGACAATATGCGTCTCAGCGTTGCAGCCATGTTACCAGCTGGTGCTCTTTTGGCAATGAATACAGTTTTTGCAGCTCATGAACATGTGGAGAATTTATTGAAGGAAAGAGGAGGCGACAGTGTTTGCAAGATCCTGATTGTTGGCACTGGAGGTCTTGCTCTCTGGGCTCTTAGAATTGCTGCTTATCACTTCACCAACATGAAGGATCGAGTTACTATTGCTGTTGCTACTCTCAAGGACGATGGCCTTATTTTGGCGCAAGAATTCCAACGGTATGACATTTTATTTGTTTTGAGTGTCAATAGTTCTTCATTTAGAGTAGAGTAGGATGTTGCTTCTATGTGTTTTCTAAAGCTTCTTCACTCATTTGTGTGATTAATTCGGAATTGAGTTTTTAAAACTAGAGCTAATGATTTATTTAATTGGTTAAGAGCATTCCAGAGCCAAACTGAGTCACGACATGGGCAGATGATACATAACGAACGTCAATTTTTACAAATTTTTGAGACAACACAACACTTGACACAAAAACGCAATATTAACGAGGAATTTGACATATTTGTAGTTTCTAAATCACTTGGAACTATTTTATTTTATATCCGAACACGGTGATAATGTGGACTAGAAAATTCGGTTGTGATGAAGCAGATGATTCCCAGCTGAAAAAGTCCGCCCGTATTAATTTCCAGTCGGAAATTGTGGATGAGATTTGAAACGATATGACCGGATTGTTTCAAAACACCGTGTGGACTTTTGCACCTGAGTTGAAATAAAAACACCAGATGGCGCTCTGTTAAGCAAAGACAGAGCAGATATTAACAGAGAGCCATCTGGTGTCTTTGTTTCGTCGCAACCGAATTTTCTAATCCACATTGTCGCCGTGTTCGGGTAAAAAATAAAATAATTCCAAGTGATTTAGAATCTGCAAATATGTAAAATTTCTCGTTGATGTTGCGTTTTTATGTCAAGTGTATTGTGTTGTCCGAAAAATTTATATGTTACTTTCGGTATGTATCATCTGTCCTTGTCGTGAATAAGCCTGGATCTGGAAGACCCTTAAGGTTTTTTTGTATTGCAAACTGACTTTTGTTTATTTTCCAATCATTAGTTACTATTATTAGTTCATCAAATCAGAACATTTTTCAAGCTGTCTAAATAATAAAATGTCGCTGATCCATATTGATGAAATAAATAGATCGTAGTATATAATTTTTTTACATAAGAAACAAAGTTATCAAATGTGACACGTTATGAAGAAAGAGAGTCTTCTTATGAAGAAGCAGTAAAAAAGTTTAGGTTATTTTCAGTGATAGTTATACTTTCATTGAAAATTCCTTTTTATTTACTTAAGATTAAAATCAGTTTTATTGGATATTTTGGATAAAATGAAAATTAAAAGATCAATGGTTTTCATTGAGAGTTGATCCTCTTTGTGTATTTTTCTTTCCAAAAATCACAATCATAACCGAAAATTTTTTGCTGCTGGGATCACTTTCTTCATAACGCGTCACAAATATTTTACTTTATTAATAATATTATCAATTTAGCAATTTTCTATTATTTTGGCAGCTTGAAAAAATTTCCGAACCCATATTGAAAAAGAAAATCCTAATTTCAAACCTTTCAAACAAAAGGACCGGGAAATATTAATTTAACAAATTCTCTAAGAAATGCTATGAGCATGGCTCGACCATATAGAAACTCACAAAAAATGGTAAATTAAAAAATTGTTAGTTGAATTATAAAAAAGCTATATGTTTATTATGTTTCAAAGAAACATAATAGTTGAAGAAAATTGTTAAACTCATAGATTACCGGCAGAAGATGTGGAAATCTAATAAAACTATAGATAGAGATCTCTTAAAAGTCCAAAGTCTAAACTTTTTACAAAAGCAGAAAAATACTTTGTTTACTGAGTGTACATTAATAAAACAAGAACATAAACCATTCATAATGAGACTTTGACTTCTCAGACAGGTTCAAAAACAACAATAATTTCTTCTTTATTCAAATTAGCCACATTTAAAGATCGGTAGATAATTATTCCTAAGCTCCCTCTGTTATTAATTTAATATGCTTATTTTGAACGAATTTATAATTTCTAGTAATTTGAATATTGCTCTAATTTAAACAGTTGCTTTTGATGATTAATATCTTTTAAATTATACTAAAAAATATCATTTTGGTAATATATTTATTTCCCTTTGTGTGAATTAGTTCATTTAATAATTTACTGTTTATTCTCCTGTCTCTTTTTCATTTATTCTATCATTTATTTTATTTTATTTATTTCTTTATTATTTATTTATTTATTACTCATTTATTTAATAATTCTTTTGTATATTTATACATTTTAAATAATTCCATGTATTTTATCCACTCTTGAAATTTAAATGAAAATTCCACTGATTCAAATTTAGAAAGTATTTCAACAATTTTCTTCATTCGATAATTTTATTTACCTTCATTAATTCCTCCTAGATTTACCTGACGATAATTTCTATTTATTAATTTATTTATCAGAATATTAATGTATTGATATCTAAAGAGTTATCAATAGATAATATTTCTAAGAGACTCAAGATACTAAACTCTAATCTAAGGAAAACAATAAGTGATTGATAATCATATAAGTGATTTAATTCAAAATAAAGTGGAATCGATTAAAAAATAGCATGAAAAATAATTAGTTTTTCTTTAACAATAATATGACATAGGTCTTAGATAACAAATGATAAACAATCGGGGTCAAGTGTATCGTTTACTACAAATCTGATAATATCAAGGAAATACAAATATTTTTAATTTCAATAGTTTCGTATCTGATCATAATAACAAATAACTTTTTAATTGGTTTTTTATTTAAAACTATTCAATAATTTAAATTTTATACAAGAGAAAAGACAAAGACTCAAGTTGTACAATTCAGAAAATGAAATTTTCATGCAAGAAAAAATGTTCAATTCAGATAAAAGTTTGCAATAATTGTGTTTTTGTAATTTTTATTTTTATATTTACGACCTATTAAACAAACAGCTTATTAAGATTCCAAAGGTTAAAAATTTTTAAATATTCCATTACCAAAAAAATCTATAAAATTAAGAGATCTCTAGGATTCAAACCAATTTTTTCTCAGATGCGAAATTAAAATATTCTTTTTAAAATTTAATTTACCTTTTTTAATGAAATTAATATTTGAAGTTTACTAGTAACGCAATATTTTTATTAATATTCTCAAGGTTGTTAATAATGTGAGAAGCTTTAGAAAAACCGTTTTTTATGGAATGTAGTTAGTCAATGCACTTTAGCTTGCACGAGCACAAAATATTGATTCATTAAACACTGTTGCACGTGTTGATCACTTCATTTTTTACTTTCAAGTGTCTTTTCAAGGATGTCCGAGACATGTTTAACAACCGATAAAACTGATGTTTGTTATCGGGATTTAACCCTTTCAAGTGCTCAGTTTTTTTTATTCCATTTTTTCAAATTCTCTTATTCCGTTTTGTTATTTCTTTCCATTTACATTCTATTTTTTTATACTTATTTCAATATACCTTATTATCAGTTTACAAATTTAATTAATTTGTGTTCTTTTACGTCTGAATAATATATATTATTCTAAAATCTTCTTCAACTTATGCAGAAGGAAAATGTGATTTATACGATTTTAAAATAAAATAATATTCCAATTTTATAACACAGAATAGTACTGTATTCTCTGGAAATTTGCAGGAAGTTTCCCGTTTGAGGTTTAGGATAATAAATTAATAAGATATCCGTAAAACTGTTTTATCAAATAAATATTTTTTTATAAATTACAATAAAATTTAATATCAATATTTTTTTATTTATTATTTAATTATTGTAAAAAGAAAATAATTTCCGTTTTTTTTTTTTATATAAAAACAAACGATTTATATTTATAATAATAATAATAAAAGATTTTTTTAATTAAAAATAAAAGAAAAGTCATAGTAATTACTACAATTACTTTCCACACAGAGCTTAAACAAGAAGCTTTCTCTGTGGAGACCTAGAGAATTTCTTCTTAAGGTCTTCTTTGCTATGACAATCCCTGTTTGTGCAGGTGATTACCTCGCCGGAAAGTATCCTTCACAATTACTCTCGATTTATGTATAAATCGAAAGTAATACAGGTACTTCAGTAACATCGGACTATTCCGAAAAGATTAATTCGAACTCTCCTTATATACTAAACTAAACAATATAACACCGCTTGTGAGAAAGAACAACTTTTCAAAGGGTTATAAAAAATACTCTTACGTTCATCGCACATATAAAAACAATTGACCTTGAGTAAAGAAAATATAAAAATCAATATTATACGCCGTTAGAGAAAGTAAATTTTTTCAAAAACAAGAAAAAAAAATTCCAAAATTTGAAACATTTGTGAAGCAGTTACGACTTCTAGCGTCAAAAACTAGAAACTGTTGGCTAATGCAGACAGTTCACGTTCAGTCGGTAACAAGTTGTATTCTGTTTCTCGTGTTTTCCTTATAATTTGCTGTTTTTTGTATATTGAAAGATGTTCTAGAAGTTTGCAATAAACTTAATACATCTTGTCATCAAAATCATTTGAAGACAACAAAATCAGAAGGGCAGTATATTAAACAATATTTTGTAAGGCTTGTCATTTCTATTTCTAACCTCAAATAAACCACCAAAAACTGTCCATAATATATATAAAAATGTCAACGCAAAATACAATAAATAATTTAACAATGTAGTGAAAAAGTTAAAGCGGCTTAGTTTGCAACAAATAATGAAAAAAAATTCAAGAACTTTGTAAAAAAAAAATTAAGAAGAACGTCGAGCCTTTAAAAAGTTAGCAATTTTTCTAAGTTACTAAATTAGTTATTTCTTATTAAACTAATTGGAAACTTCAGAAAATACAGTACTATCTAAATATTATATAGGCAGAGAATTGAGTCAGAAGCAAATTCTGTTCCACTTCGATTCCAAGTAAAAATATAAAGTAAATTTAGTTCAAAAATAATAATATGAAATGTTGAAAATTATAAACTAACCCTTCCTTTATCAATTTGCAATGAAGCAATAATTTATTTTAATATTGATTAATTTATTTATAATTTACTCTGTCTTTAAATTAATATTCCCCATAGCACCGAAAATTTCCTGAAAATTTATTAAAGATTTATTTGCATACCTACACCAAGAGAAATTTCTTACTCAAATCGCATAATTAAAAAGTTTAGTGAAAATTGTGTAAAGATTTAAATTAAATTTTCCTCAAATTTTCAGCGCAAAAGTTAGCTGAATATTTAAGTTAATGTTTCGTTAAATTTTTGTCACGAAATTTGACTGAAGATTTAAATTAAATTTTCGTGAAATTTTTGTCGCAAAAGTGGCAAACTGAATAAAAAAAATCATATTAATTAGAAGTTGAACAATTAAATTAAACAGTAATTAAATGAATATAAAAACATTTATTAAACAGAATTTGGAGATCTGTAACGGTTCACAAATTCTTAAGGTAGTTCTTCGGCAGTTATACTTAAAAAAATCGATTTTCTATAGATTTTCTTTAAATTGTGAGAAAACGTTTTTTTTCTATCTGGTTAAAATTTCAGTACCCCTTGCGATGCTCAAAATTGAGATATTCATGTTCGAAATTCCTATTTTTTTATCATTTTTCATACAAAATTGACATTTCCAACCTGAATATCTCAATTTTTAGCATCGCAAGGGGTACTGAAATTTTAACCAGATAGAAGGCACATATAAAATAACATTTTCTCACAATTTAAAGAAAATCCATAGAAAAATCCAGTAAATAATCCATTTAATTACTGTTTAATTTACTTGTTCCACTTCTATTTAATATAATTTTTTTTTATTCAGTCAAGTTTCCGCTCAACATTTAGCAAATATTTACTTAAATGTTTAACTAATCTTTGCGCCGAAAATTTAACGAAAGTTCAATCAATTTTTGCGACAAAAATTTCAGGAAAAAGTAATTTAAATCTTCAGTCAAGTTTTCGCCAAACATTTATTCAATCGAGACATTTAAATTTTTACACAATTTTCACTAAACTTTGCAATCAAGAAATTTTCGGTGTTTTAAGGGATTATTTTAGTAATTTTACATGATTGCTTCATGGCAAATTGACAGAGAATGCATCAGTTCAAAATTTTCAATAGTTTGTTTTCAATTTTGAGCTAAATTTACGATGTATCTTTACTAGGAATCTCTAAACCTCTGAAAATTTAATTCACCATCAAATTATCTTATGAAGTGTCTAAAAAAGAAGTTCTGGGTGATCCGCATCCAGTGTTGATTTGTCTATATGGTTCAATCTCTCCGATTCTCTGGTGGATTAGAAAAAGGCAAACTCGAACAAATTTGAGCGCGTTTGTCTGCGTTTAAATACTAAATTTATACTAACAAAAACAATAAAAATATACAAACCGATCTCAAAATTAACTAACAAATTCCTAATTAACCTAAGATACAACATTTATTGCGATTTTATTAATTAATCCCGAGAATAATTTCCAAGTTTCTAATATTTTTAAAATAAATTTCCCATTTGAGACAAACGCAGACAAACGCGCTCAACTTTGTCATTCTTTAATCCACCAGGATATTAGCTCGTGACAAGTGCAACTTGGGATCAGGAATGAAGAACTTGTGCTCCAATCCATGTAGAATCGCACATAATTTATTTACCAAACAGTCATTTTCCTGCTTACAGGGTGAACGTGGTCCAGTGGAGTGAGGATCTGTACGAAAGACAGCTGATTGAGCGCACAATTGATGCTTGCCAGGGAGCAGTCGATGTCGTGATTGATTTTGGAACCACGTCCCGAAGTCTTCACCGCAGCTTGCAGTGCTTGACGAAAGGAGGAGTCGTCTTTGTCATCAAGGAAGTCGCAGACAGATTACTTCCCAAATTTAGCAGACGTGCTGAAGAGCGTCAGCAGAGTATCAAACCAGTTGAACCTGGAACCCTGAATCAACTGGAGGAACTTGTCCAGCTGGTAGCTTCTGGAGAATTGGAGCCACCTCCTCACACTGTTTATCCTGCCGAAGAGGCTCTTGACGTTGTGCACAAGCTCTGTCATTCGGAGATCTATGGCAGAGCCATTCTGCGTTTCTATCCGGCTGATTAAGAGCCAGCTCTTGAGGAGCTTGACGACAGAATGTCGTGATGACAATTGTTGCATCTTTGCGAGATTCAGGTCACGCGCTGCTCGCACGCGTTATTCAATAAGTCTCATACTCGCCATGGTTTTTACTTCGAGAAACGTAAGGTCAATGCTAGTCTGCGGTTCATGGCCTTGATTAATCAAAGGTAACAGGAGTCATCCTGAATACTTGAGCAAATCACTAGGAGTCCACGAGGCCTCTTACAAATCTTCAATCTCAGCGTGTATCCATTTTGTACAATTTTGTATCTTCCCCAGAGTCCTGTCAATCTAGGTTGCGATCCCCTCCGGATCGAAAACAAAGAGAGCGATTAGTGCTTGAAACATCAATAAGAAAATGTGCAAAACTGGTGTTCCGCATCAAGAGAAATTTTTTCTTAAATCTTCACTATCCAATGGTAAATTGTTAATGGAGTTGGTTGGTAAATTTATTTAAAATATTGCGAATAGTAGATGATTGAGATCAAATGATTGCTGTACTTGCCTTTCTCAGAAGTGAGATGAGCTTTTGAATGTATTATAAGAATCTGGACCTCGAACTGCGCATGCTCTTAAAAAGTTATCTCATTGGTCGAGACTCGTTCTTTGTGAACCAATAAAGTAACTTTCTTTGAGCATGCGCAGTTGCTGCTGTTTGACATTGGCATGTAATTTAAATTTTCCCATTGGGTAGTTTAACATATTAAATAAATAAAATAATATATATCGGAGAGTTGTTAAAATTCTTAATAAACCATTAGTCGTTTAATTAATATATATCTAATTAATCGTAAATATTAATCGATATATTATCCAATGTTTTGGATTTATAAATTAGAGATAAAAATCTAAATTTAGATAATACTCATAAAGCACGACATCTTTTTGTTTCCACGATATTGGAAGATCCTTTTGAAATTATTAGGAGCCACAAACATAAAAATTGAAAAGGAAAGGCTCTAAACATAGTCAAACGTAAAAATTAAGATGTCCTGCTATGTGGGTACTTTAAAAACGTTTGTAACACTTTGTGTTACAAAATTAAAAAAATTTGATAATGAAGCAAAAAAAAAATTTTTCTTGATGTTTAATTTAGATGATAATATTGTGTGATTAATCGAGGCTTTACCGTGACATAATATTTAATGTTAGTCGTAGAACGTTCTTGAATAATTGGAGACCAATGATTCTTGAGACAGTGGATTAAGTATTGAGACGTGAGTTGAGAAGAAGAGATGGGAAAAAAGTGCGTTGCTGCATTTTAGGTCATTATAATAGAATTACGAAAAAAATGGCCTGTAAGATAATTTGAGTCACTTCTCGTTGTTCACTTTATAGATCAGTATTTCTTTTAGTTGATATTTTGGAGTTGTCGGAAATCTTACAATAATTAATATAATCAGATTAGTTACAAGATATATAACGTGCAAACGCTTTATATCGCAGTTCTACAATATTATTGTACCTTGAAAGACTGTTCGTTTAATTTAAACGCTTTTTTTACTATTAATTATTATTAGACGATATTATAGTCATTAAGCACACGTCATTATATTAATTATAAGAACAGTTACGGCAGTAAATGTATTATAACATGTAATAATGCAATATAGCGATTACGATTTTTTTACATAATTGCGTTTTTCTTTACACACTCCTTTGTTCTTCAAATTTACTAATTAATTTTCTTCATCTTTACTTTCAATTGCAACAAATATTTTTGAAGTAACACGAAGAAAAGGATTTAAGAAGCAAAAAATTTTAGGTTTTGTTTGTGATTTTTGGATATTACAGTTTTATACTAAAAGCTACAATTTCAAAAAACAAAAAGTTCAAATCATTTAAAATTTTTTATTTCTCTCATAATGTACAAAATTTATTAAATATTTACTAATCTTTAAAACTGTATAACATTTACATAAAAATATGATATTTTTCAATTCACTTCTGTAAAAATACTTGTAAAAATTAGGCTGCGAGGGAAAATAGTATAAAAGACAAAAAAAAAAAAACAAACCAAATATAACATCATTTCGACAAAAGGATAAATGATTTAAAATAAATTGAATTCTCTAAAATATAATTTTGCAAAAATGTGAAAACGGCTCAACGCTAAAAGAAACTGTTTATCACAGGCAAGATAAAATTATTTTTTAAAAAAGACAATATAATTATAATTGAATATGAAATATTAGTTTGTGTTATAAAATTTTATAAAAGATGTCTTTTCCTCTGCTTAAAAATTTGAAAATTATATCGACATTGACAAAATTTTCTAAAAATAATTATACAATTTTTGATTCAGTATCACAACACAATAACAAAATACGCTAACTAAAAAAATAATAATTTCTTAACCAGAAAAAAAAAATATATATATGTACAATGAAAAAGTTCTTTGAATAATAACGTTGATCTAACAAACAAATTAAAGATATGGATCTTAAAAGAGCGTACAATTTAATTCGACATATTTGCCCCTTGAGGTAAAATTTTAAAGTCGTTTAAAATCAAAATTTAATAATTGTTTTTTTTTTTTATTATTAAAATTTGATTTTGAACGATTTTTTTATTTTACCTTCAAGATCCACAGCCTCAACAATAACACAACAAAAATACTTTGGTTTCGAGTACTAGATATAAAAATAAAGCTGATACTAATTTTTAAACTAAGCTCGATAAATAAATTTAAATCAGATTAATTATATTAACCTGATTCAAATTAATCTAATTTAAATTACTAAAAATAATTTGTTTAAATTACTGTGATTTGTAAACAGTGAAAAGGCAAGCAAAATATATATCAGTTCAGTGAAAAAGAAATTAAAAAATTTTTGAAATTCGATTTACAATTTTAAAATAAATCAATTTCGAAAATTTGGATAGTGTTTAAAAATACTGATTAATCATTCATTGAATTATTTCTCGGAAATTAATTCTTTAGAGATTTAAGATCGTAAATTGTGATCAATATTTTAAAAATTTGAAGATTGAGATACCACATTAAAATGGACATTTTAAGATTGAAAATCTTGGGTATAAAATCTAGTTTAATAATGCTTCTTTTGGGCCCATGTAGTTCTGAGGAACGTATCCTCTCTCCCTGTTTCGATTTTCCATCAACCACCACTCTCTGTTTCCTTTTTTATCATGAGGTTTAATTAGTTTCAAAGCCTGGCCTTTTACAACCGACAATGTTCCTTCTTGCTCTCCAGTGAAATCGAATAAGGCGTAGAAAAACTGAAAAAAATATAACAGAATAAAAAAAAAAGTTTTGCTTACTGAAAAATAGGATAGAAAATGATTGACGAGTATGTACAGTAAGGAGTGAAGTTAATGATTTTAAAATAGGAATTTTTAAGACATTGAGTTACCAGAAATGAAAATATCAAGATTAATGGAAAATTAATGGAAAGTTAATAGTTAGTCAGTGTTAGTAAATCAGTAAAATAATAAGTTAGTCAAAAGTAAGTTAATGATAATGGTACAAAAAGTTAATAAACAACTAAAACACTTAATAGTATATGTTTATTAAAAATACAAGACGTAGAAAACATATAAAAATAAAGTCAATTATAAAAACAAAAGCTTTAAAGAAAGCTTTAAAGAGTATTAAAGCTAGTGTCGAGATAATCACTGGTATAATATAATAATTAAAAAATCATCTCATCACTGTTGATGAGAATATAAAAATGTCATGAGAAAATTCAAATAAAAAATCCTATTATCTTATAACAATAGAATATAAAAAATAGAATGTTCTTCAATGATGAGGTTGATGTTGTGATATGAAGTTTACATTTTAATATCACTTACTTTCACCTGTTCGGAGTTGTTTTGACAATTATCACTTGACTTTGGCTCAAGATTCATGTACCAAAGAGATTGTGATGAATTTAAATTTAATTTTGACTTGGATTCCTTCTCTGGAGATTCTAGAGAAATTAAATCAGTATTTTGATTCTGAGTTGTGACCACTTGTTGGTTACTCTGTTGTAAATGTCGCAGAGGCTTGAGACATCGATTTGGTATAAATCCTTTTGTTGTGCCATTATCGACAAACCATTTTGAAGAATCACCGGTAGGATCTTTTTCTTTTATCACTGCAACCCACGTTCCTGCAACTGCCGATAATTCCAAAGAAGTCGTTCCCTCAATATTCTCCATCACTATAAATAATTTTTGCAATGGATAATTATCCTTCAATTTATTCTTCAGTTTCTCATTTTGTGGTGACAATTTATTTGGTCCTTCATCACTTTCACAATTGGTCGTTGATGGTTTTAATCGGCTTATTTGATTGTAGAGTAAATTGTGATTCACCAAGAACGATTCAAGGATATTTTTCAGCGTTACTTGATTAGCCGACTGGAATTAAACTTTTTTCAAAATTTGATATGTTGTGATTTGTGACATGATATGAATTTAATTTTAAAGAAGAGTTTAAACTAAAGAACTAGATAATAGATTAGAAAGATTACGCGTCTTTTAAAAAATTAATACTTGCAATTAAATCAATTAAAAAAAAAAACATTGCAAACTTGTTGACAACATTTTAAAAACGGAAACGGCGCCAATTTGGTTATTTACGTTATTATTGTGGGTGTCTAACAATTTCAAATTTCCAGACTTCCTGAATTTTAAATTACAATTTTTTGACCCTCCAATGATAAAAGTAACTAAATATTAACGCAAATGTAATGTTTGAAAAGAAGTGAAAAAGTCTTAAGGAATAAGATTATTTGAAACTTGAAAGTTTGAATAAATTAAAATATAACTTAAATAGGCGTTTGGAATTTATTCAAATTATAAACATTTGAATATATTAAAACTTAATGAATTGTTTTTGAATTTTCATCTGCACCAACTTTAAAGATCGTATTCTGAATTTTTCCAGTTTAACTTTTAATATTTAAAAAAAATTTAACATTGAAATTGAAATTTTCGAGATTTATCTACAAATTTCCTGTATTTTTGGCTAATTCTCGTATCTTTTTACAAATTCCCGTCAATTTTCAAGATTTTTCGGTTTTCTCAAATCGCTAGACACTTTATTATAAATGAAAAATAGAAAAATCTGTAAATAAATATACCTGAGATAATTGCATATATTCTCTCATAACCCTTCCACTTAGAAGCATTCGGGCATTTGCAAACGCGTTGATACAATGGCACAAAATTTGAGTACTCGCTTCGATAAAAATTGGCAGCTCCTCTTTCAATTGTTGATGTAGAGCCTCAAAAGTATTTTTTGCTGTCAATAATTCTTCTTGTACCTAAAAATCAAAAACTTCGAAATACTTATTACAGTTTAAATTAAAATTATCTACAAAATTATTTACATGGCGACAAAAAATTCCTATAAGAATAATAATTACAATTTTCCCATTTACTTAATCATATTTACCGTTCTGTTATCCTTGTACTTTTCGCTTTTAGATATCGCAACATCATAATCTAACATTTTGTGAAATCGTTTAATAATCAAAATCTCAGGACCTTCCAGAAGAATCGTTAAATCATTTAATGGTTTCTTGACTCTGATCAGGACACGACGTTCCAAATCTTGTAAAAATTCGGTTTTAATAGTCGTTCGAGTTTTATAAAGCTGATAGATTTCCTGATTAGGTATTCCCTGATGATATAGATTTAAAAATTCCGCCAGCACTTCGCTACAAATAATTTCTTCATTCAAATGACCAACGCACTGTTGAACATCTCTTCTCAATTGCTTTGTGCAAGTTTCAATTGATTTCAACTGCTTTGTCAACTCTTCGTATTCCAAATCGGGTGTAATATTCGTCGACCCCAAAGAAACCGAAATCATAGCCATCGATCTTGAGGATTTCTTTGAAACCGAATGCATATTCAATTTGGAAATTTTCCCTCTCAAGGTATTATTCGGTTCCCAATACTTTGAGATTATATCTTTTCTGCGCTTGGATTCGTTTATGTGCTTTGCCACATTAGACATTACGCTACAGGCTTCCTCTAACTTTAATTTGTCAGGATGATCTTCTTCGGTGCTCTGTTAAATGTAATAAATAAAAAATCAGTGATAACAAAAAGGAAATAAATAGTAAGTAAGTAATAAATAATTAAATTAAAATTAAATTAACTTAAATTAATTAATTAAATTAAATTTAAAAAAAATTTTTAAAAAATTCTCTAATACTTTCAGGTTTTTTTTTATTTTTAAAAAGGACTATATGAAAAAATTAAAATGTAAAAAAATAATGAAAAATGGGGAAAAGCATAAAATAATTTTAAAAGATTTTTTTAATGTACAAAATTAATTTTAGAATAGATAATAGTGATTTAATAAAAAGTGGTCATTTTTCATAAATAAGATTCCTGCTAAATTACATTCCTGGAAACAGAATTTTCTGAATACTGAAACTTCAGATAAACATAATTTCTGATAACTGATATTTCCGAAAATAAAAAATTCTGGTAAACAAAATTTCTGATAAATGAGATTTCGTATAAATTAAAATTCTCACAAGTGGTCACTCGGTTAAATAAAATTCAGTCAAAAATTCTAACAATTCAGTTTTAAAAAAATTGCAGACAACCACAAAATTTTGACTGGTCCTCATAGAAAAAATTATGTTGAGCTAAAATTTGTTGTCAAATAATAATTATTTAAAATTGTATGTTTTTTCTTTCAATCTAGTTAAAATCTGTAATTTTCATCTAATTTTGATAAATAATAGTTCATTTTTCCCTTTGAAAAATTCTCTAAAATTGTATTTGTTGGGTTTTGTTAAATAATATATTGTTTAAAAATTATTAAACAAACACAATTTATTATTTGCGTATTTTTTAAACAGAATATTATTTAACAAAATCTAACAAATAAAATAATTGAAGAGAATGTTTCAACGAGAAAAATAAGCTATTAAGTATTTGTGAAAAAATTGGATGAAGTATGCAGTTGTTTATCTAAAATTTAAAGAAAAATCATAAAATTTTAAAGTGTTAGATGTATGGAAAAATGTCACTTTTTTAGCTAGCAGAGAATATGTTAGAAAATGTTTTCATGCGGACGTACACAAATATAGAATTATCCTGAAAAGTTGGAAAATTATGTTTTATATTTGTTTAAAATCACTAAAATTATTATTTCTGAATAAATAAATAACTGAAGGATATAAAATAACAGATAAAATGTGGTTTCAAAATTCGCCTATCAAATAAACTAATTTTGCGAATTTTAACCGTTATTTGTTAGAAGATAGAATTATTAAAATAAGTTTTAACTTAACTTACCCAATAAGAAGCAAGTGATTCTAATTTTAAAATTTTCTTAGCACTTTTTACATTTTCACTTTAAATTATAAAAAATATTAAATTAAAAAGACGAATTTTCTTTATGTTTGCTAACTTTACGACCATATATCTTGACTGATGAAATATATAAAAATTTGAAATTTCAAAATATTTAAATCATGAATCACACCTAAATCTACTTACATTAAAATATTCACGATGGTTTTAAATTTAGTTTTTGAAATAATAAAGTTTAAACATTCTAATATATTTTCAGGTTAAAACGATCGAGAAAACCACGTTCAATTTAGAAATAAGTATATTGTATTTTAAAAATTAAATTCAAAACCAACGTGAAAATTTGAAAGTGAGTAGATTTAGGTGTGATTTGAATATTTTGAAAATATCAAATTTTTATATATTTCCCGAACCAAGATACAAGATCGTAAAGTTATCAAAAATGAAGAAAATTCTTGTTTTCAATTTAATATTTCTTATAATTTAAAGTGAAAATTTGGAAATTAGACTCACTAGCTTCATATTGGGTAAAACTTATTTTAATAATTCCATGTTCTTACAATAATAACTTAAAAATAGCAAAATTAGTTTATTTGACTGGAGAACTTTGAGATCACATTTTATCATATCTTTAAGTTATTTATTCATTTAAAAATAAAAATTTTAATGTTTTTAAACTAATATGAACCTTAATTTTCCCACTTTTCAGGATAATTCTATATTTTCTTACATATTTTCTGTTAGCTAAAAAAGTAACGTTTTTCCGTACCTCTTACACTTTAAAATCATGTTTTAAGATTAATAACAGACATTACAGAATTCTTTTCATTTCATGCTCTAGAAACCATAAAGAATCATTTCTGAAAATTTTAGATTTTTTTAAAAATTGGCCCCGCAACGACTTTGATTGAAATAAAATGGTCTGACCCAAAAATATTTTTTTTCTTACCTTAATTAATTCCCCCAATAACAAAGGATACTTCAAAATTCTTTGAACTGGTTTTATGAGAATGGAATCCATATCGAAGCATATTACTTGACGTCGCAGAGTTTCAACACCTTTATTAAAAACTACCATAATATCTTTATTTTCCGCATACTGTAAAGAATAAGAAATAATAATAATAAAAAAGCAATCATTACATTTAATAAACTCTGTAGAGGAGAGTAGCCATCAATGTACCGGCTTTTTTTCAAAGTCATAGTAATCATTCAATTTTAGCAATTTCAAGAACTTTCTTGCATCAAAATAAAACTAAAACACCTCTCTAGATAATGCACACATTTTATACACATTTTATACACGATTTATTTTAATCAAATAACAACATTTAAGATTTCTCTCATCTAACACGCTATTTTTACTTTCAACACCCTAAGTATACAATGATCCATCTCTATAAAAGCACTAAAAATGTACATCAATAATAATATTTTTATTTTCACTTTGTTAAAAAACTTATTTAAAAACCTTTATCACATCAAAATATTGTAGTTAAGGCCTGAAGCAAAGGAACTGGTAAGTTCAAATATTTTTAAATTGCATTATTTCAATCAAAAAACGTGTTTGTATTTTTAGTGAATTTTTTCTTCAGTGCGTCAAAAACAGTTTTTTCAGATTTTTCTGTAAAGATTAAATCTACATGTCTCAAACTTATGAACGCAGTGTGTTTAAGCAAACTTCACTTATATTTAGAGTTAGGAGAATTTTCACTCATTTGTTTCTGAGAAAATTGAAATGGTTCATTAAAAAAAAACTGTTCCATTGAAGGCTACTCTCCCCTATTTATAAGTCACCAAAATCCAAAGAAATTAATTGATAAAATACAAACCTTCTGCAACAAAATCTGAGCTGCTTCGTGATTAGTACAATACTTAACATACGCATTTTGCATCTTATCAGCCATTTTCACAAAACAAGGTCCAATAGTTTGTTTCTCTTCATCACAATCTTTCATAGATTTGAGAATCGACTCAAGCAGCTCTTCAGCAACTCTCGTAACTTCTTCTATATTCCCAAACAACGTTGTCACGTCAATACCTCTTCTTTCAAGAAAAGACGGATCATATAAATTGAATGTCTCATAGGTAACTTTCAAATCTCGAACGTATTCCTTCTCGGTCAAAACCAATTCCGATATTACATTCTGTCGTTTATCAGCCTTCTTCTGCTTTTCCAGATCAACATCATCAACATCAACAACATTGGATTGTTTTTGAAGAGGAACTCTTCCGGGAGCCGGAGCAGGTGGAGCTGGTCTATGAGGCTGTGACAATCTCTTTATTTCTTTAGATTCTCCTGCATCTTCATCGACTTTATGATTTCTTATCACAACAAAATCATCAGCAGCGTCACTGAATGACTCCGTTGAAGAATCGAGCAAAGGACTCAAATAAGAACTCGGACAAGAGCCAACTTTTCCTTCTTTGTTCTTCACAATAACCCAATCTTCATTGGCTACCTCTTCAACCTTGACGACATCACCTTCTTCAACGCTCAAGTCTCCATCCATTTGCGCTTCAAAGGTATATTCCACCCGTACTGACATTTCAGGTACGAAGACATTCTCTTGTTTTGGAAAAATATCCGAATTTTCCTCAGAAACAACTTTCTCTTCTTTCTTCTTATCACAATCAACGATAATATTTACGTACGAAGCGGGAAAAATTCCCTTAACTGAGTCGATGGATCCTTCTACCCACTCGGAATCGATGTGTTTTATCAAAATAACCACTTCGCCGGATTCGAAACTTAATTCGTTGGGGAATTGAGCGTGGAAGGGGTAAAGAGTTATTGCGTAGGGTTCCACTCCAAGTGGATTTGGACATTCATCAGAGCAATTAGGCATTTCAGGAGTAACTTCAGGAAGAGATGGGGTGCTTTGAGACGAATGCTCGGGGAATAAATCGTAATAATTTGGCGCTGGCTCATTGAGATTCATTGAATATGAGATACTTGAACTTTCTCGGAAATCTTTGTAAATTTCGGCTCCATTTTGAACTGACTGGGGTAAAGGATCGGTTAGGGTGGCAAGGCTAACTTCGTCGGTTTCATCAATACTGACATGATCGATGTAAGTTACAAAAGCTTCAGGAAAAGTGCCTTTTTTATTATCTTGCGTTACTCCAAGGCACCAGCCATCTTCCACGATTTCAATCACAGTTATTATTTCCCCTTCGGTCAAATCTAATTCTTCATCTAGTTGCGCCTTCATGGAAGTTTTTACTTTCGCTTTTCTTTGTACTGATTTTTTCTTTGTTGGTTGCTAAAATTATACAGAGTTTTGATTATTTCACTTAAACAGAGAGAAGGAATTGCATTTGCGTTATTAAATTACAAAAGTTTTAATAACTAAAATAGCTTTTTTTAAAAAAATATAATTTCGTAGTTTTTAATTTTGGTAAATTGTTTTTATTTGAGACTACAAGTTTCTAAACTTAAAAAAACTTGGTTCGAAACTTTGAAAATTAAACTTATTGATTATAATTTATTTTAAGGTAATATATCAATTAGAGTTTATTATGAATTATTTAAGCTCGGGAATATTAAAAAAAGAATGTAAGGAAACCTTTTTTCAACATTTCTTAGCTTAAACTAATTCAGGAATCACAGAATTAAAACTTTTCATTTTCAGTAAATGATTCGATTGACCTTACGTTCAATATATTGTAAATTTGTAAAGATTCAAAATTGATTCAGTCTTCATTAATTTAGTTAATCCTAATTTAAATAAATCGAAACATTTTTTATTAAATTTAATATTGGTTTTAATTCTAATCAATCTTTAGCTTAATTAATCCAAAAATTAAGTCATCCGATTTTTTTCGATGCAAATTTTAGCTAAATCAAATTTCAGTTGATCAATAATGTAATAATTTTTCAAATTTGTACTAAATTTTTTATTTATTAACATTTGAGTGATTTAAATAATACAAATTTTAAACCATCTAACTTTCAATTATTTTTTGTTAGTTAAAATATTTATTAATTACATTTTTTAGTATTTTCAACAATTCTAAATTTAGTTCATCCAATTTTTAAATGATCCGAATTTTAATTAATTCTTATTTTAAAATTAAACCAAAACTCTATCAACTCAAACTTAGATTTATCCAAATTTTATTCTACCAAATATTAATCAATTGAAACGTCAAATTATCCGAATTTCGACTTATCAAAATTGTAATCTATTTACATTTCAATAAATTCCACATTCAATTTATCCAAAGTTTTTGGCTTCAAATTTTAACTATATCAAATTTCAATCAATTCAAATTTTTGTCAAATCCAAAATTTAAATAAATTAATCATTTATACCTATATTTAAGTAAATTTAAATAATTTAAATTTCAATCAATTCGAATTTTTATTGGTCAAAACATTTACTATGAAAATTGTAAACATTTTAATAAATTCTAACTTTAACTCATCCAATTTTTAAATGTTTCAAATTTCAATGCGTTCTAATTTTAAAATTAAATTGCAATTCAATCAACTGAAACTTACATTTATACAAATGTTATTCTATCCAAATATTAATCAGTTACAATTAAATTTATCCGAATAACAGTTTTTGTAAATTTTAATCGATTTAAATTCTAATCTATCCACAATTTAATTTATCTAAATTTTAATCTACTCAAATTTTAATTTAAATTCATTCAAATTTCAATTTTTATTCTGATTTTAACGTCTACTGAAACTTTTTCAATTGTTATTTGAATAAATCCCAATTTTATTCTTTTCCAAATTGTAATCGATTCAAATTTCAAAAGATCTAACTTTCGATCAACTTTAATTTTTATTTATCAAAATATTTACTAATTAAAAACGTGACCAGTACTGAATTTAATTCATCTAAGTTTTTAAAGTTCTCAATTCTAATTGTATTCAAAATAAAAGAATCAGAATGTATTGTTATTTCAATAAAGTAAAACATGGATTGATTAAAAGTAAAATAGATTAAAATTTTAATTTTATTTACGTTTCAAGTAAATAAAGTAAGATTGTTAGCAATATGAAATTATTAAATTATAAATCGATAAAAGTTTTAAATAAACTTAACATAAATGAAGCTTCGATTAATAGAATCAAGCAGAAAAAAGGTTACAAATTAGTCTTTGTTCTCTATTGTTTAATTTAAACTTTTATTTCTTTAATAATTATTAAAATTTAATACGTACTTTAATTAATTGTTTATTGAGCTCCCAAACATGAGAAATTGGAAAAATTCCTTTTCTGGCATCTGTGTATCCAGAATACCAGCCAGTTTGAACTTCATTTCTTCCCACTATGAATTCTCCTGTTCAATAAAAGATAATTTGCATTTTTAAAATTATCGTTTACTAACCACAAAGAACTAATAAAATAAATAAATATATATACATAAAATAATAAATATCAACATAATATATATATATATATATATATATATATATATATAAATCTTGATCTGAAATTGAAGAATAAATTTTTTATTTATTGTTTAATGAAACATTTATCAAGTAGTTAAATAGTGAACTTTTATGAATTTGATTCATTGCTCTGACCGATATAATAATTGACCTAAATCTCTATTATTAATATAATTTATTGTCTATTAAATTAATTTTTAATCACTTTAAATTGCGATTAATCCAATTAATAATTACCTTTCTCAAAGGGAAGATCACCTGGCTGTTCGCCTCTAAATGGAGCAATTGATATAAATAAAGATGCAGATTCGTCAACGATTGGAATGTTAACTTTCAGCAAGTGGCTTACTGGGAATTTTCCTGTTTGTTTGTCGGACTGTCCATAACTCCAATGCTTATCGACATTATTGTAGACCTAAAATCAATAAATTTGCATTTAAAAACCCCTAATATTTAATTCAAACAAGAATAAAATAATGAAAGGAAAATAAAATGAAAGAAATATTAATAAAGTAATCAAATAATCAAATATATTTTAATCTTCTGCATAAAATAAAATAACAAAATAACAAAATTAGCGAATTTTTAATTCTCTAATTATTTATAACTTTCTGTAATTTTTTAAAATCGTAAACTAAAAAATATATTCTTTTATCGAATATAAATAATTTGACGGAGTTTAATTATAACTACAGGTTAATTACAAAGTTGAGAAGAATGTTAATAGTATTTTTTAAGTGACCAATAAAAGTCTATATTCATATAGCTATATATTCATTTCCTGTTGATAACACCATATCATTTTACACTCTCCTTTGCATTCCCTTGTGAAATTATTAAGCAGTAAAAAGTAAAGAGTACTCGTTTATAAATATAAAATAATTATAAAACGTATAAATAATAATGAAACAATAATAATTATAACAATAATAATAAAACGAAAAACAATAATCATAAATAATAATAATAATGATAATAAATACTAAGATAAAACTTGTCATTCTTTGGTCTCGGTAATTATCGCGTATTAAAAAGAGATTAATTATTATTTGACAAACACTATAAAATAACAAAATACTTTAAAAATTCTGCTTAAAATGTATGCTCTAGTGCAATACAAGATAAATATGATGTAATTTACAAGACATTTAATATTTAAACGACACGTTTTTAATATAAAAAAAGTATGTCAGAAAAACATGTATACTTACAAGAAAATAATCTCCTTTACAGAGACTTAATTCTCCTTCTTTAGTTGTTAGAAAATCGTGTAAAACTCTCGTTAAACTTCCTGATTCCATTTTAGCAAAGGTTATTGTCCTGTTGCAAATCAACTTTGTGAAATTTCAACAGTCAAACTTCTTGGTTTTTTCTCGACACCAGTCAATTTTGATATTAGTAGATACGTAGCACAATGGCTTATAACACATTTGAGCTTTTGATACCGCATAATTAAGAAAATTCTTGTGTAATTAACTACATTTTTGTGCCTTCTGCTTCAAACAATATTTCTGTGTCGACTGAAGTTTTATGACGTTTCATGTGACGTTTAAAATCATGAGGAACATAACCTATAAAAGCATGTGTGAAGCAAAAAGTGTTCTGCTCGTTCTGCTCCACGAGTTCTGCTCTGTTTTGAAAAACAGTGTTAATTGTCGTACTTTTTGTTAATGAACACTGTTAAAAATTAGTTATTAATTAAATGAAACCTTTTTGATTTAACTACAGTAACAGGTAATTGTGTAATATTCTTTATTTTCATATTAAATATACAAATTTTATCAATCGTTTCAATGTTTTGTTTTGAAATTTGTTTAAAACTTTCCTTTGTGAACTATGTTTCTATTTTATTTTATAAGTAAAACATAATTGTGTAATTAATTTAATTGATGGGTTTTAATTATATTTGTCGAAAGAAAGTTATATTTACAATAAATCAGAACACATTCGAAACATGAAATTTTAGGTTATGTTATTGCATAATTTGGTTTTAAAATGTGTTTTTTTATAAATTGCGTTTATAAAAATTCATAAATGTTTTTCGAAATAAAATTCAGTGCATTGTGAACTTAATTTATAAAAATCTAGCACCTTCTAAATACTGTTTGCAATGTAAAGAATAAAATAAATTACAATTGATAAGATTTATATTAAATTAACTTTAACTTATCTGCTCTATTAAATAAATTTGATTTACAGCCATTTAATACTGTTTTGGCTGTCAATAAATCCGAATGAATTTCCAATGTCAAATATCCAATTAATGAAGGAACGTGCCCCTGTAGGAGAAAAATGGTCTGATAATCTATTAAAAGGTGAACTTTCATTATGTGGAGGTACGTCTGGTAAAGCAGCTGTATATGCGACTTTTGCAGGTAAAAAATATATTTTATTGATAAATGAATACTATTTTCTTTTTAGTTTTTCAATTAACGATTTTTTTCTTCAACAAATTATAATTCTACTGTTGTTTTAGGAATCATCGGCTATCCATTGATTATAAATCGTTATTTAAGAAATTATTTTGGCTACGAAACAAGAATTTTGCTCGTTGGTTTTTGTATGTTAACTACAACTTTTGGTACAGCATATTTTGTTAAAATTAAATGCCAAGAAGGTATTAAAAAATTATATGCAGAAGAAAGAGAAAAGGAACTTGGGAGTCTGAAGGGAATGTTAGAAAAAGCGATTGTAGACAAAAGTACGTAAGAAATGAAAAATAAATTTGAAGATATCATTCTAATTTGAAAGATTTATTTTCCCTGCAGATAAGAATTGAAAAACTTGAACAATAATGCAGTGTTTTCGAAGGCTCGTTCCATTTTTAAAAAATAATCTTCAACATTCTGTTTTTTTAAATCTGACAAAACGAAACAGTAAATTATCATCTGTCGCTGTGAGATTCAATCATGAATCACCCCAAAGCGAAGAATCAGAATTAGATTTAGTTGAATATTCTGCAATGGCCAATCTTTCTCTGGGAAATATTGCTGGTGGCAATCGAGTTTTTATAATACAACCCTTTATAAAATGGGGCCGAAATAAAAGAAAAGATACAACTCCAGAGTTGCAAATGGCAGAAGCAGAAGCTCTAATTAACACATTACCTCGTTGGGTAGTTGTTGACAAGAAATGTGTACCTCTAATGTCATTTCAAAGAAGCACATTACTAGGTAAAGGTACACTTGCAGATTTAAGAATGAAAATTCATAACTCTCCATATGTAACAGCTGTTTTTGTCAGCGTGAATATGTTAAAACTGGTGCAAATCGAAGAATTAGAGAAAGAATTCGGTGTCCCGGTTTTTGATCGATATGCCATTGTGATACATATATTTCGATTGCATGCAAAAAGTCCAGAGGCTAAGCTGCAAGTGGCTCTTGCGGAAGTTCCCTACATTTGGAAAAAATTGATAGATGAGGACGTAGATGGATTTAGAATAAATTTGCAGGAAACTAGAAAAAGGATTCTTCAAGATCGACGGGTGAAATTGAAGAAAGAGTTAAAGAAATTGCAGGAACATCGGCATTTAATTAGAAAAAAGAGAAGACTTTTGGATATTCCTAGTATTGCAATAATTGGCTACACAAATGCGGGAAAAACTTCTTTAATTAAGGCCCTAACTGGAGATTCATCTCTGATTCCGAGGAATCAGTTGTTTGCTACTCTTGATACAACTGCTCATGAAGGATTTCTTCCCAGTAAATTAAAAGTTGTTTATATGGACACTATAGGTTTTATACAAGATGTTCCAGAAGGATTACTTGCTCCTTTCATTGTCACTTTGGAAGATGCAATTGACTCTGTAAGTATTTAAATTATTCTAAGAATTTAATCTTTAATGCAGGGATGATAAAAATCATGATTTTTTTGAATATATAAAATCAGTATATACAATTTTTAAATGTTTATTTGTAAGTAGTTTATTTTTTAAACAGAGAACATTTAATAAAAAATAATGAAGAATAAAACAATTAGTTAAAATCAAACAAATGATGTCGAATAAATGAGAAGATTACAAAAAAATATCTTTAATCTTTTTTTAAAAAAAAAATTCGTGTGGTCGCAAAATTAAGAAAATTAGGTAATATCAACGAAAACGAATAAATTATAAAATAAAAGCGTAAAAAGATAAGAAATCAGTCAATCAAAAAATTGAGAAAATTCTTTGAAATAAAATTAAGAAAATTAGGCAATAGAAACGAAAAAAATAAATTATAAAATAAAAGGGTAAAACGATAAGAAAACAGTCAACTAAAAAATTGAGAAAGTTCTTTTAAATAAAATAATTCGTGGACATTATTAAAGAAATAAAGAAAACAACACATGAATCACACTGACATATAAATATATAACTTTTCTCAAAAAATTAAACTATTTACGGACATTTTTTTTTTAAGTTAAAAAATAAATAAGATAATTAAAAATGCGTTTAAATATATTACTAACGAATTTTTTTTTTTTTTAAATGAGAAAAATTAGAGAATTATTTTGCAAATTGAAAAAAAGGAATGAATACAATTTTGGAAAATGGGGCATTCTACGTAAAGCGGACATCCCAAAATTTGTAACTTAAAAAAATGTTTAAAATGATGTTTTTTCCATTCAAATATATGAAATGGAAAAAATTTTGGCTGTTTTTTGTAGTAAATTAAACGGTCTTTAATGCGGCAAGTTTGATTTTTAAAATTAAATTAATTTTCATCGAGGAAGGTGGAAATGAAAGATTTAAGTTCATTTTTCATAACCTCTGACCATTTAAAAAATTTCTTAAAAAGGCTTAAAAAATAGTTTAAGCATTGGAGATTTAGTGTAAAAAGTGACAGAATGGCATCTTTTGTAGTTAAATAGTTATTTAATTTATAATATCTTGGTAATTTACACAAAATATTTTTGATTTGTGGTTAGAAGTTTTTGATGTATGTATATGCAACAGTGTTCATAGGAATGTTTAAATATTAAATAAAGACTTAATATATGTAATAATTTTTTGAACTTATTTAAATGTATATCTGTACAAGATTAGTTATATTATTAATCTTTTAAGGATAAATAAATTAAAGAAATTAATCCATAAAGATATTTATCTTTTACGTATATAAATTTAAATAAGTTCAAAATATAACATATATTATGTATTCTTTAAACATTACCATGAACATTGTTACGTATACAATGAAAACGTTTAACCACAAATCAAAATTATTTAAATAAAATATTAAGATTCATACTTTTGAATAGAAAAAACAACATTTTAAAAATTATGTTTTTTACGTTACAAATTTTGGAATGTTTGATTTACGTAGAACGCCCAAAATTAGAAAAAATATTAAAAGAAAAAAAATTTATGTAATAGAAGAATGATGTTTAAATGAGAATATTTACTACAAGATTAAATTTGCATAATATAAAATAAAAGAATAAAAGTCTTCAAAAAAGTAGATAATTGAGAGATGTAAAAATTGTAAGCATCGAATAAATGTTTTCAAAAATTCGTAATTACAAGTTAAAAACTAAACAATAAGGAAAAATGTTTTTGAGAAATTGAAAAATAATAACAAAAATTAAAGAATTTATTAAAATGCAAGAAAGGACTAAAAAAATTGTGAAACAAAATGAAAATTAAATAAATAGAAAGAAAATGGAAAAATGTTTTTTTTTTAATCTAACATCTGTGCAAAAAAATGTAAAAAGTACAAAAAATAAAAAAATGTGGTAAGAATCTACTAAAAAATTAGAATTATTAAAAATAAAATAAAAAATGTATATAAAGATAAAGAAATAATTCACAAAAGAAATTTAAAAATCCTATAAAAATGAAAAAGTTTAGGAAAGTTAAACTAAAAGTATTATTACTAAAATAAAAACAAGTCCAAAAATAAATTATAGAAAAATTAAAAAAATCCAACATTTTTATGGAAAAATAAGTAAGTTTACAAAAAATGGACAAGATGTGAAAACAAATTGAATAAATTTACAAAAAAATAAGCGTACTTATTTTCAAATATATGGAAATAATTAAGAAAATCAACAAAATAAAAAGTTTAGTGAATAACAAAATTGTGTAAAATAATAATAGTTTGCATAAAAAAAAGAAAATTAAAAAAAATCCTTCAATAAAAAGATTTTTACAAAAAATTAACAAAATGAATTTTGAAAAAATTAAGAAAAAATATTAAGAATTTGTACAAATAAGAACGTATAACTTAAAAATTAAACAGTTTCGGAAAAGTAAAATTTATTAATCAGATTTATTAATTTTATTAATTTATTATTATTAATTAAGTAATCTTATGAGAATTAAAAAAGGATTATTGTGAATGTGGAAAGCAATTAATATTATTTCATTATTATGCATTAATTAATATGCATTTAAATTTGAATTAACTAAAATTTAAAAGTTTGAATAAATTGGAATTTGAGTTAATTGACGTTTGGAATTTATTTAAATTATAATGACTTAAAGATATAAAAATTAAATACTATTTTTTGCTATCTTCATACCAAAAATTTGTAGATCGTAAGTATTTTGATCATCATTAGCACAATTTTTTAAATTTTATACAGAAAAAGATATTAAAATTGAAATTTTCAAGATTTATTTACAAATTTCTGGGTTTTTTTATGGTTTGCAATTTTGTACGTATGCAGTATTAGACGTCCGGAGAGTTGTGAAGTTTTTTTTATTTAAATCATGATTTTAGTGCAAATGTCCCAATTATTTAAATCAAAGAAATTTAAATCAATTGCAGTAGTGTTTTATTGACATAAATTATTTAAATAAAACCCTATCTTAATAAATAACAATATTATTTCTAGTTTATTGTGTGTCGAAAAATATTTCAAAATTAAAATAGCGTAGAATTTGTTCCCAATTTTCTTACTTTACATATTATTATCGTTATTGTTGAGATTACTTAATTTAAATTTATTTTGTTAGGATGTGTTAATACATGTTTTCGACAATAGTCATCCAGACAAAAAGGCTCAGATAGAACATGTGAGATTGACTTTGGAGTCTCTTGTTGATGATGATAGACCTATAATCGAAGTAGCAAATAAATGTGATTTAGTTGATGATGATTGTATTCCCAATCACATATTTGCAGTTTCGTCCAAAAAATCTACCGGTAAGTAATTTAAAAAATATACTTATGTTTAAGAGTTGAAATTTGGATTAATTAATCAATAATAATTTATTACAATTTCATTTTTTTCCAATTAAAATTCGTACTTTTTTTAAAAAAAAAACTTAACTATTGGTTTCCAAAAAGACGCAAATTAGTCAAAACAACTAGAAAATGGAAATTTAATTTTTGTATTTTTTTATTAGCTCAAAACAATACAGAATTAATTTATGAAACTATATTCATAAATTTATAAAAATTCTAATAAAAAAATGTCCTTCTAACTTACTGGAAAAATCTCCAAGAAGAGTTTTTAAAAAATCGCTTTAAACAAATTTGTGATTGAAACATCGACTAAAAAAGTTTTAAAAATGTTTTACATTAGAATCTCTTTTATTTTAAAACAAAAAACCATTACCTAAATTAATTTCAAATAATACATAATTATCAAAATAATAATCTTCATAATTATTTATTTGTTAATTCGTTGAATTTTTAATAAATTCCAAATTTTAATATCATTTTTCTAATTCTTGGAGAATTTGTCCTTTCTCGAAACTGTTTAAACTCTCTTACAATTTCTTCTTTTTTTAAAAAAAGGTATTTGGTATTTTATTCCTACATTTTTTCATACTTTCTATTTTTTATTCATAATTATCTTCATTTGCTTTTCATTTTCTTTCCTTTTTCTCTTTTAAATTTTAATTAATTTTAATATTTCATCTCATTAAATTTTAATCAAACCTCTTAGTTTTTTATTCGAATAGTTTTTTCTTTCTGAAAACTGCTTAATATTCTTCTTACAACTTCTTATCTTTTTAAAAAGAGGATATTCATCATTTTATATTTTTTTCTGCATTTATTTATAATATTTCATTTCATATAATTTTTTACAATATTTTTCCTTTTCTACTTTTCAATTTCACTATTTTCTGATTCAAGCTTAATTGTATAATTTTAAGAATTTTAACTTTTTCCTTCAATGAAAATTTTAAAATATTTTTTATATTTAGTTTTTAAAAAAGTTTATTCAACACTCCAAATATTTCTCCTACATTTTTTCATAATTTTTCAATTTTTCGCAGTTTTTGCATATTTTTCACTCTTGATAAGGTAACGGTACCTATACTCGATCAGTACCTACAGTCGATCAGTGATGATTTAATTGGATAAAATTAATTAATAGTTTAATAATACTGATGCCAAATACTACTTCGAATATTGCAAGGTTTATTTTTACCAATATAATAAAACTATTAATTAATTTTGTCTAATTAAATCATCCCTGATCGACTATAGGTACTGATCGAGTATTTATACTGTTATCTTAATTCAATTTTGCTTCCTCATAGAGGAAGCTTTGTGATCGTTAAGATTTTCGATTTTCCAAAAATAGTCTAAATCGACTCATTTTCATCTAAAAAGCGAAAATTTTCATTCCTAAGCAAATGTCCAGATCTATGTGTGTGTGTGTATGTATGTGTGTGTGTGTGTGTGTGTATAGCGTTTTATGTGTACAAGATATCTTGAGAACCCAACCAAATTTTTTTGAGCACCTTTTTTCATCGAAAAAAAATCGTTTTTTGACAAAAAATTTTTTTATGCTAAAAATACAACCTAATGAATACAAAAATCATATTCCTTATGTCAAAACGAATCGATTGACCTATATAACTTTTATAATTGATCAAGAATTCGTAAAGTAATTCATATTTTTACATTTTTTTGCATTTAAAATTCTTCATTTTTAAATGACTTCCGCAATTAAATTATATATTATTAATTTCTTGCTTCCTCTATGAGGAAGCAAATTATTTTGCTTACTTGGAAGCGAAATGTCCATGAAATGGACATAATTCTCACCTAGTTTCCCTTTCTTCAATTTAAATTACGATTAATTTTAAAAATTTCAATTTATTAGAATTTGAACAAACACCAACATTTTTATTTATTATTAATGATGATTTCTCGCAATGGAAACAGTTTAATATTTTTCTTCTAGTTTATTAATTTTTCAGACATTTTATTCAGCATTAGAAATTTTGTTCCTACACATTTTTATTCAGACCTTAAAATTAGTTTAATTAATAATTGCAACTCATTATATTTTAAATAAATGTCATTTGGTCTGCTTCTTTGAAATATTTTTCTTCAATTTAAAAAGTTTAAAACTTTTCTGATAATTTCCTCCTTTTTTCCATTTAATAATTCATTTTAATAATTTCAACCCATTATAATTTAAACAAACCTTAAATTTTTTATTATTGCTTTTTCATAGAGGAAGTATTTAAAAAAAGTTGTCATTCTCTGAATACAATTTAATACTTTTCTTATAATTTCTTAATTTCTCATATTTTATAAAGATCTTTTTTCTGTTTTTTTTGTTTTTAAAATTTATATTTAGTTTTCTCAAAGTTTAGGCAGATAAACAGATATTTTAATTTATTTCGTTTATTTTTTTCTAATATTTAGTAAAGTTTTTAGTTTTTTCCTTTACTTTTTTATTTATTTTTATAATTTTCAAATGCTGATTCAATTAATTTTTTTAAAATTTCCTTCTTATATTTTTTTTTACTATACTCATTTTTTGAATTTTTTTTATTCCTATACAGTTTAAATTTTAAATTATTTTTACCACTTTTTCGTAGATTATCGCACAGTTTATTGATTTCTGATATTTTTAAATAAATAAAAATTTTTTGGTGATGTTTCTTAACTTTCTTGATACTTCCAGTTTTTTTTTAATAATCTTCCTTCACGTTTTTAATTTAAAGGAAAATTTCTTTCTTTCGTAGACTTTTTTTCTTTTTACATTTTCTCAGTTTTTAATGTGTATATTATTCCCAACTTTTTTGTATTTGGATTCATTCTTCAGAATTTAAATTTTATTTGTGATTTTCCGTTACTTTCTTCTTTTTTTTTTAATTTGAAAAAGGCTTTTGTGTTTTTTACACGTTGTTTTAGTTTTCTCATTTTGTTATTCTTGTCCAGTTATTGTTTTTTTATTTTTAACATTTTATGTTAATTATCGTATAATGACTTAGAGACTAAAAGAGAATACTTTTTAAAGTTGTTTTCTTCACTTATTTTGAAGTCATTTTACTTATTTTTAAAATTTTTCTTATTTTATGTTCCCACTAACTTCATTTTTAGTACATTTTCCTTGCTTTAAAAATGTTTTTCATTTTTTTCTTTATTTTAGTTTCTTATTTTTTCTTCTTTATTAAATATGTTATTAAATTTACAATTCTGAAAATTGGTAAATTCAAAAATATTATTTTCCCTAGATACATGATAAACAAATTTTGTCTATAACACCTGAAAGTATACAATAACTTTTAAATCAAACAATTATTTCAAATTTTTTTTTAATGGTAAAAATCGAGGCACCTTTAATAATTATTTTAAAAATCCTGGTAAAATGTATGTCCTCTTGAGCTTTAAACTGATAAAGTTTTACCTTGGAATGTTAGAGAGATTTCAATTGACATTAATTTTTCTGTTTTCATTTTATGTTTAGGTATCGATTCGCTGCGAAAAGTAATAGAAAAAAAGATTTTGCAAGCTACAGGACGAATACATATGCGAATGAGGGTAGCATCAGGAAGCGAAGCTTCCGCATGGCTGTACAAAGAGTTAACAGTGACAGATGTAGAACCTGATCCTGAAAATTCACAATATATGTTTATGGATGTGATAGTAACTGAGACCCAGATACATAAATTTAAACGATTTCTTAAAAAGTAAACAGTTTTAGAGTTTAACAAATTTTTATATCCATGCCAAGCTTTTGATCCCGTCTCGATATTCCTAAAATAGAAAAAATTCCTTCAATATTTTCCGTTCAATTATCTTGTTTCTTGCTATTGATTTTATGAAATGACAATTTTTAAATACAGAGATTTTTAGATTTTAATTTTATAAAAAGAGATTTTTAATAATTTAGTTTTGCTATTAGGTCACGTTAGGTCAAGAATTCAGATGATTTAAAGCGTTTATTATTGAGTTATTTTTCTTTTGTTTGTAATGAATTATAAAATTATAATTACAGTGAGAGTTGCACTCTGGAGTGGTAAATAAATGAGTAGGTGGAGAGTAGAAGATAATTTCTCGATATCAACATGCAACGTCGCAACAAAGAGATGAATGCAGAAAAAAATTGAGCGGTTCACTGTAAGATAAGTCGGGGTGAGTCAGTCTTGGTGAATATTGGCAGTAGCAGTAGTGTCTTTAAATTTTTAATCAACGAAATATTATTCTTTTTGGACTCTTTATTTATTTAAAACTAAAGTGAAGTTATTTTTAAAGTTAAATTTAATTAGGTAGGTTGTTAAAAAAGACTATATTCTAGATTTAAGTTTTTAAAAAGCACGTGAAAATGGACAATTTAAAAGATTAAAAATTTTAAAGAATTGGTTTATTTTCGTTTTCCGATTCTAATTTGAAATTAAACTACAAAGCAATAGTTTAGATTAGCTCGTTTATTTCATTGAAGCGATTACGAGAATGATTAACTAACAAATATCAAACAATGAACACTAGTTTAATTCAAATTCAGAGTAGACAGTAGTGATTGGCCTGTTCGTTGATTTAGTCGGCGACAAAAATTCAATTACAGGTCAGTGAGTTGATTTTCTTCCCCTCCGGATGCTCATGTTCCCTATTACTATCACTAAATAAAAATTAATCCCTTATTGCTACACGTATCGTTTCTAATTGTTTGATTTAATTTACTCTTATTGACAGTGCACTAAGTCAATTTTATTAACTTAAGAATTATTGCCAAGAGTATTGAAAACAAAATTGATTCTTTAATCTTTTAATTAGATTTATTTGAGTATTTTTTCCACTTGAGGGAAATAAATTTGTTCTGGGAATTTGTTGAGGAAAAATAATTTATTGGTCATTTTTTAAGAAAGTTGTTTCAGAAGTACAATTTTGGAAAAGCAATTTTTAATAAAAAAAAGTAATATGTTTAATTCAATAAAGTCAATAAATAAAAAAATAAAGAAAATGGATTTATGTTATCAAGAAGTAACTTAATTTAAAAAAAAGTAACTTCTGTTATAAATTATTTTTATAACTAAAGTAACTTTTTCTAAAACAGTTTTTGTTTGAAAGCAACTTTGATATTTGACAATCATTACTATCTGTAAGATAATTATCAATTTTACAAAAAACACTTTCAGTAAAATTTTCTATCATAAAGATTTTATGGAAGGAACTTTTACAAAACTGTGTTTCTTTAAAAAGTAACTTTTACAATAAATGCATACTATAAGAAGTAAATTTTACCAAAAATACTTTTTATAGAAAGTAACTTTTTTTTATACTAAGTAAATTTTATAAAAAAATACTTTAATAGAATGTAAAGTTTGTAAAAAGGATTTTTATAGGAAGTAATTTTTATAATACATACTTTATGTAAGAAACAACATTTACAGAAAATACTTTCTATAAGAAGTAATTTCTACAAACAATACTTTTCATGAGAAGCAACTTTAACAAAAAATACTTTCTATAAGAAAAAACTTTTCAAGAAAAAATTTTTTATAAAAAACACCTCATACAAACAATACTTTTTATAAAAAGTAACTTTGACAAGAAACACTTTTTATAGGAAATAAATTTGACCAGAAATTCTCTCCATAACTGGTACTAAAAAAAACTTTTTCTAGAAAGTACCTTTTGTAAAAAAATATTTTTTATATGAAATAACTTTTATGAAAAAAGCCTTTTACAGAAAGTAACGTTTGCACAAAGGATTTTTTATAGAAAGTAATATTTAACAGAGATTCTCTCCATAATTGGTAACTCAAAAATACTTTTTACAGGAAATAACATTAAGAAACAATAATTTCTACAAAAAATCATTTTTACTATAAATACTTTCTATAAGAATCAATTATTACAGAGAATAATTTCTATAAGAAGTAACTTATACAAAAAAATACTTTTCATAGGAAGTAACTTTGACAAAAAATACTTTCTCCAAGAAGCAACTTTTCAAGAAAAAAATTTTTATAAGTAGTAACTTTTGTAAAAATATTTTTTACAGAAAGTATCCTTGACAGAAGGTAACATTAAATTTGTAAGCAAAATTTTTTTATAGGAAGTAGATTTTACAAAAAATTCTCTCTAAAATTAGTAACTTTAAAAAAATCATTTTTCTAGGAAGTAACAATTAATAAAAGTAGGTACTTTTTATGAAAAGTAATTTTTACAATCAATAATTTTTATAAGAAAAACTTTCACATAAAATACTTTATAGAAAAAGTTGTGAAAAAGATATTTTATAGGACGTAATTTTTACTAGAAATTCTTCCCGCCACTCGTAACTTAAAAAAATACTTTTTATATCATATAACATTTAGAAACAATATTTTCTAAAAAAAAAAAAATAATTTTTACAATAAATACTTTCTATAAGAAGCAAATTTTACATAAAATACTTTTGATGGGAAGTAGCTTTAGTGATGAGCAAATGCAAGACCAAGACCAAGACTTCCATGGTCTTGGTCTTGGTCTTGTTCTTGCATACATAGTCTTGGTCTTGGTCTTGCAAACAAGAGTCTTGCAGTTTTGTATTACGTGAGAGAGAAAGAGATGTCACTATAGTGCTATCTTTTTCTTTCTTACACACACATATAATATATATATAAGGCTTTTGTTTATTTTTTAACCCCTTGAATGTGGATGACGTGTATGCACGTCATGATGAAAACAAGAGAATGGCTTAAAGAATTTTTATAAAACTTAGTACTACTAGGTTTTTCGGGTCGCTGAGTACGAATTTGAGGTCAAATTTCCAAAATTTAAAATGGTGGATCCAATATTGCCGCCAAAAAATTTAAAATCTTCAAATGTCAACGTAATTTTGCGAAACTTGGCACACAAAGGTTTTTTGGGTCGCCGAGTACGAATCTGGTATCCGAGTATAAAAATTTAAAATGGCGGATCCAATATGACTGTTAGAAATTTTGAAAAAAATTAAATTCCAACATTTTAAGATTTTCAAAATTTCTGGCGGCCATATTGAATACGCCATTTTAAATTTTGAAACTTTGATATCAGATTCGTATTTAGCGACCCCGAAAACCCCTTAGTAACAAGTATTTCAAAATTTCATTGACATCTTAAGATTTTTAAAAATTTTGTCGGACATATTGGATCCGCCATTTTGAATTTTAGAAATTTGACTTCAAATTCGTACTCAGCGACCCGAAAAACTTACTAGTACCAAGTTTTATAAAAATTGAATAATTGGAAGTAGCTGCACAGTTTGAGCTCACTTTATGCTATATTTCAGCAGCACAGTCAAGGGGTTAAACATTACTAAGTTCTGATTAATAGGTCACAAAGTAGTCTTAAATACGACAATAAATGCGTTTTTGAATGGGTATCTACAAAACGGATAGATTTTATATGACGAAAAATAGCAATTGACACTTTTACCTTTAAAATATAATCTAACATTTGCTTCTTCTGGTGAATATATTTTATTATTTGCAAGACTGCAAGAGTCTTGCGAGACTTGAGGATAAAGTCTTGTTTTTGGTCTTGGTCTTGGTCTTGGTCTTGCAAAATGTGCAAGACCAAGACCAATTTTGCTCATCACTAAGTAGCTTATACAAAAAATACTTTTGATAGGAAATAGCTTATAAAAAAATACTTTTTATGGGAAGTAACTTTGACAAAAAATACTTAGCATAGAAAGTAATTTCGACAAAAAATACTTTTCATAGAAAGTATCTTTGACAAAAAATACTGTTTATAAGAAGTAACTTTTACAACCAATACTTTTTAATCTTTTGATAGGAAGTAACTTTGACAAAAAACGTTTTCTATAAGAAGTAACGTCTGTAAAAAGGACTTTTTTATAGAAAAATAACTTTTACTAGAAATTCTTCCCATAACTGATAACTAAAAAAAATGTATTTTAAAAGTAACTTTATAAAAAAATATTTTTTATATTAAGCAACTTTTAGAACAAATACCTTTTATAGTAAGTAACATTTGTAGAAAGGATTTTTTATAGAAAATAATTTTGATTAGAAGCTCTCTCCATAACTGGTACCTTAAAAAAATACTTTTTAATCGAAATAACATTTAGAAACAATACTTTCTATAAAAAGTCATTTTTGCAATAAACATTTTCTTTATAAGAAGCAACTTTTACCTGAAATACTTTTTATAGGAAGGAAGTTTTTAAAAATTTTTTTTTATGTGAAGTAACTTTTACAAAAAATACTTTTTATATAGAGTAACATTTGTAAAAAGAGGTCTTTTATAGGAAGTAATTTTACCCAAATAAAACATTTTACAGGTAGCAGGCTTCGCACTCCCCAACTATTTACTACTTTTTGCTACTTTTTTCATGAAAGGCTACTTTTTTGGTACTTTTTTCGGCCTAAAGCTACTAAAAGCTACTTTTTTAAAAATTATGGGAAAAAAGTATTCAGTTATTAGATTATCAATTTTATAAGTGCAAAAATTTATTAATTTACAGTCAAACTTCCATACTGCCGAAAGAAATTTGACGTTTCCGCGGTAGAAAGGTTCTTTAAAATGATATTAGTGAGTGAACGTTCAGGAATGTAACAACTATTTTAAATCATAGGATCTTTAAATATAAAATGTAAATTAAATTAATTATTAAACAATAATTTATCTATTAATTAAGGCTGCAGTGAGAAATAAAAAATTTATATAACAATTTGCACAAGTCAGACTTCTATCGTTAAAATCACATGTTTGAAATCACATTATTTTTATAATAAACTCTTCGAATTTTTCAATAGTGAAAAATTATAATTATTTTACAAATTTACTATAGGATTAGTTGGGATAATTTGGGACAAACTAGACCTTGTTGACAATAGACAATAAAAAAAATGGCAAATATACGTTTTTGACAATTATTTTTAAAAAATTTCTACAATTGCTTAGTAATTTGACTTATTTAGAAACTTGTGCTACAAGAAAAAGAGGTTATTTTGACAACTGGTAAGATGAAATAAAAAAGCGCATTAATGATTTAGATAACATAAATTTCCTTATTGGTATTTGTTAAAAACAGTCTTATTTACTTATTAATTAATTATTGAATTAATAAGAACAAAATGTTGGGTAAAAATTACTTTTAAAACTTCCTTGCAAAATGTCACAATTTTCAAAGTTCCAATTAAAGTTTTCTCTTAAGAATTCAAATACTTTAGTATTAAATATTATTTTATTTTGTGTCTTTTATAAGACGTACTAACTTTTTAATTTTATAATGGAGAAATATGAAAACTTTTAACTGAATTATTGAAATTTTGAGAAGAAGCAGTATTTTGAACTCTAATAACTCATCACTAGAGGCGTGAAAAAATCAAATTTTGGTTTTAAAATTCAAGTTTGACCCTCCTGTCCACAGTATCAAAATTTTGTGTTGGAGAATCAGCTACTTTTTTACTTTTTACAATTTGAAAAATGTGCTTTCCGAGGTGCTTTTAAATACGAATTTGATGGTTAAAATGCAAGTAGTTTTGTAAAACTGAATTTAACTGCTGCCAGATTGTGAAATTTAAATTAAAATTTTGTTACTTTGAAAATTTTGACATTTTGCAAGTAAGTTTTAAAAGTAATTTTCACCTAACATTTTGTTTTCATTAATTCTAAAATATTAATTGATATATGTAAATGAGACTAAACGAACATCTAACACATTCATGTAAAACGAAAATAATAATTAATAGTAAAAATAAATTAAACTTATCTTATTTTCTATTTGGCTACTTTTTACTACTTTTTTTAATCATGCAAGCTACTTTTTCCTACTATTTTTGAACTCTCAAAACAGTGCGAAGCCTGAGGTAGGAACATTTAGAAACAATACTTTCTATAAAAAGCAAATTTTCAAGAAAAAACTTTTTATAAGTAGTAACTTTTAAGAAAAATACTGTTCATAGAAAGTAAATTTTGTAAAAATTATTTTTTACTAAAAGTATCTCGAGAAGTATCTGTAACAAAAAATACCTTTTTTATAAGAATTAACTTGCGTAAGAAACATTTTCTTAACAAAAAATTCTATTTCTTTTTTTTATAAGAAGTAGCTTCTATAAATAAGTAATTTCTACGAAAAAAAAAATTTATAGGAAGCAACTGTGAAAACAATGTCTTCTATATGAGAAACAAATTTCACAAAAATTGTTATCTTACATGATAATTTTTTAAAAAAAGTATTAATTTTTAGAAAAAAAAAACTTATATGTAATAACAATTTAACGAATTTAAAAGCTAAATGCGAATTTCTACTAGAAAGTAACTCTCCGAGTGAAATAAACGATTTAATATGTGATTAGTTGATCTCGTAAATAAATTGAAACGTTTGTTTGAGACGTTATCTCACGTCAACAAAATTTCAAGTTGACATTTGAAAGCACCAATACAAAGAATACTTTTTCCTCTTTGATAAAAATAAAAAGAAAATCTTAATATACAAGGTTCGCAGGTCAATCGTTTCACGCTGTGAAGGCTTCGTGTGAAATTAAATCGGCAATGCGATTCGCTTGATGTGAGCTATAAAGATAGTGTATCTCATGTCCTGCTCGACAGTGTCGGTACAACTTCAAAAGGAGACGAGAAAATTTCGAACCCTTCTATCTACTTAGCCAATATCTATTCCAAAAGTCTATCCGATAAATAGAGAATTTCAACTGGAAGTAAAATCCCTATTGCGCGTTTAGTACCTACATTAAATTAAAAAAATTCTCGGAAAATTCAATTCTTCTCAACTGATTTGAATCTTCTTTACAAATTCAAATTTTCTTTTTAAATTTAAATCTACTTTTCCTTTAAAGGATCAGAGAAAGATTGATTCGGAAATTTTTATTTTATATTTAATTAAAACTTGTTTTTAGGTTTTTTAATTTTTTTTAAAGCTTGGGGGAAAATTAAAAAATATAAAACCTTTTGTAATAATCAAATTCATACTTTTATTGTTTATTGGAAAAATGTCACTTTGGTCCCGGTTATAGTTTTTAAAATATGTAGATTTGTAGATATTTAAGGTTATTCGAGTTTAAGTAAATCCAAATTTTTAATTGCCAGATTTTTTGGTTACCGAATTCATGTAACAAAATTTTTGTTCTGCAACATCTCTTTATTTTTAAGCAATTTTATTGAAAAGAATTAGAATTTAACTGAGTTTTCATTTAGAAGAATTTTTATTTAACGGAATTTTAAGTGAGTAAAATTTTTAAATTCCAGAATATCCAATTGTCCGAATTTGTATTTGCACGAATTGATATTTAATAGCATTCTTAAAATGCAGGACTTCGAATTCTTTTAAATAAAAAGTCGATCGAATATAAATTCGGTTACTTACAGATTCTACTAATTTAAAATTCAATTAAATTTAAATTATTTTAAATAAAACGTTGGTAAAAGATAATTTTTTTAAAATCAAAATCCTATTATAAATTTGAATTCGGTGATCTAAAAATTCTGTTAAGTAAAATTTCAGTTCTATTAAATTTTCAATTTAATTGAAATAATTTTTCCTTTTTTTTTATATTTGGCACAAAGATAATTAGTTATTTGTGCCAAATAAAAATATCTTTGTCTTAGAGCCTACTAAATTTTTTGTTTGTTTCAAATAAAAAACTTATTTGTCTCAAATAAAATTTCATTTGACACAAATAAAAAAACTAGTTGGCTCTGAGTTAATATATTTTTTCCTCATTTCTTTTAATTAAAAATGTCATAATTTTTAAAAATTAACTTAAAAGATTTTTTCTAAAGTAAGAATAGGTGATTTGAAATATATTGTGTTATACCCAATATCATTTTACTTAAATACTTATGAGATATTAACAAAAAACACTTCTTTAGGCATTTTTTAAAATTAATGTATATTTATTTATTTATTTATTAACGGGCCAAAGCAAAATATAATTAGCCCTTGAACACATTGTGTTTACAAAGGTTACATTACATAGGTTACATTAACAACAAAAATAAATTTTTATTCATGGTAAATTTTCCACGAGACCTTAAAGAAGAAAACTCAAGAACAAACTTTTAAAAAAACATAAATTTTTAAAAAACAAGAGAAAAATTTTGAAAGACGAGTTTTTTTTCAAAATTCTTTATCTATTTATTTTATTTTAGGCTTAAAATCTTCTAAATTGATCAGTAAACTGATGTATGTCAAGAAACTTTTAGTGATAAACTTTTGAGTTAAACTTAATAAAGCCACACCGTGATCGATGCTCTAAACTTCTAAAGAAACAATAAAATTTAGTAAAAGGAACCTTGATATATTAATATAATTACATTTTTACTAATTTTAAAACTCCCCCTTTTTATGAAACAAAATCTCCTTTTTTAAAAGAAAAATCCTATTTTTTACCTAAAATTGGACAAAGAAACCGCTGTGATCCCTGTACTCAGATAAAAAATATGTGACGCTTCGCGAGAGAAGGGACCTATCGCTGAGAAAGCAAACTTTAAAGAGCGGACAGGCAAAGAGAAAGAAAAATTGAGACACTTAATATGCCTATGTTTAAATCTTTATAGCAAAAAAACTAATTGCAGGAATCAAATTTTGATTTTTGTTGCTCAAAAAGCAACTCAAAAACTATGAATTACCATAAAAAAATGAAATCAATATATGCCAATTTCATGGGACGGCTGTCCAAAGAAAATCCAAAAAATGCGATACACTTAGCATGCCTAAGTTTGAAGCATTATAACAAATACTGTAATTAATAAAAAAAAATTTGGAAACATGGAAATGAAAGAACAAATCAAAAATTATCTTTTAGCATAACAAAATGAAAATTGATTTTTTTCGCGATATGTCCCTTCTCTCGCGGAGCGTCACATATGTTAACTTACAGCCATCTAACTTTTTGATTTGAAATAAATTAAAAGTTAGTTTACTGTTAGAAAAAGATGTTTTTATTTGGCACAAATAACTTACCTTTGTGTCAAATATATCACCTCTCAGGGGGTGTGGGTGTTTATTCCGGTTTTAATGTATTTTTGTTAAAAGCATTTTCAACGTTAATTATTTTTGTTATTAGGCACGTATCAAAATTACCAAAAAATAAAATTTCAAAAAGCTACGGTCACTTTTTTAGGGAAAAAATGCAAATTCTTGACATTTTTGATTGAAAAATGATTCTTTCCATGCACCCAGAGAAATTATATATTTGTCTCACAGCCAAGTAACTTTTTATTTGTTTCAAATAAATTTTTAATTGTATCAAATAAATTTTTTTATTTGAAGCAAATAAGACAAATATATTTTTATTGGGCACAAATAACATATCTTTGAGTCAAATATATCACTTCTCTGGGTGTGTAACCCACACTGAGAAAACTTTTTTGTAAAAATTCCTGTGCTGTTCACTATAAAAGAGTCATAATTGACAGTCTTCAAAATTTTACCGTGCTGTCTTACAATTTTTACCGGATTTCCCACAATTGTTACTACACCCAGAGAAGTGATATATTTGACTCAAAGATATGTTATTTGTGCCAAATAAAAATGTACTTGTCTCACAGCCTAGTAACTTTTTTATTTGAAACAAATAAAAAGTTACTTGGCTGTGAGACAAATATATTATTTCTCTGGGTGTAGAGAATGCAGTAAAAATTGTAAGACAGCACGGTAAAATTTCGGTGACTGTCAATTATGACTCTTTTATAGTGAACAGCACAGGAATTTTTACCAAAATTTTTTCTCAGTGCACTACTCAGAAAACTTCTGTACCTTAAAATATCGAGTCCGCAATATCCAAGCTTCAAAGTGATGGACCATACATTTAAAATTTTCAAGTTGGCGGATCCAAAATGGTGACGACAGAATATTGTTTTAAAAAAATTGACACCCAGTGAACACTTCTTTTAATTCTCTTTTTATATATATGAAAATGAGCACCTGAATGTTTTTGGGTCGCTGATTGTGAATCTCAAGTCAGATTTCAAAAATTCAAAATGACGGATCCAATGTGGCTATCAATATTTTTTAAAATGATCGGATTAATTTAAAACTTGCGTTTTTGGACGTTTTTGGGGCGCTGATTGCAAATCTGAAGTCAGCTTAAAAAATTAAAAATGGCGGTAAATGTTTCTGGAATAGATCAGATTTGTTAAAAATTCTTTAGTTCAGTGGGGCCCAATCGGCTGGAGCAGGGGGGGCGGCCGCCCACCCTGGTCGAGGGGTGAGTTGCGTAAGGAGGATGGTAAAAAATATAAATAAAAAATTTAATTTTACGTAACAAAATAATCAGAAAAGTACGGAATTCAAACACCCCATGAACTAACGTACATATGAAATATGGTTAATTTGATTTTAATATAATTGTAAATCTAATATTTAATCATTAATAATATGTTCCTAAAAGAATTCAAGAGTACCCTATTGGAAATAACAAAATGAACGCACCGCCCAAGCGCCAGAAATTTTTCACTCGCTTTTCACTGTTGTCGGTTATTTAAAACTACAAATATTAAACTAAATTCATTTTAAATTAAAAAAATAAGTAAATTGTAGGAATAATTGTTGGAAATAATTGCAAATTGAATAATTGGATTGAAAATCGAAGAAAATAATTTGAAATTCAAGAAAATCACTGAAAATTGAAAAATGTAATTGAAATTTGAAGCATATAATTAAAAATGTAAAAAAAGTTCTTGAAAAATGTCGAGAGTTTTTGAATAGTAACGAAAATAAATAAGGATTGAAGAAAATATTTGTAGAATTAAACAATTGAATTGCAATTTAAAAACTATTTTTCATAATTGAATAAAATAATTGGAAAAAGCCGGGAATTGTTTAATATTGAAAAATTAAATAAAAATCGAAAAGTAATTAAAAATTGAAGAAAATAATTGAAAAATTAAAAATGGAATTGAAGTTTTATAGAAAATAATTAAAGAAGACGAAAATTATTGAATATGGTAGGAATTTATGTGAAACTGCAGAAAATAATTCAAAATAGAGGAAACTATCGGATTTTTGAAAAAAAATAATTGTAATTAATGGATAATTATAAAATTTTAATAGAACAATAATTCAAAATAACAGAGAATTATTGAATACTGAAGAAAATAATTAAAAATTGATGCATGGACTTGAGCAATTTAATTAAAAAAATAAAATTGAATAAAGCCAAGAATTATTGAATATTGAAAGTAAATAATTTGAAATTGAAGGAAATCATTGAAAATTGAGGAATGGAATTGAAAGTTAAAGATTATTGGCGATTCAAACAGCTAAAGTAGCACCTCTACTGGCCGGCTTTGAAACTAATATGTACACGACTCTCTGTATGGTTCTCTATGCAAATCTGGTTGTTTTTTAAGTTTTTAAAAAATAAGTACATTTTTTGGTTATGTTTTTATATGATTTCCAAAAATTGTAGTTTTATATTATTAATTTAATCTTTAATTATCACAGGTGGGGCAGGATTAAAACAAATTTAAAGCGAATTGATGTGCCTTCTCAAAACTTACAAATTAAAAGTAAGCATGATATGTTGATATGGTTATTTCGTCGCCTGTCAACAAATCGTTTCTATTTTTGAGCATGATATCATGCTTACTTTTAATTTGTAAGTTTTGAGAAGGCACATCAATTCGCTTTAAATTTGGTTTTAATCCTGCCCCACCTGTGATAATTAAAGATTAAATTAATAATATAAAACTACAATTTTTGGAAATCATATAAAAACATAACCAAAAAATGTACTTATACTAGTTGGTATGTAGTCCTCAGTTTTAAAATGATTGTTGCAATATTTTATCCTATCGGTCAATTTTTTCCCCGTTTTTATATCAATAGGTTATTGTTCACGTCGTGCAAGATCTTTTGGAACCTGATGGAGATGATTTTCCGGTGTTTTTAATATAGAACACTGAGGAACAAAACAGTTGTTTCGTTCCCGTTTTTTCTTTTTTCCTGTTTGCAAGTACAAATGTTCGTCCATATTTATTAAAATTTATTTGCAAAACTTTAAAATAATATAAAGAATATTAGATTAGCTCGATTCAATAGTTGAAACTTGAAATAAAGTTTAAAAACTTAAAAAACAACCAGATTTGCATAGAGAACCATACAGAGAGTCGTGTACATATTAGTTTCAAAGCCGGCCAGTAGAGGTGCTACTTTAGCTGTTTGAATCGCCAATAATTTCAAGTTCAAAAAAGTTAAAAAGACGAGAATTATTGAATATAGAAGAAACTAATTGAAAACTGAAAAATGAAATTGAAATTTGAAGCATATAATTAAAAATTGAAAAAAGCAATTGAAAAAAGCTGATAATTATTGATTATTGAAAACTTAATTGAAAATTAAAGAAAAAAATTAAAATTTGAAAAAAAATTGAAAATTGAAGAAAATAATTTAAAATGTATTTATTTCTTACATAAACGGGCAAAGTACAAAAAGAAATGCGCCCTTTCTTACACTAGGTACTGACAGTAACAATGAATTAAAAAAAACAATAATACACAAAACATAAGCCATATAAATTAAATGCCAAGAGAACAACAACTATCATAAAAAATTTTCCAGTTAACATAATTAGTAAAACTGTTAAATCCTGTATAATTTGCATTTTTAAAATCAAATCTAAAGCGTACAGGTTCAGGCGATGAAAATTATACAGAAATTAGAAATTGGATGTAAAAACAATCTTGTTTAATAAAGGTGTAAAAAAACATCCACAGATATAAACAACACAGATATAACACAGATATAAAAATTTAATTAAAATAATCGTAAATTAAATTTTCAATGAAATTTGAAGGAAATAATTGATAATTCAAAGAAAAATTAGAAATATTATTTAATTAAATATTGAAAGAATTAATTAAAAAATTAAATTGTGAATTCTTGAATATATAGAAGAAAATAATTGAAAACTGAAGAATGGACTTGAAAATTTAAGAATGAAGTTGAAAATTGAAGAAAATAGTCGTAGAATCAAACAATTGAATTTAAATATTTGAACAATATATATGATTGAAAGAAGACAGGAATTACTAAATATTGAAGAATTGATTGAAAATTAAAAAGAATAATTATAAAATAACAAAAATAATTTAGAATATTAAAGAAAGAAATTGAGATAAGTGGAAAATATTTGACAATTGAAAAAAATTCCATAATTGATGAGAATATTTGAGAATTGAAAAAAAATCGATAATTGTTGAGTATATTTGACAATTGAAAACAAATTCGAAAATTGGTGAAAATATTAGACAACGGAGCAAGGTAATTTAGAAAATTCAAGAATAATTGTAAAGTTTATGAAAAATAATTGTAAATTGAAAACGGTTTGAAATTTAATGAAAAATTATAGATGGATTGAATAATGAAATTAAAATTACAACTGTTACTTATAAATTTAAATTTTGATCAATTCAAAGGCATTTTTGAAAAAGTAGTTCACTCATTATTACTCTCTAAATATTGAATCAGTAAGAATTTAGCCACTGACATCAATCAATGAAAGTCACTGATTCACCAATGAAATTCACTGAATGAATCAGTCAAATTTCACTGATTCAAATCAGTGGCTAAATTCTCATTGCAAATCAGTAAAATTTCATTTACTTAAATTCAGAGAGCATATAGATAATTTTGTTATGTGAACCTCTTTTTTTTGTTTGTCAAAATTAGGGTTAATAAAAGAGGGTTGGTATCCCGGTAACTGGTCTGCCCCCCCCCCCCCTGCTAGAAATCCAATGGGTGCCACTGCTTTAGTTAGGTGTTTTGGGGGTCAATTTTTAGGAATATAATACGAAATTTCATTGTTTCATTAGTTTCAATTTATGTGAGTCAGTATAGCTACTTTTATTAAAAATATATTATAATAGATGCATTTTGCACTTCTTTACACGGAAAGAAATCTGATAGTATTATACCATTAGACGGCCCATAGACTTATTCTATCGGACGCCACCACTGATTTTCAGGCCAGAGTCATATGATTAGTCCATCGCTGCATACACCCAGAGAAATAATATATTTGTCTCACAACCAAGTAACTTTTTATTTGTTTCAAATACATTTTTATTTGTGTAAAATAAATTTTTATTTGTTTAAAATAAAATTTTATTTGAAACAAATAAAAAAGTTACTAGGCTGTAAGACAAATATATTTTCATTTGGCACAAATAACATATATTGTCAAATATATCACTTCTCTGGGTGTATGATTAGTCCATCGCTGCATAGGATTATTCTATGGCTGACCACTGAAAATCAGGGGTGGCGTCCGATAGAATAAGTCTATGGGCCGTCTAATGGTATAATACTATCAGATTTCTTTCCGTGTAGGTCTTAAAATTATTTTAATGTTGCCCGACTCTAGCCACGGGAGGTAGACGCAATATGAAGAGTCTTTTTTTTCATTTTATTTTTTTGTACTATATAGATTCATTGTTGTATGTTCTTTAGTCATGAAAAGTATTTTAATGTTGCACAAATATGACATCATTATTTATTTGTTACATCTTATTTGAAAACATCATTTAATGACTACTAATAGCATTTTAATGACTTTCTCTTTCGCGGACACGTCAAATTGCTGTCCGCGGAATGAAAGGTTGACTGTATATCATAACATCTTAAAAAAGCTACTAAAACATTTTAAAATAAGATACTTCTTTTTGCAGTGCATTTTCATAATCAGCGCATTAAAATACGTAAGTATGCCAGGTTTTATTAAAATTGAAGGGAGGCCGTTTTTTTAACTTTTTATCCTTGATACTTTTTGTATTGCTCTAAAATGAATATTCTATATATAAATTAAATATCAATGTTTATTCATGCGTCGAGACGTTTATATGTTGTTAATTTCCAAGCAGGTCAGAAGCTTGATTTGGTATTGCAACTGCGACCTTGACAAGGAAGTTGGATATTATTCATGTTGAATTTAGTGTGCTGGTCAGGAAATAGCGAGGGTCAAAATTACAAAGCGACAGGTAAAAGGAGAGTAATGAAGATTTTAAAGCAAAAGGTTTTATGACACAGTGATACATTAAATTCGGATGTAATAAAGATCAATTCACTCCTGTTTAGAATTCAAAGGATACGCAACAAGAAATGATCACGTGCCTTATTCTCAATAATTTATTTCCAGTCAGATTTGTTGCCTTGCTGAATTTTCTAAATAAATAAATTCCCGTAGTCTGTAGAGAATTTCTGGGCGTATTAACGAATTTGTTCTACACCTCCAATAAGGTTTACGACCACTATATCGAAGGGACTCCCTGTCTAATGGGCTACCGTCCTATAAAGACGGCAACCTTTATTTTATTCTTCCTAAAATCCTAAATGGGATTCGGACCCAGGATTGGCAGGAAATTGCGCGGTTCAACTTGCGTTATTAAAACTTTTATGTGCACTTTATTTTACTTTTTGTTCAAATATTGTCTTTGAACTGGCCAGGTACCGCGGGTATACCTGAACATCATCAATCTCTCCATCCGAAAAAGTATAAATCTTCTGTCTCTAAAAAAAAATAATGTAATTATAATTTATTTATTATGTGAATTCCTTCTGAGTTTGTCAGTTCTGTTTTTTCGAAAGTATGAGATCAAGATCATGTCGTGCAAAACTGAAACACCGTAAATTGATTTTTTATGTAGGTTATGTTGACTATTATATTGCTTCAATAATTGTAAAAATTATAAAAAATAAGGATTGTAATTTAGAAAAATTTTAGCCAAAAAAGGTGAGAAATTATTATTTGTACCTTCCATGGATATTCTTTAAATTAAAATCAATGGAAATTCAATTGACCCTCCTTGATTTTTTTGAGTTATTAATTTTTTTTACCCACAAAAAATATGTGCACATATACGGCTGATCAAACCTGTAAACAGAAATGCTATTACCTGATTTCAATGTTGACGTTTCTCGCTTTTAAAAGACAAAATTATAATTAGGTTATTTTGATTATTTATTATAAATAATAGAGTAACTTCAATTTTATTGCTATAAACAAAATTACATATTATTTTTAAAGTATTTTCAAAATTCAGAAAAATTATTTTAAAATAATATTTAGATCTTTTTTATAGTAATAAAATTCAAGTTTCACTATATTATTTCTAATAAATCAATATTAAATAATTTATTTTATCCTTTAAGAGTGAGAAACAGTTTCTAAATCTGAATTAGTGAACAATAACTAATTTGAAAGCAAAAACTGACGAGCCAGTATCATTTTGACACATGACTTAATTTAAAATTGTTATATTGTACAGAATGGAAATGTTATTTTGTACAACTGCTAAATGTTATTTTGTACAATTTTGAAAAATGAATTTGTTATTTTGTACAATTTTTTAAAGCAGCTAAAAACCTTTGGGATCACAATTAAATCCAGTTTTTAAATACTTGTACAAAATACAAATTCATTTTTCAAAATAGTACAAAATAACATTTAGCATTTGTACAAAACAACATTCTCATCCTGTACAATATAACAATCTTAAATTAAGTCATGTGTCAAAATGATACTGGCTCAAACTGATTCACTAGTTCAAATAGTTGTACTACTACTAATCATTTAGTAAAAAATGACTAAATTATTAGTCAAATTTATTTTTAGGTTATGTGAAAATAACTTATATATTTAAGTAAAATTTTGTCTACTAATTCAATTTGTCAAATTTTAACTATTTTTTAGTTATCTTTTTTACTAATAACTATATTTGACTAATAATTAGTTATTTTTAACTAATTCAGATTTAGAGAGCATCTACATTAAAATCAGGTGAGAGAATTTTCGTATACAGGTTAGATCAGCCTTAACAAAAAATAGATAAAAAAAGGGGAAGAGAAGCTTACCTTTTAATGAAATGTATGACGGAATTCAAATTTCAAGATGGCAGATCCAAAATGGCGCACACTGGAAGGAAAGTCAAATTTACTGTTTAAAAATATCCAGTCTATTTTTTAACGAATTTTATTTATTTACTTTTTTTAAATTAAAGGTTACAAAATTTTGAAAAGACTTTTCGAGGCAGTTTTTTATTTTTTATTTATTATATATATTGGTGTAATTTTAAGTTTAACAAAAGTAGCAATTTCCAAAAAGATTCGTTCTTCTGTAAATATCAGTAAATATTATACAATAAAAACTAGTTAAAAACATTGCTAGCGTCTCTTAAAAGATTCGCTCATAACAACAGAATTATTTTCAAAATTACTGCTTTTGTTAAACTTTTTAACTTCTTATTAAAATAATAAAGATAAACAAATAAAAAATTTAAAATCCGGCTATAAATCCACTACTTTTATTATTTTTCATTAAGAAAGAAAAAAATAAGTGGAGGATTATGTTCGTTTCATGAACATTTTGATTCCACCTCATCAAAAAGATATTTTCTCAAGGAGGAAGTAAAAAATTGAAAATTTTAATTTTTTAAGAAAATTGATAATTTCAATTTTTTAAAAAAATTGATAATTTCGATTTATTTTTTAAAATTTGGACACAATATAAACTTCATATAGGTCAATCGATTTGTTTCGAAGCAAGGAATTTGATATTTTATATGTAAAGTTATATTTATTGGATGAAACAAATGTTTTTGAATAAAAACAAATTTTTCAAAAAATAAAAATTCAATAAAAAACTTTTTAATTATTATTTTTAAAAACCCTTGTGTCCGATTTCAGATTTTAATAAAAAAAAATAACCATACACAATTTTATTAAAATCCGTTCAGGCGTTCTCGAGTTATCGAGTCAATTTTCACAAGAAAAAAGTAGATACACAGTTACACACACACACACACACACACACACACAAACATTCGGACAGATAGAAATTTTGAAGAAATTTAAGTTTTTGATTTGAAGAATTTTAAGAAATTTGTAAATTTGAAAGCATAAAAAGCTTCCTCTATGAGGAAGCAATAAATAAAATAAAATTCGTTAAAAATAAAGGCTCTGAACTTTTTTGAACAGTAAATTTCACTTTCCTCCCACTTGGCGCCATACTGGATCTGCCATCTTGAAATTTTGAATTCCGTCATACTTTTTAAATCTGAAGTTAAATTTACAAAATTCAAAATGGCGAATCCAATATGGTGAAAGAAAGATAAAATTCATTGAATTTTCGTTCACCATATTTAATTCATCATTTTGAATTACGCGACACATTTGTTAGTATTTTATTGTGCACAATTTTTATTTTCCGAATTTTTTTTTAATGGAATTTAACTTAATCTGAATTTTTACTTAACCAAATTTACAGGTCACTGAATTCGCATTTAGGGTCCCGTCCACAATTATTACTTATATAAGTTTTATCTTACACGAATCAAAAAAAAATGTTAATTTTGAAACTAATGAAATTGAAAAGAAACTGTTGATCAGTTAATTTTAAAATTCGCGCTTAAATTTGGATGTTCGAAAGTTCAGTAAATTTGAAATTCTGGCATTTAAAGATTCGAGTCATTAAAAATTCAGTTTAATTACAATTTTTTAGAATAAAAATTTGGTTAAATTGAAATACTGTAGAATGAAAATTCTGTAAAATGCAAATTCAGTGACCTAAAACTATGATAAGTAACAATTTGAATTAATCTAAATTTGATTGTAAACAAGTTTAAAAAATGGAAATTCTGTCTAAAAATATCTTGTCAAATGATAATTTTAACTAATAATGATGAATTTTATAGGATGTTTTAACCAAATTTTTATTTTTTCGACAATTCATCACTTAGGGCTATCCCCTCTCCTCTTCCTTGAACTGCTAAGTAATGCGCGTAAATAACCTCTAAAAAATACTTTCGTTTTAACAATTATTGTAAGTTTTTAATCTGAAAAACTAAAAAAAAATTGAAAATTTAAGAAATTAAATTGATAATTTTATATTAAAAAAACAACAACTAAATTTGGCCAGTTTGAAAATTCTTTATTTCTTTTCATAAAATAATTTGTCACGTGGTCACTTTAGACTCTTTAGAGAATGAACATTAAAATAATTAAATGAAACGACCGCATATTTTGATGATTTTAATTTCAACATTTCTACGCCAATTTGATATACATAAATAACATAAATAGCTTTGTGCGTTTGTGAATTACATTTAAAATTTAATGTTTCTTCCATTCCTCTAACAAATTCCAGGCATGAATTGGGTATTCACGTAACCCTTCACTTTTCAAAATAACAACACTATCACAATCTTGAATTACATTTTCATCTTTCTCTGACTCTAGTTTCCATAATTCTCAATCTTACTTTAACTGGCAAAAGAAATTACACGAAAATATGCGAGATTAGAAAAAATCCCAGTGATTTTTAAGGATTTGTGATGAATGGCGCGAATGTGCGCAGGGTTGTCTAAACATTGCTACGTCCCTGGGGTAGGCGCGAGAGTGGGGATAGGTTACAGGTTCGCGCAAGTGCCGAGTAAGCGGCCGGCGGAGCCCAGTTGAATCCCGTGAGTCCGGGCAAGTAGAACTAGCGGTAGGGTGGTGTTGACGCGTTTGACGGCGCAAAGGGAGTATCGCCTCGCCGCCATAACATAAGAAAATCACAGTTTACGTGGGTGTAACGCGTGAAAAGAAACGTGAAAAAGTCTCAGCCGTTCCGTTGAGCTCCAATATCGAGGAAATTCTTGATCGTCGCGCGCAAGATTTTCCAGCAAGGGAGGTCCGGCTCTGAGCGAGGCGAGCTGTCACTTCGATCGCCATTTTAGCGCCGGGAATGCGCGCCGCCGCCGGCCGAATTGTGTACGGCAGGACAGTGGACGCTGCTCGTGCGCGCTCCTGAGTTTTCGTGTGATAACAGTACCAGACGACGTCATCGTTGACGTCTTCGGCTCGCCGGTCCCAGCAGAAAAGGACCAAGTCGAGGAACGACCTCTGGCAAAAATTTCATCTTAAAAAAAAGTGGTGGTAAGCACACGCGGTTGAGTGATAGTGTCCGGTGTCTTGTGTCGTGTGGGAGGCACAAGCCTCGCCTCGACGTCAGTTTTCTTGGTTATCCTCTCCGTTTTCTCTTTCTCGCGCTCTTTCTCTCACTCTCGGCACTCCTCTTCTCTGTCATTCCCTCGAACGCCTACTCTCTTTCTCTCGTGCCCTCCGCCCTCTGAGAGAGAGCAAGGGGCTTTCAAAAGGGGGAGTCCTGTCTCCTGTAGTCGATTTCAGCCCAACAAAACTTCTCTCCGAAATTCTCAATGGCAATCCTTTCCCATATTCGTATTCTTGAATGCATTTGCCGGCGATCACACCTTTTCTCCCCACCCTCGAGCTGTCACCGATCACAACACTCGGTATGATCCTTTCGGGGAATTGGAAGCAACCGGTGCTCTCTCTACATGTCTCCACGAGATTAAAACATTTCAAGCTGCAAGGATTCTGTCCTGCGTGTTGTTGGAGGCGATGAACCGTCAGGTCGATCTGTAGAACGAACGAGTGGATGACCTCGAAGGTGAGAAGACAGGGCGAGATATCGGCGCCATACTGGCTCACTATAATTTTCAACCCAGGAACCCATGATGAATTGACGCAAGAGAAATTGACCGAGGCTCAACGTTTTGTCTATCGATCGCGCTTTTACCCCTTTATACTCTGTCTAACGATCTTTTCTCAACTTTAAAACTTTCTTCGATGACACAAAATTCAGTGAATCCTAGAAACGTCCTTGGAGACAAGTTTATAAATATTCCGTCTCCTAGAATGTTTACATTTGTTTGCCCGACTTTTCAGTTATTCTTTTTCTTATTGGACTCACTCAAAAAAATATTCGGCAATTGTTTTCCAATGTTTTCTAGTTATTATTAATTGCCATTTTACGAAAACGAAAGTTTCGTGAAGAGAACGAGGAGGATCCTGAAATAATTTTTAGTGCAAAGAGAGAAAGAAAGCGAGAATAAGTGAAAACGGAGAATATAACGCGTAATTTAGTGAATCAGTTATTAGTGTATGTTTTGTTTAACAGTGACGACGGCAGTTGGCACGTCCTACGGCAAAGTGCGAGAAAGAAGGATGAAGGAGTGAAATAGATAGTGAGATAGATTGGAAGAGAGAAGAGAACCGGGTGTTGCGTGTGTGTGCAACCGGCATATTTTGTGCGTGCGAGAAAACCAGAGAGACAGCGGGAAAAGCCGCGTGTGGTACGTTGTAAGTTTCGAGTTGATCAACGGGGGTGCTAGACTTCATCCAAAAAAAGAGAGTGTCACTGTTTCCATCCAGACCATTTTAAGGATACCTGGTTATTTTTGTGGATATACAACATCCTTATTGGGTAAATAGATACTTTTTATCGTCTATTATTTATATTTAAAGCCTGAAAAACCGTCAATGTCATTCACTTGATTTATTATTTTTAAAAATAATTGCAAATTCATGTTAGTCATTATTGAATATTCAGAAAAGTGAAAATTGATTATTATAAATTTGTTATTAAACAAGTGCATCTTTTTTTTTTTTTTTCAACAGAAACAAAAGAGTAAGTGTCATTTTGACACAAAACTTTTCATAAAGATTGTTATATTGTAGAAACATAGGTAATTATTATTTTGTACAATACCTGCATTTAATGGCTTTAACTTCAATCAACTAAGTAAATTAAGTAAATAAATAATAAACACAAACTAATTTATAAAAATCAAGTAATTAATAATTCGATCCTAAAATTCTTTTGATTTTAGAACCTTTATGATAAGTTTTGTGTCAAAATGATACTTACTGAAACAAATATTTTATTGGAACGTTTTTCAGTCACAAATTTTATTTAACAATTTTATTTTCAATATAAATTTGATTAAAGTGTAATTATATATCATATTTTTATAATACAATGAACCATTTTAAATTATTATAAAGAAAAAAATATCGATTTAAGTTATATTTGGTTTAAAAATAAATTTTTTTGTTTAACGAAACTATTTTATTTTAATCTAAAATTATCTCAAATTTTATGAATAGTTTTTAGAAGGATCAATTCTATTTTAGAAAGATACATATTTTATTTGAAAAATTATAAAATTCTTTCCATATTGTTTCATGTGTCAATGACACGCATGACCGTTGATAATATTTCAAACTGAATACAAAGATAATTTCAAACAGAAATAGAATAGTATCCTTTTGCGGTTTTTAATCTAAAATTAAATAAAAAAAATTTTATTATTTAAATATAATTCTTAATGGCTCATTCTATTCAAAATAATGATACTGGAGTTTACAATATTTTTTGTTTTTGAAAAAAAAAGTTTTAACACTTTTATAATTCGATACCAAGTATTTATTAACAAATTTACAATTTTTTTCCTCACTGTCTGAAATTTGAATTATTAGTAAATTTACATAAATTATTATTAAATTTATTGACTAATTTAACTTTTTTTAAACTACAATCTATAAATATTATCTCCGTAAAGAAGGAACTTTTTCGCAATTCCACTAAAAAACATCATAACAAAATGGTATTTTGTTACATCAAGGAGCAGACAGTTGTAATTCAAGAATAATTTCTAAAATCCATTAATTAGAATTTTCATTAACAGAATTTTGTTTAAAAAATTTTTCCTTTAGCGGATCTTCTTGCTAAATTAAAATTTGGTAGGACTGGAATTCTTTAGAATAGAAAATTTGGTTAAAAGGAAATTATAATAAAAGTAGCAAGTACAGCCTATTAAACATGAATTCGATGACCTAAAAATTATATTAAGTAAAAATTCGGATTTATTTAAATTACATTTTAAACAAATGCGAAAAATAAAAGTTTGACTGAAAGAAAATTTCATCTAATGACATTCTGATTCTGTAAAATAAAAATTCTGACTAATGAGTTTTAGAGCTTATTCATGCTCCTCGAAGATTTAATGTTTTTTCGTTTTTATTAGAAAATTTCGCTTTTCAACACTTTTTCTGTAAAATACTTTTATAAAATTTATAAACTAATTTCTTTCAGTGTAGATGCCCAAGAGCATTCTCTTGGGCGGAATTTTTGCAATTGTTTTTACAGTTTCTGTTTAAGTGACTGACATAAATTATTACTTTGCTGTATTTGACAATATCATATGAATCATTAATAAGAAAATAAAACATCTTTGAGAAGAAAAATATGAAATTTCTAGATTACAATTAACAAATGTATGACCAAATCGTAATTAAACTTCAGAATCAACAAGTACTAAACCTATTTACTTACTGGTGCTACAATGATTTCATTTATGTGCTACAATGCTGATAGAACTTCAACCAACAAAGCCATTATATTACTACTTAACCTACTATTATTTGAATTGCTTTATAATTATTCAATAATAACTACTTCTGGTGACGGAAATTACAAAACTGATATAATTGAACTCGAAAATCGTAAGATAAATACATAACTATTACCACAAAACTATTTAAGTCCTGAAACTAACAAATATTTAAATTTCTTAGTTACCTAACTTATGTCGTTAAAGTTCAGAGCGGTCTTTATAATTTTTTTTTTTATTGAATGAAAATTACAAAAGTTATGAATTTTTGAAATTAAACGTTTTCAGAAACAGAGCACTTTGAATTATACAGGTTAAATTTCGAACATTCATAACTTCTATAATTTTTCAATCAATAAAAAACTAAAAAAAACGTGTTTCCTTATTTTTTTATATAGAATCTAAAACAAATTATATAAAACAAAAAAAAAATGTATGCAAACATTTCACGTGGCATGTCCCAAAAGAATCATCAATATTGCAAGTATCTTCGACAACGTTAAAATTTTTTGGTTGATATGTTCGAAACGTATGAGTATTTCCTAAATTTGAAGTGGCATAATATTCATATTACAGAAATTCTTTTGGTACAAAGCTTGTTTAGCATAAACATTTAGCATAATTCTCCTTAAAACGTCATTTTACATCATGCTCATTTCGCCTAAGTCTATTAGTCATAAATCTTATATACCCTAAAGCTTATTTGGCATAATTATCATTTAGTATGAACCTTATTTAGCATAATATTTATTAACCGTAAACCTTATTTCATATAATGTTCATTTGGTACAGGTTTATTTGTCATAAATACCCAAAAGTTCATTTAGCGTATCTCTTATTTGACGAAATTCTAATTTGGTGTAAACCTCATTTAGCATAATTCTTATTTGTCATTAATCTCATTTCACATAATTGTTAATATAATAATTATGTTAAAAGAGATTTATAACAATTGAGTATTATGTGGTATAAGGTTTATGACAAATAAGAATTATGCTAATTGAGGGTTACGTCAAATGAACTTTTGGGTATATGAGATTTATGAAACTAATGCCAAAAGCTTTATATGAAATATACGGCTTAATACAAATGAGCATATAAACAAGGATTATGTAAACCAAATTAGTTTTAACTCATATGAGTATTAAACCATTTAAGATATAGAAAATATTTATGTGCTCGAATGTTTTTAAATTTCTAAACGTTTATTTCTATGGAATCTTAGTGACAGTTCTAATGAATTTGTAAATCCTAAAAAAAAATTCAAAAGTTAATTTAACTCTCAATCATTATAAAAAGTTTTGTTTCTTAATCAAACTTTTAAGACATAAATGTAAATATTAAAAAAAAGTAAAATAAAAGTTTTGTTCTTTTGAACATTTAGAGCTTCAGAAAATAATTTCATTTTGGAAGTTCAAATTTAGGAATAGATTTTTATCAAAAAAGAACTAGATTTTTTTCGAAAACTTTATTGCCTATCAAATTTAGAATCTTTTTGTATTTGAATTAAAATAATACTTGTATGAAAGAAATAAAAATTTAAACAACAGAACAAAACTTTACTTTCAAAAATTTGTAAAACTATGCGGTTCCAAATAAAAAAAATGATGTTCAGTTTTTATTTTCTTCATACAAATCTTGAATTCAAATTTTCTGACAACTGCACGGAAAGAAATATATTGGTTTTGTACCATTAGATTAGTCTACACACTGTTAAAAAAAGGAGTTGAAATTTAACTCCCTACGGGACTCTATAAAAGTCGCACTCCTTGAAGAGTTGAAGTAAAGAGAGTTAACGCTTAATCCTTCAGTCCCCACTCTTCTTAAACATGGAGCCTATGAGACTCACTCACCTTGGGGAGTCAATTTTTAACTCTAAAATCTCAACTCCCAACTCCAGCAACCGTTAACTCCCCAAATTTTTAACAGTGCAGTATTTTCCTATTTGAGTTTGCTAACCTATAAAAGCAACAATACATAGTTTTGCAGTATTAGGTATCGCCATAGGAAATACCTAATATTGCAAAACTATATATTGTTGCTTTTATAGGTTAGCAAACTCAAATAAGAAAATACTATAGAGTAATCTAATGCTAATGGTACAAAACCAATATATTTCTTTCCGTGTGCTAACACAAAAGGTTTATAAATTTGATCTTTCCAAATTTATTAAAAAATTCAGTTCTTTCTCACTAAAAATCGAAAGTTACTACTTATTTACAACCAACATCTCTGTCTCAGAATTATGTTTTTAGTCTTTTATCTATAATATATTCTGCAAAGTATATAAAATATGCACTTGCACATTCTGTATTTTTCCCATCGAATAATTAAAAAAGAATCAAATTATAAAATTCTTGCAAGAAAACTTTTATTCAAAACTAATAATTATGATGGAATTTACATGAGAGGCGAAGGGCTGTAAATCAGTATCGATCCAATATGAATGGTTGATAGTTAGGTGAAGGTGTACTAGAGGACAATTAACCAAACACACTTCATCATTCGTAGTCTCGTTATACGCAAGTGTTACAGAGAACACGTTTATGAAGTGCAATGCTATATTTGCTCTTTGAAATGTTAAACTCTGAAAAGAAATGATACTTCTTTGTTTTATATATTTTTTTTTTAATGTATACCATATATAAATAATATCAATTTTCCATCCATTACGGGAAAATCATACTTGACAAATGAATATGGACTGACATTAATCTACAACTTGTGGCTGAGAACATTATGTGTGAGAGGAAAGTTCTGAAATTCAAAAAAGTCATCATGAATTGTAAAGAACTAATGGATGAATATACATCAATCAAACTGTTGAATAGATATTTATTACGGTAGACCAATGAAAGAGAAAGATGCGTTTGACCTGAGATAATATTAATATAATAAGCTCTAGCAATGAAAAGAGTACACAATCCAAGGTGCTTAATCGATAAACTATATCTACTCGAAATACAGTTGCAGCATAGTATATAGTTACAGAGAAATACAATGCAGAAAGAAATGCAGAGTTTAAATGACATTAACCAGATGCGACTGCTTAATAGTTTTTTATTATAAAATTTATATTTACTTATTTTTTATGACTATGTTTTTGTTTTTATTTTTTACTCTACTTTATTTAATTAAATTTGTTTTAAATTAAATACAGTATTGATTCACTATTTGTTTTATTTAACCCTTATTGTAATTTGAGTATAATTATAGAAGAATGTTAAAAAACCTTCAAATTCTAAATACTTTTTGAGAAGGTGGTGAAAAAGTCTCATCTATGTTAAAACTATATAAAAAATTTACTGAAAAGAATTATTTGACTTAGTTTCTTTCGAGTATATTGTAATATATTATAAAAGTCTTTAATAACCAGAATACTGCGTACGAAATTATTTAAAGCTTTTAAACGTATCGGTTATTACACAATTTTTTTTAAACGTAAAAATACAATTCTGTTAATCTTTAAAACAATAAAGTTTCGCAGAATATAAAAAATCCGTAAGTTATAAAAACAATTTGTTTATTTTTCTTTATCTTTTTTATTTTTGTTTAATTTGTAGTTTTTCTCGAAAGTAAATGACAAAAATGTAGAGCAAAAAATAACGTTAAGTTTATATTAATTATAGAATTGGTATTATTTGATTCTTATATAGAATGTAATGGATGTTATATTGGCTTTAATTAACTGTAGCTACAACTTGGGGACAAAATAAAATATAAATGAAAACGAGATTATGCAAATATAATCAATTTGATTGTAGAACATTAATTTTATGTATCAGGTAGAAGTAGTTTTAGAACACATAGCAATCAGTATTTTGTGGATGAATTTAATCTTGTTACCCTTACCTATTTGTAGGAAATGTAAATATTGTAGCTTTGTTAGGTGTTTGAAAGCTTCGGTTATCTTGTGGAAAAGGAGCAATGCCGAATTTGTCATTATAATCTACTCATATTCATAGTGACCAAAATACCAAGGAAAATACTATAGTACATACTAGAGATTACACAAGGTATGTTTATTCTGAGGGAAAGATATATTCTTTCATTTGAATAAGGGGCTCTTTTGTCGGCTCCTTTAAAAAAGAATCATGTCTAACCTGAGGAACAAAACGATTTTGAATATATATGTATGTTTACATTGAAATAGGATGTTTGTTTAAGTAAGCATTAGTCGAAAATTAAATATCAACTAAAGAGGGAAGTAAATTCTTCACAGTTGCGATTTCACAAATTCTATTGAATTAGCAAGTTTGTCATATTTCTATGAATTTGCTTCCTTCGAAAACATGCAGGAAGAAAAATGTCTCGCTTTCTAACATTGAAAAGTTGTACTCAACTCATGTCGAGTAAAGTTTCTCTTCTCTTTTTTCTTAACCAACTTGTGCTATCCATTAAGGTGACACTTTTCTTGAAAGTCTTTAGTATAATATACGTTCCATTATTTGAGGTTAATATTTATTTTGGTTATTTACAAACCAAATTGCTCTGCGATATTTATGTTACAAAGTTTGATGATATTTCAACTCGAGTTTCATTGTTGTGTATAGTTTTTCAACCTAATGAAGAAATATTAAGAAAAAGTTTCCACAAAAGAGACAATGTGTTGTTAACAACAAATTACTTTTCTTAATGTGAAACTTTAAAAATTAGAAAAATGCCAAGTAATTTTTGCAATTCAATTTGATTGATATATCAACAACTTTTTAAAGCCTGTATCGATTAATCTTCAGCATTTAACAGAAGAATGCATACAAGCAATTAAAAAAAGAAAAAAAAAACTGAAACAACTTTAATAAATTTTGCTATGAAGTAACGATATAGAGTCGATTAGAATTGTCTGTTGATTTGTATGAGTGGCATTAGTCGGCATGAGGAATGAAAAATTGCGTTTATATCGATATCCGCGAGTCCTTTCACAGACGAGTGATTAGGATCGCAATGATCAGCGATGCGGGGGTTAATGGGAAAGGCAGTCTCTCAAGACTACTTTGTCGACTAATCGATTCGCCTAACGTGTCGCGTCCTGCGTGCTAGGCATTTTGTTCCCAATGACATTTAAATCTGTGATCTCGCGTCGACTCGACTGGAAATAACGTCCTGTTGAACAAACGCGGACGTTTGTTGCTCGATGACGTAACAACAGGCAAGCCAAAGAAACCGTGGTGCACGAAGAAGAATGAAAACGCTGCTTGAGCACGACGCTCTCGCGGGTAGGTAGGCTGCATGTTCGAGTCCTAGATTCTCGGTTTTGTATCCGTGAGAGAGAGAGGGAATTGGATGCTGAGGAGGGATGTGAAGAAAAGGATCGACACGAGTCTTGCTGGTCCCACGGACCGCTCAGTGTCCTCAGCTCTTGAGGCTTCACCTCCACGATCCTCTTCTCTCAGACTTACAATCAGTCCCCTTTCTCTTGGCCAGTCGTTTCCCTCTCTCTCTTTCTCTCTCTCTCACCTCCACCTCATCTTCGATATGTTGTTCTTCCTTTCTTTAACTCAGAGGTTGTTTCCCTCACACTCAACACTTGAAAATCTCCCTTCGGTTAGCCGCTCGAGCCGTTTCTCGATCTTCCTTTTCTCGCGTCTCGTACGTGTGTATGTACCAATACTGCATTCCACAATGGTACATCACGAGGATGGAACGGTAACGAGTAGGTAAAGGATTCAGAGTCAAGAATCTGACCGGTCAAATACTTGGCGTCGAGTGCCTATTGCTTTTTCTCATTACTTAATATCAAGCAAATAATGTCATGTCTCGAGATAGATTGGTCTCCTCTCATTCAATTTTTAGTCAATTGCTAGTAAAGCAACAAGAATGTGGCATCAGATGTTTGCTTTTCAATTCAAAGAAACAATTAGATACAAAACGATGCTTGGAATTACGTGAATCGATTGAACAGCTGCAACCAACAAAGGCCCATTTCAGTTTTTTTGCTGGAACAAAGGATCGTGCACGCTCAAACTGCATTACTAACATAGAGATTTTTTTAATGTTTCGCAGAAAAAAATCAACACGATCACGTCTTACACGTTATACAATTCAGGCAGACAAAAAGAGATCCAAATTTTCGCATCGCAAATTGATATAAAGTGAAAGTATCAAAGTATGAATTCTATTAAAGTTCTTGATAAAATGATCTTATAATATGATTATTATCATTTAATGACTGTAATTTATATAAAGGTTGCTTTTAACTTTCGATTGTGGCGTACAACACGTCCCATTGCCGAAAATGTCTCATTCTTTGACCATTTTTGGATTATTTTAAAAAATACTGACACTTGTATACGTTAATTGAAAAAAGCGGATGTAAAAGTCTCTTATTAAAATGATTTTATCTCACATCATATTTATATATCGTATATTAATGAAGGAAGTTTGTCATTTTTCTATATATCTACATTACATCAAATTAACTTCTGTCTTGTATTAACTATGACTTGACGTCAATCATTTATTGATTTTCAATTCACATCGATCTTTTAGTCAGCTTCAACTCACATTAATCTTTCATTGACTTTTAATTCATTTCGATTAATTCCTCTGATTTATAATTAATTCTACTATGGATTTTATATTAATTCTATCGATTTTTAATTCCTTTATTTTTTATCGTGGAAGAAGGATGCTAAAGAAGTTTCAACTATATATATAATATTACAAATAAGTTACTTTTTAATGCATCAATTGATGGTCTTTCTATTTTCCTTTTCAATCTTCTATTTGTTCTTACAAATTATGTAAGGCAAAAATGCTATTAATATTTTTTACAAAGTGGACGTCATCTAATGCTGATTGATCATGGGAAAATATGATGATACATATTTTTCTTGACGGAAAAGAGAGAGTGACTGGCAAGATCCGGAGCAGCGGACGAGAGAAAGGGAAAAAATTATTATCTCTTGACTGCTCGGCTGAGTCGATTCAAGAAGTATAATTATGAATAAGCATGAACGCTATCAACAGTGACGGATACTGGATTCATGGTGCCCGAGGCATCAATAACCGAAACCGATAATTACACATCGCCAGTGGAAGTTGAGACGTCTTTAGAGCAGAACTCATAACCGATTAACATCTTCATGTTTCAACTTTGCCAGTTATTAGAGTTAATAAACTTTTCCACTCAAAGATCACTCTGAATTTGCAATTTACTATTTCACTCCAAGTACACTTTCGAACTATCAAAGAGATGCAGAGTCCCAAATATAGCAATCAAGCCTTATTTTTATCATCACCATTTATTGCAGTTGATGCATATTTTGATATTTTTATCAATGCTTGAAAACTGAAAGTTACTTGCAAGAATTTTATAATGAAAGATTCTATTAATTTTCTGCTTCAAAACCTTGCAATTTAAAATGAATTCTGTTTGGACAAAAACTCTCTCCATTTACAGTGTTTGAAAAAGATTGCATTTACAATGATTGTTACGCAAATATGTACCAAAACACAAGTGCACCTAATTTAATAATTTTCTGCAGTTGCAAAAATAATGACTTTCTTTAGTTACACAAAGAGCAAATCTACATTATGCATGCTGTTAGATTGCGCATTCTAGTAACTATTTGATCTTTGAATGACATAGCACTTGTTTTCTTTTGTCATGTAAGGGCATGTTATAAAATATTCCTCTTAACCATTTTCCTGGATTGTTACAAAACGCCAATTTCATTGCATAACAGTCTCTTTTTTGCAATTATTCTCAAACCTCAAATCAATCGGCCATAAGTTATGCCAAAGGAAGAAAAATCATTTGTACCTCACTAAAAAAAAAAAAAAAGAAAAGTGAAATTTTGCACGGATGTGAAACAAATTTATCACTTTTCAATGGAAAAAAGTGAAATGTAGTGCAATTTTCGTTCTAGAAAGTGGCAACTAGTTTCGGTCTTTCTTAGATTTCTTACTCTTAATTTATGGGAAATGCCAGAACTATATTACATTCCGGGAATATTATGTTTTATGTGTTAATCTCAGCTGACTTATCACACTTTTCGAGTGACTTACTTTCTACGCATCAGTGAACCGATCATTTATTGCTTTATAGATCACTGTGTCACTAACATTTCTGAAATAAATCGTAAATTTCAACATCCTTGAGCTATTTATGGAGTAATGGCTTTTTTCGGCAGATTTATGTAAACGGTTTATTTTTTGGTTTACGAAGAAGGAAAATATACATGGAGAAATATATAGTATCTTTTGTTAACTTTGAGAGTTACATTTCCAAATTTTAATTAATATAAATTTTAGTAAAGGAAATTTAAGATGTAGAGTGACAATTTACTGTAATTTAATTTTTTTTTAATTTTTAACCGACATAACCTCTGTTTAATTTATTGATCATGTAGTTTATCACACAACTTTTAATGAGTATATATTTTTTTCTTCTAATCTCTGTTCGATGTAGTATTTCTTTTGTATAATTTTCGTTTTAACTTACTTAAATTTATCCAAATTCTTGTTAGGAATAATTATTATTTTTACTTAAGTTAACCTATTACATAATTTTCTTTTGCTCTAAATGTTATTTGTCATGTTTTCACTTTATTAGAATTATTATAATAATCGGTATACATTCAAGCATACATTTCATATATTTGTATAACCACGTAACCTCAAAGACATTTAATAAAAATAAACATCTGTCAGAATCCCCAAAACATATAATTATCATTTCTTATATATTACATTTTTTGTAATACCAATCTAGCAGAAAAAAATTTTAAATTACCCAATGAAAAAACATCAGACATTATCCAGTAAAGTTTTCGAAATATATTTTAAAGAACGAATAATTTACGTTTAACTTTTAATTAATTTAATAATAATTTTCAGTGAATCTAATTCAACAATTCCAGGATAATAATAGTAATATATTCACGATGATAATAACGCTAGCCTTGAAAAAGCAAAATGAATTATTGTATACCTCATATATTGAAGGTTTAAGTAACAAAATTAGTAGAGTTTTAAATAAATGTACTTTTCATACTGTGGATAGTGTTTTTAATAATTTATCTACTATTATAAAAAATAGAAATAATAAGTTAAATTATTTAAATATTTTGAATATATTTTAATATATTTTATAATAACATTATAATATTTTAAATTACATAAGACATACGTAAATAAACTTGAAAATTTATGAAAATAAGTGTAATATAAATAATACAGATAATCTTTCTGCTATTTCTGAACATAGAATCATGATAGGGATTGGGATCATGTACAAATTTTACACAAGGAAAATAATAATAGTAAAAGAAAATGATTTAGCTTTAGATAAACAAATAGATACAGAGAAATTTAATAGTATTTGTAATAGTTTCCTTTCTTACATTTAACATTACTTTTATTTCGTTCTCAATTTGGTCTAAATTTAGTTTCATTTAAAACTCATTATTATTATTTCTTTTGTTTACGTCGTTTGTGTCGATGATACTTTAATGTATTTAAAATTATAAATGACTAATTAGTTACTTGTTGATAGTGATTGAAGACAGTACTGTTTTTAAATTGTAATTTATTCAAATTATTAATTTTTTGATTTATTGTTTTTTATGAGTATGTTTTTATACTACTTATTGTTTAAATTTTGTATTTTTTGTTTTCCATTATAACGACCTTTAACTGATGAGGAAGACAGACATGGTCATCGAAATAAAACTTCAAGTTTCTTATTATTTTAGATAATTGATTAGCTGCTTTCGTTCCTGTTTCAAACGGTTTTTTATTATTTTAATTTTGTTTATCCTAGTTTGGTATTATTAGAAACGGAATGTGTGAAAAATGGTAATTCTGTGTTGTAGGTTATATCATCGAAAGCATTAACTAGGTAATTTCATGAAAAAAAAGTGTTAATAAATTGCAAAATTTATAAAAAAAGAAATTAATGAAAATTACCATAATTATCACCTGTCACCAACCTCTAAAATTATTATTGTTAACAAGAATTTGGATAAAAACTAAGCTGAAATGGGAACCATGCAAAATAAATATTACATCGTCAGAAGAAAAATGAATAAAAATTCTGTGAAGTAAACGTTGTGTTAAGATATGAATAAAGCAAACATAAGTTATGTTCTCGGTTATGTCCGATTGAAAATTCTAATATCTTAAAATTCCGTAAATTGTCATTCTGAATCTTGAATTTCGGTCATTTTAAATTTATATCAAATGAAATTTGCAGAATCATCACATACCTCAATTTAGATTATTTTTGGTTGTTTTTTTCTTCCATATTTGCATTATCGTGTATCTGTAAATTATTATTTTTTCTTATAAGTATAGAAAGCTTTTTTCTATGAAGCAGAAAATTGTTTTCAGAAAGGCTATTTTAAAATGCATTATACGTTCTTGGGGATTCATATTTGCAAGACAGCAAGCAATCCTCTGCACTGATGCAATGGCAGTTGCCTTGAACTTCTCTGCCATCCTTTTTCTTCTCGTCCTATAGGTCTTTCTCTTTTTGGAATTTGTGGCCCAGTCAAACACAACCGTCAGTCTCTTCCAGTCTCTTTTGGGTCCTTCATTCGTCCTCGAGCCTCTTTTTTCCTTAATACGGGTATTCAGTCTTCTCTTTTCCCGTCTCTCTTTATTTTTCCTCTTCCTCTCTCTCTCACTTCCCCTTCTTACTAGGATCAGCTTACACTTACAGGCTTATACCGTCCTCGTCAGTCCTGATTTCCCTGCAGCCTCTCTTCGAGCATCAGGGTCCTTTGCTAACCGCCAGCATTAACCCCTGAAAACTTCTCCTAGATTCTAGAAAGTCCCCCTCGAAACTGTTCGTCCCGAGTGCCTCAGGCCTTCCAAAACTTTGCCATCTTCTGTCCTCATACTCCCCAAAGACAGAGTCAGAAATTAGGGGATAAAACCAGGAGAGCTAAGGGTCACATTTCTTAACAATATGGCCAACTTAGCGTCATATGTTAAATATGCCTCTGTCTAAATACCAGGGTATTTAAGAATTCACTGGCATTTATTACTGTCAACTAAAAGTGATCATTTTCGTTCAAAACTGGAAAAAATCTCCAAACAGCTTTTAACTAATGTCTCTATCTAATCTAAATAATTAGTTTTGACTAATTTCAATTGGTTGTTTTATCCTTCTCAGATTTTCACACTTAAAACTGAAAGTTGTATCTTATCTTTCTCAAATATAACAAATTTACCATAAAGTTCCATTAAAATATTTAATGTAGAAAGTGTGATTAATGCCAAGACCAAACTGTTCCTTGAAAATATGCCATTTTCAACCAACTTTTCGGTCTTAGCATTAAGATCTTGAGGAAAAATTTCTATTTGATTGATCTCTTGGAAATCTGTAACCGATATAACAGAAAGAGTTTTCAGTTTATGATTACAATTTTTTTTAAATAGGATGTGGTGCAACGGTGATCTTGGATTAGCTTAAAATTTAAGTTATATAATAACTTAAATTTAAAAATAATAGCTTGAAAACAATAGCTTTTTTGGTTTGTATAGAAATATATTCCAATTAAGTTAAGCGACTTCAATTAAAGAAAACATTCTAAATCGCCTTTTTAAAAATAAAAATATTCACACTATAGAAAAATTGCCGTAACTGTTTGCGAAACGAATCTAAAAAGCCTCTTATGAAGTGTTTAAAAATCACAAGATCCAAGGTACAGAAACTTTTCTATCAATCTTCTCTATGATGCTCATATACATACGGAAAATATGTCTGAACGTTCATGTGAATAAAATAGAGATAAATGGTAAACAGGTGATTCATAAAAATCACCATTTATCACGCTCTCGTAGTGCATGACCTTAACAATTTTACATGATTGTTTCTGGAATTGAGAAATCTTTATTCGTTGAGAAAGAATTTTGAAGGTCCAATCAAGAAGAAAATTACACGTAAACGTTTGGTGCGTTCGAACTACCAATTAGCCAGTAATTAGAAGTTGGACTTAATGAAAGCGATGATTGGCACAGGATATCACGAGAGGCGATATATTTCTCACGAAACCAAACCTCTAACTTTAAATTTAACCATACACTATTAACTTCAGCGGTTAGTTGGTTTTAACCGATAATTAGGGTGGAAATCCCTCTCGATGTAATGTAAATGAAGTTCGCAACGTTTAAAAAAACGAAAAAAAAATTTTTTCAAGACCAAAGAATTTTTACTTAAAATTGCTTCAAAATGATCTCAAAAACATAAATAAAAAGTTTCAGAACGATTTAAGGTCCAGAACACCCTCAAAATGTCGAAAAACCACCCCTATGGTAATACTAGTATACACACAAAACATAAAAAATTTCATAATTACGAGACCAAAAAGTTAATTGAATTTTTACACACTTATGGATCCCAATTGACACCAAAAAAAGTTTCATCCTACTATCGGCTCCGGAACACCCCCAAATCCACCCCCAAAAAGAGAAAAAATTGACATTTCAAGATATAAAAAATCCGTAAAACCACCAAAGTACCGAGACCAAAAAGTTAATTGCATTTTTACACACCTATGGATCGCAACTAATACCAAAAAAAGTTTCATCCCCATATCGGCTCCGGAACACCCCCAAATCCACCCCCAAATAGCGAAAAAGTCGAAATTAGAAGATATAAAAAATCCGCAAATCCACCAAAGTACCGAGACCAAAAAGTTAATTGCATTTTTACACACCTATGGATCCCAACTAATACCAAAAAAAGTTTCATCCCCATATCGGCTCCGGAACACCCCCAAATCCACCCCCAAATAGCGGAAAAGTCGAAATTAGAACATATAAAAAATCCGCAAAACCACCAAAGTACCGAGACCAAAAAGTTAATTGCATTTTTACACACCTATGGATCCCAACTAATACCAAAAAAAGTTTCATCCCCATATCGGCTCCGGAACACCCCCAAATCCACCCCCAAATAGCGAAAAAGTCGAAATTAGAACATATAAAAAATCCGCAAAACCACCAAAGTACCGAGACCAAAAAGTTAATTGCATTTTTACACACCTATGGATCCCAACTAATACCAAAAAAAGCTTCATCCCCATATCGGCTCCGGAACACCCCCAAATCCACCTCCAAAAAGCGAAAAAATCGACATTTCCAGATATTAAAATTCCGCAAAACCACCAAAGTACCGAGACCAAAAAGTTAATTGCATTTTTACACACCTATGGATCCCAACTAATACCAAAAAGAGTTTCATCCCCATATCGGCTCCGGAATTCCCCCTAATCCACCCCCAAATAGCGAAAAAGTCGAAATTAGAAGATATAAAAAATCCGCAAAACCACCAAAGTACCGAGACCAAAAAGTTAATTGCATTTTTACACGTCTATGGATTCCAACTAATCCTAAAAAAAGTTTCATCCCAATATCGGCTCCGGAACAACCCCAAATCCACCCCCAAAAAGCGAAAAAATCGACATTTCAAGATATAAAAAATCTGTAAAACCACCAAAGTACCGAGACAAAAAAGTTAATTGCATTTTTACACACCAATGGATCCTAACTAATACCAAAAAAAGTTTCATTCCAATATCGGCTCCGGAACACCCCCAAATCCACCCCCAAAAAGCGAAAAAATCAACATTTCAAGATATAAAAAATCCGTAAAACGACCAAAGTACCGAGACCAAAAAGTTAATTGCATTTTTACACACCTATGGATCCCAACTAATACCAAAAAAAGTTTCATCCCAATATCGGCTCCGGAACACCCCCAAATCCACCCCCAAATAGAGAAAAAATTGACATTTCAAGATATAAAAAATCCGTAAAACCACCAAAGTACCGAGACCAAAAAGTTAATTGCATTTTTACACACCTATGGATCCCAACTAATACCAAAAAAAGTTTCATTCCAATATCGGCTCCGGAACACCCCCAAATCCACCCCCAAAAAGCGAAAAAATCGACATTTCAATATATAAAAAATCCGTAAAACCACCAAAGTACCGAGACCAAAAAGTTAATTGCATTTTTACACACCTATGGATCCCAACTAATACCAAAAAAAGTTTCATTCCAATATCGGCTCCGGAACACCCCCAAATCCACCCCCAAAAAGCGAAAAAATCAACATTTCAAGATATAAAAAATCCGTAAAACGACCAAAGTACCGAGACCAAAAAGTTAATTGCATTTTTACACACCTATGGATCCCAACTAATACAAAAAAAAGTTTCATCCCAATATCGGCTCCGGAACACCCCCAAATCCACCCCCAAATAGAGAAAAAATTGACATTTCAAGATATAAAAAATCCGTAAAACCACCAAAGTACCGAGACCAAAAAGTTAATTGCATTTTTACACACCTATGGATCACAACTAATACCAAAAAAAGTTTCATCCCCATATCGGCTCCGGAACACCCCCAAATCCACCCCCAAAAAGCGAAAAAATCGACATTTCCAGATACAAAAAATCCGCAAAACCACCAAAGTACCGAGACCAAAAAGTTAATCTCATTTTTACACACCTATGGATCCCAACTAATACCAAAAAAAGTTTCATCCCAATATCGGCTCCGGAACACCCCCAAATCCACCCCCAAATAGAGAAAAAATTGACATTTCAAGATATAAAAAATCCGTAAAACCACCAAAGTACCGAGACCAAAAAGTTAATTGCATTTTTACACACCTATGGATCCCAACTAATACCAAAAAAAAATTCATCCCAATATCGGCTCCGGAACACCCCCAATCCACCCCCCCAAAGTGAAGAAATCGACATTTTACGATATAAAAAATCCGTAAAACCACCAAAGTACCGAGACCATAAAGTTAATTGCATTTTTACACACCTATGGATCCCAATAATTTCTTTTTTTTCCAAATCCACCCCCGAAGCATTATATATATCTTATCGAAATGTATACTTATTTTTCGAAAATTTTATTTTTTTTTAATTTTTTTAATTGTTTCAATAGGTATTAAAATTTTTATGAGATAGTGGAACGTTCGTAAAAGAGACTGAACAAGTATTTCTACAAACTTAATGAAAATTACGGTAATTTTACATTGTTTGGAAATTTAAACTTTGAATGAAAACAAATTCTAAATCGTCATACCCCAAAAACCCCCAAGTAACAAGTTTAAATCGAATCCAACTAATTTTTAAAAATTTCGTCTGCCATATTGGACCCGCCATTTTGAATTTTTAAAAATGAACTGTAGATTCGTAATCAGCAACCGTAAAAACCCTTGTATAACAAGTTTTATAATATTTTATATAATATATAAGGGGTCGTCCACATATCACGTGATATCTTTAGGGGTGGGAGGGGGGTAGGCAAAATATCACGGTCCATGGAAATTTAATTTTTTAGCAATAGAAAAAGTATCACGAGGAGGGGGGAGGGGGTTGAAATTAGCTCAAATTTGTATCACGTGATATGTGAATGATCCCTAATTCACTTTAATCGACATTTTGTATGCGCCATTTTGAATTTTTGTTTTTCTTAATACTCCTATCTTACAGCCTACTTATTTTTGACGCCATATTTATGACTTTTATAGATACTGCAATGCCATTGCTTATAAAAAAATGTAATCATTTTACAAAAAAACCTAAAAATTTCATGTTTTTGTTTAAAAAAACATCTATAATTTGTTTATTTAAAATTTTACAAGATTTCTCAATACGCCATTTGAAAGAGCGATTTTTGGACCATAAGAGACGGCTATAGCAAATTTTTCTTCATAAGGTTCAATCTATAAAATTTTGCGTGAAACTTCATGACAAAAAATTGTACATTTGGGCGTTAAAGGGTTAAACTTCGTTTTGTTTTTTAATTTGATTATATAAAATATGTATTTTATATGGGTCATCAATCTGTTTTGAAGCAATGAACACGTTTCTCTTGCAATTTAAGCGAAAATTATGTATCTAAAAATTTTCAAAAATTTAGAAATACAATTAAAATTTGTTAATTGTTATTTTTAAAACCTTTGTGACGGATTTTTGATTTTAGGAGTAGAAATAACAATAGAACATTTCATTTAAATGAATGTAAAACTGTTTAACTACGCGGAGTAGTTCCTCAATTGAATTTATAAGTTATATTGACTTCAAAAAGGTAGTTAAAATAACTGCGAAAGTAGTTGTTTCTACTTAGAAAGTAGTTGGTATAATGAGATTTTGTAGTTGTCTTTGAAATTTAACAACTTAAAGTAGTAAGTTGACCTACTAATGTTTAACTACAAGAAAAGTAGAAAAATTAAAAACCCGAACACAGTTAAATTAACAAAAAAAGTCATTACTTTAACTGTTTCGCACTCAACTATCCCATGGTAGTTGAACCTCTCGACTAAATTTTTTTCAGTGTGACTATCTAATTATTATTTATGTTTAATTCTAATTTTATTTAATAGGTGAAGGTCCAAGGTTTCGATTAGCATGTTTACAGAACCTTTTCGACAAATAGTTTTGACGCTATTATATAAAAACTGATTTTTGTTACTTTTCTCCTCGGTCTCCCCTACTAGATTTCCTCCGTAAAAAAGCTAAAATTGCAAATTTGTTGAGTGTCATTAATAATAAGCAAGGGTATTCGTTTATAGTTTAAATTTTTTTTTTTAAAGTTTAATGAAGTTTTAGCTAAACTTTAAGAAACCTCGATTAAAAAAAAAATTATATACATTGTGGGCTAAAAATTAATTATTTTGACAACCAAGAATTTTTCCTCACTGAGCTGTTCATATAAATAAATTTTAAATAAAGAGTACAAGAAAGTTACAGAAAATTATTTATACCATGCATATTTAACTATTTCTAAGTAAAAGTAATTGCTTTTTAAATATTTTATTAGATGTTTCGAAAAACGGATTAATTCTTTCCAAGTTTGTTTATTTTTCAAAATAATAATAATACAGAAATCATTGATTTTACTGTGGAAATTTGTCGATCGATAGTAAAGCTTTGTACTAAAACATAAAATGATGATGTTAATGCATTAATTTACTTATATTATAACTTACAAACAAATGTTAAACCTAAGATTTCTCAAAATGTCTTAAGCCCACTTAAGCCGTTTTTCGAGTAAAGGATTTGATATGATAAATTTGCATTTAAAGTTTTCCGCGCCAAAGAGAGAGCAATATAGAGTGAGAGAATAAGAGAATGTGAGACTTGATACGTGTTTGTGCGAGGCCCGTTTCAAGAACATAGTATGGGTCTTTAGGCGGGGAGCGGGGTGACAATGCTCATCCCCACTTGTCGCCCTGCTTCTGGCTAGCGCGCTCGTAAGGCAAAATACGAAAAGAAGCCAATTTTTGTATTTTAGAGCGGGACCGGGAAGGAGTTGAGTATGCAAAATATGAGGAACAACATTTGAAAATTGGAACATATAGAGGACACCCTCCCCTATCAGAAAACCCATGTTGCCATCTAAAATTTTGGTGCGTTTAGCCGCCATTTTGTTTTAAAGTTTGAAATTTTGTTTTTCATTTATCTTATAAAATATCAATCCCACAAATTTTTTGTTAATACCTATTTAGTAGATAATATTGAGGTCTACAACTTTTATTGGAAACATTTTTTTCTAAAGGCAATAATAAAAAAGTTATAAACAAAAAAGAGGTAAAAAATAGGAGATGAAAAATTTTAAATTTAATTAACTCCTTTATTTTTAATTTTAGATTAAAAACAGTTCAATGATTTTTTTGGCCGCCATTTTGTTTTAAAAATTGAAATTTTGTTTTTTATTTATCTCATTAAATATCAATTCCACAAAATTTTTCTTTACATCTATTTTGTAGATAATAATGAGATCTACAACTTTTATTGGAAACATTTTTTTCTAAAGGCAATAATAAACTTTAAAAGATTTTAAAAAAGTATTCATAAGAAATGTTTTATACATTATATAAATAAAAGTTAATTTGTTTAGAAAATTGTTTATAAAATAATTTATTTAAACAATACTTAATTTTATTTATCAGTAAAACAAATTTGTATTATACAATTATCGATTACATTTAACTAAGTTTGTTTGTTTGTAAATTTATTTAACAATTTTCGTGAAATCATTACTATTTAGTTATTAACACCTTTTTTAAACAATAAAGCCATTTGTAGTAATTAAATAAAGTTTGTCTACAAATTTTTTTGTGTTTAGCGGGCATCCGTAAGCTGTTATATTTAAAAAATAACAGCTTTTGCATGACTGTAAAATCTATAAAAATAAACGAATTGAAAAATGAAACAAATCAAATTATGCGGTATTAAATACTCTACAAATTACCTCTTAACTGGATTTACTCTAAAACTAATAATAAAGGAGTTAATTAACTTTTACAATTTTCATCTCCTAATTTTTACCTCTTTTTTGTTTATAACTTTTTTAATAATGCCTTTAGAAAAAAATATTTTGGATAAAAGTTGTAGATCTCATTATTATCAACAGAATAGGTCTAAAGAAAAATTTTGTGGAATTGATATTTAATGAGATAAATTAAAAAGAAAATTTCAATTTTTAAAACAAAATGGCGGCCAAAGGCACCAAAATTTTAGGCGCCAACATGGATTTTGTGATAGGGGAGGGTGCCCTCTATTTGTTCCAATTTTCAAAAATCGTTCCTCATATTTTAGTTGTTTAATAAAGTAGAATTTAAAATTTTGCTTATACTGGGTAGTGAGAGTCTTGTGTTACGCAGGGCTTTCGTAAGCCGTTAGTTTTCAAATGTACTCGCCTTTGCATTACTGTAAAATCTACAAAAATAAACGGATGGAAAAGTGAAACGAATCAAATTACTCGGTATAAAATACTCTACAAATTACCTCTGAACTGTTTTTAATCTAAAATTAAAAATAAAGGAGTTAATTAAATTTAAAATTTTTCATCTCCTATTTTTTACCTCTTTTTTGTTTGTAACTTTTTTATTATTGCCTTTAGAAAAAAATGTTTCCAATAAAAGTTGTAGACCTCAATATTATCTACTAAATAGGTATTAACAAAAAATTTGTGGGATTGATATTTTATGAGATAAATGAAAAACAAAATTTCAAACTTTAAAACAAAATGGCGGCTAAACGCACCAAAATTTTAGATGGCAACATGGGTTTTCTGATAGGGGAGGGTGTCCTCTATATGTTCCAATTTTCAAATGTTGTTCCTCATATTTTGCATACTCAACTCCTTCCCGGTCCCGCTCTAAAATACAAAAATTGGCTTCTTTTCGTATTTTGCCTTACGAGCGCGCTAGCCAGAAGCAGG